>CM028134.1:818348000-819755000 GCA_016271365.2 Neoceratodus forsteri | reverse complement strand
TTTGTAGCAGATGGCATTAGTTTTCTGCCCCTTCTAATGAGCATGTATGCCATGGCATACTTAATATATCAATAGCTATGCCTGTGCCTTGTGTGCTTGCGTATCATAACCAGCATTTCTGTGGCTGTGTGGCTGGTTTTCCTGATTTGTGGCAAGCCCTGATTTCTGCGGCCACTGCTGCAACAGCAGAATCGCAGAAAACATGGGGCCCTGACCCAGAATTTGTAAAAACCTTTGTTGTGCAGTGTTTTGATTTTGTGTGAAGTCCTAGTGTGTCCTTCCCTTTTGTCTGCTATTAAGAGTTTTTCTAAATTAGCCTGCTAGCTTTATGGTAATTTTATGGTCCCTGATGAGCTCCACCTGAGTTAACTTTATTGCATTCCTTGTTCCCACCATGCATCCTTTCTCATGTGACCGTGATGTAGCTGAGAAAACCCAGAAAAAATTCCTGATTGCGCAGGATGCCGCTGCCTCTCTGCCACAGGTCCCTCACTGCCAACTGGGCTTGGTCTCCCCAACCACCACTTTAACTCTGCTCAGGGGTAAGGAGTGGGCCCCAGGTGGCCCACTTATTTATTTCTGTTTTTAGTAACCGGGCAAGCACACTAGACAACAGTGTGCCTATTTTCAGGTATGACCCAGGAGATTACATTTCACAAGAACAAATAACGATTCACAAGGTACGTCCTCAAATGGGGTCGGAGAGAGGATCTTGGATCTAGAAGTGAGTAGCCATCTGGAAACAAGTGACCACCAAACAGTGCGGTTCACAATAAACACAGCTGCAGATTCATGCCATACAAAAGTGAGGGTACTGGACTTTAGAAGGGCTGACTTTGTCAAGATGGGAGAGTGCCTCAGAAAAGCACTACAGGCAGGAAGGAGGGGTGAAGGAACAATGGGGAAACATCAAAACTGCCATCACAGAGGCCACAAGCTTTTGTGTGAAGCAAATAAACAAATCAAAATGAAAGGAAAAAACACTATGGTTCTCAAAAGCGATGGCTGGGATGGTTAGGGAGAAAGACAGCATTCAGGAAGTATAAGGAAACCTAGAAGGAGCAGGACAGAACTGTACCAGTTAAAGCAGAAGGAAGTGGGGAAGGCAGTCAAAATAGCAAAGGCCCAAACCGAGGAAAAGATGGCCAACTTGATTTAAGAAGTGGGATAAAACCTTTTATAGGTACATTAGGGAGCGAAGAAAGATCAAGGGAGGGATAGTGAGGCTTAATAAAGGGGAGGCTGGGTGGGCAGATAGACAGTGAAAAAGCAGGGATACTGAACTAATACTTACTAACATACTAACTCCTAACAGCAACTCAAGGGACTTGAGGGAAGTGAGGGTAAACCCTTCCACAGAGGGTCCCTCCTCCTTCCACAGACTACGTGGGACTACAGGGTTCAGAGGCACCGGCTGACTCCTACAGTCGAGCGAACCTCCTGTGGCCATAACGGGACAAAACTAACTTCAAAAAAATAAAAGGGACTCTGCTGCATTTGCTTGGGGTTTTTGCCAGAAGGAGAAACTGCACCTGGACAAGGGGCTGATTTACTGTGGAGAAGGAAGTTGGAAGCAGCCCGGAGGCGTGACAGAGGAGCTTTCTGGCGCCAGTTTTTTCAAACTGCTTCTTCTGCTCCTGATTGGCTCCCCGCCTGTCGTGACGCTCGCCTAGCTAGGGAAAAGGCTTGCCACTGAGCCCCGCGGCTCACTCCTAACAGCGACTTGAGGGAAGTGAGGGAAACCCTTCCACAGAGGGTCCCTCCTCTTGCCACAGACCACAGGGTTCAGAGGCGCTGGCTGATTCCTAGAGTCTAGTGGACATCCCCTGGCCACAACGGGACAAAATTAACTCCAAAAAAATAAAAGGTACTCTGCTGCATTTGCTTGGGGTTTTTGCCAGAAGGAGAAGCTGCATCTGGACAAGGGGCTGATTACTGTTTATGCCCTCCCACCTGCCCTGTTCCCTCCTCCCCTTTAAATGCCCACTAGCCCCTCCCACTAGACAAGGCACGCTCCACCCTGGTAGGCCTAGTGCGATGCTTGCATGCACGCTGACAGTACCCTAGCTAATGTGCATAATAGCCTATCACAGTCATTGCTTAAGATAGCTAGTAATCGAGTACTGTCTTAACAGAGTTAATCATTGGTGATAGATAATAACTTTTTTACTGTCTGTGTAACCTGTGCATGACTAGCAATTTCTGTGTAACCAGTGCATGATTTGCAATTTTCTTGAACCAGGAACCATTGCTATTTGGGATACCAAAATTTGAGACAATTACTTTGCATGGGCATGCACTGCAATCCCAAGTAAACCGAAGCTACAACCTACCTTCTGTGTAGCTTGAGAGGTCAATACACCAGGGCCCCCCATCCCTGAGTACTCTCACCTCCCATCCACTAGGATAACCCCGCCAGGGGAGATAGATCCTGTTACTGCAGCCCTGAGATAACAGCCCAAGGGCGTTACCTCACCCCGAGGTCTGACAGGATGCCGCCTCTGAATAGCTGCTCCGTGCTTCACAGTCTGGCTGGGACCCCAGCCCAAAATCTCGGTCCGCTGGTTGCCAAACCATCTCCAAAGCTCCCTCCTCCCGCCTGGAGATCTGCAAAAGGCTTGAGATTGGTGCACCTAAACGTACGCAGCCTGCTGCCCAACCTCGCTGAGCTTACAGCTTGGCTGGCGCTTTATAGCCCTGACATTATGGGGGTCACGGAGACCTGGCTGAAGCCACATACTCCAGACTCTGCCTGTGCCCTCCCGGGCTACAATCTTATTAGGCAAGACAGGGCAGGGAACAAGAGGGGATGGGGTACTCCTATACTATAAGACGCACCTAAACGTATCCATCATAGGACACATGCCACCCCCATCCCATTCTTGTGAGTTTCTGCATGCCCTCCTCCTGCTAGGCAACACCAAGAAGGTACACCTGGTGTGTACCTACAACCCCCCCCCCAAAAGGGTGGTGTGCCAGGGTTCTCCTCCCTCCTTGACAGCCTTAGCCCCATGGTTGGCTCGAATGAGCTTCTAGTCCTAGGTGACTACATAGAAACATAGACTTTGACGGCAGATAAGGGCCACTTGGCCCATCTAGTCTGCCCATTTCCCTACCTACAGGATAGGCCGCAGATCCTAGTTAACCAATAGCCTATTTCTTCCTACCCCTCATAAGAATTGCCTTATGTCTGTCCCATGCATTCTTGAATTCTCCCACAGTTTTAGACCCCACAACCTCCTCAGGAAGGCTGTTCCATGCATCCACTACCCTCTCTGTGAAATAATACTTCCTCACATTGCCCCTGAACCGCCCCCCCAATCTTTAAATTGTGTCCCCTTGTTCTTGCACGTCTCTTTTTCTGAAAGATGCTACCCTCTTGGACTTTGTTGATTCCACTGAGGTACTTAAAAGTTTCTATCATGTCCCCCCTCTCCCTTCTTTCCTCAAGGGTATACATATTGAGCTCCTTTAATCTCTCCTCATATGGCTTCTCTTGCAGACCCTGCACCATTTTAGTTGCCCTCCTCTGGACTACCTCTATCCTGTCTATGTCCTTGCGGAGATGGGGTCTCCAGAACTGGACGCAGTACTCCAGATGGGGTCTCACCAACTATCTGTACAGAGGGATATCAACTTCCTGTTTTCTGCTGCTGATGCCTCTCCCTATGCATCCCAGTATACCCCCAGCCCTCCCTACTGCCTTCTCACATTGCTTGCTAACCTTAAGGTCATCTGATATGACTACCCCCAGGTCCCTTTCCTTTTTTGTTGTTATTACTACCTCCCCATTGTGTATTCTTCCCCTGGGTTCTTGTTTCCCAGGTGCATTATTTTGCACTTCTTTGCATTGAATCCTAGCTGCCATACTTCTGACCATTCCTCCAACCTTGCCAAGTCCCTTCTCATCCTTTCCATGCCTCCTTGTGTATCAACCCTGTTGCAGATCTTTGTCATCTGCAAAGAGGCATACCTTTCCTTCCAGTCCCTCTGCAATGTCACTTATGAAGACATTAAAAAGGACTGGACCCAAAACTGAACCCTCACGGTACCCCAGTAGTAACCCCTCTTTCTTCAGAGTGGACTCCATTTACAATTACCTTCTGTGTCCTGTTGTCCAGCCAATGTTTTACCCAGGCTACCACCCTGGGACCCACTCCCAGGCTGGTTAATTTGACTATTAATCTTTGTGTGGGACTGTGTCAAAATGCCTTTTAAAAGTCAATAAATAGGCCATGTCACGGCCCTCTCAATCTCCAATTGGGTGAGCGCAATGTCCATTAAAGAGTCCCTGCTAGCTGGTCTCGCGATCGGCCAACTCATCTCGAACCCACAAGGCTCTCCCCACGTGGAGACAGGGGTTCCCTCATTGACTGGGTGCTGAGCAACAGACCAGAGAGAATTGTCTCCTCTGGTACTCTCCCAGATGCTATATCTGATCACTCTCCCACCTACTGCATATGGGGCATCTCCTCTCCTAAGATCCCCTGCAAGGTGATCCAAATGAGGGACTTCTCCAAACTCAGCGTTGGGGACCACCTTGCTGACCTGCGACAAGCTGACTGGTCCAGTGTCACTGCCATAAATGACCCCTCAAGGGCCCTTGACAACTTCCTGACTGTCTTCACCCCACTGCAAGACAAACATGCTCCTCTCACAGAAAGGAGGGTGAGGGGCACTGTCACAAAGTGGCTCCATGGAGGCCTTTTTTCTCTAATGAAACAAAGGGATACATGCTGGGCAAGATGCAAGAAATCCCTCTACAGTACAGACCTCCTTGAGTACAGGCAGCTGAGAAACTCGTGCAAAAGAGCCATCCGATCAGCAAACAGCGAGTTCAGTCAGTCTGCCGTACTCTCCACGGCCAGAAACCCGAGGAGTTTCTGGCAGAACATTAAGAACACTGTTGGGGGGTTCACCAGAGCTCAGGTTACTGATATGCACATTGGCGGGGTTAACTGCAACAACCCCTGTATAATTGCCAATGAGTTAAACTTCCTGTTCTCTAACCTGCCAGCTCTCCCCAACCAGACACGTGACTCTAAGGATCATGCACCCCCTCCCATGGGGGAAAAAAAACCCACCCCACCCTTCTACCTTAGGGTCATCTCCGTCATGGAGACGCAGAAGCTTCTTGCCGGTCTCTTCCCCCCCCCAAACTGGCGCTGGGCACGACTGTCTTGAGCCCAAACTGCTTAGGCTAGGGGCATTCTACCTAGCCCGACCTATCGCCCACGTCTTTAATGCATCACTTACTTCAAGGATAGTCTTGGACATCTGGAAGATGGCCAAAGTCATTCTGGTCCCCAAACAAGGTGACCCAAAAGATGCAACGAAGTACTGCCCTATAGCGATCCTGTCGGCAATCTGCAAACTCCTGGAAAAGGCTGTCACCTCTCAGCTCAACCTCTACCTACAGACCCACAGCCTACTCTCTCCAGCTCAGTACGGGTTTTATAAAAGGGCACAGCACCTCCACTGCCCTAGCAGCTGTTACCTCCACTATCAGGACTGCTGCTGACCAAGGCAAACTAACCGGGGCTATCTTCGTGGACCTCTCAGAAGCCTTCATCCGGGTTGACCACGCTCTACTGTGTTCCTCTCTCCTGTCCCTTGGTTTCTCCCCCACTGCCCTTGCCTGGTTCAGTAATTATCTCTCTCTGGCAGGCAGCAGTACACAAAATTCAACAAGGCCCTGTCTGAGCCAGCTCCGGTTAGCTGTGGGGTCCCCCATGGCTTGGTCCTGGGGCCTCTCCTGTTCTCCCTCTTCATAAATGAGCTACCCTTGGCCCCGGCGCATGGGCACACTGCTCTGTACACAGATGATCTAGTCATCATGACCAGCTCCCAGGACATCTCTACCGTCAACGCCGAGCTAAACTCTAACTTCAACCTAATCTAAACCTGGCTAAAGGTCTACAAGCTCACGATTAACCTGCGGAAGATGCAGGCCATGCTCTTTGGCTCAACAGCCAAGACGAAAGCTGTCCTGGGCCCACTTAAGATCTTGGGTGCCGATGGGTCCTTTCTGTAAGTTACAGATTCTGTCAAGTACCTGGCGGTGACACTTGACCCTCAACTGGATCTGAATTTGCACATAAGCAACGCATGCAAAGCCTCCAACTGCAAGTTGGGCCTTGCATACAGAGTGAAAAACTGCCTCACCCCTGCTTCCCGACTCTCCTTAGCCAGGGGAGTCCTTCTACCCACGCTCTGCTATGGGCTTGTCACCTTGGCCTATGTTGCTAAAACTAGTCTTGCAAAATGGGACACTGTGTATAACAGTGCATGTCACTTTGCGCTCTCAGCTCCCCGGCTTACCCACCGCTGTGAGCTCTACTCCCTGCTTGAGTCTCCCACCGGAAAAGCACCATTCCTATGTCTTGATCAGTTTCATTGATAATGTCGTCAGGTCTGCCACCCCCTTGGCCCTCGCTGAATCTCTCATTCCGGCTGACCCAATCTACCATCTGAGATCAGCGACTCTCAGGCCCTATTGGTGCCCAAGACTCGCAACAAAATGGGCGACCGGGCCTTCGTTGTGTACGCACCCAGGTTGTGGAACTATCTACCCTCAAGCACTCACTCCTCCCCTCCCACTGTGGCTTTAAAGCCTCCCTCTGGGGCTTTCTCAAATCGGCCTCCACCTGCCTATGCACTAGACGAACCCACCCGACCTCTGTTGCTCCGACTGGCTGAGTCGCTACCAAACTTATCTGGCTATGGCAGTGGTCCGCCGCACCCTTATTCCACAACCGAGCTAGAGACCAACTAGATAGATTAATCCACTTTAGGCCTAACTGCTCAATCAGTATGTGCATAGTTAATGTCCTTACTCCCAGACTATGCACTGGGCCTCCCCAGTTTTTTCTTCTCTGCCTACCTACAATTTTTATTGAGTTGCTGCCTAACATGGAGGTCCCTGCCTATCCTGAGACTACTCTGTTATCCTACCTGCTGTCTGAATTGTTAAAATCATGCTGTCTTCTTGTACTGACCTTGTTGTTTGATGCACTTTAAATGTTAGCTTACTTGTTTTGCCTGTTCATGAATGTATCATTGTAATCTCCCGGGTCGCACCTGAAAATAGGCACTTGGTTGTCTAGTGTGCTCACCTGGTTAACAAAAGCAAATAAATAAACATGCTAATTGCCAGCAGATTAGGCCTTGTGGTCTGTCGAGTCTGCTCGAACCTCAAATCCCTAGTTTGATACCGAGGCGCCCCCCCCCCTTGTGTTCCAGAAACCCCTAACATACATCCCCACCCCGATGGGCCAGGCCATCATCTGATACATCCGCTTTCTGTCTCTGTCCCACCTCTCTTTTGAAGCCCTCCACTGTGGATCTCTGAACCAGCTCACCAGGCAGCATGTTCCAAGGATCCACCACCCTCTCGGTGGAAAAACCTCCTCGTCCCCCCTTCCCTTCCACCTTCCGACTTCAAACCATGCCCTCTGGTGATACCTCCTACTTTAGTCTAAAGATCCCCTCTGTGTTTACCCTATTTATTCCCTTGAGTTACTTGAAGACCTCAGTCATGTCCCCCCGTCTCTCCTCCAGTGAAAACGGGCGGAGCTCCTCAAGTCTGTTCTCGTACGTCAAATCCCCTAGTCCTCATATCATCTTAGTTGCCCTCCTCTGTACCTTCTCCAGGAGCTTTATGTACCTCTTCAAGTGTGGTCTCCAGTACTTTACACAGTATTCAAGGTGTGGTCTAACCAGTCCATTGTACAGCGGCAGAATCACTTCCCTGCTCCTAGAGGTGATCCTCCTTATGATGCATCCCAACATCCTGTTTGCTTCGCTAGCCACTCTCCTGCACTGCTCAGTTATTCATACATGCATCCACCATGACCCCTAGGTTTTTTTCCCCTGTTAAGGCCTCCAGCACCTCCCCTCCCAGGGTGTACCTGTGTTTAGGGTTTCCCCACCCAAGATGCAACACCTTGCACTTGGTGATATTGAAATTTAATTTCCATGTGTGAGCCCAACTTTCCAGGGTGTCCAGGTCCCCTTGCAGGGCCAACCTCCCCTCTTCCCCCACCACTAGTGCTCCCATCTTGGAGTCATCAGTGAAGAGACTAATCTCACACCCTATACCCTCCCTGATGTCCAAAATGTATGCATTAAACAGGATCGGACCCAGGACCAAGCCCTGTGGTACCCCAATACTGACCTCGCTAGGGTTCGAGAGCTCCCCACTAACCACTACTCTCTGAGTGCATCCAGCTAGCCAGTTTTCAATCCATCTGACCATCAAAGGGCCTACTCCTAAACCCGTCAGTTTCTCCACCAGACCATTGTGGGGGACAGAGTCACATGCCTTGCTGAAGTCCAAGAACAATACATCCACAGCTTATCCCTGTCCAGTTCTGATGTTACCCATTCATAGAACTCCACAAGATTGGTTTGACACGATCTACCTGGCACAAACCCATGTTGCCGACTATCCAGACCTCCCATCTCCTCCAAGTGTACCCCCAATCGTTCCTTCAGTATACCCCATTAATTTTCCTACCACTGAGGTCAAACTGATGGGTCTATAGTTACCTGGTACTTCCCTCAACACCCCCCCCTTATGGATTGGCACCACATGTGCCTCTCACCAAACCCTAGGTACCCTCCCTGTCTCGTGACCTACATAGATGCATATAGATGCATATAGATACATAGACAGTGCCTGTGGCCCACCCAGTCTGCCCATTTCAGCTTGTAAGTTCAGTTTGTTTTCCTAGAAGTCTGTTGGCCCTTACCTCTGCCCTCCAGAATTCCTTTGTCTATCCCATGCATTCTTAAATCCCATGATTGTTTCATCCCCCACCACTTCCTTTGGCAGGGTGTTCCACTTGTCCACCACCCATTCTGTGAAGAAATTCTTCCTCATGTTTCCTCTGAATCGTCCTCCCTCCAACTTAATCCCATGCCCTCTAGTCCTGGAACATCTTTTTCGCTTAAAAATAGTGTATTCCTGCACTCTGTTCCTCCCTGTAAGATACTTGTATATCTCTGTCATATCCCCTCCCTCTCTCCCTCCTCTCCTCCAGGGAGTACATATTCAGTTCCTTCAACCTGTCCTCATAGGACTTGTGATGCAATCCATGTACCATCTTAGTTGCCCTCCTCTGAACCTTCTCTACCCTGTCTATGTCCTTACGTAGGTAAGGTCTCCAGAACTGTACACTGTACTCCAGGTGGGGCCTCACTAGTGTCTTGTATAGTGGAATTATGACCTCCCTTTTCCTGCTGGTGATGCCCCTGCCTATGCATCCCAGCATCCTCTTTGCTTTACCTGCTGCCTTGTCACACTGTTTTCCTACCTTGAGGTCATCAAAGACAGCCCCAAGATCCCTTTCCTGCTTGGTGCATGCTATACCTGTTGAATAGCTCTGCCAGGGGTGCAGCCTAGTATGTCCGCCAATTCCCATAGTACTCTCGGATGAATGCCATCCGGCCCAGGAGATTCCTTTCTTTAGGGCCTTAAGGGCTAACCACACCCTTTTGGTGGAGATAGCATCATCTGTTCCCTCCACCTTACTGGCCTTTTTATCCTTATCCTGATGTGACACTCCTGGGGTACCTCTCCCTCCCTCTTGCTCCATTTCTGTTGCTCCCCTGATCCCACTCACTACTGCTTCTATCCCCATCATTCCTTGCTTTGTAGATATCCCATCCCCCCTTCCTAGTGAACACAGAGGCGAAGTACTCATTTAATACCTCTGCCTGGCCCCTCGCCTCTTCCACCCACCCTCCTTCTGATCTCAATCTGCCAAGATGGCCCTTAGTTTTTTTTTTTTAGTCCACGTATCCGGGTGACTTTTCTAGATGCAAGATGTACATTTCCTTTTCCCTATGCTCTCTCGTCGTCTTATATTTTTTGTAGGCAGCCTTCTTTTCTCTGTCCGCTACCTGAACCTCACTGGACCACCAACATGGTTTGTGACGTTGCTCCCTTACGCTTCACCTTAGCGCAGGTCCTGACTGCCTCATGAAGTCCCCATTTTAGGACCTCCCATCTCTTTTCCACATTTGTCATTGTTGTACTGCCTTCAAGTGATCCTTGAGAATATTTCCCATGCCCACAAAGTCTGCCCCCCCCGGAGTCCACTGCCAGTGTCCTAGATCTCTCTTCTCCCCCCCCCCATGCTTATTTGAAGCCAGACAGTATTGTGGTCGCTCCCAGTCAGGGATCCTCTACAACCAGGTCCCTTACCAGATCCCCATCTGCCAGAACCACGTCCAGGACATGCCCCTCCCTTGTGGGCTCCATCACGTGCTGTGTTAAGAACAAATCCTGGAAGCTGTCCATGCTCCTTGGCCACCTTTGAGGACATGGTTCCCCAGTTTGTACCTGGCATATTTAGGTCCCCCATCAACACCACTTCTTACACTTTTGGTCCACACTGGGCAATGATGTTGTCCAGCAAACCATCCTCCAGAACATCACCCATCCCTGGGGGCCTATATACTACACCCAGCTTGACCTTACCTCCTGCTGGGGTTCGTAAAGGTGACCCATGAGGCCTCCACCTTTCCCTCTGCCTCTTCTACCCTTGCAATTTCTATGTCATCTCTAATGAACATAGCCATTCCACCCCCTCTGCCCTGCTTTCTATCCTTCCTAAGCACAGTGTACCCCCACACATTTAGGTCCCAGTCATGGTTTTTGTTGGCCCACATTTCTGTGGCCACTGCCACATCACCCCCCCCCATCTAACAGCATGGCCTGGCACTCTGGCAACTTATTTCCCAAGCTCCTGGCATTTACTAACACCCCCCTTATCCCTGATCCCCTTTGTCAAACCTCACCTAGGTTCCTTATACTCTCCATCCTCCCTTTGCTCCTCCTGAAACCTCCTCCTCCCCAGTCTGTTTCCCTCTTCCCCTTGGGTTTGAAGGCTACTCCCCTCATCTGGAGGAGAGGGCTTCTGGTCAACCCCTCCCTTATCCCTTCTGCTTGGTATTCACAAAAGAGGAAGGGGAGGTACCTAATCCAATCGATGGAAGCACTCTGGATAGGGGGTCGATACCAGTCCTTTCCCAGAAGAGATTTCTGAAAACTCCTAAAACTGAAGGTGGACAAAGCAGTGGAGCCCAGAATCCTAAAAACTAAGGGGAGAACTAGCGACACCTTTGACTACCCTTTTTAACAAATCATGGGAGGATGGTGTTGTACCCAAGGACTGGAGGAGGGTGGATGTGGTTTCTCCTTCACAAAAGTGGGAGCAAAGCAGAGGCAGGAAACTACAGATCTGTTAGCTTGACCTCAGTGGTAGGAAAAATGATGGAATCACTTCTGAAAGAAAAAATTAAGTACCTAGAGGCCAGCAGGGTACAGGACCCAAGTCGGCATGGATTCACAGTGGGAAGGTCATGTCAGACGAATCTAATAGATTTCTTTGACTGGGTGACCAAGTGGTAGACCAGGGAGGGGCTGTAGACATGGTCTACCTAGATTTTAGCAAGGCATTTGACACAGTCCTACACAAAAGATTAATAAACAAATTAGCCAGCCTGGGAGTGGGTCCCAGGGTGGTAGCCTGGGTTAAAAAATTGGCTGGACAACAGGACACGGTGGGTAATAGTAAACAGAGTCCACTTTGAAGAAGGGGGTTACTGTGGAGGTACCGCAGGGTTCAGTACTGGGTCTGGTCCTTTTTAATGTCTTTATAAGTGATGTTGCGGAAGGACTGGAAGGAAAAGTATGCCTCTGCAGATGACACAAAGATGTGCAACAGGGTTGATACATAAGGGTAGATGGAAAGGATGAGAAGGGACTTTGCAAGGTTGGAGGAATGGTCAAAAGTATGGCAGCTTAGATTCAGTGCAAGGAAGTGCAAAGTAATGCACCTGGGAAGCAAAAACCCAGGTGAAGAGTACACAATGTGGGGGGGTATTAGAAATGGAAAGGGACCCGGGGGGTAGTCATATCAGATGACCTAAAGGTAAGCAAGCAATGTGAAAAGGCAGAAAGGATGGCTGGGGGGATACTGGGAAGTAGAGAGAGGCATCACCAGTAGAAAACGGGAAGTTGTTGTTCTTCTGTACAGACAGTTGGAGAGACCGCATCTTGAGTACTGCGCGCAGTTCTGGAGACCCTATCTCCGCAAAGACATAGACAGGATGGAGGCAGTCCAGAGGAGGGCAACTAAAATGCTTCAGGGTCTGCAATAAAAGCTGTATGAAGAGACTAAAGGAGCTTAATACGTATACTCTTGTGGGGAAGGGGCATGACAGAAACTTTCAGGTACCTCAAGGGAATCAACAAAGTCCAAGAGGGTAGCATCTTTCAGAAAAAGGGATGTGCAAGTACAAGGGAACATAATTTGAAGATTGGGGGCTCAGGGCAGTGTGAGAAGTATTTTTTCACAGAGGGTGGTGGATGCATGGAATGGCCTTCCTGAGGAGGTTGTGGGGTCAAAAACAGTGGGGGAATTCAAAAATGCATGGGTCAGACATAAGGCAATGCTGGTGGGGGGGGTAGAAAGAAGTAGGCTATTGGTTAACTAGGAGCTGCAGCTTATCCAATAGGTAGATAAATGAGCAGACTAGGTGGGCCAAGCAGTCCTTATCTGCCATCAGTCTGTTTCTATCCACAAGAGCAGATTACAGTTCACAAAAGTACATCATAGCAATAGCAGCACAATTCAAAAGCACTTCCATAGGAGTAGATTACAGATTCACAAAATTCATATTGTCAGCAGCACATTTCAAACAAGTCGAAACAGGAGCTTTTACAGGCTGTTGAATTACACAAACAGTTGTGCAACAGCTGTACAGAGAGAGTTAGACGAGTTTGCCCTAAGTAGTACAGATAGACAATAAGGGAAGCCTAGAGAGCATCCATGAATGAACAGTCAAGCCACAGCTATAAAAGGAGACTTAAGACAGGGGTTAGCTTTTAAAAGAGTAGTCCACCCAAAACTTAAAAAAAAAAACATATGTTGTGCAGAGTGTGTTTATTTGTATGTTAAGTTCTAGTGTGTCCTTCCCTCTGTCTGCTATTAAGAGTTTTTCCTAAATTAGCCTGCTAGCTTTAGGGTAGTTTTACGATCCCTGGAGATCTCCATCGGAGACAGCTTAATTGTATTCCTTTGTCCTACAGTGCACCCTGTTTCATGTGACAGTGATGTAGCAGATACCATAAATCCAGCAGAAAGCATTGCTTTACAATCAGTTCACAACAGTAGAGATTACTATATTTTAAAATCTGTAGAGTTCAGCTTGGTGACTAGCCTCATCGTGAAGGTCTTACTGTCCTGAAGAACTTTGCTGCTGATCATTTTTGTACAGCTTGTAAAGTTTCCAAGATATTTAGTTTGTTTGTCATGTGTGTGCTTAATGTTGGGTCTCTACTACATCACTGTCACATGAGACGAGAAGCATTGTAGGAACAAGGAATATAATTGAGCTGTCTCAGATGGAGATCCCCAGGGGTTGTAAAACTACTATAAAGCTGGGAGGCTAATTTAGGAAAAACGCAAGGGTTTGGGGTCTCTGTAGTCTTGGTGAATCATTGGTGGGGTCTTTGAAGAAGAATCTGTATTGGGGTTGTCAACTCTAATGCTCATCCCTCACCCCCAGCCCGTAGCCTCCTGTTCAAAGCACAAGTTACAGCTGCAAGCCAGTGCCTCATAGTGATACTATTCAAGAGTGGAGAAGTATGTCTCGCCACATTTTGCCAAAATTATCTGTTGTAGCTTTCTTCATGCAGGGCCCTGCATGAAGAACAGAGATCACGTCTGACTTTGTTTGCTCAGGGAAGGGGGTGAGCATTAGGGTTGACAACACAAAGGAAGATCCCACCACTGATTCGCCAAGACTTCAGAGACCAAAACCCTTCCCTTTTGCTGCTTGGGTGGGGAGTTAGGGTTGGAAGCCCTGTCACATTTCCCTACTTTTGAGACGTCAAGTTGATCCCAGTTGGTGCATTAACGCAGTGTGTTGCGAAGAATTTCCTTTTTGAGATAGTGGAATCTTATCTTAATTCATGCAGGTCCTTTCTTGACCTAAGTGCACAGATGCATACATGCAGGGCCCTGCACCAAGTGAAGACTCTATCTGCCAATGGAAATGTGGGGCCCTGCAGACCCTGTATTTCCATGCAGCTACAGGTGTCCAGAATTAATTGGGCTGTGTGGTGGGCTGCGGAAACACTGGGCCCTGTGCTTTCATGTGACTGCAGACAGATGCACAGGGCAAAGAGTTCATCTGTCAGCCAGCACACGGGGCCTCTGCCACCCTGAAGTGCAGAACCCTATACCAAGAGAAAAGTTGTCTGCACTGCATGGTACCTAGGTTCATGTGGGCAACCCAGCACCCTTCCTTCCCTGGCTAGGGGGTGGTGTTGCATAATCGCGCAAATCCTCCCCCCCCAGCCTCACCCCATCCAGCTGGCGTACTGAGCTCACCCCAAACTCTGCTCCCCGGCATAGTATCACAAAGGCTGGCGTCTTTTTTTTTTTTTTTTTTGGCTTAGTTTTGACTCCTAATTTTCAAGATGGTAAGTTTTATGACTCCACTTATAAACATATGTGGCATTTATAGAATATTTGCCAAAAATCATTTCACACCCCAGGAGCGAAAATGTCTCATCCAGGATTAAAAAAAAAAAAACTGTCTTTATCAGGTGGTATGAAAAAATGGCTGTGTTGAAAGTTTGGAGTCTAAATCTTGAAAATTAGCGATGCCTGAACATTGAAATATTTCAGCGTTTACTCGTAACTTTTTCATTGTACCATATTTTTACATCACATTTTCAGCATAGTCATCTTATGACCTCACCTCATGAATGCAGTAGGTGAACATTTTTAAATCCCACTGAAACGTGATTTCACACAGTGACCACAAAATCACCTTTTATGATGAACTTGAAAAAATTTCACCTGCCTTTTTCATGAAGTGGGGTACCCAAAAAGGCTATGTTGAAAATTTGGTGTTTTTAAAAAAACAAAAAACCAAAACAAACGTTCAAACCCCTTTGAAATACAGTAAACCAGGCTTACCTGACTTTTTTTTTCTCATATCGCAGTCGTTTCTAGCTGCACGACATGTCTTTGATTGACAAGTGGATTTGTGTCATGAGACATGTTCAAGTGAGCGATGGTATGTGGATGCTGAGTGGGGGTGGGGTGGGTAGTCGTTTGTCCATCAACGATCTGACCCAACCCCAGTTTTCTTTTACAGGTTAATATATAGAAAATAGACATCAGAAGGGCAGTTTTTAAATTTTTTTTTTTTCTCCCAGGTTTGTTACATATTGGATCCAGCGCTGGGGATTGGGCACCCCAGTATTGGCTAAACTCTATGGTGACGCTGGGGTTGGGCACTCTAGTGTCGCCACCTATTCATGAGGGGGGTGGGCGATCTAAAGAGGAGGGGGATGGCAAGCTGTACTGTGACTGGGTACCCTGGTCTGCTTTTCAGGCAGTATCTGGGGGGGAGGGCTGGCAGAGCTCGGAAGGGGAGAGAATGAAACAATTTATATAAAAATAAAGGTAAATAGGTAGTGCATGATAAGAGAGATCACGATTGCTGGCTCACTACTCAGATTGAAGCTGGCAGCACGACAACCGCTACAGCTTCACAAGCCAAAAGTACCGCTGTTCTCATACAGAGAATGTGACTAAATGGTTCCTCTCACTAAACTGGGCAGCCTGGATTTTGGGGTGCCCAGAAAAGGTATTTCTGGAGTTTTTAAAACAAACACAAGAATGTAGCTAAACTGGTCCAGTTTAGCTAGGTTCAGGTATTTTGTTAAATACACTGTTATGTATTTTACATGTATTTTTATTGCTAGGAAAAAACAAAACGATAGCCATCGTGACATGAAAATTTTTTTCATGTGGTGAGAAACCAAAAACAGTCTGGCGAGACGGAATTCTGTTGTGCTGTGTCAGAGGGTTACCTGAAAAACCCTTCTGAGTATCCTCTCAACACTTAACAAAAATCCTTTAAATCCTTACAGCTTTGGAACAGTTCAATATTTTTTCACAAAACATTTGAAAGGCACAGTCTGCCTCTACCCTGAAAATTTCAGAAAAAAGTTCTGTACTGTCTAGGCTGTATGTAGGTGCAAAAAAAAAACCAGGAACCCATGTTAAATATAGAGGAAAACATTCGATGTCTGCAGGAAAATGACATGCAGATCTCAAACTGAACAAGCTGCCATCACAGAACATTTTGTATATTGAAACCTTGCCTACTAGAAGACACATGCCAAATTTCAGGCAATGTTGTCAATGACACCAAAGCTATTAAGGTGCAGAGTTGGGGATTTAACATTGAACCTGTCATGCAACCCTAACTATAGTGGTGCTGCTAAGCCAGCATAATATTGTATAAATATAGTAAGCTATATAGATGTACAGATATCAAGGGATGTATAGAGAGATATTGAGATGTACATATTATATGGTTGTGGTAGCCCCTATATGAGGGTTAAATCTTCACTTCTAGGGCCGTGGATATGGTGTACTTCTGGCAGTGTCCTTTCCCCTTTAAGGCTTGCCGGAAAGTCTTCATGCTGGTTCCTTCCACCCACCCGGGTGGTAACTCCCTCGGCACTGCCCCGTGACATCATATCTTCCTTTCCACTGGAAGAAGGGTGGAAGACCGCCTTCCTGGTGGCGATCACATCAGCCAGCAGGATTGGTGAACACCAGGTGCTCTCCATGGAGTCTCCTTACCTGGTCTTCCACAGGGAAAAGGTTGTCCTTCGCCCCAACCCAAAGGTCCTCCCAAAGATTGTCCGATTTCCACCTTAACCAGGTGATTCATCTCCCGGTGTACTTCACCAACCACACCTTGGACCTGTGGCAAGTGCTAGCCTACTACAAGGAGCGCATGGCTGGAGTTTGGGGAGAGGTTTGGCAGCTATTTGTCACCTATGCTGAAGCCGCACCTGGCAGACTGGCAGCTAAGTGGACTATTGGCAGGCGGATTGTGTCCTACATTGACCTCCGCTATAGGTTGGTGGGTAGGGAGCCTTCTGTAAGGCTACGGGTTCATTCCACCTGTCATACTGCTGCCTCGGTGGCTGCTATCAGGCATATCCCTATCCAGAAAATCTGCAGGGTTGCTACCTGGAAGTCTGCGCACACCTTAATTTCCACTACCAAATCGTCCTTTTTTTATTTATTTATTTATTTTATTTTATTTTATTTAAACAGCAGTTTGGAAAACCTTTGAGCCATAGGCTCATTTACAAAGGTACCTTGTCACAGTAAGACAAACGAAAATACACAGTATAACAGTACAACACATAAGTATAACAGTAACTTAAGACATAGATACAAACAAGCTGGTACAGGTAGGATTGATGCAAACAATACCAGAGTTATGTTGTCCTTAGCAGCTTAGTAATAAGCTTTGTCATAAGTATTGAGTACGGCTTTGACTAGTGGCAATTACAGCATCGGGTGTTAATAAGGTGGTTAACAAATGAAGTTTTGAAGCCACCTATAGTTGGAGCCTGGAGATGGAGGGGCAGTGTGTTGAACTGAGGAGGGGCCCCTAAAGCTGAAGGCTCTTTGGCCGTGAGAGGTCCTAGCTCTAGGGATAACAAGAGAGGTTTTCCCAGAGGTCCAGTATGAACTAGTGGGACAGAGCGCATGGTGGTGGTCAATCCTGGTGGGGATAGCCCAAGGAGGGTCTTTTTTGTAAGGGTACAGGTCAGATATTTGAGGCGCTCATCAAGATCAAGTACCAGCGCTTTAGCGTACAGTAGACAGGTGTGTGTCAGCCTAGGTGCTCCAGTAATTAACCTAAAGGCCTTATTCAGAGTAGAATTAACCTGCAGGCCTTATTCAGAGTACGCCTTGAGTCACGCCAGGAAATTGTGAAAAAAAGCAACTGCAGAAAAGGATTTTTTTCAAAATTTGCACACGCAGATTTTTAAGACAGATGTTTCTATGTCACTGTATATTTCCAAATGGATTTGTTGTTTTTGGTCTCAAATTTTCAGGGCACAAAAGCCTTACCCTGGAGATGTGCCTTTTGCTAGTTTGGTGAAAATATATTACTTGGCTCTGGAGTTCTACGAGGTTAAATTTTGCTTTGTTTCCCATAGGATAACATTGTGTTGGGGGGTTTACCCAGTCGTTTCTTTGTCACTCCACTGTGAAAAAATGGTTTGCAATTTTGTTATGAAATTTTCAGGGTACAAGGGTCTTGCCCCACCGCATGTGCCTTTTGCTGGTTTTGTGAAAATATATTAATTTCATGTAGAGTTACACATGTTTCAAAATTTCCTGTCTTTTCTAGAAGATCACATTGCATTGTCAGGAGTTTCTTTGGGTCTGTGGGGATCAGGGAGAGCAGGTCCCAGAGGGCCTTGCACTCCCACAGCAAAGAAGGGTAGCACTGCACTATCTCAGAATTATGCATGGATAGGAGGGCCCTGTCTTCCCACATGCAAATATGGATACCATCAAGGACTGATGGGCCCTATGCTCCAAATAGAAATAGGGATATGATTACAATATCTCAAAAATGATGGGTGTATGGCACTGTGTGCTCCCACACGCAAATGTGAATGCCATTATAGTGTGATGGGAGTGCAGGCCTTATGCATACATGGCGCTGCCACACACAGATGCAGAGAGGGTTATAGAGTGGTGGGGCCCTGCACTCCCACAGGGAAATAAGAATTCAATTAGATTCTCTACAAAGTTATGGATAGTTGGGCGCACAGGGCCAGGAGGGCCCTGTGCTCCCACAACCAAATAAATCTATGATTATACTTTCTCAAAGTAAGAATAGTCTCTGTAGAAAACTTTAATGTACCATTCGGATTAATGTGACAAAAGTAGGAAAATGTGGTCTTAGGGTTCCCAACCTTAAGACCCCAGTACCACCCTTAGTTTTCAGCCCTAACACCCTACCCCCACCCTGCATGCAGGAACAGATGTGGGAGGGTGTGCCTTGGGGTTGTAAACCCTAATGCTCACCCCATTCCATAAGTAAGTAAGCTGAGATGGGTACAGTATAGGAGAATGGGGTGAATATTGGGGTTCACAACCCCAAGGCACCCCCCACACCTGTTCCTGTATGTAGAGTGGGTGTGAGGTGTTAGGGTTGGATACCGAGGGTGGAGGGTGGGGTCTTGGGGTTGGGAACTCTGAGACCACATTTCCCTACTTTTGTCGCATTAACGTTTTGCAGATAAATACTTTTTTTTTTTTATTTATATAGAGTTATACAGAGTTAAGCTAGCCCTGGCAAAAAGAAACACAGGTGAGGGGGTACAGGCAAAGTGGGCAAGCATTAAGGATGCAATACTTGAAGCAACATCCCATTGTGTTAGACAGAAAAGGAAGTGCAAAAGAAGAAGGAAACCGCTTTGGTTCTCAAATACAGTAGCAGAAAAGGTCAGAGCCAAAAGGCTGGCCTTCAGGAAATATAAGGGAACACAGTGGGATGAAGATAGAGAGGCATACCAAACTGCCCTAAGGGAAGCAGGGAAGGCAGTAAGGCAGGCAAAGTCCCAAACTGAGGAAACACTAGCACAAACAGTAAAAGAAGGTGACAAGACTTTCTATAGATACACTAGTGGGAAGGAGAAAGTCCAGAGGGGGTATTGCTAAACTTAATGGAGAAAAGGGAGCATGTGAGGAGGAGGACCCTGTAAAGGCATCTATCCTAAATAGATACTTTTGCTCAGTATTTACTGAAGAGAAGGTAGGGCAGGGCCCACAGCTCAGCATCATGGACACAGGGGGGAGGGAGGTGAGCACTACTCTCTTGATAAAAGAAAGGGTCCTACAAGAGCTTGCTAAGCTCAGGGTGGATAAGGCAATGGGACCTGATGGCATACATCCCAGGGTACTTAAGGAGCTAAAGGTGGAACTAGCAGAGCCATTAGCAGAACTGTTTAGTGAGTCTCTGAGCACAGGAGAGGTCCCAGAAGACTGGAGAAGGGCTCATGTGATCCCGCTCCATAAGAGTGGTAGTGGGGGGGGGGGGGACTACAGACCAGTCTTACCTTAGTAGTGGGCAAGATTATGGAGGCACTCCTTAAGGAAAGGATAGTGCAACACCTGGAATCCATAGGGGCACAGGATCCAAGCCAGCATGGGTTTACAAAAGGAAGGTCCTGTCAAACTAATCTCATAGATTTCTTTGACTGGGTAACCAGAGTGGTGGACCAAGGGGGAGCAGTTGATGTCGCCTACCTTGACTTCAGCAAAGCTTTTGACACTGTTCCACATAGAAGATTGATAAATAAGTTGGGTAGGCTCAGGGTGGGTCAGAAGTTGGTCAACTGGGTGGCAAACTGGTTGACGGGCAGAAAACAGAGTGGTGGTAAATGGTATACAGTCAGAAGAGATGCAAGTCAGAAGTGGGGTACCTCAGGGATCAGTCCTGGGGCCAGTCCTCTTCAACATCTTCATTAGTGACCTTGCAGATGGACTAGAGGGTAAGGCTTGTCTGTTTGCAGATGACACCAAGATCTGCAACAGAGTAGTTGATCCAGATTGGGTGGGCAGAATGAGAAGAGATCTGGATAAACTAGCAAAATGGTCAGAAGAGTGGCAACTGGGATTTAATACAAAGAAGTGTAAAATCATGCACATAGGGAAGAGAAACCCTGAAGCCACCTATAGGCTGGGAGGGGAGTTGCTAGCAGTCACAAAGGAAGAAAGAGACTTCGGCATCATGATCACTGATGACCTGAAATCATCCAAGCAGACCTCTAAAGCAGTAGGTAAGGCTAGGGGTGTTAGGGTGTATTAGTAGGGTATCACAAGTCAGAAGAGGGAGGTAATAATCCCTCTTTACAAATACACTGGTTAGGCCCCATCTGGAGTACTGCGTGCAGTATTGGAGGCCACACCTTCACAAGGACATTAACCAAATTGAGGCAGTCCAGAGAAGGGCAACAAAATGGTGCAGGGACTGCATCAGAAGACATATGAGGACAGATTAACAGAGCTCAATATGTATACCCTTGAGCAAAGAAGGAGAGAGGTGATATGATCGAGGCATTCAAACACCTTAAGGGCATTAACAAGGTGAAAGAGTCTAACATGTTTAAATATAAGAAAAATAGCAGGACAAGAGGACACAGCATGAGATTAGAGGGGGCATTAAGGGGAATGTGAGGAAATTCTTTTTCACAGAAAGGGTGGTGGATGCATGGAATGGCTTACCACAAGAAGTGGTGGCTATGAATACAGTGCAGGGCTTCAAACAGGCATGGGATAGGCATAAGGGAGCAATACAAATGACTATGAATAGATAGGCCACTGACAGAGCAAAGGCCGATGGCACATTTATAAGGTAGAAAAAGAAATGGGCAGACTGGATGGGCCTTGCAGTCCTTATCTGCCGTCAACTTCTATGTTTCTATATCGATGTGTATATAAATATATAGAGAGGAAGAGATGTATAGATATCTAGATATGGAGAAGGGCAGATGTGGTCCCATTACACAAGTGGTAGAAATTATAGGCCAGTCAGCCTGACATCGGTGGAATCATTGCAGAACGAAAGGATTGTGGAATATCTTGAATCCAGTAGGTTACAAAACCTGAGGCAGCATGTGTTCACAGAGAGGAGGTCCTGTTAAACGATTGATAGATTTCTTTGACTGAGTGACAAAGGATTTTGCTCAAGGTGGAGTGGTGGACATGGCCTACCTGGATTTCAGTAAGACTTTCTGCACCATTCCACATATGGGACTAGTAAGCAAGCTGGGTAGCTTAGGAGTTGGTTCAAAGATGGTAAACTGGATAAGAAATTAGTTGGATAGGTAATGGAGGGAGGTGGTAAACGGAAGGAAGAGAGTGACCGGCGGAGTGCCTCAGGGATCAGTGCTTTAACAGGTCCTCTTTTATGTCTTTATAAGTGACATTAAAGAGGAGCTGGAAGGGAAGGTCTGCCTCTTTGTGGACGACACCAAAATGTTGAATAGGGTGGAAACTCCAGCGGGGGATGGAAAGAATGAGCAGAGACCTGAGGAGTGGTCAGGGTATGGCAGCTAGGTTTCAGTGTGAAAAAGTGCAAAATAATGCACTTGGGGCATAGAAACCCAGGGGCAGAGTAACCAATGGGTGGAGTGGTATGGATGACCACCAAGCAGGAAAGTGACCTGGGGGTAATCTATTGGGTGACCTAAAGGTGGCCAGGCTGTGCAGCGAGGCAGTCAGGAAGGCTAGTGAGATGCTGGGGTTCACAGGGAGGGGTAGCGCCAGAAGAAAGAGGGAGGTGATGTTGCCTCTGCCTCTGTATAGATCACTGGTAACAACCCACATAAAGTACTGTGCCCAGTTCTGGAGACCACATCTCCAGAAGGGCATAGACTAGAGCTGATCCAGAGGAGGGCAACTAAAATGGTGTAGGGTCTGCATCAAAAGCCCTATGAGGAGGGATTAAAGGACCTTGGTATGTACACCCTGGAACAGTGGGGGGGGGGGGATATGATGGGAGACCTTTAGATGCCTCACGGGGCAAATAAGGTACGGGAGGGAATATTTTTTTTTATTTTCTTTTTCAGAAGGAAAGGTGCTTAAGAAGATAGGGACATGCTATGAAACTGGAGGGGGTAGACCCAAGAGAGATGTGGGGAAGTACTACTTCACATAAGGAGTGGTGGATTCCTGGAAAAAGCTTCCAGTGGAGGTGGTAGGGACAAAAATAGTGTTGAGGTTTAAGAATGCATGGGATAAACACAAGGTGGGGAGGGAGAAGGAGCTGTAGATCAGTTATGGTCTCCGGCAATAGTGTAGGTGGAGATGAATGGGCAGACTGGATGGGCCAAGTGGTCCTTATCTGATATAGATATAGATGGGGATATAGAGATATGGATGGATGGATGGATGGATGGGTGCGTAGGTAGATAGGTAGATAGATAGGTAGGTAGGTAGATATAAAACAAAAAACTTTGTAAATGCATTAGTTAGGGTTGTTACTTAAGCAAAAGCAAGGAAATGTGTGGTTGGGTTTCCAACCCTAACACCCCACCCCCACCCTGCAGGCACTGACTGGTGTCAAAGGTGTGCTTTGGGGTCATGAATCGTAATGCTCATCGCATTCCATAAGTAAATAAGCGGAGATGGGCACAGTATAGGAAAATGAGGTAAGCATTATTGCTGACCCCAAGTGTCTGCAGGGTGGGGTGTTAGGGTTGGAAACCGTAACACCACATTTCCCTGCTTTTGTTGCTTTAGTAACAACCCTAACTGATTCATTAATGAAGTTTTTTGCAATGAATTTCCTTACTTTTTCAGCTAGTCTAATTGTATCTTCATTTGTCTGTAGGAGTGCAGGGCCCTTTTGGCCCTGCACTCCATCCTCCATAGATACGTAGATATGTATGTAGCTGTGGAAGCACCGGGTTTCAGAGTGAAATATGAAGCACTGGCCCCAGTTCTGGCGCCTATCTTACGACAACAGTGACCAATTTGTTACATAGCCATCTTATTTCCCCACCTCATTTACCCTGGGTACAGAAAATTTTTGAATCCACACTAGAACGTAATTCTGAGCAACTGCAACACCATTCCACACCACAGGTGCAAAAATGCATTTGGGGCAGGATTTGAAAAATGACAGCTGTGACATACATGAGATCGGGTAATAAGAAGGATTTGTTGAAAATCTGGGGTCAAAATATTTAAAATTTCCAAAGTTATGAGTGGGTGTATTGAAATTGCAATGAATGGTCATAACGTTTGTCATTTTTTCATATTTTGACCCCAAATTTTGAACATAGTCTTATGACCCCACCTCATAAACCATGTAGGTGAAAATGTTCAAATCCATGCCAAAGCGCCATTCTGTGCCACAGGTGCAAATACATGTTTCGGGCAGGATGCAAAAAATGATAGCTGTAGTGTTCATGAGGTGGTGTGACAAAATGGCTATGTTGAAAATTTGGAGTCAAAATATAAAAAATTAACAAAGTTATACGGGTGTGTAGAAAAGTTTAAACAAACGCTCTTAACTCTACCATTGTTAGGAATGATTTCACCAGACTTTCAGAATGGGTGTTATGGGACCCCACCTCATGAACACTGCCACTGTCAATTCGTTAATTGGTCCCGGAAGGTGATTTGATGCAGCAACTGTGACATCACCTTCGAGGCCTGATTAACAAAACAGTCCTATAGTGTTCATGAGGTGGGGTCCTAAAAAGGCGATGTTGAAAATTTGGTGAAAAAATACCTAAAATGCCAAAAAACATAAGTTGAAAACGCCATTGAAATACATTATATAGCACTTACCATGATTCTTCAGTTTGCGGTTCTGCTTTGAAGAGTGCAGACGTGTCGTGGTCCACAGAAGATGACAGCGGACGACCTTCAGAGGTAAGTATAGGGTAAGGGGGAGGAGGGTGGGTGGTCAGTGGGAGGTTCGGGGAGGGAAATGACAAGGGACTTTTTTTTGTGGCACATACTCCCCTTTACTTGCGAAACTGCAGTTTTGTTGCAATTTGCGGCATCGACTCCTCTCGTTTCACGAAACTGCCACAGTTTGCAGTGCAGATATGTCCATGGACACAATTTATGTATTTCGGAGCATTTGGGGGGTAACATGACCACAGAATCAGATTCATTGGGCCCCGATTAGGTAAACGCAACTGGCGGTGTTTACCAAGTGCTGCAAGTATTTTTTTTTTTTTTTTTTGAAATATTAAAATTGTTTGCCTTGCAAATTGAAATCAAGATGGCGGAATCTTGACACTACATTTTGCATTTGTGACAATAACTGCTTTTGCGGCATCAAAACAGTTGTTTCGCATGGCACATCTAATTTTTCCTATAGGAAATAATGGAAAAATTGAAACTTTAATCACTTTTGAACGGATTAATATATTTTGTCACCAAACCTTCAAAAGGCACATCTGTGACCCAATCCCGATATTCCCTAAAAATTTCAGACCAAACCCCCAAGCCATTTGAGAAACGGCATGACACAAATTACACAAAAATGGTAATTTACAATTTTTGACATTCCATATTTCTGCACCCGCACATCCGACGGAACAAAACTTGCCATAATCAGCGATCTTTTTCCCAATGGCGCATGCAAAATTTCATTTGAAGCATTCAAACGGTTGCAAATTTATTAAAGTGCAAAATTTGGGGGTTAACATAGAAGTGACCATTGAACCCTAACTATAGGGGCACTATCATGCCCCTATAATATATACATTAATATATATACACACGTGTGTGTGTGTGTGTGTGTGTGTTTAATAATATATAAATATATAGTATATAAATACATATACACATATAAATACATACATTTATATACGTATATATTTATATATATAAATACATACATTTATATATGTGTGTATATATATTTATATATATGTATCTATATATAATATATATTTATATATAATGTACAATTTATTTATATACTGTGTGTGTGTGTGTGTGTGTATATATATATATATATATATATGTGTGTGTGTGTGTGTGTGTATATATATATATATATATATATATGTGTGTGTGTGTGTGTGTGTGTGTGTGTGTGTTATATGTATGTATGTATGTATATATATATATATATATAATATAATGTGTGTGTGTATATGTATATATGTACTGTATGTATGTTATATATTTATTATATAAAATGTGTACGTGTGGGATACATGATGGGCATGAGTGTGCTATGGCAAATATAGTCACTCCTGCAGAGTGAGATATCCAGAGCTCACGATGCAGGAGTGACTATATTTGCCATAGCACATGATCTGCCCATCATGTATTCGACATATACAATAAATAGGGCCAAGAGTTTTAGACGTTTTGTTATGCTGTCTTGTGTTCTGTTCCTATTTATGTGTTTGCTCATTCTGTGTGTGTTTTTCTGAATGGGCTGGCAGTGTTATAAACTCTGGGAGACTCACGAGTGTGTTTTGCAATGCTAAATGAGTTAGTTTTAGGTAGGAGTGAGAAACGTACTTTTGTGAGGCTATATTGTTTAGAAGTCTGGCTGCAGTGAAGCTGAGAGCATGACAGTAATTGTAATGAGCTGAGAGGCAGAGTGTCAGAACAGCTGATACTGTTTTCAGTGGTAATTAAGTTAGCTGCAGGCAGAGTGTTTTGTGAAATTGTGCTCTTAAGGATTCTGGCTGCAGTCAAGCTGATAGTATCACAGTAATTGTAATAGGCGAGAATCAGAGTTTGAGGAACAAGTGAGTGTGTTTCAGTGGTAGTTGAGTTAGCTGCAGGCAGTAGTTTAGACTGTTCTGTGAAGCTTTGCTGTTTAGAATTCTGGCTGTAGTCAAGCTTACAGTATCACAGTAATGAGCTGGAAGTTGGTGGGGGGGATAGGTGTGTGTTGTAATGCTCACTGAGTTGGCTGTAGGCAGCAGTGAGACATCTGAAGTAGTTCTGCATTTGTGTCTATGGTAACAGCACAGGTGTTTCTTGCATGCTGAGGGGAAAGCTGCCTAGAGTGATGACCTTTTGTGACCTGTGTGTAAATGGTTATCATCACAGTAGACCAGAGGGTAAAAATATCACACTGCAGTGGATGATGCACTGTTTATCTCACTCATTTACCACTCACCCTTAGTGTGTGTGTGTGTGTGTGTGTGTATTATATATTATATATTTATAATTTATTTATATATAATCTGCAAAAAATGTTAATGCACCATTAGGGTTACTGTGACAAAAGTAGGGAATGTGGTTTTAGGATTCCCAACCCCAAGACCACACCCTCACCCTGCATTCAGAACAGGCATGAGGGGTAAGCCTTGGGGTTGTGAACCCTAATGCTTAGCCCATTCCATGAGTAAGCAGAGATGGGTACAGTATAGGAGAATGGGGTGAGCATTAGGGTTCATAGCACCAAGGCACACCCCCATGCCTGCAGGGTTAGAAACCTGAGGGTGGGAGGTGAACCCTATGACCACATTTCCCTACTTTTGTTGCAGTAAACCTAATGGTGCATTAACAAAGTTTTTTGCAGAGAATTTTCTTAAGTTTTGAGAAAGTATAATCATAGGGTTATTTGATCGGGGGAACGCAGGACCCTCTGGGCTCTGCATTTCCAACCATCCATAATTTGAGAGATTCTAATTGTATCCTTATTTCCCTGTGGGAGCGCAGGGCCTTCTGGGAAGTGTGCTGCCATGTATGCATAAGCCCTGCACTCTCATCATGTGGGAGTACAGGAGGGCCCTGTGCTCCCATCCATACAGAATTTTTGAGATTGTGTAGTGTTGCTCTTTGCCTGTGGGAGCACAGGGCCCTCTGGGGCCTGCTGTCCCATCCCGTAATGTGGAGACCCAAAGAAACAACTAACATTGCAGTGTGATCCTATAGAATATGCAGGAAAATTTGAAACATGTGTAACTCAACATCAAATTAATATATTTTCACGAAAGAGGCAAAAGGCACATCAGTGGGGCAAGCTCTCTTGTACCCTGAAAATTTCAGAACAAAATTGCAAACCATTTCTTTAAACTTCACATTGCAATGTTATCCTATGGGAAATGAAGCAAAATCTAACCCTGCAGAACTCCAGAGCCAAGTCGTATATTTTCACCAAACCAGCAAAAGTCACTTCTCTGGGGCAAAGCCTTTGTGCCCTGAAATTTTTAGACCAAAATGAACTGTTTTGGAAATGTGCAGTGACAAAGAAACAGCTGTCTTAAAAATCCTTTTCCGCAGTTGCTTTTTTTTCCACAGTTTGTGGCAAAAGAAAACCCTTTTGGAAATTGCAGAAAAAGATCCTGTTATGCGGCATAAGATTTCCGCAGTTTGTGAAAAAGTATTTCAGTGACTGACTAAAAAGAAAAAAGCACTTTTCGGACTAGCTAATTAAAAACAGTAACCCCAGAATCCAAGTTTAGGGGCCCCGATTTAGTAAACACAACTGTTGGAAAAGTCCCCCCTTTTTATTTTGTAATTCAGTTTTGTTGCCACTAACTGAAACAAGAGGTGGCAGCACGAAAAAAGATCAAACAATCCTGCGTTTGTGAAAAAGTATTCCACATTTGCAAAGAGTCCTTTTTCTGAGGTGAACATCTAACTTTTTCCGTAGGAAATAAGGTTAAACTTTGAAATTTAATAACTTTGTAACAGATTAATATTTATTTCACCAAAACTTTAAAAGGCACCACTGTGACCCAAGACCTACATTCCCTTAAAATTCAGAACAAAATTCCACACCATTTTGTGCAGTGGCATAACACAGAATTGGACAAAAACAGTAATTTACCATTTTGTGACGCTCAGTATCTCTGCACCCACACAACCGACCGGGACTAAACTTGCCACATCAACTGATGATAGCACATGTAAAACTTAATGCAAATTGCTTGAACAGTTGTGAAGTTATTAAAATCACATTTTCTGTGTAAAATACAAGTGAAGACTTGCTCCTACTATGAGGGCATGGCTACGCCCCTGTGTTATAGATATCAAATGGCAAGAAAAAAATCTAGAAATGTCATCGGCCTAGAGGCGTCACCTGACAGTGCATTAAATCTCTATAAACACATGGTCAGGTGCCAAATCTCATTTTCCTCCCAAAAACATACTTCGAGCCATTTTATAAGTAGTAAGCCCCTCCAGGGTGTGCATCATTGAATTTTAATGCATGTCCTAGGGGCATAAGGACACTCTGCCTTCAGCCTCGTGCCTTACTGCAGTCCTGGGGCGTGCATTAATATCCTATAAAGCACACCCAGTCATGGTTTATTACTTGCATGTATAGGATATGCCATGCCCTACCTAAAATCACTGATATTTCTATCGAGTGCAGTTTGACCTTATTTTTTTTTTTTTTTTCAGTTGTATTTATCCTCCTGTAGTGGGTCGATTTCTGCGTCCGCCGAACCTACCGAACTCTGGGTCTTTCAGGGGCTTCTAGCACCCCAGCAGCTCCCCAGAGTCTGTCCGGAGGCATCATCCACGTCGGACCCCACGATTTCCTCCATTTTTCTTCTGTGTTTACTACCTGGGACCCCCGGAAGAGGTGGCACATGCGTGTGGAGGCACACATGTGCACGGCAGCTCTATACCGGTTTTCTTATGCCCTCCCCATTGACCTAACATCGAAGCTCCTTGTAAGTGGTATCGTCCCTCCAGTCTCCACCAGGGGGTGGCAAGCTTTGAGAGAGCTATGGTTTGCCTCCCAAAGCAGAGCACAGCCAGCCGGCAGCATCTCACTTCCTCTCCCTCTCCCCCCCCCAACCCCACTGGCCTCCGAACCTGGCTCGTTCCCAAACCCAGGTTGCTGGCATGGTACGAGGTGTGGCGTCCAGTGCCACCGGTCTGGACCCAGTTCGACCTTATAAGAGTGGCGAAGCCATGAAGCTGCATGAGGAGAAATGTTGGCAATATTTCAGGTCAGGGCCATTACCCGTTTGCCTTATGCAACACACTTTGTGTGTTGCTGAAGTATTTATTCCATTTTCCATTGATTTTATTATTTTTCTGGATGATGGAGTATGTTTTTTGGCTGGCCGAGTGGACTCTGGCAGTTTTGGACGCATGCAGCACGTGCATCATTGTGTCGTCATGCATCCTGAGCTATGGATAGAGAAGTAAGTGGTTGTTGGCTGCAGAGAGGTTGGGGAATGAGCGCTCATTGCCGACATGTAGGATGCTGGTTTGGTGGCGGGAGATGAGAGGCATGCTTCTCACCTATGGGGAAGGAGGTAAGGAGTACAGAGTGGTTGGGTGCTACTTTGGGAGAGAGGGGAACAAAATTAAGATTAGTTTTAAAACAGTGTGATCGTACTTCGAGAAACCGCTCTTGCAGCAGGTTACACCATTAGGACTGAAGCCGTCAGGCGCCAGGACCCCACAGAAATTTTCTAGCTATCAGTATCCAGCAGGGACAACCCCCAATGTCAGGCATCATAAAAAAAAGGGGTGGTCCCCCAGAATCCCCAGTTCTTTTCCTGCCGTCGACTCGCCAGCATCGGCCTCACTGCCCCGTTCCAGTGAACGACGACTAGAACTTCCAGCTTTCGACTACTAAATGTCTGCATCTCCAACTCCTTCCTCAGGACACCACTCTAAGTGTACCTGTGGCAAACAGATACCTTTTAAGGATCTGCGCTCATCCTGTCTGCAGTGCCTAGGCCCAGAACACGACACCAAGGCCTGCTCCTTTTGCCAGCGGTTCAGTAGTCTCACCAGGGTCCACCGCCAGAAGGCACTTCAAGGGTTCCTTTTGGAAGAACAGTTTAAAAAAAAAAAAAAAAAAAAATATGGATAAAGACCCTGCCTCCAGAGGCGAGTCCACCTCCAAGACCCATAAACACCAGGACCAGCACTGGGAGAAGGCCAGGTCCAGATCCCGAACAAGGCCTCGGACACGCGCACTAACTCTGACTCCATGCACTCAGACTGCTGTCTCTCCAGGGCTCGCTCTCGGCCCCCTTCCATGAAGGTTAGGACTTCTGGCAGCTCTTCGGCTTCTTTACATCCTATTAAGACTTCCAGGACCTCGGACCCTTCTCCAGCACCCTCCTGGGCTTTTGCGAAGTCTGCTGACCGTCACCGGTCCAAGTCCTCTTCTAGAGCCTCTCAGTCTTCCTCGGATAGACACCGGGAACCCGATGCCAGATTGGCCTCCCAGCTTCCTAGGGGAACAGACCCCCCTCCTAGGAAGACTAAGGACCTGACTTCCCTTAAGCGGACGATGGACACAATGGGCTGCCAACCCGTCCCCGGTTGTGCACCTGTTGGACCAAACGTCTGGCAAACACCCGACGTTGGCCTCATGTTCCAAGGAGCAGACGACTACCTCTCCGTCACCAGTGGAAACCGGTCACCAGGAGTATATGGAGGAGGATCTGACATTGCCTGATGACCAGGCAGGCAACAGAGAGGATGCCGGGCTTCCGCAGGAACCTTCCTCTGATCCAGCGACGCCCGGGGACCCGACGCCTGAAACCGGTGACAGGCCAACCCTGACGCCAGGACCGTTGTCTGGTATGAATATTCAGGAAGTGAAAGACCTCTTCAACTTTTGGTGGGACACAAACAAGAGAGATGTGGCCCCAGGAAAACCTCCTCCACCTCCACCTCCACCACCACCACCACCGGGGCCAGTAGAAAGACCACTGACCCCCCAAGGAGCCTACTCCGCCTCCTAGGGGCAGATCCAAATAAAGAAGGCCCCCTTCAAGATCTCCCTCAGGGTGTCCCAGTCCCAGGTGACCCAGATGTAGACGGTCCACTCCGCAGGGGGAAGACTCTAGACCTGACACCTCGGATACCTCCAGGTCTCCTTCTCCGATAAGCATCCCATCATCTGACCCACAAGACCTCCCCAGGTCACTTCCAGATGATCCATCTTTTTCAGAAATCATGAGGCACATCCAGGAGAACATGGGATGGGAAACTGAAGACTTAGACCCTGAACGACAACGCCTACCCTGTTATCTTCGGCAGAAGGACCCTAAGCCTTGATGTACCACCCTTGGTGGACACCTTTGCGGACGTCACCAAGGCAGCGTGGAAACGTCCACACTCCACCCCCACGGTGCCGAAGAAAGCTGATCGCCTGTACAGAACCCCTGCAGAGGACCTGTACTTGGCGCAACAACCCCTGGCTGATTCTCTGGTCATTATGGCCTCCCATGATGGGTCTCAACGACCATAACATTTGAGTACACAGCCTCCAGACCAGGAGTCCGAGCAATTGGACTCACTGGGTAGGCGCATGGTTCAGTCTCATAGTGCCCTATGGGAACAAGGTCAAGACCTAGTTAAAGTACTTCCGGATGGCGAACAGAAGGAGGAGCTTCTCAACCTCCTTCATACTGGGTCAGACATGGGGACCCAAGTTTTGAGAGCCACCTACGACTCGGCGGACTCTGCAGAAAGGGGACCAGCCTCGGGCATCTGTCTCTGGTGACGCTCATGGCTTCGTGTCTCCGGATTTACCCCGTACGTCCAGAAAAACATCCTGGATGTTCCCTATAATGGCGAAGTCCTATTTGGTGAAGACTCCGAAAAGGTGATCACCAAATTACAGGACACCGGGAAGGCAGTGAGGACTGTACAGGCCATGTACAGACCCAAATCTGGTTCCTTTCGTAGGAACCAGAACCATTTTCGCAGCCGGCAACAGCAGCAGCCACGTTCTGGCCAGCAGCACAGGGCAACTTCCACCGTAAGGCCCAGCCTAAGTCTTCCCCAGGCCAAGGTCAGAGGTATACCAAACCGACTCAGCCTGCAGGGGATAATGCCACCACAGCATGACTCCTTCCTGGCCCCCGCCACTCCTCTGGATCAATGGGCAGAAAAGGTTGGGGGTCGCATCACTCGCCACTTTTCAGGATGGTAGATAACTGCCGACCAGTGGGTCCTCCAACTGGTCGAGAGAGGACACTTTATAGAATTCTTCGACCACCTACCATCAAGACCTTCCCTGCATTCCCGTTGTTAGGGTCAGCATACACTGCTCATACAGCAGGAAGTGCTCACACTTCTGAGAAAGGAGGCTATAGAGCACATATCGCAGAGCCAGAGAGGAGCAGGCTACTATTCCCACTTCTTTCTGGTTCCCCAAAAAGACAGGGGACCTCCGTCCGATTCTGGATCTCAGCGATCTCAATGCTTCGGTCCTTTACAAACGCTTCTGCATGGTGACCCTTCCCGGTTTGATACCCATGCTCAAGCAGGTCGCCTTCCTAGCATCTTTGGATATGCAGGATGCTTACCTGCACATACCCATAGCTCAAGCGCACAAGAAGTTCTTGCACTTCAAATTTCTCGGTTGCCATTATCAGTTCTGAGCCCTCCCCTTCGGACTGTCCTCGGCACCTCGGGTATTTACGAAGTGCATGGCAGTCGTAACGGCGGCCCTCAGAAGACAAGGCCACTATGTGTTCCCATACCTGGATGACTGGCTCCTCATGGTCCCCTCTCAGGAGGCTCTGATGTGCACAGTCCACTGTACTCGGTCCCTCTTCGGGTCGTCGGGCATCATCATCAATCAGGAGAAGTCGCACTTGGTTCCATTGCAGAATCTGCAGTTCATAAGTGCAGTTCTGGACACCGTCCGGGGAGAGCCTTTCTGCCCTAGGACAGAGTGGAACACATTAGATCCCTCATCAGGGACATCTTGGCAAAGACAGTCCCAGCCAGACTGATCCTTTGCCTGCTCGGACACATGGCTGCGGCCATTGCGACAGTCCCTTTAGCCCGTCTCCACATGCGGGTGACCCAGTGGATGTTACGGGTACAGTGGAATCAGAAGCAAGACCATTTGCAGCTTCCAATTCAGATCACGAATGCAGTCATCTGGGATTGGCAATGATGGCTTGATTCAAAGCACCTATCGGCGGGGTTCCCCTTCATTGCACCGTCTCGGATTGTGACTCTCCACGGATGCCTCAGGGTTCGGTTGGGGGCACACCTCAGTGGGGTCGGGTCTCAGGGCTCATGGATGCCCCAGGAAGCTCATCTCCACATAAATATTTTGGAAATGAGAGCAGTTCTTTATGCCTTGCAGGCGTTCCAGTCGGAGATCCCACCGGGTACTCTGCTGTTACATCACCACGGTATTGTCTGTTTGTTGAGGTAATACAAACAAGGAGGCACCCATTCCTTCCCACTTTGCAGGGAGGCCATGATGGTGTGGGATTGGGTTCTGCAACATGGCGCAAACCTCATTGCTGTTCATGTCCCAGGAGTAGACAACGTCATTGCAGACAGTCCAAGTCGCTCTCAGGACAGAGTCCACGAGTGGGAACTACTGCAGGAGGTGATAGAGGATCTGTTTCACAGATGGGGCTCACCAGAGTTGGATCTTTTCACGTCCCCATCCAACGCAAAACTGCCAAATTTCTGCTCGCTAGATCCAGGGCTTGGTGTTTTCTGGTGAGACATGATGTCCCTCTCCTGGACGGGCAGATTCCTCTACGCATTTCCTCCCTTCCTGTTATCCAGAGTGTCCTTTTGAAACTCCGTAGAGAGCAGGTGACGCTGATACTAATCGCGTCCTTTTGGCCCAGACAGATTTGGTTCCCTCTGCTGCACCAGCTGTCCTAGGAACCTCCGGTGCCTCTGCCAATCAGCTCTCGCTTATTTTCCCAGGAGGCAGGATGTTTGGTCCATCTGGACCTTCGCTCTCTGAACCTGCACGCCTGGCTCCTAGGAACATAGCTATCATGCGTTACGGGGTCTCGCAAGGGGTAGCAGATGTTCTAGCAGCTGCTAGAAAACTGGCCACTCATGCAACATACGCCATGAAATGGCGCAGATTTTGCCTCTGGGCTCAAGCACGAGGGCTTTCCCCGATTGGATTGTCCAGAAGGTTCAGTTCTAGACTACCTTCTGTCTCTTTTCCAGGTAGGCTTGGCCTACTCCTCGATTAAAGTACACCTTTGTGCCATCTCTGCCTATCATACATCTATAGGCCTACGGTCCATAGCTCAGTTGGACACCGCACGAGCCCTTCTGGGAGGCATTCTACACCTTAGACCTCCGATTAAGGATCCTATTCTTCCATGGGATTTACCCTTTGTCCTGGAGCAGCTTACGCTGCCTCCTTTTGAGCTAGCCACGGATTGCGAGCTACGTCTCCCGACATGGAAGACGTTATTTTTAGTTGCTGTTACTTCGGCCAGAAGTATTTCTGAGCTTCACGCACTCATGTGCAAAGAACCTTATTTGGTGTTTCACCAGGACAGAGTGTTCTTGGGGACAAATCTCAGTCCTCACCCTCAATCAGGACATCAACCTGCCAGTGTATCTTCCTAAATACTCTAATAGAGGAGAGGCCCTGCTGCACACTTTAGATTTGCCTAGGTGTCTAAGATGCTACCTGATGAGAAACAGGCACCACCGTAAATCTGATCAGCTTTTCGTCTCCTTCGCCCATAGGATGCTGGGAGCTCTGGTTTCTAAACAATCACTGTCCAGGTGGCTCATCCATTGTATCACGTTCTGTTATCAGAAACGTAACAAACCCCTACCGGGCTCAGTTAAGGGACATTCCACAAGGAGGGTGGCTACCTCCTTTGTGGCTATGAAGAATGTGTCCACTTCAGCCATCTACGTAGCAACTACTTGGAGCACCATGCACACCTTTATCAGGCATTATAGCCTGGACGTTACATCACGGTGAAGAGCTGTTTTTTTGTCTAGCAGTCCTTCAGGGACTCCTGTCCTAGGCTTCGGTCCAACTCGTGATCTCTACCTAGCCTCCTCCCACCTGCGAGGGATTTCCAATATTGCTTGGGAATCTGTCCTAATGGTGTAACCTGCTGCAAGAGCTTTTTCTCGAACTAAGATAGTACAGTTACGTAAGAACTTACCGTAACAGTAGTTCTAGGGACATGGATGTGTTGTTCATCCACACTTATTGCCAGGTATCCTTGCCATTTTAAATCTTGCTGGAAGGTCTTCAAGCTGGCTCCTCCCACCCACCCGGGTGGTAAAACTCTCGGCTCTGCCCCATGACGCCAGATCTTCCTTACCCCTTGGAAGCTCAGGTTCCCTCCTTAGCGCCTGCGTTCGACTGGTTCCCTGAAATTTCGGTCTTCGATTTAATTGGAAGTTTTTCTAAAAACTCCGATCTTCTCTCGCTGCGGCGATGACTCATTCGTTTTCCGGCTCTCGGAGGCGCCTGGTTAATTCCTCCAGGAAAGACCCACACTCCACGTGCGTCTACTGCCTTGGCTTGGATTATGATCCGCAACTTTGCGACTTTTGCTGTGCCCTTTCGACCAGCTCTCTGGAGGATCGTGCGGCCCGTTCGGGGCTCGGGAGACCTGAAATTTTTCCCAATCCGGAAAATTCCTTGGAGACTCGTCTGGCAGTGTCCACGTCGGCTGTCTCGGTTGAGCAGCTCAATCTTCCTTCCTCCGGGGAAGGGGCGGCTGCCACTTCCTCTTCCTCGGTCGCGGTGCTCATCCCGCTATTCTTGAGTTCTCCTCGTGCAGCTTCGTTAAAGGAGCTTCGCCAGTCCCTTTCCTCGAGGGGAGAGGGACCTTGGGACCCGACTCTGCCTAAGTCCAAGGGAGTCGAGGCTAAGTCCCTTCGGCGCGTGCTGGGTGAGTGAGCCCTCCCGCCGCCGACGCTCACCGGTCGGTGGGTGCGGCTCACGCCGCTGGCTTCACGGTGTCCCCGTCAGGTCAGCTGGCCAGGACTCCCGTCGACGTTGTCGAGTCTCTCGACCAGTCATCCGGGCTGTCTGCTGCTGGAGCCGCCATCCCATCGCCGGTTCCCCAGGCAGAGGCCGAGGTTCTGCCTGTACCTTCGAGTCGTCGGGCCTCGGCCCTTTTGTCCAAGCCGAGGCAGGAGCGGGCGTGCCCCGCTCCTTCCCAGGCCTGCCCTCGGTTTCCCCGAGGATTCGGGTCTCTGTCTCGGTCCTCCTCTCTGTCAAGCCGCTCATGCCGACTTCGGCGTTCTCGGTCGGGGCACCGAGTTAAGTGGCATTACCGCTCTTCCTCGTCACCCTCTTCGGATGAGGAGTGTCTTCGATGCAGGTGGCGTCGACGCTATGAGGAATTCATGTGGCAGCAGTTGTTGTTGTCCGGGAATCAATCTACTCCGATTCATTCCCCGTCCGGCAAGCAGCTGCCGCCTGATCGGCTGACTCAACCGCTCTCTGCAGTCGAGGTGCCCTCTCCCGGACCAGTTGTTTGTCCGATCCCTGCTGCCCCACCGCCCTCGGTGGAACCTTGGTTGGGTCAAGACCTGTCCTGAGCACCTGTCCTTCCACTTCCCAAGCCGCCCCGGCGGACTTAAGAGTACCGGGTCTGAGGCAGCTTTTGACCTCTGAGTCCGAGGTAGACTCCTCTATGTTCCCCAGTCGGGAGGATCCGGGGTCCTCTCCGGAACATTCTGTGGACGACAGCCCATCGTCCTTCATGGGTCTGCTTCAGCTCATCTCAGAATTCACCGGGATGCAGCTCGAGCCCGTGTCCAAACGGGACCCTTATCTCCTTACAGAGATTCTAGACCGAAGGGGTTCACCCTCGGAGGCCTTCCCGGTGGCCGAGGCCATCATGGGCCCGGCCTTGGAGCTCTGGCAGCGGCCTACTTCCTGCCCTGTGCCCTCGGCCAGGATGGCCAGGAAGTACTCTGTCCCCTGTCGTTTTGCCCGGTTTCTCGGAGCACCCCTCGGCTGAGGGGATAGTTACCGACAATGTTTTCCAGTGTTCTGGGAACACTCGGGATGTGGATAGGCTCCGACAAGGAGTCCAAAGGATGGACTACGGCCGGGCGCAAGGTTTACGCTAAGGCCCTCCCTGGGCCTCCGACAGGCCAGCCAGTTGCACTGATGGCACATTTCTCCACGCCCTTTGGGCCCCTGGACGAGTGCTTCCTCATCTCCGGCCGACTCTGGGACCACTGTCCGCGGGTGCGGACCAGGGTAGGGTGGCGGTGAAGCAACCCAGACTGCTCTGGACTCGGGTGATTCCTGTGCCAGATCGGTGGCGGCCGCAGTGGCCATGCACCGCAGGCGTGGCTGGTTATCCTCTTCTCACTGGAAACCCAGCACAAGTTGGCGGACATCCCCTTCTTGGGACTGACCTTCGGCCCTGGAGTGGAGGGACACCCAGGGACCGTGAAGTCGATGCCACTCGACTCAGTCACTCCCGCCCGGAGGGACAAGGGCAGCCGCAGCCTTGCGTGAAGCCCCTTTGCCCCCCGGTCCCTGCGGCTCGACCGGCCCAGCACGAGGGCCAGCAGGCTTGTGCTGGGCGGCCTGACTCCAAGCCAGCATCTTCCTCTAAAAGGAAGCAGGGAGGTAAAGGCCCAGGAGTTCCCTCGGCCAATTCCTCCTCCAAGCCTGCTCAGTGACAGGCTAAGGGGCGCTGTCCCCGGCCCAGTCGTCCCTACCCGGGTTCCCCCGTTGGGAGACGGCTCCACACCTCCTCCACCTGGTCCACCTTCCTGGACCTCTGGGTGTCTGATGTGCTAGGGGAAGGCCCTGCCTTGGGATTGCGAGCAGGTACCACCCTTTCGAGCTGTTGCCCCACGGGGGTCTTGGGGTCCACAGCCTCGTCGTCGGCCCGCTGGGCTGACTTGCCTGACCCTCTAGTTAGAGGTGTTCAGGAAAGTTGCAGATCCTCCTTCAGACCCTGGGTTCGTGTCCAGGTATTTCCTGGTCCCAAACGGACGGGGGGCTTGCGCCCCATTCTTCCGCACGCCTGGATGGTCTCTCTGCCTCAGATATCCCATCCTCAGAACGAGGCATTTGGCTTCTTTCCTGGACCTCCAGGACGTACTTACTCTTCATTCCGTCCGTTTCTTGGGAGACTCCTCCCTTTACTAAGTGCGGGATCTCCTTACGAGTTCCAAGCCAGGCCCTTCGGTCTCTGCTCAGCAGCTTTCTGTGGCATCGAGGGGTCCGGGCGTAACCCCACCCGGATGGCGGCCTGACTACAGCCCTTCCAGGCGGAAGGGGATGATCTAGAGTTTCTGGCTCTCAGACTGGCCTCCTTTATCAGAGCCACATTGGAACTTGTGTCTTAGCGGGTGATCCTTCTTCGGGACAAGACTCAACTCTCGAGTCAGAGCTCGGCCCCCGGCGGACAGGGCTGAGGTTCTTCCTCCCTTACCTAGTCAGGTCTGACTGGGCAATTGCGCCCTGCCGGGACCTCCTGCACCTCCTGAGCTCATGCCGGCCGGTTCCAGTGTGGTCTGTTGGGCCTGCTGGTTCATGTGTTCCCTAGTGGGAACTGGCCAGCCAGCGGTCACAGTGCTGCACTCCTTCGGACCAGTTCATGACTACAGCCCAGGAGTTAGGGGAACGCTCTCCCTCGGACCGTTCCAGCTCTTGCAGGAGAACATCCCGTTCGTCCGCCCTGAGTCGACGGTGTGCTCTGACCGATGCTTCTCGGATGGGTGGGGGTGCCCATCTAGGGGAATACAGAGTGCTCCACCTCTGGTCCTCTCGGAGTCCCGGACGTCTTTCTTGCTGGGCTGGAGCCTAAGCGTCCACTTGCTTGCACCGGCCATTTCTGTTTGTGTGGGTCCAGTGGTTTAAGTCCAAGTGGACAACACCATGACCATGTGCTACCTACCCCGCCAGGTTCGGTCGAGCCCCTTGCCTCTGCGTAAGGGGGTTCTCCGCATTGGGTTTTTCGCGCAGCCGGGAGGCGTTTTCCTGGCCATTCGATGGCAGGAGCCTCCAGCTCCCTGGCTGATGCCCTAAGCCGGACATAGGCTGCGCCTTACGAGTGGTCTCCCCTGCCGGAGTAGCGCAGTATTTGCCTCCTTCCTCCAGGGAGAATCATGAGTAAGACTGTTTCATGCCCGCCCCTCAGCAAGGTTTGCTGTAGGGGATGCCATCGAGGCCGTGGACCCCGGGCCTTTTCTACGCCTCTCCCCCATTTCCCTTGACCCACGGGCAAGGTGAGGCGGGACTAGGCGCAGGCGATGCTGGTAGCCCCAGACTGGATTGCTAGCTCTGGTATCCAGCTCTCCTCAGTCTCAGCCCCAGGCTCCTGAGGCGGCTTCCAGCCCGCCCGGTCCTGATCGTTGTCTTCAGGGGAAGGTGTTCATCTAGACCTTCAATCCCTGCACCTGAAGGCCTGGTCCCTGTGGGGCTAGGGCCTGGCCTTGGGTCCTTCGGCAAGGTCCTCGACGTTTTCGAGGCGTCCTGCCAGAAGTCAGCCAAACATGCTTGCCTTCAAATGGAAGAGTTCTCCATTTGGTGTTGGGATAGGGCTTGGGCCCCTCTCCCGTCCCTCGGTGAGCATTCCGGACCATCTGCGGTCCGTTCCTTTTGAACTAGGACTTCAGCCGACAACCCTCTAGGTGCTTCTGTTGGTCACCCCTGTCTTCTGGGCATGGGCCGGAGGGCAGTTGGTGGTGGTGCAGAAAAGGTGGTCTGGCACTTTTTAGGCCTTGATCACACCTCCCCTTTGGGGAGAGTATCCCCATTCTGTGGGATCTGCGCTGGTATGGGCTTAGCTCACGGGCAAGCCATTCGAACCTTTGCACAGGTGCGAGTCCCCACCTGTTGTGGAAGAACACCTTCTTGGGGCTACCCTGCCATCCAGAAGGAGGGGAGAGTTCCAGGCGCTCCTTTGAATCTCCCTATCTGGTCTTCCACAGGGACAAGGTAGTCGGGTGCCCCACCCGGAGTTCCTTCCGTAGGCGGTGGCGGAGTCTTTCCCTAACCAGGTATGGTCTCTGCCGGGGTGCATCTCCACTCACGCCTCGGAGGCCGTATATAGGATCCATGGGGACCCTATTTTACGCTCACCTACCCAGGGAGCATAGGGCTGAAGTTCGGGAGAGGATCGCCAGCTGTTTGTCATCTACGCTGAAGCCGCACCTGGTAGACCTGCAGCCTAGCGGACGACGAGCAGGCGGGTCACCTTCTGCATAGGTCTCCACTATAGGTGGGCAGGCATGGAGCCTCCCAGAGGGATAAGTGCTCATTTTACCCGCCCTTCCGCTGCATCAGTGGCTGCTTCCGAGGATACTCCTGTCCAGGATATCCACAGGGCTCCTGCCTGGAAGCAGGCATATTCAGATTCCCCTTCCACATCGACCTTGGGTCACGGCGGGATGTTGGTTGGGGCCTCGGTTCTCCAGTCTTCTTACTCAAGTAGGGGGTGTGCGGCTTGCCTCCCTCCTCCCGGAGAACTGCTAGGAGTCTGCCAATAAGTGTGGATGAACAACATATCCATGTCCCTAGAAATACAGGTTACTCACCTGTAACAGGAGTTCTAGGAATGGTATATGTTGTTCATCCACACGATCCACCCGGCCTCCCCGGCTTCGACGCACAACCTGGCTTCCAGCGGGCTAGATCTGGTGTCATGGGGCGGATCCGAGAGTTTTACCACCCGGGTGGGTGGGAGGAGCCAGCTTGAAGACCTTCTGGCAAGATTTAAAGCAGCAAGGATACTTGCCAATAAGTGTGGATGAACAACATATACCATTCCTAGAACTCCTGTTACAGGTGAGTAACCTGTATATCTTCGAGAGCAGCTGTTGCAGCAGGTAGTTTCCCTCCCTCTGTTATCTCACTACCTAGGATTAGGTGTTTGTAACACCACTCTGAATACCTTCTTGAAGGCGGATTCTCAGTCTCCACTTTTGATGTCATCTAGCAGCCGGGAGTCTCCGGCGGGAGAACTGAGGATTCTGGGGGACCACCCCCCTTTTGTATGATGCCTGATGGGGGCAGGGCTGACGGGGGGTGGTCCCCGCTGGATACTGCTAGCTAAAAAATTTCCGTGGGGTCCTGGCACCTGCTGGCTTCAGTCCTAGTGGTGTAACCTGTTGCAAGAGATGTTCTCTAAGATCTACTGTTATGGTAAGTTCTTGCGTAACTGTATTTTATGTGGTGATTTGGAGAGTTTTGCATTGATATTTGAGTGTGGTGAATTGGGTGAAAAGGTGGAATGGCTTGGTCTGGTGCACCGAAGAAATGAAACAGATGGTGGCAGCCGGCATGCTAGCAAGCCGTTGCATTCTGCTTGTACTGCTCACACTGCCAGCTGCAGCCAGTCATGGTCTGCAGTGAGGATATTTTTCCTCATGGGGACCCAGAGTGAGGCTGTTACAATATTCTCACACCAGGTTCCAGGGAAGGAAAAATATCATTGTGTAACTAATATAATCACAGGTGTTGCATGAATATATATTATAGAGACAGATGTGTATATCTCCAGTTGTAAAATTCATAGAAATTGAGTAATTTGTATTTTAAACTAGATTATGAATGGTTGAACATGTTCTCAAACACAACTGGCAAAAATTTTTTTGCAACTTCTTGTCAGACTGGCATGACAGAAAGATCTAAAGCCTTTAGATCCTTTAAGCACTGGTTGGCAAAATCAGATGGCCACAACATTTGCTTTGATTGGGCCCAGATCAAGATTTTGAAGTTTGTGAACCTTGCAGTTCTAACCCCAGATATCCCTCACTTAAAGGCTGTCTAGTCATCAATCTCCACAGAGACAGATGCCCAATATTAATGACAGAACTCAGAATTTAGAATAGGTATTTGAGAAACTTTGCAGCTACTGTCCACCCTTACAGTAGTCAGATCCGCTTCCCTGCCTGGAGAGAACATATCCCCCCCCCCCCCGAGTCTATCTCCAGTACAGAACTGGTCTCCAGTAATTTGTTTTAATTTAAATAGTTTTATTTTGATCTCGGATTACAACCTTTGAGCTTACAGCTCATTTACAGAGGTTCCACGTCAGATTAACACAGAAAATAAGTGTAAGTACAACAATACAAAAATAGGTACAAGCTAACAATAGTATAGGCTAACAAACCTGTAGATTAAATGATTAAGTTAATTAGACAAAGTGGAAATGGAGAACTAGGAGGAGAACAGAGGGAAAGCCATTTTCTTCAGAGAGAAGGGGAATGAGTAAAATCATGCAGGAAACCAGGATAGCTGGTTAATTTTGTTAAGGGCAGGGAGGGCCAAGTAGGGGTGGGGAGGTTGATAAAAAGGAGGATGTTGGGTGGGAGAGGTCTAGATAGTGGTTAGTGGCAGTGAAAGAGGGAGTAGGGAATAAGTTTCAAGGTGAGGAGTGTATTAAGTGCAACATTCATGGACAAGGCGGGGGTTACAAGTGCATTATTCATGGGGACAGTTATTGATGGTGTTTAAGTGTAAAGCACCTTTCTAACTACTGTTCATTAGTTTGGTTTTTCTAATTGTAGACAGTGGTCCTTCCAGCTCCTGTTTTTATTCCTGGGAACATTTTTGGCTACCCTTTTTACTTTATGGTAGCACTTAAGTAAGTGATCTTCTATTTGAAGCCACGTTATTCAGAAATGGAAGCGCTTTTACTTTCTTTTTCAACCTGTACCCTTGCGCCTTAATCACTTCTTGTACAGGAAGCCACAATTTGACCTTTGGCACAGTTTTTGGGAGATGATACCATTTTATTACTTGGCTGTCAGTTTCGGCCATTTTTTTAACCTTTTTTTTTGGGGGGTTTTATATTTATTGCTAGGTTCTTTCTAAAATTGCCCATAGCAGAAAGACCTAGAGGATCCACAGGCTAAAGGTGTTTTTTTTTTTTTTTTTTTTAAAAGAACCTGTTTAACTCCTGGCAATGGCAGACCGCTACAAGTTCCCTTTTATTGTTTTCGTAAGTTCAGGTTTTACCTTCCCTCCCCCGTGACCATCAGGCCTTATGTTCCTTTTGGCCTGGCCATTGCAGGCCCATCATCCAACGCAGATAGGGATGCAGGGGACGGCACCATCCTCAAAGAAGGTTAGGGCTGGAGCAGGCCTCGCGGATCCTCGCGGCTTGCCTAGGCGGGGTGTCTTTTTCCTCTGTGTTACCCCCGGCCTTTCTGCAGTCCACCAGTTTTCACCAGAACCGTGCTGGGGTTAGACGTCGACCCATCTCTCCCCCCCGCCCAATTGTTTCTGCCAGGGCGGTATGGCACGGTTTGGTGGTGGGCTTCTGCTACTCCTTGGGCAGGAGGCCGCAGTTGCACCTGGAGTGAGCTCTGACTGGTTTCCTTCATTCTCGCGCTCCTACATTAGTCACTTTCTGTGCAGCGGCATCCTTTTTTTCCGGGGCATGCCTGCCATCCGCATGCTTGGACCCCTACAGGACTACTTTTCCTTCAGGGTGGTTTCTCGAGGTTTGCGCCCCAAGAGTCCTTCAGCTTCTGCCAGCTTTTCCATACATGGGCAGGATTCCCTTCGGTCCCCCTGGTTACTCCTCGATATGGAGAACCTAGTGCACTCACAGAGCTTTACTATCACTGGTCCCTGTGGGTGTGCCCAAGATGGACCAGATGGTGAGTGGTGGCCTCAGTCTCTCCAAGACAAGGGGAGCCTAGGTTGTGTCCTCTTCCTTTCAGACTGGCCCTTTATGCCTCTGGCACTAGGGTTAGGCATTTGACAGTCGGCCATCCCATTGCAGGGTACCCATGGCGGCCTGTCTGAAAACCCTTCGGGGTTTCAGGGGTAGGGATGTGCTCTCTACACGACCCCTCCTCGTGTCCATTTGGGACAGCTTGTCACCCTGTTCCAGTCAGGAATTGGGGGGGGGGGCCCTGAGGGGGGCTTCAGCTCTCACTGCTTGGATGTGTCCCCATGTTGTCCAGCATTCGACTGACAGCAAGAATCCAGTTCTTCAGGCCTGGTGTCTGTCCTTGTTACCCTCGGCTGGGTCCTTCCTGTTTGTCCTTGCAGGAGAATGGTCTGTTTTTTTGGGTTCTGACAGGACCCTCCCTCTCTTCCCCCTACTTTCCTTTATGAAGGATGAGACCGGGGGGGGGGTTCTGGGCATCCATGTCTCGGGGCATGGCATTGAGCAGATCTTTTTTTTTTTTCTGCCCTCCCTAGTTGTTTCGAGGTTCCTTCCTGGGACACCTTGCCCTTTTATCTTTCCTAGGCCACCAGGAGTCTGGGCTTTCTGATATCTTTGGGGCAGAAAGGCCCCTCTTTATGGGATGTCTCTCGCTCTCTCTCAGAACTTTCTGATGGCAAAACTCTGCCCAGTGGTCCCGAGGGCACAAGGGGGAAGGGAAGCCCCTTTTCTCTGCCATTAGGCTTTGAGTCGGCCCTTCATTTTAGCTTTCAGACTCGTATGGATATCTTTCCAGGTCATCCCTTTTACTGCCTCCTGACAGAGGTCCAGTTCCTTTCCTCTTCTTGGATGGTTCCTTCCTGGGGCCCCATTATCCTTGGGTCATCCTGTAAAATCTCCAAGGAGTTAGGGGAGATTCTTTGTACCTTGTGAACAGCCAGTTTGGCTCTGGGGTAGATTGACATAGGAGGACATTACTTTGCCCAGTTCAGTCTGTCTAGGATTATCCGTTTCCTCCAAAGGAAAGGTGAAGGTTTTTTTTCCTTGGGGGAGATTAGACTACATGTGAGGTTGCTGTCAGGCTTCACATACTGCGGGTTGTCCTATCCTTTGGCCTCCTTTGGGTTTCTCCAGGTTTGTTCCTGACCATTCCTTCAGCTACCCTCTTCTCAGAGGGCTAGCCTCAGGCTAAGGGTCTGCTTGGGCCCCTTTCCTTCTCTGCTTATTGCAGGGATATTTCCTCCCGGGGGGTTTTACCCCCCCTGATGGCACTGCTTGGGACTCTGTCCTAACAGTGTTGCCTACCACAAGAGCCCCCTCGAAATTAGATAGTACAGTTCATAAAAACTTACCATAACGGTAGATCTTCGAGAGGTGCTCTTGAAGTAGGCACTTATTTCCCTTCCTCCATCCCACTGCGCTCTTTCCATCTCCGCCTTTCTTGGCTACAGGAGTCCTTTTATTTTTTTTTTCTCCTGTTGGACCTTGTTTCAGGGTCTCTGGCAGGGAGAACTGAGGTGGGTGTGGGGGACCACCCCTCTTATACCAGACCGGACGTCAGTGTGCCGGCATCGGGGGAAGAGGAGCAGTCCCCCATTGTAGACTGCTAGCTAGAAATTTTTTGTGGGTCCTGGTGCCTGGCAGTTTAATCCTAACGATGTTGCCTACTGCAAGAACTCCTTTTGAAGATCTATTAAGATAAGTTTTTACATAACTGTACTTTCCCTTTGACATTTATCTATTTGGACCGGAGGCAGAGAAGTCTCTTGTGGCATCTCAGAAAACAGGAATGATCCTGAAGACTCCAGACCAGCTACTGCTAACCCTCAGAGGGGGAAAGGACATGGTTTTCTTTCAGAACAGGCAGTCATTTTGAGGAAAAGGTAGGGGAGCCCAAAACAAATTAGCCTCCCCAGCCTCAAAAGAAGGTGCAGCAAAAGGCAGACACTGAAAGCACCCAGTGCCACCCTCTGAAACTGCATCCATGGTCCTGTCTCAGCTGCCAGAAGCAGACCTTTCCTCACCAGTGTGGGGGTCTGACCCAGTTTTACTGTCAATGGGAATCCATCATACCTGACAAATCAGTCCTCAGGATCTGTCCATGAGGGATACTTCCTAGATGTCACAGAAATCCCTCCAGACTATCCACCCAGAAAGCAACCCCTCTTATCAGCCCATATGTCAGACCTTCTTGTGCAGGAGATGGTGGTCCTTCTGAGCAGCGGAGGTAGTGCCAGAGTCTGAACGAAACACAGGCTTCTACTCGCACTGCTTCTTAGTCCCAAGGAAATACAAGGGTGCTGCATGCACCCCATTCTGTACCTCAAATCTGAACAAGTTCATGGATTTAAAAATAGTCAAGATGATTTCTCTGGGGTCTCTGCTTCCCTTCCTGAAACCTCAGGATTGGTTACCTTCCCTGGATATTTTTATTTTTTAATTTTTTGAAAGTCTGATTTACAACGTTTGAGTCAGGGACTCATTTACAAAGGCACCTCGTCGTAAGGAGGGTAGACATGGTTACTGTGTGAGATACAACAATGGTAACATACAAGTGCAATAAAGATAAAAAGAATGCAATATAACAGTGGTTTACGGGATACAGTTACATGCAGTAAATAGCAGTCGTATAAAGTATAACGATAGTAGAAGTCACAACCTTGGTTATACCGGGGAAATACCTAAGTGGGGGGAGGACAGGGGTGAGGAAAAGAGGAGAAAAATAAATATGGCAGCATATTCTAGTGCACCACAGCCACCACAGATACCTCAGATTCATTGTGCTGGGAGAGCATTATCAGTTCAGAGTCCTGCCCTTTGAGCTTTCCTTGGCACCTCAAATCTTTACAAAGCACTTTATGGTGCTAGCAGTGCACCCGAGAAATCTAGATCTCCAGGTTTACCCTTATCTTGATGACTGGCTGATAGTCCGCTCGTCTGGGCAAGAGATGGAACAGGCAGTAACTGCGGCCTCTTAGTTCCTTACCTCCATTGGTGTTCTGCTGAATTTGGAGAAATCTTTGCTCCAACCCTTACAGGAGCTGCTGTTCATAGAAGCTCTTCTGGATACTACCAAAGCCCAAGCGTTCCTTCCAGGGAGCAGAATGCAGGCAATCCTGCATGTGACTCGTACATAATGTGAGTGCAGATCTGTGCAATCCCACTCTATGCAATGCACGTTGGGTCTGATAGCCTCCTCAATGTTCACGGTGCCCCTGGCATGACTACACATGAGAATGACTCCCTTGATGCTCAGTACGTAGTGATCACAAGCGACACTTCTTCAGACTTGCCCCACTCAGGTGACCAAGCCCCTGGTTCGATTACTCACATAGTGGTCAATAGAGGACAAACCTCCTCATGGTTTTACCCTTTTCCCAGGAGGAACCTCGGGTGAATCGCAATAGATGCCTCTCTGAGGTTGGGTGCTCACAGTCAGGGCATCCAAACACAAGGTATATGGGACCCATCAGTGTCTTGGAAATGAGAGTTGTGTTGTACAGCCTGCAAGCCGTAGTAGATTTAGGCAGCCACAAAACAGTCCTCCCTCAGATGGACAAGTCTGTCATGTATTACATCAACAAATAAGGAGGAGCACACTCTTACTGTCTTTGCAGGGAATTGATGAGTGTGGGAATGGTGCGTGGAGCACAGGATTCTGCTCCAAGCTATTTATCTGCCAGGAGTTCAAAACACTCTTGCAGATGAACTTAGCTGAATGGAAGCTGATCCTCAAAAGTGGTCACTAGCTCCCGACTATGTAAGATCTCTATTTGGCGTTTAGGGGGGACATAAAAAAGGTCCACATCTGGGGTGCCCCACTTGTCAAACTGCCTAGACTCTGCTTCAGAGATCCAGGATATGGCATTTTCTGTCGAGATGCATTCAGACTTAACTGGCAAAATCTTTTTCTGCATGCATTCCCTCCAGTTCACTTAGTGCAGAAGGTACTACTCAAACTAGACACATGGAGGGGGGAAAATTATTCTGAATACCCCTCCTGGTCTCAACAGATGTGGTTTCCTCCAAACAGACTGTCAGTCAGCAAACTGAGGCTTCTACCACTCGGGACAGACTTACTGACTCGGGGTTACCTGGTCCATCCCAACCTGCATGTCCTTCATCTTCAGGCTGGGCTCCTGAAGAGATGGATGTGAACAGGTACATTACTTCTCAGAGGGTCTCTGAAATTCTTTTGGCTGCTGTAAACCTTCTACTAGGAAGACTTAAGCAGCCAAGTGGAAAAGATTTTGCATCTGATGCTCCATAACACGCATGGACCACTTTGTGTGAACGCTTGATCAGGTTCTGGAGTATTCATTGGACCTTTTCGATTGTGCTGGCTTGCAGTATTCCACAGTCGAGGTCCACTTGTGTGCTATTTCTGTATACCACAAGCCCATCCGTACCCTCTACCTGGCAGAACAGCCACTCTTGAAGAAGTTCCTTAAGGGCATTTTGCACAAAAGGCCTCCTGTCAAGAAGCTGGTGACTGCCTGGGACATCCACCTTGTGCTGGATATGCTCACCCACAAGCCTTTCAAGCCCCTTGCGACATATGAGCTAAAGTTTTTAACTTGGAAAGCCACTTTTCTAGTGGCCATCACCTCTGCTCATAGTGTCTGAAATCTGTGCCTTGGGCATAGATCCCCCGTATATGGTTTTCCACAAGAACACAGTAGTTCTCTGTACACACCCCAAGTTCCTTCCCAAAGTAGTGTTGGAGTTCCATCTGAATCGGCCTGTTGTGTCTGGTTTGCTAAGTTCCAGAATGAAGGGGAACACACTCATTCTCCGGATCTTTAGAAGGGTCCATAAGTTCTACCTGAACAGAACTAAGGACTCTAGGCAATCCAGACAGCTGTTTGTCTCCTTCAATCTCATTTGGAATGCACACCGTGTTAGTCAAGTGCATTTCTGTCTGAATTGTGAGCTTTCTATGCCACAGGTATGCAGTGGTGCAGGTCCAGCTGGAAGGTCAGGTATGTGCCCACTCCACCAGAGCAGTTGCCATGTCCCTGACAGAGATTTGCTCTGTGTTTGTTGGTGATAGTTGCAGAGCTGCAACCTGAAGCACAGTGCACGCTTTTAAGTACTGTGCACTGGATGTGGACCAGGCAACATGCCACATTTGGCAGGATTATCCTGAATGGACTTCTGTCCTGAGGGATCCCTTGTCTCTTACTCTCCTAGTCCAGGGGATTTTGTCTGAGCTTGGTTCTCTGACCCATTAGTGTAAATTAGTGGTAAAGTTTGATTCCTGGAATATAACGAAAATTATATTCACTGTAATTCTTGATTTTCTAGGCATATCTATATCATTGATTCACATGTCCACCTGCCATCCCCTAGGCTCACACCAGTCTGTTTATTGGTCTTTACCTCTTGTTCTTGGTTTGGGCTGTAAAGACAATGTGTTACTTTTTTTTGTGGATCCTGTAAGGTTACCAGTGCTATCTTATGTCCTTAGATTTAGTACACAAGCACTGGTTAGGATGTGCTGCACCTCCCTGGTTTAAAAAAAATAAATAAATAAATAAATAAATACTGGGGCGGTTGAGGGCTGGTGTAAGCCATGCAGTGCGAGCCAGTCTTGTGGTACCGCACATGCATGCAGCTTACCTTGGTGCCAGCCCTCCTGAAAAGTTATGGCTCCCGCAGGGTTCTAGCACCTCCAGCTGAGATCCATTATAGTGCGAATCAATGGTGAAGATATTTCTAGAAGATCAAGAATCGCAGTGAGTACAACATTTTCATATTTTGTCCAGAAACCTCAAAGAAAAGTGCAGATAATGTAGGAGTCATTATGGCTTCTCAGTCTGCCTCCTTGTCACCGAACAGTAATAAAAAAGGCTCAGAGTTCCCAATGATGGAAAGCATGCATCAGAAGGTCCCCTCATGTTCAACAGCAGCATCAAAGATATAAAGGATGACAAAAAAAGATAAAATTTCTCAGCCATCTGAAAGGCATAGTAAAGATTAGTCCTATATCATGGTGCCTGAAAGGGGGAACCCTGAATCCATTGATGGCAAAAATCTAAACGAAGATCCTCTGAGCAGACACTAGAAATGGTGCCTGCTAAAGAAATTTAAAAGAAAAAATGTTATTGCTACTTCTTCTGACTGGAGAAAGGAGCATGCAGACAATAAACAGAAAATGTCTTCATCAGACGACATATCAAAAATGTGGCACTTTTTTTCCAAACCAGGCTATGTGAAATTTTAATATGAATGCCACACCCCCACCTACTCCAGGCTCAGGTTCCAACCTAGCTGCCTCTGGAGGAGGAATAGTACTGTGTACAAGAGGAGGAGGGCATAATGAGGACTATTCTTTTTCCTTATCGGACATATGCTTGATACTCTAAACATCTGCCCTAAGGAAACTGAGGATGATGAACAGGATGATGAATTTCTGCACATGATGGGTATAGCTCCCTCAAGGAGGCTGCTAGCCCCATACATAAGTCCCTTCAGAAGGACACATCAAAAGTCGTGTCTACCTGCTTCAGCTGCAGCCATCAACAAATAGATTGATACAGTATATTACCAGATGGATAGATAGGAGGTAGAGTACCTGCATGCCCACCCTGATTACCAAGGTGCAGTCTAGACTGCTGCTTGTGAGAGCAAATGTCACTCTGCACAGCCGCCAGAAAAGGACTCGCAAAAAGTTGGATGCTATGTCCAAGAAAGCTTATACCACAGCTTCGCTACTCATGTGGCAAGCAGCTTAGGTGTCTCCTGAAATAATAAATAAAGCTTATTCAACATACTTGGCACAGCATTAGAAAGCAGAGTGGAACACAAGCGGATACTTGTTGATAGTGATCTGGCATAGGACTTGGTTGCCACAGCAGTATCAGCCCTGGATTCCACTAAATATCATTCCCACACTGCTATTGATACTAATGACACAGCAGCTAGAGTTTTAGCTCATGCAGTGTTGTTAAGATGATTCTTCTGGTTATGGACTGCCTTCTTTTCCAGGATACCCAAACTAAAACCATGGATTTTACCTTTGAGGGAAATTCACTTTTTGATGACAAAACCGACATGCATAACAGATGAATACAAGACCACCTACAAAAGTGACAGTGAGAAGGAAAAGCCTTCCTCCTATAGGCCCTATGGATGACAGAGGTTATTCCTCTAGAGTTTATACCCCATATGCCCCCTATAAGTATCGACCACAAAGGAGAGGGGCAGAAGGGACACAAAGCATAATGCTGCTGCAGCACAAGCACCCTAAGCAAGTCAGAGCACCCCCGAGAATTCCACCCAGGTTGCCCATCCATTGATAGTGGGGGGAAGGTGGGCTCACTACCTTCAAGAATTACCTCAGACCAAGTGGGTTCTGGAGGTAGCCAGCCCGGGACTCTGCATTTCAGAAAAATTCTCAAGACTACAAAAATGCACAAATTCTAACCTCAGTAATCACTCACTTAATGTTTACACTTTATGCAGTTATCGTGGCTGAGAGTGATGCCCCAGAGATCAAACCTATGCAAAGTTTAGAATTTCAAATGTAGGTTCAAACTCTGCAGCCGCACTCCACTCTGGCTGTTGCATAGATCTTTTTTCTCCACCTGAAGAGCAGTTGCCCTGTAGTGGCTGGTTCTCCAGTCAGGTAGTAGTGGAGTCCTCCAACTCTGGTAATGGCTGGTTCTCCAGTCAGGTTTGTATTTCATAGTTAAGTGTACTTTAGTCAGCACTATCTCCCACAAAAAGAATTCTGCTGGAAGTAAATAAATTGCTGACAACAAAACTGATGAAAAGGTCCTTGCCTGTCAGTGGAACAAGGGCCTAGTCTCAAGGTACTTCCTCACTCATAAGAAAAATGGGGGGTGGCAACCCATAGTAGATCTCTTGTTTATAAACAAACAATAAGGAAAGAGACCTTCAAGATGGTCACACTGAGAACAGTGATGTGATATCTCTGCAGTTAGAGCACTGGCTGGGATCACTGCATCTGAACAATGCCTATTTTCTAATCCCAGTCAGGCCATCACACAGAAAATATCTCTGGTTTAAGCTAGGGAACTGCCAATACCAATTCACAGCTCTCCCCTTTGGCCTCCCCTCCACACCAGGACTATCCACACAGTTCCTAGTGGTGGCATTGTCACCCCTGAGAAGGCAAGGTGTGATAGTTTTTTCCCTACTTGTACAACTGGCTTCAAGATTTCTATTTAGAACAGGAAAGGGTGGAACAACCAATTGAGCTTATGCTCCTCTACAGTGGCTTCTGGTAAGGGTCTAGTCTCGGGAAGGGAAGGGGACAGAACCGGACAGGAGGCACTCCCTATGGGCTGTAAAATGTACAAGGGAGTCTCTCAGACTACAGATTAAACCTACAGAAGTTCCAGCTAGAACCTATTCAAGTGCTGGACTTCATAGGAGCAGAGTTAAACACCTTACAGGGGAAAGCTTTCCTCCCACAGGCCAGAGTTGCAGCTGTGATAGTAGTGGCGTCCTCCATAACAGGTCAGCCAAGATGTGCAAGGGACTTCCTGCAATTACGAGGACACACAGCCTCATTCACAGCTGTGGCTCCATGGGTCAGGTTTCAAATGAGCTATCCAGTACCACTTAAGAGACAACTGGTCTCAAAGATGGGACTGACTCTTAAAAATAGTGCCTGTGACAAAAGCACTGATAAAATCACTAGAGTGGTGGGGTGCTAACCTACAGAATCTCGCAGTGAGTGGCACATGGAGCCCACAGGAATCCCTGGAACACATCAGTGTCCTGGAGCTCAGGGCTGTGCTACTAGTAATGCAGTCTTCCTCCTCCCAGTTGCGGGGTCAGACTGTCAAGATTGGAACAGACCCCCACCACAACAGTGTATTACATAAACATGCAGGGGCCTCCCTGCTTGTTTATGTAATACATAGGATCTCAAAACTGTTTACATAAGGAATGGGAATCTTGGAGGAATAGTTTGTATGAGAGACCTGTTTACCCAAGAGGGAATGCGCTCCTTCGTGGACCTGCAGGGGATTACGGGATTGCCACACGTTTTCTGATCTTTACAGGCTTGCGTTTATGGGAGGGGGATGAATAGGGATCCAGTTACGGAATCATTGTTGATCCAGGTGGAACAGTTGGTCTATGCGGCTAGAAGGGATCATAGGGGGTAATATGGAAAGCAGTGCCCCAGGATAGGCAGTATTTCCCTGACCTTACTCATAAAAGTAAAGTGTTATGGGCATGGGACCTCAGGATACCTATCAGGGTGAAGATTGGGGGGCTGTTAATATGATCCCATATGGGAATCCTGACTTATAACAAATATAAAGAATCCCAGTTTAAATTCATCCATCGATTATGCCATTCCCCCCCCCCCCACACTGATTGTTCATAAGTACTACCTTGCGATATCTCTTTGTGGGAGATGTAAACAAGAATTGGGTTCCTATATTCATTACTTTTGGACATGCCAGGTCCCGCAGAATTTCTGGCAGACAGTGTCCCATGAAGTCTCGACTATATCTGGGAGCCAGATTAATGTCTCCTGTCACCATGCTCTTTGGGATGGAGGAGTTCAGAGAAGAGGGTTGGGGGTTGCTCCCCTACTGGATTCATGTTTACTGGTGTTAGCACGTAAATATATTCTCAATACCTGGGTTTTGTGCATTCAGCTCATGGTCCAGCATTGGAGGGCCCTGGTGATTCAGACCTTCGCCATGGAGCTGTGTTGAGGGGTAACGGTGAATAGTGTTCTGCTGTATGGGAACCCTTTCTGAACTTCTCTCCCTCTGAGGCTCAAGTATTGAGGGAGGGATTGACTTAGCTAGAGGGGTGGATATCCTGGGGATTCTGGGTTTCCCCCAACCCTTGGGAGCTGGTATTTGGAGGTGCTCCTTCCTAGCCCATGCAGGGTCACTAAATAGTGAATATTTGAATATTGATTTATTGTACTTTTCACGTGCCATCTACTGAACATTTTGATAAACGTTATGGACCTTTTGTTAACTGTTTTCTTTTGTTGGGATTTATTTGTATGTCTGTATATGATTATTTGTCAGTATACTCTTTTTCTGCGTGTTGGAAAACTCAATAAAAAGAAAATACAAAAAAAAGTGTAGAGAAGTAATGAGGATCTGGGATCTGGCATACACCTTAGAAGCAAACATTTATGCGGTGCACTTGCCAAGCAACAACAATATCTTGGCACATTCCTTAAGCAGAATCAGTCAGGGGAACCACAAATGGGCCCCGAACAGGCAAGTTCTAGTCAATGTTCAGAAGGTGGGGTGCTCCCAAATTAGACCTGTTCACTTCCTGGGAAATTTGTCGGCTTCCACACATTGTTGCAGACCACCAGCCAGAAACGGTTCTAGAAAATGCCGTGGTCTTGTCTAGACAGGGAAGTTCCTGTATGCCTTCCCACCATTTTTACTCATCCAGAAAGTCCTCCTGAAGTTCAGGAAGGAATCTGCAACAGTGATCTTAATAGCTCCAGTCTGGGCCAGACAGACTTGATATTCAGTTCTGCTGACCCTGTTCAGCAAGCCTTCAGTCAGCCTGCCACAGAGCCACAATCTGCTGGCCCTGTCTCAAGGCAGTATAGTACTGTATTTCCAAATCTTTTTACACCTGAGAGCATGGTTCTTGAGGAGCTAGAGTGCTCTGGATTAAGGCTATCCGAGGAAGTCCTGAAGGTGCTTAGAGTTGCAAATAAGCCAGCAACCAGGAAAACATATTCCTATACATTGAAGAGTTGTATTTTCTTACTGGTGTACCCCCAGAAGAATAATCCCAGTAGAAGGCAGGGTTGCCTACAGTTTTGGAATGTTTGGTACACCTGCAGTCCTTGGGCTTGGTCATCAATACGGGAGTTGAATTTGGCAGCAGTGTTGGCCTGCATATCAGCAGGCAAGGGAAAGTCATTGGCCTGTGAACCCATTTTCAAAAGTTTGTTTTAAGGGCTTTGTCACTTGCACCCACCAGTAAGGGACACAGTCCTACCATGTGATCTCTGTGTCTGCCTTGCCCAGCTCATGAAGACTGTTCGAGCCTGTGGATACTGCTGACCTGAAATGCATCACATGGAATACCATATTCCTGATTGCCACGACCTCTGATAGGAGGGTGCGTCAACTGCAAGCCCTCTGCACAACACAGCTAAATTACATAATCTTCCACAGGGGATAAAGTACTCTTTGGAACCAACAGAAAATTCCTACCGAAGGTTGTGTCTGAATTTCATCTGAACCCATCTGTAACACTTCCGTGCTTTACCCAGAACACTCTGCTTCAGGTGAGCAAAAGTTGCACAGCCTTGACCTGAAACAAGTTCTGGGCATCTATATGGACTGGACAAAAGAGGTCCGATCTGAAAACACTCTGCTTTTTGTTGCTTGTGGTGAGGTTGGAAAAGGTATAACCGCATCCAAGAGGTCTGTCTCTTGCTGGATAGTCTTTTTCAGTTCTGCTATGAAAAAGCAGGGAAAATGCCACCCAATGGCTTAAGGGTGCACTCCACAAGGGGGGCTCCTTTGCCTCAGTGACATCCACAAGGAGCATGCCTTTATTAGACAATTACAAAGCAGCTACCTGGAAAGCAGTGCACACCTTCACAAAGCACTGTCGTCTAGACATGCAGCCCAGAAGGGATGCCAGCTTTGGAACTGCTGTGCTGCAGAATCTTTTCTCCCTCCCCCCCCAGTACTATAAAGCTACTGCTTTAGTCTGTATAAAGTGAAATCATAAGTGAGGTATTCCTGGGCTTAGAAGATAAATTTTTATTCATCACAGTCATGCTGCTTCTAAGGGATCCTTCACTACGGTTTCAGTCTTCCACCCTGCATGGCCTTCCAGAACCTGAAATTAGGCTCTGACAATAATCTGTTCTTTTTTACTTGGGTTGCTTGAGCATTCTTTAAAGTCGTCTTTTTTTTTTTTTTGTGAACTTTATTTCCTTATCCCTACCCAAAGGAACGGTCTCAAGCATCCAATGTGCCTGCTCTCTACCTCCCACTGTGGCACTGCAGCTGCTCTCCTCACTCTGACCAATGAACCCCCGGATCTGAACCCTCATGGGGAAGGGCCGCTCTATCCTCCCAGGGTGCTCTATCTAGAGTGTAGAGTGCCGGCTGGAGCGACTGGCTGCGGAAAGAGAGCAGAGCGCCCAGCACTGGGAGTGTTACAGGAGGTGGTGCCTTTGCCTATCCTTTGGAGGGGGGGGTCTGCTTACTGTTTTCCCTGGAGCTTGGTTGTGCCATGGTGTCTGGGCACAGAGTGCCGACACCTGCCACAGCTCTGCCCCTCACTGTTGCATGGTGTCACAATTCTGGCCATCCTCCGACCGCCACCAGAGACCGCTCCTGTGCGACTCGTCCCCAGAGCTCTCCCCGGGGAGGAGAGCGCAGTCCTCCAGATGCTCTCTTCCCTCTCCTGCTGACCCTCGGCAGCCAGAGTCTGTTCCCAAACCCGGGTCGCCGGCGTGGCGTGGCGTGAGGTGTGGTGTCCAGCGCCTCAGCTCTCAGTGCAACCAGGCCAGCTAAGCTTTTATTTAAATTTTTTTTTTTTTTTTTTACGTTTTCATGTCTGCTTTAATTTGAAATGTACATTAGATTTTGAGTAGCATTTTAGCTAGATTCACTAGCCACAGTTCCACACTGGCTGTAGAAACCAATCTTGACAACTGCCAGGGTGGAAGGTAGCTGCAGTTTTTCTAACTCCTATTCTAAGTTCTGTTATCAGAAAAGGATTTGTCTCAGGAGCATCTGTCTTTATGGAGATTGATGCATAGAGTAAAATCATAGTGAGGGATCCCTGGGGGAAAAAAACATTACTACTGTGAATAATTTGTTTTCTTTTCTACGCTAAGCAAAGAAAATGAGGGCATCTAAATGTAAATGTTGGAACCAGCTTCCACAATACCTTCACATGAGTGTTGTCTTGTAAAACATGCAAAATCATAGAGAAAGGTACCACTGACTGTAGAAAGCATGCTTCAGATTCCTCTCCTCCATAGGGGTCTCTTGTTATCCAAAGAGACTGAAAAAAATCTGCTGGCAAGCAGTCTTCTCTGGCACCCAAGGAGACAGAAAAGACTGCAAAGCCATTTTCAAGTGAAGAGCACTCGTCTTCCAGCTGGGAAATTCTCTTTCCCTGATGGCAGCCATAAGAAGCAAAAAAGGCTTTCTGAACAGCCACATACTACAGCTGGTAGACAAAAGCAGAAAGAAAAGCACATTGAGGTTCCAGAGTGAAAGCGAAAAACATGCCCTCCCTGGAGGTTATTAAAGAAATAATGCACTTTGCAAAGCAGTGACAGTTATGAAAAGGGCAGAAAAAAGCCACCAAATGAACTTTAATAGGTACTGAAAAGCTACAAACTACATGTTCTCAGTGGCACCCCAAGCAAATAAAACCCCAACAGCTGTGCTCCAAAACATGCATCTTCAGGGAGAGACCCCCTCCAACCATGGCTACCTTTTACAGGACCTGTTTAAATGTAACTGCCTTTTTACCATAGCCTGGGTGGGCTTACATTATAAATATGTTTCTAGACGAAAAGAAGAGTTTCATATTTAAAAAGTATCCTGCATAATTAATGTGCAAGGTGAGGGTGCTAGCTGCACACTCGACCAGACTTGATAGACCACGTGGCCTATTTCTGCTGGCAAATTCGTATGTGGAAGTCAAAGTATAATGAGCAGTTGGAGTATTGGTACAAATTAAATATATTCTTTTAATAGTATAAGGCAGAAATGCAAATCGGCCATAATAAAAGTGATGCATCGAACATCTCTCTGAAGAAGAGGTGGGTTCCCCAAGACTGGAGGGTGGCCCATGTCGTGCTGATCCACAAGGGGGATCGAGAGAGGAGGTGGGAAATTACAGGCCAGTTAACCTGATGTCTGTGATGGGCAAGGTAACGGAGGGTATTGTCAAGGAAAGCCTAGTGGGGTTACTGGAGCAAACTGGGTATTTGGACAATAGGCAGCATGGCTTTGTCCTGGGATGATCATGTCAGACAAACCTTGTGGAGTTCTATGACTGGGTGACGAGGGCCCTGGACCAGGGTAAGCCGGTGGATGTCCTCTTTCTAGACTTCAGCAAGGCGTTTGATTTGGTACCTCACAATGGCCTGCTGGCTGAGCTGAAGGAAATGGGGGTAGGGAGGCAGTTGGGATAGGGAATTGGCTCTCTGAGCGTACTCAGAGTGGTGGTTGGGGGGCTAGCCTCCTCCCCAAGGTGGGTTACTAGTGGGGTGCCCCAGGGTTCCATACTGGAGCCATTCCTGTTTAATGCCTATGTCTCAGACATAAGGAAGGTGATCAGGAGTGAAATGAGTCTCTTTGCAGACGACTCGAAGCTGGGTGCAGTGGTGGATGAGGAGGAGGGGAGGGTGGCCCTGCAGGAGAACCTGGAGGTTCTAGAAAGGTGGTCGGGGAAAACGGAGACTAAATTTCAATGCGGGGAAATGCAAGGTTCTGCACCTGGGAGTCAGAAATCTAGGCCAGGGGTATTCCCTGGGAGGAGACACAATACAAGTCATGGAGGCTGAGGGGGATCTGGGGTTAGTGGTAGATGTCAAAATGAACAACTCTGAGACCTGTAGTAGGGCAGTGGCAAGGGCAAATAGGATGCTGGGATGCATCACCATGGGGATTGCCTTCAGAAAAGCAGAAGTGATCCTTCCCCTGTACAACTGCTTGGTTAGGCCACACCTCGAATATTGTGTGCAGTTTTGTAGACCACACTTAGAGGGACATGGCACTCATAGAGAGGGCCCAAAGGAGGGCAGCCAAAATGATCTGGGGCCTGGGGGAGAGGACCTATGAGGAGAGGCTCCAGGAGCTTGACATGTACACCCTGGAGGAGAAGGGGGACAGGGGAGACATGATAGAGGTCTTCAAGTACATACAAGGGGATAAATAAGGGGTGTCCAGTCAGGGTGCTCCAAAGGAAGGAGGTGGGGGCAACGAGAGGACACGAGTGTAAGCCCGAAGGGGGGCAAGCTCAGAGGGGGGAAGGGGAGGAGGAGGTGTTGTTTCACTGAAAGGGTGGTGGAGCCATGGAATGTGCTGCCCAGGGAGCTGGTGGAGGTGGAGACTGTGGGCGGGTTTAAGAGGGGATGGGACAGGTACAGGGGGAAGGTAAATCTGATCAGGTCCAATACAGGTGGAACATCTGGGACTGGGGACAGTATAACCTGAGGGGTGGGCACCGAAATCCGCCCCCAGTGCGGGTGCTGGCCATCGAGCAGACTCAAAAGACCATTAGGCCTACTCTGCTGGCATTTTAGTATGTTAGTATGAAGGAAGCATTTTTCTATAATCTTACAAAAAAAAAAAAATCCACTTAGACATCTCTGATTCTTCCACGTTGTATCTCTGGTCTGACCTAGAATTTCCTGCAGCATATAACATAGTTGTATGAGTGGTATCTGTACAGAATCCTGACCCTTGAAAGCCCAACACCAGAATCCCGATGTGTGGTGATTTTGTGTGGTTTTGGGGATGTTTATATATGATTGGGTGGAGAGGTGCTGGGGCAAAGCCCCCCACACATAACCACTTCTTCAAATTTCACTCTCTAATCTGTCATCAGGATTTGTGTTGGGCTTTCGTGGGGTGGAATTCTGTCAGGATTCTGTACTAGATCCGGTATGATCTGCTTGATATGGTACTCTAAAGAAAACTCAGAATGCAAAAAAAGTAGGGCTACTCAGCAACTAATAAAAATGACCGATAAAGTGTAAGTGTGACATGAAATGTTTGCACGGGAGGTGCTGCTGTATTGTACTTGTCTTCTATTAAATACTTTTTTAACGGGACCTAGTTTAAGGGTCTTTATTTAGTTGCTGATTAGCGCTACTTTTTTGCATTTTGATTTTTTTACAGTTACATGGTGGCACTAGCTTTTGTTTCGTGTAGCCGCCTTTTTGCTTTCTCCGTAAAGAAAATCTGTACAAACAGATCACCTTATTAAATAGCTGTAAATAGAATTTGTGAAACTATCATGATTTTCCCTGAAATGCAGAGTCCAAAATTAGTTTACGTATAGTGGGGCCAGCTCAAAGATCTGGTTCCATAAGAGCACCCAAAAAGTGCATGTAAAAGGCCTCCCTTCTAAGTAGGAGGTTATCCATATGTCCCCCCCCCAACCCCAAATCCATCCAGAAAGACCTTATCTATTGCTGTAAAGGAAAACTTGGTTCCCATGGGCAGACTGACAAAGTATGGCGGTCAAGGGCGTTACTGTAATCATCTTGGCTGATGGCTCCAAGGTATTTCCCCCCAACCTCCCCTTGAGCATATGCTTTATCTCGTTGACATAGAAAGTGTGACATCAACACTAAATAGAACACATTAGTGGAACTAGTTTCCCAGTTGTAAATGGATTTTTATATTTAGAAAAATGTCTTCTATTATTGTAATGTGGTGTTTAAATAGTATACAGCCTTAGACGTCATGGTGTTCCCATCTGCAGTAGAAGAATCAGCATTTATACAGCGCTTTTCATGCACAGTTTATCCCAAAGCACTTTACAAGCAATGCTAGACTGGTAGTGAAGTGACTGAATGTGTCGTGGTGGCCATATCGCACATCAGCACCGGGAATGTACCCTATTGTTTGTGAAGAATGCCCTGGGTTCTTTTACTTCCACCTGACACCCACCAGGATGGGTAGAAGGGACCTCGGTTTAACATCTCATCCGAAGGACGGCACAACCCAACAGTACAGCACCCCCCCTTATACTGCGCTTGGGTGCCAGCGGTTTAGGTAAGAGTCCAGTCCCATTATAGGATGAGAACACACAACCTTCTGGTCCAGAGGCAGATGTGCTACCAACTGAGCCACGCTGACACCAAAACATTATGTGTAGCTTGTGGAAGGTTGGTGCAATTGAAGACAGACATACTTTTTCAGGATCCAAAGGAAGGTGGACCGCCATGTTTATTTGAAAATAAAAATAAACTAATAAAATAAAACTTAAACTTTTCTGACAACAATATAAACTTGAAAGGTGTAAACAAAAAACTAGGCTTAATTCAGCAAAACAAAAGACAATTACTCTCTCTAGAAAAAAGCTAGAGAGAGCTAAACCATGTGGTAAGCACCACTGGTCAGCAACACTGAATCTTTACTGCTGAATCCCTTGCTTTTATCTAGCTACTAGGCCATGTGATTCGGCTCCTCCCACATTCCCCCAAAGTTCATTTTAGGTTTCATTCATTACTCGTTTTTATTCATTTTCCAAAACTCGAGATTAACAGAAACATCATTATGGGACATAAACATCTGTTAAATACATAAAATACAATTGGATTACAGGGTTTCTACTCCTCATTCATTAGAGGTGTCTCACACTGTCCAGTCTCTATAAATTAATAGAGTAGATGGCCGGACGGCTCCTAAGGGGACAGTGTGTAGAGGGCTTCCAGAACGAGTAGCAGGGAAACGAGGCAGACATTGTACAAGCAACGTAACATTCGAAACCTGCAGCGACTGCAAAATGATATAACAATGCTATTTCTTAAGTATTATTCTGGTAATTGAGCTCTTTCTTTCTTTCATTTTAGCCTAGCCTCTTCAGCACCAAGAGTATTTTCTATTCTATACAAGCTTTAAAAAAAAAAAAAAAAAAATGTATGTTCGCCGTGCAGCTATCTAATGTATGAGCTGCAGTACCAATGGCTGTACCGCGAAATGTAAACAGGCAAATTACAAGTTAATTTCTACTTGTAATTCTTTTTCAAGTGACTACTCAAAAATAGGCAAATCTACAAATGTATTTCTGCTTTATTCACCCAATGCTATTTCTTGACTTTTTAAAGTGCTAAGTGGGTTTAAAAAATAAATAAATGGTCAGTAAGCAAGCCGGCTCGCATTATATTTTGTCCATATATACTTACGGGGCAACGGTCTAACATATTCGAATATTTGTGGTGCTTAACTGTTCTGTATTTGTACTCAACAGCCTACCAATTCCTGACTTTACCTATACTTGCTTTTGCAAGATCTATCACATTTTTCTAACCAATATAGGAGCGTATATAGGGAAAGTCTTAAACTCTGTAGCTGTGGAAATAGCTTGTTTAAAGAGACAGGCGGCCAACCTGCAGTAATTAAAGGACAGATAGAGAATATACAGAATAGGGATGTACAGGGGGGGAAAGTGCTGTTGCGCAACAGACTGAGTACAAAGATTCAGGAAGCCAATAGAAACAGAATACAGGGGATACAGAGCAAGGACCTATTCCCTATGACATAGCTATAATTTATGTAAAGTGGATTACTGTATGTTGCAGTTTCTGTGGCACTTGGGTAAGCCTCTCCTGTTTGAATGTGTATCATGAATGTAAGTTCCCTCTTTATCCTGCCCCCCCACACACACACACACACACACACACACACAGTCTTCCAGGACTTGCTCAGGAATTGGATGCAGCACCTCAAGTGGTTTAGATTGGTAAGGAAATTTCAGTAAATTAGAGGAAAAAAAAAAGTAGAATCTGGATACCATTGAAAAACATTTTACATCTCCGTTGCTTTACCATGGTTAAAGCAGTTGCAAAGAAAAAGAAATTGCATACATCTACATTTTATGGAGTCTTGTATTGAAAGTGTAACTAACCTGCTGAGAGGTATAATTTGTGCAGTAATTATGCCGTTTTCCTCCTGCAGTTAATGTTGGCGGTTATATCCAGGCAGTTCTGGACAGAAACTTGGCTGAGAACATTTCTCGTGTCCTCTATCCCAATGATAATGTAAGTATTGCTTGACTTTATAAAATGGGTTTCAAAAATCCTGCCCTCTGATTGGTCAGTCTCTACTAAAACCCATGTAATTATGACAGCACAACCTACACTTTAGCACCTCATTCAGCAGCCGGCCACGGTAATCATTGAATCCCTATGCTTGACACGTAGACCAACTAAAAAAAGTTTCATTATCGACTTCAATGTTCCTTGTCTTTGTTTTTTCTATTTTTTCATACACAACAGGATTGTGAGTTGTGCTGTAATATAATCCATGCCACAGGTGGTTGAAAGCACTCTGCTTCACCTCGAGTCTTCCAACATACCCAGGGGCTTGGATTACTACAGCACAATCCACTCTGTTTTTGTATTGCATACATGTACCTTAAGAGTGTTGGAGAGGGTTTAAATGGCCCTTGGTTTGAGGTGTTGAGGGCTGGTGAAAGTACCCCGATTTTTACTTTCTTTCTAAATCTTGCTCTTGTCTGCTGTCGCCTGCTGTTTCTCATCCTCTCTGTCTTCCATATTTGTTGTCTTTTTGTTTATACTTTTTTAGAAAGATTACGCTATTAAACATGACAAATGGTGGATACAGTGATCAGTATAGGTACAAAATGTATTCAAATTTAAAATCTTCTTTGGGGCTATCTCCTTCATCGGGTCACACCATAGGGACTTCACCGTCAGTGAAGCAGGATCCACACAGAAGATTTTCCAGTAGTACCACTGGGGCTGCCTACGCCGAAGTCACCAACCCTGTAAAGGCATGAACGACCCCGCTCCCTTCTCGGTTCTTTCTGGCTGTCTACTGTGATCGCATGCATCTCCACAGGAGCTCCAACAGTTTTGCCCATGATTTTTCTTTTTCAGGGCGATCACTACCAATTCAAAGTATTTCTCTTTGGCTCATCCTCTGCACCGTGTGTCTTTACATAATGCTTAACAGCGGTAGTTGTGGCTCTCCAGTGGGAAGGACTGCACGTTTTCCCCTACCTGGATGACTGGCTTCTAAAGGATCCGTCCAGAGAACCGCTCCTCTGGACCCGGGAGAGGATCTTTCAACTGTTTCTTTCCCTGAGCATCACTTTCAATCTTCCCAAGTCTGTTCTAATCCAGTCCCAGAGGTTACTGTATGTGTATGTATGTGCGGTCCTGGACTCGACACAGGGCAAAGCTTTTCTGCCTCTTAACAGGGTGGAGTGCCTTAGTGCCCAGGCTCAGGAAGTCTCTTAGAGCCATTATGCTCCTGCCAGGGTGTACCTGAGGCTATTGGGACTTGTGGCCGCGGCCATTGCCACGGTTCCCTTGGCCAGGCTGTACATGCGAGTCCTCCAGTGGATGCAATGGGATCAACATACAGACGACTTGGATCAGTTAGTGCTGGTCTCCTCCCTGGTCCACAAGGTGCTTCAGTGGTGGATGGACCCCCAGAACCTGTTACAAGGGGTCCCATTCCAGATCTCCTCCCCTCAGCAAATCCTCACAACAGATGCCTCTGGGTCAGGCTGGGGAGTGCATCTGGGTCCCCTTCGGGGTGGGGGGGGAGATATGGTCCCAGACCGAAACCTCCCTGCATATCAGTGTCCTGGAGATGCGAGTGGTCCTGTATGCCATGCAGGCCTTTCAGAACCATGTTCTTCCGGGTCAGCTGTTGATCCAGTCAGACAGTCTCGGTGTTGCCTACTGTATCAACAAGCAGGGGGGAATTCATTTATGCCTCTTGTGCAGGGAGGCTATGAGACTATGGTACTGGGCACTAGAACACAGTCTGGTTCTCTCCGCATTCCACATCCCAGGTGTGCTAAACACCCTGGCGGACAGCCTAAGCAGGATGCAGTCCAGCATGCAGGAATGGGAAATTCTCTCATCCATCAGAGAAAATCTGTTCGCCAGATGGAGTCATACAGAGTTGGACCTTTTTGTGTCCCCACTCTGTGCAAAACTGCTCAGTTTTTGCTCGCTAGATCCAGGGCCTTGAGTTTTCTGATGAGATGCATTGTCCCTGTCCTGGAGCGGGAGGTTCTTTATACTTTCCCTCCATTCTGCTGATTTTCAGATGGTGCTAATCAAGTTGCAGATGGAGGGGGCCAGCATGATCCTGGTCACTCCCTTCTGGCCACTGCAGATATGGTTTCCATTACTGCAGCAGTTGGCGGAGGAACTTCTGGTCCCTCTGCCCATATGCAGGGATCTGCTGATGCAGTTTCAGGGGACCCTGGTCCCATCCCAGTCTCGGATCCCTGCATCTGCATGCCTGGCTCCTGAGGACATAGCTATTGCCTGGTTTGGGGTATCTCAGAGTGGTGTGTGTCCTCGTGGCAGCTTGGAAGCCCTCCACTAGAACCACTTATGCCATAAAGTGGAAGAAGTTTGCCATCTGGGTTATTGAGCATCATCTGTACCCTTTTACGTGTCTGGTGAGCTAGATTCTGGACTACCTGATTTCACTGTCAGACTCTGGTCTCCTGTATTCATCCCTCAAGGTCCACCTTTTGGCTATGTCGGCCTTTCACGAGCCCGTGGGCCGTTGTACCGTGGCACAGCTGGATGTGTCACGTACATTTCTCAAGGGTGTCCTGCATTTGAAACCTCCAGTCTGTTCCCTTGTCCTGTCTTGGGATTTGAATTTTGTTTTGGAGAAGTTGACCCTGTCTCCATTCGAGCCAGCCACAACTTGTGAGCTATGCTTTCTTTCCTGGAAAGTGTTTTTGGTTGCTGTTAATTCTGCTCGAAGGATTTCCAAACCGCAGGCTCTCTGATGTGAGGAGCTTTATTTGATTTTTCACAAAGACAGTGTCTTTGCGCACTGCTCCATGTGTTAGATGTATGCAGAATTTTTAAACATCTGCTCCAAACTAAGGATAGCAGAAAGTCGAAGCAGCTTTTTGTTTCTCTTGCCCCAGGAAGAGAGGGCGTTCAGGTTTCTAAACAATGTTTGTCCAAATGGTAGGCTCTTTGTATTGTGTTCTGCTACAACAAGCATGGCAGAGAGTTGCCGGGGGCGGTGATGGCCCATTCCACAAGGGGCATGGCTACCTCTGTGGCTTGTTTCAAGAGGGTCTCAGCTGCTGACATTTGTGCGGTCACCACCTGGAGTACCGTCCATACTTTCACCAAGCACTACAGTCTGGACATTGCATCTAGAGCCCATGCAGGCTTTGGCAGGACTGCTCCGCTGAGCCTCCTGTCCTAGGTTTTGGTTGGCCTTCCTCCCAGACTGTTCTGTTGCACATGTAACTGCTTGGGACTCATTCCTACAGTGTGACCTGATGCCTGAGATACCCCTGAAGAAGATGGAACAGTTACCTAAGAGCTTACCATAACAGTAGATCTTTGAGGGGATCTGAGTAATCGGGTCTGCCTTCCCTCCCACCTTTGTATGGGGTTCTCTTCTCAGAACTGGTTAACTGGTGTATCCAGCCTTTTCTTTTGATCTGGGCGCCTCTTTCTCTCCTCAGTCCCCCATGGTGTGGATGTGCTCCCTTAGTCTCTGGGGGAAAAAACTGAGGGAGCGGGGCCGTTCGTGCCTTTATAGGGCTGCTGGACGTCCAGCCAGTGACATCGGTGTGTATGGCCCCAGTGGTACCTGCTGGAAAATCTTCTGGTGTGATCCGTTTCACAGAAGGTGAAGTCTCTACGGTATGACTTGGTGACCGAGATCCCCTTGAAGATCTACTGTTACAGTAAGTTCCTACATAACTGTTCTTTTTTGAGGGTGGTATTTATTCAGCTGGGTAGTTGGGGTGGGGGTGTGATTTTTGAAGTGGCTAACAGATTTGGATGGGAAGGTTGTTGCTGCAAAGCAGTTACATCAGAATGATGCTATTATGTTTTGATTTCAGAACAATTCTATTATCTTCCAGCATTAGAATGATGCTGTTCTAACAACATGAGTCCAATAGTGATGCCATACAAAAACAGCATCATCTTTACTCTGAGATGTTGCTTCAGAGTTAAGAAGGGTGCTGTGGAATTGGAACTCCTTTCAAATCTTGCTGTGGTAAAGCTTCTAGTGTTCTAATGTCAGACTTATTTCCTTCACTGAACAGAGCAGTCCGCCTCCTCCGCTGAAGAGAGCAGTTGCCTCCTAGCCCTCTCCATCGGCTAAGTCTTTTATTAAAAAAAAAAATTTTTTTTCAATTTAGTTCTCAGTATTTGTGGTAGCTAGAGAGGTTATCTTATTAAATTTGTAATATTTAGTGGTATTCTCCAGTTCCAGATTGGTTCCTAGAACCAGAGAATAGTCTCCAGAAAATAGTCTTACATTGCAGTCCCCGCTTTAATGCAGGAACACTTATTTTGGATGAAAACTTCAGAAAATAACTGTTTATTTGACATTTTTTATTTAGCTGTTTCTAGTTTTGTAAACTAGAAATCTGCAGTAGTTTTTTGGGCTTTAGTCTGACTGGAATGACTGAAAAGCCTAAAAAGAACAGTGCCTACAGCATTTAAACTGAATTCTGTTGCAAGATTTTGGTGAAGGCTGACCCACCACTGTGTGTGTTTTGATTGGGCCCTGATCACAACTATTTAAATTGCAAATTGTGTAAACTTTGTTTTGCCCCAAAACACAAGAAAAGGGCACAACTGAGTCCCATTCCATGCTCAAGTCACCTAACAGCTCTCTTAACTCATTCACACCACAAGAGCTCTTTGAGACTTCTGCCACTTGTGCCCTGTTTACTCTTAGCACTGCATCCTGGGCCTTTCTAAGCAAAATCAAGCCATAATCAGCATGCCACAAACAAATGTGACTACCTCTTGAACCGTAAGTGCTACACACAAAGTATGAGTGGCAAAGTTGTTCAGCACAACGTTACCTTTTGAATGGTGCTATGCAATCAGTTGTAATCAATTTAGTTTATTTTATACTAGCTGAAATACCAAGCAACTGATTTTTTCTGATTTTTTTCAAGGTGCTTAGGTGACGCATGTGAGACAAATATCAGCCATGCACACCACACCTTAAACAAATGCAAATAACTCCTAAAGTATATGTGGTAGACAGAAAGTATCAGTGGCAAAATTATTCAGTACAAAATAGCCTTTCTAATGGTGCTATGCAATCAATTGTAATTCATTTAGTTTTTATTTTATAGTAGCTGAAATACCAAACAACTGTTTTTTTTTTTCAGATTTATTCAAGGTGCTTAGGTGAGGCTTGAGAGACAAATGTTAGCCATGCACACCATACCTTAAACAAATATGAATAACTCCTAAAGTATACATGATAGACACAAAGTATCTGCAGCAAAATTGTTCAGAGCAAAATTACCTTTCTAATGGTGCTATGAATTCAATTCTAAGCAATTCGGTTTGTTTAATAGTTAGGTAAAAACTGCTGACTTCCACAGACGTTTCTAGGCCTGAGTGTAAGTCAGTTGAGTACGTCTACAAGCGTTATTGTCCTGAGTGGCTATGCTTTCAGACACCGCCTACAGACGTCTCTAGGCCTGAATGAGTTAAAAGAAAAATGGAGGGAAATACCTCAGCTGGTGGAAAGCATACATCTTCAAGTACCTTTTCTCAAAGCAAATCTAAGGTGATGGAAAAGAAGCAGTCTCTGATCAGAGGCAGAAAAAACTGCCAAGCTATCCTCCAGCTCAGAGAAAGAGCACATTGTGTCCGATAGGGGGAGAACCCGATGCTAAGGATGACAAAAAGAAAAAAAAAAGCCACAGATGCTCTTGTGCCATCCACGACAAGTAAGAAAATACAAAAAGAAAAGCATCTGACTATACCTCCTCTCGAAAAGGACCAGGATCCAGCAGTAAACCAGAGAATTGTCTTTAACAGAGGGCACTAAAAACAAATTGGGCATTTTTTCCATTCCTTTCAAGCCATGGGAACCTTTCCACTATTCCTCCTCCCCCTGCCCCACCTCAGGCAGTTTTTTGAACCAGGCTGGAGGAGGAGGAGGAAGAGGATGAAGGGGAATCGACAGAACCATAGACCACCCCTGAACATGACTTTGGTTCACCACCCAGAATCCATGAGGATTTTGCCTGATGATCCTCTTTATTTGGCATATGGTTGACTCTGGATAGCCCTTCCACTGAGACGGAGGAGGAGGATAGAGAGGATGTAGAATTTGAGTGTGCTCATACTGACCTTATCTAAAAGATTTACAGCCCCTATTTACAAATCCCTCAAAAAAGCCATTAACAAGACTTTGGAGTATCCAAAATATCAACTAGAGAAGCGGGGATTAGAATTCTTATTCCCACCCTGATCGTAAGAGTTGTGCCGGCAGACGCATGTTTTTAAAAAAAAAAAAAGTCACTAGTTTCCATGACTCCAGAAAACTACTTAAGAAAGCTGGATTACGTAGCAAGGGAAAGTGTACTCTTCAGCTATCCTGCAGTTAATGAATGCTGCTTGCATTCAGTGCAGACCCACTTAAGCTGGACAGATGGTTACAAGTGACAGTTTCTAAAAACCAGCAGCCATTTGCATTGAAACCCTGTTAAAAATGCTGGATATAAAAAAAAAAAAAAAAAACCTGAAGTGCTGTCTATGGCAAACATTTTCTGCTCACATTCGCTACTCCTGCAACTTTATATTTACTTTGGTGATGTGCCAGTTAACATCACTTGTATTTCAGCCCCATGAATGGCCCAAACCGGAGAGTCTCTCCTGCTTGCCTCCTTATAATCTCTTTCCCCTTCCCCTAGTGATACTCTCTCTATTGCTCCCCTGCCTCTCCTGTAATGGAGACTGACCATTTCCACATTAGCTTACCAGCTCAGAAGCGGTGTGTGTGTGGTCCCTGTCCTTGCGGTAGTTGCAGTATTTTTATTTGTAATTTAACTGGGTAGGACCCAAGAGCATTAGATGTCCATTTTCAAGGAGTACCCAGAGATGTAAACAAGAGCAACAATACAGAATAAATATGGCGTACAAAATACAGCATCTTCTCCTTGTCTCGGGACTGGGGGGGGGGGGAGCAGCAAAGGCACTGAGAAAGCTGGCATTCGTAGTGATCGGCATACTGTACTGATGAAGCTGAGCTAGCCTGTTTGTGTGTGTGTGGGGGGTCCTACTGAAACTGTATAGTACAGTGTGGTGTTTGACCTGGGAATTTAACAAGCAAATATAAACAAAAATAACCTCCAAAGGCACTGAGTAAAGTAGCTCACTCTATCACTATGATGTACTGAGGCGGGTGAGCAGGCTTGTGAGGGGCGGGTGGGTGGCTGATCAAACAAACTGTACAGTTAAAACAAAAAAAATATATACAGGGTGTGTGTATGTATATACGATCTGCAGTCCACATCTGTATCTGTCAGCCTGCTTAGTGTGTGTATGTAATTGTGGGTGAGGAGGTAGAACTGTAATAAAGAAACCACCTGTAAAATGAATTATGGCTATTCTAGACACCTGCTTATAGTGGGCACAAGGGGTATGCATGAAAATGTTGGGTATAACCGGGTTCAACTGTACCAAAAAGCACTTTGGAGTACAGTAAAAGTCCTAAGTGAAAAGGTGGGAAGTGAACTTGGTAGTTATGGAGCAGAACCTGCATGAGATGCACTGTAAGCCTCCGGATATCAATTCTACATGGCTGTGGATGCAAATGACATAGCCTGAAGGGTACTAGCACATGCAGTAGCTCTGAGGAGGTTTGCCTGGCTCAGGGAAAATCATCTTGTCAGAGAACACAAAAACAAAGGCTATGTACTTTCCATTCAAGGGACCCTTCCTCTTTTGGGCTAAAACAGAAGCTTATATGAAAAAGGTTGATTAACAGAAAACAGCATGTAATTTGACCCGGAAAGGGAGAGAGAGAGCTTGCTCTTCTTTCAGGCCTTATGGATGGGAAGACAGGAGCAGGGACTACTATTTAAGGCCTTACTCCTACTAAGACTAAACTCTGAGGTCAACCCCAAGAGGCTGGAGATGTGCAATAGGAAAGCAAGCACCAGCTCCTTAACAAGAAGAAGAAATCCTCTGTAGGCTGCCACAGAATCCCTGCCATTTGGAAGTTGATGGTCTCATTAGTTTCAGGAGTGGAAAACCATGATCACAGACAAATTGGTGTTGGAAGTGGTGAGTCTGTGTTTAGCCCTTCAGTTCAGAGGCTTCCAAAAACTCAAAAGCTCTAGTGCTTCCAGCATTGAAGAATGCAGCCATTGCAGCCTAGCACAGACCGGACCTGGTGCCAGCTATGCAGGATGGACAAACTTTATCATGCTCTCCAGGGTCTTCCCTGTCATGCTACCCAGCCAGAGACTGACTCAGTGGTCATTAAGGCAGCTGATGACAGATCTAAGGTACCTAAGCGCCTAAGTTCCCTTCCCCCAGATAGTCTTGTAGAATTGACCTATGGGGGGGGCCGGGTAAAGGGGTTATCCCTCCTCCACACTAGGTTTGAGGATTGCAGACTATCTCACACATGGTTAAATACCAGAATGCCAGTTGGAAGAAGGGCAAGGTTTCAGCTCAGGCCCTTCCAGAGGGCATCCAGAAGCAAGAGCCGATTCCGTGCCTCCAGGCAGCTGAGAATGTTAGCAAACATCTCCTCAGAGCATTGTATGACATGGCTGACACTGTTGCCAGGGCAGATGCCGTGGACATATGCCTCCGCAGGCACTCCTTGATCAGAGTTTCGGGGTTTGCAGTTGATGTGCAGCAGAAAGTACTTAATGCCCCTTTTAGTGGCACCAAGCTGTTTGGCCCTGATGTTCAGGACCTCATAAATGATTTGCAAACCTCAGGCAGGGCCCTCAAATCGGTCCATTCCCTCTATCATACCCAACCAAAGGATAGAGGATGGCCTCCTTTTCTTAAACAGTAGGCCTGGAACAGCTTCCCGTCCCCATGGAAAATGCAGAGCCCAGGCTCCTTTGCCCGCCGCCTCTGGTGCTGGAGTGGTGGCCAAACGTCCCAGAAGTGAGGGATCAGCTTCTTCGGCTGGATTCACTTTTGCTTGACTCCTTGTCGGACCCCCCTTCCTCTGGTCCTGGACCCAGGAGGTGTTGGTTGGAGGTTGGTTCTCTCTCCATCTGAACCAATGGTGAACCATAACTTTGGATGCACGGATTCTGCAGATCACAGAAAAGGGGTACACCTTAGAGCTCATCAAGCAACCTCCAGACGCCCCACCTCCACCCTCCAGTTGTCCCCCGGCTCACTTGTCTGTTCTCTGGGAGGAAGTACAGTCTGTTCTGCACAAGCAGGCTATCGATCCAGTGCCCAGGCACCGGGAAAACAAGGGGTTTTATTCCAGGTTTTTCCTGGTCCCCAAAAAGACCGGAGATCTGAGGCACATTTTAGATTTAAAGGACCTCAGTCTGTTTGTCTAGTACAAAATGTTCCAGATGGTAACTTTGCCAGGCCTAATGCCCCTACCCAAGACTGGGACTGACTGTGTTCTCCGGACATGCAGAATGCTTACCTACGCATCTTGGTCTTTCCTCTTCACAAGAAATTTTTTTTTTTTGCCTTTCAGGGCGAGCATTATCTGTTCAAAGTACTGCCCTTTGGCTTATCCTCTGTGCCCCCAGTCTTTACCAAGTGCTTGGCAGTGGTCGCAGCAGCTCTCTGAAGAGGGGGACTGTATGTCTTCCTGTATCTGGATGACTGCTCCTAAAGGCCCCATCCAGGGAACAGCTTTTGCTGCTCCTCTGGAGTAAACTCTCCAGCTCTTCCACTCCCTGGGCATTACCGTCAACCTGTCCAAGTCTGTTCTAGTACCGCCTCAAAGGCTGCTGTATATAGGGGTGGTTCTGCATTCTGCTCAGGGGAAGGCCTTCCTGTCCCAAAACAAAGCAGAGTGCCTCATAGCCCAAGCTCAGTAAGTTGCCCAGAGCCAGTACATTCCTGACAAGATAGATTTCAGATTGCTGGCCCTGATGGCAGCTGCCATACCCACCGTTCTGCTGGCCAGGCTCCATATGCGTACCCTCCAGTGGACTCTCTGGGTGCAGTAGGACCTGCGCATGGACGAATTGGACCAACCAGTCCTGGTCTCTTCCCAAGTATGCAAGGTACTGTAGTGGTGGATGGAACCCTTGAATCTGCTTCACGGTGTTCCATTCCAGATCTCTTCCCCACATCAGATCCTAACCACAGATGCATCAGGTCTGGGCTGGGGAGCACACCGGAGTCCCTTCCAAACAGGGCTTTTGGTCCCAGTGGGAAGCCTCCCACATATGTGTCCTGGAGATGAGAGTGGTGCTGCCATGCAGTCCTTTCAGGAACACCTTGCTCTGAGTCGGCTGCTGGTGCAGTCGAAAATGTGAGTGTAGTGTACTACTTCAACAAGCAGGGGGGGACTTGCAGGGAGGCCATGAGTGTGGTACTGGGTATTAGTTCAGTCTGACATTCTTCACGGTCCACGTGCCAGGTGTCCTAAACACCCTGGCAGTTGGTCTCTGTGGAACTCAGTCCAGCATGCACGAATGGGAGCTTCTCTAATACATCACAGAAGACTTGTTCAACAGATGGGGTTGTCCAGAGTTGGACTTTTTTGCATCCTCACTCAACGTAAAACTACCCAATTTCTGCTTGCAAGATCCAGGGCCTGGAGTTTTCTGGTGAGACGCATTGTTCCTCTCGGAGTTGGATGTTCCTTTATGCATTCCCTCTGTTTCCTCTGATCTAGAGGGTGCTGATCAAGTTGCAGATGGAGGTGCATGATGATTATAGAGGCTCCATTTTGGCCTTGCCAGATATGGTTCCCTCTTTTTCAGCAGATGGCGGAGGAACCTCCGGTACCTCTTCCTCTTTGCAGGAATCTGCTGACCCAGGATTAGGGGACCCTGGTCCATCCCAGCCATCCTCTGGTCCCTCCATCTGCATGCCTGGCTCCTGAGAACATGCCAGTCACCCTGTTCGGGGTCTCTTAACAGGGTGTCTGTTCTTGTGGCCACCCAGAAACCGTCCACTCTAGCTACATATGTTATGAAGTGGAAGCAGTTTGCCATCTAGGATGTCAGACATAACTTGGACCCTTTCACCAGTTCTGGAAATCATATCCTGGACTACCTGATTTTGCTGTCAAGACTCAGGTCTCCAGTACACTTCCCTCAAGATCCACCTTTCAACTGTTTCTGCATTTCATGAGCCTGTGGGTGACCCGCAGTTGCTCAGCTAGATGTCTTCTGCACCTTCCTTAGGGGCATCTGAAACCTTCAATCCGTTCCCCTGTCCTGGCTTGGGACTTTAATTTTATTTTGGAAAAATTGACCCTGTCTCCTTTTGAGCAAATCACGACTTGCAATTTGTGGTTTCTCTCTTGGAAAGTGCTGTTTTTGTTTGCGGTTAATTCTGCTTGAAGAATTTCAGACCTTCAGGCCCTCTGGTGCGAGGATCCTTATTTGAATTTTCACAAAGACTGGGTGTCTTTGCGCAAAAATCCTAAGTTTCTGCCTAAGGTGGTTTGAGTTCACACTCAGTCTATCCACCTTCCTGTTTATTTTCCTGAGCCTACCAATCCAGGGGGAGCACTGCTCCATATGTTAGATATGCACAGAACTTTGAAGTGTTACCTGCTTAGGACTAAAGAGTCCAGAAAGCGAAAGCAGTTGTTTGTTTCCTTCACCCCGGGTAGAGAGGGCATTTCAGTTTCTAAGCAGTAATTTATGCAAATGGTTGGCAAATTGCATTGTGTTCCGCTACAAGTACGGCAAAGAATTGCTTGGTGCTGTCAAAGCTCATTCCACCAGAGGAATGGCTAACTTAATGTCTTATTTCCGAGGTCTTCTGTCTTATGTTTATGGAGAGCCCTCCTCCCAGAATGTTACGCGCTTGTAACAGCTTGGGACTCATTCCCATGGTGTTACCTGATGACTGAGATACCCCCGAAGAAGATAGAACAGTTACGTAAGAACTTACCATAACAGTAGATCTTTGAGGGGATCTCAGTCATCAGGTATACTTTCCCTCCTACCCATCCCTCTTCTTGGGGCTTCTGTCTAGGAACTGGCTTTCTGGTGTACCCAGCTTTTCTCTTGGGTCTGGGCAACTCTTTTCTCTCCTCTGTTCCCTAGGGCAAGAGCCTAGCTCCCTTAGTCTCCGGGGGGAGAACTGAGGAGGGAGCAGCCTATATAGGGTTGGTGATGTTGATGGCATGGGTGGTCCCAGTTGTACTGCTGAAAATTTTCTGTGTGGATACCCCTTCACCGATGGCAAAGGTTTCTACAGTGTTACCTGATGACTGAGCTTCTTTCAAAGATCTAATGTTACGGTAGGTTCTTACATAACTGTTCTTTCTGACATTTAAAACAACTTTTCAGATAACACAGAAAAAGGCTCAAAATGCATTATATACCCCGTTTCATTGATTCTGCCCACTTTCCACCTGAGCAGGCTCCTAACCCCAATGCAGCTTTCCTTGCCTTTCTGGAATGCTGGTTTACCCCACAGAATCAGTCAGGAGCCCCCGGAACATCCATGGTAGAAGGGATGGGCAGCTGCATAGGGCCTGAGAATACCAGGCTTCAACCAGCACCCCTCTCTCCTGAGATGTCTGCTTTATGCTGTGGTCACCGGGGGGAGGCAATGGCACAGGCAACCCTCCCTTTCGAGAGAAGTGTCATTTGGGATGCAAAATCCTCCTCCCCGCCTTGTGTACACCTCGGTATGCCAACTCTGTCACCAGTGCTGTGAATGGTAATGCTTCTGCTAATATTACTAGACAGTCAAGCCATGTAATGGGCTTTATTGTATCTCCCTTTTCAGACCCCAATACCTTCAACTGGAAATTTAAAAACGGTCCTTACCTTCTGTAAGCCATTTCTTTCCTTTTTAGTGGTTTAGGAAATGCTCCACATACTGTTTTTACAGAGACATGAGATTTGTCTTCTTGTAGCTAAGATAGCATTGTTCTAGGTAACATTGTTCTTGTAGCATACAGAATTGTGGCTGACTTGTACTGCAAGTCTTGTCTGACCGATTTTATGTGTTCCTGCAGTTCTTTGAAGGCAAGGAGCTGAGGTTGAAGCAGGAGTACTTTGTGGTTGCTGCCACCCTTCAAGACATCATTCGCCGCTTTAAGGCATCCAAATTTGGCAGCTCTGAAACCATCAGGACTTCACTTGATTCATTCCCAGACAAGGTACAATCCTTATGTGAGAGTGTTTAAGAAATTGTTTTTAATTTGCTGCATAAGATTATATTTCAATAAAAAGCAAGTTTGTTGTCATGAATACTCCACTTATTCTTGGTGATAGTGAATCAGTTCTTTGTTTGCAGACATCGTCTTGGAGGATACTAAGCACACCTTCCACTGCAAGCCTGCGCCAAGGCTGCCCAAGTAAAAATATGTTGCTTTCAACCTCCAGAACCCAATTCATTGCCCCTCTAAAATTGAGAAGGTAGTGCACTTTTTTTTTTTTTCCCTCCAGGCAGACTGCCCAGTCACACAAACTACCCTGCTGTAAAACTAGTTAACAACCACTTCAGAGTGAATACATTGGAATTGCCTCCTTAGCAGTTGTTCTCATCCTGTGCCCCCTCCTCGTTCTCCTCCTCCCTCTTCTACTTTTTGCTGATTCACTTTTTGTTGGTAAATGTTTATTGAACTTGGAAAAAAAAATACATATACAACAGAACATGTTTAACCAACAAGCAGTGGTCAAATTTCTTACGAACAATTAACTCGTTTTCATCTGGGCTGCCATTTTGCATCAAATTAAGCATTGGATGGCTCGGACTTCATACAAAGTTATTGGAAGTAATGGTTTCATAATCCCATCAACTGAGTTATTCATAAGAATGAATGTGTGTTTGTATGGTACAATGAGTAACGTAAAGCCCTTGAAGTCGAGGCACATTGTGGCCTTCCTTTACTTTTATACTTTTTAGGATATCAATTGGGATGGTCCTATAGAGAGGGGAGCTCCACTGCCGTTCTGACTTTCAGCAAACCATGTGTCTGGACTTGGTCCTTGCCCTCTCCCAGTATAAATGGGAGCAGGTCCCCAAAGCCTCCAGCAATAAGGAAGATAAGTAGTGGTGGGGGTGAATAATGAGGAGTGAGTGTGTGTAAAAAAAAAAAAGTGGAGGAGGATACTGACCATTTGGGGCTTAGTCTCTAAAATGTTTTTGGAATAAAGCCCAGGTCTTTGCTTATTACAAAATCTATCCAGGAGACCCACCTGGAGTTGAATCCCCCCCTCCAAAGTTGCTCACTGTGAGGGTTATTGGTTCCTTCTTGTAAATTTGATAACTGTTGTCCTCCAGTCTTCTGTAGTTGGAGGTTGAGGGGTTGGCTATCATGTAGTGATAGATTTATTGATTTTATTTATTGGCTGCTAACATAATTTATAAGATACTTGGTATGTGATGCCCCAGTTCCACCATGCCACGGCAATACTGAGCACAGCGACCATCAGTACAACGACGGCATACCACCACCAATTGATGTTGTGCTGTCACTGGAGTAAACTGTGTTCTGTGGGGGAAGGGCTTTGCACCCCATGTGGGGGGCTCTGCCCCCAGCACCCCTGGACTTAAAATAACCAACTCCAAGTTGGAGTTGGTTCGGGGAGGGGAAGAACACCCCAGAGGCAGCAGTGTCGGGAACCCTGCAGACCATCATAGCAAGCTGTTGGAAATGTCGCTGTGATGGTCTTTGCTGCATTTCAAGTCGCTGTTGTGATGTGATACCATGGTGCCCCACACCCACAGGGGTGCTGGAGAAATTGGTATAACATTTGAGTTAGGGATATCTTCTGCTCCCAGTACCTCTGCCATATCTCACTCAGCTGCTTGAAGGAATTGTTGTATAACCTGGCAGTCCCACATTATGTAAGTGTGGGTTGTACATGCTTCCCACACCATGTCCAGCAAATTGCATTTCTGTTAGAGGCAAAGTGAACAGTGGTCACTGGTGTTCAAAAATATCAAATTAATTGTTTCCAAACGTGGGAGGATGTGACTTTTAAATGTGCTATGTAAGCCTTACCCCATAACCTTTGGTGTCTAGTTCTGTGCCAGCCTCCTTGGCCCATTGTTGTGCTACTAGAGCAGTAGATCCACTTTGGGTTAATTGGATGGCCTTGTATATTGAGGGGGAAAAAAGGTGTGCAGTACCTCCCATATGCAAGAACTGAGCATATGCTAGTATAAGGTTTGGTTGTGCCTCTGGGTCGCAGACCTCCGCCAGTAGAGTTCAGCTAACTCCATATCTGAAGGTAGCAGAAGAAAGCCGGTTTGTTGCAACCCATACTTTTGTGGAGGTCTGTGACTGTGCATATCCTTCCACCAGAATATATTTGGAAGTATGTAAGTCCCAACCTATCCCAGCTTTTGGTAATGGTGATCCATCCTAATTGGTGGTCTAAACTGGCTATATAGCATAATAGAATAAGCTGCTAATGTGAAGATATCGAATGAGCCAATCCCAGATCTGTATGGTGGCAATAATCCTCATCTCTCTAGTCCTATTATAGTTTCCCTGATTTCTGATCTGCTTAACCTTTCATTACTCACAGGCACAGTTTCTGGTGCCTAAAAGAGAGCAAGGTCATCCACCCCTGCCGGGCCTGCCTGGTGCTGCGGTATTGTTTCTGCTTGCAGTGCCAATGCTTCGGGTTTGAAAATGGACTCTTGAGAGTTGGAAGGCTGGTGGGGAAGAGGATCGAGTGTCCCATGGGCTGCTCTCCGGGGGTGGAGAAGCATCTGGTGCATGCCTGACCTCTGACTGAGGCTGTGGGTTGCAGCTGGAGCGCCGTGGTGGTGGTGGTGGGGGTTGGGCGTGCTAGACTTCAGCTCACACGCCATACATCATTGCATGTCATGCTTCCCGAGGGAAAACAGCATGCAAAATGCCAGCCTGCAGAATGACGCTCAACCTCACAGGCCCAGCACCACTGGCCTGGGACACTTGGCTGGAAACCAAGCTCAAATGTCTCTGGGAATGGCTCAGATCTGCAGCAATGCCCTGGGGGAGGGGCATGCCAGGGAGGAACACCAGCAGAGATAACTGCCAGGCACCAGGCTGTAACTCCGCAGCGAATGTGCCTACTTGGAGGCCTCGCCCTTGGGGCAAGCCAGGGAGGATGACCACTCGAGGTAAGTCCCGGGGGTGGTGGGTACTGGGCTGAGGGCAGGGGCTGAGCCCTATGTTGGGATCTGGCGCCAAAAGGCATTTAAAAAAACAAAAAAATAAAAACGTGGTGACCCTTGTAGCCCTGGTATCTTATCTCCCCATCTCCTGGTTTGGACCAAACTGCAAAAACCCTGTTTTTCCCCACCCCCAACTCTTCCTCTTAGCTTCTCAGCCTTTTTTAGCCCTTACCAGTCTGGTGCTGGGAAATTACCCTCCACTGTTAAATTCCTTCTGAGACTCACCAATTCCATCCTGAAGGGGATGGATCAGGACTGCATCATCTCTGTCACTGGTGACCAAACTAAGACCGTTGAGACCATTGCCAGTTCCATCCTACTGGGTAAGTTAACAGGTGCTGGGCTTTCTGACTTTCAAAATATTTCAGTGCCTCCCTGGCTCAGAGGTCCTGGGTCCCAGGTTGTCATTGTAGGGGGCTACCTCAATCTTCTCCCCCTCACAGTTGGACTGACTGTTTCCCCAAGGCTCTATTCTTGTTAGTTTTTTGTTTCCTGAATGACCTCCCAGATGCATGTGGATCCTTGTACATTCACGTGTATGCAGACATTATAGTGGGTAGATTTTGGGTTGGTCCTGCCCGCCTGACACCTTGTGATTTGTTGACTACTCTGACTACCAGTTTTCAGAGTGTCCTTGGAGGTGAAGACCTTTCCAAACAGAAAATCAATGGGAGGTTCCTACAGATGAAAACATTTTTTGCAGTGTGTCACTGGTAAGCCGTGCACCTAACCGAAAGAGGTGTGTAAGGGAGAGAGAACCTAAAATGCTTCGGGTGTTAGGGGTTGGGCGGGGGAGTTTGCTGTGTGTGCTGACTGTTCATGACTTGCAGAGAGCACAGGATGGAATGGTCTCTTTGCTTTTGGGTCAGGGAGCCAAGAGCAAGTGAGAAACCGTTCTGTGCTGTGGGGACCAGAGGCTGAGTATGCACAGTTTTGATGTGAATTCAATGTGACGGGGGCACAGAACTCTTATCCACAGGGAATACTTAGTTGAGTGCCCAGCGATATAAAATTTCATGTGGTGATCATGCCTTATCTGACTAGTACTAACACAGGTGCTGTTAGAATCTGCAGCAGGGTGGGTTGGCCTGCCAGCCCAGCATCAGCCCTACCACTTAAGATGCCAACAACCCATGTTTTGGGGAACAAGTCAGAGGACAGGCCGGGGAGGACAGTTGTGCATCAGAGGATGCTCCCCTCCGGGAGAGTGGGACAACTGACTCCGTGTACTGCTGCCACCTTGGTGACCACAGGTGGAGGTGCAAGCTGGAGTAGTGCTCCCTGGGAAGGGAGTATGTTGACTAGCATGGACATGCGCAGTCATGCACATACGTGGGTTCCTGGACCCATGTCATGTCCTAGGGTCCAGAGAAGGAAAAAAAATGGAAATGACTCCAGATGCAGCAGAGTGATGTCACCACCGCAGTGCAGGCCCCACACAGTGAACATTCATTGCTGACTGTGCTGCAACTGTGTTGTGAGAACCAGTGCCCCCTCCCTCCAATAGCTACGCTGGAAAGGGCGTGGGTGAAGTCACAGAAAAGACAGTGACAGGATTGGGTGTTGGGCTGGCTGAAGTGGCCTACCTAGATGATCAGGGTACAAAGTCCACCAAATTAGTTGGCCTGCTACAGGCAAAACGCTAGAGGGGAGGGGGGGCTTAGTGTCCTTATTACCCAGCTGACTCAAAAGCACATGTGCCAAAGCTGTGACAGAAATGTGTAGACAATGGGTCAATTAATAAATTCTAGAAGGTGGGAACTTGGGCGGTAGCACTAGTTAAGCGGGTTCTGTTATCAAACTGGAAATCAAATTTAGCTTCCTCCATACAGGAGTTCTATAATAAACTGGGAGAAACCATTATTAATGAACGAAAAGCTCATAGTATATCTGGGGAAACTCCATATGTTTGATGCCATATGGTCGCCAGTCTTAAATATGATCCAGGAGTATGCAAAGAGACTCATAGGGAACCATTAGCATCCTAAAGTAACACACAAAGTGTGCTCACCTAGTAGAGAAAGCAGTGGATTTGATGACCTCATTTATTGCAATTTAGGTATCTGTATAAGTTTTTAACAGTTAAATGTATGTCTTCAGACTTATGTTTGATGAGAATGTTTTCAATATGTATTATGTCTACGGATTCTATTTTTGATCTATTTTGTATTTATAAAAAAAAATCTTTAGGGAAAAAAACTATAGCTGCTACTGGGGACTTTGTTTTATTTTTCTTATCTATGTCACAGAACGTAATGTAATGCCCCCATCTGTCTCAGAATTCCGTGTTCCATTTGGACTGAGACCCCTTCCTCAGGCTTCTCCCTCACTTAGATGGTTGAGGCTTTAGTTCACTTCAGAAGTGAGAATGCTCCTTTCTCATAAAGGGAAAGCTAGGTGCTGTGATCTAGGAGTGAGACTCTATGGAGAAGTATGATTGGAGGAAGATAGAAAAGTTACAGTACTTACCGTAACTAAAGATCTTACTTCGAGGAAGGCTCTTACAGCAGGCCTCACTGGTAGGACTATGCTGCCAGGCGCTAGGGCCACACGGAAAACTTCTAGGTAGCAGTCTACCACTGGGGACCACCTCTCGCCAACATTGGTCATCTGATGTCCACAAAGGCCATTTAGGAGAGCGGTCCTCCCACACCCTCATCCCCCCCCCCGCCGTCGACCCGTGCATGTCGGACTTCAGTGAACCTCACAGCTACAGCTGACCACCATTCCTCTGCTTTCGCACCTTTTTTATTTCTCTTTTTCTTCAGTTTAAACATCGAATTTTCGGTGTTACCTTTGATGGGTTGATGTCTTCTACACCCACTTCTTTTTCTGACCACTCCACTAAAGGTGCCTGCAGCAAACAGATTCCTGAGAAGGATGGTCACTCTTCGTGCCTGATCTGCTTAGGTCCCAGCCACGACACTGAAACCTGCCAGAAGTTCAATCAGGCCACTGTGAGACGTTGATTTTAAAAGCACTGGAGAGCCACCTTCTTAAACAGAAGCTGCTTGCTATGGAAAAAGCTGAGCCAGGAGCTCTTTGGCCTTGTCGGCGCAGTCCTCCGGGGCCTCTTCTTCCTACAAGGAGAAGTCTGGGAAAGCGCAAGCACCGGGACAAGCATTAAAATAGAAGAATAATCTGTATTTATATAGCAATTGTCATACAGTATATCCCAAAGCACTTTACAAACAATGCTAGACTGGTTGTGGAGTGACTGAACATGTAGTGGTGGCCATATCGCATATCAACACCCACACACACAGCCTGGACAATTGCATGAACCAGTTTTATGGAAAGGGGAATGCTGGCCAGGACACTGGGAATGTCCCGTACTTTTGTGAAGAATGCCCTGGGTTCTTTTACTTCCACTTGGACACCCACCAGAATGGGTAGAAGGGACTTTGGTTTAATATCTCATCTGAAGGATGACACACCCCAGCAGTACAGCACTCCCCTAATACTGCAACTGGGTGCCAGTGTTCTAGGTACGAGTCCAATCCCGTTGCGGGACAAGAACCCATGACCTTCTGGTCCAGAGGCGGATGTGCTACCAACTGAGCCACGCTGTGATAGGCCCCGGTCTGCTTCCTGATTGCGGTCTCCCCACAAACCCACCCACAGAGGTAATTTAAGGAAGTATTTTTTCACAGAGAGGGTTGTGGATGCATGGAACGGCCTTCTGGAGGAGGTTGTGGAGTCAAAATCAGTGGGGGAATTCAGGCATGCATGGGATAGTCATAAGGCAATTCTGGGGGGTGGGAGTAGGAAGAAGTAGGCTGCTGGTTAACTAGGATCTGCAGCTTATCTAGTAGGTAGGAAAATGGGCAGACTGGGTGGGCCAAGCGGTCCTTATCTGCCGTAAAATTCTATGTTTCTATGTAAACCCATGCCTACGACAGCGTCCTCCTCCTGCGGAGTGTTGGCGCCTCCAGACCCACCCGCTCAATCTTCCTCTGGGCTCTTGGTGGCTCTGCTGCCTGCCCCTTATCTCTGTTTTGGGGTGGCGGCTCTTCTGGGCAGGGGACTTAGTCTTCTGCTCCTCAGCCCATGAAGCCCAGGCCCTTAAATTTCACATGCTGTCAGCCAGGTGGCTTGAGTCTGTCACCCACCCACCCCCATGTCTGGGACTGGTGCCAGTTCTGGCAGGCATCGCCCGAGGTGAACAACCACCGTTTCTTCCTCCCCGGCATTGCCTCTGCCTTTGTCCAGGGGATCCTCCTCTTCTTGGGCACTGGCCTCTTCTGATGGCCAGCATCTCCAGGCCCTTCGCCAGGGCCCTCTAGGCCTTCCCTTGTTGGGCCTCTGCCTGTGCTTCTGATGCTCCAGCCTGCGGGCGCGACACCAGTGTTCCCTGGGCTGGCACATTCACCACAGCTGACTCCTGCTAACCCATTGCTGGATCCCTTGCCGATGAGCCTACACTGGGTTACCAGTCACTGGCTCCTCAGCCGACGTTCCCTAACCCGAGATGATCCTTGCCCATTATGCCTGTTTACGATATTGTGCCACAGGTAGACTGTAATGTTCTGTTCTAGGGATGTGGTTATGTTGTTCAATCCACACTTACTGGCAGGTTCCTTGCCGCTTTAAATCTTGCCGGAAGGTCTTCAAGCTGGCTCCTCCCACCCACCCAAGTAGTAAAACTCTCTGCTCCGCCCCGTGACACCAGATGTTCCCTACCGCTTGGAAGCTCAGGTTCCGTCCTTAACGCTCTGCGTTTTTAGGTGTGGATCCACACTCTTCGGTCAAACTGAAACTCATTCTTAAGTTTAAAAGACTTCGGTCTTCCTTTTCCCTCGTGGCTGCGATGGACAAATAGACTCCCGGATTTTGTCGGTGCCCCTGTGGGCAGAAGATGTCCTGGACTGATCCGCACTCCACGTGCATTTATTGCCTTGGACTCGGCCATGACTCACAGGCTTGTGAGTTATGCAAATCCTTTTCCACTTCGGTCTTGGAGGACCGCGCTGCCCGATTGCTGTTGGGGCGACCCAAGAAATGTTATCCTCTGGTCAAGTCGAAGGAGGCCCGTTGGGCAGTGTCTGCAGCTGAGGGCTGGGCTGAACAGCTGGAGCATATGATCGCCCTCAAGGAGGAGGCGACTCAGGCCGCATCATCATCATCGACCTCGGTTGTGGCATTTATCCCACTCTCCTTGGGCTCCTCCTACACAGCTTCTTTTAAGGAGCTTTGCCAGTCCCTCTCCACCAAGTGAGAAGGGCCTTCGGGACATTCCTCTCTGTCCAAAAGGACTCAAGGTAAGTCCCACCATCGGCGTTCGTGGGGAGGCGGAGGGTCCCTTCCCGGATAGTCGACACTCTGCGCCGGTCGCGAGCTTGCGGCTGGGCGCTGGCTTCCACGGTGTCCCCGTCAGGTCAGCCGGCTGAGACAACCGTCGATGCGGTCGAGATGTTTCTCGACCCGTCGGACAGTTTGTCGACTGGAGAAGCAGACAACTCTTCTTCACCGGTTCCCCCAGTGGAAACCGAGGACTTTCCTGTGCCGGAGTCCCTAGTTAAGGTCCCTGAACCGAGTGAGGAGTGGGTTTCCCCCCAACCCCTCTCAGAATCCACGAAGGTCTCTGTCTCTGACCTCTTTCAGGTCCAGTCGGTCCCGCCGACGTCGGCAGTCTCGGTCTCGGCACCATGGAAAGCGGCAGTGCTGCTCATCCTAGTCGTCCTCTTCGGAGGATAGGCTACGGCGCAAGTTGCATCGGCGCTACAACAGCTCTTATTGTCTGGGAATAAGCAGACTCTGTTGCCTTCTCTGGCCATTAAGTAGCTGTCACCGGAGCGGCCGAAACAACCCCTCATAGTAGTCGAGGAGCCGAAGCCGGCACCGGTTGTTTGGCAGAAACCAGCTGCGCCACCCATTGTGGTGGAACCTCCACCTCCACAACCGAAAACCGGGGCCCCGATCGAGGATTCTCACTCGGATCAGGGTTTGCCCCATAGGTTGTCAGTCACCCTCACTCCCGATCCACCTCTGCAGGTGGAGGGTGGCTCAGGCGCTCGGCAGTTGTTCGCAGACCCCTCGGAGTCTGACGATGACGACTCCTTGTTCTCCAGGCCGCTTGACTTGGAGTCCACTGGGGGTCAGTCGATGGACGAGAGCCCATCCTCGTTCCTTGGAATGCTTCGACTCTTCTGAGTCCACTGGGATGAAGCTCGAACCCATTTCAAACGGGCCAAGTATCCCCTCACGGAGATACTGGACCGAGGGGATTCCTACGGAGGCCTTCCCGGTGGCTGAAGCCATTGTTGGCCCGGCCCTGGAGCTATGGCAGCGGCCAGCTTCTTGTCCAGTACCTTCGGCCAGGATGGCTCAGAAGTATGCTGTTCCCTACCGGTTCATTCTCCTGTTTCTTGGAGCACCCCTCTGCGGTGGGGTTAGTGATCAACAGTGTTTTCCGGCGTTCCGAGAACGCTCGGGATGTGGACAAGCCACCCGATAAGGAGTCCAAGAAATTGTACTACTACAGGTGGAAAGTCTATGCTGCTTTTTCCCTAGGCCTTCATCAGGCTAGCTCGGCCATCCTGATGGCACACTTTTCATACGCCCTTTTGGGCTCCCTGGATGAGGTGATACCTCATCTCCCGGCTGAACTTCAGATGACGGTCAAGCAGGTGCGGGATCAGGGAAGGGCGGTCGCCAAACAGCAGCTTCAAACTTCCTTGGACATCGCTGACTCATGTGCCCGGTCAGTAGCGGCCGCAGTGGCCATGCGCTGCAGAGCTTGGCTGCGGATCTCCAGCTTTACGGCGGATACCCAGCACAAGCTGGCAGACGTTCCCTTCCTTGGTACCGACTTGTTCATTCCCAGGGTAGAAGGTCATCTTCAATGGATCGAAAAGTCCAGCACCACCTTGGACTCTGTCATGTCTGCCCAGAAGGACAAAGGCTGCCAGCAGCATAAGCCCTTTCATCCTTCAGCCCCTGCGGCACGTCCGGCCCAGCAACACCAACATCAGGGCCAGCAGGCTCGCACTTGGCACCCCAAAGCCAAGCCTGCTGCTTCCTCCAGCAGGAAGTCGGGAGGGAAAGGTCCAGGATGCTCCTCGGCCGGCCCTTCCTCCAAGCCTGCCCAGTGACGGGTTGAGGGGTGTAGCCCCAACCTTGTCCTCCTCCCCGGGTTCCCGGTAGGGACGGCTCCACCACTTCCTTTCCGCCTGGTCTGATATCACCACGGACTGCTGGGTGTTGGAAGTGGTAGGCAGGAGTCTGCCTCTGGAATTGAGCAGTCCCCACCCTGTTGAGCATGTCGCCCACAGGGGCTACGGGTTCCGCAGCCTCTGTATCGGCTCGTCGAGCCGACATTGCCCTGCTTCTCCAGAAGGAGGTGATCAGGGAGGTTGGGGACCCTCCTCCAGACCCAGGGTTTGTGTCCAGGTACTTCTGGTCCCAAAACGGATGGGGGGCTGGTGCCCCATTCTAGACCTACATGACCTGAACAAGTTCCTAAGGTCTCGTACCTTCAGGATGGTCACTCTGGCTCAGATCATCCCGTCCTTGGAACGAGGCGTGTGGTTCTGTTCTGTGGATCTCCAGGACACATCTTCACATCCCAATCCGTCCATCTCTCCAGCGATTCCTCCACTTCAGGGAAGAGGGATCCCTTTACAAGTTCCGGGCCATGCCCTTCGGCCTCTCTCCAGCTCCCAGGGTCTTCACCAAATACATGGCAGTGGTGACAGCATTCCTATGGCGTCGAAGGGTCCGGGTGTACCCTTACCTGGACGACTGGCTGATTGCAGCCCCCTTCAAGTTGGAGGTGGAGCGGTCCAGGGATCTGGCCCTCCAGGTCTGCTTTCAGATTGGCCTCCTCATCAACGAGGCCAAATCGGAACTCGTGCCATCGCAGGTGATTCAGTTCATCAGGGCAGAGCTCGACTCTTTTCGAGCCAGAGCACAGCTCCCGACGGACAGGGCCGAGGTCCTTTCCTCCTTTGCCAAATCATTTCTGGTTGGGCAACTGCGCCCTGCCTGGGACTTCCTGGGCCTCATGGCGGCCTGCACCAGCATGGTCCGTTGGGCCCGCTGGCACGTGTCCCCTGCAGTGGGGGCTGGCCCGCCAATGGTCACAGCACTCTGGTCCTCTGGACCAGCCAGTGACAGTGACCCAGGAGATGTGGAATGGCCTCCATTGGTGGCTCGTTCCAGCTCATCTGCAGGAGGGTATCCAGTTTGTCCGCCCAGAGTCGATGGTCACCCTGACGACTGACACCTCCCTGATGGGTTGGGGTGCCCATCTGGGGGAGCTCGGAGCGCACGGCCTCTGGTCCCCTCAGGAGTCTCTATGCCACATCAACCTGCTGGAGCTTCGGGCGGTCCGACTAGCCCTCACCATCTTCGCTCCATTTGTACGGGGTTAAGTGGTCCAGTTCCAGACGAACAACACCACGACGATGTACAACCTAAACTGTCAGGGTGGGATGCACTCCTTGCCTCTGTGCAAGGAGGCTCTCCGCACTTGATCTCTCGTGAGAAGACTGGAGGCGGATCTCCTAGCCATCCATATGGTAGGAGCCTTCAACATTCTGGCTGATGCCCTCAGCCGGCTAGGTGCTGCATCTCACGAGTGGTTTCTCCTGCCAGAGGTAGTACAAGATCTTTTCTCCCACTGGGGCACTCCTCAGGTGGACCTGTTTGCCTCCAGGGAGAATGCGCAGCTGAGGCTGTTTCATGTCCGCCCCCCTCAGCAGGGCTCGCTGCAGGGGTATGCCTTCTTGAGGCCGTGGACCCCGGGCTTCTTCTATGCCTTCCCTCCATTTCCCTTGATCCACAAGGTGCTTCTCAAGGCAAAGAGGGACAAGGCGCAGGTGATTCTGGTAGCCCCAGTTCTGGCATCCAGATCTCCTCAGCCTCAGCTCCAGGCTCCCGAGGTGACTTCCAGCCTGCCCGGACCTGATCTCTGTCAACAAGGGGAAGGTACTCCACCCGGACCTTCAATCCCTGCACTTGACGGCCTGGTTCCTGAGTGGCTAGAGTTCCAGGCCTTGGGTCTTTCCGACTAGGTCCTCAACATTGTTGAGGCATCCCATAAGGAGTCGACCAGAAAATGCTATACCTTTGAATGGAAGAGATTCTCCATTTGGTGTCAGGATAAGGGGTTGGACCCTTTCTCCTGTTCTTTGGCTAGCATTCTGGACTACCTGTGGTCCCTTTCTCAGCTACGGCTTCGGTCAATGACCCTTAAGGTGCACCTGGCAGCCATCTCTGTTTACCGGGCGTGGGCTGGGAAGCAGTCGGTGGCTCAGGAGAAGGTGGTAGGGCGCTTTTTCAAAGGCCTTGATCACATATCCCCTCCGGTACGAGAACCTCTACCTCCATGGGATCTACTGCTGGTATTGGCTAAGCTCATGGGCAAGCCATTCAAACCAATGCACAGGTGTGACATCTCTCACCTGTTGTGGAAGACCACCTTCTTGGTGGCTATCGCATCAGCCAGAAGGATGGGAGAGCTCCAGGCGCTTTCCATAGTCTCCTTATCTGGTCTTCCCACAGGGACAAGGTTGTCCTGCTCCCACTTCCGAAATTCCTTCGAAGGTGGTGTGAAGTTTCACCTTAACCAGGTGTTGACTCTGCCAGTGTTCACCACAGTCACACCTCTGAGGCCGAATATGAGCTCATACTCTGGACCTAGTAGGCGCTCTCACCAAGGAGCAGGCGGCTGAAGTTCGGGGAGAGATTCGCCAGCCGTTTTATCACCTTCGCTGAAGCCGCACCTGGCAGACCTGCATCCAAGCGGATGATAGGCAGGTGGGTCACCTCCTGCATAGATCTCTGCTATAGGTTGGCGGGCATGGAGCCTCCCAAAGGGATAAGAGCTCATTCTACCCGCCATACTGCTGCTGCGGTGGCTGCTTCCAGGGACGTCCCTATCCAGGAAATCTTCAGGGCTGCTACCTGGAAGTCAGCACACACCTTCATTACCCACTACCACATCTACCTTGAGTCACGCCGGGATGCTGGTTTTGGGACCTTGGTTCTCCAGTTCTCATTTCCCAAGTAGGGGGTGCACGCCTCGCCTCCCTCCTCCCAGAGAACTGCTAGGAGCCTGCCAGTAAGTGTGGATGAACATATCCACGTCCCTAGAAATACAGGTTACTCACCTGTAACAGGAGTTCTAGGGGTGGTATGATGTTCATCCACACAGCCACTGACCACCCTGGCCCGACGGCATAACCTGGCTGGCCAGCGGGCTAGATCTGGCGTCATGGGGCAGAGCTGAGAGTTTTACCACCCGGGTGGGTGGGAGGAGCCAGCTTGAAGACCTTCCGGCAAGATTTAAAGCGGCAAGGAACCTGCAAGTAAGTGTGGATGAACAACATATACCACTCTTAGAACTCCTGTTACAGGTGAGTAACCTGTATTTCTCGACTTAGTGGTCATGTGAAGCAGACCCCCATCCCTCAGGGCCCACCTCCATATTCTCTCCTTCTTCCTCCCCAGGATCCCCCACCAGGACAACAGTGGAGCTGGCCTAAGTGAACCCTGCACACCTGGGTCCTCCGGTGCCCACGTGGACACAGGTACCGGCTCCAGGAGAGACTATCGCCGGCCTCTGATACCTGCCTCACAGTGAATCCTCTGAGGATGACTGTGTTTTGTCAGTTTTCCTCTTCTCATGGGAGCCTAAAGCAAGGGAGGACCAGCCCAAGGAAGTACCCAAGTCTACCCCCCACCCCCCGATAATCCCACCTTTATGGACCTGATGCACCACTTGCAGTCCATTATGGGATGGGAGACAGAGGAGCAAGATCTGGAAAGGCTGCATCTTGCTATTTTCTTCAGGCAGAAGGATGCCCTGCCCGTTGTGGTGCCACCCTTCATAGTCTTGCGTGGATGTCACCCGGTGGTCTGGACTTGCCCATCCACCATTCTGCCCTTTCCTAAAAGAGGCGGATCGGCTCTGCCTTGCTCTAGCTGGTAAGTCTTTCTTGTGGAGTAACCTGAAGGCGGACTCTGTGGTCATCAATGCTGCCCACGACTGCACCAAGAAGCCCAAGCATCTTGGTGCTCTCCTCCTGGACTGGGAATCCCAACAGCTGGACCTGATTGGCAAATGAGTCTTTGCCTCTGCTATTTTGGCCATTAGGGCCATCAGTTACCTGACCCATATGGTGTAGTACTAGAATGCCATCTGGGACCAGGCCAGGGTTCTGGTCCAGACCCTGCCCAAGGATTCTACAAAGATCCAGCTCACGAAGTCAGGCTCAGATGTGGGCAACCATGTCCTTTGGGCATCTTATGATTTTGATGCCTCCGGGCATGGGGCGGCCGCTGGTGTTTGCCTCTGGTGCCTTTCTTGCCTCCGGGTCTCCGGTTCTGCACCGGATGTCCAGGCCAGCATTTTAGATGCTCCCTTCCGGGCTCTGTCCTTTTTTTTGGGGGTGATGGTCAGGACCTTGTTTCCAATTTGCAGGAGTCTGGCAAAGCCCTTGGGTCAATTCATTTGCTCTACCACACGCAGTCTAGAGCAAACCAACATCAGCCCTTTAGTCCTGTTCTCACCATGCAGCCCCAAGAACAGTCCACCAGAGACCAGCCAGGCATAGACTGCCTGCAAGGCCCCATGGCGCCGCGCTGTCGGCCCCGTGGCACTGCAGCCCTACTTGCCCAGCTCCCACCTTCTGACTCCTTAACTGACCCCCCCCCCCCGGCTGAGGGTCCAAGGGAGGCATTTGGGGGGGTTGGTTCTCTCTCCACGTGCCAGGGTGGCAAGCAGTGACCATAGACAACTGGGTGCTCTGCTCCAGATCATAGCTCAGGGTCACACTCTGGAGTTCCTGGAGTGGCCACCCGAAAACCCTCCTGCCCAGTCTACCTACCTTCCTGCACACCTACCTCTTGTCTGGGAGGAAATTTGAGCGCTTCTTCAAAAAAAAGCCATAGAGCCAGTCACTCTGGCTTGGTGGGGAAGGAGGTTTTACTCCCACTTATTCCTCGTGCCCAAAAAGACTGGGGATCTACAGCTTGTCCTATATCTGAGCAATCTGAACCTTATGGGGCTACTGCTCTTCTGCACCAAGGGGACTGGTTCTGCTCGCTGGACATGCAGGATGCTTACCTGCACATCAGGTATTCCCTACCCACTGTCGTTTCCTCTGCTTCCATTTCCAGGGTGCCCACTACGAATTTCGAGCCCTCCCATTTGGCTTCTCCTCAGCCCCTCTGGGGTATTTACCAAATGCCTGGCAGTGGTGGCAGCAGCATTGAGAAGGCAGGGATTCTACGCGTTTACCTACCTGGATGATTGGTTGTTAGCCCCCTCCAGGTAATGCTAAGTACAGACCCTGGATTTACCCCTCCTGTCTTTTCCAGGCTCTGGGGATCACAGTAAATCTCCCAAAGTCCTGTCTCTCCCCTTGCCAGCGCCTTCAGTACATAGGGGTGGTTTTGGACACCCGACAGGGCAAGGCCTTCTTGCTCGAAGACAGTGTGGCTCGTCTCACGGAGCAGGCCCGGCTGGTTTCCTCTAGCTGGCAGGTCCCTACCAGAGTGTTTCTAAGATTACTGGACCATATGGCGGTGGTAATTGCCATGGTACCCCTGGTCCTTCTGCACATGCAGGTCCTGCAGTGGACCCTCTGGGTCCAATAAGACCAGAGCGTGGATGACCTCTACCAGTTGGTACTGGTCTTCGACCTGGTCTGGAAGGTTCTGACCTGGTGGATGGACAAGGCCAATCTTTTGCGAGGGGTCCCCTTTTATATTTTGACTCCTCGACGAGTTCTTACAATGGATGCCTCCGGCATGGGGTGGGGCGCCCACCTGGCCAATCAGCAGTCCCAGGGTACCTGGTCGGACGTGGAGCAAGCTCTTCATAGCAATGTCCTGGAGATACGGGTGGTTCTCTGTGCCCTGCAAGCCTTTCAGACTCCTCTCCTCCTGGCTCTGTGGTACAAACAGACATGTGCATAGTTTACTACATCAACAAGTTTGGGGGGGGGGGGACTCACTCCTGGTTTGGGAGGCAATGAGAGTATGGTATTGGGCCATTGAGCATGGTCTGGAGCTCTCGGCCGTCCATGTTCCTGGTGTCCAAAGCATCCTGGTGGACCGTCTCAGCCGCTCCAGGTTGTGGGCTTATGAGTGGAAACTTCTGACCTCAGTGGTCGAAGACCTCTTCGACAGATGGTGTCGTCCAGAATTGGACCTCTTTGCATACCTGCTCAACACAAAACTGCCACGTTTTTGCTTGCTTGATCCCGGGCCTGGAGTTTTCTTGCAAGACGCAGTGTCCCTCTCCTGGAGAGGGAGGTTTTTATGCACCTTCACGCTATTGCAGAAGGTTCTGCTGAAGCTCTAGCTAAAGGGGGCAGAGTTGATTCTCATCTCCCCCTTCTGGCAGTGTCAGATTTGTTTCTCCTTACTGCAGCAGCTAGCAGTTGAACCTCCAGTGCCCTTGCCCCTGTGCCATAGGCTTGATCTCCCAGGACCAGGGCACTCTAGTCCATCCGGACCTCAGATCCCTGCATCTCCATGCATGGCTCCTGCAGACCTAGCCATTGCCTGCTTTGGGGGTGGTCTCTAGGATTGCAGACGTCCTGGTGGCTGCCGGGAAGCCCTCCACCAGGGCCACTTATGCTATGAATCAAGTTGGGGAGTACCTTCTGTCCCTTTCGGACTCCGGCTGGGGGTACTCGTCACTTAAGGTGCACCTTTCCACATCTTTGCATACCATGCAGCTGTTGAGTGCAAGACTGTTGCCCAACTTGAGGTATCACGCAAGTTCTTGTGGGGCGTTCTGCATTTGAAACCTCCCATTTGGAACCCTGTTCCTCAATGGGATCTCAACTTTGTTAGAGAAACTTACTTTACCTCCCTTTGAACTGGCTGCAAACTGCAAGCTACGCTGTCTGTCATGGAAAGCGCTCTTTTTAGTTGCTGTTGCATCTCACTTCAAGGGGGCCCTTGCAGCAGGTAACACCATTAGGACTGAAGCCGGCAAACTTCTAGCTAGCAGTATATAGTGGGGACTGCCCCTGATGTCGGCCCGCTCCCAATGTCTGTCTGTGGTATAAAGAGGGGGTGGTCCCCCAGCCCAACCTCAGTTCTCCCCCATCGACCTGCGCAAGTCGGACCTACACGGACGCCTTCTACTTTAGTTGACCGCCATTTTGCTACGTTTATCCACGCTTCTTTTTCAACTTTTTTTTTTTTCTTGCATGTCTTCTTCTCCGTCCTTATCTTCGGAGTGGCAGTGGACCAAGTGTGCATGTGGCAAACCGCTTCCCCACAAGGACGGCCACACTTCTTGTCTGCTGTGCCTAGGCCCAGACCATGATACTGAAGCCTGCCAGCATTGCCAAAATTTAAACCAGTGCATGAGACTTCACCGCCAGAAGACCCTAGAAGCCTTTCTGCTACAGCAGAGACTTTCAGTGATGGAGAAGGAGCGCCAGACCTCTTCCTCCCTGGCCTCCAGGGCTTCAGCATCTTCTTCTCACAGAGAAGAAATCCAGCGTAAAGCACAAACACCAGGAGAAGCACAGGGACAAACCCTGGTCAGGTTCCCACTCCAGGTCCCCGCCAAAATCGAGGACCGAGCCTGGGTCTTCCTACCATGGAGCGTCTGCCTTTTCCACTCTGGCAGCCCTCTCTCCTTCTGGGCTTCCAGTGGTCAAACCACCCGCTCTCATTTCTGTCTCAGGCGGTGGTTCTTTGGGGCTCTGGACTTCATCCCCAGCCTCTCGGCCCCTGATGCTCAGGCCCTTACATCAGGTGGGTTTTCAGCCTGGTGGCTCAACCGGGTCCTTTTCTGGTAGTGGGTCTTTGACAGGCAACCTCCTGGTCAAGGCATCGACCAAGTCGGTCCAGACTCCAGGGGCCGACTCCACTTAGCGACACCAGGGGCATGTGCTCACCTTCCCTGTGAGATTGACATCTCTAACCCACTTGGGAGTCAGCTTCCTGGTACAGGCTTCTCCTTTCAGGCCAGCGCCGGCTGCTTCACCAGACCGGTGTCAGCCCACACCTGTCCAGTCGATGCCGGCTACCACGGTGTCTACTCCAGTGATGCCTCAGCCATCAGCCCCTGACCCTTCACCATCGCCAGCCGGCCCTGTCGGCACACAGCCGATACCTGAGGGTTCGACACCCAGTCTTCTGACTCCTGTCAGACCGATGCTGGAGGGCTCCTTGCCCCAAGGACTGACGCCAGTTAAACAGACACCAGAGTTACTGCAGCCTAAGGAACAAACGCCGGGGCCTTCTGTCTACCCCCACAGATGCCAGCTCCCCTGATGATGCCTCAAAATGCCCACAGATCTTGGTGCCCTTTTTGCAGCCTGGTGGGCTTACTTTAAGGATAAGGAGACCTTGAAGGAGCCCTTAACTCAACTCCTAGGGATCCTCCTCCCAGTCCAGCTAAGGAGCCAGTCCCCCCAGAAAGGCCCCAACGCCATCTCCTAAGGAGCCTGTTCAGCAGCCAGTAGGAGGTGGCACTGGTTGTCCCAGGACCCACCGATTTGTAGGCATAGTCACTCTTTCTCCCTCCCCAGACTCTGGCAGGTCAGGTATTCCTCCTCCTCCTCGTCCTGTGGTGATTCCAGGGACTCTGATCTGCCATCAGAACCAGAGGAGCCCAAGGACACCTCTCAGTCTCTTTCAGATGACACTACTTTTATGGATGTGATGAGTTACATCCAGCCCTTTATGGGCTGGGACACCCCGAGTGACATCTGTTAGCCATTTTCCTCTGTAAGAAGAAATCATTGCCTTTGGTAGCTCCACCCCTTATTGATTCCTTCAAAGATGTCAGGGCTGCTTGGAAACTCCCATCTTCTACTCAGCGCCTTCCAAGAAGACAGATTGCCTGTATAATGCCCCGAAGGATGAACCATTTTATGGGGAGCACCCAGAGGCTGATTCAGGCATCATTAATGCGGCCCATGACCACTCTAAACGGCCTTGGCACCTTAGCACTCAGCCTCCCGACAAGTACTCCAGGCAGATGGGCCAATTCAGTAAGAAGGTCTATGCCTCTGCCACCTATGCCATCCGTTCCCTGAACTTTCTGGTCTACATGGTCCAGTATCTGAACGCCCTGTGGAAGAAAGCCTTGGAGGTGGTTTAGACTTCGCCTGATCTCCCTGGCAAGACTGAGCTGATGCACCTTCTCAAGTCTGGCTCGGATGTTGGGATTTGTGTCCTCTGAGCCTCCTATGACTCTGCAGACTCCTCAGGCAGAGCTTCAGCTACAGGAGTTTGCTTTTGATGCTACTCCTGGCTTCAAGTCTTCGGTTTTGCTCTGCATGTGCAGTCCAAGATCCTAGACACCCCTTTTAGAGGACCTGTTCTGTCTGGCGAGGATTCCCAAACACAATCACTCACCTGCAAGAGTTAGGCAAGGTTCTATGTTCAGTACATACATTGTACCGGTCTCTGCCGAAGCCTTCTCAGAGGTAGTTCTTTCATTGCTGCTGCTAGCAACAATCTAGGGGCCAGCAACCCAGAAGTGCCTTTAAGAGAAAGGCTTCTTCCCAAACCACAGGAGGTTCTGCACCCAGAACCTCCCAGGCTGTGTTGCCTGTCCCTGGCTCCTCTGTCTGACTTATTACCTGCCTCCCCCCCAGCCATATCTCTGGGGGAGACTGTGGGGGGTCGTTTCTCTCTCTCTCTCTCTGCAGAGAGGGTTTGCACAGAATAACCTCGAATCAGTGGATTCTTCAGCTAGTGGAACAGGGGCATACTCTGGCATTTTTGGAGATTCCTCCAAACAGTCCTCCAGTACCCTCCCTTTACCTCGGGATCATGTCGCCCTCATTCAAAAAGAGAGCCTAGCACTCCTGTGAAAACAGGCTATAGAACCCGTCCTGCTGGCACAAGGGAAGGGATTCTATTCATTTGTTCCTCGAACCAAAGAGAAATGAAGACTTATCCTGGACCTCAGCCACCTGAACCAGTTCATAGAATACAAAAGATTGGGGATGGACACTCTCCTCGGCCTTCTCCCTTTGCTTCATCAAGGAGCTTGGCTCTATTCTGTGGATATGCAGGATGCGTATCTGCACATCTTGGTGTTTCCACCCCACAGGAGGTTCCTTCACTTGCGCTTTCAGGGAAACCACTACCAGTTTCGGGCTCTGCCTGTTGACCTGTCCTCGGCACCACAAGTCTTTACAAAGTGCCTTGCAGTAGTGGCTGCGGCCTTGCAGAGGGAAGGCCATTATATCTTCCTTTACCTACACTATTGGCTTCTGACAGCCTCTTCCAAGGAGCAGTTGATCAGAACCATGGAGGCCACTTTCTCTGTTTCGAGATCTGGGGATTACTCTCAACCTCCCCAAATCCTCTCTGGCCAAGTCAGAAACTTCGGTACATTGGGGCAATCCTGGACACCTCCCAAGGCAAAGCTTTACTTCCCCAAGATGGGGCAGAATGTCTTTAGGCACAGGCTCAACTGATATCTTCATCTCACCAGACTCCAACCAGAACATTTCTAAGGCTACTGGGACACATGGCGGTGGACATTGCATCGGTTCCCCTGGCTCGCCTGCACATGAGGGTGGCCCAATGGAACTTTTTGAGTCTGGGATCAGCACACAGATGATTTGGAACAACCCATATCTGTTTCCAAATCTGAGATGGACTTTGTTGTGGTGGTCGAACCCTTCCAATCTTTCCAAGGGGTCCACTTTAGGACGGAGTCTCCTCAACAGATCCTCACCACGGATGCGTCAGGCCGAGGCTAGGGTGCCTATCTGGCAGACTCGGCCGGGGGGGGGCCAGTCCCAGTCCCAGCCTCAGCCCCAGCTCCAGTCCCCTCTAGAACAGCATCAATGTTTTGGAGATGTGGGTGAGCCTGTATGCGCTCCAGGCCTTTCAGACAAATCTTCTCCTGGGCCCTCTCTTGATCTACACTGACAATATGTCTCTGGTCTTTTACATAAACAAGCAGGGGGAAACACATTCTTACTCCCTTTGCAGAGAGGTCATGAGATTGGTATTGGGCCATAGAACATTACCTTGACCCGCCTGCCGTGCATGTTCCAGGTGTCCAGAACATCTTGGCTGACAGCCTAAACCATTCCCGGTCCAAGGTACACGAATGGGAACTTTTTCCCTGCATGGTCAAAGATCTCTTCAACAGGTGGGGCCGCTGGGAGCTGAACCTCTACGCATCCCCATCCAGTGCAAAACTGCCCAGTTTCTGCTCACTAAATTCAGGGCCTGGTGTTTTCTGGCAAGACGTGTTGTCCCTCTTGGACAAGGAGGTTGCTGTACACCTTCCTTCCCTTTCCGTTACTGCAGAGAGTACTTCCCAAGTTGTAGTCCAAGGGGACGGAAATGATCCTAATAACTCTTTATTGGCTGTGCCAGATATTGTTTCCACTCCTTCAGGAACTGGCAACGGAACCTCCAATCCCCCTGCCCTTGTGCTCCAATCTGCTTTTCCAGGAGCAGGGCACTATGGTCCACCTGGACCTCAGGTCAGTGCACCTTCATGCTTGGCTCCCGCAGACTTGGCAGTTGCCAGATTTGGGGTCTCTTCCCAAGTGGCAGACGTCCTAGTGGCAGCCAGGAAACATTCCACTGGGAGCCACTTATACTATGACGTGGAAGTGGTTCTGCATATGGACACTGCTCGTCACTTAGATCCATTTACCTGTCCAGAGAACCTCATTCTTGAGTACTTCCTTTCCCTTTTGGACTCAGGACTGAATTACTCATAGATTTAAGGTGCACTTGGCCATCTCTGCATACCATGCACCTATAGAAGGCAAGACTCTTGCCCAGCTAGACCTCTCCCGCACTTTTGTGTTGGGTATACTGCATCTGAAACCTCCCGTTAGGGACGCTATTCCCCACTGGGATATTTTGTTCATTTTGGAAAAGCTCACTGTGCCTCCCTTTGAGCCTGTCACAAGTTGCGAGCTGCACTTTCTGTTGTGGAAAGCTTTATTTTTAGTTGCTATTACTTCTGCTAGAAGGATTTCTGAGCTTCAGGCGCTGATATGTAAAGAGCCTTATTTAGTTTTCCACAATGACCGTGTCCTTGAGAACCAATCCTAAGTTTTTTCCTAAGATGGTGTCAGTTTACGCTGAATCAGAACATCCACCTGCCTGTGTATTACCCAGAGTATACCAATCAAGGGGGGAGGCCTTACTGCATATTCTGGATGTCCACCGGGCCTAGTTATTATTTTGATGGCACCCGTACCATTATAAAATCTGACCAGTTTTGTTTCTTTTGCCCCTAAAAAAAGAAGGGGCCCCCGTTTCAAAACAGTGTTTGTCCAAATGGTTAGTCAGTTGCATTGTTTGTTGTTACCGTAAGTACGACAAGCCTTTACTGGGACCGGTTAAAGGCCATTCTACCAGGGGCATGGCCGCTTCCTTTGCTTCTCTAATGTGTCAGTAGCTGATATTTGTTCAGCTGCCACTAGGAATTCTGTCTACACTTTCAGTCGCCATTGCAGTCTGGACATTGCCTCAAAGTGTAGGGTAGGCTTTGGTCTTGCTGTCCTTCAGGGCCTCCTCTCTTAAGAGCGTTATGCTGACTTCTGCCTCCTCCCAGCTGACCGGGGATCAGTCCTTTCACTGCTTGGGACTCCATCCTAATGATGTTACCTGCTGCAAGAGCATCCCCAAAGTAAGATAGTGCAGTTACGTAAGAACTTGGTAACAGTAGATCTTTGAGAGGAGCTCTTGCAGCAGGTGCTGCTTTCCCTTCCTCCATCCCACTGGTGACTGCTTCTCCATCTGTTACCTCTTTCCTCGATGTAGAGGAACCACCTCTGTTCTCCAGTTTCTGTACACACTGATGTTGAGCTGGCGGGATGGCCCCTTTTATATCATAGACTGACGTCAGGGGTGGGCCGACATCGGGGGATGGTCCCCTGCTATATACTGCTAGATAGAAGTTTTCTGTGGGGACCTGGCACCTGCCGGCTTCAATCCTAATGGTGTTGCCTGCTGCAAGAGCTCCTCTGTAAGATCTACTGTTACAGTTATATAAGAACTTGCTGTATTATCTGCTCATAGGATTTCCAAGCTTCAGGCTCTGATGTGTAAACAGCCTTATTTGGTTTTTCACAAAGACCAGGGTGTCTTTGCATCCTAATCCTAAGTTTCTCCCTAAGGTAGTGTCTGAGTTTACTTTCAATAAATTCATCCATTTACGTACCCATTTATTTTCCTGAATACCATCAGGGGAGGTGTTGCTCCATACTTTGGATGTCCACAGGATGTTGCGGTACTATACAAACTGCACGAAGTCCATTAGAAAGACTGATCAGTTGTTTGTTTTTTTGTTCGCCCCCAAGAGAAAGGGCACTCCTGTTTAAAAAGTGTTTGTCAGTGGTTAGCTAATTGCATTGTTCATTGCAGCCCCAATTACAAACCTATTCCAGGAGTGGTCAAGGGCCTTTCCACCAGGGGTATGGCTGCCTCTACATCTTGTTTCAGAAATGTCTGCTGTGGACATTTGTGCAGCTGCCACATGGAATTCTGTCCATAGTTTCACCAAGCCTTATAATCTGGACATTGCCTCTAGGTGCAGGGCCAATTTTGGCCTAGCTGTTCTGCAGGGCCTGCTGTCCTGAGCTACTGTCTGCTGACCTGTCCTCATCCTAGTGGTGTTGTCCTGGTGGCAACTGGTACTGCTTGGGACTCCATCCTACCGGCATGACTTGCTGCAAGAACCTTCGTTGAAGTTAGTTATTAGTTACGTAGGAATGTACCGTAACAGTAGATCTTCGAGAGAAGCTCTTGCAGCAGGCCCTGCTTTCCCTCCCTCATTCCCTCTGCTTCTCTTTCTACTGCATATGCTTCTGCCCTTTCTTTGGCTCTTGGGAGAACCTTCTTGGTGGTTCTTCAGCTGGCCATGCAGAATCTCCAGCGGGAGAACTGAGGGAGTGGGGGATCGCCCTCCTATATGCCTAATGCTGATGTCAGATGACTGACATCAGTTGGTGGCAGTCCCCCATGGTAGACTACTAGCTAGAAGTTTTCCGTGTGGTCCTAGTGCCTGATTGCATAGTCCTACCAGTATGGCCTGCTGCAAGAATTTCTCTCTAAGATCTACTGTTCTGGTAAGTTCTTGCATAACTGCACAATCATCTCAATACCTCTCGTATCTCTTCCTCTGAAGACATGCCTGTGTTGGTCCTTTTTTGAAACATATAGCCAAAAATCTCAATTACTGTTCAAGAATTCGAAGGAGGATTTCAGTGATTCTTTGAGGATAGCTCTTTGATGGATTTAAACACATTGGAGAAGTCTTCAGTATCCAGACCACACAAGAAAATGAAAAATGTGGAGTTGTCAAAGTCCTAGTAGATGCTATTAAGACTTGGGTGCTCCCTCTTCTAGTACTCTGGTCAAATCTGTTACCCCACTCTCAGGGCTGGGTACTGCACCTGGACCTTCTATTCCTGCAGCTGCATGCTTGACTCCTGAGGAGGTAGAATTGGCCTGGTATTGAGATTTTTTTCTGATGTCCTCGTGGCAGCCAAAAAAAAAAATCATTAACCAGGATGACGTACTGTTTAGTGGAAATGGTTTTACATTTAGTGCCATTCTAAAAAATTTGGATTTGTCCAGTAGTTTGAGTACTTCACCTTTCCCAGTGTGGCTTGCAGTATTCCTGCATCTGAGTTTATCTGTCCGCAATCTTGGCTTTTCATGTTGAGGTTGAGAGAAAAATGATTACTCAACTAGATGTGCCCAGCAGATTCCTGAAGGGTAGGGTATCCTCTGTATGATTCCTCTGGTTGGGAATGCTGTCCTTGTCTGGGACTTAACCTGGTCCATGCAGCTAAATGTGATTTTTAGATACCTTTTGCAAGAAGATTTTATTCCTAGAGGCTATTACTTCAGCCTAAAGGGTTTCTGAGTGGTATGCTTTGGTGGTTTGACCCTCCTTATCCAGTGTTTCACCAGGAGCAGGTTACACTTTTGACCCATCCTTTCTGTCTGAAATTTCTCTGGAAGGTAGTGCCTGAATTAACTGTGAATCATCTGCTTGTGTTTTTTCCAAACCTGGAAAATCCAGGAGAGGTACTTATGCAGTCTCTTGATGTTCACCATGCTCTGTTTTTACCTGGATAGGACTTGAGTAATCAAACCATCTGATCAGCCGTTTGCTTGCTCAGCAGATTTTGGGGGATCTTGTTTCTAAGCAGTCTCTATTGGTGGATCTCCTTCTGCATCACTTTCTGTTACAAGTGGGCATGCAGCTGCTGGGTAGTGTGACTGGGCATGCCACAAGGGGCAAGGCCGCTTTGGTGGTTTGTTTTTTCATTCAGTCTCTGATGGAGATCTGAAATGCTGCTACTTGGAGTAGCAACATATGTTTACAGCATTAGTCTGGACTTTGCTTCCCATATGGGGGTACCCCAGGGCTCGGTCCTGGGTCCCCTGCTCTTCTCTATTCTCTTAAACGATCTGCCGCTAGTCTGCCCCAACTCAGCGTTGCAAATGTACGCGGATGACACAGTGCTGTACACCTCTGGCCCCTCTACCGATGACACAATGTTATCTCTTCAGCGGTATTTGGATGCTGTACAAACTTGGCTCAGGTCCAACCAGCTGATCCTAAACGCCAAGAAAACCATCTCCATAACCTTTGGCACCCATCCCAAGCTATCCCGGCTGGCTGCCCCCCTGTCTTCCACACCCTGGATGGCTCCAACCTAGACTCCTGCACCTCCTTCCGGTACCTCGGGGTTTGGCTCGATCAACACCTCGATTTCCATGCCCACATCGAATCTCTGCAGAAAAAAATCCACCCTAAATTAGGAGCACTGTACCGGCACAAAGGCTCCCTTCCCACCTCTGTTAGGAGGGAGCTAGTCCTCAAAATGATCCTCCCCAATTTTGACTACGGTGATGTGGTCTACAGCGCTGCCCCACCATCTACTCTGGCCAGACTGGACCCCCTCTATCACTTGTTCTGTCGTAACGCACTTGACTGCCCTCCCTCCACCCATCGCTGTGACCTATACAGAGCCCTCTCCTTCCCATCTTTCAATCTCGGCAGAACTACACTGTACTCAATCTTTATTTACAAATACTGGTCAATACCCTCCTCTACCTTGGATGTGCTCTATCAACCCAACCACCCCCGCCTACCCCTCAGAGCTTCTGATCCCAAACAACTCCATGTACCTCCTTCATGCGCACCTTTAAGGGCCAAATGGCCTTTATCCATCGACTGCCTAAACTATGGAATGAGCTACCTGCAGACATCGGGCTCTCAGACTCCCACTGGGCCCTCAAACCACGCCTGAGGTCCCACTACTCTGATGTATGTAACTGCCACCCACAGATTTAGCTAACATATATAATAAGGTCTTATACCTGCTGACTGCTGTCTAACCACACTGTGTACTGGACTACTGCTAACTACTCTAGACCTATGTAACACTGTTGTACTGTGACTTTACTGTATCTATTCTTTGACCTGTGTAACCCCAGGTCGCATCTGGAAACGAGCAGGCTCCGCTCAGAATGCTTATCTGGTAAATCTCTTAATAAATAAAAAAAAAAAAAAAAAAGTCTGATTTTTACTGGGCAGTGCGCCAGCAGAAACTTTCCTTGGATGCAAGCTCCTCCTGTGATCCTACCTCTCGTGAGGGATTTTGCAGTGCTTTGAGCTCCTCCACTTTGTGATGCTCTGTGGAAGAGAGATCTTTGGAGATGGGTTGGTCACTTATTAATAACTCTTGATTATCGAGAATCTCCACCATAGTCATACAAGCGCTGCCCTCTGCCCTTCTGAACTGGAGGAATATTGTAGTTGGGCCTTGGGGCCTTTCTTTGGCACTGTTTTCCACTTGCAATCTGAGTACAGGAAACTAATTGACTTTATTTCCTGTGTGTTTGCCATGGCTGGGTGTCTCACTACAGGGGAAAGGGAAAGGGAAAACTGTTTAACCAAGAGAGGCACACCAAGTTCCAGGTGTGACCTGAGAGCACAAGGAAGTTAAGTGACTTGCTCAGTCACATAATACGCAAGTGGGCTGTGGGATTCAACCCAGGTCTCTAGCTTTGCAGCTCAGAGCCTTAAACCACTGTGCCATGCTGCCTCCTACAGTCCAGTTACTACAGTCTGTCCAGAACTGAGACAGAGAGGCAGTCGCCTATACAGTGGTATCTGCCAGGATTAAGCACAGTTAAAAATGTCAGACTCCTGCATGAAAAAGGGATTAAATGCCATTGAACTGCAGTTTCCTGAAGAATTCTGTGCTTGATTCTGGCACATGCCAGTGAAGGTGGTACAGGCATGCAACGCTGCATGTTGACCATGTTACTGTGATGTAGACAGCTTCATAATTTTTTTTTTTTTTTTGTGGTTATTACTTTTCTCTCCTCCTTCACCGCCGGCTTGCATCAGGAGGGCATCCCCAGCCTCGTCCCCCGGCGTCCACCAACCAACGCTGACCTGGCCCCAGGGCTTATCCCCCCTGGCAGGGTTGGCGGGGAATCAAACTCCCCCATCGAGGACCGGATTAGGTGACCAGTGCCGTGGCTAGCTGGGGGCGGAGCCTGCGAGGCGCCCTCCGCCATCCTGCATGGCAGTACTTTTTCTCCTGTTCTCTCAGGAGTCGGGACTATGCTATGATGTCAGCGGAGTGGAGCGCGCACGCGCTCCCTCTAGACGTCTGGCCCAACTCCTCCCCTACTTGTGGTGCAGCGCCCTGTCCCCCAGCCTCCGCTGAGGGGCGAACAAGCACCGACCACCTAGAACCCCCCTCCCCGGAGAAGGAGAGCAGTCCATCGGACGCTCAATCCTTCTTCTCCCCTGCCAACCCCCGACGGCCCGTGCTCGTTCCCGAACACGGGTTGCCGGCGTAGCGCAATGTAAGGCACCAGCGCCTCAGCCCTCAGTGCCACCGGGCCGACAGCTTCATAATTTAAAGATTTCCTATGGGTCCTAATGCTGGTGGCCTCAGTCCAATGTCTTTGACTATGGAGAAGATTCTCTCCATAACTAACCTTTCCTTGGTCCTGGGCAAAACCTCCTCCGAGCTCCATTTACCTGCTACTCCAGCTTGCCATTTACTAGCCAAAAAGGTATGGAAAAAACAGTTCAGGTTACCGCTTGTGGACAAGAAAGTTGACTGCAGGTATACTGTCCCTCAAGATGGCACTTATTTCCTTCATACTCCGCCAATGGCTGAGTATTGTTCCTATAGCAGCAGCAGCAGCAGCTGTGAAGTCCAGGACCATTGTTCGCCAGTCCCCCAGTCAAGGACAGTCGTAGGGAGAATGGTTTGGGGGGGGGGGCAAGGGTTTAGTCTAATGCCTCACTAATGTTGAGACAAGCCACGTACTTGGGTTGTGTGGCAAGATACCATCACAACCACTGGTCTTTTTGCACCTTGTAGATAACCTCGAGGAGCCATGGAAGACCTTTCTGTTTGTGACACAGTATGGCATGGATGCATATAAGCAGATGTTAGATGGCAGAGTTGCTGGAGGTATGGTCACTATAGTGATTGCCCTGAGGGCAGTTTGGCTGAAGTACACTAACTAGTCCAAGGAGTTGTAACAGAGAGCATGCATCCATCCATGTGATGGTAATACCCCGATCCAAACCTGATACTGAATCCTTCCTTAACAAAAAGAAAAAAGCCAAGGAAGCTAGTGACTGGTGACTGTTTAAATCCCATATGGACTCTGGTGAGCAGTCCACTTTCCAGGTTGGGAAAGCAAGCTCGTCAGTCTAGTTCTTCCCACTCCCAGGACTCCAGACATCATCATACGAAAACCTACCATGGCAGCCATGGTGTGAGTAAAGTACTTTACAAGGTCCATCCTGTATAGCTGGTCAACTAAGAGTAGAGCAGTAATTTCTACTCCAGATCCTCTGCCGACAACCTGCTTCAGATCCCCCCCCTATGTGTGCACCAGCTTGGGGGCCTCTGTTATTTGGATATCTGGATCCAACTGCTTGAAATTCTGCTCCCCACTACTTGGAATCTATTAGTAATCCTGAGCAATTTAATACAATACTAAATTTGTTGGGATTGTCGAAATGTAGCGGCTGTAATTAATACTGGATTTCTCTGTCTGTTAACATGTATGGCCTTTTGTCTCTCTTGCTTGTTGCTGCTTGATCGCTGTAAAAAGAAACAATACACTGAATATTTGTTTGTCATTTTTTACAGTGTGCAATACAACTGAATGACACTCATCCTTCCCTGGCCATTCCAGAACTAATGAGGATTCTAACTGACATTGAAAAGATTCCCTGGGATCAGGTTAGATATGAACAGTATATATTTTTTTCTAGCACTGAAAGAATTCAGTTCTGTTCTTTGTTGCCCAGAGGGGTAGAGAAACCATTTAGAACATGTTTTAAGTTCTCTTTTTGTAACGGTGACCTGGCCACGTGGCTCCCAAAAGCTACAGTAGAAAAGTAAACATTCTAGGAACAGAGCACCCCAATTAAAGTGAGGATTCTACAAATTACATGTTCACATGTTAGACTATTGGGATATGCAGTTGCCGGACTCAGAATAGTATATTGATTTTTTTTTTTTTAGCTGTAATTTTTTGACCCTGTACTGGCCTTGCACCCATCTTATTTATTTGACAAGTTTCACCAGGAAAGGCACACTGAGCTGCAGTAGCTAGTTTCCAGGTGCGTCCTGAGGGAAAAGGAAAAGTGGAGGTAACAACATTAAGTACAGGATAACCGTAATTTAAAATGTATGGAAGTATGTACAAGAACAAAATGGTCCATGCAGAAGACGTTGCATCAGTTCTAGAACGTTGCAGATTTACATACAGTACATCAATCCTGTGAAGGTAATTCTAAACAATAGACATAAACACATAATCGTATAGATATACATGTACAAACCTATTTACATAAACCATATAAGAGCTAAGGTGCAAGCTTAAATATACCCATAGTTCTAGCACAAATGGAAAGGAGTAGGTCAGATTGGTGGGTCAGCCCTCCCTTTTGGGATCCCACCTACCTCGAGTGACCACACAGCCTGCTGCCCTCATTACAACTTAGGTAACACAGATTCTAATCTGGCTGAGGGCACAGGCACTCCCTCGAAGTACGGGTGAATTAGTTTTACCAGCCCTGTTTTTCCTCCAGGATGCTGGCAGCCAAGGGCTTCAGTGTACACACTTAACAAGCTGTCTCACGTGGCTGGCCATGTTGTGGTGGAGATTGGCATCAGCCTGCCAAGAGAAGGATGGATCTGCTGGGATGTAGTGTTCCGTGCCATCATCACCACTCCTCTGACAACCTGGGCTCGTTCCTGAACCTGGGTTCTAGTGCCAGAGTCATGAGCCATAGCACTATCGCTGTGCTAAAGACAGCTCCATGTACCATTTATCTTGGGGACTAGAGCTTAATTCACAAGTGATGATAAATGGCACATTGTGTCTGACCATTATTTGTTTTTTATCCTTTTTTTTTTTTTTTTTCCTCCCGGTGGTCAGCACAGGTGGACTGTGTCCTGCTCTTGCCTCCTTGCTCCCAACAACCATCTCTCTCAGGTCTCAACACTAATGTCTCACTGGACCTCCCCCCACAGCCCCACAGTGGCAGGGCAGGAAAGGGAAGGCCATTCCCCCAACCCAGAGACCCACATCCAGATTGTTGGCACAGAGACTGGGCGATGCACTGAGGTAGGCGGGCCGGGATTCGTATAGCCCATGCCAACTAATTTTAAATTTTCTCCCCATGTTCCCCTGCTGCAGCGTCACGCAAGTACGTGCATGTGGCAACGTGTGCACACACTACATAGCTGTGGTCCCTCCCATTTTCTCACTCTAGCTGCCAGCACTACTACTGGGCCTCCACCCGGGGGCAGCCAAGCCAATGGGCCTCCCCACCCTGGGCAAGAAGAGCCCTCCTCTGGACGCTCAGTCCTCTTCTCCCCACCAACTCCTGGCAACCAGAGCTCACTTCTGACCCTGGGTCACCGCATGGTAAGAGGTAAGGAGTTAGCATCTCAGCCCTCTATGCTACTGGGCTGGCATTATGTGATTTTATTTTAAATTATAAAGTTTTGTAACTGGTTACGTTTTCTGAAGATTTAACTGTTTAGTTTCACTGCTCTGCTTGGAGTGCAGCAGAGGCATTGTGATGTCATCAGGCATTGTTGATGCTATACTCCTACAGTATTAGTTAAGTGTTCCATTATGCCCTGTCCAAAGTGGAGATAAATGCTGATTATGCACCTGTTAGAATTTATCTTAATTTTGGATATGTCAGTATTGAATAAAGTAATTTCTCAGAATTATTCTGCTGCCACTCGCATATGAATAAATTTAAACAATGAATCAATGTGGACTCTGCAGATACTGCTTTCTGACTGGATTAAATGGGGCACATTTCATGTGTACTGTATATGTATTAATGTATACACATTACCGGATCTACTTCACTACCCTAAACCCGGAACAGATTTAGCACTGCATATCCATACGTCTATCCAAGCAGGAATTTTTTATTTACATTTTTTTCCCCTTTATTCCCCTTGTACCCATGCGCATCTGGGGCAATAAAGGTACGCATGTGGAGGCACGTGCGCGTTGGGCACTGCAGAGTGCCCCACCCTACTAGCTGCCCTCCCGCCTGCACCTCCACCAGACCTCCACCTGGTGGGATGGGACTACAGAAAGGACAGCGTCCACCCCAGGAGAGGTAATCCTGTTCCTTGCCCTCCCCCCGGCTGGCTCCCCGACGACCCAGGGTCATTCCTGAACCTGAGTCACCAGTGTGACGCGAGGTAAGGCTAGATGCCTGAATCCTCTGTGCCACTGGGCTAGCTAGGAATTCTAATACTGGCTTCTAACCCCAGGAGTCACTCAGTTAATGTTTACACTTTATGCAGTCATTTCAGCCATAAGGGACACCATGGAGATAGAACTTAAGCACATTTTCGAATTTGGAATATGGATTAAAACTCTGCATCCTCGCTTCACTCTGGCCATTGCTGAGATCTGTTTCTCTGCTTGAAGAGAGCAGTCTACCCCTAGTAAACTATAACTGCTGGTTTTCCATTCAGGTTTTTTATTTTGTAGTTACAGTATATCGAAGGTGTACTTTAGTCATTCTTTTTCTCAATTACTCTGTGTTTAGATGGGGTTTTCTGTAAATTAAGGTTTTAGTATTGTGGGTATGTTGTTCATCCACACTTTGGCATGTCCCATTCCATGTTAAATCTTGACAGAAGTCTTCAAGGTGGCTCCTCCCACCCACCGGGGTTGTATAACCCTCGACTCCACCCCATGACGCCAGATCTTTCTTTCCGCTGGAAGATTCAGGTTGCCTCCCTCATGCTCACGCATTTTGTAGGTCCTGGCTTCGAAACCTTCAGTTATTCCGAAAATCTGTCTAGTTTGCATTAGCAATCGCAAATCTATTCCTTTGAGTATGGAAGACAAGTCTTCCCCTGGATTTCACCAGTGTCCCTGCGGCCAGAAGATGTCATGCACCGATCTCCCACGCTGCTTGCGCTTACTGTCTTGGTGTCGACCATGACACCTCGAAATGCGATCTTTCTCGCTTTCCATCCTAACTTCCTCATCTAACTTCTCGCATACCTGAAGTTGGGGAGGCCAGAGAAATGGAACCCTCCAGTGAAATCTAAGAAGGCTTTGTGGGTGGTTTCTGCTGCTGTGGGATCCGCCAAGCAATTGGAACGCATGCAAGCATTAGAAGAGGAAGTGACTCAGACAGCAGAAAGTACTCTGAGCTTGTTCGTTCTCCTCAAACTAGGCTCCACCTTCTCTGGTTTCTTCCAAGAGTTGTGCCAGTCTCTCCCAACTAGGGGAGAGAGGGTCCTGCGGGCACACACTCCTCTCTGTCCCGTAAGCTGGAGAAGGACCTGGGATCATCTTCGTCCCGACAGACGCTCTTGGGAGCAGAAGAGATCTCACTCCCAGGAGCATGCAGTCTCGACTTCGGTAGATTGCTTCTTCGGCTGCTGACTTCTTGACTTTGCGGTCTGGCCAGTCGACCGAAGTGTCTGTCGATGATGTGGAAATCGTCATCTACCCAATCGATCCATTATCGCCAACTCCAGTCGACGATTCTCTCAATCGAACTCCAGTTCTCACTTCCCAGACAAGGAGACCCATCGAGGAAGTGGTCCCTGACCCCGGGAAATCATCGTGCCCGCCGGTGTCTCCCGGGCGACTGAATCATCCTGTCCGATCTCGATAGAGGTCCTGGACCCCCTTGACTGAAAGGCCAAGGAAGAGCCATAAATGCTTTAAAAAGAGGAGATGCCATCGGTCGTCTTCGTCCTCTTCGGATGAGGAGAGGCTGCAGTGGAAACTCTGGTGCTATGAGGACCTCATGTGGCAGCAGTTCATTTTGACTGGGCACAAGCCGACCCCGGCCATTACTTGGCTTTCGCCTCCTTAGCCAAAGCAGACTCCTTCGGAGCCAATCAAGTTGGTTCCCCTGCCCGCGGCGCCGGCGATATCTCTGGTTCCGCCTAAACTGATCCCTTCACCGACAGTGGTGGAACCACCGCCCAAGATGGGAGGGGCTCCAGATAGTCCAGACACTGGGCTTCCCCGGCGTCTTTTGGTCACAGTCACCCTGGACCGCCCTTGGCAGGTCAAAGGTGACCTGGGTGGTCAACCGTTGTATCCGGATTCCTCTGATTTGGATGTGACTGGCCTGCATTCTCATCCCGGTGATGACTAATCAGCCGGTGGGTTAGAGATGGAGGAAGGTCCTTCATCCTTTCAAGGCATTCTTCTTCTCATTTTTGAGTCCACAGGGATGTCCCTGGAACCAATCCAGAAAAAGGCAGAATACCCTCTCAGGGACATCCTCAAGAGAGGGGATACCCTGACAGAGGCTTTTCCTGTGGCCGAGGCCATTGTTGGCCTGGCCTTAGAATTCTGGCTGCATCCTGCCTCTTGTCCAGCACAGTCTACCCACATGGCCCGTAAGTTTACTAGTTGTGATCTATGTTGTCAAGAATTCCATATTTGTGTACTGAAGTGCACTGAAATAAGAAAAAAAACATCCATAAGATGTAAAAATAAAAACATAGAAAAGACTGTGCATAGCAAATGATCATATTGTCCAACACTTTAAATGCTGTCAATTCCAGCAACTCTTAAGCTTTTCATATTTTGTGGCAATAGTTTGCAGTTCATCCTGCGCAATTGTAAAGCTTCCATTTCCTGACCGATGTACAGGTCCATGGAAAAGTCTCTGCTGTCTCACCATATCAGGATCCTGCTGTTGTGGCCGTGTGAGATGCCAATTTGCATGCTGGTCCTGGAATTTGACAGTGAAAGTACGTTGTAGTTCATTAAATGCAAGCACTTGCCTGACTTAAAAACAAAAAAACAAAAAAATTAAAAACCTGTTTGGAATAGTAGACTGCATGGAATTTTTCCAGCTGTATCTTGTCTGGGTTTAATTTTGTTTTTAGCAGGTGGACAGTCAGCAAGCACACTAGGGATAGAAGCAGTGTGGAGAAGGCCATTGCTGAAGTTTCATGAGTAGAATTGTCCACTGCTTCAGTGCTTAAAGTGGCAATTGGGTCAGTTGATGAAATGCTTGTTACAGCAGAGGGGGTCTCAGTAGAGTGGCAGGAGCAAAGGAGGGGTCAGACACTGGGGTCTGTTAGTAGATTGGCAAGAACAGAGGAGGGGCAGTCACTGGAGTGCTAGAAACAGCAGGAGTGTTCGTATCTGCAGTGCTGTGCTCATCGGCACTCCTTTTTGTGCACAGAGTTGCAGAGGAGTCTGTCACTGGCATTGCTGAACAGTGTCATTCCTGAGTTCAAGCATTTGAGCTGTCTGAGAAGTTCTGGTGCTGCAGTGTTTCAGTCTTAGCCTCTTCGAAGTCCATTGAGCCACATGCTCCATGTTCGCACATGGGCCATCATCATTTTGGCACTTGTGGCAGGCACAAGACAGTGCCCTGGTGGCAACCACACCAGCCTCCACAGATCTTACACTCTGGACATGTCTTGTCCCAGGAAAAGCTATAACATCTGGTCATTTTGGCCTTCTTATGGATTTGTCAGGTACCCAGAAAAATGTTCTCTTGGAATGCCCACACCCATCACTTGAAGGGTCTCTGGTCAGATTATCATGGTATTATGTGAACATCTCTTCTGTCATTGAAATTATAGCAATTTGTGATTTCACGGCCCTGGTTGCTGACCATTTCACCACACCACTCTCTCCATCAGAGGGGTGCTTACCATGATGTGATCCAAAAATTGGTACATTCAGGGAATCCACACACTGATGAAGCCTTTGAAATTTCATAGGACCATTTCGATTTGTACTGACTGACACAGCCATCTGTGAAATGTACCTCCTTCGTAATGTTTATGTGGTGAGTGTTCATGATGTGTTCACTGGCCTTCTTAACAAAATGTCGAACAGCATGGTGGTAATGTGTGAGGTCATCTGAGATGAATACCAGGTATTCAATGACAAGGTCATTACAATGTGAGCACCTGTAATATGTAACTATCAGGTGCACTGTAGCCCGCTCTTGATGCCAGTGGCAGGACTGGATCTCATCCTGGTACTTGCAGGCATAGTTTTTGGCAAAGTCCAGCACCATGACAATCCGGCCTTGTGGTAGATTTGTCTTGAGTAATGCAGATTGCATTATTTGCCACAATGCCACATGTAGATGGTGACTGAGAAACTGCAGGCCTTCAAATAAGTTGTTGTAACGTGGTCTTGCTGCTGACCAACACTTTGCCGGATGTTTTCATGTTAATGCCATCACTTGTTTTCTTCACTGTGATGGTTTCCCACTGGTACCATCTCAGTATTTCTAACCCATGTGGATTCAATAGAGCCTCTGCATGTTCTACAATTGCCTTCACTGCACAAGCCCCACATACCTTCTCCAGACAGTATTTTCTGAAAAACATGGAACCTTCATTTGCACACATTGTCAGCTCCACAGTTTTGTAAATATTGGTGACTTTGCACTCCAGCAGTTTGTAAAAATCTACCATGTGTTTTAATGATTGCAGTTCTAATGTGGCATTTTCACAGTACTTGCATAGGCACTTATCCAGTTTCTGTTGTCTGGCAAGTTTTATATGCCTGGGGCACAAACTGTTGAACTTGATGGCACTGCTATGATACTCTGGGTGTTGCTTCAGAAATTCTGCATGTAGTAGATGAAGGAGTTTTGATAGGAACAATTTGAACATTGGCTTCTTTTTAAGAATGCCTTATTGTATGGCAGAGGGGTTGCTGACTGTTCAAAAAAGCAGTTTACTTTGTAATTTCCTGAGGCAGTAAAGAATTCTGAATGCTTTTTACATGCTTCCATTCACTACGAGTTGCATTCATGAGTGTTGTCCAGTTAATTCCAAGGGTTGTGCTTATGTACGTAGCATCTTGTATTTTTTTGGCACCAAAACTGCTCTGACCCGCTCCCATTCCAGTTGTCTATTCTTCACGTTTTCCTTTATGACATCCATAATGTTTGCCTCCAAATTGTGACATCATTTCATGTTTAGTCCTCTTCTTGACACTGCTTTGCAGGTGAACTTGATGATATCGCTTATTACTTTACTGTTGATGCAAACCATGCAGGTGACTTCGGCAATCCTGCTTGAGTCCTTTGAATTGCCTTTCGGTTGGCAACATCTGATCTGGTGTCCCGTACTAGAGCTGGATCACTGAAATTTACTTGCACTGCTACTGTTAAGGGTGTGTTTATTTGTATCATAGTGGAGGAAAGGAAGAAACAAAGAGATTGCCCATGACTGATTTCATAGCAGATAAAGCAACAGAACAGAATGTGGATAATCACTTCATAGCAGAGGAAACAAAGAAACAGAGATCGCCCATCAGTTGCTTCATAGCAGATAAAACGGTGGAACAAAAAGAGGACAATTACTTCATAATGGGGGAAGGAAGAAACAGAGATTGCCCATCAGTTGCTTCACAGCAGATGAAATGGCAGAACAGAAAGTGGGAAATTACTTCACAGTGGGAACAAGAAAGAAACCGACATCACCCATCAGTTACTTCACAGCACAGCAAACAGAATGCACAAGGTGGACAATTACATCACAGCTGGTGGAAGATCACCCATCAGTTGCTACACAACACAGTGTGATGAATGTAAGGAGAATGGTGCACTGCAACAGCAGCTAAATTCCAGTATAACTATCATTTGTATCCCACCATCACCACCACACATGGTCTTAAAGTGAATTTCTGACTAGTTGCTATAAGGTATTGGGCTTCATAGCTCAATACCTTCTAGCAGCATGAGCTCACCCCTGCAAAAAAATAAAAATTAAAGTTCATAGTTTTAGCATGGGAAGGGATCGTAACTGGCGCTGAACACTCGGCCAGTGATCCTTCCAGCTCTCTAGTGCCCGCTCTGCCTCAGCTCCACCCCTATGCTTTCTAAAACTGTGATGTATGGCCAGGGAGAATGTGTGGGCGAGCCCCATACAAGTCTATAGGGGCTATTTTTAAAGCCATTTTTTAGTAATTTTAACAGTACTAGAGGAAAATTAAAGCCGTCACTTAACTAGTAGGGTCCCTGCTAGTTAAGCGACTGCTTTAATTTTCCTCAAGGACTGTTACAAATTACTAAAAGCCAGCTTTAAAAACAGCCACCATAGACTATTATGGGGCTGGTCCTCACACTCTCTGTGGCCATACATCAGTTTCAAAGAGCGCAGGGGTGGAGTTGGGGTATAGCGGAGGCACCAGGAAGCTGGAAGGGATTGGCTGGCTGAGGGTTCAGTGCCAGTTACAATCCCTTCCCATGCTAAAATTACAAACTTTTTTAAATTAAACTTTTTGCAAGGGTGAGCTCAGGACGATATAAGGTATTGGGCTTCACAGCCCAATACCTTGTATCAGAAACTTCCTTTAAAATGGCTACACGCTGAGTGCCTAACAAAGGAGGACTGTATTCAGCATGCAGCCATGTTAAGACCATGCAGGACACATTAGGAAGCACAATTCAGCAAAACACTGAGACACATTTTAAAAACAATGCATATCCTCACTCTGAGCCATAAGAAAATACCTGGGCACTGCCTCCCATTGCCACAACTACATGGTCTGAACATGGCTGAGGGTTGAGAAGCAAAAATGGCCTGCTCGGCACCCAGCCATGTGGTAGATGGTTACACAAAAGCAGATGGATATCTGGGCCCAGCACCATAGAAATGAAAACAGCAGACAAACCATTTCACAGAAAAACATTTAGTAGCAGTCAGACAACACTTTGCACTCCCCCACACCCAAATGACCACAGACTGCAAGGTGTCAAAATGACAGAAGGTTGAACAGCAAACAGTGGCCTGCTGAGCATCCAGCCATGTGGAGACCATGCAGTGGGTGGTTACACAAAATTCTGTCAGACATGATTAAGCTGGGGGGATTCTGGGATGCATAGAGGCATCACCAGTAGAAAACAAGAGGTTGTTATCCTTCTGTACAGACAGTTGGTGAGGCCCTATCTGGAGTACTGTGTGCAGTTCTGGAGACCCCATCTCCACAAGGACGTAGACAGGATGGAGGCAGTCAAGAGGAGAGCAACACTAATGATCCAGGGTCTGCACCATAAGCTATACGAGGAGGAACTAAAGGAGCTTAATATGTATACCCATAGTGGAAGGGGGGGGGCACGATAGAGACCTTTAAGTACCTCAAGGGAATCGGCACTGTCCAAGAGGGTAGTATATTTCAGAAAAACGGATTTGCAAGACCAAAGGGCACAATTGAAGATAGAGGGGGAAGGCTCAGGGGCAACATGAGAAAGTCTTTTTTCACAGAAAGGGTGGTGGATGCATGGAACGGCCTTCTTGAGGTTGTGGGGTTAATAACAGTGGAGGAATTCAAGAATGCATGGGACAAACATAAAGCAATTCTAGTGAGGGGCAGGAGAAAGTAGGCTGTTGGTTGTCTAGGATCTGCAGCTTATCCAATAGGTAGGGAAATCGGCAGACTGGGTGGGCCAGGTGATCCTTATCTGCCATCAAAGTATGTTTCTATGTTGAGCATCAGTACTGCAAAGCAGGGATTTAAAAAATAAATAAATACAATGGACATTACAAAACATCGTGGAGACTATTATTACCCATTGACAATGTGAAATGCAACAGAAACAGCATTTTTGGACCAGCCCAAACAACCACAGATTGCATGGTCTCAACATGGTCTGCTCAGCGTCCAGCCATGCGGAGACCATACAGTGGGTGGTTTTAAAAATTGTATACAGCAAACCATGGACTTAAACAAGCATTTTGGTAGCATAAGTACTAAAGCACCCTCCAGCCACAGAAGCAAACATCAGTAGGTAGCAAACAGTAAATAAATCACACTGCTGGAGTCAAAATAAGCTGCACAATGATCCCCTGTCCCTAAAACTGGCAGACCTGGTCAGAACCCTACCTTTTGGTGCTCTGAGTGCATTTTGGATGACTGGGGCGCTTCCTTATTCTGAATGCGCAGCGGCTGCTCCAGGTGGACACCAACACTTTCTGCTGTGCAAAACACAGCAAGAAAGAGGGCAAACACTTATGTGCAGCAGATTTTACACCTCCCACTGGCCACCTATGTCACAGGGGAAAACTGGAATCCCGAAATAATCGGGCAACCAATTGGGGGGAGGGGGCGTTCTGAATGTACCTAATAGGAGCATGGACACCATTGTCTGGAAGGGTTGAAAAAGATGACCTGACTCAAACGATAAAGAGCAGGCAAGATGTACTACCTTGCAATATAGAAAGGGCAGCACTGGTAACACACAGGAGAATTAAAAAAAAAAAAAAAAAAGGATCTGCATGCCAAAAATTAATTGGCCATGCTCTGAATGTACTAGCTGAGGACACCAACTAGTACATTTAGAACACATTTTGGAGGTCCTTAAAACTATAAAAATAATGGGTAAAATAACATAGGTAGGGTAAAATAACTACAGGACAGCATCTGGATTGTTGAAAGCATATTTTATTTAAACATAAAAATGGCAGAATTGACAGAAAATATACAACTAAAACCTACAGACTTTGCATGTCACAATTTAGGGCCAATAAAACAGCAGGAAAATTGGGTTGGACAACAACAAAAAACAATTTCAGGCAGCTGCGGACCACAATTTTATTATGTATCTCTACATATACAAAGCGTTAAAATGACATTTCAAATATTTTTTTATTATTTTCCTTACTTTATATCACACACTGATCATTTCCATTCCATTGGTACAAGATTTTCATGAACATAGCCATATCCTGATAATATTATGATCGAGATCATAATATTCTTACCAGATCTTTACTGCTACATGCAGTCTTCACCTGGCAAAAGATAGAGGCCACAGAAACAATGGTGAGTACGTATATATTATAAACTTTAGAAACTCTGCAAGACTTCTCAGTTTTTTGATCCGTGCTACTTGGACAAAAAAAAAACTTATATGAGTTTTCCCAGATTAACATGTTTGGAATCGCAAAGATGAGCTATAATGGCTCATATTAATTGCAATTATCCAGATCATTATTTAAACTTCTGTTCACCAGACAGCATAAATAAAGGGCCCACTATATTAACATTTTAGGTTTACACCTAAAAAAGTGGCAGGCCCTGACATACTTGGGAACCCCTTGCAAATTAGACTACTAAGGCACGATGGAACTGACTACATCACTCTTGCATTCCATGTCTTTACCCTAAAAGGGTACAGTGTTAACTACAACAATACTACTGACTAAGAGCCACTGGATTTCATTATGAAAGAGATGCATTGTTTCATTTCATAAACATCATTGTTTGCTACTTATGTAGCCTATTTTATTCCAAAAATGGATACATTTTCCTAATGCCTTACCAGACATGGTGAAACACTATACTACCTGCTACATCATAGCACTACAAAATAATAACATTGTATTGTAACATGGCAATAATCAGACAGGGGTAATGGGGACCCGCGATTGGTCAAATGGCATCACGGGTGCCAAATCGGAGCAGGTATTAATCCACGATAAATGCTGTGCCCCGCAATGGTAGTACCACAGCGAGCCAGACCCCCAGCTTAGCTGCACTGGGCACAGGTGGGGAGTGAGTGTTAGAGGGGGAAGGCTGGCACAGCTAGAGGGAGATCAGCTACACACAGACTGCAGGACACGGGAAGGCAGCACACCCGAGAGGCAATAGCAGCACATGCTGCACGGGACGCAGTGCCCGACGTCTGACGAGTCTGGGAGAGGCAAGGGGAAGTGACCCAGCTGGCATGCAGATTTGGGAGCGATCGCACACCGCGGTGAGCGAGCAGTGCACCGGAGACCTCCAGTGCCTCATATGACAGAAATACCCGTGCAGACCCGCACATTTTCCGGACTGGCATGTGAGCACCACTAGTTGCTGCAGTTACACGTAGTGAATAGTTTCCAGCGCATCAGCATCTTAATGCTGGTGTTTAAGAAGATTTGAAAGTGCAATACAAATGTGTCCTCAGAACTCCTACTCCCTATGTGATGTTGTTGAAGGCACACGAAATCGGCTCCTGGTGACTGTCGTCACGTGGTCCATGTTACAAGCGCATTAAGCCACTCCGGCGGTGGCATCGAATGCTGGATTAATGCATGGTTGGGCGGTTGTTCGCCCTCGGCCTCTGGCCTTGGGGCACAACCCTCCCAACCATGCATTAATCCAGCATTAGATGCCACCTTTGTCGTGGCTCAATGCTTACTTATTTGGGTTAATGTTCAAAACTCAAAACCCAATAGGCTTTGACATACACTGTCTTCCAGTGCATGCCACTGAACCCTACCAATTACTCCATTATATGGCTGAATTTCTTCTGATTTATTACAGTATCTGATATGCCATATCCTGATCAGGTTTGCATCTGCTTAACTCAACTGATTCCCAGTAATAGCCATGCTGGCTCGTCTTTCAGCCATAGCCTACCACCCGGTGAGTCTGACTTTGTCCCAGGGCACAATAACCATCCCAAATCCCAGGAACTCCTGTGCCTCGGCATAGTTCTTGGAGTTAGAATTTTCTGGATTGAACCTCTGAGAAGAAGTCTTGAAGATGTTTAAGGTTTCTAGGAAACCCAGTACCAGGAAAGCTTATTCCTCTAAGTAGAAAAGGTTCTGTACTGGTGTGCCACCACAAAAATAAACCCAGTTGAGACAGGGTTGCCTATAATTTTACAATACCTAGTGCACCTACAGTCATTAGGCTTACAGCCTTCAACTTTAGCAGCAGTCGGGCATACATATCAGCTGACAAGGAAAAGTCTTTGGCCTCACAACCCATTTTCAAAAGGCTTTTTTTAATTCCTAAGCCATTTGTACCCACCAGTGAGGGACCCTGTCCCACCTGGGACCTCAACATATGCTTGGCCCAGCTTATGGAGGCTCCTTTTTAACTCGTGGAAACTGCTGACCTGAAGTACTGTATGTCGCATGAAAAAACAACTTTTGGTTTCAGTGACCTTTGCGAGGAAGGTAAGTGAATTAATTGCAAGCCCGCTGCACAGAGCCAAATTACATAATCCCTACAGCAATTAAGTAGTTCTTGGAACCAACAGAAGATTCCTTCCTAAGGTGGTATCTGAATTTCACCCAAGTCTGTCACTGAGCCTCCCTGTACTCTGTCCAGAGCATTCCAGTCCATATGAGGAAGTTACATGGCCTGGACCTAAGGCAGCCCTACCTGTCTAACTGGACAAGACAAAACCTGTCTGGTCTCGCAGCACCCAGCTTTTTGTTACCTATGGTGAGGCTGACAAAGGCAGACCTGCTTAAAAAGCTCCATCTCTCGCTGGATAAGTCTCTTGTATTCATTTTTGCTATGAAAACGCTGAAAAAATGCCACCAAGATGCTTAAGGGCACACTCCACAAGGGGCACCTCTGTCTCTGGGGCATTCTCAAGGGGTGTTTCGTGTTTGACATTTGCAAATCGGCTACCTGGAAAACAGTACCCACCTTCACAAAGGACTACTGTTTGGACATACAATCCAGAAGCGATTCCAGCTTTTGAACAGCTGTTTGACAGAACCCGTTTTCCTAATTAGGTTCTGGACCCAGCCTCCCATGGTACTGCTGTTGAGTCTACATAAAGTGTAAATGTTGAGTGAATATTTCCTGGGGTTAGAAGAAAAGAATTGCTGACTGTAGTAATGCTGTTTCATTTTGTTTTTTTCCTGTGACACCACTCGCTATGTTTACGCTGCCTAACCTGAAATAGGTTGACACAAGAAACCATTCCTTTTTTTTCTTTTCATTGAGGTTGCCTGAGCATTTTTCATTTTATTTTATTAGGGTTAGACATTGAGTGAACTCATTTGAAATGGTGACCCACAATTGTCAATTTCCAACAATAAGGCTTGTTACAACACATTGTACAATACGTTGTAAGATACAGCAGACATTAACAATAAAACCATACAGAACAATCTATCGTTAAAATTGACCACAACATTTAGTAGTTCCTACTGTGGTAAACTTATTGTTTATATGGTAAAATCTCACAAGTCTGCTTCAATTTGTTTTAAAAATTCTATAAACATTTTTGAAAAAATGTGTTGGTAGCCTTTTAGCTAGCCCTGCTACACTCTGACTTGGAAACTGATCTGAACAGTGGCCATAGTGGAACATGGATGCAGACTTTGAACCTACATTCCAAATTCTAAAATTCGCATAGGTTCTGTCTCTGGGGCATCATTCTCTGCAGAGATGACTGCAAGTGTAAATGCAGTGGGTGACCCCCATAAGAAGCAAAATTACTACAGTGAGTGATCTTTTCTTCTGTATCATTCCATTTTGTCAGTGAGGAAGGTAGTTAATACAGATGGATAATGTGTTCCCCCACTGGGGTAGTTGTACAGCTGAGCTCTGAAGCTGTGACCTCAGCACAGACTCCCAGGGACATTGTACATTCTAGCTGCATTCCGCCCCAGTCTAAGCTGCACCAGAATAGGGATAGCAGTATAGAAGAACCCTCTGGAAGATTATCGGCACAAATTTTATGGAGTTATTTTATTATGCTGAGAATTATGTTTTATGTATTTTAATGTATGTGTTGTTACTGACCTAACATTTTAATGTAAGGTGCCCAGAGCCTCAGAGATTAGGTGCCAGGTAAATAAAATTTGCCTTGCCTTGCAATTTGTCTGTTTATTATTTGTTGGTCAGGATTGTGCATCTTCTGGGCAGGTTGGGGCTTTCTGGTGACAAGGAGCATCCCAAAATTTAGAAATCATGCCTGTTAAGCAGAGGCTTTCAGACTGGATAACTTGCTAGCAAACTTCCATTTCCAGTGCCCATACCCATAGTGCTTGGATGGAGACCACTTGCCTTGGATGGTGTTTTTCTCTGGTAGGCCTCCAAGATCTAGGGTGGTACCTCAGGTAAATAATTTTTAATCTTACTTTGAGAGGGCTCTTGCAGTACGCAATAACCAAAAGGACTGAGCCGCCAGGCACTAGGACCACAGAAGGCTTAGCTAGCAGTGTCTGATGGGCGACCGCCCACCTGGTGTCACATGGCCAGCATCTGCCTGAGGCTATATAATGGGTGGTCCCCCACGCCCGCCTCCGGTTCTTTCCCGCTGTCGACCTTGCGCACGTCGGACCTCATGGAGTGCTGCTACAGTTTGACTGCCATTTTTGATAAATATTTCTTACCAGTTTCTTTATTTTCTTCCAAAAATAAGTATTTTCATCATCGAAGTGCATGTCTTCTCCATCTTCAACTGAATCCCACAAAAACCAGTTCGCCTGCAGTAAGCAGATCCCAGAGAAAGACTGCCATACCTTGTGTCTCTTCTGCCTTGGGCCAGACTACGATACCAAGGACTTGTGAGGCTTGCCAGAAGTTCAACCAGGCTGGACAGAAACGCCATCGGCAAGCCCTGGAAGCCCACCTTTTAAAACAAAAATTGGCTTCCATGGAAAAGGAGCTGCAGCAGGTGTGGAGTGCCTCTTCTTCCCCAGGGGATTCTTCTGGGTTTTCCAAGCCGAAGAAGCACAAGCAGGACAAGGAGAAGCACTGAGATGGGGATCAGTCTCTTTCAAGCCATGGCTCTCTTTGGGGACCGTGGCCTTCTATCAGCAAGGAGAGCCCCTCCAGCCAAACATACTATTCCTTCCTAGGAGCAGCTTTGGACTCCTCCCCCCCCCCCCCAAAAAACCTGAGCTGGCAACGGTTCCGGCAGGGACCTTCGGGGATTTGGAGGCTTCTGCCACTCTTAGACCCTTCAAACCTCCCAGGTCTAAGCAGAGTGGTTCGACTGGAAAGTAGAATGCTCTACCCTCTGGTGACTGCACAACGCAGGCACTCATGTTTGACCCACGACTCACGGTCCGACATAGGTCCTCTGGATCAGCGCCTGCTGCCACAGCAGCCCTGAGAATCCCCCTCTCGGGTCAACCCTCCTTCGCCTCCAGTGGGGCCCTCCCAGACTTCCTCCGCACCTGGAGCCGGAGGATCTGCTGCCAGCTGGCCCTGTAGAGCCACCAGCGACAGACCTTCTCACACCGGACCCACCTCAGAACCCTCCAGCTGGTCTGATTATGGTCCCAACATTTGGGCTGCTACCTCCTCCCCAGACTCTGGTGGGAACAGCCGACCCGACCAGGCTGACCCCGGACCTCCCTGTAGACTCACCACCGGATATCCCTGGGCCTTCAGGCTTTCCCTCGGGGCCTCTGCCAGGTTCCTCAACTCCACCGTTGGGACCCTCCCCAGGCTACCAGATGCCAAGCTACCCTACGCCAGGGTATCAGACACCTCACTACCCCATGCCGGGATGCCCTTCACCAGGGTATCCAACACAGGAGTATCCAACACTGGATTGCTCTGTGCTGGGCTATCCCCGCATATGCCTGCCTACTCATACTCTCCACCGCTGCCTCCTCAACCACTGCTGGGTTATGAGGCTGTCTTCAAATCCTGGTGGACCAGGGCTAGGCAACAGTTGGACTTGGAACGGGACTGATGGCAGCTGGAAGCGGCACTGACGCCGGTCTGTCCTACCCCTACTCCAAGGTCCCTGTCACCAGTCGAATCATGACCATAGACTTCCGGGCGCACGATGGGAGCCTCTACAGAGGGGAGCAGGGTTGCAGGCCGACAACTTCAGAAAGAGGTACCTCATAGACTGTCCCTGTCCCCCGACAGAAGCCCTTGCATGATTTGGATTAAGATTCCTCCTCTTCTGCATTGGGCTCGGAGTCCCCTACTCTAGAGGAGCCTGTGCCTAAGTCCCCTCCAGAGGATCCCTCTTTCTTGGATATCCTCCAAAACATTCAGGAAGTCTGTGGATGGAAAACTGAGGAACAGGATCCCTAGCATTGGAGGCTGGTGGAGCACTTCGACCTCCTGGAGCTGAATCCTCTTCTTATTCCCCGATGGATGGGGCCTCATGACGATTTATTTATTTTTTTAGTTTTTATTGCATTTTAAGTGACGCAGGTAAGACATTTTATTGTCTCATACATGTTTAGATCTGCATCAAAGAACAAAATTGACAAAGTAATAAAGCGTATATGCTGCATACAAAGTCTGTATAATAGTAATGTATTGCTTTACTATACATATACTGCTAGTTCAGGATACATGGAGGGGTGAATCTCTGTTATTATTCAGAGTCTGAATATGTTACTCCCCCAGAGAAGAGCAGAAGTTGTTAAATATGAGGATTGGGTGGGGGCCGGGAGTGCAATCTTCTGCATCTTCTCGAAGGGAAATTTCCATGGAATGGGCTGAATGGGTGTACCCCAGTAGGGGTGGGATCTATCTTAGGATGCCTTGGAAGCAGAAATTTGTTTTCTGCAGGGTATGAAATCTGGGCAGTGAGGAATTCTGTATACACACACACACACCAAGGGATCCATCTGTTCTTCAGCATCATCAGTGTTCTGTAATTTAGCTCTTGCACCTTCCGTTTTATATATTTCATATATCGTATTCTCCCAGTTTATTATTTTAGAAGCATCTGCTTTTAACCATAATCTAGTTGCTTTTTTGGCTGCTCCCAACAGTATATTTATTGGGTATGTTTGGTGAGTTTCTGAATTGTCTTGGGAGATGTAGCAGAAGAGCTCTCTCTGGGGTTAGAGGTCCCAGGGTAGGGAAGAGGGCTTCCTGTTGTCTTCCCACCTCCAGCCAGAAGGGGGATAGGACAGGACAGACCCATAAGATATGGGAGTGTGTGGCTGCCTCTTCCCCATATCCTCTCCAGTAGGAGGAATCCCCCGGGGAGGAGTACTTTGCCATAATTTGTAGGGTATGGAAGTACCTCGCTACAATTTTCCAGGAGAATTCTCTTCATGAGTAAGATTTGGTGGTTTTGTTTGTGCCATATCTGAGTCCAATCTTTCTGTGTCAAATTTAACATTAGTTCTGATTCCCAATTAATTTTAATATTCTCCATCTCATAAGGGAGTTATTGTTTAGTACTTTATATAGTCTTGAAATAAGAAGATGGTGCATAAAAGCACTGTGTAATTGTGTAAGTAATGTACCCAATTTGTGGGGGAATGATGAGGAGCATTCATTCTCGGGACTGTCCCTAAGAAGTGCCTTAATTGTAAATAGCGAAAGAAATCTCTCTGGGGAAGAGAGAATTCAGTTTGTAGCTGGGCAAAGGATTTGAAAGTCCCTCCATCATAAAACTGGTATGTGTGTGTCAACCTCTGTGCGCTTCATATTTGGATTGCTGGGTCAGTCCTGGCTGGGATGAATTTTAGGTTCTACGCTGGAATTCCCATCCATTTGACCATGTAATGATTCTTGGCTCCCACTCCTGAAGCAGGGCTTTCGTGAAAAAGGAACTCCGTGTCAGCTGAGAAGACGTTTGGGGCTGGAACACCTGGATTTTGTTTAGCGGTAGATAAGATAAAGCACACTCTATTGAGAGCCATAGCGGCACTTGATTTGGGGGAGCAACCATTTTACCGTGTGCGTAGGAACAGTTGCCATGGAGTACTTAAAAAAAAAAAAAAAAAAAAAAGGAGGATTGGCCCTACTATCTTTAGGTAGATGCAGTTTATTTAAGGAGATTCAAGGCCTTCCCCCGCCCCAAAGATGCACACTAATGATCTTGTTCCACTTTATTTCATGCTTTGGGAAAGGAAAGGGTATACTCTGCATTAAATAGAGCAACTTTGGCAGTACATTCATCTGTATGGAATATACCTTATGTATAATAGAAATTGTTAAATGAGTCCCTCTTTTAAGGTCAGAGTGCACCTCTATGAAGAGGGGGTCATAGTTTAATGTCCAGATGTTGGATAAAGTAGGGGATAGCTTAACCCCTAGATACGTAATATATGGACCGTTCCATTTATAATTGTATTTATCCATAAGAGATGGGGAGTGCATTGATAATACCTCTGACTTTTCCCAATTTAATTTTATAACCCTTTAATTGTTCTATCTTGGGAAGGATTGTGTTCAAGGAGTTCAGGGAAGTCTCAGGGTTGGTTATATATAAAAGATCATCTGCATACTATGCCAATTTATGCTGGATTTTATTTACTGTATATCCCTTTATTTGAGGTATTTTGTCTCAGAAACTGTGCTATTGGTTCTACATATAGGACCAAAAACTATGGGGACAAAGGACATCCCTAACGCTTGCTCCTATAAAGCTGGAAGCGGGAAGAGTAGGAGCCATTTATTTTGACCACAGCCTGCGGACTTTGATAAATTCCTCCTGTGATATCTAGGAATTGCTGTGGAAAAGCAAATTTGGTTAGGGCAGATTATAAGAAACTCCAAGAAACCCTATCAAATGCTTTTTGAGCGTCTAGGCTCAGTATCAGGAGGGAGTTGTGATTTATTTTTGCATAATTCAGAAGGTATAGGGTCCATTTGATGTCATCCATAGTTTGACGTGTTTTAATAACTCCTGATCAGGGTGAATTAAGGTGGATAAAATATCCTCTAATCTATGTGTTGTAATACTTGTATATATCTTAGAATCCTGAGTGAGTACTGACACAGGATGAAAGGAGTCGCACAAATGTGGAGATTTCTGTGGTTTCAGAATGGCTGAAATAGCTGCCTTATTCCAGGATACTGGAAATGTGGAGGTGGAGTGGCTATTTTGTAATGCATTTAGTAAGGGTAGTCTAATTAGGTCCCAGGTTCCTTTATAAAATTCCACTCCATAGCCATCTGGGCCAGGGCTCTTTCTATTTTTTAGATTCTGAATTGTGCTTTGTTGTTCCTGGAGCGTGATGGAGATTATTTTTTCCTTTTGGGAAATATTTAGGGTTGGTAGTTTTAGGTGGGTTAAAAAGTCTTTAATTTGCTGCTGATCAGGGTGGTTTGGTGCCAAGTATAATGTCTGGTAGTATTCTTTAAAAGTTTCTAGGATTTGGCATGTAGAGTATTTGAACTGTCCAGTAGTTGGGTCTTTGATTTTGGTAATTGTAACCTATTCTCTGTCTTTGGCGTAGCCATGTCGGAGCCTGTTCTGTGGGCTGTTACCTCATGACAATTTGGCCTCTACCATATGGCAGCAACCATTGTCTATTTCCACCATTTCTAAGAAGGCAGACAGACTGCAGCACACCCCGGAGGACAAAGACGATTTGGCTAACCACCCCAAAGCAGATTCGGTGGTCATTAATGCGGTTCATGACCGCTCTTCTAAGCTCCAACACATGAGTACCTCCCCTCCTGACAAGGAGTCGAGGCGACTTGGCCAGTTTGGCTGCAAGGTCTGTTCGTCCACCACCTGGGCTGTGTGGGCTCTCAACTATGTGGCCCACATAGTCTGCTAGCAGAAGGCCATACTAGGCCAACTGAAGGCTGAATTTGAGGCCTTGCCAGATTCCAAAGCAAAGACCAAAATAGAGAAGACTGTCAGGAAGGCAGATATTACCTGCCACCACACATTATGTGCGACTTATGACGCTGTTGATGCCTCTGCCAGAAGTACGGCAGTGGCGGTCTGTTTACACAGACACTCCTGGCTACAGGTGTCTGGGTTCATCCAGGATGTTAAGGCGTCTCTTCTAGATGCCCCCATCAGAGGTTCAGTGCTGTTTCGGAGGGGATGTCCAAGATATTATGACCAACCTGCAGGGGCGAGGGAAGGCCCTTCGTTCGGTTCAGTCCCTCTGTCACTCCAGTCCCAAGTCTAGGCCTCCTTTTTCGCTGTTGAGAAAGGTGCCAGACAAGGCAGCAGCCCGCCAGATGTCAGGGCAAACGTTGGACTCCCACTTCTGCCTCCACCCCCCCCCCCGACAAGTCATACAGGGCTTCTTGTGTGGTACCCCCCCTCTGCCTCTTGACTCGTGGCATGCTCCCCCCTCCACCTCCACCTTCAGTTCCAGAGGAGCCGGTCGGGGTCAGATTTGCCAGTCCTCTGTCCGAGTGGGAGGTGATCTCTGCTGACTCTTGGGTCTTTGAGCTAATAACTCAAGGTCACACACTAGAGTTATTAGAGAGACCTCCAGAAAATCCTCCAGGTCCCTCTCACTATCCGAAAGGTCACATTCCGCTAATCAAAAGGGAGATTGAGGTCCTGTTGTGAAAGAATGTCATGGAGCTCATTCCTCAGGGACCAGATGGGAAGGGGTATTATTCCCCACTTCTTCATTCCCCAAAAAGACGTGAGGCCTTCAGCCCATACTGGACCTCAGCACGCTCAACCTGTACATCGAGTACAAGAGGTTCTGCATGCTGACCCTCCAGGACTCTTACCTCTGCTTTGCCAGGGACAGGAACTGTGTGTTCCTGTACCTCGACAACTGACTTCTGTCAGCTCCGTTGAGGGTTTGCCTGGAGACCTGTCTAGCGGCTACCCTGGACCTGTTCCACAAGGTAGGGATTATGGTGAACCATCCCAAATCTCACCTTACTCCTTCACAGTGCCTCCAGTTTATTGGGGCGGTGCTGGATATAGCCCAGGCTATGGCTTTCCTTCCTGCAGACAGGGAGGAAACACTGCAGAGATGGGCTCTGCAAGTGGCCTCCAGCCATTGGACCATGGCCAGGACATTCCTCTGCCTCCTTGGGCATTGGTTCACATCATGAAGGCTAGTCCTGAACCTAAAAAAGACCAAAGCTATGCTCTTCTCGCATCGCCAAAGCAAAGCCAGTGGTGCCCCTCTCGTGATGCTGCCTAGCACACTAAACCTCATTGAGCAGGTTTCCTCCTACAAGTATCTGGACATTACCTTTGATTCTGCACTCTCCTTCCATTCCCATATCAATGCCCTTTCTGCTGCCACCAGTGTCAGGATTGAACTGTTATACCACCATAGGGACTGCCTACCACAAGAGGCCCTTAGATTGGCAGTCACCTCCTCTGTCCTGTCGCTAATTGACTATGGGCTGCCCATCTATGCTGCAGCCGACAATACTGTGCTTGCAAGAATCCAGCTCTCTATAAACAAAGCCCGCAGGCTAATGCTAGAAGTCCCTAGGCGCACCCATACGTGCCTGCTGTACTCTACCACCAGCTTTCTCAAACTTGAAGAAAGACACCGCTTCCAAACATGCCTTCTTGTAAAAAGACCCTGCTAGGGCTCTCCCCCCGGGGTTGCCACCTCCCTGCAGCGTGCCTTCCCCGCAGCACTGTCAAAACCTCCCTTATTGTCCCTAGGGTAAGGACCTCTATGGCCCAGAGATCCTTTAGCTCTCGGGCTCCCTCCTGGTTCAGTTCCCTCCCAGCCAACCTAGCTGACTCCACTAAGCTTGGTCCTTTCAAGGTCTCCCTCAGAAGCCATCTGACAAGCACTCGCTGCTGCAACTACACATAATCCCCCATCTGCCCCTTACCGTCACCCCTAGTCTGGGTCTGCCCTGTCTACCTTTGCTGTATATATTTGGGGTCTCTGGCAACATCTGCTGACTAATGTAATAAAATATCTCTGGTTGCTACCTGATTGTGGTACTCGTGTACCTATATTATGACTACTGTGATCTACCTATTACCAAGGGTGTACCACCAGTGAATGCCTGTAACACTGGTTGCTTTTTTAATCTAAGCGTTATGTACTGTACGGTTTTGTTTGCTGTGATGTACTGCTCTCTTGATGAGGTGCCTTTGTAATGAGTCTATGACTCAAAGGTCTGTAAACCGATGATCTAATAAATAAATAAAAATAAATACTCAGTTGTATCTGTTGTGTGCACCTGGCAACCAGATGTCGGTTTCCATGTTTAATAGCTGCGTAGCTGAAATGCAGAACTGGATGACCCAAAACTGACTCCAACTAAATCCAGACAAGACAGAGGTACAGGTGGTGGATCCGGGTGACCGTTGGGATCGAGGAGGGTTGGGGAAGAACCTTGGCCTTGTGCTGGGGGTGTCCATTTGACTCTATCGACCTGGGTCAGGGATCTGGGCGTGGTCCTTGACTACTGCTTGATGCTAGATGCATAGGTGTCTGCTGTCATCCAGAGTAGCTTTTACCACCTAAGGAACATTGCCTGGATCCGTGCTCTACCATCTGAGGACCTGTCTACCCTAGTGCATGCATTTGTTACGTCAAGACTGGACTGCTGCAGTGCTCTTTACCTAGGGCTTATCTGGAGGCAACCTACACTGTCTACAGCTAGTCCAGAATGCGGTGGCCTGGCTATTGACTGACTGGTGCAAGCAGGTTTAACATGTTATGCCTGTCCTCTGCAGTCTGCACTGGTTGCCGATTAGGTGAAGGATTGTCTTCAAGGTCGGATTACTGACCTATAAAGCCCTACGTGGCTGGAGACTGTAGTACCTGCAAGACCTCCTGGTTTCTCACAGTCTGATTCACCTTCTCTGTCCTGCCGAGGGTTGCCTCCTTGTAGTTCCAAGGGCTAGGTTGTAGCAATCAGGAGATGGAGCATTTTCGGTGGCCACGCAGCCCTATGGAACTCATTACCTAACCATCTGAGGCAGGCACCCTCGGTGGAAGTATTGAAAAAAGGGCCTAAAAACTTATTTTATTATTGGTCTGTGATCTTCAGAATTAATTTTAATAGTTATATTGGACTGTCTGATATTAATTTTTGATTGTTATTGAACTGAGATGGACATGTCATTTATGTTTTCAATTGTACAGTGCTCTGAGCCCCAGGGAATGGGCACTATATAAAAATAAAATCAATCAATCAAAAAAAGCACCTTATAAAGTCAGTTTGGAAGCAGCAGTTTGTGATGGAGGTGCCATCCCTTTTTGTGAAATTTTTTAAGGGCATTTTTACTGTTTTCTCCTACTTACAGCTGTCTGCTCACAAATGGCCATTTTTTCTCTCGGTGCATGTTAAAATCAGCACTTAGTGCTTTGCATGCTTTTCCAGTAGTTGGCCGCTTGCCAAATGCCATTTTTTTCTTAAGTCAGCACTTGGCATGCTTTTGGACTGGCAGTGGACCAAACGGGCCATGCATGAACAAGCCACACCACAGCGTGATCACTTCACGTGCTCCACGTGACGTCTGATGCCTGTGCCTGCTTGTAGTAAGCCACGGCCTGTTGCCGGAGAAGAGACACGATCTTCATTCTTGCTCCCACTGTGCAGCCTGTTACTGCTCAGCGTGAGCAGTCTGGCTGGGGGAGATTTTTTTTTTCTGCTTCTCGAGGGGCCCTCCTTCACAGTGTAGAGCAGAGTGTGTGCAGGCTGGCAGGGGAAAGCTATTGATTTCTTGCTCTAAGAAGAGCAGTCCAGCAGAGGGTGCAAGGTGTTTTTTCTTTAGAGTCCACAGCCTATTTGTTCAGAGTGAGCAGTCTGGCAAGGGGTTGGTACAAAAACTCTTAACACTCCACCAGGTTTTTAGAAACTGAGTGGCTTCCCAAGGAAAAGTTCAGACAAAAGTTCAGATTTTTTTTTTTTTTTACTTTCTTTTTATCCCTCCTATCACCCCAGCGTTCCACTCCTTTGGGCTCGCTCATGCTACCCACCCCAACACTGAGTCTGTCCCTAGAGTGCCCATGGGTGACTCCTACCTTTCCTCCCATCTTTTGTGGAGCACCCTGGCACACTGGAGTCTGCCCATGATTCCTGGACTGGAGTGGCCGTCATCTAGGCCTGCGAGGGTTGGTTTCCGTTTTCTGTGCTTCCTCCCCCGGAGCGTCTGCTCGGGCAGTGCATGCTGGACGCATGCCTTCCAAGTGCCTAACAATGTCCTCCCTTCCACGACTCCAGCCCTTCTGAAGCCGCCAGTGCTCCGTGAGAGCCGGTGTTCCCACCAGCCCCCAGGGACGTCTGGTGCATACAGCACCCCTGGTAACCCACCCCGAAGGAGGAGAGCATCCATTGGGACGCTTAATCCTCCTTCCCTCTACCAACCCCCGACGACCAGAGTCCGTACCTGAACCCGGGTCACCGGCGTGGTGCGAGGTGTGGCGTCCAGCGCCTCAACCGTCAGCGCCACCGGGCCAGCCAAAAGTTTAGGTTTTATGGTTTTAATTACCAAGGTTCAACTTCAGTTGTAACACCACTTCACGTTTCAGTAGTACCAGCTGAGAACTATACATGCTTTCACTCCTGCGCGTCGCTCATTCGAGCTTCCTCAGGCAGGGGGTTGGTCTGGCTGAGCAGCACTGGTTTACTGCAGTCTGGCAAGGGACCCCCACTTACATGTAGGCATAGATGTGGTAAGTCCTTTCACCTTCCTTAGTCTTGCTTGGTGTTTCCAGGGTAGGGTGGTCTGCTGGGAGGCACTTGATCACCTCATCCAAGACCCAGCTTCCAGTAAGTAAGCAAGTAAAATGTTAAATTTGTTGAGTGCTCATTCCTGGGGCTTAGGGTGTTGTACATAGACCAGGAACATAAATACAAAGAACATTTCCAGAACTGTGTAATACCTAATAAGTAAAACGCATAGAAACATAGAGAATACTGGATGGGCAGCTACATACAACCAGTGTGTTCTGCTGCAGAGGGGTTCTGATTCTCTCTGGCCTCGAGAGCGAAGCTCAAGAGGTCCGTGGGAATCAGAACCGTGAGATGGCAAAACACACTGGTTGTGCATAGAGTTGCACATCCAGTACTTTTCATGGTGAATGGTGCCCCTAAAAAAAAATATAAAAACAGATCTTCATCAAGGGTATCTCTTGCAGCAGGTACTACTCTTGGGAGTCCACCAGAGGGCGCTCTTGTGGACAGTACCTTTCACCAGCAGTGCTCAGTGGGGGCTGCCCACCATGATCTCATCACTCTGTGTAGTATAAATTAGTGGGCAGCCCCCACTAGCCTCTGTTCTGTTCCCACCGTCTGTCAGCTCGCTGCACAGTTAGCTTGCTCACCAGTGCTTCACCGATGAGGAAAGAGGAACACAGAAAAAGACTTCTGAATGGTTCACTGTTCACTTATTCTGATTCATACCCCCTAATGTCTCATTTGGAATCTTTATATAGGAAGTGCCCTTGTGGCAGAAACATTTACAGATACGACGAACACCCAGTTTGAGGTACTTAGGGACTGACCATAAAGTGCTTGCATGTTCTGTCTGCAAAGAATTTAACCAAGCTACCTGTCATCAGAGGCTGCAGGAAATTGAAACCCACCTCATAGAATAAAAAAAATTGTTCTCATGGAGAAGGGGACTCGTCCTCCCCACCCCACTGACATCCTCGCAGTCCTCTCAACCCTCCCACAAGCATAGGTCCAAACATAAGGACAAAGCTCCTTCCTCAGCAGGCAAAAGAGCCCATTCATCGACAAACGCCTCTTTGGGAGTCTCGTCGCCAACGGCTGTTAAGCATATTTCTGAAAAAGCAGGGCCCTTGTCAATGATGACTTTGCTGAGTCCTCTCATAGTCAGCGCTTTCTACAGCGATTGCCATAGTGACCTCGCCTGCCTCCACTGCAGCTCACGGTCACTTGTTGTTGACAACCAGGTCCTCCCTTAGGGACCATGGGGATTCATCACCGACGCAATCCTTCCATCATTCAGATATTTCACCCTTTCAGTCTCCATCACGGAGACCATCGACAGAGCAGGGCTATGTCATTAAGGAGAAGGATTGCTCCCTTACGGTCCTCCCTAAGCTGCCACCCTCTACTCAGGTAGCCACCCATAGAGGTCCATATACTGACTCCAGGGCTACACTGACCCATGCCTCTGAAACTCAGCTGCATCCACAACCATGCCCTATTTCTTCAATACTGCCTCTCAGCAGTTTAGACTGATACTTTTCCAGCCCCTACTGCTGTGACTCTGGCAACCTCCATCATCAGTGGATGTGGCTACAATAGTCCAGATGAACTTACAAGTCATACAAGGCTTAAAGCCCACTCAACCGGCTAAGCCAGTTAGACCTGCGCCTTCCTCCTTCCCTTCGCTGCCTCCTCTTCCAAAGAGGTTAAGACCAGAGGCCACATATGTCTCACCTAGGGAACCATCGCCAACTCCTTCCTTCCAGTCTCTGGATGAAGAATTCCTACCTGACTATGAAGAGGAATACAAGGAGGACCTTGATATTGGGGATGTCTTCGACTGCCCTCTACTAATTCTGCAATATCCTTATTGGATGAAGATCCAGACCGTTATACGCCCGTCTCTCCCCCGGATGACCCCACATTCTTAAAGATCATGACTCAGATTCAGAAAGTGATGGGATTCACCACTAAGGAGCCAGCCAGACAGAATATGGCAGACTACTTGGACATTCCTGAAGATCCAGCTGTTGTAGTCCCTCCTCTCATCCATGCCTATCAAGATGCGGTCCTAACGGCATGGCAACATCCTCGAGCTATTTCTGCAGTTCCTAGAAAGGCAGACCACCTTTATCAGGCACGATAGACCATTCATTCTTACAGCAGCCCCATAGGCTGACCCTGTGGTGATTAATGCGGCCCACGATGGAATAAAAAAGCCCAAACATTTGAGTTCTCTCCCACCTGATAAAGAATCTAGACGCATAGATCTGATGGGGAAGAAAGTCTATCAGGTGGCCACTTTGAACTTACGAATCATTAACTACATAGGTCACATGCTCAAATACCAGAAAACACTCTGGAATGCAGCGTCAGAAGTGGTCAACAGATTCCCGCAATCTGAAGAAAAGAACCAACTTTTTTCCACATTCAATACGGGGACCAGCCTATCCCGTCATTTGCTGAGGGCTGCCTGTGATATAGCAGATACTTCAGCCAGGACCACAGCAATGGGCGTAAATCTCCGATGGCAGGCTTGGCTGAGAATCTCCAGTTTTACCCCGATGTTCAGCAAAAAATCCATAACGCCCCATTTAATGGGGATACATTTTTTGGCTCCACAACACAGACCATCCTAGATGACCTACAGGCCTCGGGCCATACCTTTCGGATAGTACAAGGGATGTACCATACCTCTCAACAAGGGAGACAGAACAGGTACTCTCAACTTTTTCAATTTAGAAGGACCGTCTGTCAGAGGCAACTATAAACAATCTTACAGAGGTAGACAGCAGTCATGACCCTCTAGTCGAGCCTCCTCTTCTGCTTCTTATGGACATCGTACCACCCCCACCCCACCCTTGCAGGGGGTGGGGTCTCCTTTGTCATCTGACCTGCCTTGTGCCCTCCCCAGCACTCTTCAGCCAGTCTCTGAGGCTGTGGAAGGTCATTTTTCATGCCATCTAAAGGCGTGGCAACGAATAACAATGGACAAGTGGGTGCTACAAATGATAAGACACACACTGGCACTCTCATCTCATCCTCCCGTGCACCCACCTCCCCATGTTACCTACCCACAGGAACATGTACCTATCCTGTTGGTAGAACTAGAATCTCTAAAACAGAAACAGGCAATTCAACCAGTCCCTACCAACCAACAGGGCCAGGGATTCTACTCCCATTTTTTCCTCATACCCAAACGTACCGGAGATCTACATCCAGTACTAGAGCTCAGAAATCTCATCACATTCATTCAGCATGAAAGATTTCGTATGATAACCTTGGCCACTGTCCTTCCCTTGTTACATCAGGGGGACTGGCTCTGCACCCTAGACATGAAAGATGCATACCTTCACATACTGAGTCATCTGGCCCACGCAGATACCTGCACTTCTAGCTATTGGGACACCACTACCAATTCAGAGCACTACCATTTGGCCTGTTCTCAGCTCCCAGGGTCTTCACAAAATGCCTAGCAGTTATGGCAGCTGCTGTGAGGAGACAGGGACACTTCATTTTTCTGTACCTGGATGATTGGCTCATAAAAGCATTCTCCAGAGATGGTCTCATCCACTCCCTTCAAGCCACCCGACACCTGTTCACAGATCTAGGGATTACGGTCAGTTTAGTCAAGTCTCTGCTGGATCCGTCTCAGCAAATCCAATACATTGGAGCAGTCTTGGGCACCACAAGCAGCAAGGCATTTCTGCCAGACAACAGGTATCACACTTTGACATCACAGGCTGCCCAGTACAGCACGGCCAAAACCATAACAGCACATCAATTTCTAAGACTGCTAGGCCACATGGCCGCAGCCATCTCCATGGTTCCAAATGCTCGCCTTCATATGATACCAGTCCAGTGGGCCTTACGAAGCCAGTGGCTTCAAAGCACCGTGAATCTGGAGGATCAGCTGGTAGTTACCCCTGCTTTACACCAGGCTGTAATGTGGTGGATAGAGAAATCCAATCTAAACTAAGGTATGCCCTTCCAGACACCTGTCGCAACTCGAACTCTTAACTATGGATGCATTCTCCATGGGATGGGGTGCCCATATGGGCCCCCATCGAACCCAAGATACATGGGATGCCTCCTCAGCCAACCTCCACATCAACCTCTTAGCGATGTGAGCAGTACAGCGGGCAATTTATTTATTTTTAATTTATTGAAAGGTTTCACCAGGAGGGCACACTGAACAACAAGTTGCTCATCTCACGGTGCGACCTGGGGGGAGGGGTTACATAGGGTTGTGAAGGATGATCAGTTACAATAGTATGTGGGTAGTACAAACAATACAACATTGTAAGATTGTGCAACAGCTGGAACACAAGGTATTGTACAATAAACAGTAGTGGAACACTGGGTAAATTACAATACATGTCCAAAACCCTACGAAAGAACATATAAACGTACAAAACAGTAATAATGCAATAGAACCATTTATAGTGCATGAGTGTACCAGGAGCAGGCTTGAGGTAGTACACAAGTGCTGTTGGAGTAAAAAGGATGGGGTTAGGTTGTGCACACTGGTGACCCAGAAGAGCAGGTGGAGAAGAGAGGGGGGAGAGGGGCAAGCAGAACATTTCAACCTTATCTAACACCAGGCCCCCTTCTTGTACAATCGGACAGTACGTCCGTGATCTACTATATCAAGAAGCAAGGAGGGACCAAATCCCTAAGCCTCTGTCTCGAAATGGCCAAGGTCTGAAGAGACTCCATACGGCAACAATTGACACTTAGCCGTTCATGTCCCAGGTGCACAGAATGTCCTGGCAGACCACCTCAGCCGCCATACACAGGGCCACGAATGGATCCTACAGGCGTCAATCCTACGGAACATATTTCAACAGTGGGGCACACTGGAGACAGACCTCTTTGCATCTCTGAGCAACCACAGATTACCTCACTTCTGTTCCATTTTGAAGGACAAGAAGGGGCATTATATAGATGCTCTATCTCTTCCATGGACGGGACGTTTTTTCCACGCGCGCCCCCCCCCCCGCTGGTCCCTCTTCTCCAACGGGTCCTCCTGAAACTGCAGCAGGAACTGGTGACACTAATATTAATAGTGCCATTGTGGCCCAGATAGATATGTTTCCTGCTTCTCCAACAGCTAGCAATCACAGACCCCATTCCACTTCCACTCTGCCTGGACCTTTTAACACATCAGGGATCTCTGTTACATCCCAATCTACACTCCCTGCATCTGCATGCACGACTTCTGAAAACATCTTCATAAACAGACATATGTCCCAAAATGTGGCCCAGGTTTTACTAGCCTCAAGAAAACCATCCACAAGGAAAACTTACCGATAAATGGAAGTGCTTCGTCCACTGGGAAACCTCGAAAGCACCAAACCCTTTCTCATGTCTTCTCCCAGATATTCTGGAGTACCTTATGATGCCAAATTTAGGGTATTCATTCATTCATTAAGGTTTACCTAGCTGCCATTTCAGCGTTCCATGAACCTATCTGAGGGCGCTCAGTAGCCCAGCTAGACTTCTCACGAATGTTTCTCAAAGGCATCCTTCACTTGAAGCCTCCAATACACAGACCAGTCCCACCTTGGGATCTTAATTTTGTTTTAGAACAACACTCGCGTCCGCCCCTTTTGAACCTTCTGACTCTTGTGACATGCGCTTCCTAGCATGGAAGACCCTGTTTCTGGTGGCGATCGCATCCACTCGCCGCGTATCGGAACTTCAAGCACTTGTGTGCTCAGAACCTTATCTGGTATTTCATAGTCTCCTTATGTACCAATCCAGCTTTTTACCAAAACTGGTATCGGAATTCACACTAAACCAATCCATACACCTTCCTGTGTATTTCCCGAACCATTCTAATCCAGGTGAACAATTATTACATACCCTGGATGTCAATTGAATGCTAAACATTTACCTAACATGTTCCAAGCCTACAAGAAAGACAGAACAACTTTTCATAGCTTTTGCTCCTGCAAAAGGACAGCCTGTAACCAAACAGACACTGTCAAATTGGTTGGCACACTGCATCAACTTATTTCTATAAGGATCATAAACCATTACTAGGCAATGTGCACACTTATTCAATGAGGGCCCTCTCTACATCGGCTGCCTGCTTCCGAGGTGTCTCCATCTCAGACATTTGTGAAGCTGCAACATGGTCTAGCATACATATGTTCACAAAACATTACAGTATAGACATGGCCTCTAGACGCTGCGCCACATTTGGGCGCGCCACATTACAAGGCCTCCTCTCATGATCAACCACCCTTCCATATAATTACTGCTTCGGAGTCATCCCAAGAGATACCCTCGATGAAGATAGTACAGTTTCATACCTAATGTAATTGTAGATCTTCGAGAGGATCTCTTGCAGCAGGTAGGTACCCACCCTCCATCCCCCTCCTTCTCAGGGAGAGCAATATATCTACATCCTATATAGAGAGGGCACCACTGGTCTCCTCGGTTCGCACTCAGTCATGCTCAATGAGCTGATAGTGGCAGGGAACTGAGGATACTGGGGTCCACCCACTTATTTATACTGCACAGAGTGAGGACATCACTGTGAGTGGCCCGCACTGAGCACTGCTGGTGAAAGCTACTGTCCATAAGCGTGCCTTCTGGTGTACTCCAAAGAGTAATATCTGCTGCAAGAGATCCTCTTGAAGATGTACCATTACAGTAAGTATGAAACTACTTTTTCATCCCTTTTTTTTTAAATACAAAAATAGATTGCTGCTGCGTCTTATTCCAGGATTTAAGGCTGGTTGCTAGGGTCAGTGGCATGGTTGTTGGGGACCAGATCTCCCTACGTTTATAGAGCGGACTTCCGTTTGTTGTCAGTTGTGTTTGGGAGAGATTTAAAAAAAAAAAAAAAACAAACAAACAAAAAAACATGGCGGCCATATTTCTCGCTAAGCGAGAGGATGCTTACTGTGAGGAATCTCATTTCATTGTGCGAGTAATTTTAAATATCTGGTTGATCCTGCATTGGATATTTGTATAACTGAATATATCTGGTTGATCATTATTCTGTATCTGGTTGAGCCTGGATCTGTGGGATTTATGCGACTGATTTTTTGCCGCTGCTGTAGAGTTTTATCTGGTCGATCCTGCAGTTTGTTGCCACAGCTGCTTTTTAAACATCGCCCTCTCTGTATAAAGTATACGCTCATTGTATACAGTATGTACTCATCAACAGCTCAGTCGGTAAGCAGAGCGCTGTGCTGGTCACCTGCTCAGTTTTAGGATGGGGGTTAGTGGGGTGTTGGGGCCACTAAGCACTAGGGAAAGATATGTATTGTGTTTTACAGGCAGATCAGGGATAGGGAGGGGGGGACCGCTAGACCACCAGGGAATGGTGTATCTGTTTATTGATTGGATTGGGATGGGGGGGGAACCACTGGACCCCAAGAACATTAGTGATGCATCGGGCTGGTGTTTGGTTGGGGGAGGGATCACTAGCCACCAGGGACTTATGATACTCTGCATCTGGATGGTGATTGGTGGGAGACCACTGAACACTGGGAAATTCTCTATTTTATATCGGACCAATTATCGGGGAGGGGGGGATACCACTAAACACCTGGGAATATCTCTGTTATATCGGGCCAGTGATTGGTGGGGGGAGGGACCAGTAGCCACCCAAGACTTATGATGCTCTACATCGGGATGGCGAAGGGGTGAGGGACTACTAGCACCAGGGTTGGCTCTCTGGGACTGGTCTAGTGGGGGCGGTGCTGCACTAAATCGCCTGTGCTACTCATGCAAATGAGCCCATAATAGGCTTGCAGATTGCCCCTTAATGCCTTACATTCCCAATGGGCTCATTTGCATGGGTCCATTTGAATATAGGAAATTTAGCGTGGATGCAAGCCATTGTGATGCCCTGTTTCGGTAGCCATGTCTGCCTAGTGTTAAGTGGCTTAGCACTGGGCCGCAATGGCCCTATATTCAGTGGAATAGCGCCAGTGCGCTACTCCACTGAATATAGCATTTTTAAGCACCTAGGTAAAGGGCAAGGCGTAACGCAAATATTTGCACTCCACTTTGCCCAGTTTTGAATATCTGACCCCTGATGTTGGAGTTAATAAAGAGCAGGCGGGCATCTCGAGCAGGGGTTCTCTTCTTTAAGACAGGAAGGCCTGCATTTTCCATTTATCATTGTTTGTTTTTTCTGGTATATGTTTACAAGAGGGTTAACCCAGGGTGTGGTTTTAAGAGTAGTAATTAATAGTAGTTTGAATTTTGTGCATTGCATTAATAGTCTGTATTTTGTGCAGTGCATTGACAGAAGTGTACTGAGGTGGAATGCAGCTGGAAAGTACTCTGTCCCTGGGAGTCCGTGCTGAGGTCACAGCTTTGGAGCTGTATCACTACCTCAGTGGGGGAGCACATTATATGTACTTGCTACCTTTCCCCGTAGACAACGCTGGAGATAACAGAAAAGGAAGTTGTGATAAGTCACTAAGTATGATGTAATGTCTCCTCCTTCCCCTCCAAATAAAAAGAACCTGCAGGCAGATTAGGGCATGCAGAGTAAATCAGTCCCCAGCCCACAAGAAATAAAAATAAAATCTGAAGCACACAGAATTCCAAAAAAGACCCCCAAATTTGGCTCTACCACTTTATAATAAAGAGGGAGCTTCATCGAGGATATCTTTCATCAAGCCACACCTATGGGACTTTTAAGACGCTTTTACACAAGGTTTGTAAAACGAAATAAACGTTACCTGTGTGGCGCCGTTGTACTCTGTTACGTTCGGGTTTCCTTTTACACCCTGCAAGTATTCCGGCCAATCCCGCCTCCATTTGTTTCGGCTCCCCCAGAGTTTGCTGCTCTAATGGCAGTTTCTGCAGTGGTACCAGAATGGCTGTTTTACACAGCCAGATCAAACGAAACACGTTGGTGCAAACCACAAGATGCAGAGATTGCGGTTTGGACGGATATTCACCAAGGGAACGAAACAAATGCTTTTTACACACAAGGGATGTAACTGAATACTGTTTCTGTAACGGCTATTCCATTACATAGACCTGTGTGTAAAAGCGCCTTTAGATGCCAGGTGCTAGGACCACACAGAAACCTTTGCAATTAGTCTGCTTGGGGCCACCCATGACAGTGTCAGATGTCATTGTATACTTAAACGTGGGATGGCCCTCCTCTCCTCCGTTCTTTTCCCACTGTCTATTAGACTTATCAGACCGCTGAAGGAAATGCCACTGCAGTAGTTGCCATTTTTTCTTTTCCCTTATAAATTAGTAATCACTTTTACAGTGGTTTTTCGATGACATGCATGTCACTGAAGGAACCATCAAAATTATTTCGGAACTGTGAATATGGAGAAACACGACTCTCCCCCCATAACATCTGTGTCTGCTGCCTAGGCCTGGACCACAGTGTGAAAGCCTGCAAAAACTGCCAGGGTTTCAATTGCATGACCAGGCAGTGCCATAAAGGGGCTCTAGAGAAACATCTATTCTTTTTTTTTTTTTACTTTATTTCCCTCCGGTCACAGCCCTGCGGAGCCTCTCTCAGGCATCCTGCCTGCCTGAGGTCCACTCGACCTGTGCCTCCTCTTCTTCCTCCCCCCCGCAGCCAGCACCCCAGCTTAACCCCTCTGGGGTGGCACCGCCCCTCCTCGTTGGGCACACTTACTAGTCAGTCTCTGGCTGCAGGCGAGGGCCCAGGCGGAGGAACTGGAAGGCCAGGTGAGGTGGACCTGGCAGAGGGCATGGGGGACAGGTGCAGTCGCCTACCCCACAGAGCCGGTTGTTTCCTTGTTCTGGTAGTTTCCCCCTCCCATTGCGTGTGCACGCCTGACGCTATGGAGCATGGCAACCGTGCCTGCGTCAGCACGCTGATCTATGTGCAGCCCATGCACTGCAGCGCTCCCGATCTCCACTGGGAGATGCTGGTGCGCCGGGCTATCCCCTGCCCTCCCCTTGGGGAGGAGAGCAGCCCTGTGGGCGCTCGGTACTCTCCCCCATCCCAGCCGACCCCCAGTGCCTGACCTTGCTTCCGAACTTGTGTTGCCAGTGTGGCGCGAGGTGTGACAGCCAGCGCCTCAACCCTCAGCGCCATGGGCCAGCTTGTGAAACACCTCTTGAAACAGAAGTTGGCCAGCATGGTGAAGGAGTTCCAACAGAAGAGTGCAGTGTTGCTGTCTTAGTTGACAGAATCCAGGTCATCCAACTCCAGGGACAAGGCATCAGCGAAACAAACACCAGGATAAGGACAAGGAGAGAGCCTCCCTGGTGTGTTCCGGGTCACCGCTTCACTCTGTAGGTACAACCTCCTCTGTGCTGTCACCCATTTCAGCGGCGATGCTGCTTGCTCTTCAGCCATTGACATGACACCAAGGTGGGGCTTCATGCTGGCACTACCAGGCCGAGTATGGGTGATACGTCGTCATTGACATCGGGGACTCAGCCTCCCCTGTCAAATCCTCCACTCGCGTGTGACGACCATACAGGTGCTGTCGCTCAGGCGAGTTCTGTCATCTTGCTTAGATCTGATTAGATACCTGCTACCTGGCCTCCTGGTTCCAGGGGGCCCGTTGACCGGGCCTACCACTAACCCCCCCCCCCATCGACACCACAAGGTACATCTTTGTCACAGCCAACTCAAAGGCACCGCTGACATCGCTGATGTGCTCCCTCCTCCCCGTCGACCACGCTTGACTGAGTCGCGAATACAGTCCTGATCTAATAATACAGGTTGAGGCTGAGGACTGTGCTGAAAGCCACTGTGACCATGGCGCCAGCTCCACAGTGTCCACTTGCATTGATAACTGGGTGGTAAATACACCACAGTCCCCTCCAGAAGATCCCACTTTCCTCACAATGATGCAGCAGTTGCAAGCTGACATGGGCTTTGATCTGGAGGAACAGGACACCACTAAAAAGAATTTGAGTTCTTGGAACTGCCAGAATCTCCTGCAGTTGTGGTGCCACCTCTGCTTCCTGCTTTAGATGATGCCACCTTTGCTGCCTGGTACAGGCCAAACAACAATTCTGCTGTACCCAGGAAGGTGGACAAATGTACATGGCCCCTTCTGGGAAGCCAATCTGTGTCACAGAATCGGAGTGGTGATTAATGCTACCTATGCACCTTAGCTCCCTCTCTCCTGATAGTCCAGGAGGTTGGATGTCTTGGGCAAAAGGACATTTGCCTCAGCATCATTGGGTCTTTATATTAATGTAATGACATGTTGTACAAGTGCGTCATCTCTTATGCTTTTGTATACGTTCTTATTGTTTCTGTACCCTCCTGGGTCATGTCTGAAAATGGTCATTGTCATGGCTAGTGTACCATTACTCTAACAAAAACTAAATAAATATTGCTAATTACCACGCCTACATGATGAAGCGCCAAAATGCCCACTGGAGGAAGGCCAAAGCAGCTGCACAAATCTTACCCAAGGATACGCTAAAGCAGGAGCTCTGAAAAGCTCTTACTACTGGGACTGATGTGGGCAAGCATTTGCTCTGCACAGCCTATGTCTCGGATCATTCTGCCAGGGCTATGGCCTCTGGCGCCTGTCTCGGGAGATATTCTTGGCTTAAAGTGGCAGCTCTGCCTGACTCCTTTTACGCGTCCCAACCACCTTTACCTACAGCGGTGGCTGTAGGGGTCGCTTCTCCTTCTGCTTTAACCAGTGGAAGGGGGTGACCACAGATCATGGGTTCTGGAGATCATAGAACAAGGTTATGCTCTGGAACTTCTGCACATACCTCCACATCATCCCCCACTTGCAACAACCTATCCTCCAGAGCACTTACCTCTGCTACTGGAGGAAGTGCAGACCCTACTTAAAAAGCAGGCTATATAACCTGTACCCTTAGAAGAAAGGAACACAGGTTTTTATTTCCGGTAGTTCCTGGTCCCAAAGTGGACAGGAGACCTAAGGCCTATTCTGGATCTCGGGGAGCTAAACATTTTCATAGAGTATAACTTTCAGAATGGTCACCCTGCAAGGCCTCTTTCCACTGCTGCAAGAACGGGATTGGATCTGTTCCCTCGACATGAAGGATGCATACCTCCATATCAAAATTCAGAAGCCTCACAGAAAATACTTGAGGTTCCTGTTTCAAGGGGAACCTTGCCAATTCAGAGTGTTATCCTTTGGCTTGTCTTCTGCGCCACGGGTGTTTACTGAATGTTTGGCTGGGTGGCAGCAGGCCTTTGCAGGGATGGCCTCTGTTTTCCTTTACCTGGATGATTGGCTATTGAAAGGCCCCTGCAGGGATCAGCTCCTAAAGACTCTAACCTGAACCAGACAGCTTGTTTGATGCTCTGGGGGTGACAGTCAAGATACCAAAATTAGTGTTAACACCCTACCAGTGAGTAAAGTATATAGGAGCAGTCCTGGACACAGCCCAGGGCTCAGCTTTTCTGCCTTTGGACAGGGCCGACCGCCTGGGTGCCCAAGCACAATTAGTGCATGATGGCCATTCTGCCTCAGCCAGGATGTTACTGGTCAGACTGCATATGCAGATTCCCCAGTGGACCCTAAGGGTCAAGTGGAATCTGCTCACAGACAACTTAGAACAGATGATTCTAGTTGCATCCCCTGTCTGCAAAGTGATTAAGAGGTGAATGGGACCCAGCAACCTGGTAAAGTGAGTTCCATTCCTCATCTCTCCCCCCCACCACAGATTCTCACCACAGATGCTTCAGGGATGGGCTTAGGAGCACGGCTGCACGACAGTTACGAGCTGTTCGTCCTACGACAGTTTGCTCCCTCCAGATCTTGGGAACCATTACAGGAAAGTAAACATTTCCCAGTGTAAAGTAAGTTATTAATTTACAAGGTACAAAAAATACAGCATAAACAAAATCGTGCTGCGATATTCCATCTCGGTGGGAGCAAACTGTCATGGGGTGAATTGCCCCTACCTAATGAATGATGTGCTCCTGGGGAGTGCACTTAAGACACAGGGCAGGTGGACTCCAGTGGAGAGCACCTTGCACATAAATGTTATGGAAATGTGAACTGTTCTGTACAGATTCCAGGTCTTCCAGAACCACTTGTCCCCTGGTTCTTTGCTAATATGGATGGGCAATGTCCATGTGATACACTATATCTGCAAGCAAGGAGGGGGACCCATTCCTATTTGCTATGCAGAGAAGCAATGAGGCTTTGGTATTGGGCTCTGGAACACTGTCTAGTATGATCAGCAGTTCATGTTTCAGGCTCCCAAAACATCTTGGCAGGCAGGTTAAGTAGGTCACAGTCCAGGATGCATGAGTGAGAACTGCTGACCTCACTGGTCGATCTATTCAGAAGATTTGGTCATCCAGAGTTGGACTTTTTTTGCGACCCCACACAACATAAAACTGCCGCTTTTCTGCTTGCTCGCTCCAGGGCCTGAAGTTTTTTGGCAAGACATGTCCTTCTCTTGAAAAAGGAGGTTCCTGTATGCCTTCCCTCTCTTTCTTCTAATTCAGAGAGCTTCTCAAACTCCAGATGGAGGGGGCAGTTCTGATACTCATTGCTCCCCTTTGTCTTTGACAGAGCTGGTTCCCCTTACAATGGAAGCTAGTTGTGGTACCCCCAGTGCGTCTCCCCCAGTGCAAGGGTCTACTGTCTCAGGGACCTGAAATCTCTTCATCTGTATGCATTGCTCCTGAAGACATAGCCATTGCTTCGTTTTGAGGTTTCCCAAAAAGTGGCTGATATTCTGGTAGCTGCTAGAAAGCCTTTCACCAGATCCACTTATTTCATGTAGTGGAAGCAGTTTGCTTTATGGGCCACTTCTCACCACCTGGATCCATTCACCTGTTCAGTTAATTAGGTTCTAGAATACCTGCTGTCCTAATCAGTCAGGCCTGCAGCATTCCTCAAAGTACACCTGGCTGCCATATCAGTTTTCCACGTGCCTACTGAGGATCATACAGATTACCCAGCTGAGGTGGCCTGTGCGTTGTTGACATTCTGCATCTGAAGCCTCCCATTTGTAATCCAGTCCTGGCTTGGGACTTAATTTTATTAGAAAAGCTTCCTCTAGTTCCCTTTGAGTCAGTTGCGACATGTGACTTACGCTTTCTTGGAAAGCGTTATTTTTTAGTTGCAGTCTCTTCTGCTCGAAGGATTTCAGAGCTACAGGCTCTGTGTGAGCCTCCTCCATTTAATGTTCCACAGACAGGATGTCTTTTTTTTAACAAAGAAACATAGACTTTGATGGCAGATAAGGACTACTTGGCCCACCCAGTCTGCCCATTTCCGTACCTATTGAATAAGCTGCAGATCCTAGTTAACCAACAACCTACTTCCACCTGCCCCACAACCTCCTCAGTGAGACCATTCCATGCATCCACCACCCTCTCTGTCAATACTTCGTCATGTTGCCCCTGAGCCGTCCCCCCTCTGTCTTCAAATTGTGCCCCCTTGTTCTTGCACATCTTTTTCTGAAAGATGCTACCCTCTTGGACTTTGTTGATTCCCTTGAGCTACTTGAAAGTTTCTATCATGTCCCTCCTCTCCCTCCTTTCCTCGTGGGTATACATATTAAGCATCTTTAGTCTCTTTTTGTATGGTTTCTGGTGCAGACCCTGCACCATTTTAGTTGCCCTCCTCTGGACTGCCTCCATCCTTTCTGTCCTTATGGAGATGGGGTCTCCAGAACTGCACGCAGTACTCCAGATGGGATCTCACCAACTGCCTGTACAGAAGGATAACAACTTCCTGTTTTCTGCTGGTGATGCCTCTCCCTATGCATCTCAGTATCCCACCAGCCCTCCTTACTGCCGTCTCGCATTGCCTGCCTACCTTTAGGTCAGTTTCCATTTTTGTTGTTGCTAGTACCCCCCGCACTGTGTACTCTTTCCCTGGGTTTTTGTTTCCCAGGTGTATTACTTTGCACTTCTTTGCATTGAATCTAAGCTGCCATACTTTTGACCATTCCTCAAACCTTGCCAAGTCCCTACTCATCCTTTCCACCCCACCCTTGTGCATCAACCCTGTTGCAGATCTTTGTGTCCTCTGCACAGAGGCATACTTTTCCTTCCAGTCCCTCTGCAGTGTCACTTTTAAAGATATTAGAGGACCAGCCATAGTACTGAACCCTGCGGTACCCCACTAGTGACCCCCCTTTCTTTGGAGTGGACTCAGTTTATTACCCTCCCCATCCTGTTGTCCAGCCAATTTTTTACCCAGGCTACTAGGGACCCACTCCCAAGCTGGCTAACTTGTTTATTAATCTTTTGTGTGGGACTGTGTCAGATGCCTTGCTAAAGTCTAGGTAGGCCATGTCCATAGCCCCTCCCTGGTCTATTACTTTGGTCACCCAGTCAAAGAAATCAATTAGATTCGTCTGGCATGAACTTCCCACTGTGAATCCATGCTGCCTTGGGTCCTATGCCATGCTGGCCTCTAGGTACTCAACTTTTCTTTCTTTCAGAAGTGATTCCATCATTTTCCCTACCACTGAGGTCAAACTAACAGGTCTGTAGTTTCCTGCCTCTGCGTTGCTCCCACTTTTGTGAAGGGGAATGACATCCACTCTCCTCGGGTACCATGCCCTCCTCCCATGATATGTTAAAAAGGGTAGCAAGTGGTGTCACTAGTTTTCCCCCCTTACTACTTTTAGAATTCTGGGGTGAATACCATCAGGCCCCATTGCATTGTCCACCTTGAGTTTTAGGAGTTCTTTCAGGACCCTTTCTTCTGTGAATGGACTGGTATCGACCAACCTATCCAGAGTGCTTCTGTTTGGCTTAGGTACGTCCCCCTCCTCTTCTTTTGTGAATACTGAACAAAAGTATCCGTTCAGTATCTTTGCCTTTTCACTGTCTCCCCCCCCCCGTGCCCAACCCTCCCTTTATTAAGTCTCACTATCCCTCCTTGGTCTTTCTTTTGCTTATTAATGTACCTATACAAGGTTTTATCCCTCATCTTAACTGAGTTGGCTATCTTTTCTTCTGTTTGGGTCTTTGCTATTTTGACTGCCTTCCCTGCTTCCTTCTGCTTTAACTGGTAGAGTTCTCTGTCCTGCACCTTCCGTGATTCCTTATACTTTCTAAATGCTATCTTTTTCTCCCTAACCGTCCCCGACACCTCTTTTGAGAACCGTAGTGTTTTTTTCCTTCATTTTGTTTTATTTGCTTCACACAAAGGCTTGTTGCCTCTCTGATGGCAGTTCTGATTTTTCCCCATCGTTCCTCCACCCCTCCTTCCTGCCCTTTTGCTCCTCCACCCCTCCTTCTTGCCCTTTTGCTAGTGCATTCCTTAGGCACTCCAGTTTTGCCAAAGTAAGCCCTCCAAAAGTCCAGTACCCTTGCTCTTTTATGGCTTGACTCTATAGCTGTGTTTATTGGGAACCACACTGTCTGGTGGTCGCTTGTACCCAGATGGCTACCCACTTCTAAATCCGAGATCCTGTCACTGTCCCCATTTGAGAGTACCAGGTCTAAGACTGCTCCCTTCTGAGTGGGTTCCAACACTAGCTGCTTGGGGCATGCCCCCTGTAGGGCATTGTGAATGACTCTGCTCTTGGATGTGGTTGCAGCAAATGTGCTCCAGTTAACATCTGGCACAGTCGGGTCCCCATCAACAATATCTCCCCTTTTTCTGCCATTCTAAGGATGCCTCCTATCATTTCCTCGTCCATTTCCTCCCCCTGAGACGGGGATCTGTATACAACCCCTGTGTTGATTGTGATGACATTTCCTGTCTCCAAGGTGACCCACAGTGCCTCCTCTCCTCCCTGTTTACCCTTTAGTTCAGTTGCTTTGATCCCTTCCCTTATGTAGAGAGCTCCTCCTTCTCTTTTACCCTCCCTGTCCCTCCTGTAGATTGTGTACCCCGGAATGTTGATATCCCAGTCATGGTTCTCTGTGAACCAGGTTTCTGTGACTGCCACGATATCCAGGCGTTCCTCTTCCATTAAGGCCACTAGTTCAGGAAGCTTGTTACCCAGACTATGGGCATTGGTACTCCTTGCCCTCCATTTTTTGATGGCCTTACCTCTTGTAGTCCTTTCCCTGGACTTACTGCCTTTTTCTCCATTTACCCCTGCCCTGACCCTTATTGACCTCTCTACCTTGGTGTTGACCTCGCTAACTACCCTGTTTTGTGGGGGGAGGCTGGGAATTCCCTGCTTCTTTTCAATGCCTCCCCCCTTGGCTAGTTTAAAGGCTTGCCAATGAAGCATTTAAACATATCTCCTAGGATCCTGGTTCCCCTCCTGGACAGATGCAGACCATCGTGCCAGTGTAGGCCTGTATCCCTCCAGGTGGACCCCCAGTCCCCAATGAAGCCAAAACCCTGTGCTTCACACCAGTTTTTCAAATATTCTTTAAATCCCAGGGTGCGGAGTACCCTAGCCTCACCCATGCTATAGACAGGCAGCACCTCCGAGAAGGTTACCATGCATGCTACTTGTCTAAGGCCCCTCCTCAACTCCACAACTCCTCCTGCACAGCTCTGATCCCATTCCTAGTTAGGTCGTTTGTCCCTAGGTGGACAATGACATCCAGCTCCCGCTGCCGTGCAACTGCTCCTGTGATCCTGAGGATTCGCTTCCTGTCTCTCCATGCCATGGGGCCAGGCAGGCATCTTGCCTCTCTCCCCCCCTTCCTCCCCCAGTTCTACCCCCCTAACAATTGAGTCCCCCAATCAGTTGTTGTCTCCTTCCCCTATGGGATCCTATGCCACCCTCCTGTGGATCTCCTTTGTGGAGATTCCTAGCATCCTACTTGGTCTCCACTGCAGGTGCCTCCATAGAGGAACAGCGCTCTGCCAGAAAGGCATATGAACTGTAGAGAGGTACAACTGGAGGGTGTGACAGGGTTGAATAGGACCCTGTCCCAGTTGTTATGGAGAGTTTGAATGCAGGGGTCTGTTCTGTTCTTTCCTTTCCTGTCTCTTGTCTGTCTGGTTGTGCAACCAAATTTTCCTGTGAGACCTAGGACTTGATCACCCTGACAGTCTCACAATTCTTTGCTGCTCACTGTCTCTGTCTTCCCTTACTGCTTTGTCATTTTCCTCCCTTGCATATCTGCTGGTATAAAAAATATATGCAAATCATTATGTGAAAATGTAACTGATATTGGGATCCCCTTTGTTTAGAAATTATATAGTGCTACTGTTGATATGTATGTAATTATAGTTTGAGATGATTGCAAAAAGCTTTTGGGAACTCGGGTTAACCTGAGAGCAGTTTTTAAGCTCTCTTTCAGAGGCTGTAGAGAAGGAATGGGCCTCAGTTCTGGGACATTGTGTTCCTGCTGCACCTGCATGAAATTCACAAGAACATTTTAGAAAAAACAGGATGCTTGCAAAGACTTGCAAGAGCACTGAAATGTTTTGAGACACACAGATTGAAAGAAAACTGATGGATCTTCTCTGTTTATTCTGCCTTTGTAAATAGTTATTCTGAACAATTTTATTTTTTTATGTTCCTGCTAGTACTAAAACACTTTCTGCGAATTCTACAACTGCTCCAGGTTTTTCCTATGCTTCCTGACCTATGCCTTGACAGAGGGATGCGCCTCTGTTCTACCACCCTCACCCTCCCTGAGCCCACCATAGTCCCAGCCAGTCCTTATTCTTGGTAACCTCTGAGGCAGCGGCTCTGGTGGTCCCTGAGTGAGAGGAGAGAGATTTCCCAATCCCCTGCCAGGTCCTGGGTGGGGGAGGTTTCCCTACTCCTTGCCAGGATGGCCTGGAAATGGGCAACCTCTTCCTTCAGAGCAGAGAGGTGTCTGCAAATAGGGTAGCATCGTCGCCTCCAGAATGTCTTCCAGAAGACTGCCACCCCACAGCCAGTGGGGCAGCGTCCACCTGCCAGTTTATTTCCCAGAGCACGCCAATCCAGCGGAAGCATTGCTTTATAGTTTAGATGTGCATAGAATAAATATTCATGTAAAATACACACCATACCAAAGACTGCAGAAAATCTTTACAGCTTTTTGTTTTGTTCGCCCTGGAAAAGAGGGCGCCTCCAGTTTCTAAACAGTGCCTATCCAAATGGCTAGAAAACTGTATTACTTTTTGTTACAGGAAGTACGATAAGGAACTTCTTGGGGTGAGTGACCAGAGACATAGCCATGTCTGTTGCTTGTTTCAGAAATGTATCTGTTGCAGAGATCTGTGCAGCTGCTACCTGGAGTACTGTCCACACCTTCACCAGGTACTACAGCCTGGACATTCTTTAGTAGATGGTCTCGCTTTGGCCTACCTATACAAGGCCTACTTTCGTAAACCTATAGGCCCCAGTCACCCAGATTGTTAGCTTTTGATACTATGCACTTGTTCCATAGGTGTGGCCTGATGAGAGATATTATCAAAGAAGATAGAACAGTTGTATACATACCATAACTGTAGCTCTTCGAGAGACTCATCAGGCCATGTCCTCCCACCCTCCTTCCCCCTTGGGGGTCTGCAACTCTTGGGTTGCTGCTTCTATCTCCATTGGGTCATTCCACACACATGTGCCTCATCTGGTTCAGAGTGCTGGGTTCTCTCCTGGTTCCCTGCAGAGTGGTCCTCAGAGTATGATCTCCAGTGGGGAACTGAGGAGAGGAGGGGCCGCACATGTTTGTGTATATGCTGATGTCTGACATTGTGGGTGGACCTGGCAGACTGCTTGCCAAAGTTTTCGTGTGGTGCTAGCACCTGGTGGCTAAAAGTTCCATAGGCGTGGCATGAAGAGAGATTCTCTCGAAGGTCTACTCTTATGTTAAGTATGTAGACATAGAGGGGGTGGCAGGGGCTACAGGAGGACCTGATCAGACTGGAGGAGTGGTCAGAAAAGTGCCAATTGAGCTTCAGTGCGAAGAAGTGCAAGGATATGCACTTAAGAGCAAGGCACCCAGGGAGGAGCTACCAGTTGGGAGGGGTTCAGATAGAGGTCACAGAGGAGGAAAAGGACCTGGGGTGATCATAACGGGTGACATGAACAACTCTGCTCAGTGCAGGAAGGTGGCAGCTAAGGCCAACAAGATGCTGGGGCGTATTGCGAGAGGAATCTCCTCCAGAAATAGGGATGTAATCCTGCTGCTGTACAGGTCACTAGTCAGGCCACATTTGGAGTACTGTGTGCAGTTCTGATGTCCCTTTATGAAGAAGGATATCAGATTGCTGGAGGGGGTGAAGCGTAGGGCAACTAAGATGATCCAGGGGCTGGAGAGCAAAACCTTTGAGGATAGGCTGACTGAGTGTAATATGTACACCCTGGAGGAGAGGAGAGGAGGGATCTGGGGGATATGATTGAGACCTTCAAATATTTGATGGGGATTAACAAAACAGACACAGAAGGGATATTTAAGCTGAGGAGAGGAAGGGAACACCAGAGGACATGGTCTCAGGTTGGAGGGTGGAAGATATTGGAGAGAAATGAGGCATTTTTTCACAGACAGGGTGGTGGAGAAATGGAACACACTACCAGGGAGGTGGTATCCTGTAGCATAGTGGGCAGTTTTTAAAGGGGCATGGGATAGGGTGCGGGGGAGAAGGGGCAGCTGCAATATAAGGGTGCTAGCTGCGCATTCGAGCAGACTAACTTGATGGACCATAAAGCCAGTTTCTGCTGGCAGATCCGTATGTTCGTATGTAACTGTTCTTTACATTTTGTCTTCTGAAAGAAATGGATAATTTTTTTCCTTGCTCTAAGCTTTCAGAACTCCAGACCAAGACTGATGAGCTGAAATATTGGCTGCAGCTCTGGGGCAGGGAACAATATGAATATATGACCTGCTGTCAGCAGAAACGATACCTGATGTGTTACAGTACAAGGAATATTGTGTTGTAGGGAAAAGTTTTGCCCTTTATTGGGCAAAACATTTGACCCTCCCTTTGTTTCACACTAAGATTCTAGGGATCTTCCCATTTTATTTGGTGGTGACATTTTCTAGTTACACCAAAAATTGAATTAACTTTCTCTCAAGAAAAACAGAAGGCACCACATTTGGCTAAGAAATGGCATTGTAAACCTGACAAGGGTTAGGATCGAGAAAATAAACTTGAAGTGAACAGCAGAGATAGTAACTGGACAAGCAGATTTGAGAGGCATACTAATATTTTTATTAACTGTAGCTAAAAGTAGCTTTTTGGAAAAACATTTTTCTTTGCACTGCTGCATTAAAAAAGGAATAATCCATGGCTGGAAGTGTGGCAGTAGCACAATAACCACATTCCCTGAGTGGGTTGAGACATGAGGTGCAGCAGAGGACCTTCAACCACCCAGGAAGTGCGGTTATTGTAGCTTTGGTGCACACCCGGACTGGCTTATTCCACTTACAACCTTCAGAAAAAGGTCAAAAGTGTAATAACAGTGTTTCTAAGCATTGTGCATATAGTTTTACTAGCCACACTCTAGCAGTTTCACTGGAATAGTCTGATTCATCGGACAGTCTTCCACCCAGGCAGTATATCCTATAACTCTGCTCGTTCCTGCTCTGCCTTTGACTAAAAGATCTTGCCATGGAAGAGAGGAAGCCATCATGTGGTTCCACGTTCAACACGATTTGTTGACAGAAAAAGTCAAAAAGTGACCCCCGCCCCCACGTGTATCAGCTGGGAGGACAGCACAACGTGGAGGGCTGTGGTCTTTAACAGGTAATACATCTAGCATTACTGGAGACTTCAAGGCCAGACTGCTCCTTGACCTGTGGATTGCGACCTTAAGGGCCAGCCTGAGTGACAAGAAGGCCTTGAGGCTGCTGGGCTTGTTGCTCAGCTAGCGATTTTTGAGGGTGCGGGCTGCATCTGTACCTCCTCGGCCTCAGTGTTGCTGTGGTTGGGACCAGTGTCCGAGGGTCCTTCACAAAACATTTCTTTGAAATGTGTTGAGCCCTCCAGACCTTTGGGGAGAACCCTTCTCACCAGGGCAAGAAGCATAAGTGCTGTTGGACCTAGAGAGAGACTGAGATCCTCCTGCCCTCTCAACCCTGGTTGAGCACTTGACTATGGTTGAACTGCCTTCGTTTGAGGGTTTGGTCAACCACTCCTCAGTGCCCCTGTCTGGTTTGTCAACCTCGATGCTGGTCGAGCAGGCTGAGATTTTTCTTGAAGCTGTCAGACAGTTGTCTGAGGAGCTCAATGAATCTCCAAGACCCTGGTGCTCTCGGTCCTCACCCAGGAAGATGTAGTCCGTTTGGTGTTCCCAACAGGCTGCACTCGGGACCAGCTTCCATCGGTGGCCTTGCCTCCAAAGAAGATGCTTTCGAATGTGGCTCAGCATGTGATCTACCCCAACCATCCAGAGGTTTCTCCTTGATGTCGGCCCCAGGGTCGATGGTTGAAGTCCTGCTCATGGTCTTGATCCCCTTGACCGGGAAGCACTGCTGTCGACACTCCTCAACCTCCTCATCCTTGGGTGAGACACCACTGCAAGATGTGACAGCACTATGAGGAGCTCCTCTGGCAGCAAGGGGTCATCACAGGGAGGTTTCTACCCCTGGACCTTTGGTCACTAGGCAGCCGCCAGTCATGCCTTTGCTGGTCCATCCTTAGCAGATGTCCGTGGTATCTGCTTCTCCACTCCTATGGGTAGAGCCACCTTCACTACTGTCCTTGGTGGGTGCTGCAACTAATGACTGCAGCTGTCTTGCTAGGCAAGTTGTCAGTGAAGATCCCCCAGTCCGAGTACACTAGGGTGGTCAACGGTGGCAAACAGTCAGTGGCCATTTTCAAGGAATTCTTATGCATCTCTAATGCGTCGTCCATGTCATCCTCGAAGACCCATGCTTTTGACTGTGCTTTGGTTGAAGATGTGACCAAAGGCCATGGGCTGGTGTCAGTTGGGGCTCTCCTCCATCTTGTGTCAGAATCCATGAATGTGCACTTGGAGTCAGTTCAGGAGAGGGCCAAGTACCCCTTCACTGGCATCCTGAACAGGGATGAATCCCCGGGGGTTTCCTTTCCCGTGGCTGTGGGACCAGGGAGCTTTGGCAGTATCCAGCATCCTGCTCAGCACCCTTCACCTATGTGGTCTGCAAGTATGTGGTCCCTATGGGATCTCTTTAATGGCTTTCTGACTACCCTTTGGCTGAAAGGTTGGTCTCTGACTTGACCTTCCTACCTTGGGAGTGCTCCAGACTGCATTAGACATGGACAACTCTTGTGCCCGTGCTGTAGCAGCAGCTGTCTCAATGCGTCACATGGCCTGACTGCGGCTTTCCACCTTCATAGCTGAAACCTAGCACAAGCAGGCTGATGTCCCATTTCTGAGCACCAACCTCTTTAGCCTTGGGGTGTTGACACCTCACCAGGATTGAGAAGTCCATCACTACCTTGGATTCTGTGGTATCATCCCAGATGGACCCTAATGCTCAATAGCTTAAGAAAAAGACCTTCCAATATCGGTCCTTTAGGCTGCAGTAGCCTCTGCAACATCCCCAGCAGGGGCAATACCAGATCTGTCATCCGAAGTCCATGTTCGGCATTCAGGGGCTAAGGACAGACAGGAGGAGGGAAAGTGGTGCCCTTTGACCCCAGCAGCCAGTGCCCCCTCCAAAGCTGCCCAGTGACTGATTGGGAGTATCATTCACCCACCTGCCCAGTCCCTGACCCAGCTTCCATTGGGGGGGGGGGAGAGATCAGCTATACCACTTCTGGCAACATTGATCCATCATTACTATGGACAAGTGAGAATGGAAGTGATTTCTAGAGGGTTACCTCTAGACTTCGCAATCCTCCCACATTACTGACTCCATACTCCTCGGGAGTCCTCAGTATCATGGGACATGCTGTCAGCCCTAAGGGAGAATGTTGCTATGCTCTTTGCGAAAGGGGAAATGGCCCTGCTTTGCAGATGCCCTGGCAAGTCAGGGGTGTGTCCAGGTACTTTGGCCTCGCAAACGGATGGGAGTCTGGTGCCCCGTACTGAGTCTGCATGACCTGAACCAGTTAATGTGGAAGTGCAAGTTCCAGATGGTCACTCTAAGCCAGATTATAGCATCCCTGGAGCAGGGCATGTGGTTCTGCTCCCTGGATCTTCAAGAAACATTCTTCCACATTCCAGTCTCTGTCCCACTTGCGGCACCTCTGTTTCTGTGCAAAGGAGGTTCTCTTATCAGTAAGCCACTGCATGGCAGTGGTGACTGCCTTCCTGAGGTGGAAGTGCAACCAGGGTATATCCCTATCTGGACTGCTGGCTGATAGCCAGGCCATCTAAAAAGACTGTAGAGTGGTCCATAGATATGGCCATCCAGACCTGCAGAAACTTGGGCCTGTTGGTCAACACAGTCAAGTCTGTACTGATCCCTTTGCAGATAATCAAATTCATTGGGGCACAGACTTCTTGCGGGCTAAGGCCCATCTCCCTGCAGACTACGATCAGGACCTTACCTCCTTTGTCCAGTCATTTCAGGTTGGGCACTTGTGCCCTGCTTGGGATTGTCTGTGGCTGCTGGGGTATATGGCATCTACCTCCAGTGTGGTCCATTGGGCACACTGGTGGATGCACCATCTGCAGTCTGATCTGGGCCACCAGTGGTCCCAGCACTTAGGTCATATGACCCAGTTTCCCTTGGTGACTTGGCTAATGTGGGATGCCATCCAGTGGTGGCTGGTCCCTCGCCATCTGGAGGAAGGAATCCCATTTATCCACCCAGAATCAGCTGTCATGCTCATGACTGATGCATCTTTGGTGGGGAGCACACCTGGGAGCCGAGTCCAAGGGTTCTGGTCACCCTGATATTCCTGTCACCATATCAACCTGCTGGAGCTTCATGTGGTGTGGCTGGCTTTCACACGGTTTGCTCCTCTGATCAGTGGTCCAGTCATGCAGGTCTAGACTGGCAATACCACAACCATGTTTTACCCGAACAGGCAGGGTGGAACTCACTCTCTTCCCTTGTGTTGGGAGGTTGTCCGCACCGAGACACTCGTATACAGCCTGGGTGTAGATCTCCTGGTAGTTTGTCACAGCAGTTCACATTCAACTGGCAAATGCTCTCAGCCGGGTAAGAGACACACAGGTGGTCTTGCATCAGGAGGTGTAAGCCACCTGTTCTCCCAGTGTGGCACCCCTCTGAAGAACCTGTTTCTAAAGAGGTAGCAGAAAAAGTAAGAGCGAAAAAACTAGCATTTAGAAGGTACAAAAAACTCTGGTTATGTATTTTGTATATATAGTTGTGTAACTATTGCTGCTCGTTGCTTTTCTGTATTTTATGGTCGTTTTAGTGTGTTATCAACGGCTTCTATCATTTATTGTTTACATTCACTTGTTGAACTGTCTTCACCTGTTATGCCTATGTGTTTTTATCATGTTGTACTCCCGGGTCGACCCTGAAATATAAATAAACTCGGGAGGAGGATAGTGAGAGTTACCAAAAGAAACAGAGGGAGGCGGGGAAGGCAGTTAGGAGTACAAACAGAGGTAAATGTTGCCAAATCAGTGTTTATAAAAAAAACAAAAGAAAAACACACAAGGGTGGGGATAAAACATATTTTAGATACATAAGTGAAAAGAGAGATCAAGGGAGGAATAGTAAGGTTAAAAGGGTAGGGAGGAAGAAAACCAGAGAAAGCAAACATATTGAACGAATATTTCTGCTCAGTATTTATGGAGGAAGGGATAGGCAGTGGACCAGTGATAAAGGACAAGGACATTAAGGGACAGGAGGTGGTCACTAGTTATTATACAGAGGAAAGAGTTCTTAAGGAACTAACACAAAGGTACACAAGGCAATGGGACTAGACAAGGTGCACCCCAGGTTACTGAGGGAACTCGAGGAGCTGGCTGCACCTCTGACAGCCCTATTCAACCTGTCACTAGAAACGGAGGAGGTACCAGGGGACTGGAGGAGAGTGGATGTGATCCCACTCCTTAGAAGTGTTAATAGGGAGGAGACAGGAAATTACAGGTATGTCAGCCTGATTTCGGTAGTGGGTAAAGTAATGGAATCGCTACTGAAGGAAAGTGATTGTGGAATACCTTGTTAACGGTGGTTTACAGGATCCAAGGCAACAGTGATTTCAAGGGGGTCTTGCCAGAAGAAACCTGCTCAAATTTTTTTGACTGGGTGACCAAGGAGGTGGATCAGGGAGGAGCAGTAGATGTGGCCTACCTGGATTTCAGTAAGTCCTTCAGCACCATTCCACATAGAAGACTGGTGAGCAAGCTGGGCAGCTTAGGAGTAGGTCCTAAGGATGGCTAGGAAATAGGAGTTGGAGGGTAGTGGTTAATGGCGTCCCCTCTGAGAGCAAAGTTACCAGTGGGTGCCACAAGGGTCAGTGCTAGGCCGGTCCTCTCCAGTGTCTTTATTAGCGACATTGCAGTAGGGCTGAAAGGGGAAGTATGCCTGTTCATGGATGATGCAAAAATCTGCAACAGAGTAGACACACTTGGAGGGGTGGAATGAATGAGGGATGATCTAAAACAGCTAGAAGAATGGTCATGGGTTTGGTAGCTGAGTTTCAGTGCAAAAAAAGTGCAATATCATGAACTTGAGGACACAGAAAACCTGGGGGCAACATACCAACTGGGAGAAGAGGTATTAGCACTCTCAAAACAGGAAAGGGACCTGAAGATGATCATTTTTGATGACCTGAAAGTAGCTAAACAGTATGACAAGGCTGTGGGGAAGGCTAACGGGATGCTAGGATACATATGCAGGGGTATCGCCAGCAGAAAGAGGGAGGTGGTAATACCCCTGTATAGATCACTAGTGAGACCCCCACTTCGAGTACTGTGTCCAGTTCTGGAAGCCCCATCTCCAACAGGACAAAGGGTGGAGGCAGTACAAAGGAGGGCAACCAAAATGGTGAAACGACTGCATCAGAAACCCTATGAAGAAAGGCTTAAAGAATTAAATATGTACTTCCTAGAGGAAAGGAGGGAAAGTGGGGATATGACAGAAACTTTCCAATACCTCACAGGTATAAACAAGGTACAGGAAGATGGTATTTTCCAAAGGAAAAAGGCGCTTGAGGACAAGGGGTCACAACATGAAGCTGGAGAGGGGGAGACTCAGAGGAAATGTGAGAAAGTACTTCTTCATGGAGAGGGTTGTGGACTTATGGAACTGTCTTGCATTGGAGGTGGTTGGGGCTAAAATGGTTACAGGATTAAAGAGTGCATAGGATAGACACAAGGGGCTATTAAAAGTAAGGTGGAGGGGTAAAACCCAGAGACATAGTAGGGTCTGCGATGGCAGTGTAGGTAGGAAAAATGGGGCAGACTGTGTGGGCCAAGAGGTCTTTATCTGCTGCTAGCTTCTATGTCTCTTTCTTAGGAAAACGGAAAGCTGAGGCTTTTTAGATGACACTTCCCCCACCCACACAGTCCGGGACACTGTTGGGGAATACTTTGTGAGGCCCTGTACCCCAGGCCTCATGTGATGCTTTCTCTCAGTTCCCTTGTTCCACAAGGTGGTGGTCAAGGCCCTGAAGGACAAAGTGCAGATGAATCTGATCGCTCCAGACTGGCCGAGACAGATCTTCTAAGAATCAGTCTTCTCCAGTCATACTAATGGGTCTTAGTCAGAGGTGTTAGGACCCCCAGGAGCAAAATATTCTGTAGCTTCAGGAGGGGAATGACGTTGGTGCCTGTGCTGCCCATGAGGCTGGTGTAGTGACATCACACACATGAGCCAGCCAGTAACTGATGCCACCCCTCCTCCTCAGTTCTGTTTTTCCAGCCATTGAGTGTGCACTGTTAGAGTAGCCAGAGTCATTAACTGCATCAGTTATCTCCTCAGTGTGTCTTATTTTATTTATTTATTTTTTTTATTTATTCAATCTAGGATTATAAATACCTTTGAGCGCTAAGCAGCTTATTTACAAAGGTTCCACGTCAATGTGTGTGTGTGTGGGGGGACAGATCCGTAATGGAAAACAGACTGGTTTCACAAACAATTAAGCAATTCATATTACGAAATACAGAATAAGAGAACAGCAAATACACATTAGTTTAACATGTGATTCAAGGCAGGGAGTGAGAAGAGGAGGGAATTAGGAGGGGAGCCAGATCAAGGAAGGGGAGAGCAACCAGGCGGCATTGTCAGGTAGCAGCTAGGATAGTAAGGGACGAAATTCAAGGAAGACAGTGGGGGAGTGGGGGAGCTGGGAGGGCAGGAAGGGAGAGGGTGTGAGAGGGCAAGACAAGTAGAGAGAACAGTGGAAGAGCAGGGGGCTGAGGTCCGGGAAGAGGGACAAGGATGTTAAGTGGTGCAATCACAGGAGTTTTCAGTTAGGATGTGCTGACGAAGTTTGAATTCACAGAGACTAGTAAGGTTAGCCAAACCATTGTGGAGGCCATTTAACCAGTATGGCGCTTTGATACAAAAGGAGCACTGGTATTGGGCGGTCCAGCACATCGGGACTAGTAGGAGTGCGGAAGATGAGGTGCATGTATGTTGGATCTTGGGGGATTTATGAAGTAAGCATCCTGATCCCGAAGGCATGAGTCCAAGGAGAATCTTTTTGGCAAGTAAGCAGGCGTGGTATTTAATTCTCCCATGCAAGTTGAGCCACCCAGCCTGCATATAGACATCACAGGTGTGGATGAGGCGTGATGCACCAAATAGGAGTCTACAGGCCTTATTTAGTGCCACAATGAGCCTTTTGAGTGCAATGATGGAAGCAGTTCCGTAAATGACAAGGCCGTAGTCGATTAAGAAGAGCACCGAGCTGTGGACAGCAAGATTTAGGGCGTCAGGTGTTAGAGACTTTCTCAGTCGATAGAGGAGCCCAATCCTGGTATTGACGGCTCTGGCAACATTTTCGATGTGCAGTGAATAGGTGAGGTGTCTATCAAGGGTAACCCCTAGGTACTTGAAGTGCTGTATTTGTTCAAGGGGGGTAACCTTGTGAATTTTGGATGGTAAGAGCATGCTCTTTATGTCGACTGCGGGCTGAGGAGAACAGGACTTTTGTCTTCTTATAATTTAGTACTGGTTTATGGTTGCAGAACCAGTGCTCAACTTCCATGAAGCCCTTTTGAAGGTTACTTTCAAGGAGGTAAGGGTCAGGGAGGCTTGCAAAAATGACAGCATCATCTGCGTTGAGCAGCATTCACTGGTGGCAGGCAGTCGGTAGATTAAGGAAGATGCTGAAAAGGAGTGGACCCAAGATTGAGCCCTGGGGTACCCCAAACCGAACAGGCTTCTGGTCAGAGATAGCATTGGAAATCTTCATGCGTTGAGATCTGTCCCCAAGATAGCTTCTAAACCAGGGCAGTGTATCAGGGGAGAGACCAGTTTGTGAGAGTTGTTTAAGGAGGAGTTGGTGATTAACCGTGTCGAAGGCCTTGGTTATGTCTATAAAGACTGTACCCACAAGACTGCCTTGGTCAATAGATTGCTGGATGTAGCTGATTAATTCTAAGAGTGCGGTGATGGAGCTGTGCCTTTTCCGAAAAGCCATGCTGTTGTTCACACAGTAGGGAGTATCTATCGAGGTACTCCAAGTTGGTTGGTAAAAATACATTCGAGTATTTTAGAGAGGGGTGGGAGGATTGATATAGGCCTATAGTTGCTGTGTAGTGTACGGTCTCCAGATTTGTGAACTGGGGTAACAATGGCTGTATTCCATACCTGTGGGAATTGCGAGAGGGTTAGAGAGGTTAAATAATTTAGTAATAGGTGGAAGTACTTCCTTTGTGGTGAGTGCGATTAACTTGAGGTCTAAAGAGTTACCACTGTGCCAGGCCTTGCCCAGCACATTGTTTAGTAGTTTCCTGACCTGGGCCACTGAGACATGTTTAAAGTAGAAGGGGGGGGGGTTAAGATCTGTCTTGGTCTCAGGATGATGTGTTGCCATTAAGGTGGTGTCGTCAAAGTCTTGTGGCAGCACACTATTTAGGTCAGTGAAGGCATCATTAAAGGTATTCGCTATTGTCAGCGGGTCAAGTATGGGGTACCATCAAGGTTTAACATCACGGGAGCCTTTTTTGGGTCTTTTCCCCAGAACATAATTGATATTTGCCCAGAATTTCCTGGCTCGCCCCAAGTATTGGTAAGTTACTCCTTGTGGTGATTGCTTCATACTTAACGGATTTCCCGAGTACAGGAGTTTCTTGCAGCTTTATAGGTTTGCCAGACCTGTAGCTTGCTAGAAGATTTAGCACAGTACCAGAGGTGGTCCCTTAGTTTCATGCTGTCTATCAGCCGAGGAATAATCCAGTGATGAACAGTGCCGCGCACCTTCATTTTCTTGAGGGGTGCGTGAACATCACAGACAGCATTGAACATAGTGATAAAATGTTGCAGTGATACATTAATGTCTGTAGAGGAGTCAAGTAGTGACCAGTCCTGACAGCGCAAGTGTTGTTTTAGGAGTTCCAGGTGGCCATGTCTTAGCACTCTGTTGTAGATAGTTAGAGGCAGTGGGGCATGGAATTTGTTGGTCCAATTGCAAGCAACAGGGGAGTGTTCACTGAATGAGTCAGGGTGCACACTTACGTTGGCGACACGGTCAGGGCGATTGGAGATTATCCGGTTAAGACTGGTGCTTGACCCAGTCTTATAGTTAATTCTAATGGGAGAGCTGACCAGCTGAGTAAGGCACAGAGCTGCCAGTGCATCCTTTACAGGGCCACTGGAGGCAGACAGCCAATTTATGTTGAAGTCACCAAGTAATATTGTCTCAGCGATGTGATTTTGGGCTCTCGGGTAGTCCAGGACTTTATGAAGTCCATTGGTAGGGTCAGTGGGAGGTATGTAAACTGATTGTGAGAGTCTCGTGGTGGGCCGCCAGTAGCACTTTAATCGCTAGTACCTGGGTGGGGCACCCAAGGTCAGCAACAGGCAAGACCAGTCCTTTTAGAGTGTCTTTTTTAGATAGATAGCACAACCACCACCACGCTTGGTCGATCTGTCCAATCTGAAGGTAGTGTAGCCAGGTATGGTAACCGCTGTGTCTGGTATTTTGGGAGATAGCCAAGTTTCAGTGACAGAGTATATGTCGGGGTTGTTTATCGAGACCCAGGCTTTAAGGAGGTCGATTTTGCCCAGAATGCTGCAAATGTTAATAGAGGCCAGGTGAAGACTTACCTATTTCTGGTGATTATCCTTTGTAATAAGGTGTGCTGGTCCAGGGTTGGGGTGGATGTTACCTGATACCAGAAGCAGGAGGGCGAGCCTTAGTAGGTATTCTCTAATCAGTTTGGATGCTTGTTTAGTAGCCATTCTGGAGCTATGCAGTGATTTCGCTTGTTAACAGTACTGTTTTTCTCTGGTACTGCCTTTCTCAGTTTGGCACTGAACCCTTTTCTTGTTGTTTTAACCATCGATATGCTGCATCCTAAGTGGCAAAAGAAAAAGGGCAGTGCCACCTTGCATCGGTGCCTCTGAGGGGGTCCTACTACTGCCCAGGATCGACATCCGAAGTATTGAACCTGCCTTGGATCGAACAACAATATGGATTGGTGCGATGCCAGCTTATCAGCTGATTGCTACACCCTGGAAATGTGTGCATGAAAGTGGGATCATTCACCCTCCCCACACTTCTGGAGGCACGCCTCTACCAGAGATGCTTTGGTAACGTTTCTGGGTCTGTCACCTGGGCTCCTTCCTAGTACCTCTGGTACTGAGGAAGACTAGAGTCCTCCACACATTTGCCTCACCAAGACATCGGAAGTCCAGGGGGCCAGTGCTACCCAGCTCCTGATAGTAAGCCTAGTACCAGTTAGTGGGGCAGCACCAACAGTGAGAACAGGCCCCCTTCTGGCACTGCCTGCAGTGTCAGAGAGGTGTATTCCAGAGTCGACTCTGAGCTTGAGGTGGTAGTTGTCTCCTTCCTTGAGTGCCCCGTTGGCCTGGAGGAAGATGATGGTGCCGACCATGGGCTTGGAAACAGGACAGTGATGAGGGAAGCCACCTTGTGCCCATTTTTGAACTGGACACCAGATCTGGTGTCACTCCTGGTATTGTCCCTAGGCCTGGCACTGGGGGTGATGCCAGGATCCATTTGTGTGCTGCCTGTGGACTGGGTTGGGTTCCAGTGCCATCCCCCAGTAATGGTTCCTTCCCAGGGCCATTTATGGTGCTGGTATGGTTCCAGTGCCACTCGGCAGTACCGGGTCCTGGGCCATCTCCAGGGGTGCCCCAGTCTGGGTGTTGGGCTTGGCTCGGGAGCAGAGTCCGTCAAGGTGAGGGGCTGAGATGTGATGCTGGGCCTGTGGTTGTCCCTGTGACCAGTGCTGGAGGCAGCACTGGCCAGGGTTCCAACACTAGTCCGGTGGCTCGTTTCTCCCCTGAAATGATTGACACCATCACTGATGGCACCAGGGCTGCTCTATGGGACCTGTATGGCTCTGCTTTCCCCAACTAGGGGTCTCCTACCCAAGGGCCCATCTTGATCATTTCTCTGAGATTGGCTGGTTAAACATAGACGAATTTACCAGGGCCTCCCTCCAGGAGAGGTTCCCTGAGCACTCTCACAGCCCTGACAGAGAACTGGGAGTCATGGGCTTCTTCATCCCTCCCTCTTCATTGCCCCTTCCTGACCTGCCAGGTGTTGTGGGTCCTCTAGGGTCCATAACCTGGCAGCAGTACAGCAGAATGGCTGGTATTTTTCATCATTACCATTTTAAGTTTGACCAGGCCCAGTTAAGGCCTGTGGCTCTAGCACCACCGTCCAGCATTCTGATTTATTGCACTGGGTGTTTTTTTGTCCTGCACTAACTGGAACTGCACATTTTCTTGCTTATTTTCTTTTCTTCACTCTTGGAGTGGCAAAAAGGTAGTGTTTGTGCTATCAAACTGTATCTGATCTCACCTGCTAGCTGCTCCTCGAGCATTTTTTGAGGTTCCTACCCTACTAATTGTTTGATCTCTTGGAGCACAAAGTCTCACTAGAATGGCAGTCTATCATCTTACTTACATGGAGGTCCTCCAGACTTCAGTGTTAAAGTCTGAGCTTTTTGCCAGGTGGGCTGCCCATCTCCTCTCCAACTCCCTGTCCATGTGGCTGAGTCAGGCTGTAACACCCTTAAGCCCAACCCTTAGTTCCACTAAGCTACTAGTTGGGTTTTATTTTGTTTTCATATCCTATATCCTTTTCAAATCCCTTTGGGCTAGGAGTCTATAGCCCTCTCTCGCTCTTTTTCTGTCTCCTGGCAAATAGCATTGTGGGGGGGGGTGCTGGCGTCCGTTTCTAGCTGGCATGTGTGTATGTGATGTCACTACAGGTATGTTGGCCACATGAGCAGCACCGTTGTTGGTCCCCTCCTGAAGCTGCAAAAGATTTTGCTCCCATGTGGTCCTAGCACCCCCAGCTGATGCTTGTTAGTGTGACTAAATGATGAAGATATTCTGGAAGATCAAGAATTATAGTGAGTATTTAATTTTTCATTTCTAGTAACTATATCTCCTCAGCCTCTGCAGCAGGCCTCAGTGGTAGTTGTCCCTTCATCCAGACCTGCTGACCAGACAACAGAGGAAGGTCCTGAACCCAGACCTTCAATCCCTGTACCTTTTGGCCTAGTTCCTGAGCAGCTAAAGCTCCAGGTCTTTGGTCTCTTGGAAGACGTGCCACATTGTTGAGGATTCCCGAAAAAGTTGATTCACCAATGATATGCATTTAAATGGAAGGGATTCTCCATTTGGTGCCGGGCGAGGGACTTGATTCCCTTGCAGCCCTGTGGTGAGCATCCTGGAGTACGTCTGGCCCCTTTCAGTTGTGACAGCAAGCGATTACTTTTAAGGTGCACCTGGCAGCTATCTCTGCTTACAGGGCACAGGCTGGTAAGCTGACGGATGCCCAGGAGAAGGTAGTCTGGAACTTTTTTTAAAGGCCTTGACCACTTGTCTCTTCCCCCCCCCCAAGTGCTTGAACCACCGTCACTTTGGGACTTACTGCTGGTGCTGGCTATGCTCATAGTCAAGCCTTTTGAACCTATGCACACCTGTCATAGATTACTGCCTTCTTGTTGGCTATCGAATGCTCTGTACCCACTGGCTAGCACCTAGCTGTCAGTTGTACCATATGGTGTGGTTTCCACCCTTGTCTCTGCTGTTCATATCAAGGGAAACTCTATCCTATGTGCCGTCGCCCATGTAATGTACTATTTGTGTTGCCATAATTACCCTTACTGTATGGCAGGTCCTATCTGCACATTTTTCATTCAAATGCTGTTCCATCCTCATGCTGAAAGTTTATTCGACTGCTGTCCAAGCCTGTATCATGCTGTATTCTGACTCCTGTTGTAATGTCTACTGACTGATATTCTTGTTTGTACCTTGTAACCTCCCAGGTCACACCTGAAAATAGGCACTTGGCTGTTTAGTATGCTTATCTGGTTAACAAAAGCAAATTAAATATCACTTGAGCCAGAAGGATTAGTGATCCCCACGTGCTCTTGGTGGAGACTCCTTATCTGGCCTTCCACAGTTCCTCCAGAAGGGTAGTACTGGAGTTTCACCTTAACCAGGTGATCAACCTTCAGTTATACTTCAGTTATCCATCTTCAGAGGCTGACAGCAGGCTCCACACTTGGGACCTGCAGAGGGTACTTTTTTATTACAAGGAGGTGCATTGCTGGAGTTCAGGGTGAGGCTTGCCAGCTGTTCGTAACATATGCTTAAGCTGCAGCTGGCAGACCATCAGCAAAGTGGATGATTGCCAGATAGATCACATCCTTCATTGGCCTCCTGCTATAGGCTGGCTGGTAAGGAGCATCCCAAAGGGCTCAGGCTCATTCCACCAGACATCACTGCTTTGGTAGCTGCCTCCAGAGACATACCTATGCAGGAGATCTGTAGGGCTCCTACCTGGAGGAAGGCACACACCTTCATTTCCCATTACAGCATTGATATATATGTAACGTTAGGATGCTACTTTTGGGGTCTTAGTTCTCCAGTCTCTATTTGCCAGATAGGGGTGTGCACCTTGCCTCCTCTTCCCCGGAGAACTGCTAGGAGTCTACCAGAGTGTGACTAGTGAATTGTATCCACGCCCTTAAACATAGGTCATTCACCTGTAACCATAGTTATAGGAGTGGTATGTAGTTCACACCCACGCAACCCACTTGGCTTCCCCTTGTGGCACACAGATCCCTGCTTCCAGTGTGCAAAGATCTTGCATCACAGGGCGGAGCCAAAGGATATGCTGCCTGGTGTTGGGAGCAGCTTAGCTTGAAGATGTCTGATGAATTGGATCATGCCAGTGGAACTCGAGTGTGGATCTGAACTGTATACCACTCCTAGAACTGCAGTTACAGGTGAGTAAACTGTTTATTAGACTACTCATTTTTTATTTTATTGATTTGGTAGACCTATAACAATAAACTTAAACCACAACACATTGGGACAGAAATAATGCATGATCATGAATTTGAAAATCCTGAGTACTTTATTACCAATTCACACTTTCACATAATGCATTGGTTAAAGAGTTATTAAAATACAAAAGACCCTCACCATGGCAGGTTTTGCGTAAGAGAGGTTTAAATGGTACTGAATACATCCAGCACTGAGCAGTTCACTTCATTTGCTATATAGTCCATGAACAATTGCCAGTTAGCCTGTTTTTTTTATCTTTACTGAATGTGAGCTGTGCCGTTATACCCTTCATGGCGTGAATAGACTGAATTGTGAAGCCAAGTACTCAGCAGGAGGTGGAATCAGCTGGCAGAGAATGAGTGAAACTGTATTGGTTTTTATATTACAACTGTGTTTTTGGGTCCTTTTTTGGAAATTAACTTCATCTCCATTGGCCCGAACATCTTTCTGTTCTTGAATAAAACTGGAATTAAAAAAACAAAAAACAAAACAAACTCTGATGTAGCTGTGGATAATGACACTTCTATGGTTTCTAGGCATGGGACATCACAAAGAGAACATTTGCTTATACCAATCACACAGTTCTGCCTGAAGCCCTGGAACGCTGGCCAGTGGATCTTGTGGAGAAGCTGCTGCCAAGACACCTGCAGATCATCTACGACATAAATCAGAAACATCTGGATAACATCGCCAGTAAGCATTTTTGCCAAGTACTCTTCTTTATAAACAAAATATTGTGGTACTCTGCTTGCACAAATGAGGCTAAATGGGGCTCCTGACAAGTTCCATCCATTAGTACAGTTGGTTGATTTTATTTATTTAAATTTTGTTAACCAGGTAAGTACACTAGAGGCACAATGACACCATTTTTAGGAATGACTGGGGCACTGTAAGGTACAGTATGAACTGCAGAATTTCACAGTACATTCAGAGGTTTACACTGGAAAACTAATACACATGAGGTAGCCATGCCCACTGGATTGCATAGAATAAGCAATACTTTCAGAGGTTTACAGTGGAAAACTATACATACACATGAAGTAGTCGTACCACTGAACTGCATAAAATAAACCAGAGAAAAACAGGTAGTCTGATTATGGCTGCATAAGTTAGCCGAGAACAGGTGCAAGCTTGCTCACCCATCAAGTAACTCTTACAGCTAAAAGAGAACCTGTTGAGTGATAGTGACTGCCTGATTGATAGGGGTATTTTGTTCCAAAGAGATGCAGCTTAGTAACCAAAAGAGCTATATCTCATAGTGGTCTGAAAAAGTGGGCTAGCCAATAGATTATTGGACGTAGAGCTTGAGCCAGGCATTTTAACTGGTTTGTGCGAGTTGTATAGACAAGGTGTTTTAACTATAGCAAAGACAAATTTTGCGAGTGTCCACTGGGCTTTGTCATCAGGCTGGAGCCAGTTTAATGCATAGTGTGGCAGTCATGGGATCTATACCTGTGATGAACCTGGCTACCTAGAGATAAAGGCTGCATTTAACTTTGACAACAGATTTCGGGACAGCATCAACTACAGCCCTGAAGTTGAACAATCGTAGTAGATTGCTCTGTGCGATGGTTAATCTGGTATCAGCAGTAATAGACCAGGTGTAGACTGAGATGGGGTGTCACCCGAGGGTTAAATAAATGTAGATGGTGGTTTAATGTAGCAGATCTACCCAAAATTCATGATCTGTCTGATGAATGCTGGGGCAAAATAGTGGTTCGCATCAGTTTTTTACTGACACCTTGACAAATTTTGCGATTTTCAGCTCCATGTACTTGATGCAGATTCTTGGGCCATTACTTCGAGAGTAAGTGAAATATACATTCAAGTGTGGTCTCTATGGATAGGCGGGAGTTGGAGCTTTAAAATGCATACTCGTATGTTACCTCAGAAGAGTAATGTTAAAAGTTATAGGGTTAAATACCAACCACCACCCCTTACTTTCTTGTGAAATTTCAAAGTATTCTTATATTTGATCTTGTCAGACAGGATTTATTGTGCTTTACAATATAACTTTATGTTGTCTGAAATGGTAAGGATTCTGCTTTGAATTGCATATGTGGTTTTGAAGTCTTAAGGTAATATAAGAGGATAAATTGATAAAAGTGAAGACACCATTAATAGACATTTTAGCAAGTTTATACCTTGTCAGATTTTGTGATTTTTCAGCTACGCGTTCTTAATGCAGATTCTTGGGTCATTACTTCGAGAATAATTTAAATATGTATTCAAGTGTGATGTCTATGAATAGGCGGGAGTTAAAGCTTTAAAATGCATACCCATAAGTTGCCTCAAAGGTCAATTTTAAATGTTTTTTTAAGGAAGGAAATTTATCTAAAAGAAAAAAAGCAAACGCCTTTGTTTATACAAAATATTTAAATTTCAAAAATGTAAAATTTAAAATACGACTGTTAGTAAAGTAGTGGAACTTGGTCTTGTCCATCTAGAAAAAATCTTCATCACTGTCCGATACGCCAGTATCATCTTTGTAATCACATACATCTTGGTCCTCATCTGAGTCCTCATCATTTGCATTTTAGAGCAGAGTTGTAACATTATCTGGAAATGGTGTGTCCATCCACGTCCACTTTACATTGAGATCAGTCCATCCGTGCAAAGCTGCATTTGGGGCATTGATGACTGCAACGGAAGAAAGCCTCCACAATCGGCAGTCGTAGTTGCCTCATAGAATATGTAACTTCAGGGTTTCCTGGCAGGGTGGTGGTAGAGGCGGATCAGTTAGTGTTATATTTCTCTCAGAAGATCTGCTGCCTCACTATATTTACATTAGTAGCTTGTTTCCTTCTGTACAGTTTATAGACCTACCCCTCCAACAGATCTACAGCAGCCTTATCCACTTGCCAATCACGCCCAAGTTTCTGAGAGGCATCCAGGAATTTGGGGTACTTTTGAAGGACATTCCAGCAAATCTTCTTACGCTTTTTGAAGAACTCTGAAACAGTCATTGCCTGTGAATGCATGGAAGCCAACTAAGGCTTTCTTTGTTGCAGTGGTCATTTCACACTTGCTAATGTTGAAGATTTTCCTACTGTTACCAGGGCCATTGTCCAGGTATATACTTTGATCGCATTCTGAAAATAGTGACAGTAAAATTATTGGTATATCTGTATCCCCAGATGGTGAACGAATGATGGGGCCTGGATGTATTGTAATGACATGTTGCATATAAAGGGCACTTTTGTGTCTGCTTCTTCCTGGTCAGAACAGAGATCATCCACAACTACAGTCCCTTCTTTTGTGATCATGTAGCATTTGTCGCTTTGAAAAATGCATCATTTGGCCCTCTGGCAAACTCGTGCAATTTTCTCCCCAGGCCTGCATGATCAAATCAAGCCAGTGGTCCTTGTTAGATCCGTTAGAAAGACAGTAACTGAAATTCTTTGGCACTTTGGTGTTGGGACCTTTGATAATATGCTTCTAACTAAATCCTTGTTGAAATCTCACAGCCTCTTTGATTGACTGCTGTCTGTATCTGCAACAACATCCACTCCTACAAATCTCTTTGGAAGACTATTCAGGAGTTTAATTGCCAGATCAGATTGTTTCAGGGTTTCTTGTCATAACCCGCAGTGTTGCCATTACATCAACTATGTATTCTGAGACACCTTTCCTGGAGGGAAGCTACGAAGTGTCTAACACTGGACAGTATTCTTCTAGCACCTCAAGTAACTTGCTCTTTGGTGTTGTCCGTCTAGTTCCATCTGCATTGACTAGACTCAGCGGGACTGGGCCCAGGCAATAATGTTAATAACTTGTTTATATCTACAGGGAAGTTGTGCTTATTTAAAAGGGCCAAAAGTTTTCCCAATATATCTTGTCAGTTTCAGCATGTGCACCTGATAATAGGTGCTGTAGCCCAGGGAAATGTTAATGTATAGTATAGATGCCCAAATATATTCCAACAGTTAAAATGTAGTAGCCATCATAAATTTACTTTCACCTGGTCACTCTGACTTCCCAGTCTTAAGAGCCTCCCCCATTCCACCCCTGCACTCTGACAAGTTATGATGTGATCCTAGGGAGAGCGTGTGGACACGCTCCATTATAGTCTATGGAGGGCAGCTTTCACATCATTTTTACGTTCGCTTGCGCAAGGAACATTTTGGGAGAGTAGCACACTTTGGGTGTGCCTCTCCCATCATCTGCTCCCTTGACAGGCGTGATCCTGCACCAATGGTGCAGGGCTCTGCTATGACATGGTGTTCCTCTGCTTCAAGGAAAGCACCACTGCCATACTGAGCACTTTCGTCGCGCCGTCCCCCCTCGCGCCGCTCTCCCCCAAAGCTTTGGTGCCAGCTGGGAGCCCACCCAGCATGGCAAGCGTTAATTGCCGACGGGGGTGCCAATCCCCATCTGCTCTCGGCCCCCCAAGCCATCCTGCTGCCACACTGGAGCCCACCCCAGCGTGGCAAACCTTCCCTTTGTTTTGCCGGCGAAGTGCCCAGTCCCTGCCTGCTCTCGGCCCCCCCGCCGTAGTTTGCCGATGGGGTGCCTAGTCCCCGCCGCTCATCGCCCCAGCCATCTTCTGCCATGCTGGGAGCTCACCCCAGCGTGGCAAATGTCCCACGCCGCTTTTTGTTTTTAAAACCTGTAAAATAAACGGGTCCCACGCGCTGCCTCCCAGCCCTCCCACAACCCGCACTCACCCACCGCGCACCCAGCCTCCCCACACACCCCCCACACCTCACCCATACTTACCTCCGCATCTGGGCGTGATTTATCTTCGGACCGGGAACACGCCTGCACTCTTCAAAGGCGACCGCGAACGGAGGAAATGCCGTAAGCTATATAATGGGCTTGATAGGGGTTTCAACTTATTGCATATCTCAGTCATTTTTGGAATTTTGTACCAGATTTTCAACATAGGGTTTGGGATTCTCATCAATGATGTCGTATTATTTAGCTCTCGGCGGTGATTTCAAGGCACCGCGCAGTCACCGCGCCGAAATCACCCTTCAGACCTCGAATAACGCCATGACAGTAACATCATTCATGAGAAGGGGTCCCAAAACCCCATGTTGAAAATTTGTGCAAGAATTCCAAAAATGACTGTTTTATGAGCGCATGTATGCAGTTCGTAGACGCAGGCTCGTAAGTTCGTGGAATTTTCAATATTTTCACTCCAGATTTTCAACATTGCCATTTTACCACACCTCCTCATGAGCAGTACAGCTGTCATTTTTCACATCCTGCCCAAAATGTGTTTCTGCCCATGTAGCGCATAATGGCGCAGTCGGTGTGCGAACTCAATGTATGGGACACATTAAGAAAATCACAGTGACACTGTTCATGAGCAGAGGTCTTAAAATGGCTGTGTTGAAAATTTGGTGACAAAATTCATAGAAATGACTGTTTTACGAGTGTTCATTGTGCAGTTCCTATTCACGCTCGTAAGTTTGCAAATTTTCAATATTTTCACTCCACATTTTCAACATTGCCATTTTACCACACCTCCTTATGAGCACTGCAGCTGTCATTTTTCATATCTTGACCAAAATGTGTTTCCGCCCATGTAGTGCACAATGGCGCAGTCGGTGTGCAAAATCAATGTATGGCACACAGTAAGACAATCACAGTGACACTGTTCATTAGCAGAGGTTTTAAAATGCCAATGTTGACAATTTGGTGAAAAAATTCCTAACAAGGACCGTTTTACGAGCGTGCATTGCACAGTTCCCACGCACGCTCCTAGGTTTGCGAATTTTCAATATTTCCACTCCAGATTTTCAACCTTGCCATTTTACCACACTTCCTTATGAGCAGTACAGCTGTCATTTTTCACATCCTGCCCAACATGTGTTTCCACCTATGTAGCACACAATGGGGGTAACAAAAAGGTCATGCTGACAATTTATTGTGCAAATACCAGCAATAGCACAGATCATTAGGGTAAAGCACCATACATGCCAAACACCACTGCAAATACCAGCAAGCGAACGTTCGGCATTGACAAATGCTTGTTATATATTGTAGTGATAATCAAAGACACCGGTCAACGAATCAAGGGCACTGGTCGACTAACAAGGCCCTTGTTAATCACCAAATTGCCATTACAATATATAAAATCGATGTGAAAGCTGCCCCCCATAGACTATAATGGAGCATGTTCCCGTGCTCTCCGTGGGATCACATCATAACTTGGCTGAGTGCGGGGGTGGAGCGGGGGCTGCTCTTAAGACTGAGAAGGCCGAGTGACCAGGTGAAAGTACATTTATGATGGCTACTACATTTTAACTGTTGGAATATTTTTGGGCATCTGTACATTAACATCATTTCCCTGAGGTAAGGCACTGATATATAAGGTGCAAATGCTAATTCATTTAACTTGGTGGATCTTTTCCTTTGGTAGTTACTTGTGCTTTTTTGTTTGCATCATTGAAAGTTTTTACTGGGGCTTTTGAAATTGGATCAAAATTTTTTTTTTACCTCTTTCCAGTCTTTCTTTGACAAACTGTTCATACATTTCTGTACTTCGCTCAATGATACTGGTGAGATTCTCTTCAATATCAGGTGCAACAAGTGCTCCTGAGGACAAATTGTGCAATCTTTCAGCATCTAAATTAGCACTGAATGGGTTGATAAACTCTTGATTGAGAAGTCAGTATGGCTTTGACGCATTGTTCCGACTTGAAGATTTCAGATGACCTACATGCTTTTTGTGGATTACTGGCTGAACTATGAAGGCCAGTCATCTCCAAAGTGCTCTCTGAATTTTGCTAGATATGGCCGATTTAACACCCATTATCATAGGCCATTTGATTTGCAGAAAAGTGTTTTATTCCACCTGGAATTTTGGCACTTTGTATGTCTGCTCACCAGCTTGGTCAGCTGATTCCCTAGAAGCATTTTGATGGCTCCTTTGAACTGAAAGTCCTTGCTTTTCAATTAATGTCCTGGACCCTGGATGAGAAGCTTCAAGAGTTTCAAGTGTGTACACATAGTAAGCCCCACATTGAGCATAATTTTGCTTGTTGGAGGCGAAGAACAGGGGCAGTGAATATTTCCAACACAGTAGTCTCAGATCAGAGTTGTTTTCTTTTATTGCTGTGTGGAACAAATGCTGCTGATCCACTATATCCAGATATGTCATCCAGAACTGTGTGGTTTCCCCAGCTCATTGTGATGAATCCACGGCCTGAAGGTCTCATACGTGGTCTGAAAAGTGGCAGTCTCCTCTCCTTGAAGCAGTTTATGGAAGTCAGTGGGTTGAGGTGGTGATATGATCGGGTCAAGCAATACTGAAGGAGTGGCATTCAGTTCTGTTGAGTACTCTAGAAATCTGACCTGAAGTAATCGCTCTAAGTCATCTGCAAAATGCTCATGTACAGTTCATGCCTGATTGTAATGCTTCCCATGCAAAACTCCCCTTGTGCTGTCAGAGACACAAAGCCAGTTTGAAATACTATGTCCTCCAAGCCGCTGCCACCAACTAGCTGTCCTATAATGCCAAAGATTTCCAGGAATAGGTGGAAATCTTCCAAATGAATTATGACTTTGTGGAACTGAATAGGGAAATTCCACACATGATATGCCCTTATTACTGTGTGGAGCAAATGCTGCTGCTCCACTATATCCAGATATGTCATCCAGAGCTGCGAGGTTTTTCTCTGCCTGGCCCATGATCCTTGCTCCCATTCTCTTGACATGGTTCCCTGGACTGAATTTTTTCTTTGTCACTGCTAAACCTACACACCTACCTGGTCCTTCCTTGCTTGAATCCTGCTTTGATCATAATCTCACTCTGCTACTCATTCCAATACCTTCCCTGTCCACCCCTCGAGCCAGACACATTAGTACTTAGCCTGGTCGCGGTGTTTTTACTTCTTGGGAATGTAATCCTAAAATGTTCAGCACAGTATGCATAGTCCAGAATTTACCTGTTACCTGTATTTCTAACTGTTTGCTTACTGTATTGTCACTGTTTTGTCTTTTTACCTGACGTGGAACCTATGTAATGAGCTTGTTCTCAAAGGTGTTAATCCAAGATCACAATAAATAAAATACATAAATTGCTGCTCCACCATCAAGTGTCAGGTGAACACAGGTGCTATTTACTTGCTGAGCTATTTCTTGTGTTTGTCTGAGGTATTCACCTACAGTGGCATAATCAGTGATGGGTTTGTGGAAGATATGTGATAACTGTCGTCTTTGGTGAACTTGAATGATTGTTACAAACTAGTGACAGACGACCAGTAAACCTTGGGACAAGCTGATCTTCCTTGTGTGCTTCCTGACTGTTTCCATAGCATTAGCTTTGCCTTGCCAATATTTACCACTGATGTTGGCACAGTAGACTTCGGGCATATTGCTAAATGTGGTTGGCTCCTTCTTTGAATTCACCTGTCGATGTTCTAATTAATTTTTTTATTTTTATTTATTTTTTTTTTTTAGATACAATGGTCCTATTTTTATTTTATTTTTTTTCCCCTCACTTGCCCGGTTCCCACGGCTTTCAGAGGAGGCCTCGTACCTCCTCCTACTCTCTCCACCAGGGTAGTCCCCCCAAGGCATCCCTATCCCCGGTATCATCTTGCTCGTAGGGACAGGGTATTTATATATTTTTTTTTTCCACGATTTTTCTCCCAACCCCTAGGTCGCCGGCACGAAGGACATATGTCCAGACTCTGCAACATGCTGACGCACGCCGTCAGTCAAGCGCCTAACAGCGTCCCCCCTCCCCGACTCTGTGAAGCAGAGCTGCCGGTGCCCCAAAAGCACGTGCTTCCACCAGCTTCAGGAGCGTCGGGTGCATGCAGCACCCCATGGTATCCCACCCCTGAAGGAGGAGAGCATCCGTTGGGACGCTCAGTCCTCCTTCACCCCGCCAAACACCAGCAACTCGAGTCCATTCCCAATCCCGGGTCACCCGGCGCAGCATGAGGTGTGGCGTTCAGCGCCTCAACCCTCAGCGCCACCAGGCCAGCCCAATGGTTCTACTTTTTGAGTGAGGGATTTCAGTAGAATCTTCTCAGAGAAAGGAGCCTTCAGATTCTTCTTGGCATGCAACACCATGTGTGTTGTGTATTGTTCCTGTTCTGATCAAAGTTGTCCATCCAGAAAACTGTTAAGACAACAGAAGACTCTGACTTTGGCTGAAGTGGCAGTAACAGACCTTGCTCTTGAAAATGCTGCGAAAGTTCAGCCAAACCAGTTTCAATTTCACACACTTGGTCATAACTGCAACCATTTCCTAAATTAAACAGAATATTCATGGGCATTTTCTGACTGGTCATATTGTGCAGCACAAGTTCAACAAGTGCATGTTTTGTAGTGAGAAACCTGCCGCGTGTGACACCATGAATTTGGTCTCCTGAATAAAACTGCTAACTGGGAGACTTGTTAACTCTCTGTATGTTTGGGGGATTTTGGTGCATGCATGAAAAATTATTGAACAGTCTCTGGGGGCTGTCATTCTTTACTCAGGAGAGTATCCATTGTTGGTAGCCATGGTAGTTAAGGTGCTGTCTCTACAAATCTTAAGATATGTTCACGCAACAAGGAAGCAGCATGCTTGATGACTTGATTGTCATCCGTTCTCAAAAGCTCTGACTGATGCACCACCAGTTAATGATTCAGCACTGAAGACAACTAGTGGTTTTTGAGGAACAGCGGTTTTATAATCCCCTTATTTTTATTTCAACTGGTTTCTAAGTTTATAATGGTATCATTGATCTTCTAGTCAGACGCCCGATTTTTTTTTTATTCAGCATCATCATTGAAATGGCTTGGGGTCTGCGTCGCATTGTCTTCAATTACATGAAAAATGGCCTCAAACCCAGCTCCATCTGACTGCTCATTGTCATCGTCATCATCATCTCCACTGCTATTCTGATCATCTGGGGGTCCTGTCCCTTGTGATTACTGTATAATTTAGGTAGCACTTTTCATGTTTGTGAAACTCTCTTGCAGTGTGGTTCTCGGTCAGTTTTTGTGAGCATAGCTTGGTCATCACATAGCTCTGCCACCCTTTTCGTTGTGGCTTCAGCTGTTTTTGTAACAATAGCAGTTGGATATTGCTTCTTCCCCTTCACCTTGATTACATATTTGTTACAGATTCCACATGTATCAGGAAAATAACACACTAGATGATGAGGCACAAGGAAGACCGCCCCCGAGATGATGGTGATGATGGTAGCTACGTTCACCAGCATCTGCATGTTCTCCAGATTTTCTAATACCCTTGTCTTCTGTGAACTTTTGATAGCATTGTCTATGGTAGCCATGCTTGGCAGGGTCATAGTTGGTCATTGGAATTGATGCACACTGCTCATTATGACGATTTAATTTCTTGGATTACAATACCTTTGCGCCAGAGTCTCTTTTACAAAGGTTCCACGTCAGGTAAAAGACGAACACAGTTACATAGTAACTTACAAAACACAGGTAAGGTGAACAGTGCATGACAGATGAAATAAAATGCAAACTTAAGGAGAATACAGAATAACAATGCAGCCAGGAAAGGCTATGTTATGATAGAGGGGGGAGGTAGAATAGGAGCGGGGGGGAGTGTAGGAAGGGGGGATATGAGACAGAAAGGGAAGCTTAGATCACTGGGAATGGGGATAGAGGGGAGGAGAAATAGAGGTCCAAAAGGGGTTCAGTTTCACGATAAATGGGCAGGTATAGCTTAGGTCAGACAATCACATCTGCACTGTGTTGCGAGGTGCTGGCGAAGTTTATACTTGGTGTCCAGTCTTGGACTGGTTGCGGAGTGATGGTGGAAGGTCATTTTGCCAGCTTGCTGCCCTGTACTTGACAGAGCGATGTACTATGGCGGTGTGACAGAACAGAACTTGGTAGGCCAGGTCAGACATTCCACAGGTGTGGTGAGGGTTAGTTACCTCGTTAAGAAGCTTTAGGAAGACTGTAGGGGTTAGACCAAGATGGATTTTTTTCGTAAATGGACCAGTCTGATACGTTATATGGCCCTTGAGGTGTAGCTAGACTGAGCCTACAACTCGTAAGTATGGGTGAGTCTATATGCCCTAGTAGCTAGTCTGCAGGTTTTAAGGGTAGTACTGATTCTTTGAGTGTGGTATCCATGGCAGTACCATAAATAATTAGCCTGTAGTCAATTGAGGAGAATATTGAACTGTTGATTGCTATGTGGAGAGTATCAGGGGTGAGACAGTGCCCATGCCTATATAAGAGCCCAATCCTGGTGTTTGTTCCTTAGCTAAATGGTCCACATGGGTGACAAATGGCATGGCGGTATCTAGGGTTATACCAAGGTATTTGAACTGCTGGACCTGTTCAAGAGGAGAGTTAAGATTAAGGATGGTCAACTGGTGTAGTTTGTTCGTATTGTGAGGACTGGCAAAAAACATAGATTTCAGTTTTGTGTAATTAAGGAGGAGTCTGTGGTCAGAAAACCGTTTCTCGACAGCAGAGAAGTTGTCCTGTAGTTGTTCAAGGGGGAGGTGGTCAGGGTGACTTGACAAACCATGGCATCATCCGCATAGAGAAGTAAGTTAGACAAGCAAGCCTGAGGAAGGGTGTTGCGGAATAGACTAAAGAGCAGGGGACTTAGGCTCAGTTCTTGCGAGACACCAGATTGCACATGATGGCTGTCGGGAACACATTGCTTATTTTGACTTTCTGGAATCTGCCACCAAGGTAGCTCTCGAACCAACCGGTTACCTCAGCCAACAGTCCCAGGGCGTGGAGTGAGTCAAGTAATAGGGTGTAATTGACCGTATCAGACTTTGTGAAGTCAATATATATTGCCCCCACTAGGTGACCCTGGTCCAAAGTGTTATGTATAAAGTCAGTGCATTCAAGTAGCGCAGTGGTGGTGGTGCTACATATACGCCTTCCTAAATCCATACTGTTGCAGGCATTGTAGTTGATATTTCTCGAGGTGTTCTATAAGGTGATCCAAGACGATGCTTTCCAAGGCTTTTGAGAGGGGAGGAAGTATGGAAATAGAGCAATAGAGGGCTGTTTGGCCACCACTCTTGTGGATAGGTGTAACCACTGCAGCTTTCCATAGTGCTGGGAACTGCCCAAGGCAGAGTGATAGGTTCAGCAGTTTAGAGAGGAGGTAGTAGGACTGCATCCAGGGTTAGATGAAGGAATTTCAGATCAAGTGAGTCACTACTGGATCTAGTTTTGCCTAGCACCCGACCTAGGTATTTTTTTTTTTTAGCCTCAGTTAAGGTGGCTGTCCTGAAATGAAATATTGGGGGGGCCTTGGGAGGGGCAGGCATTACTGCCCTTTGTTATGCAGGTTGATGTATTGAAAAACTCTGGGGAGAATGCCGCCAAGGTCGGAGAAGGCCTTGTTTAAGGTATCAGCAATGCGCCTGGGGTCCTGGTCAGTCTCACCCTCCGCTTCAGTAATGGTGGGTGAAGATTTGCTACGAGTGCCCATCAGATCTTTAAGGTTATCCCAGAACCTCCTGCCATCGCCCCAGGAGTTTGAGAGCTCATTCTTTAAGTGCTGGATCTTAGGTAGATGGATTTTGCAGGTACAGGCATTCCTGGCTGCTTTGTACAGTTGAAGGTCAGCCTGTTTGCCGGTGGCACGGGCATGGTGCCAAAGATTGTCCCTGGAGGTCATCTGGTTTAGAAGGGAAGGGGTAATCCAGGAAATATTAGCCCCCTTCATCTTCCTTTCCCCCCCCCCCAACTGTCTTTTATCTGCCTGTACTACCCTCCCTGTCCACTCCTTCGGACCATTGATCATCCCCCACAGGCCACCGACACGGAGTCTGCCCCTAGAGTACCCGGTCTCTCCACTGTACTGCCTTGATTCCCAACTATCCCCCCTGGGTGGGGCCAGGAAGTGCCCATTCTTCCTCGACCTTACTTTGAAAAGAGCTGGCACAGCGGGGTCTGCCCATAAGTCAGTGGTTTCTGGGAGGCACTGATCGGTCTTCATCTAGGATAGAGAGGAGTACTTTCTGTTTTTCTAATCCCTTCCACCCCCTAAGGACGCCGGCTCAGGTAGACGATGTGCTGAAGCATGACCCTAGCAAGTGCCTGACAGCGTCCTCCCCTCCCCCAACTCCACGCCGAGGAGCTGCCACAGCCCTGAAAGTCGGTATTCCCACCAACCCTCAGGGGCATCTGGTGCGACAAGCACCCCTGGAATCCCACCCTGAAGGAGGAGAGCAGCCGTTGGGACGCTCAATCCTCCTTCCCCCTGCCGATCCCAGACGACCCGAGCTCATTCCCAAACCCGGGTCGCCAGCATGGTGTGAGGTGTGGCGTCTAGCGCCTCAACCCTCAGCACCACCGGGCCAGCCCCATCTTCCATTTTTTGATGGGGGCGTAGATGTCACAGGCAGTATTGAATCTGGTGATGAAATACTCAAGTGCTTGGTTGATGATATGTGCAGTGTGAATAGGAGACAAGTCACAATTTAGAAGATGAGCTTGGAGGTTGTCCAGCTGCCTTTACTTTAGGGCCTGGCGCAAAACTGTTTTGGCTAGAAGATTAGGGGACCTGTTTGACCAGAAGCAGAGAATGGGAGTGGTCACTAATAGCACCCGAGAGGATGGCAGTGCCAGAAATTCTCTCCGGTTAGTTAGAGATGATCCAATCTAGGAAGGAATTGGAGCCTGTACAGTGGTTAATTCTGGTAGGCAAGTTGATTAACTGGGCTATATTGAGTGAGTTAAGTTTTTTTACCACCTAACTGGGCTTGAATATCTTTGCTCTCTAAGAGTGCAGTAACTTGTCACTCAGAGGAGTTACTTAAGAGTCTCTTGTTGTCTGGGCAGGGCAATGCACTGCACACTGCAGGGTCCTAGGATTTTCCTTTCCACGTTTCCACTTGACAGAAAAGTTGAGACATCCTCTAAGAGTCTGAAATAAAAAAATTGAAAAAAATATGCGCGTGTGTGTCTGTGTGTGTGTCTGTGTGAAATACAAAAAACTACATTAATGCACTAGTTAGGGTTGATATCATGCCTTTGAAAGTGTGGAAATATGAGTTCTCGACAGTAACACCCCACCCTATCCTTCCCCACCCAGCCGTACCAACCCATCCCACTCCTCCACCCTCCACACACCAAAAAGCGTTGGGGTGTGCCTTGGGGTTGTCTGCCCTGACGCTCACCCCATTCTGCTATATTGTGTCCATCTCCGCTTATTTAGTTATGGAATGGATTTTGCCTCGGTGTTCATGCGATCAACAGACAGAACATGAATTTTGGGTAGATCTGCTACATTACATAACCATCTGCATTTATTTAGCTCTCAGGTGACATCCCACCTCCATCTACACCTGGTCTATAGGAGGTTTGCGTACTCTGTACAGGGAGCCAAGTTTATGGTGAATTTTGAAGGTGGCATTGTTCAGGTGGGCATCAAAGGTGAGGCAAGGATTAGGATGAATATTAGGCTGTGTTTTCATGTGTTGACCCTGACCAGTCATTGTTGCTATGCAGTTGAATGTCATGCAAGAAAACTAGGTTGAGTAATGACTTCGGGACTCCTACCTCAGGCAGCTGGATTGCAGAGATGATGTATTCTGACTCCAAAGTTCACACTAGCACATTTTGGCCCCCTGTGCACTTGTTGCCCCTCCATGCTAGTGGAAGCATACAGCCATAGCAGGTGCCATAACTGGGGAGAGAGACCAGGAAGTTATCCATTTCATACATGATGGTCTAGAAAACCTAGCAGCTCCCTGCTGATCCTACCTGATCCTGATTCAGGAAGAAAGCAGGTGGAAGGGAGCATACACTTGATACTTCAGTGTCATCAGAATGAGACTTAAATTTGTTGTAAGAGCATGAATGTTTAAAAATGGCACTTCAGAAAAGAAATCTGAACTCATTAAATTAAGGGAAATGCTTGTAGCTGTATTGGTCCATGTACAGGCATGTGAACGTTGCTTGATTTGATACAGTTAAGCTTTCAGGCCTACATAAATTCCTTCTTTAGGTGATTGAAGTTTTAGGTGATTTAAGTTTTTACAAAAAGCATTTAATTGATGCAAATATAAAGGGGGTGCTGCAGTGCCCCTACATCAAACAGTGTGGTTCACGTTAAACTCGGCTACAGAGTCAAGCCATACAAAAGTGAGGGTACTGGACTTCAGGAGGGCTGACTTTGGCAAGGTGGGGGAGTGCCTCAGAAAAGCACTAGCAAACAGGATAGGAGGTATGGAGCAACAATGGGGAATCATCAAAACTGCCATCACAGAGGCAACAAGCCTTTGTGTGAAGCAAGTAAACAAATCAAAACGAAAGAAAAAGCCACTATGGTTCTCAAAAGAGGTGGCTGTGAAAGTCAGGAAGGAAAAGATAGCATTCTGGAAGTATAAGGAAACACAGAAGGAGCAGGACAGAGAGCTGTACCAGTTAAGGCAGAAGGAAGCAGGGAGGGAAGTCAGAATAGCAAAGGCCCAAACTGAGGAAAAGATAGCCAACTCAGTTAAGAAGGGGGATAAAACCTTTTATAGGTACATCAGCGAGAGTAGAAAGACAAAGGGAGGGATAGTGAGGCTGAATAGAATGAACGGTGGGTGGGCAGAGGGGGACAGTGAAAAAGCAGGGATACTGAACGAATATTTCTGCTCAGTATTCACAAAAGAGGAGGGGGAAGTGCCTAATCCAATTAACAGAAGCACTCTTGATAGGGGGGTCGATCCCAGTCCTTTCACAGAAGAAAGGGTTCTGCAAGAACTCCTAAAACTGAAGGTGGACAAAGCAATGGGGCCTGATGGAATTCACCCCAGAATTCTAAAAGAATTAAGGGGGAACTAGTGAAACCACTGGCTACTCTTTTTAATAAATCATGGGAGGATGGGGTGGTACCAGAGGACTGGAAGAAGGCAGATGTGATTCCCCTTCACAAAAGTGGGACCAAGACAGAGACAGGAAACTACAGACCTGTCAGTTTGACCTCTGTGGTAGGGAAAGTGATGGAGTCACTTATGAAGGAAAGAATAGTTGAGTACCTAGAGGCCAGTGGGGCACAGGACCCAAGGCAGCATGGGTTCATAGCGGGACAGTCATGTCAGACGAATCTAATAGATTTCTTTGACTGGGTGACCAAAGTAGTAGACCAGGGAGGGGCTGTGGACATGGCCTACCTAGACTTTAGCAAGGCATTTGACACAGTCCCACACAAAAGATTAGTCAAATTAACCAGCCTGGGAGTGGGTCCCAGGGTGGTAGCCTGGGTAAAACATTGGCTGGACAACAGGACACAGAAGGTAATTGTAAATGGAGTCCACTCTGAAGAAAGAGGGGTTACTAGTGGGGTACCGCAAGGTTCAGTATTGGGTCCAGTCCTTTTTAATGTCTTCATAAGTGACATTGCAGAGGGACTGGAAGGAAAAGTATGCCTCTTTGCAGATGACACAATGATCTGCAACAGGGTTGATACACAGGCGTGGAAAGGATGAGAAGGGACTTGGCAAGGTTGGAGGAATGGTCAGAAGTATGGCAGCTAGGATTCAAATGCAAAGAAGTGCAAATAATGCACCTGGGAAACAAGAACCCAGGGAAGAATACACAATGGGGGGTAGTAAAACAACAAAAAGGAAAGGGACCTGGGGGTAATCATATCAGATGACCTTAAGGTTAGCAAGCAATGTGAGAAGGCAGTAGGGAGGGCTGGGGGTATACTGGGATGCATAGGGAGAGGCATCAGCAGCAGAAAACAGGAAGTTGTTATCCCTCTGTACAGACAGTTGGTGAGACCCCATCTGGAGTACTGCGTCCAGTTCTGGAGACCCCATCTCCATAAGGACATAGACAGGATAGAGGCAGTCCAGAGGATGGCAACTAAAATGGTGCAGGGTCTGCAAGAGAAGCTGCATGAGGAGAGACTAAAGGAGCTCAATGTGTATACCCTTGAGGAAAGAAGGGAGAGGGGGGACATGATAGAAACTTTTAAGTACCTCAGTGGAATCAACAAAATCCAAGAGGGTAGCATCTTTCAGAAAAAGAGACGTGCAAGAACAAGGGGACACAATTTAAAGATAGAGGGGGGGCAGTTCAGAGGCAATGTGAGTAAGTATTTTTTCACAGAGAGGGTAGTGGATGCATGGAACAGCCTTCCTGAGGAGGTTGTGGGGTCTAAATCTGTGGGAGAATTAAAGAATGCGTGGGACAGACATAAGGCAATTCTTGTGGGGGTTAGGAAGAAATAGGCTGTTGGTTAACTAGGATCTGCGGCCTATCCTGTAGGTAGGGAAATGGGCAGACTAGATGGGCCAAGCTGTCCTTATCTGCCGTCAAAGTCTGTTTCTATGTTTCTATATAGTTAGGGTTGAGTAGGGAGTTTAACGTTAAACCCCTGATTTTGCACCGCAGTAGCTTTGCATGTGTTAAACAGAACTGCATGAAATTTTGCACGTACAGTGTCGGGGCAGGGTCTTTTGATTTGGCAAGTTTTCATTCCATTCGGATTTGTGGATTCTGAGATCCAGATGGTGCAAAAAGAGGAAAGATCTGGGGGTGTTGCTGTTTTTCCTCTCTCCTGAAGCCCAGATGGTTTGGAATTTTTTTTCCCTGAAATTTTCAGGGTAGAAAGGGCTTGTGCTAGAATGGTGCACTGTCTTTGAAAAAAATATATAAATTTTCCCCCAGTTATAAGGATTTGAAATTTCGGTTCTAAGCATGCTCAGTGGGACCTTTCAGATAGATGTTTGATACAAAACAATTATTCCCTTTCACGAGAGAAGATTCTTGTTCCGTGAGTTGAAATTCTTTTTTTTTTTTTTTTTGTTGTTTTTGTACTCTTTATTTCTCTCCCTGCAGGCCGGGCATCCTTCCAGAGTACCCGTTCGGCTAAGTCTTTACTCCCAGTCTGAACCCTTTCTGCCAGTGTCCTCCCCGACTAACCAGGCAGGGGCAGGCTCGCCCTCCCTCGGCAGCCTTTTTCTGTAGTCCGAGGGGCCTTACCTAGCTTCAGGTCGGACCATGGAGTTCACTGTTGTGCTGGGCCGGCAGAGGGATGTGGACTTGCCCCTGGAGTCTCCTTCATCTGTCGGCTCACACAGGGCTTTTCTGCTGTTTTCGCCACAAGGCTCGGACATGCAGTGACGTCCTACTCGGCTGGTGTACGCTCCCGTGCACCCCCCTGAAAGATGTCCGCTGAAGCCTCAATCCCCTGCATTCTGTAGCCATGCACTGTGATGCCTCCAGTCTCCACCAGAGGCCACCAGTGCATCGGCTGGTGAAGTCCCCCCTCCCCGGGGAAGGAGAGCAGTCCTTGGGACGCTCAATCCTTCCCCATCCCTGTCGACCCCCGATGACCCGGGCTCGTTCCCGAACCCGGGTCGCCGGCATGACGCAAGGTGTGGCGTCCAGCGCCTCAACCCTCAGCGCCACCGGGCCGGCCCTGAAATTCTTCTTTTGTGAGCAGATATTCTTTTTCCGTATGATCGCCATCTTGTTTACTTTTTTTTTTTTTTTTTTAAACTTTGTTAAACCTATAAAAATGATGCTGTGGAAAAAAAGCAACACACAAATCTAGCTAAACGGGACCCATTTAACTCAATTTAGCACTTAAGTTTTTTTTTTTTTTTTAAATGGTACTCTTTCCCCCTCCTGCTGCCTGTCCGCCCCGACCATTCAGGGCATCCAAGGGGTCATCCTCCTACCACCAGCTCACCGATGCTTACCTCCCAGTCCCACATGTAGCTTCAGTTTGCTCCCTCCCCGAGGTGAGGCGGACCCCCGTAATTCTTCCTTTCGTCGGGTCTGGAGGTAGTCGGTGAGCAGGGGTAAATCAGAGGCATGCCCCGGGAAGCCAGTCATCCCGGAGCAGACAGGTGTGTTCCGCTTTTTCCTCTCCCACGCATCGTTGGCCCTGATGTCAAGGCACTAGACGCCATTTACTGGTGTGCCTGGGCCGCCCGTCTCCCTTCTGTTGGGAGCTTAAATCCCCGAGCCTCCTCCGGAGTCTTACTATTGCTGTAGGCATTGACCCTCCCACCAGCCCTCCCGGGACAGCGAGCTGTTGTGGACGCTCAAGTCGTACTCCCCGTGCCGACCCACCAGCGACCAGAGTCCGCTCCCGAACCCAGGTCGCCAGCGTGGAGTGAGATGTGGTGTCCAGCACCTCAACCCTCAGCGCCACCAGGCTAGCTTGTACTTAGTTTTTTGAAAAGGACCCCAAAATTTGATTTTGAGACATCCCAAAAATCCTTAGCAAGGCTTCTTTCATGAGCTGATTTTCTTGTTTTTATGAGGCTCACAAAAAATACAGCCTCATGAAACAAGATTCTCGGCTCACGATGTGAAATTTTTTTTCTGTTTCATATGCAGACCTCTTGTTTAGTAAGTTGCTTCATCACTCACGAAAGAAGTCAGGCTCACGAAACAAGATTGAAAAACCAACTGAGTCCAATATCTTGTTTCGTGAAATGACCATCTTTTGTGAGTTGTTTTTCATAACTCACAAAACAGGCCTTTTGACTAAACAAGACTGAGGAAAAAAAAACTAAGTCTACTTTCTTTTTTCATGAGCCAAGAATCTTATTTCCTGGGGCTATATTCTTCTTTTTCATGAGCCTCACAAAACAAGATTGTCTCACGCAACAAGAATTAAAAAAAAAAAAAAAATAAGAATCTTATTTCCTGGGGCTGTATTCTTTTTTTCGTGATCCTCACAAAACAAGACTGCTGGCTCACAAAGCAGGAATATTGTCTCACAAAAGAAGAATGTCTTTATATTGAAAGAATGAAGAGTTTTTCTAATGGCTGTGCTATTTTTGAAGATTTAAATGTCAAATTCTTAACATGTGCTTTTTATGACCTTGCTTCATGAACCACTGTGGAAACTTACTTTAGACATGATCAAAAAAGGGTGTCTGTAGCCACACCAAACTGCTGAGCCCCTTCATACCCAGATGGAGTCCTGTGCATCTGCATCTGTATCTGTAGCAACAAGTCAGAGAGGGGAAGTAGGACCTTGAAGGAACAGCCAAGGGAAGGACTGGGATTACGATAAAGAGGGTGTTGGGGGCAGAGTTGAACTCAGACATGAGGGAACTAGTAGGGAGAGGAAAGGATAATGTTGGGGCTGGGGTTGCAGATCATTCTCGGGGAACGGGAGGGGCCCTGATAGAAGGGGAGTAAACAGGAAGAGGGTGCTTGGGGAACTGGGGGTGGGAGATAATTTGGTGAGATGGGTAGAAAATTGGCTTAGGAATATACAGCAGAGGGTGGTGGTAAGGAGCGAAGTCTCGTCTCCCAGAGAGATCATCAGTGGGGTCCCACAAGGCTCAGTTTTGGGCCCTATCCATTTTAATGTGTTCCTATCAGACATCTGGGAGGGGATTTGTAGTAAAATGAGCTTATTTGCTGATACTAAATTGGGGGTGGTGGTAAATAGTGAGGAGGGAAGGAAGGCACTACAGGATGTCCTGCAGAAACTGGAAAACTGGACCCACATGTGGCAGTTGGGGTTCAGTGCACATAAATGCAGTGTTCTGCATCTCTGTATTAGGAACCCTGAGTATATCTACCATTTGGAGGGGTTAACAGCTGACTGTAGTGGCGATGGCAAAGGATCTGGGGATTGTAATTGATGCAAAAGGGAACCACTTGGAGCAGTGCAGGAGAGCTGCGGCTAAGGCAAACAAAATGCTTGGGCGTATTGCCATTGGGATAACATCCAGGAAAAAGGAGTTTATACTTCCCCAGTACACTTCACTAGTGAGGCTGCATCTGGAGTACTGTGGGCAGTTTTGGCAACCACGCCTAAAAAAAGGACATCACACTGCTGGGGAGGGTCCAGAGAAGGGCGACGAGGATGATCAGTGGTCTCGGCGTTGTCCTATGAGAATAGACTCTGAGAGCTGAACGTATACTCCCTGGAGGACAGGAAGGATGGGGGATATGATGGCGACCTTCAGATACCTGAAGGGGTTCAACAGAGTGAACAAAGAGTATTTGCTCAAGTTGAGGAGAAGGGGACTATGAGAGGCCATAGTCTACAGTTAGCAGGGGAGATGAGGGGCACTATTTCAGAGAGTGGTGGCGCCCTGGAATGCACTGCCAGATGATCTGGTAAAAATGGGAACTGTGGGCGGTTTCAAGAAGGGTTGGGACAGGCACAGGGGCAGGGCACGGGGGGTGGGATGATCACCACAGTTGTATAGGGTGGGAAGTGGGTGGGAGGGGGATGAAATGGGGAGGAGGTAGAGCAACCACAGGGCACTACCAGGGAGCTGTATCTGGCAGACAGGATAGACCGTTGGGCCTAATCTGCTGGCAACCAAGTATGTATGTATATATGTACGCATGTATGTAACATGGAAGTGCAAGGGCCTATTCTTGTGTGGCCACACAGACTCCTCAGTTGGCGCACGTGTCGCTGCGTGGAAGTACAGGGCCCAGAGGGCTCAGCACTTTTGTCGCCTGATGGTACTCCACATTTGGTGCAGGGCCCAAAGGACCCTGTGTGTCTGCATCTATAGACTCAAGACCAAAGGGATCTGTTTGAATGTGGATACGATTCCACTGTCTGAAAAATAAAGGAAATTCTTTGCAAAAAACTGCATTAATTCACCAGTTAGGGTGCAGATTAAAGAAACAAAAGTAGGGAAATGTGGCATTGGGGTTTCAATCCTATCTCTCCACCCGCAAGCAGCAGAAAGAAAAACATTAGGATTTTGGGTCTCCTGAATTCTGGTGAATGAGTGGTGGGTTCTTCCTTGGGGTGGAGGAACACCTCAACAGGATCGAGAAATCCAGTGCTGCCATACATTCTGTGACTTCCTCCCAGAAGGACCAGAAAGGGCAGAAACCGAAAAATAAACCCTTTCAGTTTTGGCTCTTTCAATAATTGCCTAGGCAGCAGCAGCTCCAGCAGGGGCAGTTTCAAGCTTGGTACCCCAGGACTAAGTTCCCTAGTCAAAGTACCAAAAAGGGTGATGGCAGGGATAGTGTTGCTCCTCCAGCAGCAGTGGCTGGTGCCCCCTTCTAAGCTGCCTATTGACGGGTCGGGGTGGCTTTCACCACCCACCCACCCTTCCAGTCCGTGCCTCAGCTCCCATTGGGGGTGGGGGGGGAGTTGACTTCACCACTTCTGGCATCATTGGTCCATAATTACCTCAGACAAATGGGTCCTTGAAGTGATAGGCAGAGGGGTTGCCTTTCAACTTCAAGGCTTTCCCACCTTACCAATCCCATGCTTCCAGGGAGTCCGTGGTGTCACAGGACACATTGTGCGCCCTCAGGGAGGACGTTGCTCAGCTCAAAAGAGCAATAGCCTATGTCCCCGTCTCCACTGCAGGTCAGGGATTCATGTCCAGGTGCCTCTTGGTCCCGAAGCGGACATGGGAAAGGCACCCCATACTGGATCTTCACGATCTCCTTCAGTTTCTAAGGAAGTGCAAGTTCAGGATGGTCACGCTGAACCAGATAATTCCATCTCTGGAGCAGGGCATGTGGTTCTGCTGTCTGGACCTCCCGGACGCATTCTTCCACATTCCTGTCTGTCCTACTGGTAGTACCTCTGATTCCATGCAGAAGGGATGCTTTGTCAGTTCCAGGTCATGCCTTTCAGCCTCTCCTTAGTGCCCAGAGTCTTCAAGTACGTGGCAGTGGTAGCAGCATTCCTGCAGTGCCAGGGGGTCTGGGCCTTCCCCTGCCTGGACAACTGGCTGATAGCTGGGCCATGTAAAGAGGCCATGGAGCAGTCCAGGGACCTGACCTTCCAGATCTGCTGAGACTTGGGCCTTTTGGTCAACCCAGCCAAGTCTGAACCGATCACCTCGCAGGTGATGCACTTTATCAGGACAGAGCTAGACTCCCTCTGAGCTGAGGCCAGCCTGTCTCCCTGCGTAGCAGGCATTGGATATCACCACCTTTGCCTGATCATTTGTTTGGGCACTTGCACCCAGCCCTGGACATCCTGCAGCTGCTAGGGTACATGGCATCCTGCACCAGTGTAGTTGGATGGACTTGCCGGCCAATGCAGCACCTGCAGTGGGAGCTGGGTCATCAGTGTTCCTAGCACCTAGGTCACCTGGACTAGCCAGTCACTGATCAGCCGATGTGGGACACCATCCAGCGATGGCTTATCCCCAAACATCTGGAAGGAGTCCTGTTTGTCCACCCAGAACTGATTGTCGTCCTTATGACAGGCGTGTCTCTAGTAGGGTGGGTAGTGCACCTTAGAGACCACACGATCTATGTGTTCTGGACTCTTGGAGTCCCATCGCCACGTCCGCCTGCTGAAGCTCTGTGCCAGCTTGTGCAAGTTCAGATGAACAATACCACAACAATGTTCTACCTGAAGAGACAGGGTGGCACACACTTGCTTCCACTATGTCAGGAGGCCCTCCACACCTGGACCCTCATGAGCAGGCGCAGCTTGAGTGCAGAACTCCTGGCGATCCATGTTACAGGAGCACATGACCAGCTAGCAGATGCCTTCAGTTGGGTGGGCAGTATTTCACGTGAATGATCACTGCATCAGGAAGTGATGAACCACCTGTTCTCCCTGTGGGGCATTCCTCTTGTGGACCTATTTGCCTTCTGGGAGAACACAAGCTGAGGCTGTTTTGTGCCTGCCCCCTTAGTCTGGGTCACTGCTGGGGGATTCATTCACAGGACCTGGATCCCAGGCCTCCTGTGTGCCTTTCCTCCCTTTCCCCTGATCCACAAGGTGGTGGTCAAAGTGCGGATGATCCTGATTGCCCCAGATTGGCTTTGCCAATTCTGGTTTCTGGATCTCCACAGTCTCAGCAGCAGGCCTCTGTGGTGGTGCTTCTGTGAGTGCACCTACTGACTTGTCATTGGGGGAAGATCCTCCACCTGGATCTTCAATCCCTGCACCTCACAGCCTGGTTCCTGAGTGGCTAGAATTCCAGGCTCTGGGTCTTTCAGAATATGTGCTCTATCTTGTGGCTGAAAAGAGTAGATTCACCAGTGCTGTGCCTTAAAGTGAAAAAGATTTTCCATCTGGTGTCAGGGCAAGGAGCTTGATCCCCTTGTCTGCCCCTTGGCTAGTATTTAGGATTACCTTTAGTTCCTCTGCCAGCTGGGGCTGAGATCGACTCTCAAACTGCACCTGGCAGCCATCTCTGCATACCAGGTGTGGGCTGGTATGCCTGCAGTGATGTAGAAGGTGGTTGGGTGTTTTCTCAAAGTCCTAGACCATTTGAACCGACGTGTGTGTACCATCACCACCTTGGGACTTGTTGCTGGTTCTGGCAGTGCTTATGGGCAAGCATTTTGAGCCTATTCACAGGAGTGAGATGTTACATCTGTCTTGGAAAACAACCTTCTTGGTGGTTATCACTTCTGCCAGAAGGATCAGTGAGCTCCTGGTGCTCTTGGTGGAGTCTCCATACTTGACATTCTACAAGGACAAGGTAGTCCTTCACCCCCAACCAAAGTTCTTGCTGAAGGTAGTCTTGGAGTCTCACCTTAACCAGGTGATGAGTCTCCCGGTCCGTTTCACCAGTCCATCTTCAGAGGCCAACTGTAAGCTCAATACATTGGATCTGCAGAGGGCACTCACTTACTATAAGGAATGCACAGTTGGAATTTGGTGAGGCTCGCCAGCTCTTTGTAACTTGGGCTGAAGCTGCACCTTGCAGACTGGCAGTGAAGAGAATGATTGGCAAGTGGATTGTCTCCTGCATCGACCTCTGTTAAAAGTTGGCTGTTGGGGAGTCTCCGGTCCCGTAGGGCTTGGGTCTCTTTCCACCAGACCTACTATTGCCTCGGTGGCTGCTTCTAGGGATATTCCCATACAGGAGAACTGTAGGGCAGCTACCTGGAAGTTAGCACACATTTTTATCTCCCATTACAACATCGACCTTGAGTTATGTTGTGATGCTGCTGTTGGGGCCTCTGATCTTCTTTGGGGGTATCTTCGCCATCAGGACTCTCTATAGGAACTTCACCATTGGTGAAGCAGGATCCATGCAGCAGATTTTCAGCAGTACATTTGGGGCCGCACACGCTGTTTATGTCCATCGATGTCACCAACCCTATGAAGGTGTGAACAGCCCCGCTCTCTGCGGAAGCTCCGATGCAGTCTTCGTACCATTTTTCGCCTGTGGCTTTTTCCTTGTTAGTTTTTAGAATCTCTCATAAAGAGATTTCTTCAACTTGTTTATGTTGAGAGTTAATCCTTTGACTTCTCTTCTGTCGCTGCTGCTGTGGAAAGAAGATTGCCTCCACAAACGAACATTCTCTTTGTGTTCACTGTCTTAGGCCGGACCAGTGTTTTTGATTGTGAGCTCTGCCAGAAGTTTAACCAAAAAAACCCTTGAGGGTGCAGAATGGTTCTTAAAAAATTTCCTGATGGATCAATAGGTAGCCAGTTCCAGGCAGGGGTCCTCCAGGGTCCCAGCCTCTCAGTTGCCAACGGGGTCGTCAAGCTTCCATTCTGCCAAGGCACAAGGTGAGTCCTCGAGGTAAATTCATAAAAAAGCCAGAGTTTTGGGGACATGGATATGCTGTTCTATCCACACTTCTGGCTGTGTCCTTTCCCTTTAACGCTTGCTGGAAAGTCTTCCAGCTGGCTCCTCCCACCCACCTGGGTGGTAACTCCCTCAGCTCAGCCCCTTGAAGCCAGATCTTCCTTTCTGCTGGAAGAAGTTTTGGCCATGCCCCACTTCATCCTGTGTGCCTTCTGCCCAGATGGCCCACAAATACGAGGTACCCACCGGCTCCCTCTCGGGATTCACAGAGCACCCCTCGGCCGAGGGATTGGTGGCAGATCCTGATTTGTAGGTGCTCCGCCAACACTGGGGATGTTGACAAGCCACCTGACAAGGAGTCCATGAAGTTGGACCATGTGGCTAAGAAAGTCTGTGTTGCCTCCTCACTTGGTCTCCGCAAGGTGAGTTCAGCCCTCCTCATGGCCCACTTCTCTCATGCCCTGCTGGGCACCCTTGATGAGGCGCTTCCTCATCTGCCAGTGGACCTTCAGACCATGGTCAAACAGGTCTGGGACTAGGGCAGGGCTGTAGCCAAACCACTCCAGACAGCCATGGATATTGTGGACTCCTGTGCCCGCTCCACGGCGATCTCAGTGACCATGTGCCGCAGGGCTTGGCTGAGGATCTCTACCTTTACAGCGGACACTCAACACAAGCTGGCAGATATCCCTTTCCTGGGCACTGGCCTGTTCAGGCCTGAGGTCAAGGGTCACCTCACCTGTATCGAGAAGTTCACTGCCACCTTGGACTCTGACATCTGCCCAGGAGGGCCCTAAGGGCTCCAAGCAGCTTCAGAAGAGGAAGCCCTTTTGGTCCACCTCCATTCCTGTGGCCAAACCCGCTCAGCCTCAGGCCTGGCAACCTCTGCCCACATTGATGGCCTCAGTCTTCTGCAAGCCTGGAGGGAGAGACTACGGTGGTGCTTCAGCTGGGCCCTCCTCCTCCTCCTCCTCCTCTAAGCCTACCCAGTGACTGAATGAGGGGTGCCTCCCTCATGCCTGTCACACATCCCCTGGGCCCTCCCATGGGGAGCCAGCTCCTCAACTTCCTTTCTGCCTGATCCATTGTCACCATGGACAGGTGGGTTTTTGAAGTGGTGGGTCAGGGTCTGCCTCTGGAATTTGAGCAGTACCCTCCTTGTTGAGCCCATGCCCCACGGGAGGACTTGGTTTCCGCAGACATGCTGTCAGCTCTAAGAACTGACATAGCCCATGTCCTCTGCAAGGAGGTTTTGGTTCCTGCCGCGGATCCTCCAGAACACCCAGGGTTTGTCTCTAGGTAGTTCCTGGTGCCAAAGCAGATGGGGGTCTGGCGCCCCATTCTAGATCTACACGACCTGAACAAATTTCTTCAGTTGCGCGCCTTCAGGATGGTAACTAGTCTCGTGTCATACCATCTCTAGAGCGAAACGTGGTTTTGCTCCCTGGATCTTCAGGACATGTTCTTCCACGTCCTGATTCATCCATCTCATCAAAGGTTCCTCTGCTTCCGAACAGAGGAAATCCTCTACAAGTTCCAAACCATGCCATTCGGCCTCTTCTCGGCCCCCAGGGTCTTCACCAAGTGCATTGCAGTTGTGGCAGCTTACCTGAGGTGCTGAAGGGTCTGGGGTTACCCCTACCTGGATGACTGGCTGATTGCAGGTCTCTCCAGGCAGGAGGTAGAGCTGTCAAGGGACCTGGCCCTCCAGATCTGCATCTCTCTTGGCCTCCTGGTCAACAAGACCAAGTTAGAACTTGTGCCTTCGCAGATGAACTTCATTGGGATGGAGATAGACTCTTGCAGAGCCAGAGCCCGACTCCCAGCGGACAGGGCGGAGGCGCTCTTCTCCTGTGCCTGATCATTTCAGGTTGGGCAGTTGTGCCCTGCCTGGGACTTCCTGCACTTGCTGGGCTACATGGCGTCCTGCACCAGCATGGTCCGATGGGCCCGCCTGGACAATGCGCTCCCTGCAGTGGGAGCTGGCTAGCCAGTGGTCTCAGCACAAGGGTCACTTCAACCAGCAGATCACTGTGACCCAGCAGATGTGGGACACCATCCAGTGGTGGTTAGTCCCAGCGCATCTGCAGGAAGGGATCCCGTTGGTCCACTCAGAGCCAACAGTCATCCTGACGACCGATGCCTTTCATGGGCTGGGGTGCCCACCTAGGGGAACAGCATTCACAGGCTCTGGAATCCCAAGGAGTCCCGATGCCACATCAGCCTGCTGGAGTTCCAGGTAGTTCAGCTAGTGCTGACTGCATTCATTCTGCACATCTGGGGTCGGGTGGTCCAGGTCCAGACTGACAACACCATGACCATTTACTCCCTTAACAAACAGGGCGGGATGCACTCCCTGCCCCAATGCAGGGAAGCTCTCTATGTTTGGACCCTCATGTGCAGCCTCGGGGCAGATCTCCTAGCTATCCATGTGGCATGGGCCTCCAATCAACTGGTGGACACTCTCAGCCGGGTAGGCGAGGCATCTCACGAGTGGTCTCTTCACCCAGAGGTAGTGCACAGCAAGTTCTCCTAGTGGGGCACCTCGCAGGTGGACCCGTTCTCCTCCAGGGAGAATGCAAAGCTGAGGCTGTATTATGCCTGCCCTCCTTAGCAGGGAATGCTGCAAGGGGATGTTTTCTCGAGGCCCTGGACCCCAGGCCCCTTCTACGCCTTTCCTCCAATTCCCTTGATCCACAAGGTGCTCCTCAAGGCCAGGAGGGACAAGGCACAGGTGATCCTGGTGGCTCCAGACTGGCCCCGCCAGTTCTGGTACACCAGTCTCCTCATCCTCCACAGCAGGCTTCTGAGGCATCTTCCCCTATGCCTGGACCTGCTTTCCATCAATCAGGGGAAGGTACTGCACCTGGACCTTCAGTCCCTGCACATGACGGCCTGGCTCCTGAGCGACTACTTCCAGGCTTTGGGTCTCTCAGAAGCGGTCTTCACCATCGTGGAGCCATCTCTGAAGGAGTTGACCAAGAAGTGCTGTGCCTTCAAATGGAAGAGATTCTCCATTTGGTGTCAGGGCAATGGTTGGACCCTTTGTCCTGTCTGGTGGCTAGCATTCTTGATCATCTCTGGTCCCTCTCTGTCAAGCCTTCGATCAATGACCCTTAGGTGCACCTGGTAGCCATCACTACTTACTGGGCGTGGGCTGGTCAGCAGTTGGTGGTGCAGGAGAAGGTGGTATGGCACTTTTTCAAGGGCCTTTCCCATATTTCCCCTCCGGTGCGTGAACCACCGCCACCGTGGGACTTGTTGCTGGTTTTGGTAAAGCTCTTGGGTAAGCCATTCAAACTGATGCACGGGTGTGAGATGTCTCGCATGTTGTGGAAGACCACCTTCCTGGTGGCTATCATATCAGCCAGAAGGATAAGTGAGCTCCAGGTGCTTTCGGTGGAGTCTCCTTACCTGGTCTTCCACAGTGACAAGGTTGTTCTGCACCCCAACCCGAAGTTCCTCCCAAAGGTTGTCAGATTTTCACCTTAACTAGGTGATTAATCTTCTGGTGTACTTCACCAATCACACCTTGGAGGCCGAGCACAGACTGTATATTTCGGACCTGAGGCGAGCTCTCACTTACTATAAGGAGCGCATGGCTAGAGTTTGGGGAGAGGTTTGCCAGCTGTTTGTCACCAATGATAAAGCCGCACCTGGCAGACCTGCAGCTAAGTGGATGATTGGCAGGTGAATAGTATCCTACATTGTTTTCTGCTATAGGTTGGTGAGTAGGGAGCCTCTCGGATGGCTAAGGGCTCATTCTACCCACCATACCACTGCATCAGTGGCTTCTTCCAGGGATATCCCTATCCAGGAAATGTGCAGGGCTGCTATCTGGAGATCTGCACACACCTTCATTTCCCATTACCACATTGACCTTGAGTCACGCCAGGATGCTGGTTTTGGGGCCTCGGTTCTCCAGTCTCTGTTCCATAAGTAGGGGGTGTGGGCCTTGCCTCCTTCCTCCCAGAGAACTGCTAGAAGTCTGCCAGAAGTGTGGATAGAACATTATATCCTTGTCCGTAGAAAAACAGGTTACTCACTTGTAACAGTAGATCGTCTATGGAATGGTCTCTTGCAGTAGGTTATTACTCTTGGGAGGTTCCTGCAGAGGGTGCTGTCACATGAGTTTCTTCAGCAGTCTTTTACCAGGGACCACCAACACATGACATCACTTCCTTGCTTCCTATATAAGTGCGGGTGGTTCCTGGTATTCTCTGTTCATTTTCCCGCCGTCTTCAGCTCACACAGCAGCTAGCTTAATCTTCTTTGAAGCAGTCATTGACGAGACTTGAACAAAACGAATGTCTAAAAAATGTTCTACAAACAAGTAAGCCTTATTTCATTCCTGCTCTTGTGGCAGGAAGATTTTCAAGCTTGACAATCATTTATACTGTGTTAGGTGTCTGGGACCCACACACGACACCACCTCTTGTCCTTTCTGTAAAGAATTTACAGGCTACTCGTCAACGATGGTTGCAAGAAATCAAAAGTTTACTGATGGAGCAACAGGTTTCCCTGTTTGAGCAGACACAAGTCTTGTTCCAAGGGCTTCCCTACCACTGGGTCTCTTCCTAAACACAAGAGTAAGAAGGAGAAACGCTCTTCTCACTCGCTTCCACGACGCACGTCGACGGTGACTTCTGCAACATGTGCACCATTGACGGAGCGTTCCTCGTCAACAGGAGCTCTTCTCCTGTCGACAGAGCAATGCTTTATGCCTCCCTTATCGATGGGAGCCCCTCTCCGATTGACAGAGCGATGTTTCGTGCCTTTCCTGTGGACAGGGTGCTTCCCCATTGATGGAGCTTGCCCAGGCACTCAGGACAGTGCATTCTGCTGTCTCCCCCATCGACAAAGGCTTTCTTCTCTTCGTCGACTATCACTATAGGACCTACAGCCAAGCAAACAGCTGCTCCGTCGATGGGAGAACCTTTGTCAATGTGTTTTTGTCCCATACACTATGCATTCTTTTGCCTCATCGTTGACAACTGGAATTCCTAAGGGCCAACCAGTGTCGTTTACCATGCTTAACACCCTTCCACCTCCTCAGGTGCCTTCCTGTAGGGGTGCAGCTGACTTTGGGAAACCCAGGGCTATATTTTTCCAGGGCTTGTCCTGAGCCCCCCCCATTGCCCCATATAGTCTCTGACACCTATTATTGCAAACAGCCAACCTCAACACGTGGATATCCTGTCATCACAGGTACCCAGCATTGAATGCATTGTACACACAGTACTGCAATCCATGGGCTATAGCCAGTCTCCTACTCGGACGCTGGCTCAGCTTTCCCAGCGTTCTGCCTCTCCTCCACCCAAGCGGCCCCATACAGACCAGGAGGCTCCTGCTTGGTCTTCCCCACCCTCTCTTAGAGGATTAGTTGTCGGATGAACCCGACCTGGTGGGGGACCTCCCGGAGGACATTTATGAAAAGGAATTTCCAAATATAGAATTTCCAGACACAGACTCCCCGTACTCCATGGTCTCCTCCTTCCAGGATCTGCCGGCCCCCTTGGGCTGCCTCTCCTCTGGATGACCCCTCTTTCAATGATATGATGATACAGATTCAGAAAGTCATGGGGTTCTCAATTACTGAACAAGATAAACAGTGATGAAACATGGCTGAATACTTCGAGTTATCCGAGGAGCCTGTCCTAGTCATTCCCCCATTAATACCTACTTATCAGAACGCCATTTCTGATGCATGGCGTCAGTCTTCGGCCGTAACAGCCGTCCCTCGTAAGGCTGACCGGCTATACCAAGCCCCCTTGGACCATCAATATTTGTCCACAGTGCCTACAACCAACTCGGTGGTCAGTGCGGCCTCTCACGACTGCACTAAAAAAGCCTAAACATATGAGTTCTTTACCTCCGGATAAAGATTCCTTTTGGCTTGATTACCTGGGCAAGATCGTCTTTGCCTCTAGCTCCATGAATATAAGGATCCTAAACTGTATGGGCCACATGGTGAAATACCAGTGTACCCTGGGTACCTCAGCCATAGTCCTCCTTAACAGGTTACCACCTTCCCAAGACGAGCAATTGTTACAAATCATGTCAACCATCACGTCCATCTCTCGCCACCTTCTTCGCTCTGGATATGATGTGGTTGATACTTCTACGCAGCTCTCTGCCACAGACGTCGCCCTCTGCCGCCATGCCTGGCTTCGGGTATCTGGCCTGGCACCAGATGTCCAGCATAAAGTAGCTAATGCCCCTTTCTGTGACGACAGACTATTTGGTCCTGGTACCCATATCATTTTGGATGATCCTCTAGGCTTCTGGATGTACCCTCTGAATAGTTCACGGCATGTACCATATGCCACGGAACCAATACTTTCAGTACAATAAGAGGTAACCATTACAAGTCCTCTCACTGAGGTGCTTTTTGGGGACGTGGTCAAAACAAGAGACCATTCAAATGCCATGCGTACCTCCCATGCCCATCCTTCTGGAGGGGCCGGTAACTCCAGTTCTCAATTGTGACGTGGACAGCCAGTTCAGAGTGCTGTATCATTTTTTTTTTTTGTATAAAATGTATTACTGACTGTCTCTGCTGAACATCTGATGCTCTAGGAGTGACCTCACCCCGGTTTCAGCTGAAAAGCGAAAACCATGAGAAAATGCTGACACGGCATGTGTATCTCACACACTCAGTTTTTAGAGACTGTGTTGCGTGGAAGGCCTTAATCAAGGATCTCATGTTTTTCTGAGTTAATTATAACTGTAGTTGCTAAGATGGAAGATCATATCCATTTTATGACGTTGGAGAGGAACCTAGGTTGTTACACAGGAGTGTGAAGTTGTAAATACTCCTGTGAAGCCTGTGTGAGGGAGGATGCAGCATGGGCCAAAGAGATGTCATTTGAAACATATGAATTATGTTGTGGTTGCAGAATTTCATACTTGAAAATAGACATCCTGTTTTTTTTTTTTATTGGATGTATTTTTATGTATAATCTGACAGAGGAGGAGCTAGATGACCTCACACAAAAGGGGATGGCAAATATAGTTTACTTTAAGGAATAATTCTGTTTTACTTTGACACTTTTACCTAGACTCTGACCAGGAAAGATGTATGAGCACTTTTAAACAAGTATTTAGAAAGAGAGTCAAATCTAAGTACTGTAAGTAGGAATTTGCACTGTTTAAACCTTGTTGTTTTAAAAGATTTGTATCTCTTGTGATAAAACAGTTCTGTATTTTGTGTTACATATTTTTTATCTGTTTTAGTAAAATTCTTTATAGAGCATATTTGGTCTGTCTTTGAATTTCTTTTATTTTGTTAGAAAATTATATATGGTTATAGCAGACAGTAAGTATAAGCTTGAACGGTGGTACCAAACTGGAAAGAGAAGCGTTTTAAATCTGAGGTCTTCATTAAAGTTTTAAAGGGTTCATCTCTGTATACCTGGTTAGGTGCCCATAGTCAAAGATATCTGCCCCCCAAAGACAGAAATATCTGAGCCTATGCATTGGGTACGCTAGCAAGAGGTTTACAGTTTGAATCCCTCCAGGACTTGAGACCAAAGGTTGATCCGAACTCACAAAACAGACAAGAGGGCTACCTTGTTCTGTTAAACTGGTCACAAGACTGCACTCGGAGGTTGGCACTTTGGGAGTAGAGGGCCTGACCTGCTGAGTGGGTTTTGTGACAAATGACTTCCTAGGGCTTTCCCCTCACCTCCTTGTCAAGCCTCTGAGGTGGCAGTGGGTTCTTTATTTGGAGGTTTAGCACCAAATAACGGCAGATGCATGGGTACTCCAGATTATTCAAACTGGACATACACTGGAACTGTTTTCAGTACCACCTCCACTTCCTCCTTGGAAAGTTCAGTATCCTCAGGCACGCCTTCCTATACTCCAGGAGGAACTTGCTGCCCTACTAACCAAGTAGGCTGTTGTTCCCGTGCCATTGTCACAACAGGTTTTTTATTCCCATTTCTTTCTGGTACCCAAGAAAACTGGAGACCTCAGCCCAATATTAGATCTGAGAAACTTGAATCAGTACATCCAGTACAAACATTTTGGATGGTTACCTTAACATCCATGTTGCCTCTCCTGCGTCAGGGAGACTGGATGTGCGCACTGGATATGAAGGATGCATACCTGCATATACCCATTCATCTGGTCCAAGATCAATACCTATGCTTCCACCTACTGGCTCAAAATTACCAATTTCGAGCTTTGCCCTTCAGTCTTTCATCAGCCCCATGGGTTTCACCAAATGCCTAGCCATGGTTGCAGGAGCCTTGAGAAAAAAAGGGTCACTTCGTCTTCCCATACTTGGGTGGTTGGCTAATAAAAGCAGACACCAGGGAACATCTGCTATCCTCCCTCTGAGACTCTTCAATTTTTCCACGATCTCAGGATTAACGTGAACTGGCCCAAGTCCAGCCCTCATCCGACCCAGTCACTCCAGTATATAGGGGCTGTACTGGACACAACTGTCGTCAGGGCCTATCTATCTCCTGCTCGTTAGGATTCCCTAATAGGCCTGGCCGTACAAATTCAGTCATGAAAGATGGTCACTGCCTGCCTTATGCTGCGCCTTCTTGGGCACATGGTCACGACCATACAAACCGTGGAGTTCACATTCCTTCGGATGCGTCCTATCCAATGGGTTTTGCAAGAGCAGAAACAGGCATCCCCAGTCTATGGAGTCTGCTAGAGTGAGCAGCTAGCACCTCATCTCGCAGCTGCCCCTCCCGCCCCACCTCTTTCCAGTATCTTGAAACTGCCCACCATCTTACAGGACACTATGTTGTCTGGTAAGGTGTTCCATTTGTCCACTATTCTTTCAGTGAAAAAATGTCTCCTCATCTCCCTCCTGAATCTTCCCCCTCCAATCTCAGTCCATGCCTTCTTGTGTCCCTCCCCCTTCTCATCTGGAAAATCCTTCCAGTGTTGGTCTTAACCCCTTCAGATACTTAAAAATCTTGATCATATCCCCCTATCCCTCCTCTTCTCCAGCGAATACATATTCGACTCTCCCAGCCTGTCCTTGTAGGCTTGCTGTCTAATCCCTGGATTATCTTTGTGGCATTTTGCTGCACCCCTTCCAACAATCTGATGTCCTTCTTCAGGAATTGGTGCCAGTATTGCACGCAGTACTCCAAGTGGGGCCTGACCAATGACTTATACAGGGGCAGGATAACCTCCCTCCTTCTGGAGGAGGTCCGTCTTGCAGTACACCCCAGCAGTTTGTTGGCTTTTGCTGCCGCCTTCCTGCGCTGAGCAGAGTTGTTCATGCTCCCCGTAATGATCACTCCTAGGTCCTTCTCTGTGGAGCTCCCCAATTGTACCCCATTCAAGTGATGATCCCTCCCTTGATTCCTGGCTCTGAAGTGAGAACCTTGCACTTCTTGGCGTTGAACCCCAACGGCCATGTTTCCGCCCACTCCTGCAGCTTAGTCAGGTCCTCCTGCAGCCCCTTCCACCCCCTGCATCATCAACCACAGCTCCCATCTTGTATCATCTGTGAACAGACTGATCCTGCTCTGGATCCCGTGTGAGGGATCTGCAATAAAAATCCCAAACAGCACCATCCCAGTACAACCTCGTGGTATCCTGCTCATCACCGCCTCGGTGACAAGAGGTCCCCCACCACCACCACCACCACCACCCTTTGCTGCCTTCCCTTTAGCCAGTTTGTGATCCATTTCACCATTTTGGTCTTGCCCCACATATTCAGTTCACCCCCAACCTCCATGTGGCACTTGATCAAAGGCCTTGCTGAAGCCTAAATACAGGACATCCACTGCATGGTCCTTGTCCAGTTCCCGGGTCACCCAGTCATAGTACTCTACAGAGTTTGTTTGGCAGGATCTACCGGCTACGGACTCATGCTGTTGACCATCCTGGAGACCATTTTCCTCCAAGAAGCTCACTAGGCTCTCCATGAGCTTTCCCACGATTGATGTGAGGCTCACTGGTTTTCCTGGTTCATCCTTTTGGCCACTTTTGTGGATGGGCACCACATGGGCCATACTCCAGTCCTGTGGTATACATACCATGTCCAGGGAGGTATTGAACAGGTCGGCCAGTGGCCCTGCCAGGCTTAGCCACTTCTGGCATGCTTGGTCCATCATCACATCAGACATATGGCTGCTCAACGTGGTGGGTCATGGTCTGCCTCTAGACTTCGAGGCTCTCCTACCCTGCCTAGCCCATACCCCATGAGAGGCTGTGGTGTCTCCGAACATGCTTTCTATCCTTTGGGTGGACATCACTTGGCTCCTTCAGAAAGGTGCTCCATGGCCGGTCAGGGCTTTGTATTGAGATACTTTCTGGTCCCCAAACGGACAGGGGGCTGGTGCCCCAAATTGGCTCTTCATGATCTCAATCAGTTTCTGAAGCACAATTTCTGGATGGTCACTGTGAACCAGATCATCCCATCCGTGGAGCCAGGGCATGTGGCTTTGCTTTCTGGACCTCCAGGATGCGTTCTTACACATCCTAGTGCATCCGTCCCACTGGCAGTTCCTTCTGTTTTGCTTTACGAGTTCTTAATGATGTCATTCAGCCTCTCTTCGGCCCCCAGGGTCTCTAACAAATGCATCACAGTAGTGGCAGCATTCCTGAGGCATTGAGAAGTCCAGGTGCACCCCTACCTGGACAACTGGCTGACTGACGGTGATTCTTGAGAGGAAGTGGGGAGGTCCCAGGATCTGGCCCTCCAGACTTGTTGAGCCTTCTAGTCAACCTAGCCAAGTTGGAACTCCTCCCCTCACAGGTCATCCACTTCATCAGGACAGAGCTCAACTCCTTTTGGGCCAAGGCCCAACTCTCAGCTGACTGGATGGTGGATCTTCAAATCAAATCAAACTTTATAACACGCTTTCCAAATATCAAAGTGCATATACAATATAAAACCTAAATAATCAATCTGATAAAACCTATTAAAATATTTAAAATAGGCAGCCAATAACTTGCAGACTAAACATTGTCCCCGAAGGCTAAGCTAAATAAATACGTCTTCAAAGAGGACTTAAAAATCTTAGTGGACAGGCACTCTCTAATCCGACAAGATAGAGTTTTCCACAGGGTTAGGGCTACAAATGAAAATGCCCTAGCACCCGAGGTTTGAAGACTGACCCTGGGAACGTCTAGCAATACCTCGTCAGCAGAGTGGAGTGGATGGAGGAGGCAATAGGGCCGAAGGAGGTCTTGCAGGTAGCCCGATCCCTGTCCATGTAGGGCTTTGTAGGTCAGCAGCGCAAACTTGAAGGTGATCCTCCATCGCACAGGCAGCCAGTGCAGTTCGAGAAGCACAGGAGTGACATGGCTAGATCTCGAGAAACCTGTCAACAACCTGGCTGCGGCATTCTGCACCAGCTGCAGGCGATGGAGGTCCACCCCCAGTAGCCCTAGGTATAGAGCATTGCAGTAGTCCAGGCGAGAAGACACAAAGGTGTGGACCAACATAGGAAGGTCTTCTGGTGGAACTAGGTGCTTTATCTGGGTGATGTTCCTCAGATGGTAGAAAGAGGACTTGACGACTGCTGACACCTGAGCTTTTAGAGTCTGTTCGCCATCAAGCACAACGTCCAGATTCTGCACCTGTTGAGAGGGTCTCAACTGGTTGCTCCCTAGCACAATGCCAGACGACTGACCAGGAGTCGGCCTCTCTACCTGATGGCCTGGGTCCACCACCAACACCTCAGTCTTATCAGGATTCAATCTCAACCAGTTGTCTCTTATCCAGTCCTGAATCTCAGCGAGGCAGTTGTTAAAGACCAAGACTGCATTGTTCTGTTCGGGTACAAAGGACATGTACAGCTGAGTATCCTCTGCATAGCAGTGAAAACTCAGCCTGTACCGCCATGTAATGTCTCCTAATGGCAGCATGTACACAGTGAACATCAGGGAAAGTACAGAACCCTGCGCATCCCACAAGGCAGGGAGAAGGGAGCAGAGGAAAAAATCCCCAATACCACAGTCTGAGTCCTGCTAGTGAGAAAAGAATGAAACCACCTGAGGATTGTCCCCAGCTGTCCAGAGTAGCCTCAGGTGTTCCAGTAGCACCCGTCGATCTATGGTGTCAAATGCTGAGGAGATCAAGAATGACAAAGATCGAACGGCTCCTCCGATCCCTCGCTATCAGGAGATTAAGTACCCAAATCAGAGCTGTCTTGGTACTATGCCTCTTCCTAAAACCAGACTGGAGAGGATCATAGACTTCGTGGGTGGTAAGAAAGTTCTCGAGCTGCAACGTAACTACCTTCTCAATAACCTTGCCCAAAAAGAGCAGATTAGAGACAGGTCTGTTATTCGCTAGACAGTTTGGGTCGAGGAAAGATTTCTTCAAAAGGGGTGTCATCACTGCCTCCTTCAGGGGGCTCGGAAACGCACCCTTATCCAATGAACACCAGTCTGTCAGCATCTGATGACATCCACACGCGCCACAAGGAGGCGGGTTGGACCAGGATCCAGACTACAGCAAGTCTGTTGCATACCCCGAAGACTCTTCGATATCCACGATCGCTAGCTGGTCGAAATTCATCCAGATGGGCTGGGTGCCTGTGCCCTCACACCGACCCCCGCCATACTCATGAACGAGTTAAGCGGATCTCCTACCTGATGGAGGACACCTTATCTGCAAAGAATTGAGCAAACTCGTCACACTTGGATTCTGAAAAGGCTTTCCGGCCCTGAAGACAGGCTGGATTGCACAGCCTATCAACTGTCTGGAAAAGCTGAGCCAGTCAATTTCCTTGCTGCAGCAGTCATTCTGGACAGGAACTCTGCCTTCTTACGGGAGATTGCCGATTGATGGTCCGAATAATTGCCATCTATCTGAGTCTGTCCTTCTCCAGACCAGATTTCCATAAACGACATTCCAACCTTCGCCCTACTCTCCTCCACTCCCTCAAGGTCCTATCAAACCCAGGGGACTGAAGGCAAAGAGAGAGAGAGAGGGGGCAAACTCGGACAGGAGCTACAGAATCCAGGGCCCCTGACACCACACTGTTATAGTGCAATACCTGTCCCCTGGATCTGAGCATTCCAATGGCCTGCTCGATGCAGCACCACCATCAGACCCTCAGGGGTACGGTACTGGACCATCTCCAAAGGGGCAGTTCTCACAGGGGGAGCCATGAAACTGAACCTTATAGAGTGATGGTCAGACCACCCTACTGGTTCCACCACCAGGTTGGCAACCTCCATCCCCAGGAGGAACACAAAGTCCAGGGAATGACCTTAAGTATGGGTTGCAGTGGTAACTGCCTGTGTGAAGCCCAACTAAATCATCAGCTGGAGGAAATTTTGACCGGCGAGAGTTCATTGTTGACTCAGGCGTTGAAATCCCCAGGACCAACCACCTAAAGGATTCCAACACCATGTCAACTAAGAAGGCCTCAACTTCCTGCAGGAAAACTTTCCCATCTCCGGGTGGACAGTAGATGAGAATCCTGCAACCCACACCTGCACCCATGATGCGCTTTAAGGACCTGGTGGCCTCCACTGGTACCGCTACAAGACCCAGTTCCACCTTAAAACAGATGGCTACACCCCCACCCCTACAATCCAGTCTCTGATGGGGAATCACAGAGTACCTGGCTGGAACTGCTGATTCCAATACCAGACCAGTATTCTCGTCCAGCTAGGTCTTGGTGATGCAAGCCAAGTCAGATGTCTCAAGATCAGCAATAATTGCTGTCTTGTTCTTTATTGACCTGGCATTGCATAACACTGCCAGAGTTGGATGAGGGATCATGGAAGAGCGGGTTACTTGCCCATCACCAGTGGAACTCTTGGGTATGGGCACCAGGCAGGAAGACCCCCTTTCCTGAACCCATTTTGCCCCAGGGTGCTTCCTTGACCCTACTACCCCAATCGGCCCACCCCGCTCTCTCCCCCCTTCTCCGTGCAATCCCCAGGGCGGGACAGTGCATATACACCTCGGGTTGCAATGGGGGAGGTCAGAGGATCTTAACTCCTTTGCCTGATGGCTTCAGATTGGGCATTCTCACCTGCTCATGCTACTGCTGGGATACATGTCATCGTTCATCGGTGTGGTCCAGTGGGCCCGCTGGCAGATGCACCCCCTGCAGTGGGAGCTGGCTAACCACTGGCCTCAGCGCCTCAGTCATCTGGACCAGTCAGTCAGAGTGACACAGCTGATGTGAGATGCCTTCCAGTGAGGGCTCATTCCAGAACACCAGCAGGAAGGAGTCCCATTTGTCCGCCTAGAGACGACAGTCACTCTGAGACGTCTCTGGAATGAGGAGTATATATATGGGGGGCTACAGGGCCCACAGACTCTGGACACGCAGGGAGTCCCAGTACCACATCAGCCTGCTGGAGGTCCATGCGGTGCACCTTGCTCTGATGGCCTTCACTCCATCTGTTTGGGGTCAGGTCGTGCAGGTCCAGACTGACAACACCACAACCATGTACTACCTCAACAAGCAGGTTTGCACACATTCCCTCCGGTTGTGTCGGGAAGCCCTCCACACCTGGAGTCTCATGCGCAGTCTGGACACTGATGTCCTGGCGATCCATGTGGCTGGTGCTGCCAACCAGCTGGAGGATGCCCTCGGCCAAGTGAGTGAGGTGTCTTGCGAGTGGTCTCTCCACCAGGAGGTGGTGAATCACCTGATCTTACTTCAAGAATCTCTCTTGCAGCAGCAGGTAGCACCTTTAGGACCAAGCTGCCAGGCACCAGGACCCCACGCAAACTTTCTAGCTAGCAATACCCAGCTGGGGACCACCTCTGACGTCGCATCTGGTATAAAAGGGGCGGTCCCTCAGCCCATTCCCAGTTCTTTTCCCAACGTCGACCGTGCTAGTCGGACCTCTGTGGATGCCTGCAACTTGTCAACTGCCATTTCGACCATGTTGCTCTTTATTTTATTTCCTTACTGTTTTGATGGATTGTGCATGTTGTCTTCTACTACGTCGTCGATCGAGAGGTGCCCTTCAAACTGTGCGTGCGGCAAGCAGATGCCATATAAGGATGGCCATTTGACCTGCTTGTTCTGCCTGGGCCTGGAACACATCGAGGCCTGCCAGCACTGCCGCGACTTCAGTCAACGCTCGAGGCTCCAGCACCAGAAGACCCTCAAAGCTTTCCTTTTGAAAAAGCAAATATCTGCCATGGAGAAGGAACTCCACCACAAGAGCTATTCATCCTCTCCTCCTTCAGCGTCTTCTCACAAGGAGAAGAAATTGAGTGACAAACGCAAGCACCAAGACAAGGAGAAATCACGGGCAGAAGACCGCTCTCTGCTGCCCCCGACCAAGTCTGTGACCCCTCTTCCTCTGGGCTCCCAGTCTCCAGGCCTCCCTCCCCTCATTAGTCATGGGAGTGTTCTATGGGGCGTGGGAAGTTCTCCCACATCCCCAGCCACTTAAGCCCGTTACGCCGGGGCTCTAAGCCTAGTGGCTCGGCCAGAGTTTCTTGGGGGCTGCAGGCCACTGTCTATCACCCTCCTGGCCAGGGTGTCCGCTGTGTCTGCCCTGTCAGAAGCCGCGCTGGCAGGCGACACCCAGGACAGTCTCCCTCTTCCTTCAGGAGCAATGGGCATACATCCTGTTCAGGAGATGCGCCTCCCTCACAGGCGACTCCTCCCAAGCATCCGCCACCTACACCAGTGATGCCAGCCTCCTGGATGCCACCTTGGGAAAACCGACACCGCCTCAAATGCTGGTAAAACTCCAATGTCCCTGTTAGGCAGTGCCCGGGGACCAGATGCCTCCGATGCCTGAAGGTACAACTGGGCTCCCGACGCCAGATGGGGTCCAAACTACTCTGATGCGAAAGTTTTCCCAACAGGATGACGTGATGCCGGGGGCCGTCCAAGCTGCTCCCCGATGCTCTGGCTCTGCCTCAGGACCCTCCACAGCCTGGTGGGCCTTCTTTAAAGATAAACAGGCCCCCTCAGCTCTGGTTCCACCAGTATCCCAAGAGCCTTCCCCAAATGAGCCCTCGTGTCATCCCCCTACTCAGCCTCCTAGGAGGCTGACACTGGACAATGACATTCCCTCCCCAAGGGATCATCCCTGCAGACCACCAATGTCACCTTCTCCTTCCCCTGACTGTGAACCAGGTTCCTACTCCTCCAGCTGTGGGGATTCAGACCCTCCATCCGACCCAGACGTCAGGAAGGACACTCCTTCATGGATGTGATGCATCACATTTAACAATTGAATAGCTGGGACTCTGAAGACCTCGAACCGGAAAGAAAGAGGTTAGAAGCATTTCTTCAGAAAAAGGATGCCCTCCCCATGGTCATCCCTCCAGTGGTCGACTCATACGAGCACACCAACAAACCGACATGGAAATGCCCTTGTTCGACCCTGGCAGTTTCCAAAAAGTCGGACCAGTTGTACACCATCCCCTGGGATGACCCCTTCTATGGGGAACTACTGGAGGCAGACTCTGTGGTGCTGAACGCTGCCCATGACTGGTCCAGACGTCTGCAGCATTTCAGCACTCAACCCCAGGTAAGGACCCTAAACAGTTTGACCATCTGGCCAGGAAAGTCTTTTCCTCCACAATTTGTGCCATCCGGTTACAATACTTCCTTGCCTACATAGCACGGTACCAGAATGCCCTGTGGGACAAGGCACTAAAGCTCATTCAGGCCATGCCAGACTCTCCTGGTCAGGCGGAGCTCATGGTGATTATGAAGTCCAGTTCAGTCGTTAGCAACCATGTCTTGCAGGCTTTTTACGACACTGTGAATTCAGAAGGCAGAGCCGTGGCTTCCATGGTCTGTATCCGCCGTTACTCTTGGCTGAGTGTCTCTGGGTTCACCCAGGAAGTTCAATGCAAGATTATGGATGCCCCCTTCAGAGAAACATAGAAACATAGAATTTGACGGCAGTTAAGGACCACTTGGCCCACCCAGTCTGCCCATTTGCCTACCTGACGGATAAGCTGCAGATTCTAGTTAAACAGCTTACTTCCTCCTGCACCCCCCAGAATTGCCTTATGCCTGTCCTATGCATTCTTGAATTCTCCCACTGTTCCTGACTCCACAACCTCCTCAGGAAGGCTGTTCCATGTATCCACAACCTCTGTGAAAAAATACTTTCGAACATTACCTCTAAGCCATCCCCCCTCTATCTTCAAATTGTGCCCCCTTGTTCTTGCACATCTCTTCTTCTGAAAGATACTACCCTCTTGTACCTTGTTAATTCCCCTGAGATACTTGAAAGTTTCTATCATGTCCCCCTCTCCCTCCTTTCCTCAAGGGTATACATATTAATCTGCTTTAGTCTCTCCTCGTATGTCTTCTGGTGCAGACCTTGCACCATTTTGGTTGCCCTCCTCTGAACAGCCTCCACTCTGTCTATGTCTTTCAGGAGATGGGGTATCCAGAATTGCACACAGTACTCCAGATGGGGTCTCACTAACTGTCTGTAGAGAGGGATAACAACTTCCTGTTTTCTACTGTTGATGCCTCTCCCTATGCATCCCAGTATTCCTCCCCTCCCCGCCCTCCTTACTGCCTTCTCACATTGCTTGCCCACCTTTCGGTCATCTGATATAATTACTCCTAGGTCTCTTTCGATTTTTGTTATTAACTCACCCCCATTGTGTTCTCTTCCCTGAGTTTTGTTTCCCAGATGCATTACCTTGCACTTCTTTGCTGAATCTGAGCTGCCACGTATTTGACCATTCCTCCAGCCTTGCCAAGTCCCTTTTCATTCTTTCCACCCCACCTTGTTTATCAACCCTGTTGCAGATCTTTGTGTCATCTGCAAGAGGCATACCTTTCCTTCCAGGTGCTCTCCAATGTCACTTATAAAGATATTAAGAGGACCCGTCCCAGTCGAACCCTGCAGTACCCGCTAGTTGCCCTCCTTTCTTCACTGTGGACTCCATTTACTATTACCCTTTGCGTCCTGTTGTCCAGCCAGTTTTTTATCCAGGCTACCACCTTGGGACCCACTCCAAGGCTGGCTAACTTGCATATTAATCTTTTGTGTGAGACTGTGTCGAATGCCTTGCTAAAATCTAGGTAGGCCATATTCATAGCCCCTCCCTGGTCTGCTACTTTGGTCACCCAGTCAAAGAAATCTATTGGGTTCGCTGACATGACCTTCCTGCTGTGAAACCATGCTGCCTTGGGTCCTGTGCCCCACTGGCCTCTAGGTACTCAACAATTCTTTCCTTCAGAAGTGATTCCACCATTTTCCCTACCACTGAAGTCTAACTAACTGGTCTGTAGTTTCCTGCCTCTGCCCTGCTCCCACTTTTGTGAAGTGGAATCACATTTGCCCTCCTCCAGTCCTCAGGTACCACTCCATCCTCCCATGATTTGTTAGAGAGTAGTCAGTGGTGTTACTAGTTCTACCCTTAGTTCTTTTAGTATTCTTGGGTGAATCCCATCAGGCCCCATTGCTTTGTCCACCTCAGTTTCAAGAGTTTTTCAAACCCTTTCTTCTGTGAATGGACTGGTATCACCCCCATTCAGAGTTCCCTTGTTTGGTTTAGGCACCCCTCCTCATCTGTTGTGAATACTGAGCAGAAATATTCGTTCAGTATCCCTGCTTTTTCACTGTCACCCTCTGCCCACATTCCCTCCCCTTTATTAAGTCTCTGTGTCCCTCCCTTGGTCTTTCTTCACTCCCTAATGTACCTATAAAAGTTTTATCCCCCTTCTTAACAGAGTTGGCCATCTTTTCCTCAGTTTGTGCCTTTGCTATTCTGACTGCCTTCCCTGCCTCCTTCTGCTTTATCTGATAAAGTTCTCTGTCCTGCTCCTTCTGTGTTTCTTTATTTCCTGAATGCTGTCCTTTTCTCCTTAATCTTCCCTACCACCTCTTTTGAGAACCATAGTGTTTTTTTCCTTCATTTTGTTTTATTGATTTGCTTCACACAAAGGCTTGTTCCCTCTGCGATGGCTGTTTTGATTATTCCCCATTGTTCCTCCACCCCTCCCTCTTGCCCATTTGCTAGTGCTTTTCTAAGGCACTCTCTCGTTTTCCCAAAGTCAGCCTTCCTAAAGTCCAATACTCTTGTTTTTGTATGGCTTGACTCTATGGCTGTGTTTATTGTGAACCACACTGTTTGGTGGTCACTTGTTCCCAGATGGCTACCCACTTCTAAATCTGAGATCCTTTCTCCTTCCCATTTGAGAGTACCAGGTCTAAGATTGCTCCCTCCCAAGTGGGTTCCAACACTAGCTGTCTGAGGCATGCCCCCTGTAGGGCATCAAGAATGACCCTGCTCTTGGATGTGCCTGCAGCAAAGGTACTCCAGTTAACATCTGGCATATTAGGTCCCCATCAACAATATACCCCTTTTCTGCCATTTTAAGGATGCCTTCTATCATTTCTCATGTCCATTTCCTCCCCTGAGATGGGGTTCTGTACACAACCCCGTGCGGATTGTGGTGCCATTTCCTGTCTCCAGGGTGACCCATAGTGACTCTCTTCAACTTCCTGTTTACTCTTTAGTTCTGTTGCTTTAATCCTTCTCTTATATAGAGAGCTCCTCCTCCTCTTTACCCACCCTGTCCCTCCTGTAGACTGTGTATCCTGGTATGTTGACTTCCCACTCATGGTTCTCTGTGTACCATGTTTCAGTGACTGCCACAATATCCAGGCATCCCTCTTCCATTAAGGCCACTAGTTCAGGGAGCTTGTTGCACAGACTACAGGCATTGGTACTCATCACCTTCCATTTATTTTTTATGGCCTTACCCTTTTAGCCCCATCCCTGTCCTTAACACCTTTCTCTGCATTTATCCCTGTCCTGCTCCCTACTGACTTCTCTGCCTTGGTGTTCACCTCTCTAACTACTGAGCTTTGTGGGAGGAGGCTGGGATTTCCCTGCTCCTTTTCAGTGCCTCCCCCCTTGGCTAGTTTAAATGCTTGCCAATGAAGCATTTAAACCTGTCACCTAGGATCCTGGATCCCCGGACAGATGCAGACCATCACGCCAGTATAAGTCTGCATCCCTCCAGGTGGCTCCCCAGTCCCCAATGAAGCCAAAACCCTGAGCTCCACACCAGTTTTTCAACCATTCATTGAATCCCATGATGCGGAATACCCTAGCACCATCCTTGCCATAGACAGGCAGCACCTCCGAGAAGGTTACTGTACATGCTACTTGTCTAAGGCCCCTCCCCAACTCCACAAACTCCTCTTGCACCGCTCTGATCCCATTTACAGCCAGGTCATTTGTCCCTAGGTGGACAATGGCATTCAGCTCCCTCCCTCGTGCAGCTGCTGCCGCGATCCTGAGGATTCCCTTCCTGTCCCTCCAAGCCGTGAGCGCCAGGCAGGCACTCCTCCTATCCTCTCTCCTCCCCCACTGCCTACCCCCCCTAATGATTGAATCCCCCACCAGGAGTTGTTTCCTTCCCCTGTGGGGTCTCATGCCACCCTCCTGTGGGTCTCCTTTGTGGAGGTTCCCAGCATCCTCCTTGGTCTCCACTGCAGGTGCCTCCATAGAGGAACCACTTTTTGCCAGAACAGCATATGAATTGTGGAGAGCTACAACTAGAGGGATGCACCTCTGTTCCACCACCCTCTCCCTCCCTGAGCCCATCTTGGTCCAACCGCTCCTCTTTCTTGGCAACCTCTGAGGTAACGGTGGTGGCCCTGGTGGTCCCTGGGTGGGGGAATAGGTTTCACAAATCCTAGCCAGGTCAGCCTGGAGATGGGCAACCTCCTCCCTCAGACCAGAGAGGTGCCTGCAAACAGGGCAGAATCACAGCCTCCAGAATGTCTCCCGGAGCACTGCTGCTCCACAGCCATTGCACTGCACCACTCCCATCTTGACTTATTTTGTGTCCCCTCTTCTGTTGCTTTGTATGCTTATTATCTCCTCCCTCTATGTATTTTTACACTTACTTTCCTACTGCCTATGTGCCCCTACAACTCTCACCCTTCCTGTTCTGGGATGGGAACTTCCTGTAGTCTTCAGTAGTCTCCTTCCTCCATGCTTGGATCCAGACCTCCAGCGGAGGGCCGGTCTTGTTCAGGAAGATACCCAAGCTATCACTACCCATTTGCAGGAAGCTGGGAAAGTGGTTAGGTTATTAAACATGTACAAGCCAAAGCAGCCTCCTAAGCAGTCCTTTCGTAGATCTGGAAGACAGCAATTTCGAGGTCGGCACCAGCAGCAGAAACTGGCTGGCTTCCAGTGCAAGGCCACTACCCCTGCTACCGGATATTTTGCCCCTCAGGCCCCTAGAATCTCTCAGCCTGCACTCCCCTTCCCCGGCTCCTCTGCCTGACTTCCTGCCTGACCCTCCTCCTTCAGTAGAGTCCGCGGGGAAAGCGGTGATTGATTCTCTTTGCACAGCGAAGGGTGGCGTCAAATAACATCGGACTTGCTGGCTCCTGCAGCTCATCTATAGCTACGCATCTCGATTTTTACAGAGACCCTCCAATACCATCTCAATGCTTTCAGGCCCACAGTGCCCTCCAAAACAAGAAATCAACATTCTCCTTCAGAGGAAGGCCATCGAGCCAGTACCCCGGAGCAACGAGGGACAGGATTCTACTCCAACTTCTTTCTCAAGCCAAAAAAGATGGGGATCTTTGTCCCATCTTGGATCTAAACCATCTGAACCAGTACATACAGTACAAAAAATTCAGGATGGTCACCCTGATAGGCCTCCTGCCCTTGTTACATCAAAGGGACTGGTTATGCTCCCCTGGACATGTAGGAAGCATACCTCCACATTCTGATTTTTCCAACCACACAGGAGGTATCTGCGCTTCCACTTTCAGGGCCACCATTACTAGTTCAGGGCCCTGCCCTTCAGCCTGTCCTCTGCACAGAAGGTGTTCACCAAGTGCCTAGCCATGGCAGCTGCAAATCTCAGGAGGCAGGGGCATTATGTCTTCCCCTACCTTGATGATTGGCTTCTGACCACTCCCTTTCTGGACCGGCTTTCAGAAACCCTCCAAGAAACGTTCTCCCTCTTTCGGGACCTGGGAGCTACTCTGAACCTCCCCAAGTCCTGTCTTTGGCCAAGTCAGTGGCTTAAGTATATAGGGGTCATACTGGACACAGCACAAAGCAAGGCCTTCCTCCCCCAGGACAGGGCAGAATGCCGCCAGTCCCATGCATGGCAGCTGCTCTCTTCTCACCAAGTAGAGGCAAGGACAGTTCTCTGGCTACTGGGCCACATGGCAGTGGCTATCACCACAGTCCCTATGGCCTGGCTTTACATGAGGGTGATCCAGTGGAACCTTCGGGTTCAGTGGGATCAAAGGTCAGATGACTTGGACCAGCTGGTCCTGATATCAAGCCCGACTAAGCAGTCCCTGGCATGGTGGCTGGATCCTCACCTCTCCAGAGGGGTTCACTTCCAGAGAGAATCTCCCACCCAGATTCTGACCACCAATGCATCAACCAGGGTTGGGATGTGCATCTGGACACTCGCCAGACTCAAGTATCCTGGGCTCAGCAGTAGCTTCGTCTCCACACCAATATTCTGGAGATGAGGGCAGTTCTCTATGTCCTACAAGCCTTCCAGACAGTCCTTCAGACTGGCCCCCTGCTAATATAGTCAGACGACATGTTGGTGGTATTCTAGATCAACAAGCAGGGGGACTCGCTCCTTACCTGCTTTACAGAGAGGCCATGCAAGTGTGGTCTTGGGCGATAGACCACTAGCTGGAACTCTCAGTGGTTCAGGTTCCAGGCATTCACAATACCCTGGCCAGCAGTCTCAGCTGTACTCAGTCCAGGGCACATGAGTGGGAGCTACTTCCTGCAGTGGCGGAAAGCCTTTGCCAGATGGTGTTGCCCCAAAATCGATCTATTTGCCTCCCTATCAAACACAAAACTTGCTTAGTTTTTGCTTGCTAGATCCAGGGCCTGGTGATTTCTGGCAAGAGGCATTGTCCCCCTCCTGGGTGGAGAGGTTTCTTTGTGTTCCCTCCCTTGCCCCTTCTGCAACGGGTACTCATCAAGTTGCAGTCGAGGGAGCAGAAATGATCCTGATGGCATTCTGGCCTCGTCAGATTTGGTGCCTACTGTTGCAACAGCTGGCTCCGGAATCTCCGATGTCCCTGCCCCTCGGGTCCGACTTGCTGTCCCAGGAGCAGGGCTCACTGGTGCATCAGGATCTCTGATCTCTATGCGTGACTCCTGCAGACCTAGCTGTCTCCAGGTTTGGGGTCTCCACGAGGGTAACAGACTTCTTAGTGGCAGCTAGGAAACTCCAATAGGGTGACCTATACTATGAAATGGAAGAGGTTCTGCGTTTGGGCCACTGCGGAGTTTATATCCTTTACTTGCCCACCCAATTCGGTGCTGGGTACCTTCTCTCTCTCCTCCTCCTCTCTCTTCTCTCTCTCTCTCACACACACAGATGCAGGACTTGGCTACTCTTCGTTAAAGGTGCACCTGTCTGCCATTTCCACACATCATCTGCCTCTTGAGGGCAAGTATATTGCCCAGCTGGACCTTTCCCATACTTTTCTGTGGGGCATGCTTCCCTTGAAGCTTCCCGTCTGGGACACCGTCCCACCTTGGGACCTTTTATTTGTTTTAGAGAAGCTCTCTCTGCCTCCCTTTGAGCCTGCCATGAACTGCACTTGCTGTCGTGGAAGCGTTCTTTTTAGTTACCATTACTTCTGCTCAAAGAATTTCCGAGCTTCAGGCCCTGATGTGCAAGGAGCCTTATTTGGTTTTTCACAAGGGCAGGGTTTCTTGAGAACTAATCCTAAGTTTCTGCTGAAGGTGGTCTCAGTTTCCCTTGAATCAAGATATCACCTGCCTGGTATACAACCCAGAGTACTCAAACTGAGGGGAGGCTTTGTTGCATACTCTGTACGTCCACATGGTATTCAGTTTTTATTTGGAGCATTACCTGTTCTGTTGTAAATCTGACCAGTTGTGTCTTGCCCCCCAAATGCAAGGGGCTCCAGTTTCTATGCAGTGTTTATCCAAATGGTTGGTCAACTGCATTGTGTTCTGCTACAAGTACAACAAACCCTTACCGGGCTTGGTAAAGGGTCATTCCACCAGGGGCATAGCAGCGTCTTTTGCCCTACTTAAAAATGTCTGCCTGGCTTCCCTTCAGCTTCTTTGTGACTGTATATGTATCATGCTCTGTAACTCATGTTTTGTTCTTGTTTTTTGGAATTGTATTGTTCATCAGTAAAACTTTAAAAAAAAAAAAAAAGTCTGCCACGGACATATGTGCGGCTGCCACTTGGAGCTCTGTCCCCACCTTTGTGAAGCATTACAGTCTGGACATTCCTTCTCGCTGTAGGACTGGGTTTGGACTTGCTGTTCTCCAGGGCCTCCTGTCCTAATTGCACCTGAGGAGACTTACTCCTCCACCCTTCTGCCTAGGATTCCTCCTCTACTGCTTGGGACTCTGTCCTAAAGGTGTTACCTGCTGCAACAGCGATTGTCAAAGTAAGACAGTACAGTTATGTAAGAACTGACTGTAACAGTAGATCTTTGAGAGGAGCTCTTGCAGCAGGTACTATTTTTCCCACCCTCCTTCCCCCGGGTGAGCTCCTTTCCATCTCAGATAATTTCGTTCCTCAGTTCTCCTTTTTTCCTCTTTAGCCGGTCTCCAGTGGTAAAACTGGGAATGGGCTGGGGGACCGCCCCTTTCATACGAGACGTGATGTCGGGTCGACGTAGGGGGTAGTCCCCCGTCGGGTATTGTTAGGTAGAAAGTTTCCATGGGGTCCTGGCGACTTAGTTCTAATGGTGTTACCTGCTGCAAGAGCTCCTCTTGAAGGTCTACTGTTATGGTAAGTTCTTGCATAACTGTACTTTCTCCCAGTGGGGCACTCCCCTTGTCGACCTGTTGGCTTCCTGGGAGAATGCAAAGCTGAGGCTGTTCTGTGCCCCCCGACCCCTCCCCCATGTGGAATGCTGCTGGGGGATGCCTTTGCAAGGCCCTGGACCCTGAGCCTCCTGTAAATCTTTCCCCACCCTTCCCCTGATCCTCAAGGTGCTGGTCAAGGCGAGGTGGGAGAAGGAGCAGATGATCTGGTGGCCCTGGACTGGCCAGACCAGTTCTGGTACCCAAATCTCCTCAGCCTTGGCAACAGGCCTCTGTGGCACCTGCCTCTGCAACCAGACCTGCTCTCTTGCCATTACCTGTACCTGTACCTTCAGTCCGTGCACCTCATAGCCTGATTCCTGAGCAGCTGGATTTTTAAGGCTTGTCCAGGTACCCAGATCTCCTCAATTTTGGCAACAGGCCTCCGTGGCACCTGCCTCTGCACCCAGACCTGCTCTCTTGCCATTAGGGGAAGGTCTTGCACATGTAACTTCAGTCCGTGCACCTCACAGCCTAGTTCCTGAGCGGCTGGAGTTTAAGGCTTTGGGTCTCTCAGAGGTCCCCCATGTTGGAGAGTTCTGTTGGAAGGAGTTAACTCGCCAGTTGTATGCCTTCAGGTGGAAGTGCTTTTCCATTTGGTGCCAGGGCAGAGAACTAGACCCTCTGTCCTACCCTGTGGCTAGCATTCTGGATTGCTTGCATTCCGTCTGTCGGGCCTGAGGTAGACAGCCAAGGTGCACCTGGCAGCCATCTCTACATACTGAGTGCGGACTAGTATGTCGACAGTGGCACAGGAGAAAGTGGTCTGGTGCTTCAAGGGCCTTGACCACTTCTCCCCACTGGTGTGTGAACCACCACCACCTTGAGACTTGTTGCTGGTACTGGCAGTGCTCATGGGCAAGCCGTTCGAACCAATGCACAGATGTGACATCTCTCACCTGTCATGGAAGACCACCTTCTTGGTGGCTGTCACCTCTGCCAGAAGAATTGGTGAGCTCCAGGTACTCTCAGTGGAGTCTCCTTGGTTTTGTACAGGGACATAGTTGTCCTCTGCAACCTGAAGTTCCTTCTGAAGGTTTTTGAATTTCACCCTAAATCGGGTGATTAACCTCCTAGCGTGCTTCACCAGTCCTGTCTGGAGGCCAAGCACAGGCTCCATGCATTGGACTTGAAGCAAGTGCTTGCTTACTACACAGAGCGCACGGCTGGAATTCAAGGAGAGGTTCGCCAACTCTGTCGCCTACACTGAAGCCGCACTTGGCAGACTGGCAGCTAAGTGGACAGTTGACGAATGGTCTCCTGCATTGACCTCTGCTATAGATTGGCTGGTAGGGAGCCTCCCGTTGAGCTAAGGGCACATTCCACCAGATATACTGTTGCTTCTAGGGACATCCCTATCAAGAAAATGTGTGGGACCACTACCTGGAGGTCGGCACACACCTTCATTTCCCATTACCACATCGACCTTGAGTCATGGCAGGATGCTGGTTTTGGGGCCTCGTTTCTCCAATCCCTGTTTCATAAGTAGGAGTGTGCACCTTGCCTCCTCCCTGAGAACTGCTTGGAGTCTGCCCTAAGTGTGGACTGTGCACCATATCCATGCCCCTAGAAATGAGGCTTACTCACCTGTAACTGTAGTTCTAGGAGTGGTATATGGTGCACATCCACACGACCCCCCCCCCCCAGCAAGTGGCACATGGATCCCTGCTTCCAGCGTGGAAGATCTGATGTCACGGGGTGGAACTGAGGAGGATACCACTCAGTTGGGTGGGAGGAGCTTAGCTTGGAGACGTTCTGCCAAGATTTAAAGTGAAGGGAAGACTGCCCAAGTGTTGATGTGTACCATACAGCACTCCTAGAACTACAGTTACAGGCGAGTAACCCTCATTATTTGCTGAATGGTACTGAGGGTAAAAGCACAGAACTGTAAAACAATGAGATGCAAGTGCAGTCCGCTTAGGACCCACAAACAGTATTGTCTAAGGAAATCTGAGCTACACTAAACATATAGCTGGGCCTGTTATATAGTGGGTTGAGACACTGGATGCCATCATAAATATCAAGTCCCACGCTGTTTAAAGCTATTATGGTTGCATTCTGCATGCTGTCATTTTTCCCAGCTTAGTATTTTCAAATAGGCACTTCCTTTCTGTAACTGTGTGGGGAGGGGACACACACACACACACACACACACACACACACACACACACACACACACCCACACCACAGCGTGGAACTTGATATTATGATTATCTTCAGTGCCTGATGTCTGTTAGCTGGCTAATGGGCAAAACACCAATGCGATGGGGCTTTCTGCTTTACACTACAAGAATTTTACGCCCATCAACCAGCTAAACATGGTCAGCGTCAGTCTTTTCAACATTGGCTGCAGGAAGGCTAGTATCCTGCACTTCTACATCCATTAGCTTAAACTGTGCACAGCTACACAGCCCCCTAAACTACAGTGACTATATATTCACGTTGAGCATGCAAACATAAAAAAACTCCAAAAATGGAGGAAAGTACCACACATGCTGGAACGCATGCATCCTCAAGTACCTCACCACAGAATAGATAAAAGGTGACAAAAAGGCAGCAGTCTTTGATCAGAGACTGATAAGGCTGCTAAGCCATTCTCACAGGGTGTCTGAGGGGAACTGTGATGTTAAAGATGGCCCCCCCCAAAAAAAGCTACAGGTGGCTGTGGTGCCATGAACACCAGCCAAGAAACAAACAAAAAGAAAAGCATCTGACTGCACCCCCCTCCCCCGAAAGATACCAGGAGCCAGCAGTGGAACAGAGTGCCCTCCGCTGAGGGCACCACTAAAATGTGGCTGTTCTTCCAGGCTTTTCAAGCCATGGGAAATCTTGCCACCATTCCTACTCCACCCCAGCCTCATGCATTTTTTTTAACCTGTGCTGCAGGAGAATGAGGAAGAGGATGGAGAACTTAGACAGCCCCTGAACATGACTTTGGTTCACCACCCAGAGTCAATGAGGATTTTTTCTCAACTTCCACTTTTGTAAGGCATATGCTATCCCCTCTGCTGAGACTGGGAAGGATATAGAGGAGGCAGATTTCATGAGTATGCTTGGACTGACCTCATCAAAAAGACCCACAGTACCCATTCACAAATCTCTCAAAAAAGCCACTAGCAGAATTCTGGAATACCAAACTTTAGCACCTAGCACTGACAGGTAGAAAAGCAGGGGGTAGAATTTCTATATTCGCACCCTGACCATGAGGGAGTTGTTTAAGCAGCTACATGTGAGAAATCAAAGGTGTCCCTAGCTTCCATGCCACTTAAGAGAGAGATTCCAGAAAACAGGACTATATGGCAAGGAAAGTGTACGCTTCTGCAACCCTGCAATTAAGGCAGGCTACTTACATGATACCTGCACAGTACCAGAAAGCCCTTTGGAGCACTGTTCAGGCTGTAAGTGAAAAGTAAGGGGTGAAACTGGCAGTATTTTGCAGAAACTGTGAAGAATGCAGTAAAACTAACTACCAGTTTCATACGGCAGTAGATTCAAATGATACAGCCTCAAGGGTATTGGCCCATGCAGTAGCTCTGAGGAGGTTTGCTTGAACCAGAGGTGTTTACCCATAAAATTGTGCATTTGGAACCTGCGCGGTCTAAACCCGCTGCACGAACAGTGTAAGTAAGTAAAATTTTATTTATATTAAGCGCCCTTCCCAAGCTCAGGGCGCTTTTACAATAAAACAAGTAAAATCACATTTCAAACAATAAATCAAACAACAATACAGTACACTTACTCATTATGTACCAGCAAATGCTAAGGCAAAAAGGAAAGTTTTTAATTGTTTTTTAAAACTTTCAACAGTTAGGCATTCTCGTATCTGGAGGTGAGAATTCCACAGGGTTAGTGCCATATAGGCAAAAGATCTACTTCAGACATCTTTAGGCGTACCCTGGAATCTCTAGCAATCCCTCATCAGAGGCGAAGAGCAGGCAGGACAGTAAGGCACCAAGAGCTCTTTCAGGTAGTGGGGTCCCAAATCATGTAGGGCCTTAAAGGTCAATAATGTGACATTGAGGTGATCTGCCACTGTACTGGCAGCCAGTGCAAATCACGCAGCACTAGGTGTTGTATGACTAGATCGTGAAACTCCCATCAACAACCTGCCGCCAGAGCCTGCACAAGCTGCAAGCAGGGATATCCACCCCCGCAGCCCTAGATAAAGCGCATTGCAGTAATCAAAATGGCTGGTAACAAAGGCGTGGACCAAAATGGGAAGATCTTCCTGTGGAACCAAGTGTTTCACCGAGCAATATTCCTCAGATGAAAAAAGGCAGATTTGACTACGGCCGACACCTGCATCTTCATAGTCAGGCTTTTCGTCAAAAATTACTCCCAGGTTACCGACTTGCCAGAGGCTAGAAGCTGGGCCCCCAAGATATAAACCCGAGGTTTCCGTCCAAGCCTCTGTTATCTTCCCTCCAGGGTCCACAACCAACACCTCAGTTTTCCCTGGATTCAACCTAAGCCAACTAGCACTCATCCAATCCTGAATCTCCAGGAGGCAGTTATTAAACATCGTGATGGAAACCGACTCCTGATCAGGCATAAAGACAGGTAGAGCTGAGAATCATCAGCATAACAATGAAAACTCAGCCCATACCGTCTTATAATGTCCCCCAGTGGAAGCATATACACCGTGAATAACATAGGGGACAGCACCGACCCCTGCGGTACCCCACAGGGCAGACAGTGAGGGGCCGAGGTGTTAACTCCTGATACCACTCTCTGAGATCTGCCCTCCAAAAAAGATCGAAACCAACTGTGTTGTAATGTAGTACGCTTGAAAACCATGCTATAGTAAATAAACTCCGACCCGCGCGCACACTGTTTTGACCACGCATCTTTCCCTGCATGATCTTGATGGGATACCAAACCAGAGCAACCATCCTTTCAGAAGACTAACAAAGGCTGTAGATTTCCCACTTGTTGGACTATACCTTTCCGGGAATAAGACAGATGCCTATATGAAAAAAGTTGAACAAAAAACAACCTAAAAACCTGATCGAGAAGGAAAGCGCTTCTGCATCCTTCAGGCCATATGGAAGGGGAGGTAGGGGAAGGACCTACTATCAAAGGCCCTATTGCTACTATGACTATCCCCCCTCAAAGGGTGCTCCAGGAGGCAGAAGCAGGAGGGGTGCAAGGCAGAAGTGGGCACCAGCTCTTGAGCCATAAGAAACAGAATCTGTGACTCTGTGGTGGCTGCCTGAGTCATACTTCCATTAGAGGAAAACTGTCACCAAAGACAAGTGGGTGCTGGAAGTAGAGTCAGGGATTAGCTTTTCACATCACAGGACCCCCATAACTGAAGTGACCAAAACATTTTCCTTCACTCCTTCCTCAGAAAAAAAAAGCTTAAAGGAGAACTACCAGCTAACGTGAAACCCCGACCACTGCAGAGATCGGGGCTTCACATCACAAATCCCCTCTGTGGTTTGATAATACATCTATTATTTTCATACCTCATCGCTTGTCAAAACAGGGTCCAGGTCCAGTGCAATCAGCATGTTTCTATATGGAGCTGGTCACCTCCCGTGATCTCGCTGCAAGTACCGTGGGATGATGACACTAAACTGCCCCTTCCTCATTGGTCCCCTTATGTACAGAGATTTTCTAATCTCCGCATCTCAGATACCCACTTTTATTTTTACAGAATGTGTCTAAATGCCATGTATACAAATGGCATTTAGGCATATTCTGTAAAAATAAAAGTGGGCATAGAAGATAGAGATTTTACAAGCGATGAGGTACAAAAATAATAGTTTATTATGCGAACTACAGGAGGGGAATTGAGACGTGAAGCCCTGATCTCTGCAGTGGTCAGGGCCTATCCCATAGAACTCCTTTAAACCTGAAGGATACAGATGTTAAAGATGGCCACAGAAGAGGGCCTTCCCTCACAGTGGCAAAGGGGCACCATCTCAAGATCCTTTCTCATAAGGAAGAAAAATGGAGATTGGTGGCCCATTCTAGACTTAAGGTTCCTGAATAGGCACATAAAAAAAGAATAATTTAGAATATTGATACTAGGAACCGTGATACCATCTTTGCAAAAAGGAAAGTGGCTGGGGTCACAGGATCTGAAAGTTGCATATTTCAAGGGACGTGGATATGATCTATCTAAACTTTCTAGCAGTTGCCTTTCCCTTTAATTCTAGCCAGAACGTCTTCAGGCTGGCTCCTCCCACTCACCTGGGCGGTAACTCCCTTGGCTCTGCCCCATGATGCCAGATCTTCCTTTCTGCTGGAAGAAGCAGGTTCCCTCCTTGTCGCCATACCTCTCAACCTTTTGTCACTGAAATGAGGGACATGGACATTTCTGGACACTCCAAATGAGGGACATATCCTCAAACATGGAGACAGAAGCTCAGAACACTGTGAAAACCATAGTGTTTACTTGTACAAAGTTTATTTTTGATTTGGTATTTTAGAATATTGTGAATTTCTCCTTTAAAGTCTGAATTTATACTACATTCTTAAATTCTTTTTGTGGGCGGCACCTTTTCCATGAGGGACTGATGAGGGACACAGCAATTTTAAGGGGTAAAATGAGGGATGTCCCTCGTAATGAGGGACACTTGAGAGGTATGCTTATCGCTCTTGGTGCTGAGTAGCCTTTTGCTCTAAATCTTCGGATTTACTGCCAAACCTTCAAAAAAACTTTGTCTTCAGGCTCGATTTTTGATCACGACCACGATGAGGGACGACAAGTCCGCTCCAGAGTTCCACCGGTGCCCTTGCCGGAAGATGTCCCAAATGGTTCTGCACACCATGTGTGTCTACTGTTTAGGCCATGAGCATGAACCTCAGGCCTGCAACATATGTCGTTCCTTCCATTCTTGAGGACCGCTACGCCCACCTTGTTCTCAGCTGACCAGATGAACGGGACCTACCAGTCAAATCTAAGGATGCCTGCAGGGTGGTTTCTGGGGCTGCAGGGTCCGACAGCCAGTTTGCGGGGTTTGAGGAGGCTGCTGCGCATACCTCCTCTGCTTTGGCCTTTATTCCTCTTTCACTGAGCTCCTCTTTCTCGGGATCCTTCAAGGAGTTGTGCCAGTCCTTGCCAACACGCGGTCAGGGCCTGTCCTTGGGCACAAGTCCAAATCTAAAAAAGAGGCCTAAAAACTGTCTCGCTGTCGATCGTGGGATCGGGAACGCTCTTGGTTGAGGGCTTTTGAGTCCCGCGTTTCTCCTGATCAGACTTCAGTCGAATCTTCAGCCCAGGCTGCCGGCTCCACGAAAACCCCATCAGGCCAGTTGGCCAAGACGCTGGTTGATCTTCCAGACGAGATTTTTCTCGAGCCAGTCGACCAGTTGTCGATTGAAGAGGCCAACACTTCTCTTTCCAGGACTCCAACCCTGACCCAGACCATTGGAGGGACGGAACAGTCCACTGACCCGTCGGCTCTGATCACCGATCAAGACACGGAGGAGCCTTTGCACTTGCCAACTCCCTCTGAGCCCCACCGCCAGTCATGGTCTGTGTCTGTCCTATTCCAGGAGTTGAGCAGTTCCCACCGATGGTGCTCTCGCTCGACACCATGGGAGGCAGCACGCCACTACTCTTCATCCCCTTCCTCCTCAAGTGAGGAGAGGCTTCAGCACAAGTTGTGTCAACACTACGAGGATCTTATGTGGCAACAGCTGGTGTTCTCTGGTATGAAGCAGACTCCAGATCCTACACTGGCCATTGCTTGGCTCTTGTTTCAACGGCCGATGCCTTCTTAGCCTAAAGAGTCGACCAAGGTGGTCTCGGCTCGGCCACTCCCGCCATGTCTCCACCGATTTCCCATTGAGCCGCCACCTGTACAGCCGAAAACCAGCGCTCTGACCAAGAAGTCTCGGTCGACCAAGGGGCTCCCCCATTGGCTGTCTGTCAGTCACCGCTGACAATCCACGGAGGGTCATCGGGGACTCTGGCAGTCGAACCCTCAGAGTTGGAGGGCTCCTCCTTGCACTCCCGTATGGTCGACATGGAGTTGGTTGGGGGTCTCTCGGCGGATGAAGGCCCTACTTCCTTTGTGGGCCTTCTCCACCTGATCTCTGCATCCACAGGTATGAAAATGGAGCCTGTCCAGAGACTGGCTCAATACCCTTAGACAGAGATCCTGAATGGGGAGATATTCCTGGGGAAGCCTTCCTGGTGACAGAGGCCATCTTTGGTCCTGCCTTGGAACTTTGGCAGCACCCCGCCTCCTGCCCTTTTCCCTCTGCCTGGATGGCCCGTAAGCATGCGGTACATACCAGTTCCCTGTCGGGATTCACAGAACACCCCCTCATCTGAGGGGCTGGTGGACAATTCTGTGTTCAGGCACTCTGGCAACACTGGCAACGTTGACAAGCGCCTGACAGAGTCCATGAAGTTGGACCATGCAGCTGAGGTGGTCTACGCTACCTCCTGGCTTGGTCTTCATCAGGTAAGCTTGACCCTCTTTATGGCCCACTTCTCCCATGCCCTGCCTGGTCACTCTGGATGAGGTGCTTCCTCATCTGCCGGCAGACCTCCAAACCATGGTCAAACAGGACCAGGGTGGGACTGTAGCTAGGCAATGGCTCCAGACAGCTATGGACATCAGGGACTCCTGTGCCTGCTCCATGGCGGCCACAGTGGCCATGCGCCACAGGGCTTGGCTGAGGGTGTCTACCTTCATGAAGGACACTCAGCACAAGCTGGCAGATGTTCCTTTCCTGGGAACTGACTTGTTTGGGGCCGGGTTCGACGGGCCACCTCACCCACCTCACCCACATCGAGAAGTCCAATGCCACGATGGACTCCATGACATCTTCCCCAAAGGACCCCAGGGGCTCTAAGCAGCAGAAAAGGAAGCCCTTTCAGTCTATCTCTACTCCTGTGGCCAAACCAGCCCAGCTCCAAGTTGGTCAGCAGTCCCAGTCCTGGTGACCTCTGCCAAAGTCAGTGGCCTTGGTTGTCCATAAGCCTGGGGGGGAGAGGCTCCAGTGGCTCCTCGGCCAGAACCCCCCCTCCTCCTCCAAGCCTGCCCAGTGACTGGATGAGGGGTGCCTCCCTCATGCCCATCACACCTCTTCCTAGTCCTCCCGTAAGGGGCTGGCTTTGCTGCTTCCTTTTCACCTGGTCTGCTGTCACCACGGACAGGTGGGTCCTCGAGGTGGGTCAGGGTCTGCCTCTGGAATTGGAGCAGGACTCTTTGCCAAGTCTGCGCCCCATGGGAGGACTTTTTATCTGCAGACATCCTATTGGCTCTTCGGGATGACATTGCCCAGCTCCTCCACAAGGAGGTCGTGGTTCCTGTCACAGATCCTCTGGAACATGCGGGGTTTGACTGCAGGTCCTTCCTGGTGCCAAAACAAATGGGGAGCTGTTGCCTCATTCTAGATCTGCACAACCTGAACAAGTTTCAAGTCACGCACCTTCAGGATGGTAACTGTCTCAGATTATACCATACATGTGGTTTTGCTCACTGGATCTACAGGACGCATTCTTTCACATCCCAATCCATTCTCACCAAAAGGATGCTCTGCTTCTGAGCAGAGGGAGCCTTCTACGAGTTCCAGGCCATGCCATTCAGCCTGTCCTCTGCCCAAGGGTCTTCACCAAGTGCATTGCAGTGGTGGCAGCTTACCTGAGGTACGGAGGGGTCCGGATTTACCCCTACTTGGATGATTGGCTGATCGTAGGTCCCTTCTAGCGGGTGGTGGAGCGGTCCAGGTACCTGGCCCTCCAGACCTGTGTCTTCCTTGGCCACCTAGTCAATGAAGCCAAGTCAGAATTCGTGCCTTTTCAGGTGATCAGCTTCATCGGGGTGGAGCTCAACTCTTGCTGAGCCAGAGCCCAGCACCCGGTGGACAGGACGGAGGCTCTCTTCTCCTTTGCCCGATCATTTCGAATTGGGCAATTGCACCCTGCCCAGGACTTCCTGCGCCTGCTGGGTTACATGACATCCTGCACTAGTGTGGTCTGATGGGCCTGCTGGAGAATGCGCTCCCTGCAGTGCGAGCTGGCCAGCCAGAGGTCTTAGCACAGGGGTGACTTCGACCAGCTGGTCACTGTGACCTGGCAGATGTGGGATGCCCTTCAGTGGTGGCTGGTCCCAGAGCATCTGCAGGAAGGGTTCCTATTTGTCCGTCCAGAGCAGATGGTCATTCTGATGACTGATGCCTCTCTCATGGGCTGGGGTGCCCATGTGAGGGAACACAGAGTCCACAGGCTCTGGACCTCAGAGCAATTTGGCTTGTGCTGACTGCCTTTGCTCCTCACATTTGGGGTCAGGTGGTCCAGGTCCAGTTGGACAGCATCACGACCATGTGCTGCCTCAACAAACAGGGCAGGATGCACTCCCACTGTGCAAGGAAGCTCTCCATGTGTGGACCCTCATTCGCAGCCTGGAGGCCGATCTCCTAGCCATCCATGTGGCAGGGGCCTCCAACCAGCTGGCGGACGCCCTTAGCTGTGTGGGCGAAGTGTCTCATGAGTAGTCTTTCCCCCAGAGTAGTATGCAGTCTGTTCTCCCAGAGGGGCACCCCTCAGGTCGACCTATTCACCTCCAGGGAGAATGCAAAGCTGAGGCTGTTTTGTGCCCTCCCCCCTCACAGGGAATGCTGCAGTGTGATACCTTCTCGGGGCCCGGACCCCAGGCCTCTCCTATGCCTTTCCTCCACTTCCCTTGATTCACAAGGTGCTTCTCAAGACCAGGCGGGTCAAGGCCCAGATGATGCTGGTGGCTACGGACTGGCTATACCAGTTCTGGTACCCCAATCGCCTCAGCCTCAGCAGCAGGCTCCTGAGGCGTCTTCCTCTCCTGCTGGACCTGCTCTCCTTCCATCAGGGGAAGGTACTCCATCCGGACCTTTAACCCCTGCACCCGACAGCCTGGTTCCTGAGCAGCTAGAGTTCCAGGCTTTGGGTCTCTCTGAAGATGTCCTCACTGTGGTGGAGGCATCTCGGAAGGAGTCAACAAGGAAATGCTATGCTTTTAAGTGGAAGAGGGTCTCCATTTGGTGCCAGAGCAATGGATTGGACCCCTTGTCCTGTCCAGTAGCTAGCATCCTTGACTACCTGTAGTCCCTCTCTAAGTTGGACCATCTGTCAACAACCCGTAAGGTGCACCTGGCAGCCATCTCTGTTTACCAGGCACATGCCAGTCAGCAGTTGACACAGGAAAAGGTGGTCTGGTGCTTTTTTCAAGGGCCTTGACCACATTTCCCCTCCGGTGCATGAACCACCACCTTGGAATCTGGTGCGGGTTTTGGCAAAGCTCTGGGGCAAGCCATTTGAACTGATGCACAGGTGTGAAATGTCTCATCTGTCATGGAAGACTGCATTCATGGTGGCCATCACATCAGCCAGAAGGATCAGTGAACTCCAGGTGCTTTCGGTGGAGTCTCCTTACCTGATCTTCCACAGGGACAGGGTTGTCCTTCGCCCCAACCTGAAGTTTCTCCCGAAGGTTGTTAGAGTTTCACCCCAAGTAATTAATCTCCCAGTGTACTTCACCAGTCACACCTCTGAGGCCAAGCACAGGCTTCATAACTCTGGACCTGAGGTGAGTGCTTGCTTATTACAAAGAGCGGACAGCTGGAGTTCAGGGAGAGGTTCACCAGTTTTGTCACCTAGACTGAAGCCTCACTTGCCAGACCAGCAGCCAAGCGGATGCTTGGCAGGTGGATTGTATCTTGCATTAACCTCTACTCTAGGTTGGCAGGTAGGGAACCCTTCTGTAGGGCTAAGGGCTCATTCCACCTGTCATACCGCTGCCTCAGTGGCTGCTTCTGGGGACATCCCTGTCCAGGATATCTGCAGGGTTGCTACCTGGAGGTCAGCACACACCTTCCTTTCCCATTACCACATCAACCTTTAGTCTCACCAGGATGCTGGTTTTGGGGCCTCAGTTTTCCACTCTCTGTTCCCTAAGTAGGGGGTGTGCACCTCCTCCTCCTGGAGAACTGCTAGGAGTCTGCCAGAAAGTGTAGACAGAGCATCATATTCACGTCCCTAGAAAAACTGTTTACTCACCTGTAACAGTAGTTGTAGGAGTGGTATATGATCATCCACACGGACCCACCCAACCTGCCCTGGCTTTGGCGCACAACACGGTTTCCAGCAGGCAAGATCTGGCGTCATGGGGGCGGGCCAGGTGTTGCCACCCGGGTGGGTGGGAGGAGCCAGCTTGAAGACAGTCTATCCAGAATTAAAGGGAGAAGCAACTGCCAGAAAGTGTGGATGAACATCATATACCACTGCTAGGGCTACTGTTACAGGTGAGTAACTTTTTTTTTTTTTGTATATCTCTAAGACACACACTCGAAGTACCTAGGGTTCAGACCAGGAAAACAGCAGTACCAGTTTGCAACACTGCCTTTTGGTCTAACCTCAGCCCTGATTGTGTTCACAAAGTTCCTAACAGCAGCAGCTGCATTCCTGAGAAGAAAAAGGATAGTACCCTGCCTGGATGTCTGGCTAGTCCTAGTCCAATCAAAAGAGGAGGCACTGCACTCTGTTGCAGAATAAGAAACACCCTGGAAAGTCTAGATTTTCTCCTAAATTTAGACGTATCAGTGGGAACCCGGTTAAGTGCTGGGGTTCGTAGGGGCAGAGCTAGATGCCACTCAGGGTAAGTATTCCTGCCACAGTGAGGAGTGAAAAGTCTGCTTTCTGCACAAGGTCTTGCATGCAGGGCAGGTCAAGGCCAGCTAGGGACTACTTGCAGTTACAAGGCCACATATCAACAGCTGCGGTGTCAAAGGTTCGCCTACTGATGAGGTATATAGTACCATTTAAAAAGACACTGGCATTAAAAATCAAATTCATGAAACCACAGTACCAGTCACAACAAGCTTTGTCAGGGTTGTGGAGTGGCGGAATGAGGTGGACAGTCTCAGGGAAGGAATTCCTTTCTAGCAGCTGTCCACAGCCCTCACTCTGACAACATGTGCCTTCCTGCTAGGATGTGGTGGGTATCAGTGGCATCTGGTACCTACAGGAGTAGCAGGAGCACATAAATCTTCTGGAGTGCAGGGCAGTGCTCTTGTCTTTACAGGCCTTCTGAGACCAGGTTCAGAACCAGGCATTTCTGATAAGAACAGACAATGTGACACCACAATGTAACACATAAATAAGGTGGTACTAGAGTCACAAAAATATGTATGGAGGCAGTGAGAATCTGAAATCTGGCTTATTCATTAAATGCAAAAATTTCTGCAACACACTTGCCAAGGAAGGACAGTGTGCTGGCAGACTCACTAAGCCAGATGAAGTCAGGGAAACCATGAACATGCACTAAACCAACTGGTGTTTCACATTTTTTTCCAGAAGATGGGGGACCACAATAGTTGAACTTGTTCACCTCATGGAGAATCACAAGTTACCACTGTTGCTGCAGGCCACCCCACAGGCGGGACCCTTCCACAGGATGCACATATATTCAGTTGGGAGGGAAAGATCCCTTATGCATTCCCTCCATTCTCTCTCTGATTCAGAGTACTTTGGAAACTGAGGAGGGAATTGTCGACAGTGATCCTGACATTCTAGAATGGGTGAGATGGCCTTTGCACTTTCTCCCAAGAACATCCGCGCATCCCCCTCGCACCTTGCCTTCAAACAGGCCTTGAAAACGTGGCTCCTAGCAGCTGCTGACTGTCACTGCACCCAGTAAGTAACTCTAAGGCACCCTAATGCCCATATCTCCTTTCCTCCCCTGCCTTTCTGTTCATCCCTTCTCTCGTCACTGTAGTTCTATATAACCCTCTCTCCCTCACTACCTCAAATCTATGAACTGACATGAGACTCTAATTTTATGAACCTGTTCAACTCTACTGGTGATTGTACTAAACTGGTCTTCATGTCTTATTTATAATTTATAATGCTACGTATGCTCTCCTGCAACATGAATTGTGGCACCAGTACCTCATGTTATTTCTATTGCTATGTATGGCCCACTTTCACGCTGTGTGTGCCTAGCCATTGCCTTGTACTCTTATGTTATTTGTATTTCTTTTTTTCCCACACTACCTCGTGCCTGAGATGTGAATCTACAGTATAGATTGAAGTTTCCCTGTATGTGTTGCTGTGTGTCTCTCTGCTGCCTGCCACCCTGTGGCCCAGGTCGTGACTGAAAATGGTCCTCTGGATCATTGCGCTTACCCGGTAATCAACGACAAATAAATAAGTTTAATAGTGACCGCATATGAAAAAATACATAATTTCACTTGAGATGCTGCCTCTGAGTTTAGAATGGTACTGTGGAATTGTAACTCCATTCAAATGTTGCTTGCTTCCTCTAATGTTCTAATCAGATTTGTTTTCTCCGAAGAAGAGGACAGTTGCCTCAGACCTGTCTCCAAGTCCATCGGCTACATTCTTATATTTGCGTTTTATTTGTACAAAAAAAAAAAAAAAACTCCTTATCATTATTTCTATTTAGTTCTCTATATTTGCGTTAGGTTATTTTTATCTAACTTTATTTTACTGGTATTCTCCAGTTTCCAATCGGTTTCCTAGAATTGGAGAAAAGTAAATTTTGTGGTTCCGATGTAAACGCGGTAACTATTTTTTGGGTTAAGAAAAATTTCAAACCGTTTATTTAAAAAAAAAAAAAAAGTTTCTTTTAGCAGTTTAGAAATTTTGTTGTCTAAGGAACCAGCAATACAATATTCTTTGACTAAATTCAGTTGACTGGTAAGACTGAAAGGCTTAAGAAAAGGACTGGGCCAACAAGATTTAAAAACTGTGAGTCCTGTCAAGAGCTTGGTGAAGGCAGAGTGCTACCAGATCCACAGAACTATGCACGGAGGTAATGAGGATCTGCAATCTGGCATATTCCTAAATAAGAAATCCCTGCTGCGCATCTGCCAGGAAAGGACATATCTGACATATTTCCTAAGCAGGAAAAGTCCAGGAAACCACATATGGTCGCTAGACCACCAGTAGGTTCTGACTATTCAGGAGATGGGGCGTACCGGAGATGGACTTGTTTGCTTCATGAGACAATCACAAATTGCCGCTGTTCTGCTGCAGACCACCCAACAGGGGGACTACCCCAGGATGCTCTGAATCTCATTTGGTAGGGAATGTTCCTCTATGCATTCCCTCTAATTCAGATTACTCTGGAAATTGAGGAAGGAGTCTGCCACAGTGATTCAAACACCATGAAGTCTTGCTATATTATGACAGAAGCAGTTAGCCACAGCACTTGAACTGCCCCGGAGAGGAAACTGTTAACTCCAGGCAGACTGGAGTTCTAAAGCGCGAGCGCTGTACCCAAAGCTCTATCTGGCTAGTTTCAAACTGAAACTGTCAGATTCTTTACTCCGCTTCACTGAACAGTCGCTCCGGAGATCAGCTCCTTCATCTCGGTTCATTTCTAGAGTTAAGCGAGTATTTTCGGTTCATTTGAACCGCAATAAATATTTTATTTTACCACATTTGGTTCAAAGCTCTATCTGATGTAAACCGTAAGTACAGGATTTCAAAGTCGTGTGGAAATTAATTATCGGTTCGGTTTTGAACCGATCGGTTTCTTCAAAAAGTATTTTAAACATTATATTGGGCTTTAGAGTGCAGTTCCTGTTCTTATCGGTCCTAAAAACCTATTTATTTCAGTGGGTTTTCAAATACCGTGAACGGTTAGGAACCGATAAGGTTGTCTTCTGGCACTGCCATAAAAGGGCAAGTTTTGGATAGGCTGGTATTATGTCTGAGAAACCCAAAGAAAAACGGGCCCTGGGTTTCAACACTGTGATGTCTGTGGAGAAGCCTTTGCCAAGGCTGACCCACACACCACTTGTGTTTATTGTCTGAGGCTGACCACCTCCTGTCAGACTGCCAGGTGTGTAAAAATTTCCCTGCAGCCACCCTGGAGAAGAGATTGGGCCGGCTCAGGGAACGAGAGGTCAAAAAGTCCGCTGACCCGGATGGCCAGCCTGGTCCAGCACCCACTGGACCAGAGGGAGTGCCCTCTGACCAGGGCGATACTTCCTCGGGCAAAAGGAAGGCTGGTTCAGAGGAACCAGTCCCAGTAAAAAAGTCAAAGAAATCAGCAGGTCTGGAGTCCAAAATTGCCTCTCCAACTGCTGCAGAGATAGCTAAAGCCATACAGATTGTCCAGTCACTGTCTCAGGGACCGGTCGAACCACCAACAGTTGGCAAAAGGTTGGTTTGTTCGGTTCAGTGGTTCAAGAGTATGATGTTGAGGAATTTTATGAACCACAGGAGGGAGGAAGATTTTGATCATTATGTATGTGGCTGGGAGGGTCTGGGCGTCCCATTGACCGGACATTTCTCCAGACAGACCTTTAGAATCTCCCCCTATGCTGTCTGAGTCCCCTTCTCATTTTATGTTTTACAAAAGGTTGCAGAAACCCTCCAGCTTCCTTTAGAAGAGGCTGTGGATGAGCAAGAGGAGCCTGATTATGTAGAAATGATGGATATACCAGAGTCTAGGAGGTTGTCTATTCCTTTGCATAAGTCATTTAGGAAGCAAACAACAAAAATTTTAAAAAATCCTCATTCTGTCCCTCCTGTAGATAAAGTATACCTTCTGTCCATTTTTTTTTTTTTTAATCAGGCCCTGATATAGACTTCCTCACTGAGCAGTGTAGTCATGTAGGTGTGGTACAAGCTGCAGCCTGTGACAAGGCTAATATTCCCCTGGCCTCACATCCTCCTGATAAGGATTCCAGGAAGATTGATGCCATGGCGAAAAAACAATATATGGCAGCTTCTTTGGGACTCAGGCAGGCAAATTATATGGCTTATGTGGCTAGATATCAGAAACCTAGATGGGACACAGTATTGCAGTTAGCCAAGCAGGCCCATGGCCAGCTGGCTAGTGAGTTGGAACAGGTGGCTGCTGATGGCATTGAAGCCTCTAAAGTTCAATTTCATACTGCTGTGGATGTTAATGATGTTTCCTCTGGGGTCATGGCCACTTCTGTAGCTTTCCGTGAGTTGGCATGGCTTAGGTGCACTAATCTGTCCCAAGATACTCAGTCAAAAGCTATGGATTTTCCTGTAGTGGGAAATTCTCTGTTTGGAGAGCAAACAGAAAATTATATGAAAAAGGTGGATGAGTACAGAACTACCTACAAAAGTGCCCAGGCTAAGGAGAGGCATGCCACTCCACAAAGGCATACTCCCAGAGGTAGGGGCAGGCCTTTCCACAGGCCTTTTTATCAATCTCAAGCCTCCTCTGCTTTTGCACAGAGGGTTTTTTTCACAGGCAGAGGTAGACGGGGCACTGGTAAACCGTCCCCCTCCCCTCAGCCTAAGGCTGCTGCTGCCAAGCAGGCATCCTGATGTGGTGCCCAGGGCCGATTCTCCTGTACGGTGGGAGGCAGGTTGGCTTATTTCAGCCAGAACTGGGTGTCCCTAACCCGGACAAATGGGTTCTGGAGGTAGTAAGCCAGGGTCTAGTTCTCAGCTTCAAACAGTTTCCAAAGATGAGAACCAGACATTTCCACTGCAAATCCTTCAGAAACCCTTGCCTTGGAAGCAGAGTTTCTTCTCTTCTAGACTACAAAGCAGTGGAAAGGGTTCCTCCTTGTCACCAGGGCAAAGGGCTGTACTCAGATACTTTCTTACCCCAAAAGACAGAATGGTGGCCCATTCTAGATTTAAGGTACCTGAACAAGCATCTTTTGAAACCAAAGTTCAAAATGTTAACTCTGGCAATGATTTTGCCTCCCCTGAGGCCAGGGGACTGGCTAGCTTCCCTGGACCTCAAGGATGCCTATTTTCATGTCCTGATCAGGCCTTCTCACGAAAATACCTCCAGTTGAGACTGCCCTCAGGCCACTACCAGTTCAGAGCAATGCCCTTGACCTTACCTCTGCTCAAGAGTATTCACAAAATGTCTAGCTGTGGTAGTGGCTCATTTAAGAAGGCAAGGGATTGCTGTGTTTCCCTACCTGGACGACTGGCTCATTTTGGGTCAGTCTCCAGATCAGAGTAAATCCCACTTGCAAGTCACCCAGCAACTTCTCACTTCCCTGGGATTCTGCTGAATTTACCAAAGTCAGTTCTAGAACCAGTTCAGGTACTAACTTTCATAGGTGCGGAATTGAACACAAAGTTGGCCAGGGCATTTCTCCCCTCGGAAAGGGTAGAGACTCATTGCCCTGGCATCCTCTTTCACCCTGCGGGTCTCTCGACCAACAAGGCATTTCTGCAACTCCTAGGACCATGGCTGCTTCCACAGCTGTAGTGCAAGGAGCAAGATTCAGATGAGGGACATTCAGTTCCATTTGAGGGCCTATTGGTCTCAAAGGAGGACCCCTTTCCAAATTGGTTCCAGTGACCCAAACTCTGATTCTGGCTCTCCAGTGGTGGCAGGATCAGAGCAACTTAAGACAAGGGTCCCTTCATTCCTGTTTCCACTGTCTCACCCTCACCACGGATGCCTCCTTGCTAGGGTGGGGGGCTCACTTGGGCGACCTTTCCACTCAGGGAGTGTGGTCCCCTCAGGAATCTCTGCTCCACATCAACCTATTGGAACTCAGAGCTGTCTTTTTAGCTCTTCAGGTTTTCTCAGCATCTGTCCAAAACAAGGTAGTTCAGGTCAGGACAGACAACACCACGACAATGTGGTACATCAACAAGCAGGGGGGCACTCGGTCATCAGCCTTGTACACCGAAGCAATGAAGTTGTGGTCTCTGGCTTATTCCTGAACACCTCCCCTAATAGCAGTTCACCTTCAGGGAAGACAATGTCCTGGCGGATGCCCTCAGCAGGATTTCTCAAGGCCATCACGAATGGTCTCTGATCCTCTGTTGCTGGGGTCAGTCTTTGCCAGATGGGGCACTCCTCAGATAGATCTTTTCGCAGCCCCAGACAACCACCAACTTCCTCTATTTTGTTGCAGGCCTCCAGTGCTGGGCTCAGTCCCCTGGACGCCTTTCTGTTGGATTGGAAGGGAAGTTCCTATATGCCTTTCCCCTTCCCCTTCTCTTCAGGGTATTAGTAAAATCAGATCCCAGCCCTGCAAAGTGATCCTGATTGCACCAGACTGGAGCCAGACAGCCCTGGTACCCCTGCTTCTGTCCCTTTCAGTCCACCCTCCCCTGAGCCTGCCCAGGGTCCACAACTTGCTGGCCTATGCCCAGGGGAGAGTGTGGTATCGGACCTCAAATCCCTCCACCTCAAGGCTTGGCTCTTGAGGAGTTAGAATTGCTGATTTACACCTTTCTCAAGGTGTCCTTGATATTTAAAGGCTAGGAAGCCTTCCACTAGAACCACTTATAATTCCAAATGGAAGAGGTTTTCCATCTGGTGTTCTGGGAAGCAAATTGTCCCAGAATCTGCTGAGTTGCCCATTTTACTGGACTATTTGGTCCATCTAAATTCCTTAGGCCTTAGGCCAGCTACCTTAAAGTTCATCTGGCAGCTGTCTCTGCTTTTGTATCAACAGGAAGCCTGCCTCCTTTCTTCTCACCCTGTGTTTTCCAAGTTTTTAAGGGTTACTTCACACTAACCCTCCTTTTGGGACCCAGCTCCTGCCTGGGACCTGAATATTTGCATTGCTCAGTTAATGCAACCCCTTTTGAACCTCTGTCTTCAGCAGATCTCAAGTTTCTAACTTGGAAAACTGTTTTCCTAGTGGCCATCACTTCTGCCAGACGCATAAGTGAATTACAAGCCCTGTCAGTGGAAAAGGATTTTATTTCTTTTCACAGAGATAAGGTAGTCCTCAGGACTAACAGAAAGTTTTTACCTAAAGTGGTTTCAGATTTCCATCTGAACCAATCCATCTCCCTTCCAGTATTTTTTTACTGAGCACTCTTCCTCGGGTGAGAGGAGATTGCACAGTTTGGACGTCAAAAGAGCCTTAAGCTACTATTTGAGCAGCACCAAGGGTTACAGGTTTGAACCCTCCAACTCTTCCTTACCTATGGCGAGGTTGGAAAGAAACCTGCCACTAAAGGAGACAATTGCAAGGTGGATTGTCTCTTGTGTCCAGTTCTGTTACAAAAACTAGGTAGAACCCCCTCAGGACTGAGGCCCACTCCTAGAGGTACAGCTGCATCTCTAGCGGCTGCTAGGGATATTCCCATTCTGGAAATTTGTCAAGCTGCTACCTGGAAGACAGTTCACACTTTTACCAAGCATTATTCCCTGGATGTCCAGTCCAGGAGAGATGCTCGTTTTGGCACAGCTGTGCTTCAGAGCCTATTTCCTAAGTAGGTTCTGACCCTCCTCCATGGAGGTACTGCTGTGTAATCTGCTTCTGTCATAATATAGCAAGACTTCATGGTGTTTGAAGAAAAATTACTCACCTTAGTGGTTGCTTTTTTTCTCATGGAGTCTTGCTATAATATAACCACCATCCTGCCCCTCTCAGAACTTCTCTTGGGTAAGGGTTGGCAAATTAGTGCCAAGCACTGTGTCATGCCATTTAGTTCTTTTCCATTTCCCCCTTTTCTTTAGGGTTAGGGAACTAGGTATTTCTGTTTTGGGTAATATGTTGGCCTCCTCCTGGACTTGAGAATTTTGGGAAGGGGGCCTAATAGTCTTGTTGGGTGATATATTATTATTATTATTGTTGTTGTTGTTGTTTCTGTTGTTGTTTTCCTACTAGTAGGTAGCCACTTGGCTAGTGTAGGGTTTTCACACAGACTTGTTGCTTAGTGTTAGCTACGTAAAGATCTGACAGTTTCAGTTTGAAACTAGCCAGATAGAGCTTTGGGTACAGCGCTCGTGCTTTAGAACTCCAGTCTGCCTGGAGTTAACTGTTTTCTCTCCGGGGCAGTTCAAGTGCTGTGGCTAACTGCTTCTGTCATAATATAGCAAGACTCCATGAGAAGAAAAGCAATTACTAAGGTGAGTAATTTTTTCTTCTGGTGACACCAGATTGGGAGAGACCACCATGGTTCTCTCTACTATTTTACCTGCCAGATAGGAATCCTGTCTCTTTACACATGAGACGCAACCTTCTGACTCTCTCAGGGCAGGGTAAAATGTCCACACTTCCGAACACTGAGGCTGAGAGCTTGGTTCTTGAAGACCTAGAATACTGTAGCATGAACCTGTAAAGCTGAGTACTGAATATTTGGAAGTTTCAAGGAAACTGTCCAAGTAAATCCAGTTCCTCAAACTGGAAACTATTTTGAATTTGGTGCTCAGGTAATGGAATTTCTTCCCTGGAAGCTGATTTAATGGCTGTTCTAGATTACTTAGAACATCTACATACAAGTAGTTTAAGGACTTCATCTCTGAAATTCTACCTGGCAGCAGTATCAGCCTTCCTATTTGCAGAGAAGCCCAGATCTCTAGCCTCACATCCTGTGTTCTAGATTCTTTAAAGGCCTCCATCGCCTGCAGCCCCAGTTAGGGAACCTGTTCCACGCTGGGCCCTAAATAGGATTGGCACAACTACTGCATGCCCCTGCCCCTTTCGAAGCTATGGCCTCTGTGCACCTCAAGTTTGTGACATGAAAGAAACTCTTCCTCATAACTTTGACCTCTGCCAGAAGAGTCTGCACTCCAAACCTTGTGTACAGAGCCTTACATCATCGTATATAGGAACAAAGTTGTGGTGAAGATGAAGAGGAAATTCGTTCCTAAGCTGGATTCAGAATGTCACCTTAACTAAACAGTTATAGGTGGAGAAGTTGCTTTTCCTCTGCTTCAAGTCCAGGTGAACAAAAATTGCATACGAACATATGAAATTTGCCAGCAGATAAAGGCCTAGAGGTCTATCAAGTCTGCTCGAATGTGCAGCTAGCACCCCTTATTCTGCAGCTGCCCCTCCCTTCCACCCTTCCCCTTCATTAACCCTCCCCCTTGTCCTGTCCCATCCTCGTTTGAAGCAGTCCACTGTTCTACTGCATACCACTTCTGCAGGTAGCATTCCACCCAGCCACCACTCTCTCTGTAAAAAAGTGTCTCCTCATCTCCCTCCTGAACCTTCCTCGCTCCAGTCTCATATCATGGCCCCTGGTGGCCCTCCCCTTCCTTACTTTGAACAGCCCCTCTGTACCTGTCTTGTTTATTCCTTTCATGTATTTAAAGGTTTCAATCATGTCACCCCTGTCTCTCCTCTCCTCCAGTGAGTATGTTCAACTCCTTCAACCTCCTCTAGTATGATAAGTCCCCCAGACCCTTGATCATCTTTGTCGCCCTGCGCTGCACCCCCTCCAGTAACTTAATGTCCCTCTTCAGATATCTTCAGATACGGACGCCAGTACTGCATGCAGTACTCCAGGTGTGGTCTAACTAATGACCTATACAGTGGCAGAATCATCTCCTCCCTCCTCGAAGATATACCCCTTGCAATACAACCCAGCATTTTGTTGGCCTTTGCAGCTGCCTTCCTACACTGTGCCGAGTTGTTCATTGACCCTGTAATGAGCACACCCAGATCCTTCTCCTCCTCTGTCTGGGCTAGCTGCACTCCCCCTAGCTGGTAAGTGCTCCTTGGGTTCTTCATCCCAAAATGCAGCACCTTGCACTTTTGGCATTAAAGCCCAGTTGCCAGGTGTCTGACCAGGTTTCAAGCTTTGCCAGATCATCCTGCAACCCTGCCATCCTCCTAGGTCATCCACCACTGTGCCAACCTTGTATACATCAGCAAACAGACTGATCTTGCTCTTGATGTCCCATGATATGTCTGCAATGAATATCCCAAACAACACTGGTCCCAACACGAGCCCTGTGAGACACACGCTCGTCACTGCCCTTGGGTGTGAGGCTCCCCACCCACCACCACCTCTGTTGCCTTCCCTGCAGCCAGTTTCCTACCCATCTCACCAGCTTTGCCCGCCCCTGTGCCTACTGACTTTCTTCCCAGCCTTCCATGTGCACCGGTCGAATGCCTTACTGAAGTCCAGATACAGGACATCCACTGCATGGCCCCTGTCCAGTTGCCTGGTGCCCAGTCATAGAACTCGACCAGGTTGGTTTGGCAGGATCTGCCACGTATGAAGCCATGCTGTCTGCTGTCCTGTAGTCCTTTGGCCTCTAGGAGGGCCACCAGCTCTCCTTCAGGATAGTCTCCATTAGCTTACCACGATGGATGTGGGCTCACTGGTCTGTAGTTTCCCGGTTCATCCTTGGGGCCACTCTTGTGGAGGGGCACCATGAGCCATCCTCAGTCCTGAGGTACACACCAGATGTAGTGAGGCATTAAATAGGTCTGCCAAAGGTCCTGCAAGGACCTCTGCCAGCTCCTTCAGTACCCTGGGGTGGATGCCATCTGGGCCTGGCACCTTGTCCACCCTCAATGCCTTCAACCCCTCTCGAACTCTGCCCTCCATGATTTCCCCATCTGTCACCCTCCCCCCCGTGTCTGCCATTTCTCCCACCTTGGGTGTCACCCCCCTCTTCTCTTTAGTAAATACTGAGCAGAAGTACTCATTTAGTGCTTCCGCCTTATCGTACCCTGCTTCCACCGAACCCCTCCTTTCTAATCCTTACTATGTGGTCCTTACAGCTCCTTTTCTCCTGATGTACTTAAAGAAGTCCTTCTCCCCTTCTTATTGCCTTGTGCCAGCCTGAGTTCCGTAGATGCTTTGGCTCCTCTTACTGCTCTTGTCACCTCCTTGATTCTGTCAGTACTCTCTCTGTCTCTCCCCCCTCCCTGTTTTCTTGTACTTCCTAAAGGCAGCTCTTTTCCTCCTTACCTTTTCCATGACCTCCTTGCTCAACCAGCTCGGTTTCTTAGCCCTAGCCTTCTTGCTCTGGGCTTTGCAGCAGGTTTTGGTTGCCTCCACTATCCCCAGCTTTATGAGCTCCCATCTCTGGTTAGTATCCATACTAGATTGAATTCTGGCCAGGTACCCTTTTACCACTTCCCCATCCTCCCAAAGTCGGCCCTCCTGAAGTCCAGCACTCTTGTGCCAGATTCCACTCCTTCCTTGCCCATATCCAATGTGAGCCATACTGAGTGGTGGTCACTCCCTGACAGTGGTTCCTCCACTGTAAGTTTTCTCACAAAGTCCCCATTTGCCAGCACAAGGTCAAGGGTATTCCCTAACCTGGTTGGTTCACTGACCATTTGCAGCAGGAAGCTGTCCTGGAAGGCATCCAGCAGTACCTGCTCCCTTCTATTCCTGGTTGTTGGGGTGCTCTAGTCCACTCCTGGCATGTTGAAGTCCCCCACAATCACCACACTACCCTTCTCACAGGTCCTCCTGATCTGTCCCACTAGTTCCCTGTCTAACTCCTCCATCTGAGATGGTGGCCTGCACCACTCCCATTCTAAGAATCCTATTCTTGGAATCCTGGATTTGTACCCAAAGTGACTCTGTACTACCCTCCTCCCTTTTCCCTTACACACTTCAGTCCTTCCTTCACATATAGTGCCACCCCCTTTCCCAGTCACTCCTGTCCCTCACGAAATAACCTGTACCCTGGTACAGACAGGTCCCAGTCATTATATTGGGTGGCCCATGTTTCCGTGATGGCTGCAATGTCCACCTCTCCCTCTGCCATGAGAATCTGTAACTCTGCAGTTTTCCTCCCAAGGCTCCTAGCATTAAGGGTAACCATCTTCCACCCTTCCCTCCCCCCTCCCATCCTGCCCTCCTTTCCTAGCATCACCAATAGTACTGGCCATCTGTCCTTTGTCACTGTTATGAGGGGTAAGCTCATATGATTTCCCAACCTGTGGTCTCTGCATATCTCTTCCCCAACTGCCACCCCACTCCCTAGTTTATATTCCCAACTTCCTCTATATATTCTTCCATCCTCTGTTTCAGCACTTTCTTTCCCTCCTCACTCAAGTGAAGTCTGTCCTTGGCATAGAGACTACTGTCCTCCCAGGTCCCTCCCCACCCCCCAACAGCCCATACCCTTTAGCACAACACAGGTTCTTAGCCATCCGTTAAATTCCTTTATTCTCAGCTTTCTTGTTGTGCTTGCCTTTGGCAGAAGTATCTTGGAAAAAGATTACTGATCTTCCTGCCCCTCACATAATTGTGCTAGTTCCTCAAACCTCCTCTGGACTATATCTACTGTCTTGTCAACTAGGTCGTTTGTCCCAAGATGTATAATTAAATGAGGCTTGTCCCTACCCCTTCTAGCATATTTCAGAACAGACTGTCCCACCTTTCCGCTGTCATGCCTGGCATGGCCTCCACCCAAATGTGACTATGCTCTCCCCTGTACCCCACCTAACCTCTTAGTATTGAGTCCCAGCACCAAGATTCCACCCTCTTACCCCTGCTTGCTTCCATTCATCTCCTCCTCATTTCCAGCTCCTCTTCTTCCTCCTGCACATTATTTCCCCCTTTTACCCTGTTGCAGTTCTCCCAGCAGAACTCCCCCGCTCCAGTTTGGTCCAGGCATTTATCAATTACCCCTCTAATTTCATCATTTCCTCCTCCACCTTCTTCCTCTCTAGCAGTGCAAAACTATTTTCTGAAGATCCTTCACAAATGCCCACTCCCTCGCTCTTCATAGTAACCTGTTCTCTCCTTTCCACTCCATGACTTTTTGCCACTTCTTCGCCTCCCCTCACAAAGTCCCTATTGCCTCCTTCCATTTGTCTTTTGTCTCTGACCTGGTTCCCCGGCAATCGTTCTTCCTGGCCTGGGCCCTTTGTCTCTGCTTCCTTCCTCTGACCCTCTCCTCACCACTGTTGGCTTAAATGCCCTCCTTCATCTCCCTTCTTCCTCCCCTCCAGTATTGGGCTAAACCCACCCCCAATCTGCCTTGCCTGTCTTAGTTCCTCCTGCAGACCTCAATCTCCTTTCTAAGTTTCTGGTTCACACTAAACATCCTCCCACACTCCAGGCAATGTTTAGAAAGATTAGCACCGCAGTTGTTGCAGCCTACCACCCTACCCATTGCTGTCATTGCCCACCAGCGACCCCCCACCCTTCCAGATGCAGGATACCAAACACTCCCCCAAGTCTCCCCTCTCCCTCCTCTATCAGTGCAAAACATTTTCTTTATTTCCCTTACCTCCTTTGTTGCACACGTTTAGGTATATTGAGCAACTGCTTTTTATATTCCTATCCTTCCTATCCACACTCAAAAATAGACTTTAAGTAGCCATTGCACAACCTTCTTCAAACTCCTACTCCTCCTTTTCCCAATGCAATATCAACGTGAAGAAGTAATAATGAAAGCTCCTAGATTTGCATTTACTTCCCTTCCACTGAGAGAGCAGTCACTTCTTCACTTGCTGCCGTTTCTTTCCTGGATGTCTGCTTCTGCTGTGACAGGTGCATATCCTTTGCCTGTTTGGATGTCAGGAGAGCATTCTGGTACTATCTTGACAGAACAAAAGATACCAATATTCGATCTGAGAACAGACTGCTATTAGCAAGGCCCTGAGTTTTCATGCGGCAGAGAAACTGCGGAGTTCCCGGCCACCAAGGAACAAACGGCCCTTGTCAGCATCGGCCCAATTTCATCGGCTTCACTGTCTCCCCCAGGCAATGTCCATATGCCATGCTGGGAGCCCACCCCAGCGTGGCAAAGTCTCCTTGCTCGACAGGGGTGCCCAATCCCTGTTGGCTTCACTGCCCTCCCAGACTGACATCCATATGCCACACTGGGAGCCCACTACCAGTGAGCAAAGTCCCCATTGTCTTAATAAAAAAAAAAAAGACCTAAAGAAAAAAATGTCCTCGTTGATTCTCTTGCCCCTCCCCAACCCGCTCCCACCCTCTGCATACCCCACCTCCCCATCTCACCCCATGCCTACCTCCAGAGCCCAACGCGATGATCTTCAGTGGACCGAGACACGTCTGCACTCTTCAAAGCCGACCACAAACTGAAGAAATGCCAGTAAGCTGTATAATGGCATAAATGGATTTTATTCAACTTTGGTGCATATCTCGGCCATTTTTGGGAATTTTTTTCACCAAATTTTCAACATGGGGTTCTTGGGACCCCACCTCATGAACTCGGTCACTGTTATTTTGTTATTTGGTCCCTAAAGGTGATTACGCGGTCACTGCGCAGAACCATCTTTTGGGACTGATTAACGAAATGACAGTGTCGGAGTTCATGAGGTAGGCCCCCAAAAACCCTGTGTTGAAAATTTTTGTGAAAAAATACCCCAAAATGACTGTTTTACGAGCATGCATTGCGCAGTTCCCACGCACACTCGGAACTTTGAGCATTTTTAATATTTTCAGTCGAGATTTTCAGCATTGCCATTTTACCACACCTTATGCGCAGTACAACTGTCATTTTTCACAGCTCACTGAAATGTGTTTTCGCACATGTGTGAAATCAATGTTCGGGACAGATTAAGAAAATCACAGTGACACTGTTCATGAGCAGAGATCTTAAACTGGCTATGTTGAAAATTTGGTGACGAAAGTCCATAAAATGACTTACTACCATGCATTGTGTCAGATGGGCGAAAAACCAAAAAAGGTAAAATTAAGGGTAAAAATGTGCTGCAGAATTGCCGCAGAAATTGGTGTCTAGCGCCGCAGAAGTTCTGCGGCAAATGAGAACCCTGCCGCAGAACTTTGCTCCGATGTGCCGCAGAAAAATCGGGGGCCTGGCTATTAGTTACCCGTAGGAAGCTGGCAAAGCCAAACCTGCTACAAGAAAGACCATTTCACGGTGGTTGGTCTCATGCATACAGTTCCTATGGAAGAGCAGGTAAGCAGCACCCCCTTCCCACTTTAGGGCTTGCAGCACCTTTGACACATCACGGAGCTATAAGCTGTCGACATTGAGACCACCAGGAAATTTTTGCTGGCTGAGGCAGCCCATGTCGGTGAACCTCATGAGCACCTATATAACATTAGTATCCCCAGAATTTCACTTCTTTCTCCTACTGTCAAGCACTTTTCAGTCCACCACTCCTGAAGAATGCCATGGAACTCTGCAAGTATTTGTCAATGCTGCTACTTCTTGAGTTTGTTAATTAAAACTTTTGTGCCCCTGTCTGAAGATAAGGAAACATTGTTCCGATACTGCCTTTGTGGTGATGTTAAACAGTACAAGGACGACAACCACTCCATTTGTATTCATTACGTAGGCCTGGCTCACGATGTTAAAGCCTGCACTGTCTGCTAGGGTTTTAACAAAACTGCTAGAAGACATCATAAGAAAGTTTTAGAACTTCATCTTAAACGCAGTGGAGGAAAAATGGGCTGCATCAAAAGCGACTTCAGAGTTGTCAGCTGCCTCTCTTCCTGGTTTGCCATTGGCTCGCCACTCGCCACGGTCAACGGTGTCCATGGCCAGTTCCACTACAAAGGACAAGTCCACAACGTCAGTTGAAAAACAGTGTCCCTCTGAGAAGTGGTATCTTTGGGAAATACTGCTTTTCTGGACCGTTCATGATTTCCACTAAAAAGAGGTAAGTCTGGTGAAACAGACTGGTCCCAGGCCAAGACCTATGATCCTACTATCCCCCAGCCATCTCACAGACACAAAGGTGGGGGTCTAGCAAGGGCTCACATCCCCCACCAGGGGATTCACAGCCCATGACTCTTTTGGGCACTGTCCTGTTGATGAATCCACCATCATTACCTCCTTGGGGGCCGGTTGACTTGCACCTCCTAGATCAGAGTGTCAGATTTTTTTTGTATATTTTTATTGAATTTATCATAGATAAAGTACAACAGTACGTGGGGTAAATAACTTGGATCACAAACCAGGTAAGAAATCATCATCACCTTGCAGAGACATCACAGAAAGAGAGAAACAATTAGACATAAAGATATACATAGTATGATGACTCAGAAGACAAATCTGAGAATAAATAACTTAAAAATTAACATTACATATATATTCTGTGTTGCAGTAAAAGATTTAGCTGCTGACGGTGTCTGTAGTTCATTTCAATACCACAAATACCATGGGTTACATTATGCCCTCCTGCAGAATGAGACCCTGTGCCACTGGCAGAGAGCCAAGAAATGTATCCCAGCTTCACTCAGAGCTCTTCCACGCCTTTCAAAACATAGATCAGTCTCTCCATAGCCAGTGACCGTAAAGTATCTGAGCATTTCCAGCAACTTTGTCATTGCTTCAGTCATTGTTGCCTTCACTGTTAATACCTTGTGAGATGCCGCCGTCAACTTCGTTGATGACACAGGACTTTACTGTGTCCGTCATTCTGCTGGGCCCTGAACAACCTTCATTGATAATTTTCCCATTGATGGTTCACATGGTCTCTTTGTCCTGTCAGCCCTGTGCCAATGACAGTTGACGTTGGTGATGAACTTGAATACTGTTTATTCTGAATATATGGAAGAAGAGAAGAGGAGTATTTTTATTTATTTAGTCTAGGATTACAAGTACCTTTGAGCCAAGGCTCTTTTACAAAGGTTCCACTTCTGGAATACCATACAACAAGGAGACAGCAGCGAAATAACAGTAAACAATTCTTGTACAACAGTGCTATTGAAATAGGTAGAGTATAGGAAGAGTGAAGTGTAGAGGAAGAAGAGAAATGTAGGTAGTTAAGAGGCAGTTATAACTAAATGGAGAACACATCAAGGATGCATGTGCCCACCAGGGGTGGGTCTGGTCAGGTGCCCAGGGGTGGCAAAGAATAGGGGTGAGGAGAGGGGGAGGATGTGGATGCAGCCGGAGGTATTTGTTGAGAAATAAATGGGAAGGAGTGATAGAAGAGAAGAGGGGGAGGCATAAGTGCAACAATGGGGCAGGAGAGACTAATGAGGCGGTATGTAGACCTGGGATTAGAGGTGGTGCCTCAAGAGCCGGGGAGGGGGGACTTGGGGGGCAGGGGCTTAGCAGTGTATATAAGAGAAAGGACTAGAGATGTGAGGTCATGAGCTAGGAGAGGCAGTCACAGGAGCTAGAAGCAGTGAGATGGGCCCGGAACCTGGTTTTTAACTGACCTAGTGTTGTGGTTGAGGAGATGGTGTGGCTGAGACCATTCAGCCATAGAGCAGCACGGTAGGCGAAGGAGCATTGGCCCTGCGTTGTACGACAGCAAGGAACTTGTAGATTCTGGGTTGCTGAACTCCTGGTGTTCCACTGGTTAGTGTTTTGATGTAATAAGACTGTAACACCAGGAGGTGTTAGGCCAAGGTTGATTTTTCCCACCATAACACAGGTGAGGTACTTTATACGGTTGGAGAGTTGGAGCCATCCGGATTGTGCAGAGAGGGCACAGGTGTGGGTGAGGAAGTGGGCACCAGTCGTGAGCCGGCAAGCCTTGTTTATGGCAGTGATACGTCTGAGGGTGGATGTCGAGGCAGAGCCGTGGATAATGAGGCCATAATCAATAATTGACATCACTGAGCTCTGGACGGCAATCTTCAGGGCCTCTGGGGTGAGATGTTGCCTATGTTTGTAGAGCAATCCAAGGCGTGTATTGGAAGCTTTGGCCACGCTGTCGATGTGAACAGAGTAGGAGAGATTGGGGTCAAGCAAAATCCCTAGATATTTGAAGGAGTATACTTGTTCAAGGACAGACCCTTGTTTGGTGGAGATGGCGGGGGGGGTGATGCTTGTGACGGTTATGTGAACTACAGAAAAGCAAGGACTTGGTTTTCTTGTGATTTAGGACTAGTTTTTAATTGGAGAACCAGGTTTCAATGGCACTAAATCCAAGTTGTAGGATGAGTTGGAGTGGTGAAGGGTCCTTGTGCGCGGAGAAGACAACAGCATCATCCGCAAACAGGATGATTTGTTCCAAGCAGGATTGTGGTAGGGAGTTTAAAAACAGGCTGAAAAGGAGTGGGTCCAATATGGACCCCTGAGGGACTCCAGAGCGGACAGGCAAGGTATGTGAGAGAGCATTGGCAATTTTCACTCTTTTGTGAGCAGTTTTCAAGGTAGCTTCTGAACAAGTGGGCTGAGTCAGGTGCAAGGCCAGCAATGAGTAGTTGGTCAAACAGTAGCTGATGATGGACTGTGTTGAATGCTTTAGATAGGTCGATGAAGACTGCCCCAGTGAGAAGATCCTTATCTAGGGAGCTATGCACTTTGCTGGTAAATTCAAGTAGGGCTGGGGTGGTACTATACCCTTTTCTAAAACCGTGCTGTTGAGTGCACAGAATATTGTATTTGTCCAAGTAGTCAGTGAGCTGGTCCGCAACAGTACACTCAAGGGCCTTGGAGAGTGGTGGCAATATGGAGATCAGGCAGTAGTTTGAGTGGCTGGTCTTGTCCCCACTTTCGTGGACTGGGGTCACTGTGGCAGTTTTCCAAATTTCTGGGAATGTGCTGCTGTTGAGGGAGAGGTTAAGAATTTTAATTGGAGGACAAAGGACCTTATCAAGTGTAAGTGATGATAGCTTAAGGTCTAGGGTGTCACTGCTGGTTCTGGATTTAGATATGGCTGTGGCGATGTGGCGGCAAGCTTCACTCATCTTAATCTCCCTGAAGTAGAAACGTGATTGGTTTGACAAAACGCAGGGAGTGCTTGAGGGGGTGTCACTGACCGTGAAGAAAACAGGCTGGAGAACAGAACTGAGGTCAGTAAAAGCAGTGTTGAAAGTGTTAGCAATGACCATAGCATCAAGGGTAGTGGACTCTTCTACAATTAACATGGCCAGAGGATACTTTGATCGTTTCCCTGTGATGTCCTTGATATTGTCCCAGAAGGCACGGCCGTTACCCCAGGTGTTGGTGAGGACGTCCTTATAATATGAACTTTTCATGAGACGAATGGAGTATGGATGATGTTGGAGATTATGAATGTGGTTAGATCCAGCTCTACTTTGCTGTCTTGTTCTAAGGAAAGTGTGAAAAACATTCCAAGGACTCCTTCTGATGATACCTCTTTTCAGGCCTTCCTCAAACAGGTTCAGGCCAAATTAGGTTTTGACACTGAGGAAGAGGATTTCTCCAAGAACCCATACGTGTTCCTGGAGGTGTTTGCCTCCTCGGCAGTCATTATACCCCCTGTTCATTCAGCACTAGAGGATGCCACTTTGGCTGCTTGGCATAGATCTGCTGCACTGCCTCCTGTACTAGAAAGGCAGATAAACAATACCCTGACCCTACTGCCAAACCTTACTGTTCCTCTCTCTGCCTGAGACAGACTCAGTGGTCGTAGTGGCTACTCCTGATAGGTCAAAAGCACCTAAGCATACGAGTTCTCTTCCTCTGGACAAGGAGTCAAGGAAACTGGATGTAAGGGGGAGAACCTTTGTTTCTGCTTCCCTAGTATTACAAATTGCTAATTATCAGGCATATATGATCAAGTATCAAAACTCCTTTAGAAATCAATGACCTCCTTAGCTCAAACGCTGCCGGGTGACCCAGACAAGATTATGGCTCAGTAGGCAGCTGTTAATGACTTTGAAGCCGGAAAGCATCTGCTTAGAGCTGTGTATGATGCTAGATGTTGCGTCTATGCGGTTGTTGCTTTCCAGGGACTATATGCGTTGCTACTAGGGTTGCGTGTCAGCAGGTTTTGCCGCTGATGTACAACAGTCTGTCCTTAGTGCGCCGTTAAGAGGGAAACCGCTGTTTGGATACAATGGATCCAATGTAGAGAATGCTCTTCAGGCCTTACAATGCTGAAAGATGACTCTGAGATACCTTCACACTTGGAACCCAAAGCCCTGTGGTTGGGGCAGAGGTGCTTTTCGATGACCCTGTACTCATCCTGACCATGGTAGTTCAAGAGGTTAGGGACATGGTTTCCAGCAACCTCAGCCTTCTCGGTGCCAGGCTGCAAACCTGCCTCGTTTGGCGGAGTGGGGGGGTTCCCATGTGAGAAAAGGTCATAGCGTTACTGGCACCCCCACTATCCCATGTGCTTTCTGACTATATTTCCCCTTCCTCCAGTCTCATTACCTCCGGAGGTTCTGGTGGGATGCTGCATCTTCCTCTTCTTACCAAAGTGGAGGGAGATCAAAACTGATAATTGCCTGCTGGAAATAGTTCAGAAAGGACTCACCCTAGAGTTCCTTTCTGTTTCTCCAGTGGCCCCCCCTTTTGCCGAACCGATACCCTCTGGGACAACTTGCCCTTCTGCTGGAGGAGGTTCAGACCTTCTTCCTCAGGACGGCTGTATAGCCTGTCCCAGTTTCTGAACAAAATGGGGGCCATTATTCCTGGTGGTTCTTGGTACTAAAACTGGCCATGGATTTAAGGCCCGTACGAAGACCTTTTGAGGCCTGAATCTATTCATCAAATACAAAGAGTTTTGAATGGTCTCTGCGGTGCCTCCTCTGCCTGTTACAAAAAGAAGTCTGGATGGTTGATTTTGGTTATGAAGGACACATATCCTCATATCTAGATTTGCAAGTCTCGCCAAAAGTACCTGCATTTTATACTTCAGGGCTCCCATTACCAGTTTTGTGTCTTGGCCTTTGGTTTGTCTTCTGCACGGCATGTCTTTACCAAATGTTTTGCCTTGGTTACAGGTGCCCTCCACCGGAAGGGCCTCTGTGTTATTTCCCTATTGAAGGCCTTGCCAAGGGAGGCAATAATCTAGCCCCTGTTTTGGACCCGCCAGCTGTTCAACCAGCTGCATATCTTGGTAAACAAGCCAAAATTGGTCCTCACTCTGTGCCAGCGCCTCCAATACATGGGGACTGTCTTGGACACTGTTGGCTCAGGCATTTCTGGCCTCAGACTGTACCACTGCACTGGTGGCCCAGGCAAGCTCACCAAGTTTTCTCCAGCGACTTTGTCTCGGACAGATGCATGCTATAGCTTATAAGCCTTATGGCTGCTACCATACTAACTGTCCATCTGGCATGTCTGCACAAGAGTTTCCCACAGTGGTTCCGAGCACAGTGGGTGCAGCATTCTGACACGTTGGAGTGTCTAACAGCAGTGACTCCTCCACACCATCGCTCCCTGCTTTGGTGGTTGTACCGCTCCAGCCTCAAGACAGGATTTCCATTTCTCTGTCCCCTTGCATAGAAACATAGAAGTTGTTGGCAGATGAGGACCTCTTGGCTCACCTAGTCTGCCCTATATTCCCTATCTACTGTGCCACCGCAGACCCTACTCAAGCTCCAGTCTTCTCTCCCCCCGCCTTACTTTGCTGAGAGGCTGTTCCAGGTATCCACCACCCTTTCTGTGAAGTACTGTATAAGACATTGAATTCGCGTCCATTAATTTACACTGTTTCAGCCAGGCAGACATTTTCATGCCAGTTTGAATTAGTACAAGCTCACTTGCCAATAAGTTATCAGCTGATTGTCAGTGCTACTAAATGTCATTCACTATCTGCAGTCATCCCTTTTGGTGTTCTGTGTTTCAGCTACACATGAGACATGTTGCTGCTGCTACTATGATGTTGGTGGTAACAGCCCAGCCTTCATCAGCTCCAACTGATTAAAATGTCATGGACTAGGACAGTGAACCAATTACTATGGCACAGTGTGTCCAGGAAAAGGTCTCCCAGACTTGTAAGGAGACTGAAGCTGGTCTCCAACAGCCGATCATGCAGGGAACTGCAGCTGGCTTGTCCCAGGATCCAGGGGATCAGAGACCACGTTTGACAGTGCCAAAGAACAAGCTCTCATCCAGCAGAGGAGGAGGTAGATGCCAACTGGTCCCCTGAGATGACTCTGACAAGAGCAAGCTGGGCAAACTCTAAGGATGACTTTATTTGACTGGCTAACAACTGAAGACAACCCTGGCTCATCGGGGCAGTGCCTAAACTGTACACCATTGACTGTAACAGGCATGCTGAATCGGGAGGCAGACTGACTCCCCCTAGAATCTACTTCAGTTATCCAGCTCAAAGTGCCTGCTTGAAGACGCCTTACTATTGCTGCAACCTACAGCTTCACATGGTTTACAACCCCAACACTGTTTGATCTGGCATACTGTATCTCTACCAGGCACACAGGCTTTTAAACTGAACTGTGGCAAACAATGGATCTTTATATCGGAACTTAAACATAGTCTAAATATACGACTGAAACGCAGTCTAAATATACGACTCCTAGTGACATTGAGCCTGTTCACAAAGATGCGGAGTGGGCTACACGCCACGCAACTCGGGTGCATAGCCCACTCCGCACCTACCCAGCCCCTGCACGCATCCACTGAGCACATACATCCCCCACCACGCACCTGGTCCCCAGGCTGATCGCAGAGCTCCACACGGGGGCGGTGCGGGGGGAACGAGCCAGCACTCTGCACATGCACTACAGTGCAGAGTGCTGTGCATGGGGGCTGCCGGCTCTGCATTTGAAAGGCAGCCGTAAACCACCAGGGCTGGTTATGCACCCCCGGTGGAACTGCTGCTGGACACGATGAGGCAGTGCCCCACAAAAAAAAATAATGTTGCCCTGTCATCTAGGCACACTGGGAGGTCGGGTGGCCGGGGTACTCCTCCACATCAGCACGGCCGGCGCTCTGTGCGCCAGCTGGCAACATGGTGCCCCATGGATGCAAGGGATCCATTGCAGTTCCCTGCCAGGGCAGCCGATTGACTGCCCGCCCGGATCCGCAGCTCCACACCTGCCTTCCCCCTGTGGACCTGTGTGCCGGGGGGGCTGGGCTGCATCTGGGAGCTGGGTCGAGGGGGTGGTATTTGTGAATGCGACCCCCGCACAGAAGTCCCAAGGGTGCGGTGCTGGACGTTCAGATACGCGCCTTCAGGGTGTAGTTTTGTGAATAGGGCTCAATGTCACTATAATTTTTGCTGAATTTTCAAAACCACGAATATAGTAAAAATGTTATGCCAGCAAATATAATGTCCTATACAGTATTTCCTCACATCTTCTCTGAGCCCTCCCCCCACCCCCAGCTTCATAGCATGACCTTGTCCTGGAGCATCTTTTTCTATGGAAAATGCTACCTCCCTGTACCTTAATACCTGTGAGGTATTTGAATGTTTCTATCATACCCCCCCTTTTCCCGCCTTTCCTCTAGAGAGTAATATTTATTTCCTTGAGTCTTTCCTCATAAGGCTTTTGATGCAGGCCTTGCACCATTTTGGTAGCCCTCCTTTGTACTGCCTCATCTATGTCCTTCTGGAGGTGGGGCTCCAGAACTGGACACAGTACTCGAGGTGGGATCTTACCAGTGATCTATACAAGGCCAATACTACCTCCCTCTTTCTGCTGGTGATGCGCCTCTCTATGCACAGGAGCATTCTGCTAGCCTTCCCTGCCACCTTATTGCACTGCTTGGCTGCCTTCAGGTCATCAGAAATTACCCCAGGTCCCTTTCCTGTTTTGTGGTTGCCAATACCTCCACACTCTATTGATATGTTGCCCTGGGTTTCTGTGCCCCACGTACATGATTTTGCACTTTTTTGTACTGAAACCCAGCTGCCACGCCCTTGACCATTCTTTTAGCTTTTTTAGATTGTCCCTCATTCTTTCCACCCCTTGGTGTGTCCACTCTGTTGCAGATTCTTGTCATCTGCAAACAGGCGTACATTCCCTTCCAGCCTTTCTGCAATGTCACTAATAAAGACATTGAAGAGGACCGGGCCTAGTACTGACCCTTGTGGCACCCCTGCTGCCCACCTTACCTTCTCCAGAGTGGACCCTGTTTACAGCCACCCTCTGAGTCCAATTGCTTAGCCAACTTCTTACCCATTTTATTACTTTTGGATCCACTCTCAGGTTGCCCAGCTTGCCCACCAATCTTCTGTGTGGAACGGTGTCAAAGGCCTTGCTGAAATCCAGGTAGGCCACATCTACAGCTCCTCCCTGATCCATTTCTCTGGTCACCCAGTCAAAGAACTCTATTCAGTTTATCTGGCAAGACCTCCCTGTGGAGGGGTTGTGGGATAACAGATGTACCAGACACTGAACTTCAAGTGTGTGATGTTTATTCAAAAGGCAGGAGATGACCTTTAGCAATGGCATATCCCTTCTTCAGTACATCAGTTTGTAGCAACAGACTGCAAGTCGTTCCTCTATACTTAGCCAGCACCTTCTGACTCTGTGATCTCTGATCTAACCACTCTGAGATTTAGCCTCTCCTATGTGGGCCTTGTTTGCTTGGGAGGTGGGGACTCAAATTAAAATAAATAAATAAAAAGCTAAAGACAAAGAACCTCAGTGTAGAGGCACTGAAATAAGGGTTACTCCAAAGGGCATTGACAATAAGCTAAGTTTCAAAGAAACACATCATCACACAAACTTTCATAATGCAAAGCATCATGGGATATATGCAAATCACCATGAAATTTCAGACTTGTTCAGTTGACAGCAATTTACATGCATTTTAAATAGCACAGCTAACTTAATTTTTATCATACAGTCCCCTAGTAACTTTTTACCTTTATCAAAAATGCCTAGTGCCATGGTATTTTCAACATTTACAGGTTTTATACACATAAGGTATATACATTAAAGTATTTTATGACATAGTGCCATTGCATACTAAATCCAACAATGAGGAACACAGCCTGGTGTTTTTATATCAGCTCGGAGGTCACAACAATAATCTCCCTGTACAAGGACCTGAGAGGGAAAAGAAAAATTTAAAGAGAACACATAGTCAAGAAGGGGAAGGGGGGTGGCCAACCTTATGGGCTAGAAATTGTAAAGGATAGAGTAGGCTAAGAAATAGAAGAACTGTTGCAACAGATTTAAGAAAAGGTTGGTCCTCAAGAGTGGCAGGAGCTCCCTGTCTCCCCCCCCCCCGTGAACCATGTTGCCTTGCGTCCTGTAATCTACTGGTTACAAGGTATTCCCCAGTCCTTTCCTTCAGTAGTGATTCCATTACTTTACACTACCGAAGTCAGGCTTATAGGTCTGTAATTTCCTGCCTCCTCCCTATTTCCTCTTTTGTATAGTGGGGCCATATCTGCCCTTCTCCGGTCCCCCAGAACCTCCCCTGTTTGTAGTGATAGGTTGAACAGAGCTGTCAGAGGTGCAGCCAGCACCTCCTTGAGCTTCATTATCCTAGGATGCACCCAGTCAAGTTCCATTGCCTTGTCTACTTTTTTTTTTAATTGTTATTAAGTTTCAAGTACATACACATATAAACTTCTTATACATTGGGTATAACTTTTAATTGTGCTAGTTCCTTGAGTACTCTCTTCTCTGTAAAAGGACTAGTGTCTGCCTCCCTTCTTTTAATACCCTTGGCCCGTCACCTGCGCCCTCCTCCAGAAATAGTGAACAAAAGTAATTGTTCAGTATATCTGCCTTTTTTGGGGGTCCTCTCTCCTCACAAACCCTTCTTCCCCTTTTAGCCTTACTATCCCTGCTTTGGTCTTTATCTTCTCGCTTATTTATCTAAAGAATGTTTTATCCCTTTTTTTTTTTTTTTTTTTTACTGACTGTATTCTACACTGTCTGCGTCTTTGCGCTCCTAATTGCTCTCCATGCCTCTTTTGTTTCTCCAGGTAACTCTCCTTATCCTCCTTCTGAGTCCTCTTGTACCTTCTAAATGCTAGTTTTTTGTTGCCCTTACTTACTTTGCTACTTCTCTAGAGAACCATAGCAGTTTTTTTTTTCTTGCCCTTGTTAACCTGCCTGACAGAGATTTGTTGCTTTTTCAATGCCTACTTTTTTTGGCCCCAATTGTTGCTTAACTTCCCCCCCCCCCCACACACCCAGTTTCCCTATCCCTGCTATGGTGTCACTAAGGCATTCTCCCATTTTCTTAGAATATGCCCTCTTGATGGTGCAGGACCTCGTCTTAGTGCGGCTCGATTCTGGCCCAGTTCTTGTATTGAGCCACACAGTACGGTGATCACTGGTCTCCAGGTGGCCACTCACTGTGACGTTAGCAACACTGTCCCCATTTGTCAGTACCAGGTCCAGTATTGCCCCCTCATGAGTGGATTCCATAACTAGTTACCTGAGGGATGCCCCTTTGGTGATGATGACAGACTCCTTCGGTTTGGGTGCCCATCCCGGTCCCTTTGGAACTCTGGGTCAGTGGACCCCCTTCGATACAGTTCTGCACAGCAGCACTCGAGAGATATGGGGGCTGTTCTGCATGGCCTACAGGCCTTCACTGTCCTCCTTTTGGGGCATCAGCTGTTGATCCGTGCAGAGAATATTTTGGTGATATACTGCATCAACCATCATTGTGGAGTCCACTTGCATCCTTTCTTCAGAGAGGTTACCAGAGTGTGGCACTGGACACTGGAACACAACATATTTCTGCCCAGCACCCTTTCTGTCCTAGCGAATCATCTTGGTTGATCTCTGGCACTCCACCACGAGTGGAAGCTCTTGGATTCCATCATAGATGACCTCTTTGTAAAGTGGTGTTGCTCAGACATAGAACTGTTTATATATCTGTGCAATGCAAAACTGCTGCATTCCTGTTCGCTCACTCCATGGCCTAGAGTTTTCTGGCCAGATGTTTTGTCCCTCTCTTGGAAAGGGAGGTTAATGTATGCCTCCTCCCCTCAAACAGAGGGTTTTGGTCAAGCTGAGGGTCGATTGTGGTAGCCCCACACTGGCCTGTCGTGGAAGCACAGGTCAGGAAGTGCAGGAAAATCAGGAACAGTTGTAGAAGTCACAAAAAGTGTTTATTTGTACTAGCAAAAACATAAAAAAATAAACTTTTTCCGTATAACTATTTACAAAGGCAGAATAAATAAATGATCCATCAGTTTTTTCCTTCAATCTCTTAAGTCTTTGCAACACCCCCCTCTTAACAAGCATCCTGTTTGTTTTTTTCTAAAATGTTCTTTTATATTTCAGGCAGGTGCAGGCAATAACAGTGTCCTAGAACTGAGGCCCCTTTTCCACAGCTTCTGCAAAAGGCTTAAAAATTGCATTTCAGGTTAAATCCTTGAGTTTTCAATAGCTTTTTGCAATCCTCTTAAACTATAATTATATACATTACAACAGTAACACTATACAATTTCTAAACAAAGGGATCCCAATATCTGTTACATTTCCTCATAATGATTTGCTATATTTATATATATATATATATATATATATATATATATATATATATATATATATTTGAATCTCTTTATAGTGCCCCACAAAACTGGAATGCTCTCAGGCTGCCAGCTGGCCTGCCGCTCTACCACCCAGTGGGACCCCCAACCTCTTCAAAGTCGTTAGTTTTCCCCACGGGCCTGCTGGGAGCTCCAGAGGCAGAGGTCCAGTTACAGATGTGTGGTGGCAGGCACTGTGGAGCCGTCACCTATCCAGCCGGTGGAGGGGTTTTCTAGGACTTGAGCTTCCCCCCATGCGTGGCGCATGCCCCGACGCACGGCAACCCTGTCTGCATCGGCCATGCTAGTTATGTGCTGCCTGGCTTGCTGCAGTGCCCCCGATCTCCACTGGGGGCCACTGGCATGCCGAGCCGTCCCACCCTCCTGGGGAGGAGAGCACCACAAGGGCACTCGATCCTCAACCCGACCCCCAGCGCCCGAACTCGCTCCTAAACCCGGGTCACCAGCGTAACGAGAGGTGTGGCATCCAGCACCTCAACCTTCAGCACCACTGGACCGGCCCTTGCATATATTTTTATACCAGCAGATATGCAAGGGAGGAAAAGACGAACAGCAAGGGAAGACTGAGAGATAGCAAGAGGCAAATAATTGCAAGACTGTTGGGGTGATCAAATCCTAGGTCTCACAGGAAAATTTGGTTGTACAACCAGACAGACGAGACAGGAAAGGAAAGAACAGAACAGATCCCTGAATTCAAGCTCTCCATAACTGGGACCGGGTCCTATTCTACCCTGTCACATGGCCCAGACACATTTTTGGTTCCACTGTATCCAGCAGTTGGCAGTTTAACCCCCTGTCCTGCTCTCTCTGCTAGCAAGACTTCTGACAGAGGAACATGGTGCTCTGGTGTATCTAGAGCTGTGATTTCTGCACCTCCATGCCTGGTTCCTGAGGAAACATAGAATTTGACAGCAGATAAGGACCGCTTGGCCCACCTAGTCTGCCCATTTCACTACCTAGAGGATAAGCTACAGCTTCTAGTTAATCAACAGCTTACTTCCTCCTACATCCCACTAGAATCACCTTATGCCTGTCCCATGCATTCTTGAATTTTCCCACTGTTCCTGACTCAACAACCTCTTCAGGAAGGCTGTTCCATGCATCCACAACCCTCTCTATGAAAAAATACTTTCTAACATTACCTCTGAGCCATCCCCCTCTCTATCTTCAAATTGTGCCCCCTTGTTCTTGCACATCTCTTCTTCTGAAAGATACTACCCTATTGTACTTTTCTAATTCCCTTGAGATACTTGAAAGTTTCTATCATGTCCCCCTCTCCCTTCTTTCCTCAAGTGTATACATATTAATCTGCTTTAGTCTCTCCTCATATGTCTTCTGGTGCAGACCCTGCACCATTTTGGTTGCCCTCCTCTGAACAGCCTCCACTCTGTCTGTCTTTGTGGAGATGGGGTAAACAGAATTGCATGCAGTACTCCAGATGGGGTCTCACTAACTGTCTGTACAGAGGGATAACAACTTCCTGTTTTCTACTGTTGATGCCTCTCCCTATGCATCCCAGTATCTCCCCTCCCCAGCCCTCCTTACTGCCTTCTCACATTGCTTCCCCACCTTTAGGTTCTAATATAATTACTCCTATGTCTCTTTCGATTTTTGTTGTTACTAACTCACCCCCCATTGTGTACTCCTGCCCTGGGTTTTTGTTTCCTAGATGCATTACCTTGCACTGAATCTGAGCTGCCACATATTTGACCATTCCTCCAACCTTGCCAAGTCCCTTTTCATTCTTTCCACCTTGTGTTTCAACCCTGTTGCAGATCTTTGTGTCATCTGCAGAGAGACCTACCTTTCTTTCCAGGTGCTCTCCAATGTCACTTATAAAGACATTAAAGAGGACCGGTCCCAGAACCGAACCCTGCGGTACCCCGCTAGTTAACCTCCTTTCTTCACTGTGGACTCTGTTTACTATTACCCTTTGCGTCCTGTTGTCTAGCCAGTTTTTTTCATCCAGGCTACCACCTTGAGACCCATTCAAGGCTGGCTAACTTGTATAGTGATCTTTTGTGTGAGACTGTGTCAAATGCCTTGCTAAAATCTAGGTAGGCCATATCCACAACCCCTTCCTGGTCTACTACTTTGGTCACCCAGTCAAAGAAATCTATTAAGTTAGTCTGACATGACCTTCCTGCTGTGAAACCATGCTGCCTTGGGTCCTGTGCCCCACTGGCCTCTAGGTATTCAACAGGAATCACATTTGTCCTCCTCCAGTCCTCGGGTACCACCCCATCCTCCCATGATTTGTTAGAGAGTAGTCAGTGGTGTTACTAGTTCTACCCTTAGTTCTTTTAAAATTCTTGGGTGAATCCCATCAGGCCCCATTGCTTTGTCCACCCTCAGTTTCAAGAGTTCTTTCAAAATCCTTTCTTCTATGAATGGACTGGTATTTGACCCCCCATTCAGAGTTTCTCCCTTGTTTGGTTTAGGTACCTCCCCCTCCTCTTCCGTTGTGAATACTGAGCGGAAATATCCGTTCAGTATCCCTACTTTTTCACTGTCACCCTCTGCCCACATTCCCTTCCCTTTAGGTCTCTGTATCCCTTCCTTGGTCTTTCTTCGCTCCCTAATGTACCTATAAAAGGTTTTATCCCCTTCTTAACAGAGTTGGCTATCTTTTCCTCAGTTTGTGCCTTTGCTATTCTGACTGTCTTCCCTTCCTCCTTCTGCTTTAACTGATAAAGTTCTCTGTCCTGCTTCTTCTGTGTTTCCTTATTTCCTGAATGCTATCCTTTTCTGCTTAACCATCCCTGCCACCTCTTTTGAGAGCCATAGTGTATTTTTCCTTCATTTTGTTTTGTTGATTTGCTTCACACAAAGGCTTGTTGCCTCTGCGATGGCTGCTTTGATTATTCCCAATTGTTCCTCCACCCCTCCTTCTTGCCCGTTTGCTAGTGCTTTTCTGAGGCACTCTCTCATTTTCCCAAAGTCAGCCTTCCTAAAGTCCAATACTCTTGTTTTTGTATGGCTTGACTCTATGGCTGTGTTTAGTGTGAACCACACTGTTTGGTGGTCACTTGTTCCCAGATGGCTACCCACTTCTAAATCTGAGATCCTTTCTCCTTCCCCATTTGCAAGCATCAGGTCTAAGATTGCTCCTTCCCGAGTGGGTTCTAACACTAGCTGAGGCATGCCCCCTGTAGGGCATCAAGAATGACCCTGCTCTTGGATGTGTCTAGAGCAAAGTTACTCCAGTTAACATCTGGCATATTCAGGTCCCCCATTAACAATACCTCCCCTTTTTCTGCCATTTTAAGGATGCCTTCTATCATTTCTTTGTCCATTTCCTCCCCCTGAGATGGGGGTCTATACAGGGTTTTATTTAACTCTACAAATTGATTACCATTTTGATCATAAAAGTGCTAAAACTTTGTGAAAATGTGTAGCTCTTGCCTCCCTATGTTTGGCATAGAGCTCTCCCTCTTTGGGGTTTCCCAGGCAGTTGCTGTCCTGATGGCAACTGAGAACTCTCAAAAATGGAAATGTTTTACTATTTGTTGTTCTGCTCACCACATAGATCCCTTTATGTATCGAGTTAATCTAGTGCTCTAATACCTCCTGTCCCATAATGCTGCGGGCCGTGGGTATTCTTCTGTTAATCTTCACTTGGCCATAGTGTCGGCTTTTTATACCATCACAGATAGTAAGATTATGGGCCAGCTTAAGGAGTCCCATAGGTTCCTCAGAGGTATCCAATGCTTGCACCCCCCCCCCCCACACACACACACACACACATGATCTGGTTTCGGGGTGGGACTTGTTCTAAAGACCTTTACTGCACCTCCCTTCGAGCCTGCCGCAACTTGTGAGCTGCACTTTTTGAAGACACTGTTTCCAGAAGCTAGTATGCCTCCTAGATGTATTTGTGAGATGCAGGCACTGGTTGCAGACCCTCCTTTTATTTTTCTCACAAGGATAGTTGCATTACATACTAATCCTTGTTTTTCTCCCTAAGGTTGTGTCTGAGAGAATACCATCAGGCCATCGACCTTCCTGAATTCGTGACTCCCAAGGATATTGGAGAATGCTATTTGCATATTTTAGACATCCACAGGATGCTGTGTTGGTACCTGATCATATCAAGGATTGCAGAAAATACAACTGTTTGCCCCCATGGTGGGCTCTCCCATTTCTAAGTAAGGCCTGTCCAAATTTTGGGCTGGCTGTATTATTTGTTACTGAAAGTAAAGTAAGCAGCTTCCCGGTCCTGTCCGTTCCTACTCCACCCATAGGGTGGTGACTTCAGTGGCCTGTTTTCACAAAGTGTCTGCTGCTGAAATATGTACTGCTGCTACTTGGAGTACTGTACATGAATTTAAACATTTCAGTCTGGAAATAGTCGCTCGTAAACATACCGGCTTTGACTTTATGGTCTTGCATTGCCTCCGTACTCAGGGGTCCTTGGATCTTGCCTTCCTCTCGCGGTGCTTTGGTACAGCTTGGGAATCATTCCATGATGTGGCTCATTAGAGAGAGAGGTCCTTGAAGTTAGTAGTTAATTACTGTAACAATAGATCTTTGAGAGAATCTCCTCCATTGAACTACAGGTCTTATTTTGAGAGGGCTCTTGCAGTAGGTAATTACAAATAGGACTGAAGCCGGCAGGCGTCAGAACCCCACGGAAAAATTTCTAGCTAGCAGTCTCTGGTGGGGGACCATATCCACGTCGGGTGACAGACGTCCATATAAAGGGACGGTCCCCCATGCACGCCTTCCAGTTCTTTCCCACAGTTAGCTTGTGCAGTACCTCATGGTTAAGTTCACTGCTTCACAGTCAATTGTCGGTAGTTTTTGCCATCTGTCTTCAACTTTTTCCTTCTATTATCGTCAGCCTTACCTACAGCTGCGTGTATGTAGGTCTGACTCGCTCCAACACAAAAACAAGTGAGATTCTTGCAGCGTAGCTCCCGCTGGAGACGGACATTCCCAGTTACCTTTTTATCTAGGCCCCAATCATCCCATCGAAGTGCCAGCTCTGCCAGCAGTTTTAACGTGGCCACTCGAAAGCGGAGGCAGCAGTCCCTGGAGGCCCACGTTCTTAAACTCAAAATGATCTCCATGGAAAAGGAGCTGAAAAAACTCAGGCGGGCATCTATTTCTCTGGAGGGCCACCACAAGAAGCAGCACCAGGACTCCTCTTCAACGGTCACCGTGGCCTCGGCTGGGGTCGCGGTGCTGCAGGTAACGCCTCCCCTGGGAGTCAGTACCATGGTGGAAGTCTTGGAGGCTTCCAAAGTGGCATCAACCCTTCCTTCGTGCTTGGGCCCCTCGGGAGCTTCCAGGTCTAAGGAGGCAGCTGCTTCCATAAGGCTGCCACCGTGCAGCCTTCTGGTCCAAGCAGTCCCGGTAAGTCCGATGTCGGCTCCTCTGACACCCACCTGGGTAAGGCCGTTAAGACGCCTGATCCTCCAGGGCAGCACACGGCCTCCAAAGTGCCCACCAAGGGCACCCCTTTTTCGCAGCCTTTGTCGGACGCCAGCTCCTCCAACGTCCGCCTGGATCCCGCCGATAAGACCGACATCGGCTCCTCTGACATCTGCTCGACGTTAAAGCTGGCGCCGGACCCTTTGGGCCTCTCCATCTCGAGCTCACCGCAACACTCGTTACATTCCGAAGCGCCAGCGTCTCCTTTGTTGGACCCCGAGGATGGTAACCCTTTTTCCCTGGGTGATACGGAGGAAATGGGTACGCTGCCGTTGGGTCTCCCTCCCGCTGGGCCGGATGGCCCAACATTGGATCCTTGGGACGCCGGTGCAGACGCCAGCCTATCCAACGCCCGACAACATCCCATTGCTGGTCGCTGCCCCTACGCCAGGCCTGCCGCCCGCCAGGCCTCCCGTTCCAGGTCCGCCAGCTGGGCCGTTTCCGGGACCCTCTGCTCTTGCAGACCCCCCGGTACCTGGGTATCTGACCCAGTCTTATCCGATGCCATCCTACCCTGGCCCATAGTATCCGGCACCCCAGTACCCGATGACTGCCTACCAGAAGCCGCAGTACATGGTGCCCCAGTACCCGACGCTGGGCTTCCCGCCGTCGGGATATGGATATGTGCCTTATGGATACCCTCAGTATCCGTATCCCCCTCCTCCTCCACTGCCCCGCAGCCGCCGGTGGACCTGGAGACAACTCTGGCTTCCTGGTGGGCTGAGGCCAAGGCTCAGCTCACCAGAGAGGTAGAGAGCCATCTTCCAGTGCTGGTTCTGGACCCCCTACATCTGAGGCGAGAGACCCCCTCCGGATACCAGAGGCGAGCCTTCCGGTTCCAGGGCAGGATACGCTTCCCAGGGAGCTTCCCAAGGGGTCCGTTCCTCCCCCACGCCGGGAGGAGGAGTCTTCTTCCTTTATATCCTCCTTGGAGACCTCTGTGACTCAGATGGTCGTTCCATTCTGGACGACGAGCCATGCATTCCGGACAAGCCCAGGCCAAGGACTCCTCCGGATGATCCTTCCTTTACGGAGTTGTTGCGTAAAATCCTGGCAGTTCATCAGTGGCATTCCTTGGAGCTGGATCCACAGTATAAGAGACTCACTGTGCACCTGGATCTGCCAGAGACCGCTCCTACCCTAGTGCCACCCTGGATTGAGCCTCATGCCGACTTTGTCTTTACTATTTGGAAGCAACCATCTGCATTGGCCCCCCCCTTCTAGGAAGTCAGATAGGCTTTATCAGGCTCCAGAGGGTGTTGACTCTTTAAATTCACACCCTTGGGCTGATTCGGTTATGATTAGCACCGCTCACGGCCGGACGGCTAACCCTAAGCACTTGAGCTCGTCACCACCCAACAAGGAATCCCGCCTTCTGGACCAGTACAGGGAGAAGGTCTATGCTGCTTCCACTCTGGGTATAAGGGCCCTGAATTACGTCGCTCATATGGGGGATTACCAGAAGGCGATCCTTAGCAAGGTGGAGGATAAATTGGACTCCCTTTCTGAGTCTCAGACGAAGCAGGAAGTGGCTGATCTTGTCTGGTCTGCGCGTTTGGCCAGTCTGCACATGCTTCGTGCCACGTACGACGCAGTGGATGCTGCTGGTCGGAGCTCGGCTTGGGTTTGTGGTGTCATGCCTGGCTCCGGGTGTCCGGTTTGGTCCCAGAGGTGCAGTCTGCTATCCAGGATGTGCCCTTTAGGGGTTTAGTGCTGTTCGGTGGCGATGTCAAGGAGATAATCACCGATCTGCAGGAGAAGGGTACTGCACTTAAGTCTGTCGACTCCATGTACAGACCCCCTCAGGCTCAGCGTTGTTCCTTTTGCAGACGTTCTCGGCAAAAGGCAAAACCTCAGGGAAAGCGGGCCAACAAACGCCTGGCTCCTCCAACTGCCAAGCCCACCCAAAAAAGCAGCGGGGGATTCAGCCGCGCGACACTGCCCCACACCTCCTGACTCCTTTCCTCTCCCACAGCCTCTGAGCTTTCCAGAGGAACCAGTAGGAGGGAGAGTCTCCTTCCATCTACCGGGTTGGGAGAGGATCACTTCAGACACTTGAGTGCTCCAGCTGATCGCAGAAGGACACTCAATAGAGTTTCTTCAGAAACCTCCTCGGACCCCCAAGGTCATCTTACTCCCCAGAACACCGTCGTCTGGTCCGGGAAGAAATATCCTCTCTTCTTCGGAAGGAGGGGATAGAGCCCATCCCACCCCATCTTCAGGGGACAGGTTACTACTCCCATTTCTTCCTGGTCCTGAAGAAGTCAGGAGATGTGAGGCCGATTCTCTACCTCAGCTCCCTGAACTTGTTCATGGAGTACAAAAGGTTCAGGATGCTCCCTCTGCAGAGTCTTCTGCCCCTTCTTTGGCCAGGACAGTGGCTGTGTGCTCTGGACATGCAGGATGCTTACTTGCATATCCCTATTCACCCTTCTCACCGCAAATACCTTCATTTTTCATTCCAGGGGGACAACTGCCAGTTCAAGGCCCTCCCATTTGGTCTTTCCTTGGCGCCCCGAATATTCACCAAATGCCTTTCGGTGGTAGTGGCCTACCTGCATACCCAGGGGGCTCGGGTTTTCCCATACCTGGACGACTGGCTACTGGCAGCCTCCTCCAGGGAGGAGCTCCTGCGCTTACTTTCCCTTACCCTGCAGGCAGGGACCCTGGTTTTCCATTTTTACTGGTAACACCAGTAACAATCACAGAATCCTGCTTGGTTCATGTATTTTGAATTCTTGTACCGGTGCCTCACGGAAATTGCATGTCACTACACAGAATCTCTAAGATTTCAGCATCTTTTTAAATTTTTTTAGTTTTTCTTTCTGTGTCCCCTTCTCACAGCATCAGTCTCCACGTTTCAGAGATCCCTAGGCTGGATATCCCCTAGCTTCACCCCCAGGTAATGCCCAGGAACTTCTGTGGGCTTGCCCCTATCCTGCCTGGGTTGTACTCGGCCCAGGTGGAAAGGGAAGGGACCCCAGGTCACCCCTCCACACTCCCTTATTGTGTGTTGGGCAGCCCAGTGGGTCCATCATGGAGCCTGGTTATGAAGTCTGGGGCACCTGGGTCCCTTCTGCCAATGGCCAATGTGGCGTGATTGTTCCTGGTTTTCTGGTCTCTGACCCTAAGGGTACCGACACTTGAGGAGATCAAACGAATTAGGTCACATAGAGACATGCCACTGCTCCAGACCCTGGCTAGCATCCTCCCTTCCTGATCACTCTGCAGCACCATTGCACCACCACCCGTGGTCACACAGGTGGTGGTAAAGCAGCAGGATCTGCAACCCACCCTCCCCGGAGGAGGAGAGCAGTCCCCCGGGTGCTTGATCCTACTCCCCTGGCCAGACCTCCAGCAACCCAAGTTAGCTTCACAGACCTGGGTAGCTGGCATTAACAGTAGTGCTACACATGGCCTTCAGCAGAGCAATGACCCAGATTTCAGCATCTTTAAATGAATGCTGCTGTGCTTCGCATTCATTCTGTTTTGCTGCATATAGAGGTGGTAAGGAAATCACCCGCACTGCTTTGTTGTAATCAGCCATTCAGTTTAACCACCCATGCATCCCACCAACATCTCCATCACCCGAGGACTGCTTTCCTTCCTGAAACCACAGTTTTCATGTAGTATGTGCCTAACTGTCTTTTACTATGTATATTACACTGTATGATGCAAAAAAAAAATACAAGTATCAGCACACATGGGCTGGGCACTGAAAACTGCAGGAAAAGTAACCTGAAATTGCAGAGATGTTTTGCAAAAAAAAGTTATTTTTTTTTAATTTTATTTATCAAGTCTAGGATTACAAATGCCTTTGAGCCAAGGCTCTTTTACAGAGGTGCCACATCAGAGGAATACAAATTATGGGGAACATCAAGACAGACATTACAACAATGTGGACATTGCAAACAGATTACAGATTAGTACAATTCAAGGGTAACACTGTAAGCAAGGCAGCCAGCGGCATTTGTCAGAGAAAACAGACAAGAGATAAGTGCCAGAGTCATGGGGAGAAGGAAGAGGGGAGGGGGGAAGGGGGGAGAAGGAATGTAGGTAGGGTGGGGAGAGGGTGAAAAGTGCAGCATTGGGTATACCAAGATGTAAGGGTAGAGTCCAGTGAGATGGGGAGGGGGGACCACTAGAGCAGGCAGGGGAAGTGGAGAAACAAGGTTAAGTTGGCAGTCACAGGAGCTGTTGGTAGTGAGATAGTCCCGGAGCCTAGTTTTAAACATACCAATTGTCGGGCTGAGGCCATTGAACCAGTGTGGTGCTCGATAAGCAAAAGAGTGCTGTCCCTGAGAAGTGTGACAGTGGGGGACTTTCAGTAGCTGTAGCGTGGATCTCCGAAGGCACCGTTTGTTGGTTCGGTTTAGTATCAGAGTTGAGACCCCAGAAGGTGCAAGGCCAAGGTAGATTTTTTTTTTTCCCCATGGAGCAGGTGAGGAACTTTGTGCGGTTTGATAGTTGGAGCCAGTTGGTCTGGGTGTACAGGTCACATGTGTGGGTGAGACGGTGAGCACCAGTGATGAGCCGACATGTCTTATTTAAGGCAGTTGAGAGGCATGTATGGGTTGTGGTTGTGGCCGAGCCATAAATGATGAGACCATAGTCTATTACAGAGATCACAGAGCTCAGGACTGCAACCTTCAAAGCTTCTGGCATGAGGTGTTGTCTGTGTTTGTAGAGGAGACCAAGCCGTGTATTAGCAGCTCTAGCTACATTATCTACATGAGGTCCATAGGAGAGATTAGGGTCAAGCTGTATCCCTAAGTATTTGAAGGACCCCACCTGATCTAGAGTGCTCCCCTAGGTGGTGGAGATAGCCAAGTGGTGTAGCTTGTGTGGGTTATGAGCTGCAGAAGAACATAGATTTGGTTTTCTTATCATTGAAGACCAGTTTATGATTAAGAAACCATGTCTCTACAGAACTGAAACCAAGTTGAAGGTTGTGTTGAAGAGTTGCAGGATCTTTGTGAGTGGAGAATACAACAGCATCATCGTCATATAGTATGATCTGCTCAGAGCAGTGGTAAGGGAGGGAGTTTAAGAAAAGGCTAAAAAGGAGGGGCCCAGTATGGATCCCTGTGGGACACCCGAGCGAACAAGCAGGGTGTCAGAAAGAGCGTCGGCAATTTTTACTCTCTGCGACCATTTTTCTAAGTAGCTTTTAAACCAGAGAGAAGTCAGGTGATAGCCCGCCATTCAGTAGTTGGTCAGTTAGTAGTCCATGGTGTACTGTATCGAAGGCCTTGGAGAGGTTGATGAAAAACGGCCCCTTTGAGAAGGCTGTTGTCAAGGGATTTGTGCAAAGCTCCAGTGAACTCAAGAAGGGCTGTGGTGGTGCTGTGACCTTTCCGGAAACAGTGTTGTTGTGGACAAGATATATTGTATTTATCCAAGTGGTCAGTAAGTTGATCAGCCACGATGCGCTCGAGTGCCTTAGAGAGTGGGGGCAGTATGGGGATAGGGCGATAATTTGAGTGATTCGTCTTATCCCCACTTTTATGGACAGGTGTCACGGTGGCTGTTTTCCATAAGTCCGGGAATTTTCCACAGCTGAGAGAGGGGGTTTAGGATTTTTGTTAATGGATGAATTACCTCATTGAGGGTGAGCAACAGAAGCTTAAGGTCCAGGGTGTCTACTAGATCTAGATTTAGAGATAGCTGCAGTAATATAGCAGCGAGCTTCATTCAGCCTTAACCTCCCTGAAGTAGAAGAGAGGATGGTTAGACTGTGGGGCTGAGCTATTTGGGGAGTAGGCCCTGTTTTCCAAAAAGTAAAGGTGTAGGACAGCACTAAGGTCTGAAAAAGCCGTGTTAAAGATGTTTGCGATCACCTTGACATCAAGGGTTGAGGATCCATCAACCATTCACATGGCCGGAGAGGTTTTTGGCTGCTTCCCCGTGACATCCTTGATATTGTCCCAAAAAGCACGACCATTTCCCCATGTAGTGCTGAGAGCGTCTTTGTAACAAGTGGATTTCGTGAGTTGGATGGCTTTTGTGCAGGCATTTGATGCTCGTTTGTAATTTTGGATGTCCAGTTGTTTGCCAGTGGCCCTGGCAAGTGCCCAGAGGTGGTCCCTTAGTTTCAGCTGTGAGAGAAGAGCGGTGAGCCATGGGTTAGAGAGTTTGTTTTGCGCCTTTTAGCAGGGTCAAAGAGGTCGGAGGCTTTGTTGGAAATTGAGATGATGTGATCAAGAGCCAAGTTAACATCTGTTGCTTTGTAGATGGGTAGCCAGTCTTGTAGAAGCAGGTATTGTTTGAGATGTGGAAGTTTTCCATGAGGAAGGACTCTGCTAGCGATAATTTTGGGAGTGGGATTGAGGAATTTGTTAGACTATGCACATATGACTGGGGAGTGGTTACAGGGAGTCTGGGAGAACGGTCATATGAGAAATCCTTGTGAGGTGAGTGGTGAGGACCCAATCCAGGAGGGTACTGGTGCCAGTCTTGTAGTTAATCCTAGTAGGGGAGTTTACCATTTGCATGAGGTTAGCAGCTGAGATGGAGTCTTTATAGGCACTGGCGCCTGATGATAACCAGTTTATGTTGAAATCCCCTAGTAGAATAAGTTCAGCTTCAGGAGGATGAGAGTTGATAAAGTTTAGGACGTCGTTGAAGCCATGTTTAGGATCCCTGGGTGGGATGTTACGGAGACAATAGTCAGGGCTTTATGGTTGTGACCTAGGACGATTTTTATTGGCAGAATCTGGGCCGAGGCAGAAAGTGATGGAGTTCCTACAGGGTGCCATGACAGGGAGTCTTTGATATAGATTGCGCAACCACTGCCTTTTTTGGATATCCGGTCCAGCCTGTGGACATTGTAGCCCTGTATTGTTACTGCCGAGTCAAGAACTTTAGGCATCAGCCAAGTTTCCGTCACTGCAAGGATGTCAGGGTTGTGCTGACATATGAAGGCTTGGAGTGCATCCAGCTTTGGTAGTAGACTGCAGATATTAATGGTTGCAAGGATAAGGGCACCTGGAGTTTGTGTGTGGCCTGAGCTTCTAGGGCCAGGATTGGGATGGATGTTGCCTGAGATGAGAAAGAGGAGGAGTAGTAGGAGTTTTAAGGAGCAGAGTCGCAGCTTTTTGATAGATGGTTTTGATCGTTGTTTCTGGGAGTAGAGGTTGCAAGGTTCCAGGCGGTATCCCATATGGACTGCAAGGTGGTACAGTGTAGAGAGGTGGCCACACTTGTTGAGAGTAATGGTCGGGGTAAGTAACCAGGAATATCCAAACAGTGGACCAAGCACAAGTCTCAAGTGGAAGTGGAGGGTTCCCTTGGAGTAGCAGTGGAAACCAGAGTAGAGGATGGCGGGGCAGGTAGGGGGTTGGGGTGGCTAGGACCAGAGAAAGATGAGAGGGGGGAAGGGCAAGGAGGAGGAGGAGGAGAGGTGAGAGAAAGGCAGGGAGAACCCGCATGGCTTGCGTACTAGCACAGTAGGGGTGGGGAAGCGAGTTGCTGGGAAATTGCAGCAGTTCACTATAGATCCTGAGTGCTTCACAATAAATACTTTGCTGCTTTCTACAGCATATATTAGTCAGCGTAAACTACTAAATGAATACAGTGACACTTGAATATGTTTTGAACGTACGAAATTTGCCAACAGATAAAGGTCTAGAGGTCTATCAAGTCTGCTCGAATGTGCAGCTAGCACCCCTTATTCTGCAGCTGCCCCTCCCTTCCACCCTTCCCCTTCATTAACACTCCCCCTTGTCCTGTCCCATCCTCGTTTGAAGCAGTCCACTGTTCTACTGCATACCACTTCAGCAGGTAACACATTCCACCCAGCCACCACCCTCTCTGTAAAAAAGTGTCTCCTCATCTCCCTCCTGAACCTTCCTCGCTCCAGTCTCATATCATGGCCCCTGGTGGCCCTCCCCTCCCTTACTTTGAACAGCCCCTCTGTACCTGTCTTGTTTATTCCTTTCATGTATTTAAAGGTTTCAATCATGTCACCCCTATCTCTCCTCTCCTCCAGTGAGTACATGTTCAACTCCTTCAACCTCCTCTCGTATGATAAGTCCCCCAGCCCCTTGATCATCTTTTGTCGCCTCTGCGCTTGCACCCTCCAGTAACTTAATGTCCCTCTTCAGATACGGACGTCAGTACTGCACGCAGTACTCCAGGTGTGGTCTAACCATGACCATACAGTGGCAGAATCACCTCCTCCTCCTCGAGAATATACCCTTGCAACACAACCCAGCATTTTGTTGGCCTTGCAGCTGCCTTCCTACATTGTGCGAGTTGTTCATTGACCCTGTAATGAGCACACCCAGATCCTTCTCCTCCTCTGTCTGGGCTAGCTGCACTCCCCCTGCGATAACTCCACCTTGGGTTCTTCATCCCAAAGAGCAGCACCTTGCACTTTTGGCATTAAACCCCAGTTGCCAGGTGTCTGACCAGGTTTCAAGCTTTGCCAGATCATCCTGCAACCCCTGCCATCCCCCTAGGTCATCCACCACTGCGCCAACCTTGGTATCATCATCAGCAGACAGACTGATCTTGCTCTTGATGTCCCATGATATGTCTGCAATGAAAATCCCAAACAACACTGGTCCCAACACCGAGCCCTGTGGTACACCGCTCGTCACTGCCCTTGGGTGTGAGAGATCCCCACCCACCACCACCACCCTCTGTTTCCTTCCCTGCAGCCAGTTTCCTACCCATCTCACCAGCTTTGTACCCGCCCCTGTGCCTACTAACTTCCTTCCCAGCCTTCCATGTGGCACCGAGTCGAATGCCTTACTGAAATCCAGATACAGGACATCCACTGCATGGCCCCTGTCCAGCTGCCTAGTTACCCAGTCATAGAACTCGACCAGGTTGGTTTGGCAGGATCTGCCACATATGAAGCCATGCTGTCTGTTGTCCTGTAGTCCTTTGGCCTCTAGGAGGGCCACCAGCCTCTCCTTCAGGATAGTCTCCATTAGCTTACCCACGATGGATGTGAGAAACATGAAGAAAAACTTCTGTTTCTAACATGAATCCTAAACGGATAAGATGTATTGCCTCTTTCAAAATGTAAAAACATCTGCCTCATACAGTGCTAGATTCTATTTAGTGGGCCACAGAAGATCAATATTAAATCCAGAATAAACACGTTATCTGTTTCTGGATGTAGAATAATGAAGCCTGATCAAAAGCTAGCTCTGTCAACTATTCACCGACTTTGGTGTAAGAAAAAATAAGAAGGAGTGGCAAATAGTTTGGTTTTTAGTAAAATGCTGTGTTTAATTTGAGAGAAATCAGAATTACCAAACCTTGGAGTCAAAGACTCCTTTGCAAAGTCTCCACGTCAGATAGACACATACACATAAAATAACAGGATACCAACATAGGTAATACGGTACTGGGAATATATACAATTAGCAGGTTACAGCTGTAGTGGTCATTAACAGTAGACCCCGTGTCATAGATATTTACATATGGTGGGTTTCAGTTTCAGGGTTCTTAAATGGACCCTGAGTCATAATATATACACAGTGAGAGAGGAGTAATGAGGGAATTAATCAAGATACATCAGATATGGTTCCCCATTCTAGTTGTAAAGTGTTTCATGTTCATAATTTTGTACTGTGAGTACTGTGCACTGTTATTAAAATCATATATTAAAACATTATATATTGGTGTTATTACGGCTGGCAGTATATCCTAGTGGTTAGAGTGACAGTGATTGAACTGGGTACATCCAGCAGACTTTGGTTTCATTCCCACAACCTCCACTGGCATACTGTGCGACTCCAAGCAAGTCATTTAACCTCCCCAGTGATTCTAGGTCACTCCTGAAAACGTGCAGTTCTGCCTAGTGGGCCTTACCTGGTTTACAAAGAATATTAAAAAAAAAAAAAGTACCAATATATGTTTACTACATCATAGAATAGTAGTCAGGGTACCATGTGTTTTTACTTGGGTTGCAATGATTTTGTATAGGTAAAGATAAATGTTCAAATACATTTTATGTGTTTTTATAAGCTTGTTTTTAGATTTTAGTCAGGTTTCTATTGTATTTTTTGCATACGAGCATCTTGGTTGCAGAAACATAGACTTTGACAGCAGATAAGGACCGCTTGGCCCACCTAGTCTGCCCATTTCCCTACCTAGAGGATAAGCTGCAGATCCTATCTAACCAACAGCCTATTTCTTCCTACCCCCACAAAAATTGCCTTATGTCTGTCCCATGCATTCTTGAATTCTCCCACAGTTTTAGACCCCACAACCTCCTCAGGAAGGCTGTTCCATGCGTCCACCGCCCTCTGTGGAAAAAATACTTCCTCACATTGCCCCTGAGCTGTCCCCCTCTATCTTCAAATTGTGTCCCCTTGTTCTTGCACATCTTTTTCTGAAAGATGCTACCCTCTTGGACTTCTTTGATTTCACTGAGGTACTTAAACGTTTCTGTCGTGTCCCACCCATCCCTCCTGTCCTCAAGGGTATACATATTAAGCTCCTTTAGTCTCTCCTCATATGACTTCTCTTGCAGACCCTGCACCATTTTAGTTGCCCTCCTCTGGACTGCCTCCATCCTGTCTATGTCCTTGTGGAGATGGGGTCTCCAGAACTGGACGTAGTACTCCAGATGGAGTCTCACCAACTGTCTGTACAGGGGAAGAACAACTTCCTGTTTTCTGCCTGTGATGCCTCTCCCTATACATCCCAGTATCCCCCCAGCCCTCCCTGCCGCCTTCTCACATTGCTTGCCAACCTTAAGGTCATCTGATATGATTACCCCCAGGTCCTTTTCCATTTTTGTTGTTACTACCCCCCCTTCCCCATTGTGTAATCTTCCCCTGTGTTTTTGTTTCCCAGGTGCATTATTTTGCACTTCTTTGCATTGAATTCTAGCTGCCATCGTCTGACCATTCCTCCAACCTTGCCAAGTCCCTTCTCATCCTTTCCACGCCTCCTTGTGTATCAACCCTGTTGCAGATCTTTGTGTCATCTGCAAAGAGGCATACTTTTCCTTCAGGTCCCTCTGCAATGTCACTTATAAAGACATTAAAAGGACTGGACCCAGTACTAGACCCTCAGTGCACCCCACTAGTAACCCTCTTTCTTCAGAGTGGACTCCATTTACAATTACCTTCTGTGTCCTGTTGTCCAGCCAGTGTTACCCAGGCTACCACTCTGAGACCCACTCCCAGGCTGGTTAATTTGACTATTAATCTTTTGTGTGGGACTCAAATGGCAGTCAAATGCCTTGCTAAAGTCTAGGTAGGCCATGTCCACACCCCTCCCCGGTCTACTACTTTGGTCAAAGAAATCAATTAGATTCGTCTGATATGACCTTCCCGCTGTGAACCCATGCTGCCTTGGGTCCTGTGCCCCACTGGCCTCTAGGTACTCAACAGTTCTCTCCTTCAGAAGTGATTCCATCACTTTCCCTACCACAGAGATCAAATTGACAGGTCTGTAGTTTCCTGCCTCTGTCTTGGTCCCACATTTGTGAAGGGGAATCACATCAGCCTTCTTCCAGTCTTCAGGTACCACACCATCCTCCCATGATTTGTTAAAAAGGGTAGTCAGTGGTGTCACTAGTTCTCTACTTAATTCTTTTAGAATTCTGGGGTGAATTCCATCTGGCCCCATTGCTTTGTCCACCTTCAGTTTTAGGAGTTCTTTCAGAACCTGTTCTGTAAAAGGACTGGGATCGACCGCCCTCTCCAGAGTGCTTCTGTTAATTGGATTAGGCACCTCCCCCACTTCCTCCTTTGTGAATACCGAACAGAAGTAGTCATTCAGTATCCCTGCTTTTTCACTGTCACTCTCTGCCCACTCACCGTCCATTCTTTTCAGCCTCACTATCCCTCCCTTTGTCTTTCTACGCTCCCTGATATACCTATAAAAGGCTTTATCCCCCTTCTTAACCGAGTTGGCTATCTTTTCCTCAGTTTGGGCCTTTCCTATTCTGACTACCCTCCCTGCTTCCTTCTGCCTTAACTGGTACAGTTCTCTGTCCTGCTCCTTCTGTGTTTCCTTATACTTCCTAAATGCCATCTTTTTCTCCCTAACCTTCCCTGCCACCTCTTTTGAGAACCATAGTGGCTTTTTCTTTAGTTTTGATTTATTTGCTTCATACAAAGGCTTGTTGCCTCTGTGATGGCAGTTTTGATATTTCCCCATTGTTGCTCCACCCCTCCTTCTAGCCTGATTTGCTAGTGCTTTTCTAAGGCACTCTCCCATCTTGCCAAAGTCAGCCCTCCTGAAGTTCAGAACCCTCACTTTTGTATGACCTGACTCTGTAGCTGAGTTTATTGTGAACCACACTGTTTGGTGGTCACTTGTTCCCAAATGGCTACCCACTTCTAGATCCGAGATCCTCTCAGTGTCCCCATTTGAGAGTATGAAGTCTAAGATTGCTCCCTCACGAGTAGGTTCCAAAACTAGCTGTTTGAGGCATGTCACCTAAAAGGCATCAAAAATGGCCCTGCTTTTGGATGTGGCTGCAGAAAAGGTGCTCCAGTTAACATCTGGCATATTAAGGTCCCCCATCAACAGTATCTCCCCTTTCTCTGCCATCCTAAGTATGCCTTCTATCATATCCTTGCCCATTCCCTCCCCCTGACATGGGGGTCTGTTTACAACCCCTGTGATAAACGCAGGATCACTGTTACCAACTAGCTTATTCAAGTTTATAATCATCAGGGCCATCCAAAATCCTCAGTTGTTTGAATGAAAACTAATCTGAATGAAAGTATGTTCACAAGGAAAAAAAATGCCTTACTACTTATGAAAAGACTTCACAGTTAGCACCCCATTTAGGTGAATTGGATCATTTGCACCTTTTCTCCCATCTACTGTTTCAGTCTGTGTGACAACAAAAAGTTTTCTGATTGACTGCTTCAACAAAAAGCAAGTGTTAAGTGTTTAAGGGTACTTCTGTTTGGCCAGTGGCTGTTGAAAGCACATTCAATGACATACAGAAGGTAAGACCTCGGGGGCTGTACGATGCTGGTGGGCAGAGTAGTGCTCAATTCACATCTGAGCTCAAACATGAAAACTGGGAGACACCCTTTTCATGGACATCAAGTAAAAACAAAAGCATCCACATGTCTGAGAGATGCATGAATCCATTTGAAGGTCCCCCAGTAATCACTTGTGGATTTTTTAGGTGAATACATTTTATTTCAAAGAAGCAAATTCAAGCAGTTTTTTTTTTTTTTTTGCTCCTCCTACCCCCTGGCCATCCACTCTTTCAGGCCTGCCAAGGCCCCCTACCACCACTGCTGAGTTTCGACCACCATACACTGCCCCTTACTGCTGTGCTACCAGGTAACCCAAAGTAACCCTTCACTGAGTGGGCCCCTACCCTTGTGGAAGGCTACCAGGGGAGGTAAATTGCCCCAAAGAGCTTCCTGTGTATCCTGGGCATGGCAGGGGTCAGAACAGACACATGTCTGGGGCTTCTGGCTTATGGAGGGACCAGCAGCTGTCCTTTGGTTGGCCAGTGGATGTTTTCCCATTTTCTTGGGAGCGTGACAGGCCACATGATGTCAAGGCACAAGCTGATGTCAGTCATGCTCACTCCCGCAGTGAGGGCCGATGTGTTGTCATGCCTCTGGCCTCAACCAGGCGCCAGCAAATGCTGAGCCGTGAACCCACCCTCCCTCCCAGAAGAAGGTGAGTGGTTGTTGGACACTCAAGCCTTCACCCACCAGCTGGCCCCCCAGCACCCAAGTCTGTTCCCTAACCCTGGTCAGCGGTGTCACAGGCAGAAATCCAATTCAGGCAGTAAAATTATTGATGGGGAAAAACAAAGGTAGTCCACCTTAGCGGTGATGGTTCAGATGAATTCACATCTGAGTTCTAACAAGCAAGGAGACCAAGTCATTTGTAACTTGTACATGTGGAGTGTGGGTGTTGAAGAAAGGGGATCATAGTGCTGTCACTACTGCCATCGCCCCAGAGGGAAGTGGACTGCATTGTTTCCACTGCCATTACACCAAAGCGGTGGGGGCTGTAGTGTTTCTGCCATCAGCACTGGTGAATGGGGAATGTAGTACTGCTGCCATCTCACCAAAGGGATGGGGGATGCAGTGCTGCTGCTTCTCACACCTGAGGGAGGGAGGTCATAGTGCTGTTGCTGCTGCCATCACACCAGAGGGATGGGGTCATAGTGCTGTTGGTGCTGCCATTGCACCTGAGGGATGGGGCCGTAGTGCTGCTTCCATCACACCTTGGGGATGGGCGCTGTGGTGCTGCCATCACATCTTGTACCTAAAAACTTTAAATTGGTACAAGGATGGAAGGATGTGCAATAGTGGAGGTCAAAATTGCTAAAATGCATGTTAGCAGAGTTAAAAATTGTTAAGTAAAGTACACAAAACCAAATACTGGTACAACTGGATTTTGGCTTAGCAGACACTGGTGACAATACCGTTTTTTACGATGTGCAAAACGGAATATGCCCTTTCTCAATCCCGGTAAACCAGTGTCCCTGCCTGCAGGTTTTCACCAGCTTGGGTATTACCGTCAACCAGGCCAAGTCCCATCTGGTACCATCCCAGAGGCTCCAGTTTATCGGGGCGATCCTGGACACGACCTCCGGCATGGCATTCCTACCACTGGACAGGGCGGCCACACTCCAGGCTCAGGTCAGCCTGTTGTTCAGTTGCAGGCGGGTCAGCACCATGTCAGTCCTTTGCCTCCTCGGGCTCATGGCAGCTGCTATTCCGACAGTCCCTCACACTTGGCTCCACAAGAGAATCTGTCGGTGGACGTTTCGGTCTCAGTGGGATCAGTTGGTGGACGACCTAGATCAACTAGTTCTGGTCTCCAGTCCCATGGCTTGGGACTTGCATTGGTGGATGGTTCAGGAGAACGTTTGCCAGGGAGTTCCCTTCTGCCTTGCTCCCCCCTCCCTAACGCTGACTACAGATGCCTCAGGTGAGGGTTGGGGAGCCTATTTGGTGTCTCACAGGACCCAGGGCTCCTGGTCCAGGCTCGAACAAACACTTCACATTAGTGTGCTCGAGTTTCAGACCGTGCAGTATGCTCTTCAGGCTCTGCATCTGTATCTGCTTCCTGGGCATCTGGCTGTCCAGATGGACGTGTGTGTGTGTGTGTGTGTGTGTGGTACATCAACAAACCGGGAGGAACTCATTCCTACCCTCTCTGCAGGGAGGCGATTCGTGTTTGGGATTGGACAGTGTAGCAGAACCTTCACCTCACAGCTGTTCATATCCCAGGGGTCGAGAACACATTGGCAGATCCTCAGTCGGTCGTCTGCTCATGCTCACGAGTGGGAACTCGATCGGGGGTAGCAGACAATATCTTCCTACGTTGGGGAACACTACAGGTAGACCTGTTTGTATCTCCTCACAATGCAAAACTTCCCGAATTCTGCTCGTTCGCTCCAGGACACAGCAATTTTTGAAGAGACGCTCTGTCTCTAGACTGGAAGGACAGATTCCTCTATGCCTTCCCCCTGATCCCCTTGATTCCAAGGGTCTTACAGAAACTCCACTCAGAAGAAGCTTGCATGATCCTAATCACTCCTTTCTGGCCCAGGCAAGTTTGGTTCTCTCTTCTGCAACAGTTTCAGAGGAACCTCCGCTGCCTTTTCCTCTGTCGCATCTTTTGCTGACCCAGGATCAGGGGACCCTGGTACATCCAGGCCTCAAGTCCCTTCAGTTGCATGCGTGGCTCCTGCTCAAGCCCAATTCGGGGTTTCCCCACTGGTGGTTGAGATTCTGGTGGAAGCCAGAAAGCCCTCCACTAGATCTACCTATGCCATGAAATGGAAACTGTTCTCTATTTGGGCCGCTTCCAAAGATTTTGAGCCATTCTCGTGCTCTGAGTGGCTTCTGGATTACTTGCAACACCTCTTTGATCTGGGTCTCAGTCATTCCTCTTTGAAGGTTCACATGACGGCCAACTCAGCTTACCACATTCCTTTTGGGGACAGGAGTTTTGCGCAACTGGAAGTCTCCAAGACTTTTCTTGGAGGGGTCCTCCACTTGAGACCCCCAATTCGGGTTCCTGCCCCTCCTTGGGATTTGAATTTTATCCTTGAGAAGTTTACTGTGCCTTCTTTCGAGCCGGCAGCCTCATCAGACCTAAAGTTCCTTTCATGGAAGACTCTCTTCCTTGTGGCCATTACTTCTGCTCGAAGGATTTCCAAGCTCCAGGCCCTCATGTACAAAATCCCATATTTGATTTTTCACAAGGAACGTGTGGCTCTGCATACCAACCCTAAGTTTCTCCCCAAGGTGGTAGCTGAATCTACGCTGAATCAATCCATGGAGCTGCCTGCTTTCTTTACGCAGCACTCCAGTCAAGGGGAGTACCTCTTACATACTTTGGATGTTCACCGAATTCTGAAATACTACACCACCAGGACGAAGGATCTCAGAAAGACTGATCAATTGTTTGTCTCTTTTGCTCGTAAAAGAGAAGGCAATGTTGTTTCTAAGCAATGGCTATCTAAATGGTTGGCTCATTGTATCACTTTCTGTTACGACAAGTACAACAAGACCCTGCTGGGTCAAGTCAGAGGCCACTCCACCAGAGGGGTTGCTGCCTCTGCTGCTTGTTTCAAGAATGTCAGCGGCAGACATCTGTGCAGCCGCAACTTGGACTTCTATCCATACCTCTATGAAACATTACAGTTTGGACATTGCCTCTCGCTGTAGAGCGGGCTTCAGGTTGGGTGTTCTGCAGGGTCTTCTTTCCTAAGACCTTCACAGCCAGAGGTCTACTTTTGGGTAGTTTCCTCCACCTGTTTGCTTCTTCTTGTTCCAGACTGCTTAGGACTCAGTCCTATTTGTAATTACCTACTGCAAGAGCCCTCTCAAAGTAAGATAGTACAGTTACGTAAGAACTTACCGTGATAGTAGATCTTCAAGAGAGGCTCTTTCAGTAAGTAATACCTTCCCGCCCTCCATCCCCCTAAACTTTTTCAGCTCCTTTTCCAGTGAAGGAAACATCCGCTTCTCTCTCGTCTTGCCTCTTTTTTTTTTTTTTTTTTTATTTAAAGTTTATTGAAAGTTTAACAAATACAATGGACAGGGCCATGACATCCAGAACATTTAGACATATAACAAAACAAGTTACATGACCGCCTCTCTCCGCCACCCCCAACAAAATCCCACCCACCCACACAGTCCCGAGGCATGACAGTCCATACTACCTAGAAGTTCAAAAATTGAGTTAGATGGTATATAACGTAGGTAACGAGGCCCAAATCCGTTCGTATTTGGATTTATTATTAATACTCGAAATAGTCTTCTCCGCTCGAAGATTAAATAATAACTCGCTTAGCCATTCAGAATAAGAGATGACCTCAGTACTCTTCCAATGCTTAAGCACCAGTTTTTTTAACTGACAGAGATCAAGGCAATATGAAACTTATGCTTGTTGATGGAAATCTGCGAATAATCCCCGAAAATACAAACCTCTGGGGTGAACAAATCCCTCAGCCCAAGGAGTGGATCAACCTTGTCCTTTATAGCCTTCCAGAGGGGTAGTATTTTAGGACATTCCCAGAGAATGTGAAATAGGGAGCCTTCCGCTTGAGCACACCTAGTGCATATATTGGAGGATGTTACTCCGCATTTGGCCAGTTTCTGTGGATAATGATAAAGGTTGTGGAGGATGTAAAACTGCATTAACCGTAGCCTATCTTGTGATACAAAATGATGGCAATTATTCCATATAGCCGTCCAGTCTCTATCCCAGTGTGGAAAAAGAGCGGACCAAAACTCTGTGGGTCCAAACGGCTCAGGAAAACGCCAGTCGTACAAAATATTGTACAGTTTGAAAATGCTCTGGAGGGAGTTGGCTAATGGGCCCAGTTCAGACTGGAAAGCAAATTTGTAAGATAAAGGGATACCATCTCCAAACTTTTTATTGAGGAGGTGTCTAAGCTGAAGTACCCTAAAGTAATCACTTTCCTTAAGCTTGAATTTCACCACAATGTCTTCAGCTGATAACCAAGTACCATCCTCCTTAAGAAATGAAGACACACTCCCCTCCCCCAGTCTAGGTAACCATCTAGGGGATAGCATTTTGTTATCTATTTTAAAGGCAGGAGAGTTCCAAATAGATTGCTCCACACCCAACCAATTTTTATATTTTAAGAATCCACACAACTGCGAGTGGATCCTCATAGAAATTCCAATTGTGGTACCTTTTAACTCTTTTGGTATAGAGGCGATATTGAGGAATAATAATGCGGGGGGGGGTGATATATTTGCAGAACAGATCATTTCCAGCTCTATTTTGAGCCATGCAGGAAAGTAGGCAGAGGGATTAGGATCCATCCACCTTAGGTATTTAGCTGCACTACAGGCCCAATAATACATACATATGTATGGGAGCCGTAAACCAAAATTAGACTTGGGCACCACGATCTTATAAAAAGCTAGTCTTGGCTTCTTTTTGGACCAGATGAAATCACCTATCAGACTCTGGGCCTTTTTAAACTAGCCGCTCGGCAAAAAAATGTCGAGTAGCTGGAGAGGGTATAAAAAACACGGGAGAACATTCATCTTAACCAGGCTAACTCTTCCCCAGAAAGAGATGGGTAAGGCCGACCATCTGGTCAGATTTAAGGCCACCGTGGACAGTAACGCCTCCAATTTGTATTTAATGGTGCTCTGCAGCTCCCTAGTTAACACGATGCCCAAATACCGCAGTGAGTCTTTGGACCAGGATAGGCCTAGTGCAGTAATATCATTCTTAAAAACTTTGTGGTTTAAGGGAAAAACTATCGATTTCCCTACATTTAATTTATAATTCGATATTTTCCTGAATTGCTCAATAATGCCCAATGTGGCAGGAATAGATGATTCTGGGTAAGAAAGGTACAAGAGCAAATCATCCGCATAAGCAGCGACTTTAAGCTCAGTGCCAAGAATGGTAATCCCCTGAACCCTCGGACATGAAATTAGCGTACGGATTAACGGTTCCAGGTAGAGATTAAAAAGTAGAGGAGAAAGGGGACAGCCCTGCCTGGTTCTGGAATGTAGGGTGAAGGTCCTGGAGATTACACCATTCCCAGAAATCCTAGCAGTCGGATTCTGGTAGAGGGCCTTTATCCAAGATTGAAATTGTTGGGGAACTCCAAAGGGAATTAATGTTTGAAGTAAAAAAACTCCAATTGACTCTGTCAAAGGGCTTCTCGGCGTCCAGAGAGACCAGTGCCACTGGAAAGGAAGCATCCCTGGACACCGATAAGACTTGTGAGAGAGTGCGGAGATGGTCTGCAGAAAATCTGCCTTTGATGAAACCCACCTGATGTGAACCAATTAAATCGGGGAGAACCAAACTGAGCCTTTCCGCCAATATTTTTGTTAAAATTTTTATATCTTGGTTCAGCAATGATATGGGTATGTAACTCTCAACACATTCTAAGTCTTTACCCGACTTTGAAAGGAGCACAATGAGGGCCTCAAATAAAGAGGAGTCTATTTGCACACCTGATAAGATATAATGAAAAAGAGAAAGAAGATGGGGGGTAATTTGCTCCTTAAAACACTTATAGAAGTTTGCTGAAAAAACATCTAATCCAGGTGACTTGTCTAAGGGCAGACCCTTTATTGCCTCCAGGATTTCCAACTCAGTGATAGGAGCTACAAGTGCCCTACACTGAGACTCAGAGAGACAAGGTAAGTGGGCTTCCGCTAGGTAGGAGGAGAGAGTAAAGGCAGAAGGGGGATTAGGCATTTCACCATATAGGTGTTTGTAATAACTGACGAACTCTTGAGACAATCTCCTGGGGATTGGATCTAAGAGCTCCATCAGTTCTAGAGCGGATCGGGGGAATAAACCGGGTGGACTCCAGTTGTTTAATTCTCTGGGCCAGTAGTTTACCTGTTTTTTTTCCTCCGTGATCTGTATAAGAGGCTTTTGTACATAAAGTAGCGAATTATGCCCTTTCATTAAGCATAGTTATATAGGAGTCCCTCAGCTTTGCAAGGTCTTGTTTAATCTCATCAGATGGGTTTGATTGTAAGTTAACCTCTAATGTTCTAATCCGGGTTAACACCTCCTTCTGCTTCGCCTCCCACCCCCTTTTCCTTGTCGCGGCCATCCCAATTAGGATGCCCCGGAGATGTGCTTTAAAGGCACACCATAACACATCTGGCCTAATGTCCTGTGTAGCATTCAGGTCAAAAAAATTGTCTAATATGCTCCCTAATTCGGTTTCTACTCTTGGAATCCTTGAGCAGTTGGCCATTCAATTTCCACCTAGTTTGGCGCTTAGGCAAGGAAGTGAGGGCCAGCTTGCAGAGCACGACAGAGTGATCAGAGGGTGGGCCTGACTGAATAGTTGAGCTTGTCACACCAGGTAACAAGGCCTAAGACAATAGCAGGTAATCAATGCGGGATGAGGACCTGTGAGCAGGGGATACAAAAGTGTATTCCCTGTTCACGGGGTGTAAAACCCTCCATATATCACAAAGTCCCAACCTGTCCATTAACTCATGTATCGCACGTAGTGCCGGGGAAAGAGGTCCCGAAAGTGAGCTAGTGCGATCTTTACCCGGATCCATCACTAGGTTCCAGTCCCCCCCTAAAATTATTGTGGAAGGTAACAAGGAAAGACTATTGTTAAGTCTCGTAAAGAAAAGAGGGTCGTCTTTGTTAGGGCCATAAATGCTTCCTAATACAAAATTTACGGAATACAAAGTGCCCTTAACCAAAATAAATCTACCATAGGGGTCTTTTATTTCCTGGATAACCTGCAAAGGAATGCCCCTATTAATAAGAATTAAAACCCCACAACTACTAGAGGTTCCTTGGGCTGAGAAGACCTATCCAATCTGCATCCGTCTCATCTGAATGACTTCCGAGTCAAGTAAATGAGATTCTTGGATAAAAACATTAGCACATAAAATATCTAAGTGCTTCAGTATCTTGTATTGTTTAGTTTTTTTATGGGCCCCCTTGACATTCCATGTTGAAAAACAAAGCTCCTTAGCCATCGTGCAATTTCAATAAATGAAAACAGCACCTGAAATCGTAGGCTACCATAAAGGCGAACCTCAACCTGGCTACGGGCGGACTGTGTCCTCCCAGAGCATCCCCACCATCGCCCAAACCCCCACCTCCACCCCACTAAGAACACCCTTAAACTATCCAACAAACACACAACCCCAATATACCATGCCCTTACGCCCCCAGCCCTCCCATCACCCCACTATTCCTATGCATCGCTACAGCACTCCTCCAAAAACCGTCCCCCCTTTGCCCGCCCCATCCAAAGCCTCACCATGAAACCAACCTATAAAAGAATAAAGGAACGAGGCAAGTTCCATACAATTGTATAACACGCAAATACCTAAACTAACTATGAAAACCCCTTTTAAAACCGGAGCGTTAAACTCTAATGAATATCAAGAATCCTGCCCTTAATTCTATGCATTTCAACAATGGATAGCACTTCTAGTACTAAATATCGCAATACAGGATACCTCCCCTCGAGACTACAATACGAGAAGCGGCCAATTCACTGCCCCCATATTCAAGCAACATTGGGTCCCTTCTCTGTAATAAGCAATAAGGGAGTAAGAGTAAAAGAAAAAGGAGGGTATAATTCTACTAGATCAGGCAGCACTTAAACTCGGTGAGCTCCCCCCAACGAAACGGGGTTGCCAATATCCTAAGGAAACATACTTCACGTGTCCGCCCAAAGGGAGGATGTGCTAGGGAAAAACGGGCTCCACCCCGAAACAACAACTGTGCTACCGACATCGGCATATATCCCGGTTGCCAAAGCTTCACTCTTATAAGGGCTTCCAGTAATCCAGTAAGTAGTGCAATCAAAACCAGGGCAATACTCCCCTCTCGCGGCCGCCAATCGCAACAGCATCAACTCCATCCTCCCCAAATGTAAACCCTGTGTCTCCTTATAAAGCAGTGAGAAACCAGGAAAACAGGTAAAGGCACCTACCCCGCTAATAACACTTAAAGTTCTCCCGAATCCATTAACATCAGCCACAAGCCGGCCACCTGATCTCCCTTCACCAGGGCCATTATCTGTAAGAGGGCTCCCACTCGGCGACCACAGAGAGAGAAGGGAGGGACAAAACTGGACACATGCGACTCAAAAGCGAGGCCCAAACACAGCCCTACCCTGGGGCTTCGTTTCAGCCCACCAGACTTCTATAAAGGGAGGCTCAACACAAAAGTGCCCCACTGACCCATAAAGACCTCCTTGATCCCCAAAATAGAGCCCATGAGCAATACCGGGCGTCACCTTCCTATACCCCTAGCCGAAAATGTCCCAACTATTCCCCTTGCCAGCCCCCCAGAGAATTTGAAGTATACATAAGTAACTAAAACTATAAGGGTACAGCTACTTTTCCCTTTTAACCCAAAGTGGAAAGGCAATCAGAAAATGTCAATTCTGGGTCAGAGAGCAATATACATAACATATCCATATATTCCGTTGCATCTCAAACTTCCCAAATGATCCCCGCTAGTAACCCCAGTGGTATTTAAGTGCCTTTAAAGAGATCAGGCATAGCTTTCTTTAGTCCTTCCACTGCAGAATCTGAGTCCTCATATGAGTGCCACTGTCTGGATATCTGCACTTGTAGCTTGGAAGGATACAGCATTCTGAATTTGAGACTGGCTGCCAGAAGCTTCTTAACCACCGGATGGAAGGCAGCTCTGCACTGTCTAACTGAAAGCGGTAAGTTCTGAGTGACTCTAATTCTCGCTTCTTCCCACTGTAACTCTTGGATGGTCTTCAATTTGACAAAAAAATGCTGCTTCTCCAGGAAATTAAGAAAACGAAAAATTAGCGGTCTAGGAGGGGCCCCTGTCGGAGGCTTAGATCGCAAAGCTCTGTGGGCCTGCTCTATAATATAGTGGGGGCCGTAAGGAGAATGCCCTATGATCTTCTCAATAAATTTCTGGACAAACAGAACAGCATCCTGTCCTTCTTCCATCTCGGGTAATCCAATGATTACCGCATTATTCCTGAGGCTACGACCTTCGAGGTCCTCAAGCTTTTGCTCCATCTTGCTGATTTTTTGCTTTAGTAGAACCACATCGGGATTCTGCTTGTCCATCTTCCTCTCCAGAGAAGTGAGTCTGGCCTCTGCATCAGATGTTCTCAGCGCTATATCCTCGATAGCCTGGGAAAGGGTTTTAAATTTCGAAGTGAGGTTTCTCGGCTCCTCCTTGAACGGCCGAAATTCGGCCAGAAATCCAGTGAGCGTTAAAGGCTCTTGCTCCGGACTAGGGTGTGACGTTGCTTGCGCCGTCCTTGTGGTACCAGCTTGCGGCTTTTTAGGGGCCTTCTCTGGGATGGCTGGGGCTTCTTCATTTCAGCCTCCATTCTTCGCCGAGCACACCAGTTTCGCTCCGGAGCACTTCCCACACCAGATAATAACTTTAGTCAGGCTCTCGATGTTGATGAGCTTAGAAAAATGTATGAAAATAACGGCGGTGGGCAGGAGAGAACGGGAAAGCGTCTTCTCAGGCCTGCTGCATCACGTGATCCCCCTCGTCTTGCCTTTTTTGGCCTTTGGCGGGAAAGAACTGGAAGGCGGGCGTGAGGGACCGCCCCTTTATACTGGACGTTGGTCACCTGACATGGGGGCGGTCCCCCACCAGAGACTGCTAGCTAGAAATTTTTCCGTGGGGTCCTGATGCCTGCCGGCTTCAGTCCTATTTGTAATTACCTACTGCAAGAGCCTCTCTCGAAGATCTACTGTTACAGCAAGTTCTTACATAAGTGTACTCTCTCCCTCCTACCTCTCCTCCTCCTTCACCCCCTTGTTGGCTGGCTGGTAAATATTCTGCCTGCTTTCACAGACTTGTTCTCCTCTGTTGCCTAATGCAGCATCTTTACTCGGGTTTCCATACCCTCTCCTCTGTGCCTGGTTTGATCCTGGTCGCATTGGTCCTTGTCAGTTTGATTATCCTCCAAACTTGTCTCCGGCGGGGAACTGAGGCATACTGGGGATGCCCACATCTGCAGGCACCTTTGAGGTGCATTGACTTGGGCAGCCCCAGCCAGGAAAATTTCCAGGTGGTCATGAGGTACTCCTGGCTGAGAACGTCATGGTTTGCCTCAGATGTCAAACAGAAGATCATGACTGTACCATTAAATGGTACTGGGTCATATGGTAGAACAGGGACTTAAGGAGTCCATTCAGAAGAAAACTACCCTTAAGGCTATGAAGAGCCTCCTTGCTCCTTCAGAGAGGTGGAGGATGTGGCATCTTCTGTTGACATCAGCCATTTCGTGGCAAGCCTGTCCAACAATGCTTTAGCCAACAGTCCAAGCCTAAGCCTTTCTAGAAGCCAGGTTTGAGACTGCGGTCCTGTACCACCTTTTTCCTAAATAGGTTCTGGACCCAGCTTCCTAAGGCACTGCTAGGAGTTTTCAGACTTGTATGACTTCTTTTAGAGAAAAAAATGACTTCATATAGTAATATTTCTTCTAAGGGGCCTAATAGTGATGCGTATAGTCCTTACCCTACCTTCCCTGCTATAACCTTAGTAAAACAGGGTTCTGTAAAATAATTTTATAAATAAGTTGAATTTCCACTTCTTAAGCATTTATTTATTTTTAAATATTGTGACGGCTTTTTTTTTTTTTAGGTGTTGATGGAAGCATTCTTAATTCAGTTTGGCAAATTAAGAATAATGGGTTCGTTTAGATAAGGCAGTCAGTGTTCTCTTTGGTTCTTCAGCAACAGATCCACTGTTAGAACAGTAGAGGGAGCATGATGACAGTGCAGAATTTGAAATTCATAACTCCATCCCCAGGGGAACCACGCAGGCATGAGATGAGACCCATTAGAGGAAACAGCATTGCTATGGTAATTTGTTTCTTTAGACCATTTCCTTCCCAACCTCTTCTGCCCCGCCCCAAATTACAGTGGAGTTATGTACTCTGACATACCGCCAACCTTCTGGCACTGAAATGAGGGACATGGACACTCAAAATGAGGGACAGTGAGGGATACGGACCCTGATGATGGACACATCCTCAAACAGAGATACAAACTCAAACCACTGTAAAAACCATTGCGTTTACTTGTTCAGAGTTTGTTTTTGATTTAGCATTTAGAATATTATACATTTCTGCTTTAATGTGTGAATTTATACCACATTTTCTGTGTGGGCAGCACTTTTTCCATGAGGAAGGGACGATGGACACAGCAATTTTGAGGATGTAAAATGAGAGATGTCCCTCGTAATTCGGGACAGTTGAGAGGTATACACTCTCACTTTTTTCCCCACTAGTAGGCCTTCACCGCAAATATAGTTTGGCGCTGGAAATAAGGAATGGCCTGTCCCAAGAGTTCCTCTCCCAACCCCTGTCTTGGCTTCCTACCAAAGTTTAAGAAACAGCCTTGCTGATGGTTAGTCATGTAATGAAGAGGATTGGCTTTCCTTGGAGAAATTGGAAGATAAAATACAAGAACTGCAATAAAAACAAGTATCATGTTAGCATGTGCTGATTCATAAAAGGGCTCCAGAATCCTGTTTTTAGGCATCTAGTAAATCTGTTTTTGGAGGAATTGTTGTGTATCATTACTTCTAGGATCGTGGCTATGTTGTTCATCCACACTTATTGGCATGTCCCTTCCCCTTTAAGAATCGCTAAAAGTCTTCAAGCTGGCTCCTCCCACCCACCCGGGTGGTATAACCCTCGGCTCCGACCCATGATGCCAGATCTTCCTTTCCATTTGAAGATTCAGGTTGCCTCCTTCGTGCTGATGCATTTTGTAGGCACTGGATTCAAAACCTTCAGTTACTCCAAAAATTCGTCTAGTTCGCATTAGTGATCGCGACTACTTATCTTCGATTATGGAAGACAAGTCTTCCCCCGAATTTCACCGGTGTTCATGCAGCCAGAAAATGTCACACACAGATTCCCCACACTGCGTGCGTCTATTGCCTGGGTGTCAACCATGACACCTCGAAGTGCAATTTTTGTCTTGCATTTCACCCTAACATCCTCTGTGACCATCTTGCACGCCTGAAGTTGGGGAGGCCAGAAAAACTGAACCCTCTTGTGGAATCAAAGGAGGCTCAGTGGGCAGTTTCCGCAGCTGCGGGATCTGCCGTACAATTGGAATGCATGTAAGCCTTCGAGGAGGAAGCGGCTCATGCCGGGGAATCTTCCTCTCTGAGCTTCTTCGTTCCGCTCAATCTAGGCTCTACTTTCTCTGATTCCTTCCGAGAGTTGTGCCAGTCTCTCCCAACTAAGGGAGAGGGTCCTGTGGGCATGCACTCCTCTCGGTCCCATAAGCAGGAAAAGGACCCGGGATCGTCTTCGTCTCGGCGAAGATGTTCTTGGGATCGGGAGAGATCTCGGTCACAGGAACGGCAGTCTAGACTTTGAGTCGAGAATTGCCTCTTGAGCCTTCAGCCTCGGCTGCCATCTGGCCGTCGGCGAAGTGTTGATCGGCGGGTGAAATAGTCATCGGCCGATTGACCCATTGTCGCTGACTCGATGCGCGATTCTCTGTCGAACTCCGGTCCCTTCTTTCCCAACAGGAGACCCAGTCCACTGGGAATCCCGAGAAGTGTCCCCGACCCTGGAAATCACCGGTCCCGCCAGTGTCTCTGGGCGACCAATCTGCCTGTCTGATCTCAATTGAGGTTTAGGACCCCCACCGATAGGCAGAGGAATCCAGCCAACGCTCAAAAGAGGCAATGCCATCGGGTCGTCCTCGGATGAGGAGAGGCTCCGGCGGAAACTCAGGCGCTACGAGGACCTCATGTGGCAACAGTTGATTTTGTCCAGGTACAAGCTGACCCCGACTTCTACCCCGGCCATTACTTGGCTTTTGGCTCCCAGGCCAAAGCAGACTCCTTCGGAGCAGATTAAGTCTGTTACCCTGCCCGTGGAGCTGGCGAAACCGGAACCACCACCCAAGCAGCCTGTGAGAGGGGCTCATTCTAAGGAAGATAGACCAGACACTGGGCTTCCCTGGCGTATTTCGGTCACTGTCACCCCAGACCGGCCTCAGCGGGTCGAAGGTGACCTGGGCGGTCGACTGTTGTATCCGGATTCCTTGGATTCGGATGAGACCGGCCTACATTCTCATCCTGGGAATGACTGATCGGCCGATGGGTTAGAGATAGAGGAAGGTCCTTCATCTTTTCAGGGTATTCTTCGCCTCATCTCTGAGTCTACAGGGATGCCCCTGGAACCTATCCAGAAAAAGGTGGAGTACCCTCTCACGGACATCCTCAAGACAGGGGATCCCCCAGCGGAGGCCTTTACAGTGGCCGAGGCCATAGTTGGCCTGGCTCTAGAACTTTGGCAGCACCCTGCCTCTTGTCCAGCTCCATCTGCCCGCATGGCCCACAAGTATGCGGTGCCCATGGGGTCCCTTGCAGGGTTCACAGAGCACCCTTCAGCCAAGAGCCTGGTGACTGCCTCTATGTTTAGGCATACTAACAGTTCTACCAACACTGACTGACCTCCCGAAAAGGAATCCAAACTCTTGGATCATTCGGCTTGAAAGGTCTATGCGGCCTCATCTTTAGGCCTTCATCATGCAAGTTCGGCCATCATCATCATGGCACACTTCTCCCATGCCCTCTTGGGGTCTTTGGATGAAGTCCTCCCACACCTCCCTGCGGACATGCAGACCATGGTCAAGCGGGACCAGGATCAGAACCAGGCTGTTGCCAAACAGCAGCTTCAGACAGCCCTGGACATTGGGGATTCTTGTGCCGCTCAATGGCTGCTGCAGTTGCCACTTGTCGCAGGGCTTGGCTGAGACTCTCCTTTTTTCCGGCAGATACTCAGCACAAACTAGCTGATGTGCCTTTCCTGGACACCGACCTTTTCAGCCCAGGTGTGGCTGGTCACCTTCAGCTTATTGAGCAGTCCATTGCCACCTTGGACGCTACTTGTGCTAAAGGTTCTTCGGGCAAGGCACAGCAGACGAAGCCTTTTCAGCACTCTTCCCCTGCGGCATAGCAACCCTCCTTTCAAGGAGGGCAGCAGCGGGCTCAAGCTTGGCACCCCCGGCCCAAGCCCAGGCCCTCCCAGGCCCATAAAGGAGGCAGAGGTTCAGGTTCTGGATCCTCTTCCTCCAAGCCTGCTCAATGATGGAGCAGGGGCTGCCACCCCCTCTCCCATCACGCCAGCTCTGGGTCCTCCCGTCGGGGGCGCCGGCTCCACCACTTTCTTTCTGCATGGTCCGTTATTACCACAAACAGGTGGGTTTTGGAAGTGGTCAGTCAGGGACTGCCTCTGGAATTCAAGCAGCACCCTCCATGCCCGGCCCACGCCGCATGGGAGGAAAGAGTATCCATCCATACTCGGTCTGCTCTCCAAGATTACATCACTCAGCTCCTCCTCAAGAAGGCAGTAGCTCCAATGGCGGATTCTCCAGCAGACCCAGGCTTTGTCTGTAGGTACTTCCTGGTGCCCAAGCAGATGGGGGGCTGGTGCCCCATTCTAGATCTGCACGACCTGAATCAGTATCTCGGGTCATGCACCTTTCAGATGGTCACTCTGTCCCAGATCATACCATCCTTGGAGCGAAACATGTGGTTCTGTTTGCTGGATCTGCAGGACGTGTTCCTTCATATCCCAATCCATCCGTCTCATTGGCAGTTCCTCCGCTTCAGAGCTGAAGGGACCCTATAAGAGTTCTGATCCATGTCGTTAGGCCTGTCTTCGACTCCATGGGTCTTCACCAAATGCATCGCAATGGTGGCAGCCCATCTCGGACATCGGGGGCCGGGTCAGAATTTACCCCTACCTCGACGATTGGCTCTTAACAGGTCCCTCCAGCAGGAGGTGGAGAGGTCCAGAGATCTGGCCGTCCAGACCTGCTCCCAACTCTGCATCTTGATCAACAAAGCCAAGTCGGAACTCGTGCCTTCTCAGGTGATGTGCTTAATCGGAGAGAACTCTACTTTCGTCAAGCCAGAGCTCTGCTCCCAGCGGACAGGGCGGAGGTTCTCTCCTGTGCCCAATCATTTCTGGTTGGGCAATTGCACCCTGCCCGGGACTTTCTGTGCCTTCTGGGTTACATAGCGGCATGCACCTCTTGGGTCCGGTGGCACATGTGCCCCCTCCAATGGGAGCTGACCACCCAGTGGACTGTGTGCCACGGTCATTTCGACCAGCTGATCACTGTAACCCAGAAGATGTGGGACGCGCTTTAATGGTGGACTGCTCCAAACCGGTTGCAGGAAGGGATCCAGTTTGCCCGGCCAGAGCACATGGCTGTCCTCATGACCGATGCCTCTCTCATGGGTTGGGGAGCCCACATGGGGGACAAAAGGGCCCATGGGTTCTGGACCCCTGAGGAGTCCCGATGACACAGCAACCTGTTGGAGCTGAGAGCAGTTAGACTGGCACTGTCAGCTTTCGCTCCTCAGCTCCGGGGTCAAGTGGTTCAAGTCCAGACGGACAATACCACGGCCATGTACTACCTCAACAAACTGGGCGGCACACACTCCCTTCTGCTTTGCAGGGAGGTGCTCCACATCTGGACCTTCGTCAGCTGTCTGGAGGCGGATCTCCTAGCCATTCATGTCGCAGGAGCCTCAAACCACCTTGCGGATGCTCTCAGCCACTTAGGTGAGACATCCCACAAGTGGTCTCTCCATCCAGAGGTAGCTTATAGCCTGTTCTCCCACTGGGGCAAACCGATGGTGGATCTGTTTGCCTCCAGGGAAAACATCAAGTTGAGGCTGTTTCATGCCCATCCCCTCGGCCTCAGCTGCAGGCCCCCGGAGCGGCTTCCAGCACGCCCAGACCTGGTCTCTCTCAATCAGGGGAAGGTATACCATCTGGAACTTTAATCCCTGCACCTCACAGGCTGGTACCTGAGCAGCTAGAGTTCCAGGCTTTGGGTCTTTGCGAAGATGTCCTCACCATGGTGGAGGCATCCAGAAAGGAATCTACCAGGAAGTGTTATGCCTTCAAATGGAAAAGGTTTTCCATTTGGGTCAGGGCAAGGGCCTGGACCCTCTGTCCTGTCCAGTGGCTAACATTCTTGACTACCTTTGGCCTCCCTGCAAAGGGGGTATTCGTTAATCAACACTTAGGGTGCACCTGGCAGCCATCTCTGCTTACCAGGCATGGGCCGGTCAGCCGACGGCGCTGGAGACCGTGGTTGGTTGCTTTTTCAAAGGCCTGGATCACATATCCCCTCCAGTGTGTGAACCTCCACCTCCGTGGGATCTACTGCTGGTACTGGCAAAGCTCATGGGCAGGCTATTCGAACCAGTGCACAAATGTGCGTTGTCGCACTTGTCGTGGAAGACCGCCTTCCTGGTGGCCATCACATCTGCCAGGACAGGGGAGCTCCAGGTGCTTTCGGCGGACTCCCTTTATCTGGTCTTCCACAGGGACAAGGTGGTCCTACGCCCCCACCCGAAATTCCTCCCAAAGGTGGTGTCAGAATTCCACCTTAACCAGGTGTTAACTCTGCCAGTATACTACCCTAATTACACCTCAGAGGCCAAGTACAGGCTCCATAATTTGAACCTGAGATGAGCTCTCTCCTATTATAAGGAGAGGATGGCGGAAATTGGGAGGTTCGCCAACTGTTTGTCACCTACGCTGAAGCCGCTTCTGGCAGACCTGCAGCAAAATGGACTATTGCAAGGTGGATTACATCTTGCATAAGTCTGTGCTATGAGTTGGCGGGCATGGAGCCTCCCAGAGGGATAAGAGCTCATTCTACCCACCATACCGATGCATCGGTGGCTGCTTCCAGGGACATCCCTATCCAGGAAATCTGTCGGGCTGCTACCTGGAAGTCAGCAAACACCTTCATTACCCATTACCACATCGACCTTGAGTCGCGCCAGGATGCTGGTTTTGGGGCCTCAGTTCTCCAGTCTCTTTTCTCCAAGTGAGTACCAGTGTGGATGTGCATCTTGTCTCCCTCATCCGAGAGAACTGCTAGGATTCTGCCAAGAAGTGTGGATGAACAACATATCCATGATCCTAGAAAAACAGGTTACTCACCTGTAACAGTAGTTCTAGGAGTGGTATATGTTGTTCATCTACACTGACCCACCCGACCTCTCCGGCTGCGGACGCACAAACCTGGCTTCCAGTGGGCTAAGATCTGGCGTCATGGGGCAGAGCCGAGGGTTATACCACCTGGGTGGGTGGGAGGAGCCAGCTTGAAGACTTCCGGTGATTCTTAAAGGGGAAAGGGACATGCCAATAAGTGTGGATGAACAACATATACCAGTCCTAGAACTACTGTTACAGGTGAGTAACCTGTTTTTATTGACCCGCAGTATGCTTTTCTTCCTTTATAGAACATTGCTGCTAAGTTCCCTGGAGATATGGATCGACTAAGACGAATGTCTCTGATTGAAGAGGAGGGAGTGAAAAGGATCAACATGGCACACCTCTGCATTGTTGGCTCCCATGCAGTAAATGGTGTGGCAAAAATACACTCCGACATTGTCAAGGATCAAGTGTAAGGACTCAGTGTGATTTATATTGGTTCATAGCAATTTTTAAAAGATTAAAATATGCATGGCTTTGACTTTTTGTGTAGAATTGAACTAGTAAATAAACATAATAAAACTTATCAGATTTAGGGACACAGAGTCCTTACTGTAGGTACTGTAGTTGACAACCTGATTCTTTGCACTCAGTGTTAAACCCAAAAGCACAGCTAGAGATGTTTCTGATGGTGTGTATTCATCCTTGGTCACACATTTTCAGATTTTAATAGTTAGCTGGCACCCAGTACTGTTCAACAATTTTGAGCAGTCCCATCTGTTTGCCTTGGACCTGGCCCCCCCCTCTAACATTCATTAGATCTGTTTCTATCTAATGGTTATAGAGAGAAATGGCATAGAATTATTTAATACTGATATTTTGGGGGTATATCATTAATGTCTATCTTGGGTGTACATCACATGGACAGTGACCGCAGAAAAGGACCCAGTTCCAGTATGCCTGCCCTACCTAACCACTCCCCACTGGTCTTACTGGCTATCCTGCCCTTTTATTTCTGCTACCCCTTTTCCAACTAATCCCTTATGCCATTCCCATCCCTTCTGGAAGCAACTCACTGATCTGGCTGGTAACCGTGCCTCTGGCAACTTACTTGTCCTCCACTCTTTCCATGAAAAAGTGCTTACCGACGTCCCTCTTGAATCCCCACCCCCTTGAGTTGAAGTGAGTCCCCCCCCCTTGTCCCCTGTATATGAACTCAAGGAGGAACCTCAGCTGATTTATCCTGTGCTGGTACTTGTATGTTTCGATTGTTACCCTTTTACCTTCTTCTCTGGAGGGTGTACGTGTTTAAGTCCTGCAGCCTCTCCTTGTATATCTTACCCCCAGTCCCTGGACCATCTTGGTTGCCCTGCACTTTGTCACAGTCTCTCTTCAGGTGTTGACTCCAGTACCTTCAGCAGTATTCCAGGTGTGGTCACAACAGTGACCTGTACAAATAGGAGGAGCACATCCTAGCTTCTACTGCTTATCCACCTCCCTAGCATCCTGTTAGCCTTACCCACAACTCTGTTAGTCGGTTGTTGCTTTAAGGCTGTCCAGTATCCTGACCCCCTATGTCCTTTTCTGCCATGGTGCTTTGCGGCACCACACCCGTACACTGTACTTGGATTCCTTTTCCCAGTGTTCATCACGTTACATTAAGCATGGAAGCCCAGTTGCCAGATCTTTGACCAGCTCTCCATTCTACTCAAGTTCTCCCAGAGTTCCCTTATCTCTTCCTCCATGTGCACCCTTGTGCAGATCACAGTGGAATAGTGAACCAATCAAAGAGCAGCTGACACAGTGCTGAGGACATCCTGTGTCATGACTAAAAGAAAAAAGGGGGGGGGGGAGAGAGACTCCTGTCTTGGTCTATCTTTCCTGGTTACCAATAAATAAATAAAATAGACATGGGGAAATACTGAACCTGGCAGTTTACATAAAAGAGAAACTGTAAAATTGTCATACAAACAGGAAGATTTAAGTTATAACTATGAAACTGATGTTGGATAAATTGATATGCAATGGTCTGACTAAAAATCATCATGTGCGAAGGGGCGGGACTTTCATAGCTCCTTTGTGGCTCTGTACTTGTTTGGTATGGTCCTGTCCCTTCACACTGGAAGATAAACTTCCTATTCTGAGTCGGGCCCTGGCATGTCCTATGTATTTTTTTGAGGCTATCCCCCTCCACTGAGGCACACGTATGGAGCATAGATGACATTGATGTTGGGACCGCTCAAAAACTTGTCCAGCAGAGGCATCCCATGATGACTTTTATCAGTGCGTATATAATGTGGGCAGCCCCCATACCTCCTAAGGTATTTCCTTTTCTGCAGTTGACTCCACATGAGACCAAAGGAACACCCTCCTTGGATTCTATGTCGCTGTTTGTTATATTCCACAGCCTGTACACTGTCATTCTACGAGGCTGTTTTTCTGGAATTTGTGCACTCTGCCCCACACTTTCACATGTGGGTGTTTTGGGCCTTTCTTCTCTGCTGGGCTCCTCTTGTGGTGTCACAGGCATTGGCAGTCAGGATGCTGTTGGTCTCGGTCTGCGTTTTTCTGTTGGTAACTCTGTGACAGGGTTGAATAAGGCCCTGTCCCATTTGTTATGCAGAAAGAATTTAAATGCAAGGATATGATCTATCCTCCCCTTTTCTGTCTCTTCTCTGTCTGGTTGCGCAAGAGAAGCATAGCAGGACGGCATGGATTCTCCAGCAGTAAGCCCAGGAGTCATTACCAGAAGAATGGCAGCCAAACTAGAAGCAGAAACAAAAGTCCAAACTGAGACTGTTCAGCTAGCACCAGAGATGGAAAAAGAACAGGCAGTGACAAACCTGAAAGCCGGACTGCCTTTTTCCAGTGGTGGGCAATGCAACAAAAAGAGGCAGAGAACAGAGGAGCTGCAGCAGAGAGAAAGTTTCAACATTTAGAGGCACAGAGAAAAGAAATGCAACAACCCAAACAGCAGAGAAAAGAAGATATGCAGCAAAAGAAGAGAAGAGATGCAGTGATGGATGGATGCCTTGCAAGTTATCAAAGCTGAAGGATCTGTCACTGGTCCAGCAGAGCAACAAGACACAGACAACTTTAAAATGCATTAAACTTACAAAGTTGTATCCCTCAGATGATATCGAAGCATACCTGACAACTTTTGAAAGGGTTGCCATAGCCTGCCAGTGGCCAAAACAGTAATGGGCAATCAGACTGGTACCTTACCTGACAGGGAAAGCCCAACTAGCCTACAGTAACATGGACACTGCACAGTCAGAAAACTATGATCTGGTGAAAAGTGAAATCCTGAAAAGGTATGACCTCTCAGGAGAAACCTACAGGCAGAGATTTTTGTCTCTGAAGTACAACTCTGTCGACAGTCCTCGAGAAGCCTTCACCTGACTCGGAGAACTCCTTATGAAATGGCGCCAACCAGAGGGCAAAACACTCCCATGGATCATCGAAGCATTTGAAATGGAGCAGTTCATCAACATCCTATCCACAGACACATAGCTTTGGGTAAAAGAACACAGACCAGAAAGTGGGGGGAAAAGGCTGTTTCTTTGGCCGAAGACTACCAAATGGCCAGACAGACGCCACAACAAGGTAACAGCCAAGCACCGGTAAGACACTCTTTTTCCCATTTAAACTCAAAGTCTGATAAGAACTCTGGTGGGGGTTACAAATCTGCACCCAAGGACTTTATTTGCTATAACTGTAAAAAGCCAGATCATATTGCAAGAAATTGCCGTAGTAAGAAGAGTGACACTGGAGCAGATTTGTCCTTGGCAAACTGGTGCAAGTACTTAACAGATGTAAAGGTGGGAGATGAGACTGTGAAAGGACTTACAGGAAGCAGACAGACCCTAGTGCATATTGAAGTGCTAGGAAAACTGTGTCCAAAAGGACCAGGTATTGGTGTCATCTGCATCCACAGGGACACTCGATACTATCCCACCAGCCAAGTGACTAATTATTAATGGGGTGTCGCACAAAAAAAGTGGGGGTAGTACCCAAGTTACCTTTACCTGTGAATATTGGAAATGACTTTCCAGGATTTACCGAGTTAATCAAAGAGGGAGTAAATCTTGATATTTCAGCAGCTGTGGTGACAACAGCTCGGGCAAAGAAAATCTCAGATGGTGGGGATTCTTTTCCTGTGCTTCCTGACCTGCGCCTCTACGACAGTCTCAATGTCCTTGGGGGTTCTCCGGTGTCGAATGCCTTCCTGAGGTTGGCCTGTGGTGACTCTGCTAGTCTGGGTCCCTCCCAGTGGATTTTACTGCTTTGCTTTCCTGGGTGAGTTCTGGACGTCATTCTTGCCATTCTTCGAGACACCAAGATAGTTCTTGGGTTTCCTTGCTGCTAGCTGTTTCCATGGGGCCCGTGGTTCCTTTCAGCTCTGTCGCTTGGCCTTGCCTCATCAACATTCTTGCGGTTTGGCTTGGCTTCGCTAACTACTGTATTGTCATCTCTGCTGGTTGTCACTTGGCTTTACCAAATAGGCGTTCCTGCATTTCTGCAGTCCTCTGTTTCTCACAGTGGCTGTGTCGCTTCTAGGTCAGCAGTTCTTGGTAGCCTTATGCAATGAGTCACTTGGCTTTGTCTTACAATTTTCTTGCCTCTCAGATGAGTCTTCTTCATCTTGTGCAGAACCTGTTCCTGACTTAATCGTTGCTGTTCCTGGCGTTGTCATCTGGGCTGGTCATCACTGGGCTTCATCACATCACCGCCCCAGTGTCTATGCACAATCTTCTATTTGACAGATGGTGGTTTCACATCTTTGTTGATGTGATTACTATCCCTGCCTGTTTGTCTTGTCACTTCTCTTCTCCTCATTGCTGTCTGGCTCCTCGGCCTCTGTTGGCTGCAGTTGTCATCGCCTTTTGGCTACTGCTGTAATGGTTGCTCAGTCTTGTCTTATGGACTTTCTTCTTTGGGGGTCACTTTGCTGCTTCTCTTCTCTTTGGTATTCCCACTGTTATATGGTGCCAGAGTCTTCCTGTACTCCAGCCAGCAGATCTCAAACTGGTTGTGTGCCATCGCTGTCCCTGTGTTATGGCCTTTGGCAACTATTAGCAGCATTTTTTTTACCCCTATACTGTTAACCTTGTTGTCGCAGTTCCTGGCATTGCTTGCTGCTGCATGTCTTCATGCTGTCTTTTGTGGCCCTGCCCTGCTATGGCTTGGTTGCCTCCTAGTTTTCCTGGTTGCTGCTCTGTCTGCTAACTCACTTTGACTCTGTACATTTGCCCGCCTGGTTAGGCCTCTCTGGCATCCCTCCTACTTTTCTGGGGTACTGCTCGGGAATGATTTCATACAGTATTTTGTTTATTTATTGAACATTCTGGAGAATACCTTTAAGCTCAAGTGGTGTTTTTTTTACAAAGGTTCCATGTCAATAAGAGATTACAAGACGACATAACAAATACAATAAGCGAGTTCCAGTGGAGTGAAGTCAAACATGTACAAAATAGTGGAATAAGTACAAATAAATAGGCTAGATCAGTTGCACACAGACAGAATCCGTATAAAATAAGCATAGTAACGATGCATGGCCTCCGAGCCAGACTCTGATGTAGTTCAAAGTGTGTACTGGAAGGGGTGTATACCTGGAGGGACTTAGTTAGGATGACTGGCAGTTAAAGTTGCATTGAACTATTAGGGTTGCCATAGTTTTCTCTTAAACTGATCAAACTTGGGCAGGAGTGGCTCAGTAGAGGAAGATGTCTTTGAAGAACAGCTCGCCCTCCTACCTTCCCCCTTGTTAGCTGGTAGCATAGTTTGAGCGTGAGGCATACCCTGCGCTGGATTTTTTGTTGCTCCTCATCTCTGCACATGGTTATTGAGTCAACAGGGCTTTTCAGTTATTGTCTAACGTGGCATCTTAGTCTTGGTCAGACTGAACAAACTGAGGCGGTATGTGGGTCACCCATGTTATATAGGCACTCATGATGCACATCACCATGGATGGTCTCTGCTAAAAAAAAAAAAAAAAAAAAAGTTCCAGGGGCGTGGGTATGGTTCATTTATCCACAATCTGGCAGTTCCATTGGAAAGATTTGATTGGTCGCATGTCATTAAAAGATAAGCTCCTCCCACCACCCGGGTGTTATATCCCCCATTACATCTCGTGACTTAAGATCTTTCTTTCCGCTGGAAGAACAGATCACCTTCTTTGCAACTCTTGCTTAGGTTTTTGAGTGCACCATTGACTAACTTTTGGGAAGTTTTCAAAGTATTTCAGTTGATTCTGTGGGTTCCTTTGACTCCACTTAACTAACGATGGAGCAACAGAAGCTAGGATTTAAATTTTGTGGGTGGTGCAGGCAGCAGATGTCGATCACCGACCCACGTGACACATGTGTGTGTTGCCTGGAAAGGCAACATGACGTGGTCGTATGCGGGCTATGCTTAAACATGATTCCCGAGTCCCTCAAGGACAGGAAGCTCCGTCTCTTCCTGAATCGGCCTTCAGAATGGGATCCAGTGGGTTGCCCTAAGATGTGCAAAAAGGCCTTGGCTGTGGCTGGGTCAACTGAACAACTTGCGACTCTTGAGGCAGAAGCAGTGGCTACTGTGGCAGGCACATCCTCTGTCTCTGCGTGGTTTCCTGGAGCCACCATTGTAGGGTCATTCACCGGAGAGTTCCGGGAGATGTCTTACCTTCCAAACCTTAAGGCAGTGCTCTGCTGCCCATGGTACTAAAACAAGCACTGCTCATGCTGGTCATGGCACCAGGAGCAGTCAAGGTCCCCTCAGTCCCTTGACTCACCTGACCGCTAGATGGTTGTCTGGCAGGTCGAGGGCTCTTAGTTTCCCCCAGTCAAGCCAGTTGACTTTGACTCCAGTTGAGCAGGCCACCAAGATATTTCTCGAGCCTGTTGAACAGCTGTGGGACGAGGTTAAAGATTCGATCTCTCAGACCCCAGTACTCCCGGTCCTCATCCAGGAGGAAGTTATCTGGTCCGTGTCCCCCTCCTGCCCTCTATAGGAGCAGCCTCCACCAGAGTTTGGGTCTTCGAGCCCATGTTGCTGAACATGGAAGGCACATGGTCTACAGCAACCTGCAGAAAGGCCCTTTTTGCTGTCAACTGGCCGGTTGAGATCATGGTTGAGGCGTTCCCTCTTGACAGGGAGGTGGCACCATCGATGTTCCACATCCTCTTCATCCTCGAGTGAGGAGCAGCACTGCTGTAAGATTCACTGGTGCAACGAGGAGCTTCTCTGGTAGTGGCCATTGTGGTGCAGTGTCTGGCTCTATTCCTTGGACCTTCGGTCTCCTGGCAGTCACCAGTGGTACCCCCACCAGTCCAGCCCATGCAGGTGCACTCTGCAGCTGCTTCTCTACCTCTTTGGGTGCAGTCGCCACTAGCTTGGCTGAAGGTTGGTGAACTAACTGAGGAGGCTGGTCTCTTGGCCACTGGCTTGGTGGGCAGTGTGGATCACCGTGGTGAGGATACACAGGAAGTCCATGGTGAGAAACGACAGAGGGCCATCTTCGAGGAGTCCTCTGACGACTCAAATCTTGAGTCCATATCCTTCTCTGGGACTTCCCTCCTTGAGCGCGGCTTGGTCAAGGAACTTTCCACCAAGCATGGCCCAATGTCCTTTGGGGCACTTATCAGACTCATTTCAGAATCCATCTCGGTCCTGCATGAGCCATTCCAAAAAAGGGCTAAATATCGTCTCTGACATTTTGGACCAGGGCAAATCCCCCGGGATTGCCTTCTCTGTGGCTGAGGCCATTTTGGGATTGGACCTGGAACCTTTGGCAGCATCTATCATCCTACCTGGCACCCTCTGCCCACATGGTCCACAAGTATGTGGTCCCCACGAGTTCCCTTCTGGGGTTTTCTGACCACCCCTCTGCAGAGAGGTTGGTCATGGATTCGGTGTTCTGCAAATCAGGGGATGTGGACAGGCCTTTAGATGATGATTCCCATAAGATTGACCAAACCACTAAAAAGGTGTAGCTGTGTTGGCTCTGGCTGTCCGTCAGGCTACCTATGCCTTGATGATGGCTAGCTTCTGTTATGCTCTGATGGGAGTGGTTGATGTAGTCCTCCCTCACCTCCTTATTGGAAAAACAGTTGATGGTGCAGCTCATTAGAGACCAGGGTCAGTTGCTGTCTAAATTCCAGCTCTTGACAGCCTTAGACATGGGCGACTACTGTGCCCATACTATGGCAGCAACTGTCTCCATGCATCGCAGGACCTGGCTGTGTTTGTTCACCTTCATGGTGGCCACCCAGCACAAGTTGGCTAGTGTCCCTTTTTTGGACACTGACCTTTTTGGCTCTAGGATGGAAGGACATTCTAGCCCGCATTGAGAAGTCCAGTCCCACCCTCGATTCTGTGGCATTGTCCTAGAAGGACCAGAAAAAGCCTAAGAAAAGGGCTTTCCAGTACCAGTCCTTTCAGTCACAGCCTCCTCGGCAACAGCCCCAGCAGGGGCAATTCAAGGTCTGGCACACCAAGCCCATGTCCAGGGTCTGAGGTCAGAAATGGGGGGTCAAGGGTAGTGGTGCCCCTCCGGCAGCAGCCATTGCCCCTGCAAGAGCTGCCCAGTGACTGATTGGGGGACATCATCCCTCCACCAGTCCTGTCCCTGCCTGCTCTCCCAGTCAGAGGCCGGCTACATCGATTTTTGCAACTTTGGTCTACTAACACAGTGGACAAGTGGGTGTTGGACATAGTGGGCAAAGGATTGCCTCTGGACTTTGAAGCTCTTCTGTCTTACCGCCTCCATGCCCCTTGAGAATCCAAGGTGTCACTGGACACTCTGTCCACCCTTCGGGCAGACATTGCTCAGCTTCTTGCAAAAGGGGCTATAACCTGTGTTCTGGATGCTGTGGCCTGTCAGTTACATGTCTAGGTACTTCCTGGTCCTGAAACATACCAGAGGGGCTGGCACCCCATACTGGATCTGCACAATCTGAACCAGTTTATGCGGAAATGCAAGTTCTGGTTGGTAACTCTGAATCAGATTATTACATCACTGAAACAGGATGAGTGATTCTGCCACCCAGACCTCCAGAATATGCTTTTCCACATTCCTGTCCATCCATCCCACCACTGCTACCTTCTGTTCCAAGTGGAAAGGGTCCTGTACCTGTTCAGGTCATGCCCTTCAGCCTCTCCAATGCCGAAGGTCTTTATCAAATGCATGGCAGTGGTGAACACCCATCTGCAGCACCTCAAGCTCAGTGTTACCTGGACAACTGCCTGTTAGCCAGTCCATCCAGAAAGGCCGTGGAGAGGTCCAGAGATGTGGCTCTCCAGACTTGCAGAGACTTGGGCCTGTTGGTCAACTCAGACAAGTCCAAACTGGTACAGAAGCAGGTGATCAGATTCGTTGGGGCAGAACTAGACACCATGCAGACCAAGCACTGGATCTTACCTCCTTTGCCCAGTCATTTCAGATTGGGCTCTAGTGTCTTGCCCGAGATTTCTTGAGGCTGCTGGGGTATATGGCGTCCAGCACCAATGTAGTCCATTGGACCCACTGGCTAGTGCGCCACCTCCAGTGGGAGTTGGGCCATCAGTGCCTAGATCACTTAGACCAGCTGGTTATACTGACCAGCCAATATGGGATGCCATCCAGTGGTGGCTGATCCCAGAACATCTGGAGGAAGGAATCCTAGTTGTCTGCCCAGAACCAACAGTCACGCTTACAATGGGCATGTCTCTGGCAGGGTGGGGAGTGCATTTGGAAGACCACAAAGCCCATGTGTTCTGGTCACTTGAGAGTCCCTTCGCTACATAAACCTGCTGAAGCTCGTGCACTTCGGTTGGCTGTGACAGAATTTGATCCACTTGTCAGGGGTCGGGTTGTTTACCTGAGCAGGCAGGGCAGAAAACACTCCTACAGAGCCCACAGGCTCTGTTGGCCCAGTGAGACTCACTGGCACATCAGCCTGCTGGAGCTCCAGGCAATACGCTTGGCACTGACTGAGTTTGCTTCACTGATTCGGGGTCATGTTATTCAAGTCCAGACTGACAACACAGCCACCTTATTTTACCTAAACAAACAAGGTAAGATGCACTCCTCTCCCTGTGTCAGGAGGCACTCCACACCTGGTCCCTGGTATGTAATATGCAGGCAGATCTTCTGACAATGCACATTTCAGGAGGGCAACCAGTTGGCTGATGTGCTCAGCTGAGTGGTAGTGATCTCGTGAGTGGTGCTTGCACCAGGATGTGATGACACACCTGTTCACCTGGTAGGGCAAACCTCTAGTGGAGCTGTATGCTTCCTAGGAAAATAAAGCTGAGGCACTTCTGCCCCCCCATGGGAATGCTGATTTTGGGGATGCCTTCTACGGGCCCTGAACCCCGGGCCTTCTGTATGTATTTCCTCCCTTTTCGTTGATCCACAAGGTGGTACTCAAGGTTCTTGGGGCAAGCCTGATTCTGATAGTTCCAGACTGACCAGGGCAGTTATGATACCAGGATCTCCTCAGCCGCAGGTACCCAGAGCAGCTTCCTTTCTGCCTAGACCTGCTTTTGAGACGAGAGGGAATAGTCCAGCACCCAGACCTTCAGTCACTGCAGCTGTTAGCTTGGTTCCTGAGTGGCTAGAATTCCAGCCTGCAGGGCTTTCGGATGACATTCTCCATGCTCTGGAGGCATCCCCTAAGGAATCTGCTCATAAAACATGTGTATTTAAGTGGAAGAGGTTCTTGATCTGGTGCACAGATATCGATTCCCTTGCATGTCCAGTGGCACAGATTCTGTATTGCAGTACCTTAGGTCCCAGACTGTCAGGGCAACGAGTCATGAAATTTAAGGTGCACTTGGCAGCCATCTGTGTACCTGGCATGGGCCTGTATGCAGACAGTGGTGCAGGAGAAAGTGGTTAGTGCTTTTTCAAAGATCTAGATCACTTGTCTACTCTGGTGCTTGAACTACTGCCTCTGTGAGATCAACTACTGGAGCTTGCAAAACTGATGGGTAAACCATTTGAGCTCATCCACAAGTGTGATGTCATGCTTGCCATGTTAGACTGTATTTGTGGTTGCTATCCCTTGGCAAGATGGGTGAGTGAGCTTCGGGCACTCTTTACAGTCTTCATATTTGGCTTTCAACAAGGACAAAGTGGTCCTTTGCCCCCATACAAAGTTCTTGCCAAGGGTAGTCTCGGAGTTTCACCTGAACCAGGTGATGCATCTCCCAGTCTACTGGCAGAATCCTACATTGTATGCAGAGTGTGTGCTCCATAAGTTGGACATATGCCAGGCAATTGTTTACAAGGAGTATACGGCAGGAATTTGCAGTAAGGCTTGCCAGCTATATGTGACCTATACTTAAGCCACTCCGGGCAGACTGGCAGCTGAGTTGACAGTTGGTAGGTGGATCACATCCTGCATCAGTTTGTGTTACAGGTTGACTGGTAGGATGCCACTCGAGGGGTAAAAGACTCATTCCACCAGACATACGACTGTCTCTTTCACTCCTGCTAGGTACATCCCAATTGAGGAGACCTACAGGGCTGCTAACTGGTCCTGTATCCACATGTTCATTTCCCACTGCAATATCAATGTACTTGGTTGTTGTGCTGTTGTGTTTGGGGCCACAGTCCTTTGGTCTCTGCCAAATAGGGATGCATGCCTTCACCCCCTCTTTGGGAGGACTGCTAGGAACCTGCCTAGAGTGGACAGTGAGTTTAATCTCTGGTGGTAGAAATACAGATTACTCGCCTATAACTGTAGTTATACTGTGGGAATTCAGCTGACAACACAACCCACCCAGCCTCCTCTGGCAAGTGATGCATGGATACCTGCTTCTGGCATGCAAGATCTGCCGTCAGATGGGGCAGAACTAGTGTGACACGACAGGTGGTAAGTGGAACCAAGTTTGAAGATATCTGGTGAACTGAGCTATGTCCAGCAACTGCCTAATGTGAACTGAATACCTGTTGTAGAAATGAAAGTTATGCACTTACCATAACTGTTCTTCTTGAATATCTTTTTCATAGATTACCACTTGCGTGTCTGAGCTGGAGATGATATGACCCCGCGGGAACCAGAACTTTTCAGGGGTGGGGGCAACTAATGGCACAAGCAGCCCACTCGCTTGCAAGCCCTGGCATGTGATAGATCTTATACAGTGGTGCCAGCCTCCAACCGCCTTGTTAGCTTAACGAGGTGGTAGCAGCATGAAAGCGAATGAGTACCCTATGACTAAGGACAAAGGGCATAAGATATCCCAGGTGGCCCACGTAAGAAGGGTCAGCAATCCCACTAATGGTGTTTTCTCATCCTGAACCTACAGAAAAGGGTGGAAGATGAAACACAATACTGGAGTGAACCCAGGAGATGGTGAGTTGTAATCTAGCTATTGATATTCAGGAAGATCAACAGTTATGGTAAATAGATTCTTGGAAGATTTGAAAGTTATGTATTCACCATAACTGCTGATCTTCCTGAATATCAGTAGCTAGATTACAATGATATATTCCCAATTATGGGATAGAATATCAAGCTCAGAAACGGTTCCAGTAATTAGGGAGGCTAGATACTATAGCATACTAAGGATAATAATACATTTAGAATGGTCCTGCCAGAAGTAGCACATTGTCTAGTATGAACATCCATGGTATAGTGCTTTGTAAAGCAGTGCACTGTACTCCATGTTGCAGCCCTGCAGAGTTCTGCAGATGGCACCGAGGGTATTTCTACCAAGGAGATGGCTACTGCTCTGGTGGAATGGGCATGTACCTTGCTCTTCAGCTTTGCCCCTGCCATGGTGTAGCAAGTGAAGGCGGTTCACAATCTGAGAGGAAATGCATTCCATTGATGGGTAGTCCCTTTCAACTTGGGTCAAGGGAGACAGAGGTGCTTTGCCTATCCGTAGTCCTTGGTTCTGTGCAGGTAAAATCTAAGGAGCCCTTTCATATTGAGGGAGTGCAGAACTGTCTTGCACTCATTCTGAAAATTAGCAGAGTAGGTAGACATTAGGGACTGGTTAAAGTGGTACTCTGATACCAACTTAAGAAGGAACTTGGAGTGTGCACAGAGGACCACTTTGTCCTTATGGAAAACTTTATACGGAGGATCTGTCACCAGACCATGGATTTCGGACACTGGATACAGAGGTAATGGCCACTGGAAATGCTACTTTCCAAGCCAGAAATTTTATGTCACAAGTCTCAATACGCACGAAGGACACGCAAATGAGCATATCCAGCACGAGATTGAGATCCCAGGGAGCCACTGACTCCCTAATGAGGGGGCTGGTGTGCGAGATGCAGCACCTATGAGGAACCTCATGAGTAGTGACAGCAGCACCAGAGAGGGGTACCTACATGTTTGTGGTATGTTAAGATAACAAATAAGTGGAACTTGACTGTGAAATATTGTTGTTCTGCATCAAAAAGGCCCAGCAGGTATGCCAAAGTTTTTAGGTGGACAAATAAAAGGGTCCATGGTGGTTTTGGAGCACCAGATGCAAAAGCGTGTCTGCTTGGCTATGAGAATTTTCCTGGTGGAAGGCTTATGAATAGTCAACAGTATTTCAGAGACCTTCTGAGATGTCTTAAACCTGTTCATTTCTATTTCTTCAGGAGCCGAGCCTGAAGATGAAAGGAGTTCAGGCTGGGGTAGACTAGATGGCCCTGAGGGTGGAACAGCAAGTCTGTCCAGTGCGGCAGTTCCCAGTTTGCTGACAGAAAGTTGATTTAACAGATGAAACCCTATCTGCTGAGGCCAATAGCAGGCCACTAGGATCATCTTGCCCATGTGTGCCTCCAGTTTGAACAACACTCTTTGAATGAGAGGACCTAGTTTGTGGGGGGGCAGAGAATGCACACAGAAACTGATTGTACCACTGCATTCTGAATGCATCCTGGTAGAAAACACCAGCTCATGAATTTCTGGAACTAAATCGAGGCAGTTTGGCATTGTGAAGGTACACAAGAATGTCCATGTCTGGGGTTCTCCACTTGTCAGATAGCGATCTTATGGTGTCTGGAGCTAATGACTGCTCATGAGGATCTGCAGTTTTTCAACTGAGTTCATCCACTAGAGTATTCTGGACACTAGCAGACAGATGACCTGGAGCAGGACCCCCTCCAGGTGATCTGTCTGCCCTCCATTCCCTGCTTGCCGCTGTTGCTACAAGGAGATTGGCTGTGCACTGTGGATTTGAATAATGCTTACATTCATGTCATAGTCCACAGGTGTCATCAACAATACATGTGATTTATGTTTCAGGGCAGTCAACATCATATATTGCTCTTTGGTTTATGGTCTGTACTGTGTGTCCTTATCCAGTGCTTTGCAGCAGTTGTGGTGGCCTGCCACAGGGAAGGCCTGTAGGTTTTCTTGTACCCTGACTATAAGCTGCTGAAGGCCCCGTTGTAGGAGGCAGTCATTTGCACACTGTTCTGTACTGGACAGCTCTTCGAGCAGTTGGACATTCTGGTGAATGAGCTGAAGTCTGTACTCACTCCATGCCAGAGACACCAATAAATAGGAGTTCTGGACACGGGGTTGGGAATAGCATTTCTTCCATTTCACCGTACAATGGCATTCGTGGCCCAGGCTCACTTAGTTTCATCCAGCATTTACAACTTGGCCAGATGCCTGCTGCAGCTCATTGGCCTGATGGTTCAGGGTATTAAATAAGCTGAAAGACTTGATCAGCAGTTTCACATGTAAAAGTGCTAATTAAATATGAAAATGCATAGCACCTGGCACAGATTGATTAGCAAATCTTTAAAAAAAAAAAAAAAAAAAGGTTTTATTCAGTTAGCCTTCTTTGCCATGGGGGCACCAAAAAAAAAAAAAGGTTAGTTTACTGCTATGCATTTCTGGAAATGGTTAGCATCACTTCCTGTTTTGTGTAGCATTTTGCTGTGCTATACCATCTATTTAATACCCTGTGGTTGCTGCAATCCAGAGTATCCCGCTGGCTTAGCTGCATATTAGGATTCTACAGTGGTTCCTCCATGTCCAGTGAGTTCAGCACTGGGACGATTCGGAGTGTCTCATACAGGTGACTTGTCCTCCTTTGGTCCCTTCTGTGGTGGTTGGACTGCCATCCTGAAGATGGGATCTTAATTCCTTTGTCCATCACCACTCTTGGTGCTGAAGATGGGCTTCTCAGGCTTAGGAAGGGGAAGCCTATCTCTACCCGTTTCAGACACAGGGACAATGATCCTTTTTAGGCTGTGTTATCCACAGCAGTACTCTGGAGATGAGGGGTGTTCTACTTGGCCTACAGGTCTTAGCTGCCCTTCTGCAGAATCAACCTCTGTTGGCCCAGGCGGGCAACATTTCTGTGATATACTACATCAACCGTGAAGGCAGCGTTCATTCTTACCCTCTTTGCAGGGAAGCTATGAGGACTGGCATTGGACATGGAACATATTGTTTATTATTACTGTGTTTCCCCCTAGCACACTCAGTGCCCTTGCAGATCCCAGGTGCAGTCCCATTAGTGGAAACTCTTGGACTCTGTCTCCATACAACACAAAACTGCCACATTTCTGCTCCCTGGCTCCAGGGCCAGGAGATTTTTGGCAAGACGCATTGTCCCTCTCCTGGAAAGGGAGGTTCATGAAAGCATTTACCTTGTTCCCCCTGATCCAGAGGGTTCTGGTCAAGCTAAGGGCAGATCCAGTAAATGTTGATTGTGGGATGCCTCGGTTTAAATAACCAAGATTCTCATAGTTCTTTCATATTTTTCATTCATTAATCAGACCCCTCTGATTAATAAATGAAAAAATACGAAAGAACTATGAGAATCTTGGTCATTTAAACTGAGGCATCCCCACAATCAACATTTTTTGGATTTACAAGCACCTCGGGGTGGCTTTAAAAGAAAATGAAAACCATTTCCCACAGAGACCTATAGGCATTTGGACAAGCTAAGGGCAGAGCCGGCCACCTTGATCCTGGTGGCCCGATTCTGGTTCAGACGAATTTGGTTGTCTGCTACAGCATTTGGCAATGGCGCCCTCTGTCCTGCTCCCTCTATGAGTAGGGTTCCTGTCACAGGAGCAGGGCTCTTACACACCTTAATCTTTGATCCCTGCACCCACACGCCAGTCTCCTGAGACATTGAACTCGCCTGCTTTGGAGTATTCCCTGTGGTTGCAACTGTTCTACTGACTTCTAAGCCACCTACTCTGTACGTTTACTCCCAGAAATGGAAACGTTTCACAGTATGGTGTAGCTCCCATCTGCCAGTCAGTCATTTGTTGGATTACCTTTTGTCCCTTACAGATGCAGGCCTTCGGTACACCTCATTGGAAGTGCATTTAGCTGCACTGTCAGCCTTTCATACCCTCACTGATGATAAAACGGTTGCCCAGCTTGAGGTTTTCCACAGGTTCTTACGAGGGATTCTGCACCCCCCTTCCCTATCCAAGCTCCAGTGCAATGTGGTCCCTTAACATGGTTCTGGAGATCCTCCACTTAAACCTCTCTATTTGTGAGCTGTGCTTCCTCTTTTAGGAGATGCTGTTCCTGGAAGCCATTACTTCTGCAAGAAGAATTTCTGAACTGAATGCTGTGGTTGCGGAGCACCCTTATCTTTTTTTTTTCCACAAGGATCTGTTTGTCTTGTACACCAATCCTTGTTTTCTGCTGAAGGTGGTTTCTGATCACACACTACATTTTCTGGTGTACTTCTCAACTCCCACGGATAGTGGGAAATGTCATCTACACATGTTGGATGTCTGTAGGATGCTGTATTGGTATCTTGACAGTACTGAGGATTATTGGAAATCCTCTCAGCTCTTTGTGTCTTTCACCCCCAGGATGGTGGGTTTTCCTATTTCTAAGCATTGGCCTTTCCAAATGGTTGGATTGCTGCATTACTTTACTAGAAGCACGGTAAGCAGCTTCCCTGTCCTGTTCGTGCACTCTCCACTCATGGTGTGGGCACTTGGGTGGCTTGTTTTTCACAGGGTGTCCACAGCTGACATCTGTGCTATTGCCACTTGGAGTACTGTTCACACATTCACTAAACACTACAGACTGAACATAGTCTCTTGTAGACGGTGCCGGTTTTGGCCTTACTGTTTTGCAAGGCCTGTCTTGGGGTCATCTGATCCTTCCTGCCTCCCTAGTGCTTGTGTACTGCTTGGGAGTCATCCCATGATGTGGCCTCATGGAGGGAAATGTCCTCTAAGAAGATGGAACAGTTACTTACTGTAACAGTAGATGTTTAAGGGAATATACTCCACTGAGCCATAGTGCTCCCTCCCACTTTCCCCTTTTTATATCCAGTGATATTCTGTCCTACTTGCTGTCGCATGCTGCTTCTCCTTCCTCTGCCTGATTAATACATAATAATTCACAGGTTTCATATCCTCACCTGTGTGCCTGATTTTTACTGGTCGTTTTGATCCTTGCCGATCTGATGATCATCTGAGCGCATCTTTGGCAGGGAACTGAAGCATGATGAGGCCACCCACATTATATAGGCAGAGAGGACTCGCGTAAGCGTGGACAGCCCCAGCTAGCGAAAGTTTCTTGGAGGTCCTGATACTGACTGCTTACAGTTCCGTGATGCGGCTCAGTGGAGGAGATTCTTTCTGCTGCTACAGTAGGCAACTATTTTTTCCCTCTGACTCTGGCATGGTTTCCACTGCCCTGTTCTTAGCAGGCTTGTAGTCTCCTGTATCAGTAACTCTGACATGTAAGCTGACAATGAATTGCTTCCTGGGTGGATTGTCCAGTGGTGGTTCCAACAACTCCAGGGATTTCCCTCTCAGATCTTTAAAACCCAGCTGTCTGTTGCAATGGATTCCCAGAGACAAAATTGCCGGGTGAGGAGCGTCTACACTGGGGAGGAATGATGCACTTTGGGCAGCTGAAAAGGGCCTTGGGCCTGTGCATCTGGTGGTGCTGAGCACTTTCAGTGCCTGTGGTTTCAACTGTGCTTTCTTTTTGTGCTGAGGTGGCTGGATTTACTTTGAGAGCCTCTTTTGCCCCTGGAAAGAAACAACTGCTTATTATAGAAGCCACATCCTCTACCCTTTGTGGCGTGTACTGGCTTGACCTGGAAGTCTTTAATGTTCTGGTCTCATTAAACTCTTAGTAGACTGCTGCATGTGCTGTCCAACAGATGGGTGCTACCAAAGGGCTCATTCATAGTCTGTTGGTGGACATCTGGAGTGAAGCCAGCAGTCTGCAACCAGGAAAGCCTTCTGATGCAGATACCTGCAACCGCAGAGGGGGCTGGTGCATCAAAACAATCCACAGAGGCCTTAAGCTGATGATGGTTCGATTCAGTCTCTTGTTGTACAGTTGACAGCATTTCTTGCTTAGCCTTTGTGTCTGCTAGTTTTTTGTAGCTTGGACCAGGAGGCATACTGATAATTGGAGAAATGGTCCTGGTAGCTAGCTTTTTATCTCCAGCGTAGCCGAGGCATTGACACCCTTCTCTTGGTGTCCAGTTTGCGTGACTCCTTACTAGAGGCATGTACTGTGCCTCATTGGGCATTAATAACAAAGGCATTACCTACTGGCTGAGTGAAATACATGGGTTTCAAGTTAGGGGCTATGTATTTTATGTCCTTCTGTTTGGGGACAGCGGCCACAGTAGCAGGCTTCTTTCAAGCGACCTCCGAGAGGGTCTCTAAGGCAAGCTCAATGGAAGAAATGATAGAGACTGGGATATTAAACACATTTAAGAACTCCTGCTGGAGGCACCTGCCTTAGTCTATAGCTACAGTCTCAAAACATAAGGTGCTATGCATTTTTGAGCAAAGCTTGGAAGAAGAGATGCTCCTGTGGCACTAAAACCATAGATGGCATCGTCCCAGTCTAAGACAAGGTCTAGATCTGACTAGTTTCCATCTACCAGAGTAATGTAAAAGGGGACCGTAAAGGGTGGCTGCATGTCGGTTCACTCTGGTTAATGTGCTCCGCAACAAGTCGCGTCATACTATTAGCTGTGGCATCAGTCGGCCCCCTGTGCAAATCATTCCTGGGCAATCCCACCTCCCACCACATAAATTTAATAGAATAAACTCCAGGGGGTGCAGTTCAGGAAAAAATTGTGCAGGGAGCCAACTGACACTGGAGCTAACAGTCTGGTGTGAGTTGCTGCAGATTGGCTGGAACGACTTGACGTGTCACCGTAATGGGTGACCATGCTGGCCCTAGTCCTGGCAGCACCGGATCTGTCCCCATAAAAAGGTCTTGGGAATGGCATAATTAGAGGCTTGGAGGATGGTCCTGGATTCTTGGAAGATCTATAGTTACAGGTCAATAACCTATATTTCTCAAAACTCATTTGCTTTTCTGAAAAGAATGATCTTCGAGGATATCTCTTGTGGCAGGTTATACACTTGGAAACATCCGCCAGAGGGCACTCTTTCACGGTAGCTTTCACCAGCAGTGTTGACTGGAGGCTGCCCACGATGACATCAGTTCATGCATATGTATGAATATGTGGGCGGCTAACGGCCTCCGTTCTTTTTGTGCCATCTCCTAGCTTGCTTCACTTGCTGCTTTTGCCGCAAGTGTGTCGATGCTACCTTCGAGGAAAGTTCACTTTTTTGTTTTTCCTTATGTCCAGTTCAGATTCCCTTTTCCACAACTGCTGTTGTGGAAGAAAGATCTGTAGATCCAACAACTACTCTCTGTATTCGATGTCTGGGAGCTGCCCACAACGTTTGATCTGTCTTTATTGCCAGGAATTTAACCAGGTCACATGTTGACGACTGCAGGAGCTGGAATCGTACATCATGGAGCAGAAGGTGGCTCTCCTAGAAAAGGAATTGTAGTCCCACTCCTCTTTGTCTCGGTCCCTGTCAACAAGCTCCCAGGCGTCCCAGTTGAAGCACCGTTTCTCATCCAAGCACAAGCACCGAGACAGACAAGGCCTCAGGTGATAAAGGTAAGGGCCCTCAGCCATTGACTGCTTCCATCTCGAGTCACTCATCGACGGCTTGAGCCTCTCACTCCAGTGCAAAAAAAAGCCAGATGCTCTTGGCAGCCTTGTCCCAGAGTGTTCGGGCCTTCCAAAGAGACTAAGAGCCTCCTCCACTGATGAGCACCCTGCTGGTTGTCTCGTCGCTGCAACTCTCTGAGGCTTTGTCAGTCCTGGATACAAACCAGGCCCCTTCATCAGCAGGTCCTCGACCCTCAGTGACAACCTGTCCCTCCCACATGGGACTGAGTCCTTCGTCGTCAGCCTCTGCTTTCCAGCATTTGTCAGTCTCCATTTTCTGCCACTTCTTGGACCTCTAGCATGGGTCAGGGTTTGCCTCAATGGACTTATACCATCCTTGCCACCACCATCACAGCCCGTCTCTTATCGCAGCCAGTCTGTTCAGGCATCCAGCATTGCTTCTCAGGTTTTGGGCTCTTGGCCCTATCCGTAGCCCAGGCCAATCCCCTCAGTGATGTTCCCCTCTCGTATGGGGTCCATGGGGGTTTCTTCAGCTTCGTCGACGACTCCCACTGTCTACGTTGCCTCTGTGGGGAAAACTGTTGGAGGTCATGCAGGCCATACAACAGTCTCTGCCTCTCTTCCCCCCCATCGCCCCCTCCCAGAAAGATGGTTTGCCATGAGTCTCCCATTCCTCCCTCCTTCCCAGCTGTGGAGGAGGATTTGGACTATATGGAGGAGGAAGAGGAGGACCCAGCTTAGAATGATGGGGTGTGTACCCCCTCTAGAGCCTCTTCTCTGTGGGGGAGGATCCCATGCTCTCCACTCCCTGCTCTCCTCCAGATGACCCCAGTTTCTTAGACATTATGACCCAGTTGCAGCAGGTCATGGGGTTCACAACCACCGAACAAGACCAGCAATCGCTGAAATATGGCTGAATAATTGGACTTGTCTGAGGACCTAGCCACTGTGGTCCCTCCACTTATCGAGGCCTATCAGGATGCCCTCTCTGGAGCTTGGCACCATCCTTACATGGTCCCTCCCATTTCTAAGAAGGCAAATCACTTTTACCAGGCCCCTGCGGACTGCCCCTTTTTTTGCAATGGCTCCCCAGGAGGATTTTGTAGTCATTAATGCTGCACATGATAGGACCAGGCATCCCAAACACTTGAGTACTCTGCCTCCTGAAAGGGAGTCCAGAAAATTGGACTTGATGGGAGGGGAGTATGTCTCAACCCTAGTCATGTGTGTCCTGAACTATATGGGGCATATGCTCAAGTACCAGAAAACACTTTGGGATGCCGCCTCTGAAGTAGCAGCCAAGGTCCTTCAATCCACAGACATTGACCAATTGCTAGCTGCCCTTAAGACAGGTGCCAGTGTCTTCTCTGTGCTAGCTATGATGCCATAGACACCACTTCCCATGTCACGGCAACTGAAATTTCCCCTCCAGCACCATGCATGGCTCCGCATCTCAGGTTTTACACCTGATGTACAACAGTCCATCTTAAATGCTCACTTTACTGGGCACAGCTCTTTGGCACAGAAACAGAAGGCATACTTAATGACTTGCAGGCCTCGGGCTGTACTCTCCGTATGGTCCACACATGATGTACCATGCTCAGCAGTCTTCCTCTCATAGATGGCCTTTTCAATCCTTTCAGTTTCATCGTGCCTCTCGCCAGAAAAGTCCAGCCTGCCAACCAACCAGAAAACAACCGGCCCAGCCTCTTGGCAGTGCCTCTGCCTCAGCTACCAAGGACAGCAGAGTCACCCCTAGCACAGCTGCCGCTGCTACCACTGCCTTTTGACTCCTCTCCTGCCATCCTTTGCTGACCTTGGAGGCAGTGGGAGGCTGTTTCTCTCTACCTCGAGGCCTGGAGACAGATTACAACAGATGAATGGCTACTGCAAATTATTCTTATGGGCCATACTGTGGAGCTCACAGTCACTCCCCTTCCACACTTGCCTCTACAGCTTTCATACCTGCCAGACTACCTTCCTGTTCTGCTGGACATTCAAAAGCAAGCAGTTCAACCTGTGCCTCAAGCTGAGCTAGGCAAGGGCTTTCATTCACATTTCTTTCTGGTCCCCAAGCACACGGGCAACCTCCGGCCTGTCGTGGATCTTTGAGAACTCTGCTGGTTCACCCAGTACAAGAGAGTCAGCATGGTCACTCTGCAAACAGTCTTGCCACTTTTAAAACAAGGAGACTGTTAGCGCGCTCTAGATATGAAAGACGCATACCTTTTATATCAAATACACGTGGCAGTACCTCCAGTTCCAGCTATTGGGTTACCATTCTAGTTCCGCCCCTTCGGTCTTTCCTTGGCCCCCAGGGTCTTCACAAAGTGTCTGGCGGTAGTTACCATGGCCCTTCATCACAGAGGACTGTACGTATTCCCATACTTGGATGACTGGCTCATAAAGAGTCTCATCATTGGATGGATTGCTCCACTTTCTCACATGCACCCTGGAGCTCATCCAGGAACTAGGCATAACAGTAAATGTAGCCAAGTCCCACATGGAGCCGTCTCAATGCCTCCCATACATTGGAGCAATCTTAGATACCACATAGGGCAGGGCCTTCCTCCCGGGGACAGGAATCAAAAGCCCCTATCCTTCATGCAGTGGTGCCTTGTAGCTCCTCAAATTACCACGTACCAGTTCATGCGACTCCTGGGCCACATGGCGGCTGCCTTTTCCACTGTGCTGTATGCACATTTATACATGTGTCTGGTTCAGTGGGCCCTTCGCCACCAATGGCACCAAGAAACTGTGGACTTTGAAGACACCATTTACGTGACCCCACCCTTCCGGCGGGCCCTCTCCTGGTGGTTGGATCCTGCACAGCTCCAGATCAGCATACCCTTCCGGTTGAATTCCCACCCCCACCCAGACACTAACGATGGATGCCTCCACCCTGGGTTGAGGCGCCCATCTTGGTCCTCACCAAATACAGGGCCATTGGGGACCAGATAGTGTCCTCCACATCAACATTATGGAGATGCAGGCCATTCGTGTGGCTCTTCAGACCTTTCAGCCATTCCTTCTCCCCGGTCCCTTGCTGATCCAGTTGGACAACACTTGCATAGTGTTCTACATCAACAAGTAAGAGGGGCACAGAGTCACAAGTTTTGTGCTATGAGACTGTGAAGGTTTGGCATCAGGCCCTTTCTCTTCACCTTCATCTGGTAGCAGTCCATGTTCCCGGAGCCCAAAACATAATTGTGGATCACCTGAGCCATCCCACATAGGGCCACGAGTGGACATTGGCGATGGAGGTTCTCAAAGACATTTTCCAACTGTGGGAGACTCCGGACATCGATTTGTTCACCTCTCGACAGTCACAGACTGCCTCTGTATTGCTCAGTTATGCCAGACTCTGACGGCAACTCCATGGACGCCTTGTCCCTCTCCTGCCATGGGCACTTCTTGTATGTCTTACCTCCAGTTCCACTTATTCAACGAGTGTTACTGGAGGGCCTCCCTGATTCTGATGGCCCTGTTTTGGCCACAGCAGATCTGGCGCCCCCTCTTCCAGCAACTATCAGTAACAGATCTCCTTCCTCCTCGATCTGCTCACGCAGAACCACGGAACCCTTCTCCATCTCAATCTCAGATCCCTACATCTGTATGCTTTACTCCTGAGGATGTCTTTATAGCTTGACATCACATCTCTTCCTCTGTGGCCATGATTCTTCTGGCCTCCAGGAAACCTTCTACCAGAAAGACATATGCTGCCAAATGGAAATGCTTTGCCATGTGGGCTGCCGACAGGAGCCGGGATCCTTACTCCTGCCCTTTAACTTTCATTTTGGACTACCTTTCCGCCCTGTCCAGTCAGGGTTCAAGCTACTCCTCTGGCATTCCATGAACCCATCGAAGACCGGCAGGTCGCACAAATAGACCTTGCCAGGATGTTTCTCGGAGGTCTTTTGCATCTCAAGCCCCCTGTCAGGAATCAAGTTCCGTCCTGGGACCTCAATTTTATTCTGAAAAACATAACCTTATCTCTGGTTGAACCAGCTGCTACCTGTGAGATGCACATCCTTGCTTGTAAAACCCTTTTCCTGGTGGCTGTCACCTCAGCCAGACGCATCTTGGAACTTCAGGCCCTCATGTGCCATGAGCCTTACCTTGCCTTTCATAAGGACAGAGTATCCCTCCACACAGATCCCAAGTTCCTTCCTAAAGTGGTTTCAGCATTCACTCTGAACCAGTCCATCCACTTACCTGTTCTCTATCCTGATCACACGAACTCGGGAGAGACCCTTCTCACACTCTGGATGTGCCCCACATCCTGCATTATTACATAGTCCGGACTAAGCCTTCCCGCAACACCAAGTGACCCTTTGTTGCTTTTGCTCCTGGGAAGGAGGGCAATCCCATCATGAAACAACCTTGTCCAGCTGGTCAGCGCACTGTATCACCTATTGCTACACCAAATACCACAAGCCTCTCCCCGGTGTTGTGCATGCACACTCCCCCAGAGCTGTCTCTACCTCTGCAGCATGCTTCAGGGGCATTTCTATAACATATATGGGATGCCACCACTTGGTCTACAGTCCACACGTTTACTAGACACTACAGTCTTGACATGGCCTCCAAGCGGCAGGCCAACTTTGGCCATGCCGTTCTCCAGGGCCTCCTGTCTTAACCACCCTTCCTACTCGACTGCTTGGAAATCATCCCAAGTGTATGACCTGCAGCAAGAGATTCCCTCAAAAGTGCAGTTTCGTATTTACTGTAATGGTATATCTTCAAGAGGATCTTTTGCAGCAGGTCACGATCCCACCTGCCTTCCCCCTTCTTCTCCAGGACAGCCATCTTCTGCTTCTATTCTCATCATCCTACTTTGCGATGCCTCAGGCCTCCTCGGTTCCCTGCTCCACGAGCTGATCACCGGCTGGGAACTGAGGTTGCTAGGGGCTGCCCACATATTTATACATATGCATGGACTGGCGTTCTCGTGGGCAGTCCCCAGTCAACACTGCTGGTAAAAGCTACCGTGAAAGAGTGCCTTCTGGTGGATGTTTCCCAAATGTATGACCTGCTGCGAGAGATCCTCTTGAAGATCTACCGTTGGGGTAAGTACGGAACTGTATTTTTAGTATGAATCAGATGTGCCCTGATAATGTGGCCCTGTTGGGTTGTAGTTAAAGTATGACCTAACAGTGACATTTTTTTACTAGGTTCAAGGACTTCAGTGAGCTGGAACCAGAAAAATTTCAAAATAAAACCAATGGGATAACACCAAGGCGCTGGCTGCTGCTCTGTAACCCAGGACTGGCTGAGTTAATAGCAGAGGTAACTGAAACATCTCTTACTTTAATAGAAAAAATAGACTGTTGTACAATTATATGCTGATTGTTCACTGGAATGACCAGGTTTGAGCAGATGTAATACCAGGTCTCAGAAATTCCAAAGTAGAGAATCAATAATACCCAAGTAGGTGGGTGGGTGGTACTGGGCAATACTGGACAGCCTAGGATTGTAATGAGGCTCAACAACACAGATGTGAAATAATTACCCCCAGGTCCCCTTCCCGTTTTGTGACTGCTAGTACTTCTCCTTCCAGTTGATACGTTACTCGCGGATTTCTGTGCCTCAAGTACACAAGTTTTGCACTTTTTTGCTTTGAAGCCTAGCTGCCAAACCCAGGACCATTTTTCCAGCTTTTTTAGATCTTCTCTCATTCTTTCCAGCCCTTCTCTCTCCCCCCCTCCCCAATATGTCTACTGTGTTGCAGATTTTTGTCATCCTCAAACAGGCATACCTTCCCTTTCAGTCCTTCTGCAGTGTTGCTTATAAAGACACTGAAGAGGACTGGGCCTAGTACTGACCCTTGTAGCACCCCACTGGTCACTTTGTCCTCTCCAGAGTGGATGCCATTTTACCACCACCCTCTGACTCCTGTTGTCCAGCCAGCTCTCTACCCATCTTACTACTTTGAGACCCACTCCCAAGCTTCTTTAGGTTTAGGGCTGGAAATCTGTCCTCTCCCAGTGTTTGTTTTCAGCTTAACAGGAAGTAAACATCGTTAACTGGGGCTCTTTTTTAATAGAAACTATGATATACCAAAGGAGGGAATGGGGTGTGTTGCAGATGATGTAGTCGAAACGATAACCAGCCATAAATGCAGTAACTGTAAGCAACACTTCAGTGTCCCGTTGGCTATTTAAATCAAGACAAACATCGTGAAGAGAGGCGCCGCTCTGGTCCGAACGGAGCGCAGACATGCTGTTTCAGCTTTTATTTGAGGACAAAATGGCAAACACAAATAAACAGAAGTTTTCATAAATGGGACGCTTGAACATCCCATGTGTCATTATAAAGAACAGAAGGCAGTGCTGTAGTCTGCTCAGCCCTGGTTGTAACAGTACAAGGCAGTCACTCTAGGAGAATCATGGGTTGTACTAAAAAAAAGCCTAATTCTGAATAATACCAAGCTGAAAATCATGCTTTTTGACAGAAATTCTCAAACATGTACAATCCACAATTTAAAGGTGTACACAAGATCCATTTTGGACGTCTATATGATCAGGGTCAAGTACAGTGACCTCCCACCTAATATGTGCAAAAACTGTAAACAATTACTGTACTACAAAAGATATCAATAAAAACAGTAAGACCTATCAAAAAGATATTTATTTGAGAGCTCATAAAGGGTCTTAAAGTAAATTGTATTTTCAAATGTTTTTGTTGAATAGTGTCTGAGAGAGCAAACATGAGGAAATTAATTAAATCACATAATATATCCAAATATCTCAGCAACTCTGGGACTCAGAGCGGGAAAGACCCACTTAGCTCGAGCTCCGATCAACTTATAAGGAACACACGTTTAAACTTATTAAAATTGGGACTTTTCTTTAAAAATAACATTGGCACATTTTGGTGGCCTTTGTTTGCCATGGGCGACCTAAAGGAGCCAGTCTGTAATGATCCTGCTGCCTGGACCTCTGACTACACAATCAGGCCCATTGTCAGGTGGAGAGTCATGTGGAAGAACCAAACTCTGAATCCTTGCACAAAGCAGTCAGTATGCTAGTGCAAACTGTCCAAAAAATGTGATAAAAAGCTGGATCAACAAAATAAAATAGTACTGGTGGAACAACATAGCAATAGCAGGATTCGTTACTGACCACAGTTGGATGGCCTAGAAAGCATTGGCCACAACGGCTACAGTCATTAAAAAACAGTCTGTTGTATGTAGCTGGATTGAGCAACTTTAGCACCTGGCTTGTTTGGCCAGTATACGGCTACTCAGAATACCGGAGGGGACAAGGAGGGGATCTCCCTTCATTTCTTGAAGAATGGTTGCCAGAGGCTATTGGGCTTGGTTCTGTGGTACAGATCATTAAAGCATACCATATCACCCTACACAGACCTCTCAACACCATGCAGGAACCAAGAACAGTATTGCTGATGACGACGACTTCAGTGCTTAGAGATCAGATCCCACAAGCAGCAAAGGAGACCTCACCAGTTACGACTGGTAAAGCAAAGGTACTGTTTTTTTGCAGATTGCTCTTACACCACCAGACAAAGATTAAAGCCTTTGAAGGGGCTACTAAGAAATTAAAATCTAAAGGGATTCTGTATAGACCCTGTCTTCTTTGGGGTATTTCAGTCATCGGGTCACACCGTAGGAACGTCCCCATCGGTGAAGCAGGATCCACATGGGAGATTTTCAGCAGTACAGCTGAGGCCGCCCACATAGTCATGTGACGACGTCACCAAATTTATAAAGGTGTGAGCGGCCTCGCTCCCTCTTCAGTTCTTTCCTGCCGTCAACTTGTTCGTATGTGTCTCCATGGAAGCTCCAATGCAGTTTTGCACCATTTTTGCCTATGACTTTTTTCCACCTATTACTTAAGAATTTCTTTAAAAAAGAGATTCCTTTATTTTGTTTGTTGAGAGTTAATCCTTCAATCTCTTTTTCATCGCTGTGCCTGCGGAAGGAAGATTGCCTCCACAGACAACACACTCTCTGTCTCTGCTGTCTTGGGCTTGACCACAATGTCTCAGACCGTGAGCTCTGCCAGATATTTAATCCAACATCCCTCAGGTGATGCAAAAAAAGCACTTAAAAAAAATGTCTTAATGGATCAACAGGTAGCCAGTTCCGAGCAGGGGTCCTCTGGGGTCCCATCCTCTCCGTTGCTGGGAGGGTTATCAAGCTCCCAGGCCGCTAGGGCCTGAGACAAGTCCGGGGGGGGGTAGCAAAAAAGGATCGTTATCAGGACCGCTTCCCCCAGCAGCGGTCCCGCTCCTAGACAGCCTCTCCTTCCTTGTCTGGGGGTTCTTTGTTGGCTACAGCAACACATAAGTCTGCTGTCCAGGTCTCTGTGCCTACCAGACCCATACCAACAGCATCTCCATCAGATACTCGGGGCAGCCGGTCAGTGACCTCCAGGTCATCGGCCCCTCCATCGTCGATGATGGGTTTGTTGTCAGTTGCCCTCCCATTGAAGCCTGATCATACCCCAGGCTACAGGCTCTTAGGGCCCATGTAGTGGGTCGTCTCTCCCTCTTCTGTCGCCCCCCTACCTTGGCTGTCATCAACCTCAGTGAGATTTTGACTTAAATTCACCTTGACAGTTGTTCACCAGCTTAGTGCAGACAGGCCTTCACCACTGGCACTGTCGATGGCAGATTCATCGTCTCCTCTCTTCGACAGTCATGGGATGCCCCCCGCGGGTCATCTGTGCCTTGCATGTTGGACCTGGATCTGGAAGAGGCTGATGTCAAGGAGTGCCACCTGGATCTTATTCTTCCTGATGGAGGAGGAAGAACCCCTACCTTGGACAAAGCCACTGCTTTCTCCATTAGCGAGGATTCTGTACTCCTATGTCTCCTCCAGAGGACCCCATCTGTTTCAACATCATGAAGCAGCTGTCCTCAGCCATGGGCTTCCACACTGAGAACGATGCCAGCAAAAAGGATTTGGTGGATTTCCTGGAAATCCCAGAGTCTTCTCCCAGGATCATTCCTCCTATTTTGCCTGCTTTGAGGAATGCTGCTACTGCAGCCTGGCACAAACCTCACATGGTGTCGGCTATGCCTTGTGGGGCAGATGAGCCTAATCATGCCCCTCAGGGGATTTCACATTATGCTGCCCAGCCTGAAACAGATTCAGTAGTCATAAAGGCAGCTCATGACAGGTCTAAGGTGTTCAAACACTTCAGCTTCCTCCCCTCAGATAGAGTCGCACAGAATTGATCTTTGGGCAAGAGGGTTTATGCCTTCTCCACCCTTAGGCTGAAGATTGCCAGTTACCTGTCTCATTTGGTAAAGTACCAGAACACCAACTGGAAGAAGGGCAAGGCTGCTGCCCAGGTCCTCCCAGAAGGTATGCAGATTCTCAAATGCTTGCAGACTGCTAAAGATATTAGCAAGCACCTCCTGCGGGCCATCGAAGATATTTCAGACACAATTGCCAGGGCTGCTGCCATCGGCATTTGCCTCCATGGGCACTTCTGGCTGAGGGTTTCTGGCTTTTCTTCTTATGTTCAGCAGAAGGTGCTTAACGCCCCCTTCAGTGACTAAGCTTTTTGGCCCAGATGTCCAGGACCTCATCAATGACCTGCAGGCATCTGGCAGGACTATTAAATCTGTCCACTCGCTCTACCACCCACAACTTAAGAGCAGACTGCACCCTCCATTTCGTAAGGCATCCAACAGTCTAGGAGCAGTCTCTTGGGCCCCAAGGCAAATGCAGAGCCTTTGCCACCTTGCCACTCCCTTCAATGCTGGAGATGCAGCCAAGCATCCCAGAGGTGATGGACCAGCCTTAGTGGCTGGATCTGCCTCCGCTTGACTCCTTGCCAGACCCCCCCCTTCTGGTCCCTGACCAAGAGGTGGTGGTTGGAGGTTGGTTCTCCCTCCATCTCAATCAAATTAGAACCATAACATTGGATGTCTGTATCTTCAAATCATAGAAAGGGGTCACACTCTGGAGCTAACCGAGCAACCCCCAGCGACCCCTTCTCTGCCCCCGCTGACCCATCTGTCTCTTCTCCAGGAGGTGGTGCAGGCCATTCTGCACAAGCAAACTATCGAGCCAGTGTTCAGGTATCAGAGAAACTAGGGATTTTATTCCTGGTCCTCAAAAAGACCGGAGATTTGAGGACCATCTTAGACCTAAAGGACCTTGATCTGTATGTCCAGTACAGAAAGTTCCGAATGGTAACTGCCAGGTCTGATGCCCTGTCTCAAACAGGATGACTGGCTGTTCTCTGGACATGTAGGATGCTTACCTGCACATCTCGGTGTTTCCTTCTCACAGGAGGTTCATCCAGTTTCTTTTTCAGGGCAAGCATTACCAGTTCAAGGTGCTGCCCTTTGGCTTGTCCTCTGCGCCGCAGTTCTTTACCAAGTGCTTTGCAGCAGTAAATGTGGCCCTCAGAAGGGAGGAAATGCATGTTTTCCCTTACCTGGACGATTGGCTCTTAAAGCCCCTGTCCAGGGTACAGCTTCTGGGGACTTCAGAGAGAACTCTTAAGTTGTTCCTCTCCCTGGGCATCACCATCAACCTGCCTAAGTGGGTTCTGGTTCTGTCCCAAAGGCTGCAGTACATAGGGGCGGTTCTGGACTCTGCACAGGAGAATGTCTTTCTGCCTCGAAACAGGGTGGAGTGCCTTATTGCCTAGGCTCCAGAGGTGGCCGAGCCATTACATTCCAGCCAGGGTGTACCTGAGGCTGTTGGGATTGATGTCGGCTGCCAATCCCCCACCATTCCACTGGCCAGGCTCCACATGCGCATCCTCCAGTGGACTCTTGAGTGCAGTGGGACCAGTGAATGGACGAATTAGCTTAGTTAGTGCTGGTCTCTTCCCTGGTCCGCAAAATGCTCCAGTGGTGGATGGACCCCCTGAACCAGTTGCAGAGGGTTCCATTCCAGATCTCCTCCTCAGCAAATCCTCACCATGGATGCCTCCAGTTTGGACTGGGGGGTTCATGGGTTCCTTTCAAACTCTGGGCTCTTGGTCCCAAGTCAAAACCTCCCTATATATCAAAATCCTGAAGATGCAGCCTGTTCTGTATACTGTGCAGGCCTTCCAGAACCATTTTCTTCTGGGGCAGTTGCTGATTCAGATAGACCACCTCAGTGTAGTGTACTACACAAACCAGTGGGGGGGGAACACATTTGTACTCCCTGTGCAGGGAGGCCATGAGTGTGGTGTAGGGTGCTAGACCACCTCCTGACCCTGCCAGCGGTCAACGTCCCAGGAGTGCTAAACACTCTGGTGGATAGCTTCAGGCAGACTCAGTCCAGCATGCACAAGTGGGAGCTTCACTTATCCGTCACAGAAGACCTGTTTAGCAGATGAGGTTGTCCAGCATTGGACCTTTTTGTGTCACCACTCAACGTAAAATTGCCCAATTTTTGCGCTCTCGATCTAGGGCCTGGAGTTTTCTGGCAAAACTCTTCCCTCTCCTGGAGTGGGAGGTTTCTTTATGCCTTCCCTCAGTTTCCTCTGATTCAGAGGATGTTCATCAAACTGCAGATAGATGGGGGCAGCATGATTCTGGTAGCTCCATTCTGGCCTCACCAGATATGGTTTCCATTACTACAGCAGCTGGATGAGGAACCTCCGGTCCCTTTCCCCTCTGCAGGAATCTGTTGACCTAGGATCAGGGGATCCTGGTCCATCCCAACCACAGGTCCCTCCTTCTGCATGCTTGGCTCTTGAGGACGTAGCCATTGCCAGATTTGGGGTTTCTAACAGAGTAGCGGATATCCTAGTGGTCGCCCAGAAACCTTCCACCCAAGCCACATATGCCATGAAGTGGAAGCTAGATCTCAGACTACCTGATCCCTCTGTCTGACTCTGGTCTCCAGTACACCTCCCTCAAGGTGCACTTTTCAGCTGTGTCTGCTTTCCATGAGCCCATGGGTGACCATACCATAGCTCAGCTGGATGTTTCCCATACCTTTTTGAGGGACATCCTGCATCTGAACCCCCCAATCTATTCCCCTGTACCGGCTCTGGATTAAAATGTTGTTTTGGAGAAGTTGAACCTGTCACAAGCGCACTCCGCAGGTCAGGCCCTCTGCTCCTACAGTGCCAACCTCAGAGTGCAATAGTGTGAACAAGTAACAGACAGGGTAACCCTCCTGTCTGTTTTGGGTCCAAATCACCTGTTAGCCTCAAGTTCTGGAGGGATTCAAACTGAACCTTATGCTAGCATACCCACTTACAAGCTCAGATATGTACCCTCTTCGGGACTGCAGTACAATCTCTCACCAGGGGCACCAAGCCAGGTCTCCAAAATGAACCCTTAAAACTCTAAGACCTTGGGTATATTCTCACCTTTTCCAAGCTTAGTAACACCATCAAGCCTTTTTAACAGCTGTCCGACTTAACCCCATATACATCACATGCAAAAAGAAACGAGACACCCAGGCAGTATTTCAAAGAAATGGTGGTTTACTAAGAGATGATAAAAATATATAACATTAAACACAGAACAATATATCCTACAGCTTACAATCTTATAAAACAAAAAAGTTTCATAACACTCCTATCACAAAGACTTAATTGCTTTCTGTTATCTTTCCAAGTGCTCTCCTATTCAGAGTCTATTTCATATGTCACACTTACATATACAATGTCCAATTTTTAACTCTATATGTCCCCACCCGCTTTTTGGAGGTCAACTAGATCCTCCCTTAGATTTTAATTTTCTGACGTAAGTGTCTCTGAGGATGTCTCATTTCTTTGAGAAATCTGTAACTAGCCATTTCCCAAATATGACCGTCTTTAATTAAACATTTCTGTTTGAACTTAACAATCCCACACTCGTCCCTTGGCTGACTTCCTGTGCCAGTGAGATCTGAGGGATTTTGACTCTTCAGCTATTTGCTACAATGAGATGAACCGGCCCAATTACCCCAATTCTCTTTTCTTCTTGAAACATCATAAAATTCGGATTTAAGTTCCAACTTCAAAAGCAGCAGCAGGCAATAAACTGTCTCTGGAAGGATGTCTCAATTAATGGTTCTCCTGGTCTGTTTTACAACATCCTGTGGTCTCAGCTGCTGACCTTGTAAGTTAAAAGACCAACTCTCTCACATACGGACATTTCATACACAGACCATTTTATTTATAATATCATACAGGTAACCAGAAGCAGGGGCAAGCGTCACAGACCCTGTCTCCTTTTGAACAAGCTGCAACTTGAGCTACGCTTTCTTTCCAGGAAAGCATTATTTTTAGTTACTATTACTTCTGCTCGAAGAATTTCAGAGCTTCAGGCCCACTGGTGCGAGGAGCGTTACTTGATTTTTTTTTTTTTTTTTTTTTTTTTTTTTAGCAAAGACAAGGTGTCTTTTGCACAGATCCTAAGATCTTACTTCAAGGGGACTCTTGCAGCAGGCTACACCATAAGAACTGAAGCCAGTAGGTGCCAGGACCCCACAGAAAACTTCTAGCTAGCAGTGTATAGCGGGGGACTGCCCCTGATGTTGGCCTGCTCACGACGTCCCTTGTAGTATAAAAGGGATGGTCCCCTCGGCACCACCTCAGTACTTTCCCGCCTTCAACCCATGCAAGTCTGACCTCCACAGACGTCTTCTCAAGTCGTCTGCCATTTTCCGCTTTACCCACGCTTTTTTATTTTCATTATTTGTCAGTATATTTGTGCATATCTTCTTCTCCATCTTTGTCAGTTGAACGGCAGGGAATGAAGTGCACTTGTGGTATGCAACTACCCCACAAGGATGGCCATTCGGCATGCTTATTCTGCCTAGGCCTGAGTCACGATGTTGAGGCCTGCCAGCATTATCAAGTATTCAATCAATACACCCAGCTTCACCGCCAGAAGACCTTGGAATCCTTCCTGCTACAGCAGAAACTTTTTTTGATGGTCACTTCTTTGGTGATGGAGCCAAAGAAATCTTAGGGAAAGCACAATCACAGAGAGAAACCTCAGTCCTTTCTGCTCCAGGTCCCCGTGCAAGTCAGGTTCCGACCATAGGTGGTCTTCTCGCGAGAGGTTGGCCCGTTACACTCCATCTGCCCTCTCTCCCTCCAGGCTGCGAGTGGCCAAACCAACCCACTCTGGTTTCTGTCATGGGCGGTAGTTCTCTGGGACTCTGGTTTCTAACCTCAGCCTCTCAGCCCGTGAAGCTCAGGCCCATCCTGAACATGGGTACTCAGCCAGGTGGTTTGACCGGGTCTTCTGCTTCAGGTGGTGGGTCTTTGCCCGTCACCCTCCCGGTCAAGGTGTCTGCAAAGTTGGTTCCTAAGTCTAGGACCAAGGTCACCCTGTGATGCCCGGGGCATGCAGTCACCTACCCTGGGAGGGTGATGCCCCTGCCTCGCTCGGGAGTACGCTCCTCTACTCGGGCTTCTTCCTCCAGACTGATGCTGGCTGCTTCCCCAGACCGGCATCCGCCGACGCCCATTTTGTTGACACCGGCTTCACCAATGCTGAATCTGATGACACCGCAACCATCATCCCCTGACCTAACACAACCGGCACCAGTGGGACTGTTGCCCGACCTTTTGACCTTAGGCACACCAACGCCAGGAGGTCTTTTGCCTAGGGATCAAATGCCAGTTAACCAGATGCAGTGAAGCAGACACCGGGGTTACCGCAACCGGCTGGAACAGATGCTGGGGTCTTCTAAGCCTACCCCTCAGATGCCAGTTACCCCACTGTCACCCCAGTTCCCACTTGCAGAGTTTAATATGCTTTTTGCTATCTGGGCATATTTTAAGGAGGAGGAGACCCCAAAGGAGCCCTCAACTCCTCAGGCTCCTCCCAAGAAGGCTCTAACGCCTACTCCTAGGGAGCCAAAACCACAGCCAGACACTGGTCATTCTGTGCCTCTTCAGCCTAGGCCTCTGCACTCACCCTCTCCCTCATTGGATTCGGGAGAATCGGGGTGGGGGGGTATCCTCTCTCCCCCCCCCGCCCAATAAACTCCTTTAAGGATGTCAGCATGGCGGCTTGGAAGCATCCATCCTCCACACCAGCGATTTCCAAAAAGGCAGACCACTTGTATAATGCCTCTCGGGATGGGTCCTTCTATGGGGAGCACCGGGAGGCAGACTCTTGTCATTATCATGACCGCTCAAAATGACCCCGGCACCTCAGTACTCAGCCTCCTGATAAGTTTTCTAGGCAGATTGACTATTTCTGGAAAAAGATCTACTCCTCTGCCACCTGTGCCATTCATTCCCTAAACCTCTTGGTCCACATAGTTCAATATCAGAATGCCTTGTGGGAGAAGACCTTGGAAGTGGTTCAGCTGGATCTCCCTGGGAAAACTGAGCTTCTGCACCTTCTCCAGTTGGGCTTCGATGTGGGGACCCATGTCCCACAAGCCTCCTATGATTCTGCATACTTCACAGGAGGGGCCTCGGCTACAGGAATGTGCCTGCGCCACCATTCATGGTTTAGAGTCTCTGGGTTTTCCCCGGACGTCCAGTCTGAGATCCTGGATGCCCCTTTTAGGGTCCCTGTCTTGTTTGGAAGGGATTTCTAAAATATAAACACTCTCCTCCAAGAGTTTGGTAAGGCTTATCCAGTCAGTCCGTATCCTGTATTGATCTCGGCCAAACTCTTCCCTGTGGCAGCCTTTTCTTCACAACTCCAAGCAGCAACTTAGAGGTCAGCAGCCCAGGTGTGCCTTTAAGAGAGAGGCTACTTCCCAAACCACAGGAGGTTCAGCACCCAGAGCTCCCAGAACCTTGCAGGCTGCTTTACCTGTCCCTGGCTACTCAGCATGACTCACTGCCCAACCCCCTCTTTTCCATCAGAATCCCTCTGGGAGGTGGTGGGGGTCATTTCTTTCTTTACAGAGGAGGTTGGGGCAGAATAATTTTGGACTAATGTGTTCTACAGTTAGTATAACAAAGACATACCCCAGAACTGTTGGAGATTCCTCTGGACAATCCTCCAGTTCCCTCTCATTACCCTCAGGCTCATCTCGATTTGATTCAAGATGAGATACAAGCACTAATACAGAAGCGTGCCATCAAACCAGCCCCCCTAGCACAACGTGGCAAGCGGTTCTACTCTGATTTCTTTCTGGTACCCAAGATAACAGGAGATCTGTGCCCCATTCCTGACCTCAGCCATCTGAACAAGTTCATAGAGTACAAAAGGTTTCAGGATGGTCACGCTCCTCGGCCTCCTCCCCTTACTGCATCAAGGGGATTGGCTCTGTTCCCTGGATATGTAGGATGCTTCCCTTCACGTATTGGTGTTTCCATTCCACAGGAGGTTCCTGCACTTCACTTCCAAGAAAACCGTTACCAGTTTTATGCCCTGCCCTTAGGACTGTCCTTGGCCCCTCGAGTCTTTACAAAATGCCTAGCAGTGGTGGCAGCAGCCTTGAGGAGGAAAGGTCATGACGTCTTCCTGTACCTAGACGATTGGCTTCTGACAGCTCCTACCAAGGAGAAGTTGCTCAGAACTATGGAGGCCACCTTTTATCCTGTTTCAGGGTCTGGGGATAACCCTCAGTCTTCCAAAATCCTCCCCTTGGCCAAGTCAAAGACTCCAGCACATAGGTGTGATTCTAGACACTGAAGAAGGCAAGGCCTTCCTTTCGCTGGACAGAGCAGAATGCCTTCATATTCGAGCTCAGCTGGTGGTGTCATCTCAGCAAGTCCCAGCCAGAATGGTCCTCAGACTGCTGGGGCATGTAGCAGCAGCCATTCTAACAGTACCCTTGGCCTACCTGCACATGAGTGACCCAGTGGAACCTCTGTTCAATGGGATCCACATTCAAACAACTTGGACCTCCCGGTGTTAATATCCAATTCGGTCTGTTGGACTGTGCCATAGTGGCTGAATCACTCCAACCTTTTCCAAGGGTGTCCCCTTCTGTTAGGGAGTCACCTCAGCAAATCCTGACCACAAATGCATCAGATCAGGTTGAGGTGCACACCTGGCTGACTGTCAGACCCAGGGGACCTGGTAACCACTGGAGTAACATCTCCACATCAGTTTCTTGGAGATGCGGGGCAAGTCTGTATGCTCTCCAAGCCTTTCAGATGCATTTGCTCCTGGATCACTTCTTGATCCAGACGGACTTGATGTCTGTAGTCTTTACATAAACGGGGGGAGGGTGCATTCTTACCCACTCTGCAGAGAGGCCATGAGAATGTGGTATTGGGCCATAGATCATCACCTTAGCTTAACGGCTGTGCATGTTCTAGGCATTCAAAACACCTTGGCCAACAGTCTAAGCCGTTCTCGGTCCAAGGTTCACAAACTGGAACTTCTTCCTGCAGTGGCTGAAGATCGCTTAGGCAGATGGGGCTGACCAAACCTCAATCTATTCATGTCCCCATCCAGCACAAAACTGCAGTTTCTGCTCACTAGATCTAGAGCCTGATGTTTTCTGGCCAGATGCATTGTCCCTCTCTTGGACAGGGAGGTTTCTGTATAGCCTCCCCCCCCCCTTTCCATTGCTGCAGAAATATCTGCTCAAATTGTAGTCCGAAGGGGTGGAGATGATCCAAATAGCCTCTTTCTGGCCATGGTAGATTTGGTTTCCACTCCTCCAGCAGCTTGCAATGGAACCCCTCATTCCCCTGCCTCTGTGGTCCGACCTGCTATCACAGGAGCAGGGAACCCTGGTCCATCTGGATCACAAGTCTCTGCACCTTCATGCATGGCTCCTGCAGCTTGGCAATCATCCATTTCAGGGTGCCCCCCCAGGTGGCAGAAGTTCTAGTGGCTGCCAGAAAACACTCCACTAGATCTACTTATGTTGTGAAGTGGAAACTGTTCTGCATTTGGGCCACTGCTCGTCAGCTGGATGCCTATTTGTCCAGAGAATCTTGTTCTGGATTATCTCCTTACTTTGTCTAACTCTGGCCTGAGCTACTCATCCATTAAGGTGCATCTTTCAGTCATCTCTGCATATCATGCACCTATTGAAGGCAAGACGCTTGCTCAACTTGACATATCCCTCACATTCTTGTGGGTATTCTGCATCTGAAGCCTCCAGTATGGGACCCTGTCCCACCTTGGGATCTGTTGTTCATTTTAGAGAAAGCTTACGTTGCCTCCCTTTGAGCCTACTGCAAGTTGCGGGCTTCGCTTTCTGTCGTGGAAAGTGTTATTTTTAGTTGCTATTACTTCTGCTGAGAGGATTTCTGAGCTCCAGACTCTAATGTGTAAAGAGCCTCATTTAGTTTTTTGGACAGGGTATCGTTGAGAACCAGTCCTAAGTTCTTTCCTAAGGTGGTGTCTGAGTTTACTCTGAATCAGAACATCCATCTTCCTGTGCATTACCCAGAGTATTCCAACTCAGATAGGCCTTATTACATACTCTGGATGTCCACAGGGTGCTTAGTTATTATTTGGACCACACCCGAGTCATCAGAAAGACTGATCAGTTGTTTCCTTCACCCCCAAGAAAAGGTGTTTCAGTTTCTAAACAATGTTTGTCCTAGTGGTTGGTTAATTGTATTGTTTACGGCTACCACAAATATGACAAGCCTCTGCTGAGCCCAGTTAAAGGCCATTCTACCAGGGAGGTAGCTACGTCCTTTGCATCTTTCAGAAATGTGCCCATTGCTGACATCTATGCAGTGACCACCTGGAATTCTGTCCAAACCTTCATCCAGCATTACAGTCTGGACATGGCCTCTAGGCGTAGGGCAGGTTTTGGGTTGGCTGTCCTTTGTGGCCTGCTAAGGTCTGCTATATTGAGACCTTTATTCTGACCTCTAACACCTCCCTGCTGACCAGGGTTAGTCCCCTCAGTGCTAGGGACTCCGTCTTATGGTGTAACTTGCTACAAGAGCCCTGTTGAAGTGAGATAGTACAGTTACGCAAGAACTTGCCAGAGCAGTAGATCTTTGAGAGGAGCTCTTGCAGCAGATGCTGCTTTTCACTCCCTCCATCCCCCTGGTGACTGCTTCTCCATCTTTTTTCCTCCGTTCCAGAGGAACACCCCAGTTCTCCTTTGTTTATGCTTGCTGGGGTCTCTGGCAGGAGAACTGAGGTGGTGCTGGGTGACCGCCCCTTTTATACTACAAGGGACATCGGGGGTGGGCCGACATCAGGGGGGTGTCTCCCTGCTATAGACTGCTAGCTAGAAGTTTTCCGTGGGGTCCTGGCATCTGCCAGCTTCAGTCCTTATGGTGTAACCTGCTGCAAGAGATCCTCTTGAAGATCTGGTGTTACGGTAAGTTCTTACGTAACTGTACTTTACTTCCTAAGGTGGTGTCTGAGTTTATACTGAACCAGTCTATCCACCTTCCTTTTTATTTTCTAGAGCGTGCCAATCCAAGGGAAGTACTGCTCCATACATTGGATGTGCGCAGAACTTTGAAGTATTACCTGCTCTGAACCAAGGAATGTAGAAAGTCGAAGCAGTTGTTTTTCCTTTGCCCCAGGTAGAGAGGGTGTTCCGGTGTTTAAACAATGTTTGTCCAAATGGTTGGCTAACTACATTGTGTTCTGCAACAAGTACAGCAGAGAATTGCCTGAAGTGGTCAAAGCTCACTCCACCAGAAGCATGGCTACTAACTCTGTGGCTTGTTTCAGAAGGGTCTTAGCTAGTGATAATTGTGAGGCTGCCACCTGGAGTACTGGCCACACTTTTACCAAGCTCTGCAGTCTGGACACTGCCTAGAGAGCCCGTGCAGGATTTGGCAGGGCTGTGCTGCAGGGCCTCCTGTCTTAAGCTTAAGGTTGGCCTTCCTCCCAGACTGTCTACACCTGTAATTGCTTGGGACTCATTCCTACAGTGTGATCTGATGACTGAGATACCCCTGAAGAAGATGGAACAGTTATGTAAGAACTTACCATAACAGTAGATCATCTTCGGGGTATCTCAGTCGTAAGATCACACCGTAGGAACTTCATCGGTGAAGCAGGATCCACAGGGAAAATTTTTAGCAGTACAACTGGGCCACCCATGCTGTCTATGTCCATCGACTTCAACCCTATAAAGGAGTGAGCAGCCCTGCTCCCTTCTCAGTTCTTTTCCCCAGAGATAAAGGGAGCATAGCTCTAGCCATGCAGGGCAGAGGCGAGAGAGATGCCCAGGCGTATAAGAAAGGCTGGATACACCAGATTGCCAGTTCCAGAAAAGGGCCCCAAAGAGGGGGGGATGGTGGGAGGGAAGACAAACCTGATGATGGAGATCCCCTCTCTACTGTCACGACAAGTTCTTAACTCTTCTTTGTCTCCTGGGCCTCATGACTACAGCCATAGTGACTGTGCCACTGACACATTTTCATATGAGGATACCTCAGTGGACACTCTGGATCCAGTGGGCAGTAGTTGCAGCAGCCATTCACAGAGAAGGTGTGTGTTTTCCCATATCTGGGCGATTGACTCTTGAAGGCCTGCTCCAGAGAGGCTTTGTTCTACTCCCTATCTGACAAGTCAGCTGTTCAATTTGGGGGTCACAGTAAGTGAACCAAAATCTGTTTTGACTCTGTGCCAGAGACAGCAGTAGTACATAGGACGGTCCTGGGCACAAAGGGATCTGCTTTCTTGCCGAAGGACAGGGCAGGCTCTCTGATTGCTCAGGCACACTTGGTGCACTGGAGCCACTTCGTTTCTGCATGAACAGTGTTATGTCTGCTGGGCATTATGGCTGCAGCCATAGTGACTGTGCCACTGGCACGTCTTCATATGAGGATACCTCACTGGACACTCTGGGTCCAATGGGATCAGTTGACAGATGAGCTGGAGCAAATGGTCCTCATCACATTTCCTCTTCAGAGCATTGTTATGGTGGATGGATCATTACAGCCTCCTGAAGGGTGCTCCATTCCTTGTACCAGCTCCTGTGCAGATCCTCGCCATGGATGCGTTGGGCTCTGGCTGGGGTGCTTCTCTCGGTCCTTACCAAACAGTAGCCATGGACAATGGCAGAGGCAAAGCTGCATATAAATGTCCTGGAAATGTGAGCTTTCCTGTACAACCTCCAGGCTTTTCAGAATCATCTCTGCCTCAGTCCTGCTAGTCCAAATGAACAGTATCAGTGTGATGCATTACATCAATGAACAAGGGTGCACTTACCCCATAAATAAATATGATGAGTTCCCCAATGTTCCTTTTAAGACAGATAAAGGGGAGATAAGGATGGAAGGACAATACATAAAACAGAAATAACCTAATCTCAACCCTCAAAAAAACAACAAAGGCTCTCTCATGAAAACTAAGTATAGAATCTTACTATTAATTATTTGACATTTGATACAGACATGTAATCGTATAGTTCAAGCACATGAAAAGTGTGAACAGCAGCAATATCTTGCAATGCTCCAAACTTATGACATATGGTTATACATATGTAAAAATAAACAGCAACGCTCCAATAAAGTATAAAGTAACGTTTCAGAACTGAGTTCCTTCATCAGACTGGGAGCTAGTGTTGCTCTGAAAATAGAAAAAAATGAAGGAGAGCCAATGAATATATGTTTTTTAACATCAAAACAGTGTATATAAAAAAGAAAAGGACAACAACTTAACTAAATAGGTGGAACAAACCTATAAATATTTTCTTCTAAGGCGTTTGTCAACGTTGGCGGTTTTAAACCGGCTTGCTGGGGGAGGGGGATGGCGTCTAGCGCCTACTTGAAACACTCTGAAAAAAGAAGAAATATGAGAAGTCTTAAGCCTAAATTAATGTCTTCAGGTGAAAAAATGATTATTATTATAGAGAAAAAGCTTACTGTTGAGAAAAATTCCCAAATGGAGCAATTATCAGGACAGAAACTTGCGAGGTATCAATAACGCTATGTACAAAAAGAAAAAATGAAAAGTTTTACTTTCCGGTTTTTAATCCTGAATTGGGATAATATAGTAAATAAAAATAGTATACCTCATAAAAATAAATTCAAAATGTAAAAATTCTTTTTATATCTATTCAAATCTCTGCAACAGAATAAGAAATACTTGTCAATTAAAAGATTTCGCATTTCTTTTAATAATCTTTAAATCCAGAAAGGCTATCTCTTGGATATCATAATTCAAAGTGAATTTTAAGTTATTACTTTCTTCCAAGTAGTGGTGAAATTGATGAATATTTTCTACTGTGCCATTCCAGATAATCAATATATCATCAATGTAACGCTTATATAAAACAATGTTGGGTGTATAAGGATTTGTGTTAGACTCAATAAATTGTTTTTCAAAATGAGCCATATACAAGTTGGCATAAGTGGGGGCTACTGTTGCTCACATAGCTGTGCCAATCTTCTGCAGGTATTTCTGATTCTCAAATTGAAAATAATTATTCTCCAATATCAATTTGGTCAGTTGTAATAGAAAATGTTTATCCAGTATATTTACATATCGATTTGATAAAAAATATTCTAAAGATTGTAAACCTTCAGTGTAGGGAATACTGGTGTAAAGTCAGGTGCATGGTAACTTACGGCGTTTTGTTCAATGGCGGCGGCTTTCCCTGCGAAATTAAAAAACTTTCTAATGGGTCTTTTAAGTTCCTTGTGAGCAGTACCTTACCGGTAAGAACTTTTGTATCTCGCTTTAATAGACATGATCGAGTAAAGATCTTTATCTTTTAATTGACAAGTATTTCTTATTCTGTTGCAGAGATTTGAATAGATATAAAAATAATTTTTACACTTCGAATTTATTTTTATGAGGTATACTATTTTTATTTACTATATTATCCCAATTAAGGATTAAAAACCGGAAAGTAAAACTTTTCATTTTTTCTTTTTGTACGTAGCGTTATTGATACCTTGCAAGTTTCTGTCCTGATAATTGCTCCATTTGGGAATTTTTCTCAACAGTAAGCTTTTTCTCTATAATAATATTCATTTTTTCACCTGAAGACATTAATTTAGGCTTAAGACTTCTCATATTTCTTCTTTCTTCAGAGTGTTTCAAGTAGCGCCAGACGCCATCTCCCCAGCAAGCCGTGTAAATATTTATATGTTTATAGGTTTGTTCCACCTATTTAGTTGAGTTGTTGTCCTTTTCTTTTATATACACGTTTTTGATGTAAAAAAACGTATATTCATTGGCTCTCCTTCATTTTTTTTCTATTTTCAGAGCAACACTAGCTCCCAGTCTGATGAAGGAGCTCAGTTCTGATATGTTACTTTATGCTTTATTGGAGCATTGCTATACATTGTTGCTGTTTATTTTTACATATGTATAACCATAAGTTTGGAGCATTGCAAGATAGTGTTGCTGTTCACACTTTCCATGTGCTTGAACTATATGATTATATGTCTATCAAATGTCAAATAATTAATAATAAGATTCTATACTTAGTTTTCATGAGAGAGCCTTTGTTGTTTTTTTGAGGGTTGAGATTAGGTTATTTCTGTTTTATGCACTTACCCCATACCCTGTGCAGGGAAGCAATGAGAGCATGGTACTGGGCTTTGTCTCATGACCTTCAGCTGGCTGCTGTGTCTCTCCCTGGTCTCCAAAACATCTTGGCAGACAGGTTAAACAGGTCCCAGTCAGTGGTTCACAAATGGGAACTGCTGACCTCCATGGTAAAACATCTTTACAAGACTGGGTCATCCAGAGCTGGACCTTTTTGTGTCCATACACTTAAGAAAAACTGCTGCATTTCTGCTCTCATCAGTGCCTTTTTTTTTTTTTGGCAAGACTTGTTTCTCTTGAAAAGGAAAATTCCAGTATGCATTCCCCCTTCCCCTAATACAGAGGGTTGTTCTCAAGCTGCAGCTGGAGAGTGCCGCTCTCATCATCATTGCTCCATTATGGCCTCGCCAGATATTGTTTCCACTCATTCAGCATCTGGTGGTGGAGCATCGTGTACCTCTGTGTTGAGGCCAGTTGTCACAGGGTAAGGAGTCCCTGGTCCATTCAGCCCCAAAGTTCCTGCAGCTACATGCATGGCTCCTGAAAACCTAGCCATTGCATGTTTTAGGGGTATCCCCTAAAGTTTCCGATGTTCTACTTGTGACTAGAAAGCCTACTACCAGCCATACTTATTCACTTAAGTAGAAGCATTTAAAGTCGTGGTCTGCATCCCGGAATTATGGACCTGTGGATTCTGTGTTGGAATACGTGCTTTCCATGTCTGACTCTAGCCTGCGATATTCCTCTATCACGGTGCATTTGGCTGTTACACCAGTTTTCTATGCCCCATTAATGGTCATATGATTGCCCAATTAGAGGTATCGTGTTCAATTTTGAGATAATCTTCATATAAAACCTCCTATCCATAATCCGTTCCCATCTTGGACTTGACTTTCATTCTTGAGAAATTGACATTGGCTCCTTTTGAGTCTGCAATGAGTTGTGGCTTATGTTTTCTGTCATGGAACACATTATTTTTATTTGCTATGACCTCTGCTCAGAGGATTTCCAAACTTCAAGCTCTCATGCGCGAGACTCCTTATTCAATTTTTCGGAGTGTCTATGTACAAATCATAAGTTTCTACTGAAGGTGATATCGGAATTTACGCTGAACCAAACTGTACACTTTCTTGTTTATATCCCTAGCATGCCAGCCAGGGTGAGGCACTGCTCCATACTTTAGATGCACATAGATCACTGAGATACCGTGTTGATCATATGAAGGACTGCAAAAAGTTCTCTCAGCTTTTTGTTTCATTCACCTCTGGGAAAGAGGGTGCTCCTGTGTATAAACAATACTTGACGAAATGGCTGGCACATTGTGTTATATTTATAGGAAGTATGGTAAGGAACTTCCTGGTGTTCTTCATGGTCACTCCACAAGGGCTGTGGCCACTTCTGTTGTGTATTTCAAAAATATCCCTGCTGTCGACATGTGCTGCAGCCACATAGAGCACTGTTCAGTCTGGACATCATCTCTTGTAGACATGCTGGATTTGGGCTTGCTGTACTGTAAGGCCTTCTGACTTGATTACATATCAGACTGTCATCCTCCCAGTTTACTTTGTACTGCTTAGGAGTCATTCCAAAGGTGTGGCCAAATGGAGGAGATATCCTCTGTGAAGGTGGAATAGTTATGCAAGAACGTATCGTAACAGTAGATCTTTGAGACAATCTCCTCCATTAGGCCATGCCATACCCTCCCTCCTTCCTTCCCCCAGTTCTGTATCCTGACGATTGTCAGATGCTTTACTCCATCCATCATTCTTTCCACTTCCATGCCTCTCCTTGTATGCCTGTACTGGTTTAATCTCCTGGTTCTTCATGTTTGGATTCCCTCCAAGGCTAATTTTCGGGGAACTGAGGAGTGATAGGACCACAAGTGTTGTATATGCATCAGTGCTGCACATCATTCAGGGTGGCCCCTGGCTAGCAAAATGTTTCCAAGTGGTCTTGACGCTGATGGCTTACAGTTGCAATGGTGTGGCCTATTGGAGGAGATCCTCTTGAAGATGTAGTGTTACTGTAAGTTCTTGCGTATCTGTACTTTCCTGTTACTGTCTGTGGCCATTTCCTGTGCTTATTTTCACAGTGTGTCTACTGAAGACATCTGTGCTGATGCCACTTGGAGCACTGTTCATATGTTCATGAAACATTAAGTCTGGACATGGTCTTTCACAGATGTGTTGGATTTGACCATACTGTCCTGCAAGGCCTACTGTCTTGGGATCCTTAGATCCTTCCTTCTTCTCTTGGTGCTTTGGTACTGCTTGGTTATTTTTCCCATGATGTGATTCAGTGGAGTGAGATGTCCTTGAAGCAGATGGAGCAGTTACTTACTGAAACAGCAGATCTTTGAAAGAATCTCCTCCGCTGAGCCACAGTTCACCCACCCACCTTCCCCCTTTTTATCAGGTAATTTCATTTCTAGGATCGTGGCTATGTTGTTCATCCACGCATCTTGGCATGTCCTTTTCCCTTTAAGGATCACCGGAAGGTCTTCAAGCTAGCTCCTCCCACACACCCTGGTGGTATATCCCTTGGCTCCACCCCATGATGCCAGATCTTCCATTCCACTGAAAGATTCAGGTTGCCTCCTTCGTGCTTCCGTATTTACCCCTGGCTGCAATACTTTTGGTTATTCTGAAAATTTGTCTAGTTCACATTAGCGATTGCGACGGTTTATCTTAGATTATGGAAGACAAGTCTTCCCGGATTTCGCCGATGTTCGTACGGCCAGAAGATGTTGCGCACCAATCCCCACACCGCTTGCATCTATTGCTTGGGTGTCGACCAGGACAACTCGAAGTGCGATTCTTGTCTTGCATTTCACCTTAATGTCCTCAATGACCATCTCGCACGCCTGAAGTTGGGGAGGCCGCAAAAATGGAACCCTCCAGTGAAATCAAAGGAGGCTCGGTGGGCGGTTTCCGCAGCCAAGCGATCTGCCGAGCAGTTGGAATGCATGCAAGCCTTCGAGGAGGAAGCAGCTCGTGCTGGGGAATCTTCTCTCAGAGCTTCTTCGTTCCGCTCAACCGGGGTTCCACTTTCTCAGGTTCTTTCCGAGAGTTGCGTCAGTCTCTTCCAACTAAGGGAGAGGGTCCTGCGGGCACGCACTCCTTTCTGTCCCTTAGCGGGAAATGGACCTGGGATCGTCTTCGTCTCAGCGAAGACATTCTTGGGATTGGGAGAGATCTCTATCCCAGGAACTGGCAGTCTCGACTTCGGTTGAAATTACCTCTTCGGTCCCTGGCTTCTTGGCTTTGCCGTCCGGCCAGTCGACCGAAGTGTTTGATCGACGTTGAAATAATCATTGATCCGATCAATCCATTGTTGCTGACTCCGGTCGACTATTGTCTCAATCGGACCCTGGTCCTTTCTTCCCCCGACGAGGAGACCCAGCCTGCTGGGAATCCCATCAAGGAAGTGGTCCCTGACCCTGGGAAATAACCGGTCCTGCCAGTGTCTCCCGAACAACAAAATTGGCATGTCCAACCTCGGGGAAGAGCCACAAGTGCTCGAAAAAGAGACGACGCCATCGGTCATCCTCATCCTCCTTGGATGAGGAGAGGCTCCTGCGGAAACTCTGTCGGTGCTATGAGGGCCTCATGTGGCAACAGCTGATTTTAACCGGTCACAAGCCGACCCCAGCTTCTACCCTGGCCATTACTTGGCTTTCACCTCCCAGGCCGAGGCCAACTCCTTCAGAGTCGATTAAGTCTGTTCCCCCACCCGCAGAGCTGGTGAAACCTCCGGTTCGTCCTAAACCGGTCTCTCCACTGATAGTGGTGGAACTACCGTCCAAGCAGCCTGTGGGAGGGGCTCCTTTTAAGGAAGCTAGAACTGACACCGGGCTTCCCCGGCATCTTTCAGTCACTGTAACCTGGACCGCCCTCGCCGAGTCGAAGGTGACCTGGGCGGTCGACCGTTGTATCCAGATTTCTCAGATTCGGACGAGACCAGCCTACATTCTCATCCTGAGGATGATGAATCGGCTGGTGGGAAAGAGACAAAGGAAGGTCCTTCATCCTTTCAGGGCATACGTCGCCTCATCTCTGAGTCTACAGGGATGCCCCTGGAACCTATCCAGAAAAAGGTGGAGTACCCTCTCACGGACATCCTCAAGAGAGGGGATACCCCAACGGAGGCCTTTCCTGTGGCAGAGGCCATAGTTGGCCTGGCCTTAGAACTTTGGTAGAACCCTGCCTCTTGTCCAGCTCCATCTGCCCGCATGGCCCCCAAGTATGTGGTGCCCATGGGGGGTCCCTTGCGGGGTTCACAGAGCATCCTTCGGTCAAGAGCCTGGTGACCGCCTCTGTGTTCAGGCATACTGGCAGTTCTGCCGACACTGATCAACCCCCCCCCTCCCCCGAGAAGGAATCCAGAAACCTGGATCTTTCAGCTCGGAAGGTCTATGCAGCCTCGTCTTTAGGCCTCCATCAGGCAAGTTTAGCTGTCATCATGACACACTTCTCCCATGCCCTTTTGGGGTCTTTGGATGAAGTCCTCCCACATCTCCCCGCGGACATGAAGACCACGGTCAAGCAAGTCAGGGACCAGGGCTGGGCTGTTGCCAAACAGCAGCTCCAGATGGCCCTGGACATTGGGGACTCTTGGGCCTGTTCATTGCCAGCCGCAGTTGCCTCTCGCCGCAGGACTTGGCTGAGGCGCTCCTCTTTCATGGCAGATACTTGGCACAAACTACCTGATGTGCCTTTCCTGGGCACCAATCTCTTCGGCCCAGGTGTGGCTGGTCACCTTCAGCGTATTGAGCAGTCCAGTGCCACCATGGACGCCACTTCTGCTAAAGATTCTTCGAGAAGAAAGCAGCAGAAGTATTTTTGGCACTCTTCCCCTGCGGCCCAGCAACCCTCCTTTCAAGGAGGGCAGCAGCAGGCTTAAGCTTGGCACCCCCAGCCCAAGCCCGGGCCCTCCCAGGTCTGTAAAGGAGGCAGAGGTTCAGTCCTGGATCCTCCTCCTCCAAGCCTGCTCAGTGACGCGGCAGGGGCTGCCACCCCCTCTTCCGTCACACCAGCTCTGGGTCCTCCTGTGGGGGGGGGGGCAGCTCCGCCACTTCCTTTCCGCCTGGTCTGCTGTCACCATGAACAGGTGGGTCTTGGAGGTGGTCGGTCTGGGACTGCCTCTGGAATTCGAGCAATGCCCTCCAAGCTGAGCTCGTGCTGCACGGGAGGAAAGAGTATCCGCCCATGCTCAGCTCCTCCGCAAGGAGGCAGTAGCTCCAGTGGCGGATTCTCCAGCAGACCCAGGCTTTGTCTCCAGGTACTTCTGGTGCCCAAGCGGACAGGTGGCCGGCACCCCATTCTAGATCTGCACGACCTAAATCAGTATCTCAGGTCATGCACCTTTCAGATGGTCACTCTCTCCCAGATCATACCATCCTTGGAGCGAAACATGTGGTTCTGTTCACTGGATCTGCAGGACTCATTCTTTCATGTCCCAATCCATCCATCTCATTGGCGGTTCCTCCACTTCAGAGCCAAAGGCACTCTATATGAGTTCTGAGCAATGCCATTCGGCCTGTCATCGGCCCCACGGGTCCTCACCAAATGCATCGCAGTAGTGGCAGCCTATCTTGGGTATTGGGTGGGGGGTGTCAGAATTTACCCCTACCTCAATGATTGGCTCTTAGCAGGTCCCACCCAGCAGGAGGTGGAGAGGTCCAGGGACCTGGCCCTCCAGACCTCCTCCCAACTCAGCCTCCTGATCAACAAAGCCAAGTCGGAACTCATGCCTTCCCAGGTGATGTGCTTCATCGGGGCAGAGCTCGACTCTAGTCAAGCCAGAACTTGGCTCCCGGCGGACAGGATGGAGGTTCTCTCCTTCTTTGCCCAATCATTTCTGGTTGGGCAATTGCACCCTGCCCGGGACTTTCTGCGCCTTCTGGGTTACGTGGCAGCATGTGCCTCCATGGTCCATTGAACCCAGTGGCACAAGCGTCTGCTCCAGTGGAAGCTGGCCACCCAGTGGACTTAGCGCCACAGTCATTTCAACCAGCTGATCACTATAACCCAGAAGATGTGGGATGCTCTCCAATGATGGACCGCCCCAGACCGGTTGCAGGAAGGGATCCAGTTTGTCCACCCTAGCCGACGACCATCCTCGCAACCAATGCCTCTCATAGGCTGGAGAACCCACGTGAGGGACAAAAGGGCTCATGGGTTCTGTCCCCTCGAGGAGTCCTGATACCACATCAACCTGTTGGAGCTTGGAGCAGTCAGACTGGCACTGTCGGCTTTCGCTCCTCAGCTCCGGGGTCAAGTGGTTCAGGTCCAGATGGACAATACCATGACCATGTACTACCTCAACAAACAGGGCAGCATGTATTCCTGTCTGTTTTGCAGGGAGGCACTCCACATCTGGACCCTCTTTAGCCGTCTGGAGGCAGATCTCCTAGCCATTCATGTGGCAGGAGCCTCGAACTATCTGGTGGATGTTTTCAGCCACTTAGGCGAGACATCCCACAAGTGGTCTCTCCATCCAGAGGTAGCTTACAGCCTGTTCTCCCACTGGGGTAAACTGATGGTGGACCGGTTTGCCTCCAGGGACAACACCAAGCTGAGGCTGTTCCATGCCCGCCCCCTTAGCAGGGCTCGCTGCAGGGGGATGCCTTCTTGAGGCCGTGGACCCCAGGCCTCTTCTACGCCTTCCCTCCATTTTCTTTGATCCACAAGGTGCTCCTCAAGGTGAGGAGGGACAAGGTGAAGGTGATTCTGGTAGCCCCAGACTGCCTGTGCCAGTTCTGGTATCCAGATGATCTCTGCCTCAGCTGCAGGCCCCCAGAGCAGCTTCCAACATGCCCAGACCTGATCTCTCTCAATCAGGGGAAGGTATACCATCCGAACCTTCAATCCCTGCACCTCACAGCCTGGTACCTGAGCGGCTAGAGTTCCAGGCTTTGCGTCTTTCCGAGGATGTCCTCACCGTGGTGGAGGCATCCAGAAAGGAATCGACCACTAAATGTTATGCCTTCAAATGGAAAAGGTTTTCCATTTGGTGTCAGGGCAAGGGCCTGGACCCTCTATCCTGTCCAGTGGCTAACATTCTCGACTACCTTTGGTCTCTGTCCAAAGGGGGTCTTCAGTCAACAACCCTTAGGGTGCACCTGGCAGCCATCTCTGCTTACCGGGCACGGGACGGTCAGCCGACGTTGGTGCAGGAAACAGTGGTTGGGCACTTTTTCAAAGGCATGGATCACATATCCCCTCCATTGTGTGAACCTTCACCTTCATGGGATCTACTGCTGGTACTGGCAAAGCTCATGGGCAAGCCATTCGAACCAGTGCACAAGTGTGCATTGTCACACTTGTTGTGGAAGACTGCCTTCCTGGTGGCTCACGTCTGCCAGAGGGACAGGAGCTCCATGCGCTTTTGGTGGACTCACCTTATCTGGTCTTCCACAGGGACAAGGTTGTCCTACACCCCCACCCGAAATTCCTTTCAAAGGTGGTGTCAAGAGTTTCACCTTAACCAGGTGTTAACTCTGCCAGTATTCTACCCTAATTACACTTCGGAGGCTGAATACAAGCTCCATACCCTGGACCTGAGATGAGCCCTCTCCTGTTATAAGGAGAGGATGGCAGAAATTCTGGGAGAGGTTCGCCAGCTGTTTGTCACCTACGCTGGAGCTGCTTCTGGCAGACCTGCAGCAAAACAAACTATTGCAAGGTGGATTACATCTTGCATATGTCTGTGCTATGAGTTGGCGGGCATGGAGCCTCCCAGAGGGATAAGGACTCATTCTACCCCTCATACCACTGCATCGGTGGCTGCTTCCAGTCACACCCCTTTTCTGGAAATCTGTTGGGCTGCTACCTGGAAGTCGGCAAACACCTTCATTGCCTGTTACCACATTGACCTTGAGTCACACCGGGATGCTGGTTTTGGGGCCTCAGTTCTCCAATCTCTTTTCCCCAAGTGAGTATCAGTGTGGGTGTGCGCCTTGCCTCCCTCCTTCTGGAGAATTGTTAGGAATCTGCCAAGAAGTGTGGCTGAACAACATCCACAATCCTAGAAAAACAGGTTACTCACCTGTGACAGTAGTTCTAGGAGTGGGATATGTTCATCCACATGAACCCACCCAACCTCCCCAGCTGCAGACTCACAACCCCTGGCTTCCAGTGAGCTAAGATCTGGCGTCATGGGGTGGAGCTGAGGGATATACCACCCAGGTGGGTGGGAGGAGCCAGCTTGAAGATCTTCCGGCGATCCTTAAAAGGAAAGGGACATGCCAAGAAGTGTGGATAAACATATACCACTCCTAAAATTACTGTTACAGGTGAGTAACCTGTTTTTTTGTTTGTTTTTTTTCTCCCTGCCTACATTCGCATGCTGGTTCTCCTCATGCCTGATTGGAGCATACTAATAATCAAGTTTCCATATCCTCTCCTGTATGTCTGTTTTGGCCCTGGTTACTTTGGTCCCTGCCTGTTCAGTGATCTCTGAGCTTCTTTCCATTAAGGAACTGAGATATATTGGGGCCGCCCATGTTATTTAGGTGGTAACCACAGACATAGACAGCCCTATCTAGCAGAAGTTTCTGGGTTGTCCTGACATCGACAACTTACAGTTCTACAGTATGATGTGGCTCAATGGAGGAGATTCTGTCTTCTGTTATGGTAAGTAACTGCTTTTTTCTGTACTGGTGCTCCTGCTGCTGGTTCCTGCAGTAGTATTCAGGGTGCCTATACCAGTGCTGCGCCCTTCCTCTGAGGACAGTCAGGTGGCTGCATTCACTGATGCTGCCCTGTACTAGGCTAGCAGGGGCATGGGGGAGTGAATACCAGCTGGCTTGCATCCTCCCTTTTCTGAAACTGTGTGCCACACCTCCTCTGTAGCAAACCTGGCCCCCAATGGGATCCAGCATGGGACTCTGGAGTATAGCCTGCAAATGTTGACCACCAGGCCAGCTTGCTTCAGCTTGGTGGGAGTCCTATTATTTTACCAATTTGTCACTGCACTTGTATCATTTTTTTTTTTTTCTGTGTTCTGTAATTTTAAGAAAGTTTCTGTATCATTTTAATTAAAAATATGACTGACTTTACTTTTAGAAAATTGGGGAGGAGTATGTGAAAGACCTGAGTCAGCTCCAGAAATTGAAACAGTTTGTCAATGATGAACTGTTCATACGGGAAGTGTCCACGATTAAGCAGGTAAAGTTGTGGAAATGGAATCTTATTATTCTGCTTGATTTTCAAATGTTTGCATTTACCGTACTGACTTTAGTTCCTGTTCTGCTGCTCCTAAGCAGGAGAACAAACTGAAGTTTGCTCAGTACCTTGAGAAAGAATATAATGTGAACATCAATGTAGACTCCATCTTTGATGTGCATGTCAAAAGAATCCATGAGTACAAACGGCAGCTTTTGAACTGCTTGCATGTTATCACACTCTACAATCGTAAGTTGTTTTTGCTAGTATATCACTGTTTTGAAAGAGGAAAATTTAGGATTCTCATGACAATGCATAAGATTTGTTTATTTGTACATTGGTGACTGGGAAAGGCTCATGGAGTGGAAACACATTTCCAGGTGTAACCTAAGGCAAGAGTAACAGGTTGAAGAAAAAAAATTAAAATAAAGGCACAATTATGCAAATGACAGACGAGCTTCTCTGATTAAAATTTCGGTGGTGGTGGTGGCAAAGAGGAAGACATTAGACAAAAATATTAAGAATTTTAAAATACTTAAAGGTGCTAACAGCAGCGATCCTAGGAGGCAGTCATAATGGATGATGATTGAATTAAGGTGCTGCAGCAGTTGTATTATAACTGAAGCAGTCAAATAAAGCTATTGGGAGAAGTGCAGGGGATGGAGAATGACAGCTGGGGGGAGCAAAAGGAGCAGAGAGAGAAGCGAAGGAAGTGGAAAGCAACAGCTAAAGGGGTCAGGTGATTTAGGAATAAATGTAAAACTATAGGAAAGCAAAGATTAATTTTTTCCAAAAACAATTGAATAATATGGGTGATTTCAAAAAAAGTTTGGCAAACCCTAAATCAAATGTTGGGTAGAAGTAAAAATAATTTCCCATATCACAATCAAAATGAATAATGAACTAATTGATTCCCTTGTTGAGGTAGCTGGGTTATTTAATGACTTTTTTGTAATCTGGAGGACCTCAGGAAAAAAAATGTTGCCCAAGAGTCAGTCCCCTCGAAATCCATTCATACTAATCATGTCCTCTCTTTATTTTACATTTCTTACACGAACCGTGGTTATGGATTATATATGAAAAAGTAATCTTAAATCATCTATTGAACTGGATCGAATAGATTTTCAGTTAATTAAAATGGCCTGTCCTTCTATTCCAATTCCCCTTAACCATTTATTTAATCATTCCCTGTGTCAAATATTCCCCAAATATTGGAAAACCGCTACCATAAAACCAATCCATAAATCTGTACCCAAGTATATTTTATCTAATTATCATCCTATTTCCAAACTCTTCTCTCCCCAAATTATCAAAACTCCTTGAGAAAATTGTATGTGATTAGGTGAATGAATATCTTAAGTATGACCTTTTGTCTGGGACGCAGCATGGTTTCAGACTGGGTTACAATACTGCGGCCTTGGTGGGTTCGTGGATTATGTCCTTGGGGCTGTGGATAAGGGGCTCCATGTGGCATCAGTTTTCATGGACCTCACCAAGGCCTTCGACGTGGTTGACCATGACAAACTTCTGTGTACCATGCTGAATCGGGGTCTCTCAGCTGATTCAGAAACCATCTGCAGGGCAGATCCCACTGTGCTGCTGTTGAACAGAGTCGATTCGATTTTAAGGAGCTATGTTGCAGAGTCCCTCAGGTATCCATATTGGGCCCTTTATTATTTTCTGTATTTTTTTTAATCCTTTGGAAATCTTGTAGTATGCAGACAATGCTATTTTGCTTAGCTCTGATAAAGATTTTGTTTACAAAAAATCCTTCAAAGTGTTTTTAATCATATTCTCAACTGTGTTTTGTTTCACGTTACTTCTCAATTAAAAAAAAAAAAATAAAATCCATGTTTTTTTCCCGCCTCAGTAAACCACTGTCACATGGTATTCAGATTTTTTATATTAATGGTCTTCCCACTGATTGTGTGGATAGCTTCTGTTACCTGGGGATTACTCTGGATGAAAATTTTACATTTGACCTTCATGTTGTCCAGTTTATCAAGGTAATACGCAACAGATTGGATTTGCTATATAGAATGAATCAGTTTTTGGTTCCTGAGTCATGAAGGTCGTTGGCAAATAGTCTGCTGTTAGAGTTTGATCATGGTACCATTTTTTTATCTATTTGTTCTATAATCTATTCAATAGATTAAACATAATCTTCAATTCCATATGTAGGTTTGCTACTAGGTTGAGGGGATCAACTCACCACTGTCAGTTGTATAGTTCAGTGGGATGTCTTTCATTCAAACAGGCTGAATTTAAAGCTTTGAACTTTTTGCACAAAATTGCCCTTGACACTGTGACAAATTTCCGAGATGTACTAACATGTTTTCCACCAGGTCTCAAAAGAAATATGATTTCCATTCCTCATGTCAACTGAACATTTAGTCCGAGATCTTTCAGATACAAAGTGATTACTCATTACAGCAGCTTACCTCTGTCTCTTATGAGTGGTGTACAATTATCCTCATTTAAATCTGAGTTGTATAACATGTTGCTGGATTCCAATTGTGTATGTCTTAAGTAATGTTTTAATGCATTTTATGTACTGGTCGCTGTGAAATGGCATTATTGCTAATCTGCTTCCCAGTTTAAATAAAAATGAAATGAAAAAGGTGATTGGGGGCGGGATGTGGATGGGACACGATTAGGGGGAGAAAAGGCACAGGAAGAGATGAAGTGGGAACTGAGGGGAGAGGAGCAGCATTTATAGAGGTAAGGATGTAGATGGAGAAGGCAGAATGCTCCATAGAGATTTTGCCGTAGAGGATGAAAAGGAGCAAGTATCAGAAGAGAAGAGTGGAGTGAGTAGGAGGAAGGGATAGAAGGGAAGACAGGTAAATAGTGAAAGCAACAATTTTTAATGGAAGGTGAAGTGGGAAAGGCAGCTAAACTACAGACACTGGAATATGAGTTGAGGCAGAGAACAAGATAAGACGCAGGTTGTTAGGTGTGAAGCAACAAAAGTGTGGAAAGGTGGGGTGGGTGGGTCCTGTCTGGCTACAGTGTTTTTTTTATTTGTTTTTTGGGGGCACTGTAAATATCCACATAGTCAAACACTAGCAAAATCATCATAAGTATGATTCATGGTGGACCTTGAGCAGAGGGCAGGTCTTGTTTTGGTACAGTGCATTAGGCTTGTATCGGAGTTTAGTAAGCATGGCGTAGATATGGGTGGAGAGTTATATCCAGCCGCCCATCGAGGTACTTGAAGCAGAAAGGTTTTTAACTTGTTCTCAAAGCAGCAGCACTGTTTAATCATTAAGTATTTTTCAGTTCCCAGATTTTAGCATCGTCTGGTAGTTCAGTATTCCCTGTTTTACTTTTGGAGCTTTTTGTTTTCTGTTCATGGTTTCCCTTGATTTTTTTTTTTTTCTTAAACAAACTTCTAATATTGAGAGGTTCCACAGGAAGCTCATCAGCACCCATGCCATTTCCTGTTTCTTAGTCATTTATTTACATGGCTTGGTTCTGTGATGTTTGCAAAGGAAGGGGTGTTGCATGCCAGTTAAATCGGACAGAACAGTACCGTCCCTTTTCTCTCAGAATCCAGCATGGTGCTTCTGGCACTGGTCTGTGAAAAGCTGTTCAAAAAGTAAAGGATACAAGGAAAATGGGCAAAAAACTGCAAAAGGTTTTTTGTTGTAGGGCTTGTCTGAGAGAACAATTAATAAAAAGAACATTTTTAATAATTAGTACTGCTGATTTTTGTAGTTTTTTATACTTTTTATTTATAGCATTTTATGAATTACAGCAGATACTATATTCATACAACACCATCAAAAGAAGACAATCTTATAGACCATGGAACTGGTCTATCAGATACAGCAAAAGCATTAAATTCCTTCAGGATAATTATGTAGAATAGTCCACTCTCACTTCCTCGATGCCTAGAAAGGGCGTCAGCAAAAATTTCCTGCCTCTTGCAGGATAGATGAATGTAAGGGAGGCTGTAATTCACACAATGGAGCCCCCAAGAAAGGAAAACTGAAGGTCTGGGCTTAATTAAGTTAAATCGCACCCATACCCTTAAGCACATACCAGATGGTTGGTAGGGAAACAGGTTATTCTAAGAACATTTAACAAAGTTCACAAATTGAGTGGAGCTAGTCACACTCCAACTATATTTTGGACTCCAGTATGATAAATGATTCATGCGTTATTGCATATAGAATGTTATTAGAGCTACAACAATATGGCAGAGGAAATATCACAGATACATTATAAAGCAGCATTAATAATTCATTTCAAACTATTATTCCATAACTGTGTAAGGTTATAATAACTATTAGATTAGGAGACATTAATTCACCAAAGTTACTTATCAGTCATTAGAGTCTGAATTGGCATCCTCTACAGTTCCTTTCTCTTGACAGGGGTGCTGTTCCTCTAGAAGACATGAGGCAAATACAGCAGCAGCATCAGGATCTGTGAAAACATGGGACTTATTCTCAGACTGAATATGCAGAAGAGCAGGGAATTGAAGTTTGGCAGAGATACCGTTAGCAAGCAGGAGTTTTTTTGTTTCTTGCAGGGCGTTTTTTTTTTTTTCATTTGCGTTTGTGATTAAATGTCCGGGAACAGTGCAATTCTACTGCCTTCCCAACTAAGGTCTCCTCTCTGTCTGGCAGCCTGAAGCAGGGAAATATGGAGCTCCGGGCTCGATAACGTTATAATGGCAGTAGGTGGTCGCTCTTTGGTGCTGTTTCTAGGCTGAGGTCTGATCGGGATGGCAAAGGCCTTCATGATGGTAGTACATGCTGAATCAGGAGGTAATAGTGCCAGGTCTTGAAAAATCAGCCGTTGTACCGCCATCAAAAGTTCTGTTCTGCCTGCCAGCCTGGGAGGAAATCCAACGATGCGGACATTCGCCTGCCACTGGGCATTTTCCAAAGACTCTACCTTGGAGTGGAGAAACTGTAAGTCCCAGATGAAACTGGCATCTCTCTCCCGCTCGGACTCCGATCAGATCTCTAGGAGTTGTGCCATATTTGTCTGCACTTTGCTCTCAAGGTCCGCGAAATGAGCTTCCACAGCCACCAGCCTCCGATTAGTGTCTTCCCCTGTCACCTGTATTTTTTCCAACATAGCCATTGTCTGTGGATGTGGGGTTTCTGCAGACCTCGTGTCGACCAGTGCCATAGGCCCACTTGCAGTAGTTTTTGAGCCGGCCGCTGAGGATATATAAGCATCAAGATTATGCGCTGCATGCCTATCCTTTTTCGGTCCCATAATTGCTGTCCAGAGACAATCAGCAATCAAACGCCACTTGTTGAATGGGATTTAGAGCAGTTTGAATAGTAAAAATGGTATCTGATAAGCGTCACGATCTGCTGCATTAGGAAAATACGTCTGCCATGTTGAAAGCTCCACAGCCCCCCCCCCCCGTACTGCTGATTTATAGTATAAAAGCTCTTCTCAGTTTCAAAAAAGGTTTTACGTACTTTTTGTAATTATACATTAATTAAATGTTCCAATAAACAATACAGGTATAATATGCCATGGAACATGTATTAAGATTCTTTTGTAAGACCATCATACCGCATAATGGTGAAATAAGTAGCTAGCTATTCAAGAACATGTAGTTGTTGTTTTTTTTTGTTTTTTGTTTTTTTTTTGTTTTTGTTTTTTAAGTTTTACGTTTAACAGTAAAAATTTCAATATGAATCTGTAGTGTATACACCCTAGCAAAGTAATGGATATTTTGCAACAGTATTTGTTGTATAAACACACAGGGTGTTGGCACCATATGGGGCAAAACAGAAAAATAATTCAACATATGCATGCTGCAGAAAATAGCCATATGAACCACAATGCCTGGACATCTGTATTAAAGCTGTGTACAAGTTTGATCACCCGGCATGTACTAGGTGTATTAAGGTCCAGAGAACCAAATATAGTAACATCATAATTTCTGTATAGCTTCACATTGTCCATTGATATTGGGGAACTTTGTATCTTCATGTATACAAGTGCTCTTATTGTATGTACATTGCTTTTTCTATGTTCTCATACACCCCCTTATTCTGTATTCCTCTCATCTCAATGCTTTTGTATAAGATGCTCATGACAGTGTTTATATTGTGTGTTCCTAATCCTCTGTACTCTTCCCCGGGTCGCCCCTGAAAAGGAACTGCATGGTCTGTGGGCTTACCCGGTCACCAAAATTAAATAAATTGGAAGGATAGATCTTACTTCGAGACACAGCTCTTGCAGCAGGTAACACCATTAGGACTGAAGCCGGCAGGCGCCAGGACCCCACGGAAAACTTCTAGCTAGCTATCTTCAGCGGAGACCGCCCGACGTCGGTCCGCCTCCGGCGTCAGGCGTGTAGTACATAAGAGGCGTCCCCAGATTCCCTAGTTCTTTCCGCCGTCAACTTGCAAGTCTCGACCCTTCGGTTCCAATTCTAGCGAGCGACGCATGGTAAAGTTTTTCCTTCGGAAAATTTGTTTTTTCTTCGGTCAGTTTATTGTCTGATGTCCTCTCCAACCTCCGGTCATTCTTCGAAGTGTGCCTGTGGGAAGCAGATCCCTTTTAAGGATCCGCATTCGGCCTGTGTCCGGTGCTTAGGCCCAGACCACGACACCCGGTCCTGCTCCTTTTGCCTAGGTTTCAACAGCAGAACCCGGATCCGTCGCCAGAAGGCCCTACAGGCGTTCCTGCTCGAGGAACAACTCAAGACCATGGCCTCCAAGGGGGATTCTTCGGAGAAGGCCCGCAAACATTCAGAGAAGCGTAGGGAGAAGGCCCCTTCCAGGTCCCTGTCTAGGGCCTCTGATTCTCATAGCTCCGGCTCCAGGTCCGACCGCTCGCCTTCCCGGGCCAGTTCTCAGCCTCCCCCTGCTGCGGTGAGAAAATCTTCAGGCTCCTCTTCTCAGGCCAAGACTTCCAGGCCTCCTTCGTCTTCCAAGGCCCTGGTCAAGTCGGGGGACCGCCACCATCACCACAAGTCGGGTTCCCGCCATTCTGAACCCGACGTCAGGTCTGCCTCCTTGCCTCCTCCTCCCCAGCGAAAGACCAAGGAGCTCACCTCTCTTAAGAGACCGTCGGCCCGCCCGACGTCGGCCTCTCACCACAGGTCCCCAGAGCGTGCGACACCAGGCGACCGTCCGCCGCAGCCTCGCACCCCCGGACACCGGTAGGGGGGCCAACGTCCATGCCTGTCCGGATTGAGAAGAGGACCCCGACGCCGCCGACCAACGTCGGTCAGGAGACCATTACAGAGGAGGAGTTGACACAGCCCAAGGACCAGACGGGCGACCCGTCCTGTCGAGCCTCCCAGGGAACCCTCCCCGAGGCCCCTGTGGAGCCGACGCCAGAACCCGACGACCAACCACCGGTGCCCGGTCCGTCGTCGGGTCTTTCTTTCTCAGAGGTTAAGGAGCTTTTCACTTACTGGTGGGATACCATCAAAAAGGACGTGGTCCCCACTCCACCTCCTCTCCCACCTCCTCGGCTGGTTACTCCTCTGGTTCCTGCGCCCCCTTCTCCATCCGGGTCTGCAGGCCGGTTACCTCCTCCCTGGGAGCCCAGGATCCCTCCAAGGGGGAGACCAGATAAAAGGAGACCTCCGTCCAGATCCTCTTCTGGGTCGCCCAGCCCTAAGAGACCCAGAAGACGCCGTCGTTCACCTTCGACGGAGGACACGGGATCAGAGTTTTCAACAGGATCTAGATCCCCATCTCCCCTCCACATCCCTTTTCCGGACCACGTGCGCTTCCAAGGTCTCCTCCGGATGACACTTCGTTCTCGGACATCATGAGACACATCCAAGAGAACATGGGATGGGATGCGGAGGAGTTAGACCCCGAAAGGCTACACCTTGCGAAATATCTTTGGCAGAAGGACCCCAAGCCTGTGGTGGTGCCACCCTTGGTAGACACTTTCGTGGACGTCACCAAGACAGCGTGGAAGCATCCACATTCACTCCCGGCGATGCCGAAGAAAGCTGACCGCCTGTACAAGGCTCTGAGGAAAGACCTGTACTTGGCTCAGCATCCTCAGGCCGACTCTCTGGTCATAACAGCCTCTCATGACCGGTCCCAGAGACCGCAGCATTTGAGCACTCTGCCACCGGACCCGGAGTCCAAACAGCTTGACACTATGGGCAGGCGCACGTACGCTTCCGCTACTTGCGCCATCAGATCCCTTAATTACTTGACCCACATGGTGCAGTTCCAAAATGCCCTGTGGGAGCAGGGTCTGGATCTGGCTGAGAAGTTGCCAGAAGGTGAGCAGAAGGAGGAGATGTTGCAGCTCCTCCGGACGGGTTCGGACGTGGGGACCCAAGTGCTACGAGCCGCGTAAGACTCCGCGGACTCCTCGGCCCGAGCAGCAGCCTCAGGTGTATGCCTCCGGAGGCACTCTTGGCTTCATGTCTCCAGCTTTACCCCAGACGTCCACAAAAACATCATGGATGCCCCATTCAAGGGAGAAGTTCTCTTTGGTGAGCCCTCTGAGAGGGTCATCACCAATCTTCAAGAGGCCGGGAAGGCGGTGAGGTCGGTCCAGGCGATGTACCGACTGAGGCTTAGTTCCTTTCGTAGGAACCAAAGCCGTTTTCGTGGACGGGCACAGAGACAACAGTCCCGCACTGGCCCACAACAGAGGGGCTCCAGTTCCCGCAGAGCCCAGGGTAGACAGCCCGCGGGCCGAGGTCAACGCCCAGCTAAACCGGCCCAGCCCGCAGGCCCCTCTGCCGCCACAGCCGGACTCCTTTCCAGCCCCTGCCCCTCAGGATCAACGGGACATCAAGGTGGGGGGTTGCATTGAGAATTACCTGCCAGGATGGCAGTCCATAACCACCGACCAGTGGGTTCTTCAGTTGGTTGAAAGAGGCCACTTTATAGAATTCGCAGAAAAGCCACCCTCGAGGCCTCCTCTGCCCTCCCGTTACTTGGGTCAGCACAAGCCTCTGATCAGGCAAGAAATACTCGCGCTCCTGCAAAAGGGTGTGACAGAGTATGTCCCAGAGAACCAGAGAGGATACGGGTACTACTCCCACTTCTTCCTGGTTCCAAAGAAAACAGGGGACCTCCGTCCGATTCTGGACCTCAGTGACCTCAATATGTCGGTTGCCTACAAAAGATTCCGGGTCTTATTCCCATGCTAAAGAGGGACGCATTTTTAGCGTCCCTAGACATGCAGGATGCATACCTGCACATCCCTGTAGCTCAGGTGCACAGGAGGTTCCTGCGCTTCGAGTTTCTCGGCCACCACTTTCAGTTCCGAGCACTTCCATTCGGACTGTAATTGGCCCCCAGGGTCTTTACCAAATGCATGGCAGTCGTGGCCGCGTCTCTAAGGAGACAGGGCCATTATGTGTTCCCGTACTTTTGACGATTGGCTTCTCATGGCCGCCTCCAGAGAGGCATTGTTAATGGCTATCCAGAATACCCAGGATCTGTTTCGGTCTCTGGGCATCTTGATCAATTACGAGAAGTCTCTCCTGGTACCATCGCAGAAACTGCAGTTCATAGGCGCAGTCCTGGACACCGTTCAGGGAAGAGCATTTCTTCCAGACGACAGAGCGGAGCGCATCAGATCCCTCATCGGGGATCTTTCATCGAAGACCATCCCAGCCAGGTCGGTCCTTCGCTTGCTCGGACACATGGCTGCGGCCATTCCGACCGTCCCTTTCGCAAGGCTCCACATGCGGGTAACTCAGTGGATGCTCAAGGTGCAATGGGACCAAAGGCAAGACCATATGCAGCATCCGGTCAAAATCACTGACGCCGTGATTCGAGACTGGCAATGGTGGCTAGACCAGGGACACTCTCGGGTGTCCCGTTTATAAGCGCCCCCGAGGTAATCCTCACCACAGACGCCTCCAGGACTAGGGTGGGGAGCACACCTGGACGGGGTGAAGTCCCAGGGAACGTGGACCCCTCAGGAGGCTCACCTTCATATCAACGTTCTAGAGATGAGGGCAGTCCTTTATGCCCTGCAGGCATTTCAGTCAGAGATCCCGCCGAGTACTCTCCTGCTCCAGACAGACAACATGGCGGTGATGTATTACCTCAACAAACAAGGAGGCGCGCACTCTTACCCGCTTTGCAGGGAGGCTATGAGGGTGTGGGATTGGGTAATCCGACATGGCGCGAACCTGATCACAGTACATGTTCCCGGGGTGGACAACACAATTGCAGACGGCCTGAGTCATTCCCAGGCCAGAGTCCACGAGTGGGAACTTCTTCAGGAGGTAGCAGAGGATCTGTTCCTTCAATGGGGAACTCCAGAATTGGACTTGTTCGCTTCCCCATCAAACGCAAAACTGCCCAATTTTTGCTCGCTAGATCCAGGGCTTGTTTTTTTCTGGCGAGACGCGTAGTCCCTCTCCTGGGCGGACAGATTCATCTACGCTTTCCCTCCCTTCCCGTTGATCTAGAGAGTTCTTCTCAAACTGCGCAGGGAGCATGCAACAATGATCCTGGTGGCCCCTTTCTGGCCCAGACAGATCTGGTTCCCTTTGCTAATACAGCTGTCCCAGGAACCTCCGCTCCTGTTGCCATTCAGCTCCCATCTCTTGTCTCAGGAGGAGGGTTCACTGGTCCACCCGGACTTACGCTCACTGAACCTGCATGCATGGCTCCTAGAGACATAGCCATTTTGCGACAAGGGGTCTGGAGAGTTGCGGAAGTTCTTTCTGTAGCTGGCTTCAACAACGCATCACGACATACGCCATGAAATGGGCGCCGTTTTATCTATAGTGCATAAGCATCACGGCCTTTCCCTTTAGGTTGTATGGTGAAAGCGGTGTTAGAGTACCTGCTCTCCCTTTTCCGTTCGGGTCTCGCCTACTCCTCTATTAAGGTGCACATCTGTGCCATTTCAGCTTATCACCTTCCAGTGGGACAGCACACAGTGGCACAATTGGATGCCTGTCGAGAATTCCTGAGAGGGGTGTTACATCTTAGGCCGCCCATTAAAGACCCAGTGCCTCCATGGGACCTACTCTTTTTGTCCTGGAGCAACTCACGCTCCCCACCCCCCCTTTGAACCTGCCACGGATTGCGAGCTGCCTTTTCTGTCATGGAAAACGTTGTTTTTAGTTGCTGTTACGTCAGCGAGAAGAGTTTCCGAGCTTCATGCTCTCGTGTGTAAGGAGCCTTATTTGATTTTCCACCGGGACAGAGTATCCCTGAGGACGAATCCTAAATTCTTGCCTAAGGTGGTCTCCACACTCACTCTCAATCAGGATATTGACCTGCCTGTCTACTTCCCTAATTATTTGAATAGAGGAGAGGCGCTGCTCCACACCCTGGATGTTCACCGCAGCTTAAGGTACTACCTGAGCAGAACTAAGCAGCTTCGTAAGTCGGAGCAACTTTTCATTTCCTTTACTGAAAGGATGATGGGCCAACCAGTATCGAAACAGTCCCTTTCTCGCTGGCTTGTCCAGTGCATATCATACTGCTATGATATCAAACAAAAGACCCTCCCGGGATCAGTCCGGGGCCATTCCTCTAGGGGAGTGACCACCTCCTTTGCAGCACTTCGTAACGTCTCCACCTCTGCCATTTGTGCTGCAGCCACTTGGAGCTCTGTACATACCTTTATCAGGCATTATAGCCTGGACATCGCTTCACGGCGAAGAGACGGCTTTGGCCTGGCTGTGCTACAGGGTCTCCTGTCCTAGAATCAGGACTTGGAATGAACTTTCTAGTTTCCTACTCCCAGAGTGTTTGTAAGCACTACTGCGTGGGAATCCGTCCTAATGGTGTTACCTGCTGCAAGAGCTGTGTCTCGAAGTAAGATAGTACAGTTACAGAACTTACCGTAACAGTAGATCTTCGAGAACAGCTCTTGCAGCAACTCTCACCCACCTTCCCCTTGGAGGAGCATGGCTTCTCAAGCCTTTTTAACAGGGACTTATACCCTTTTGTCTTCTGACGGTGGATCCTCTGTCTCCCATTTCGATGTCATCCTGCGGCGAGTCTCCGGCGGGAGAACTGGGGAATCTGGCGGGACTGCCCCCTTATGTACTACGCCTGACGTTGGAGGCGGGACCGACGTCAAGGGCGGTCCCCGCTGAAGATAGCTAGCTAGAAGTTTTCCGTGGGGTCCTGGTGCCTGCCGGCTTCAGTCCTAATGGTGTTACCTGCTGCAAGAGCTGTTCTCAAAGATCTGCTGTTACAGTAAGTTCTTACATAACTGTACTTTATTGCCTATGGGTAATGTGGTTGCCCACTTCTGGTAGTGTACAGCTCCAAAGCTGTGACCTTTAGCATAGAATTCCAGGGACATAAACATTGAGTGCAGCAGTTACTTCAATTTCGGCTGTACCACTGAAGGGGTAGACCGCATAAATTAATCTCGCCAAAGATTTTTGATGTCACTGTTTTGTTGTTTTTTTTTCTGGAGTTGTGTGACTAAGGCAGGTTGGGGCTACCTGGTGGCAGGGAGTACCCCTAAATGTAGAAATCATGCCTGTTAAACTTCACCATTCACTAAAATACCACCAACAGCTGAATCTGGTTCAGTCAGTTGGCATTCATCTGTATCCCCCTCCCCCGGGTTGTGCCTGAAAATAGGCAGAATTTGTCTAGTGCACTTACGCAGTCAGCAAAAACTAAATAAAAATAAACTGTGGCTTTCAAATGAGAACTTTCCGGCTAACTCATTAGTGCCTACATTGCCTGCAGGGGGACCACTGGCCTTTGTGTGTTTATCTTGGGTCTACAGATGTTGCTTTAAGCCTAGTGCCTCAGATAAGTGATGGGTTTCACTGCTGTGGGGGCTTAGTCAGATAGTTAGGCTGAGGGTGGGCTGTTTGTACTTTTTCCCCTCCCTCTAGTGCTTATCAACAATGGTGGTCCTCTTACACTTGCTTAATTTCCTTGATTTCAGACTTGCAGCAGTAGCTAGCACTTGGATTTGACAGATCCCTTTATAGCTGCAGTGTGGTGTTGTGTGAGATCCCCCATGGAGATATAGGTGGCTGGGACTGATATTTTCTGGCTGTGCTGCTGTAATGTGCTCTTTTCTTGTTTGTTGTCTATCTGCAGTGTGTTAGCCCTTGTATTCTTGAACTGGGATCATAATTTGAACTATTTCTGAGGTCTGGTGAGGTGGTGTGGCGCTTTGCACCCATTTCACTGTGGTTCAATTTAGCGTGTGCTGGGCATAAGCCAGAACTCCCTCAGGCAGTTAGTCTTCCTTGGATCAGCTAACATTACTTCGAGGGAGGCTCTTGCAGTAGGCCAGCACTGGTAGGACTTGGCTGCCAGGCACCAGGACCACATGGAAAACTTTCTAGTTAGCAGTCTACCACACCTCCGCCATCACCTATAAAAGCAAGTGGTCCCCCACATCTTTCCTAGTTCTTTCCCACCATCGACCCATGCACATCTGACCTTAGTGGACGCCGCAGCTACAGCCGACTGGCAATACTCACGCTTGCCGCACTTCATTTTCCTTTTTCTTTCAGTAGAAAACATTGATTTTTCGGGGTTTCAGCCATCGAGTTTGTCTTCTCCACTGGCCCAGTCTTCCGACTGCTCCACAAAGGATGCCTATGGCAAACAAATTCCTGAAAAAGATGGTCACTCTGTGCACATCCTTTGCCTAGGCCCCAGCCACAACACAGAAGCTTACCAGATTTGCTCAAAATTCAGCTAGGCCACTTGGAGACATCCTCTTAAAATACTGGAGAGCCATCTTATCAAGCAGAAGTTGGTCATGGTGGAAAAGAAGCTGCAGGCCAAGAGCTCTGCAGCCCAGGCACCGGACCCACAGCCAGCACCAGCTCGTCCCCCACCAGGGTAAGCTGCGCCATCCCTGTCGTTGTACCCCTACCCGGCGCTGGGTTACTCTTACCCACCAGTTATAATTTTCTTCCTCTGGTGGACTACAATGCCCTGTTTTCTGTGTGGTGGTCCTTTTTTTTTTTTTTACAGAAGCAAACCCCTGCCCCTTTGGGCCCGTCTTCAGGCGTCTCCCTGGCAACCTGTTAGGGACCTTCTGCCCCAGGATCAGGGATGGTCTGGCACCAGCCATGGGGACCTCCAGGTGTCGATCCAAGGTGGGTTACAGCTCTTGCAAGGAGGGGCACCCGCTGCCCGAGAGTGATCAGGAGAAGATGAATAAGGATGACAGACTGCTCGTAGTCTTCCTTCTCAGTAGGGGCATCTTCAGAGGGTGAGGAGCCCAGCAAAGTGGGTCCCAGATCCCCTCCTGAAGATTTCTTTCATGGACATCATGCATCACATTCCTTCCATCATGGGCTGGGAAATGGAGGAGCAGGCCCAGAGAAGCATCATCTGGCCATTTATTTGAAGCATAGGGATGACCTTCCAGTGGTGGTGCCACCACTGATTGATTCCTATGATTGTCACCAAGGCAGCTTGAAATCTCCCATCTATTCCTCCTTTACCTAAGAAGGTGGACAGGCCTTACGTGCCCCTGCTGGTAAGCCTTTTTTGGGGGGCCACCCTAAGGCTGACTCGGTCATCAGTGCACAACGCATGACTGTACCAAAGTACCTTAGTGCTCTCCCCCTGGACAGGGAGTCCAGATTGCTGGACCACTTCGGTAAACGTGTCTTTGCATCCACTACCCTGTCTATCTGGGCAGTTAATTACCTGGCCCATATGGTTCAATATCAGAATGTCCTCTGGGAACAGGACAAGGAACCTTGCCTGAGGACCCCACTAAAACGCAGCTTGCACAGCTCCTTAAGTCAGTCTCCAATGCTGGAAGCCACGTTCTCTGGGCTGCCTGCTATGCCGTGGGCAAAGGAGCATCTGCTGGTGTCTTCCTCCAGTGCCATTTGTGGCTCCAGATATCTAGTTTTGCCTCAGATGTGTAGTCCAGCATTTTGGCTCCATCCTCTTTGGTGGAGATGTTTAGAACATAATTTTCATCCCACAGGAGTCTGGTCATGCTCTCTGGTCTGTTCACTCACTGTACCACACCCAAACTAAGGCAGGTCAGCATCCTTCCTTTCACTGCTCCTCCCGTAAACACTCCCGCTAGCCTGGCAAAGGTCAGAGCAAGCTCAAGGCAGCATCAGCCCCCTCTGCTGCTTCCACCAAAGCCCCTCGAGCACCTGCGACTACCCTTCGACTGCCTGCCCCCACATCCTTACTCCTTTGTGCCCCCCACCACTTCAGAAAGGGTTCTGGGGGAGGCTGTCGGGGGTTGATTCTCCCTCCACCTCGACGGGTGGAGGGACATTACCATGGACAACTGGGTACTTCAGATCATAGAGCACGGCCACACTGTAGAATTTCTAGAGTGGCCCCCAGAAAATACTGCAGTAAACTCCTCTCTTCTCTCCCAGCCCCCCATCTGCCCCTCATCTGGGAGGAAATTCAGGCTCATCCCTCCAGCTCAGTGGGGAAGGGTGTTTTACTTCCAAACCTTCCTTATCCCCTAAAAAACCCGGGATCTTTGGGCCATCCTGGATCGGAGTCATCTGAACCTGTACAAAAAGTACAAGCATTTTAGGATGATCACCCTTCAGAGGTTGTTGGCCCTCTTGCACCAGGGGATTGGCTCTGCTCTCTGGACATGCAGGACGCCTACTTGCATACTCAGATTTTTCCTGTCCATCTCTTCCTTCGCTACCACTTTCAGGGAGCCCAGTTTTAATTCTGGGCCCTCCCTTTTGGCCTTTCCTTGGCTCCCAGGGTCTTTACCAAGTGCCTGGCCGTGGTGGCAGCGACTCTGAGGAGGCAGGGTTTCTACGTGGTCCCTACCTCGATGATTGGCTTTTAGCAGCCCCCTCCAGTGATCAACTGCTCCAGACATTGGAATACACCTTCCATCTATTTCAGGCTTTGGGAATCACCATCAGTCTGCCAAAGTCCTGCCCCTCTCCTTGCCAGTGCCTTCATTGCATGGGGCAGTTCAGGATGGGAGGGAGAGGCAGCTTCAGAATAAGGGGTGCTAGCTGCACATTCGAGCAGACTTGATAGACCACTAGGCCTTTATCTGCTGGCAAGGTTTGTGTGTTCATAGGATACCACCCAGGGTAGGGCCTTTTTGCCCATAGACAGGGCAGAATTCCTGATGGAACAGGCCCATCTGGTTTTCTCAAGTTGCCAGGTCCCTGCCAGGGTGTTCCTGTGCCTCTTGGGCCATATTGCAGCAGCCATTGTAACTGTTCCCTCACCCGTACATGCAGGTTCCTCTGTGGACATTAAGGGTCCAGTGGGACCAATGCACGGACATGGTCTCCAACCCGGTCAGGAGAGTCCTGTCATGGTGGCTGACCTGGCCAACCTTCGGGGGTGGGGTCTCCTTTCAACTTTCCGCCCCTTGTCTAATTCTCATAACGGACGCCTCCGGTCTGGGATGGGTTGCTGATCTGGCTGATCACCAGACTCTGGGCACCTGGCGGAAGTGGAACAGGGTCTCCATATCAACGTCCTGGAGATGCGAGTTGTCCTTTATGCTCTGCAAGCCTTTCAGGCTCCTCTTCTCCCCAGTCTGCTGTTGGTGCAGACAGACAACATGTGCATGGTGTTTTACATCAACAAATGGGGGGGACTCGCCCTTATCCCCTGTGTTGGGAGGCGATGAGAGTATGGTATTGGGCCATTGAGCACAGTCTGGAGCTCACAGCTGTACATGTTCCAGACAACTAAAATGTACTGGGAGACCATCTCCGTCACACCCAGTCACGGGCTCATGAGTCGGAACTCCTGACCCCGGTGGTCTAAGATCTCTTCGACAGGTGCGGTCATCCAGAGCGGAACCTTTTTCCAGGCCTGGAGTTTTCTGGCTAGACACATTGCCCCTTTCTTGGAAGGGGAGGTTTCTGTACACCTTCTCTCCCTTCCCACTTCTGCAGAGGGTCCTGCTCAAACTCCAGTTGGAAGGGGCAGAGATGATACTCATAGCTCCCTTCTGGACGCATCAGATTTTGTTCCCCTTGCTGTAAAAGCCTCCAGTGCCCTTGCCCTTGTGCACTGGCTTGCTCTCCCTGGACCAGGGCACCATCATCCCATCTGGATCTAAAGTCTCTGCATCTCCATGCATGGCTCCTATGGACCTAGCTATCCCCCATTTCAGGGTGTCCTCCTTGATGTCCTGGTGGCTGCTAGAAAACCCTCCACCAGGGCCACTTACACTATGAAATAGAAGCTTTTCACCCTTTGGGCTGCTTCTCACCATCTGGATCCTGTCATCTGCCTGGTGAATCAGGTGTTGGAGTAACTACTCTTCCTCTCACTTGTGCTTGGGGTACTCCTCACTCAAGGTACACCTTTCTGTCATCTCTGCGTACATTGCACCTATCGAAGGCAGGGCTGTGGCTCAGCTTGAGGTGTCCCACACACCTTTCTGTGAGGCATTTTGTATTTAAAATCTCCCATTTGGGACCCGGTCCCTCCATGGGACCTCAATTTTATGCTGGAAAAACTCACACTACCTCCCTTTGAACCAGCCATGAGTTCTTTCATGAAAAATTTTCTTTTTAGTTGCTGTTGCTTCCGCTCAAAGGATTTCTGAGCTTCAGGCTCTGATGTGTAAGGAGCCTTATTTGATTTTTCACAAAGACTGGGTGTCTTTGCATATTAATCCTAAGTTTCTTCCTAAGGTGGTCAGAGTTTCTTTGAACCAATCCATCCACCTCCCAGTTTATTATCCTAAAAATTCTAATCAGGGGGAGGCATTGCTCCATACTTTGGATGTACGTAGAATCTTGCATTACTATATGCACTGAACTAAAACTTCAAGTAAGTCTAATCAGTTGCTTGTTTCATTCGCCCCCAAGAGAGGGCCCTCTTGTTTCCAAACAGTGTTTGTCTAGGTGGTTAGCCAGTTGCACCGTTTATTGCTACTGTAAGTACAATAAGCTTCCAGGAGTGGTTAAGGGCCATTCCACCAGGGGTATGGCCGCCTCCTTGGCTTGTTTCAGAAATGTCTGCTGGGGACATTTGTGCAGCTGCCACCTGTAGTTCTGGCCACACCTTCACCAGGCATTACAGCCTGGACGGCCCCTCTTGGTGCAAGGCTAATTTTGGCCTAGCAGCTCTTCAGGGCTGCCTTTTCTGAGCTCTTGGCTGCTAAAACCCATCCTCCTTCCGACACTTTTTTTCTTGGTCATACCTGGCACTGCTTGGGACTCTGTCCTACCAGTATTGTCCTGCTGCAAGAGTCCTTCCCAAAGCAAGATAGTACAGTTATGTAAGAACTTACCGTAATAGTAGATCTTTAAAAGAAGCTCTTGCAGTAGGCCCTGCTTTCCTCCTCCCTCCCTCTTTCCCCTGCTCTCTCTGCTATTCAGGAAAAGGTCTTTACAGGCACATCCTGGTGCACTAAGGCAGAGTGCCTTTGCTTGTTGAGCTTGCAGACTGCACCCGGACCTTCCGTGACAGATCAAGAGGATATTATTGGGGAGCTAAAAGTATCCAGCCCTGAGTGAACCAGTTGCATAAAAATGAGGAAGTGTCCCTCCAAGGAGGAGGCAAAGTGGATGAAAAAGAAAACTAACAAGCTTTTCACTTCCCACTTAATTGTGTAGAGTCACTGTGCTATTTTATGGCTGAGGTTTGTAGAAGGTTGCAACTAAAGGAGATTAAAGTCATAGCGACTGTGTGTGCTCACCATTTGGTCAGAACTGATGTCTTATTATTTTTTTGGTTTTTATTTAAAGCCCTGTCTCTGTGATCAAAGTATAGTTCAGGAATGGGTAGACTAGACTGTCCTTTTTTTATGCATCCCTTAAAAAAGGGAAATTTCTCTGTTCACAGATGAGGCTGTAGGCACTCGGGACGTCTCTGTGGCGTGGAGGAGAGCCTGCACTCTGAATACTATGTCTATGAATGAAGAACAATATACACCTGTTTTGTTGCCACCTGGGCTGTATGACCCTGGATCCCCACATTAGGTAGGCTTACATAGGAACATATGAAATTGCCAGCAGATAAAGGCCTTATGGTCTAACAAGTCTGCTTGATTGTGCAGCTAGCAGCTCTTATACTGCAGCTGCTCCTCCCTCGCCTTCCCCCGTCCCGAGACCTTCCCCTTTACCCTGTCCCAATCCCCCTTATGAAGCAGCCCACTGTTCTACAGCATACTACTTCCTCTGGCAATGAGATCCACCCAGGCACCACCCTTTCCATAAAAAGTGCCTCTTCATGTGCCTCCTGAACCTTCCCCCTTCCAGTCGTGGATTGTGCCCTCAAGTGTGTCCCTCCCCCTCCTTAATTTGAAAAGCCCCTCTGTTTCTGTCTTATTTCCTTCATGTACTTGAAGGTTTTAATCATGTTCCCCCATCCCTCCTCTCCTCCAGGGAGTACATGTTCAACTCCCTCAGCCTGCTCTCATAGGGTAAGCTCCCTAGCCCCTGGATCTTTTTTTGCCCTGCGCTGCACCCCCTCCAGTAACTTAATGTCCTTCAGTACGGTCGCCAGAACTGCACGCAGTACTCCAGGTATGGTCTAACCAGTGACCTTTATAGCGGTAGGATCACCTCCTCCCTCCTGGAGGATATGCCTCTGGCAATACAACTTAGCATCTTACTAACATACTAATTGCCAGCAGATTAGGCCTTACAGTCTATCGAATCAGCTCGAACCTCAGATCCCTAGTTTGGTGCCGAGGCCCTCTTCCCCCCCCACCTTGTGTTCCAGAAACCCCATCATCCATCCCCACCCCCCTGGGCCAGGCCATCATCTGATACTTCCACTTTCTGTGTCTGTCCCACCCTCTCTTGAAGCCCTCCACTGTGGATCTCTGAACCAGCTCACCAGGCAGTGCATTCCAAGGGTCCACCACCGTCTCGGTGTAAAACCTCCTTTTCTTTTCCCCCTTCACCCTTCCACCTTCCAACTTCAAACCATGCCCTCTGGTGATACCTCCCTGCTTTAGTTTATCTTGTTTGCCTTTGCAGCTGCCTTTCTACACTATGCTGAGTTATTCATTGCTGCTGTTATGATCACCCCCAGATCCTTCTCATCAGTCTTGGCTAGCTGAAACACCCCTAGCTGGTAACTCCTACTTGTTTCTTTTTGGTTTTTTGTGCCGAAATGTAGCACCTTGCATTTCTTGGCATTGAACCCCAGCTGCCAAGTGTCCGACAAGACCTCCAACTTTGCCAGATCATCTTGCAACCCCTGCCACCCTTCTATGTCATCCACTACTGCTCCCATCTCGGTGTCTGCAAACAGACTGATCTTGATCTTGATGCCTATTGAGATGTCTGCTATGAAGATCCCAAACATTGGCCCCAGTACAAAGCCCTGTGGCACCCCACTTGTCACTGCCCTGGGAGATGAGAGCTCCCCCTCCCACCACCCTCTGCTGTCTCCTTTGCAGCCAGTTCACTACCCATCCTACCAATGTGGCCCCCACCCCAGTGCCTTCCAGCTTACTTCCTAGCCTCCCATGTGGCACTAAATTGCATGCCTTACTGAAGTCCAGGTACAGGACATCCACTGCATGGCCCCTTTCTAATTGCCTGGTTACCTGGTCGTAGTACTCCACCAAGTTGGTCTGACAGGATCTGCCCGAGACAAACCCATGCTGTCTGCTGTCCTGCAAGACCATTAGCTTCTAGGAAGGAAACCAGCCTCTCTTTCAGGATTGTCTCCATCAGCTTTCCCACGATGGATGTGAGGCTTACAGGTCTGTAGTTCCCTGGCTCATCCTTGGGGCCGTTCTTGTGAAGGGGTACCACGTGTGCCATCCTCCAGTCCTGAGGTACACTCCTGAGTTCAGAGAAGCATTGAACAGGTCTGCCAAGGGTTCTGCCAGGACTTCTGCCAGCTCCTTTAGCACCATGGGGTGTATACCATCTGGCCCAGGCTTGATCTGCAGCATTCGTTATTGTCAGATATTTTGTGGTTCATTCCTGAGCTACTCCCTTCCAGGAGATATAGCTGTAGACAGATTTGAGTACATCGGTTTGCTTAGCCTCTTTGTGATACTGGCCATGCGAGGGAGGGAGTGGAACTACTGTCCACAGTTGAGACAGCTAAAACAAAGCTATTGCATGAACCTGTTACTAGAGATGTTGTCAGTACAGAATTGAATGGGACTGAAGGACATAAAGGACAGGAATGGCTGTTGCCACTCCCTAAGCAGCAGCAAAAGGCACAACTGAGTTTTGAGGGGGCGGGTGTTTGGCCACCACAGACAGTTAAGAGAAATGAACATTGGTAACTGAGAAATTAAGGAAATCTCTCTGTATTAGCAGTAAAATTGGTTTTGTTTTGTCCTGTGCATGCAATGGCAACGCAGACAGGAGAAGACTAATTGAGGGTGCAGAGACATTTTTTTCCCCGTCTCCTGCCTGCGGAATTGTTTACCAGCATTAGGTTCGGGTGGCACAAAATGCATGGGGGGTGCAGGTAAGTCTGGTATAGAGTTGTGCTATATTTTCTTTATGCCCTTGTCTGCAAGTGTTTTTCTCTTTAGCCATGTGTTCCGGGTGAAAGAGCAAGCAGTAGAACAGACACTAGTCCATCTGATCCAGATAGAGGAGCATTCCAGCTCAAGAGTGTGCTGGTCGTTCATCTGTCTTGATTTATAACCTCAGGAATCCCTCACTGATGCTTTATTTATTTATTAGCTTTTGGTAGCCAGGTAAGTGCACTAGGCAACAGTCCTGCCTATTTTCAGGCACGACCCGGGAGAGTACAACAAAATAATACAGTGATGACATCAGCACAACACAGTAAAAATCAGTACAGTCACAACAGTATGGGAGGAACACATATGATATAAAGATATCAATAGCTAAACGGTACACAATATGCTGTAACAAACTAGATGCAACAAGATATAAATAGCTAAACAGTACACAATATGATATAACGTAACAAAAACTAGATGCAGCAAGATAGGTAATGCCTGGACGTCCTCAAAACAGAAGAATTAGGGAGGAGACGCACAGTTAGTTACAGTTACAGATTCCAAGTGCATAGAGGTGAGAGAACAGTGACCGCTTAAAGCAGTGGTGGGAAGGGGAGAGTTTAACCTGGGTGGGAAGTGAGTTCCAGAAATTAGGGGCAAAATGAGCAAAGGCCTGTTCCCCCATTCTAGTAGCGCATGGCCAGACTGATAGCATGGGGACAGATGAGGACCTGAGCGAGCGGACACGTGTGATAGGGGTAAGCAAGTCCCTCAGGGAGGACGGGTTAGGGGGTCTAGTGAGTGAGTCAATAAAGCAACCTAGGGAGTAAGAACGAAGATCTTTGGGAGATAGCCAGTGTAGGCCGGAGTAGAGCCGGCAGTGATGCATCAGTCGGGGGGCAGATAAGGCAAACCTACATATATTGTTGTAGGCAGTGTCCCATTTGCTGAGCACACTGGTATTGATATTGAACAGAACAGGGAGGGCATAAAGAAGTTGCGGGAGTAGCACGCCTCTTGCTACTGCTAGCCTAGCAGAGGGGGTGAGAGAGTGCCGTACATGATAGGCTGTGCCAAATACTGGTATTAACGGCCCGGCATACCTCGTTGACATGCAAGGAAAAATCAAGGGCAGGGTCAAGCGTGACACCAAGGTATTTGAGAGTAACAGTATTCATAACTGGCGTCCCTCCTGACTGCGGATAAGGAGTTCAGAGGATTCTGAGTGAACTTTTTTAGATGATCCGAACAGCATAGCCTGAGTTTTCCCTATGTTAAGGATTTGCTGGTTAGCAGAGAGCCAGGATTGGAGAGATTAAAAGTCCCGAGTGAGGGTATGGTTAATGACAGCAACAGATTTGGCAGAATGGTAGAGCACTATATTATCTGCATACATGAGGTGGCTGCTGTGAAGGGACGTACTATGAATGTCATTTATGAAGAGGGAAAAGAGCAAAGGACCAAGTATCGAACCCTGTGGAACACCACGGGTAATTGGGGTAGGGGAGGAAAGAGTTTTGCAGTAGGAAACAGTCTGGGAGCGGTTATCCAGGTAGCTACCAAACCAGGATAGGGTGGAGTCGGAAGCACTGATGTCTCTTAACTTGGACAGCAGAAGCGGATGGTGAACCATATCAAAAGCTTTGGATAGGTCAATGAACACTGCAATGTCATCTCAGTTTTCGAAACCTCGCTGTCACCAAAGATACCAGAGACTGCAATTTCCCTGCCTGGCTACACGGTCTTCAGGCTGGATCGGCAGACCAAGAAAGGAGGGGGCTGTGCACTATACCTCAGTCTCTCCTCGGTCACCCCCTAACTACCACAACCTCAGTCTCACTAACACAGATCCTCCCAGTCCGTATCATCCTCGGAGCCCATGGCAAAATACTCACAGTTGCCGCAGTCTATATCCCACCCAAAGACCAAGTGAAAGGCCTAAATGCTGTCCTAGATTTCGTCACAATGCAGCCACAGGACTCTGAGTTAATCTTACTTGGGGATTTTAACACAAACTGGCTTGCCCCTGACACTGGAGGTCTCAAGGATGCCATCTCCTCAGTTCACCTCTCTCAGCTGGTTGATTCTCCAACCAGACACAACTACAGAATGGATACTAGCTCATTAATTGATTGGGTACTATCCAACCATCCCACACGAATATCTGATATCTCCATCCTTCCTGACTCTCTGTGACCACTCTCCCATCATCTGTGTTTGGTCTAATAAGTTCTGCAAACCACCATCAGTTACAATTAACAGAACTCTCCCTCATAGGAACCTGACTCTCCTTAAATCTCATCTCAGGAATCAAGACTGGCTTCCTATCTACCTTGCAAATGATGTCAACACAGCTCTGGACTCTTTCATCTCCATCTTCAGTGAAGCCTGCGATATCTATGCCCCCCTCAAAAAACGCAAGGTAAAATCCCTCACTGCAGAACCTCCTTGGGTCAACGGTCTTTCGCCTACCGGGCTCGTTATTGGTTGAATAACCTCAACACTGACAACTCCTCCACCCCAAAACTAGAACCTTTTAAATCAAGTCTCCGACTCCACCTCGCAGCCTCTAGCACCTGCGACCTGCCATACCTAGTGGGATCTCCCATCTCAGCTCAGCAGTCCATGCCTCCTTGCCTCTTGCTGTTTCCACTCCCTTCCTGTCTCTCCCTTTCACTACCATCAACCCTCTATTCACCCCTCCCTGCTACCCTTCTTCTCCTTTATCCTGAGTAACAACTGCCTTGACAAGCTCTACCTATAATTGTTTTGCAACTGTATGTTAAATCTGCTGCTTTATTTTGCTGTATCACCTGTCTTGTAGTCCAATGCACTATGCCCAATTATGTACCAATGTATTGTATTGTCTCTGACGTGGAACCTTTGTAAAAGAGCCTTGGCTCAAAGGTATTTGTAATCCTAGACGAAATAAATAAAATAAATTCAGAGTGCTGCTCAAATTGCAGTCGGAGGCAGCCAGAATGATTCTGGTGGCCCCTCTTTGACCTCGATAAATTTGATACCCGCTGCTGCAGCAACTGACCTCTGAACCCCCCCGTACCAGTTGCTACTCTCCACCCACTTGCTCTCTCAAGAACAGGGGACACTAGTCCACCCTGCTCTGCAGTCTATTCATCTGCATGCCTGGCTCCTGCAGTCTTAGCAGAAGAAAGATTAGGAGTGTCAAGCAGGGTGGCAGAGGTCCTGGTAGTAGTGAGGAAACCCTTCACTAGGGCAACTTATGCCATGAAGTGGAAATGTTTTTGCCTCTGGGCTACGGCTCATGCCCTAGATCCCTTGGATTGTCCAGTCAAGCATGTGCTGGATTATCTTCTCCACCTATTGGACTTGGGCTTAAGCTACTCGTAGACCAAGGTACATATGTGTGTGGTCTCAGCTTACAATGCGCCATATGGGGAGAGGATTCTGGCACAGATCAACATGTGCAAGAATTTTCTTCGAGGGGTTCTTCACATCAGACCTCCCAGGAGGGACCTTGTCCCACCATGGGATTTGCTTTTCGTTCTTGAAAAGCTCACCCTGCCTCCCTTCAAACCAGCCGCGTCTTGTGAGCTGCGCTTTCTCTCATGGAAGACGTGATTTTTAGTTGCTATTACTTCCACTCAAAGGGTTTCCAAGCTTTGGGCACTTATGTGTAAGGACCCTTATCTTGTTTTCCACAGGGACAGGGTGACCATGCGCACGAATCCTAAATTCCTACCGAAGGTAGTGTCCGCTTTGACCCTGAACCAGGACATTAACCTTCCAGTTTATTATCCAGAGTTCACTAATCAAGGCAAGGCCTGGCTGCGTACTCTGGATGTGCACAGGATTCTTCGCTAGTACATCCACAGAACCAGTGCTTTTAGGAAATCGGGCCAGTTGTTTGTCTCCTTTGCACGTAGGGTGACTGGGGCTCCTGTCTGCAAACAGTCACTAACACATTGGTTAGTGCACTGTATTTCTTTCTGTTACCAACATCATGGTAAGCCCTTGCTGGGCCCAGTCAAGGGTCATTCCACTAGGGCTGTGGCTACCTCGTTCGCTTCCCTAAGGAATGTATCCTCGGCAGATATTTTTGCTGCCACAACCTGGAGCACAGTTCATACCTTTGTTAAGCATTACAAACATGACATTGCTTCCCGGAGGAGAGCAGGTTTTGGACTGGCCATCCTGCAGAGCCTGCTTTCTTGAAGCTGTTGAGTTTTTGTTTCTCTTCTCCCCCTCCTGTCAGACCTGGGCCTATTCTTGGGTACTACTTGGGACTCAGTCCTAATGGTATTACTTGCTGCAAGAGCTCCTCCTCGAAGTCAGATATTACAGTTACCTAAGAACTTACCGTAACAGTAGATCTTCACGAGGAGTTCTTGCAGCAGGTAGCTTTCCCTCCCTCCATCCCCCAGGAATTTGTCATACCCTATTTACATAGAAACATAGACTTTGATGGCTGATAAGGACCACTTGGCCACCCCAGTCTGTCCATTTCCCTACCTATTGGATAAGCTGCAGATTCTAGTTAACCAACAGCCTACTTCCTGCAACCCCCCACTATAATTGCGTTATGTCTGTCCCATGCATGTTTGAATTCCCCCACTGTTTTAGACCCCACAACCTCTCCAGGAAGGTGGTTCCATGCTTCCACCACTCTCTCCGTGAAAAAAAATTTCCTCACATTACCCCTGAGCCATCCCCCCTCCATCTTTAAAATGTACCCCCTTGTTCTTACACATCTTTCTCTGAAAGATGCTACCCTCTTGGACTTTGTTGATTCCCTTGAGGTACTTAAAAGTTTCTATCTTGTCCCCCGTCCCTCCTTTCATCAAGGTTATACATATTAAGCTCTCTCTCTCTCTCTCTCTCTCTCTCTGTCTCTCTGTTCCTTTGGTTTCTGATGTAGACCCTGCACCATTTTAGTTGCCTCCCCTGGACTGCTTCTTATCCTGTCTATGTCCTTGCATAGATGAGGTCTTCAAACTGCACGTACTCCAGATGGGGTCTCACCAACTGTCTGTACAGAGGGATAACCACTTCCTTTTTCTACTTGTGATGCCCTTCCATGCATCCCAGTATCCCCTGGCCTCCTTACCGACTTCTCACATTGCTTACCCACCTTTAGGTCATCTGATATGTCTACCCCCAGGTGTCTTTCCATTATTGTTGTTGTTAGTACCTCCCCTGCTATTGTGTACTCTTCTCCTGGATTTTTATTTCCCAGGTGCATTACTTTGCACTTCTTTGCATTGAATCTAAGTTGCCATATGTCTGACCATTCCTCCGACCTTGCCAAGTCCCTTTTCATCCTTTCTACACCCCCTTGTGTATCAACTCTGTTACAGATCTTTGTGTCATCTACAAAGAGGCATACCTTTCCTTCAGACCCTCCCATAATGTCACCTATAAAGACATTAAAGAGGACTGGACCCAGTACTGAGCCCTGAGGTACTCCACTAGTAACCCTCCCCCCTTTCTTCGGAATGTGTTCCATGCACTATTACCTTCTGTGTCCTGTTGTGCAGCCAGTTTGCTACCCAGGCTGGCTAACTTGATTATTAATCTTTTGTGCGGGACTGTGTCAAATGCCTTGCTAAAGTCTAGGTAGGCCATATCCACAGCCCCTCCCTGGTCTATTACTTTGGTCGCCCAGTCAAAGAAATCAGTTAGATTCATCTGACATGACCTTCCTGCTATGAATCCATGCTGTTTTGGGTCCTGTGCCCCACTGGCCTCTAGGTACTCAGCAATTCTTTCTTTCAGAAGTGATTCCATCATTTTCCCCCACCACTGAGGTCAAACTAACAGGTCTGTAGTTTCCTGCTTCTTCCTTGCTCCCACTTTTGTGAAGGGGAATTACATCTGCTCTCCTCCAGTCCTCAGGTACCACCCCATTCTCCCATGATTTAAGTGTGGTCAGTGGTGTCACTAGGTCCTCCCTTAGTTCTTTTAGGATTCTAGGGTGAATCCCATCAGGCCCCATTGCTTTGTCCACCTTGAGTTTTAGGAGTTCTTTCAGGACTCTTTCTTCTGTAAATGGACTGGCGTCAATCCCACTACCCAGTGTCCTTCTATTGTTTGATTTAGGCAAGTTAAGGCAACTCCTCCTCTTCTTTTGTGAATACTGAGCGAAAGTATTCATTCAGTATCTCTGCCTTTTCACTGTCTCCCTGTGCCCACCTCCCCTCTCCTTTATTAATCTTCACTATCCCTCCCTTAACCTTTCTATGCTCCCTAATGTACCTATAAATGGTTTTATCCCCCTTCTTAACTGAGTTGGCTGTCTTTTCCTCGGTTTGGGCCTTTGCTTTTCTGACCGCATTCCCCACTTCTTTCTGCTTTAATTAATACAGTTCCCTGTCGTGCTCCTTCTGTGATTCCTTATACTTTTTGAATGCAGCCTTTTTCTCCTTAACCTTCCCTGACACCTCTTTTGAGAACCATAGTGTTTTTTTATTCCACTTTGTTTTCTTGTTTTGTTTCACACAAAGGCTTGTTGTCCCCATGATGGCAGTTTTGATTTATCTCCATTGTTCTTCCACCCCTCCTTTCTGGCCATTTGCTAATGCATTCCTCAGGTATTCGCCCATTATGCCAAAGTCAGCCCTTCAAAAGTCCAGTATCCTTGTCTTTGTATGGCTTGTCTCCATGGCTGTGGGGAAGATCCTGTTCGGTTCTCCTATCCTTTCAGCCGGGTCTCCAGCGGGAGAACCGAGATGGCGCTGGTGGACCGATCCCTTTATACCAAGTCTGATATCGGGTGGAGCCGATGTCAGGTGCAGTCCCCCGTTACAGACTGCTAGCTACAAGATTTTCCATGGGTCCTAACGCTCAGCATTAGTCCTTATGGTATTACCTGCTGCAAGAGCTTCTTTCGAAGATCTACTGTTATGGTAAGTTCTTGCGTAACTGTAGTTTTCTCCAGCTCCCAATCAGTTCCCAGGAACCGAATAAGGCTGCAGCATAATCTGGTTTCCACCAGTAGGGAACCACATATTCTTTACTTAAATTCACCAGATTGTGAGAAAAGTAATTAATCAACACTTTTCACTAGCCGTATGCTCCTTTTGGTCACGGTTCCCGCTCGGAGAGAACTGGACTGCTTCATATGTTTTTCAGTCTGGCTTCACAAAACTGCTTTTAAATTATTTCTTGCTGGTTCTTTTATTTAAGTGGTTCTTTGTGTAGGGAACAGAAAATCGCTCATTTTTTTTCCTGTTAGAGCTGATCATCTCATTTGGGCTCTGTAGAAAGTTTTCAGATTGTTTTTAGGAACAGAAATTTTTGCACATTAGGTCTTCAGTGATTTGCGTGACTGGACCTAAGAAAAAAGAAAACGGGACCTACAGGCTTTAAAAACTGTGAAAATGTGATTGTCAATGAATCAGTCTTCACCATTCATTCCCATTAATGAATCTTAGTTGGAGGTGCTAGCACCCCATGGTAGCAGCGTCTTTTGACGCTTAGGGAGGGGACAGACTACCTTGCCAGTGCCTCTTATGAGGCAGATATAGTGACATCATGCACGTGAGCCAGCCAGTAACTGACATTGGCCCCACCCATCAGTTCTGTTCTTCCCACCGTCAAGTGTGCACCATGCGAGGCAACACAAGTCTGTTTTTCTACAGCGCCATCCTCTCCTCAGTTCGCCACTGCCTTTAGTGTTTTTTTTTTTTTGTTTGTTTTGTTTTTAACACACCAAACACTTTCTTAGAGTTAACGGCACCATTTTTTCTTGTACTGATTTCGTCTCTAGTTGAGCACCATATTCATTTTTTTTCCCATTTTATTATTTTGATCATTAGTAATAAAGTTTGAAGGAGCAGAAAAAGAAAGGCAGTGCCCTTTTGCATTGGTGCCTCTGTGGGTGTCCTCTCTCTGCATCGGACTGGCATCAGAAATGCTGGACTTGCCTTGGACTGGACCATGACATGAGTAGATGCAACACCTACCTCTTGATGGACAAGCACACCATGGAAGTCCACATGTTGAAGTGGGGTCATTGGGGCCCTTTCCCCTTTGGAGGCAGGTGTTGCACCAAATGCACAAAATAATGTCTCTGGGCCTTTCCCCTAGGCCCCTTCACAGTACCTCTGGTACTGAGCAAGACCAGGATCCTCTCCACTCTTACCTTGCCAAGATGTCTAAGGTCCTGGGGAGTGGCCTGATGGACAGTCTGCTTCTGGGAGGGGTGCGACTCTCCAGTCTGTCAGCCTTCCTAGCAGCAGAAACCCTGGTTGAGGCTAAAGCCATATGCTTGGTCTACATCAGGGTTTCTCAAATGGTGAGGCCAGCCTCCCAGGGGAGGCTCAAGCAAGCCTTAAAATGTACTATATTTAAATGTCAAGTTTTGGATGCTTTTTGTGAAAGGATGCAGCATACTAAAGTGAATAATGGCATGCAAATTTATGTACAAAATGGGTGACCAGGAAAGTCGCACTCAACAAACACTTGTTTCCTGGTGAGACATGGAGAGGAAGCTGAATGGAGGAAATACAATTCTTGGAAACTGTGCAAAACAAAATGCAAAATAATACAAAATGAAGAGGAACAAGGTAACAATTGAGCCATTATACTGGCTGCAGAAGAGCACAAATACAAAGGCTGAGTGGAGAGGTACCAGGAGCAAGAGCAGGACAAAGCAAAATGGTCCCTGAGAAGGTGTTTAAGAACAAGGTAAGACAGAAAGAAAGCAGTCTGACTCATAGAGGTATTGCAACAAAGGGTAAATAGGGTCCAAAACTTAGACGTGTGGAGTGAGTAGGCTGACATGGGGAAGGGGGTTACACAGAGGGAGAATAATAAGTTCAATAAAATGAGAATAAACTCAATGACTCCAAGGAATTTCACTGTATTCCTTGTATAGTGTGCAAAGTATGATGGTTGTTCTAACTATGGGGAGTCCCAAAATGATTTCTATACTGGGGGAAGGCTCAAGATCTTTTCCAAGACTTGGGGGAGGCTCACTGTGACAAAGTGTGAGAACTACTTGTCTACATGAGTGGGCGCCTCAGTGTCACAGCCTGATGCACTCCGGCTCCTGGTGACACCGTCCACAAGAGCAGGCCCACTTCTGGTGCCACTGAAGGTGCCAGAAGAAGGGTCTATTCTGGAGTAGACCTTGACTCGGAATCTGAGATGGTGGTTATTTCCTCCCCTGAGTGCCCTTGTGGCCGGAGGAGGAGGACGAGGACCTTGGACTTGGGGACAGCAGTGATGGAACCAGCCCTGGGTCTGGTTTACAGCCAGATGCTGGAGACTGTGTCATCCTTAGCACTGTCCCTAGGACCGAGGTTCTCCCTTGAAGCAGCTGGTGTTGTCACTGGTGGGGATCAGAGCCACTCCATGGGAACCTGTACAGCTCCACTCTCCCCACCAGGGGGGTCTCCCTCTAAGGGCACCATCTGGAACTGACCTCTGGGATTGGCCCACTCCACTTAGGCAATTTTGCCAGGCCTCTCTCCTGGGAGAGGTTCCCTGAGCATTCTCTCAGCCCTGGCAGAGAACCTAGAGCCACTGGCTTCTATATCCCTCCCAGTCCTCTTGTCTCTCTCTCCTTGACTTGCCAGGTATTATGGGTCCCCTGTGGCCCATGACCTGGCAGCAGTTTGGAAGAACAGCCAGTGTCTTCCACCAGTACCATTTTAAGTCCAACCAAGCTCTGTGGCCCGGACACCACTGTTCTCCAAGTCCAGCTCCTCCTCTCTTCTCGGAGGAAGAGGATTTTTCCATTCACATGTCTGCAGTGCTGAGTACTGTGTGTACCAGTGGTTCCTTATGGAAATGTTGAGGTAGCTGAGCATTGGGGGCCTTTGTTCCCAATACTGCTACCTGGTTGCTGAGATTCCTTGGGGATTTCAGCAATGACCGTCATCATCTCTCCTTGGCCTGGGGTCTTTGAGGAGACATCCAGGAATGTCTGGCTGTGTCATTTTGCCCCTTCTCCAGCCCCTGAGGATGTCCAGCACAGATATTGCACTCCCACAGAGTTTGCAGGAGATGTACCTTACCCACTTCAGGGATTTTGGTACTGAAATCCCCCCACTGGGCCTTAATGCTGTGTGCATGACCGCCCTTTCGAGGCTGACTCTGCAGAGATGGATGCCCGGGGGAGGAAATTTTTTACAGTGGCACACACTATGATGTGCATTGCTGCATGTCGGGCACATCAGGCAGCTTACAGCAAGCACCTGTGTTTGAACCTAGGCTAACTCCTAGCTTCAGTGTTGGACTGCAAGACAACCAGGCAAGCCATTTGCCTTTCTCAGCAAGCAAAGTAAAGAGGCTTGCACATGGAGGGGGGTGCAAGGGATTACAGCAAATCACAGAAAAACAAAGAAAAATCGCGCACACTCCAACCATGGCAATAAAGTCATTCTCACCATACAGAGTATCCAAAGTGCTTGATTTTATTAGGTGCAAATGTGCACAATCACTCCTGACGCATTTTGTAACTTTCACAGTTCCTTTCTCAAAGGATCTAGTCCACAGCATGAATGGCACACATTTATACTAATTAATGACATCATCAGAAAGCGTCCAACAAAGTACAAAAAACAAGTGCATGTGAGTTAAAAGGTTAAAAACATATATACACAACCACTGCAGCATAAGTACAAGGGAATAAATGAATGGTTATATTATATTATATTATATTACCACTTCTACCAGTTAAAATATTTAAAGCAGAAAAATCAACATGAAGGTCCAGAAAGCAAAGTCCTGGTAATCTCCATCGATTCCAATGCTTGTTATATCTAGAGGGGAAAGCGTAGTGTGTGTGTGTGTGTGTGTGTGTGTGTGTGTGTGTGTATATATATATATATAGATATATATATATATATATATATATATATATCTATATATATATATATATATATATATATATATATATATATATACAAATAAGTTGGAGAAAGCAAGGAACTATTAATAAAAAACACATAAAAGGAGTTTCACGTTTCTCAGTTCTGAACTCATTCAGAGATGCACAACATATATATGAATGTCCACGCTATACTGCTCAGCACAACTAATAGCAAGTATTTGGTTGTCACAGAGGAATGTCGGACGAAAGCAAACAGCAAGAAAGGAACATTTGCTATGAGGCAGGTACCTTAAGGTACTAATTAAAAAAATTAGTGCTCCTCCTCCTCATCTCAGGTAACATACATCCTAACCCTGGCCCTCTACAGCAATCTTCTGCTATTAAAGCTAGGACTGGGTCACCAGCGTTGGCTAACATGAATATCTGCAGTCTTCTGGCCAAGCTTGACGCGCTTACTACCTGGGTTGCCCAGCACAACCCAGATGTCCTATCAGTACTGGAGACATGGCTGTCACCTAAAATCCATGACACTACTACTGCAATACCTGGTTACTTAATTTTTAGGCATGACCGACTGTCTTAAAAAAGGTGGAGGCTACACTCTTTACATCAGAGACTCACTGATGGCGCATGCCATGGCCCTGCCCTGCATTGGGTCTGATATACAAGTCCTTGCCACCAAGGTACTTCTTGGGGCACACAATAAGGTACTTACTGTTGCATCGGTTTACATACCACACAAGCTAGCTGTACCTAGCCTAAACTCCCTCCTGGATAGTATTTGCAGTTTAGGTCCCAGTTCAGAAATCATCATGCTTGGTGATTTTAATGTAAATTGGCTCTCACCCAATGCCAACAACTACAGGGACGTGTTGTCTGCTGTGCATTTCTTGCAGCTGGTACAGTTGGCAGCCAGGACCAACTACAAAACTGGGACCAGTACACTTCTGGACTGGATACTTACTAACCGCCCTGATCATATCATTAATACAGAAGTCCTTCCAGACTCTATTAGTGATCACTCCCCTGTCCTGTGCCATTGGTCCAACAAATTTATCAACCCCCAGCCAAAACAATTAACAGCAGAGTGCTAAAACGGGGGCAACTTGAGCCACTAAAAGCATCTCTGAGGCAGCAAGACTGGTCACAAATTGAGACAGCTACTGATGTTGATATTGCCTTGGACTTTCTTGCATCAAAATTCAATGCGGCCTGTAATGTCTGTGCCCCTTTCAAAGAGTAAAGTCCATGGAATCAACAGTTTCTGGAGTGCCCATAGCTTCTTTGAATGACTGAAATCCCTGGACAATCTATGATCTCTTGCCAGGGCCTCTGGCAAACCAGTTGATATTCAGGCTTACAAGACTGCTAGAAATGCTTGTACAAAAGCTATCCACTCCGAAAAAGCCTGCTACTACAAAAGAGCACTGACTGTTGGAGTGATGGTAGAAAATTCTGGGCGAACATCACTGAACTAACTGGGAAAGACCCTAAACAAGCCCCTTCCATGCTCAGCATTTATGGTACCATTACTCTAGACCCCCCATTCCTCTTAATGCCGCGTTCACTTACCTCAGTCATGTATTACCTGCAAACTTCTTTGAAGACGCTGCCAATGTTGAACATTAGGAAGGATTGGGAAAGAAGGAAGCACATCCACTGTTCCATTTTAAAGCCGTTTCTGAAAGAGATGGCAGAAAAAAATTACTAAAGGTTCTTGGGAAAGCCAGCCTGGTGGCGCTGAGGGTTGAGGAGCTGGACACCACATCTTGCACCATGCCGGTGACCTGGGTTCGGGAACTGACTCAGGGTGCCGGGGGCTGGCAGAGGAGAAGAAGGATTGAGCGTCGCACAACTGCTCTCCTTCCTCTCGGGTGGGTAAGGGGTATGTGGCATGCTACAGTGGCGCCTAGTGGAGGCTAGGCATGCTGTCAATGGCCTGCATTCCAAGGGAAGGGAGCGTGGCTGATGTCTGCACGCAGGTGCATCAGACATCATTGCATGTCCAGCTCCCTGGGGCAGGAACGGCGGAAAATTGTGGGGTGATCGCGGCCGCTCATGGCGAGCCCTGGACACTAGAGGCTTGGCCACCTGATTCCCGGTCACGGGCCCCCGGGGGGGGGTGTCCTGTTAATTTCATTGGGGCCTGTGTGAGTCGGGCGCATGCAGCGTACACCAGACCTGGTTGTTGTGGCCCGCTCCGCAAAATGAAGGCGCAAAAAGTATTAAATGATGAAGAAAAAAAAAAAGTTTCTTGGGAAGACCAGATCAAGTGGTGACTTGCTTGCTCTCAATCTCATTGCCTTCACCCTAGACAAAGTCCTTTTCCCCCTAACCAACAGTTTCAGTCGCTCCCTTATGCTCTTCCAGTTCCCATCTAAGTGGAAGTTATCCCTGTATAAAAAAGTGGAGACAGGACATTTCACGGCAACTACAGGCCCATCTTCATTCTTCCCCCTCTCTCCAAAGCACTTGAAAGAATTGTTGCCGACCATTTGTCAGAATACATGGAGAAATACAACCTACAATGTCCCCAGCAGCATGGTTTTAGGAAAGGTCATAGCACCACCACTACCCTGTTAGTTTATACGAGTTTCATTCATCATGCTGTGGACCACGGACTAGTGGTAGGTACTACCTTTATTGACCTGACCAAGGCATTTGACACAGCCAACCATTCCATGCTTGCTGAACAACTGGCAGACCATGGCCTGTCAAATGACACTGCCAGATGGTTTCATAGCTACCTCAGTAACCGCTCACAACAGGTGAGGATCGGAGAAGTATACTCTGCAAAGCTACCGGTCAGATTAGGTGTCTCCCCCCCCCCCAGTGGTCAATCCTGGGGCCCCTACTCTTCAGTATCATCCTAAATAAACTCCCCTCAAAGGGTCCTGACCAGATCTTCCTTTATGTGAATGATGCAGTCCTTTTTTTCCAGAAATCCTGATCCATCCGCTTTGGAGAATCTGCTCCAGAACAGCTTTACAAGTGTCGAGGCCTGGTTCCATTCCCAAGAACTCATTCTTTTTTTTTTTACTTTTTATTTATAGCATTTAGTACATATACATACCAAGTACGTACTTTCTGAACAGGTATATATCACTTATTTTCAACAATACATTACTAAGGATTTTGACTATCCATTCGGTTGGTACAGCATTGAGGGTGAATTCAACAAATTCTAATTAGTAAACTTATTTTCAATTAAAGGGTCTTAATAATACAGCCAATGCATTAAATGTATGCTTCAGAAATCTTAGAAAAACAGCATTTAAAAACCGACCTTTAAGACCTATTGTGCACAATAACAACTATGGTGCATTAAAGAGATCTCCATTCCAGAGCTCCCATTTTAATCATATTGGGGATAAATGGTGCTGCCTGCAGCCTTCAGGAGATATTCACCCTCTAGAGAAGCCATTTATTAAAAACGAGATACAACTGGTGCTTTTAGGAAAAAATGAATCCCCCACATCAAGACCAGCTTGTGCCGTTATTCGTTATAAAGAAGGCACCAGACTGATATAAACAATCCGTTAGGGGGCTCCTGAGTATCTGCATCGAATATTAAGGCACAGTACACCTGTCCCCATTCATATTCTTTACAAGACAACACACTGTTAATTAGATTATCGTTTAATTTATACACAGCAAATTAACAGTGTTCCCTGATAGAAAATATTGTTTTTTCCAGTTATATCTATCCTATGTATTATTCAGTCTCTATAGAGTTCCTTCTGTCTAGGTAATTCAAAACTCTGTCTTGTGAAACCATAAAGAGAGAGAGATATGGTACAACTATAGAAGGCAGAAACTAACACGATTGCAAAATGCAGGCCGAATATTTTTACAAGAGAATTGTTAGTCCTGGCCAAAGTCGATCTCCCTCAGATTCCTCCTCCTCCTTCTCCGAGTACCACTCCTCTCGCAGCCATTTAGCTGCTATGCATTCGTTTCAGGCCCCTGCTTCTTACGGGTCAGTAAAGCGATATTGGCATCTGCTCACAGTGAAGCAAAGACGCACCAGAAAAGCCAAGGAAAAGAAGTGTCCAGCTCTACTGAGGTAGTTTTATCCTATCAACGCCTTTGCTTCGCGATAACAGGTGAAGTATGAAATGTCTGGGAAGAATAAAATATGATTTTCTCCAAGTGAACCGGACCTCTGATTCTTAACGCTCCAAGTAGCATGTCCCTTTCTTCAGGGGATCTCAACGTTAAGAGAACTGTTCTTGGATTAATAAATCCCCCTGATGGTCTTCTCGGCATAATCCTGTAGCCCTTCATTATTTTAAAGTCCAGGCAATTGGTTAAACTCTAAAACCAGGTCTGTAGGTAGGTTAATAGCGAGGCCCCTTCTGATTCCTCGGTAAGTCCAAGGATCTGCACGTTAGCTGCTCGAATAGAATTTTCTAACTGTTCCGCGCAGCTTCTCTGAGCAGCCTGCTCTTTAAGTGATGTGGCTGTAGCGGCCACGGCCTTTCCTGCTGTGGCCTCGGTGGACTTTGTAATTTCCGCCATTGCATCAAGCCTGTTTTCCATCGAGAGAAATTACTCCAAAAACCCATCCAGCTTTTTATCCATTTGTTGCACTGTTCTCGTTGGGACATTTACTGCGATGTGCAGAGTAGAAAGGGTTGCTTCCGTGGAAACCAAGCTCGTGGATGGAGTTTAGCCTGATGCTGCTTCTGGCGCTTTAGCTGTGGCGCGGAGCATGGGAGAAAAGTCCTGCTTTGTTGACTTCATGCGACCCATTTTCAGATTTTGAAATTTCTACAGTACAATTTCGTTTCTATTATCAGTCTCTTTTAATTGAAAGTAATTCCAGTAGTCAAGTATTGCTTTTTATAAAATAATTGAGATTCCGTGTAGGGAGCGCCAGGCAATTGGTGCTGCTGGCTCCGCCCCCCAAAACTCATTCTTAACTACAAAAAAAACTAAAACAGTGTTTTTCCATGGCACTCATAGTAAACATAAGTCAAGACAACTCATCATCCAGAACATTGCTGGTGTCCTTCTGGAATAGTCTCAATTGTTTAAATATCTAGGGGGTGAAAATTGACAGCACCCTTTCCTTTCGCTAATCACATTGATAATGTGGCTAAGGCTGTCAACACCAATCTTGGACAGCTTTACAGGCATAAGCACTGTCTGCCCACAGGAAGCCCTTAGTCTTGCAATACAGAGGTCGATGGTCCCAATCGTTGATTATGGGCTTGTGGTCTATGGATCTACCACTAGCACTGCCTTGCGGCGAGTTGCTGTGGCCCTTAATAAGACCTGCCGCTACTTACCAGGGCATCCTGTCTCACTCACACATGCGACATCTATGAGCAGGCAAACAGACTCCAGCTTCAGGGCAGAGTTTTCTACCATACCTACCTACTAGCTAAGAAAGCCTCCCTTGGCCTCCTGCCACTTGGGGTGCTGAGGCTCCTATGCCCATCCTCCAATACCCATCACACAAGAAGCTGACAACACTGTTTATCAAGTTCCACAAAGCCGCACTGCTCAAGGTCAAAGGTCATTTGCTGTGTGAGCTCCATTGTGATACAACTCACTCTGCCCTGATATTTCCAGTACTCCCACCCTTGGCCCATATAAGTGTAAACTGTAGCAGTTCCTCGTTGCTAGTACCTCCTGTGACTGCTTCTCATAATTTTGGTACTTGACCTGTCCTCTGTATATACTCCCCTTTTTTTAATTTCTCCCAACACCACTTCACCACCCTTTCACCCTCTCACAATACCCCTCTCCTACGCGTATCCTCCCCCCCCCTCAAACCATCCCCCTTCTCCCATACCACTCTCCTACCCTCACTGTTATTTTGGCCTGCTTTACCCATTCCAGGTAATATGTAAACTTGCGGTCTATTTTCAATTTTCTTTACCTGGACAACTGGGTTCTAATGTTCGTATAATTTTGTATAATCAGGCATACATTGTACAATGCATGAAGACAGTTTTATCAACAATGGTAACTTTGTTCTAATCTGACAAGGCCACCATGGCTACTTTCCCTTTTGCTGTGCACTTTTGTTCTTCTTGCTGTAGTCTCGTATGCTATATATATTGTTTGAATTTGCTTTATTCCTTTGTCTGTCTGTACCTTGACATGGAACCTATTTGTAACCCCCCCTGCAAATGGGGGTTCCTAAAAGCCTTCCAGGAGCTTGTCTAAATGCTCCGTGCCTAGCTGGCGTTCAGCGGAATGCCGTTTAGTTGTGGGCGCTGCCCACACTCCAAAGCCTATGAGTACCGTCTCTTTAAGGTCTGCCTGCTCACCGACATAATTAGTTTGCCTGGGGGGACTGTGTGTTCTTCGCTCGAGTCCCGCCTGATCTTCTGAGCAATTGCCCTGATTCTGCCGTCGCTAGTGGTGCAGAGGGAGCTCTTTTCAAAGATGTAACTGTTTGCCAGAAATCATTTAGAAAAGTAATGAAAATGTAGTTTGCTTAACCTGCTTTTCTTGCAGCACGAACTGTTCTGAGGAGCCCAACCATTTTGGTTCTGAACTGCTGAACTGGACCAGTTGGGTTAGGGGAGTCTTAAAATGGGGACTGCTTCGGCCAATCAGAAAAGGGACTCCCAGCTGGAGCTCGTTACAAGGGGGGGCTAAATGGAAGGAGCCCCTTGGAAGTGTAGTTCTGGTCCAGTGGCGTCTTTTTTGCACCTATAGAAGGAGCCCTGCTGTGACTGACAGTTTCATCAGCCAACCGGACTCTAGTGGATCTAGGGAAAATGCACTGAACTGTTGCTGGCAAGCCAGATCCGAGGTGACAGTGAAGAGAGAAGGAGCCCTGTTGTTCGAGCGGCGAGTAGTTCGCATGGGAAGCGCGTGTGTAGGCCCCCAAGTCAGTCTGTGGCCATTGGTAATTATAGTTCGGACTGAATCCGAGTTTTGGAGGAGGAAGAAGCAGAAGTGTGGGAACCAGGCTTAACCTGAAGAAGACCGAAAGTTTGCTGAATGCGATCAGCCTGTCAGGGACTGCTGATGCTGTGTGTGCTCCCGGGTGTTTTGCAGTAATTGCGATCGGGATCATGGAGCAGTCTGCTTGGTACAGTACTTTCCTTTACATATAAATGTGCTTTATAGTGGAGGGAGATTGCGATCTTAATTTCCCTCACTCCACAGTGTGTGCTGAATGCTGGAAACCCAGAAACACCATCCATCCTGTAATCTGTATTGGGTATCGTGAGTACAATTCAGGGCAACCCCCTGCAACAATTTATGAATCAAAAGTGTGCCATCTGATTTATGTGTGCTTTCTTTTTCTGGAACGGAGCCTCTGCTCCGGATTACAATTTTGCTGTGCATGCCTTTCTTTCTTTTAGGGCCCCAACCAGCTGCACCAGCCGGCCAACCCTGGGCAACAGACCTGGCTAGCCTCCCATCATCCTGGGTAGCCAGCGAGTGTGACATTTGGACCCTAAGTTTCATGCACAGTACTGTGATTTATATGTCTGAATGCAAAATCAACCTGATTCCACTTCCTTGTTACTTCCCCTGAATAAATTAGATTTATGTTTGTTGAACTATATCCTACTTGTGGTGTCAGTACATATAGCAGAGTATTGCATAGTTGCTGTGGCAGTGCCTAACCTTATTTTACAGGGGGTCCTCAGGGATGTGCTGCAGAATCAGTCCTGAAAGTAAGTGATTACTGTATGTGTAATGAGTGTGCATATGTGGGGTATTGGGAAGGTAACTCCTGTGTACTGTGTGGGCCACTAGTGGGAACAAAGGGGGGGTCACAGTGTCCCAGAGGGCTGTGCCCAAGCTAGTTTAACCACTACCAACCCTGACCTCTGGGTGGAGGCACTCGTCATTGGACCTAGGCCCCTTAACCTGTCACTAGCCAAACAGGCAGGGGTAGTAGCCCTTGGGATAGTGCCACCTAGGGGTTACATATGTAAAAGAGCTTTTGCTCACAGGTGTTAATCCGAAATGCCAAATAAGTAAATAAAAAATAAAAAAAATTCCCCTTCCTCCAAGTTGTACATGTTTAACTCCATTAGCCTCTCCTCATAGGGCTTTTGATGCAGACCCTGCACCATTTTGGTGGCCCTTCTCTGAACCTCCTCCATTCTGTCCTTCCTGAGATGTGGTCTTCAGAAATGGGTACAGTACTCCAGGTGAGGTCTTACCAGTGATCTATGTAGGGGCAGCACCACCTTCCTCTTCCTGCTAGCGATTACCCCTTTCTATGCACGGCAGCATCCCACTCGCCCTTCCGACTGCCTTGTCACGATGCCTGCTTATCTTCCGGTCATCCGAAAGGCTTCTGGTTTTCGGTTTTTACTGGAAAACACAGTAACATTCTGGAATGTGGACAGCCTTCACACTGGTAAAAACAAAGAATTTCATGGAATTTGGCATTTTTGTATCAGATGTGTAAATCAATAGAACTTGTATTTTTCGCCTTTTTTTTTTTTTTTTTTTGCAGTTGCTTCCTGTACCAATTTCAGTTTGCTTCATTTAATGCTCTGTATAATAGCTTTCCTTTTTCTGATCATTTATGAACATACTGAAAGAATGACAGTAGAATCCCGGTAAAATCCTGAACTTAGACTAACAAGCACTGGTACAATTCTTGGAATTTCAAATCTTGAAAACGGAATTTCATTATTTTAATCGCTGTAAATTAGTAGCCTTGGTTATCTAATATGATTTCTCCTAGGTCTCGTTCCTGCTTGGTCTTTGTCAGTATCATGCTACCTGTTTTGTACTCTGCTCATGGGTTTCTGTGGCCCAAATGCATTATTTTGCACTTTTTTGCATTAAAGCCCAGCTGCCATACCCTTGACCACTCCTAGTCTTTTCAGATCCCTACCCATCTTTTCAAGCACACACACCCCCTCCTGGAGTGTCCACTGTGTTGCAGATCTTGGTGTCATCTGCAAAGAGGCAGAATTTCCTTCCAGTTCCTTAGCTATGTCACTTAAAAGGACATTGAAGTTGACCGGACCCAGCACTGATGCCTGAGGTACCCTGCTGGTCACCCTGCCATCCTCCGCACAAACTCCATTCACCACTACCCTCTGTGTCCTGTCCACTAGCCAGATTTTTACCTAGGTTTCCACCTTATTACCTACCCCCAAGTTCTTTTGACTTGCTTACCAGTTTGTTATGGTAAATAGTGTTGAAAGTCTTGCTGAAGTCCAGGTCGACTACGTCCACTGCACCTCCATGGTCCAACTCCTTGGACACACACAGAGAGACCTCTGTCAGATTTGTTTGACATGACTTTCCCCCTGTGAACCCATACTGCCTTGTATCCTATAATCTGTTGGATACAAGATGCTCCATAATCCTTTCCTTCAGTAATGTTTCCGTTGCTTTACCTACCACTGATGTCAGGCTAACGGGTCCTGACATCAGTGGTGAATAAGGTAATGGAAACTTTACTGTGTACACTGGAATAGCCTTCCAGTGGAGATAGTGTGGGTGAAAACAGTGGAAGGGATTCCATGGTTTATTTCCCACTGGTCACCATCCCCCCGAGACTCCCTCAAACATCCGGCTTTCTGCCACCTAGCCGAGAACCCCTCATCCTGAGTCCCCTCGAACATACCTGCAGCAAACCCCTCCTGACTTGCACCCCAAACTTTCGTACTCCTTGAATCCAGCTGTCTGCCGGCAGGACGGGGGTCAGAAGATATTGGGGACCAGGTGAGTGGGATCCAGCGGTGGGCATTGGGCCGGCGGTGTCTTTAGGTAGCGGGCTTTCCATGGTGTTGAGAGCGTGACTTCCCCCGAGGCGCAGATGTGCAGTGACATCCAGCATGAGACAGGCACCTCCTGTATCCAGCCCGGGGACATCTGCCATTGCCTCCACCCCTACCTGACATGGTTCCTGGTTGTGAAACACGCAGCTTACACTGGGAGTCACTGTTGCAGGAGAAAAACAACCCACCCTTCTCAGGAGAGGAGAGCAGTCCTCCAGACGCTCAATCCTCTCCTCTCAGGCCAACCCTCGTATTCCCAAGCTTGCTCCCAAGCTCCGGTCACCATTGTGGTGCAAGGTGTGGTGTCCAGTGCCTCAGCACCCCCAGGCTAGCAGGGGTTTCCATGTTAATGGAAACTACGGTCACCATATATTCTCACGCCTGCCCACCATCCCCAATTCAGATAAAAGTCGGGGCCGCTGTGCAGCTCACTCTGTAGCGCCTCTGCACACTTGCATACTTTTTGCCAGTCCCTTAGGGAACACTTTTTTTTTCCTCCTGCTTGGGGGGATCTTTTTCCTTTTCATAAACACAAAAATTGGGATGTGGGTCCCCATGCCCTCTTCCCAGTATTTAAAAAAAAAAAAAAAAAAAAATTCTCTTTGGGTATATCCCTGTTGCTGCCATTGCAACTTCATTTCCCCCTTGTCTGTACCTCTAAGCTTCTGCTAGGTTGCATTACCTGGCATTTGGGACAGGGTGTGATTATTAACCTTCCTGTATTGTGGGGAAGAGGCAAATGCAGTAGAATGTTCTGTGCTATACTCGTCAACCTGGTTTGGGTGTTTATTCCACAGTTAGCTATTGGAATTCACATTTTTTTCAGGTTTTCACTTTTCTATTTTTCCTTCACTCCTTTTGGAGTGGCAAGAAGATGGCATTTGTGCTTCTGGACTCTGCCTGATCACACCAGCTGATCTGCTCCTCTGGAGCACTATTGAGGGTTTTTAACCTATCAAATTCTTTGCCCACTTGGGAGTACAGAGACTTTTACTTAGAAGGCATTTTACCAGCTTTACTACACAAAAGTCCCCCATGCCTCTGTTTACCAGCCAGAGCTGTGTGCCAGGGCTGCTGCTCTTTTATTCCCCATCTTCCTGTCCATGTATGTGAATTAGGTGCTGGCTCTGATACCTGCTTCCTTTTTGCCACCCTTTGGCCCAATCCATAATCCTACTAAGTTGGTTGTCGGGTTGTATTTTGTTGTTTTTATATCCTTTTCCTAGCCATTTGGCTAGCAGGCTATAGCCCTCTCCTTTTTTTTCCCCCCCTTCCCATGGTTTCCTTTCTCCAGGTAAACAGAACTGAGGAGTGGGGGTTGGTGTCAGTTACTGGTTGGCTCACATGTGCAACATCACTATGTCTGCCTCATGTCAGATGCTGACAAATAATTATAATTCTTTATTTATAATGCGCCTTTCAAAACCAAGGCGCATAACAATCAGAACAATTAAAACATATAAAAACATCATCGCATTCAGTAAATACAAACATGTCGGCGAACATCTTCAACGTATGCCTTATTCCATACAGTGAAGATGTTGGCTGATATGTTTGTATTTATTGAATGTTTATTTATTTTTATTTATTTAGTTTTTGTTGCCCGGGTAAGTGCACTTGACAAATCCTGCCTATTTTCAGGCACGACCCGGGGGGGGGGATAGAGATGAATGCCAACTGACCTTGAACCAGATTAAGCTGTTGGTGGTATTTTTAGTGAATGAGGGAAATTTGGCCAGGACACCGGGGAAATTCCCCTACTCTTTTCGATAAGTGCTATGGGACCTTTAACATCCAGCTGAACTACCACCAATCCAGGCAGATGGTACCTCGGTTTAACGTCTCATCCGGAAGACGGCACCCCTCTCATGCTGCACTACAGTGTCAGTACTGGGATATTAACCCAAGTGCCAGATGTGAGAACTGAACCCACAGCCCTCTGATCTCCTGGCCTCAGAGGTGAGAGTGCCACCTACTGAGCCACTGACACTGTAATGTGATGATGTTTTTATATGTTTTAATTGTTCTGATTGTTATGCACCTTGGTTTTGAAAGGTGCATTATAAATAAAGAATTATTATTATTTGTCAGCATCTGACATGAGGCAGACATAGGGATGCTGTGCATGTGAGCCAACCAGTAACTGATGCTGACCCCCCACTCCTCAGTTCTGTTTACCTGGAGAAAGGAAACCCAGCGGAAGTGAAGATGTCGGTCCCCTCCCTAAGCTGCAAAAAGACTTCACTTCTGTGGGATCCTAGCCCCTCCAGCTAAGAACCATTAGTATGAATGAATGGTGAAGATATTCTGGAAGATAACATTTATGGTGAGTACGTAATTTTCATTTTCCAGCTCCTGCTTCTGGTCCAACTCTATTTCAGGTGCCTGGGTCCCAGTCGTGATTTTATAAATTGTGAGCTCTGTATGAAGTTCTGCCCTAAAACCCAAAAATAAAGAGCTAAAAAAGTGAAGAAAAGAGTTTATGGCTTTTCAGTCTGCCTCCATGTCACCAAAAAATAATAAAATCTCTGAGGGAGTTCCTATTGATGGTGGAAAAACCTGTATCAGAGGCTTTGTCTTCTCAAATACAGCAGCAGTCCTGTCAAAGGGGACAGAGAAAAAAGATGGTTATTCAGCCTTCGGATAAGTATGGTAAAGATAGTAAAGATGCCAGGATGCCCAAAAGTGGGAACCCCCGAGTCCAGTGATGGCAAAAATACAAAAAAAGAGCCTCAAAGCAGGCACTGGAAACATTCAATATTTGGAAAGCAGCAACCAGAATCTGAGGTTTCGTGTGGCGTTTAGGAAGACACAGATCAGTTTCTTGGATATCACCATAAAAAAGGATGAAGTAGGAGGGGTTGTCACAGATTTGTTTAGAAGGACTGATAGAAATACATTACTTGCAAATAGCAGTCAACCCTTACATGTGATTCGAGCCATTCCTAAGGGGCAGTTGATGCATACAAGGAGAAATTGCACCACTGATACATTCAGTAGGAGAGCAGATGAGATGTATGACAGATTAGTTGAGAGGGGATATGGCAGACAGTGGGTTACACAAACCAAAGGTATGGTAGGAAAAATACCTAGAAGTGACTTGTTGGTTGATGAACAGAAAAAAGTTAAGGTGGATCCACAAGTCACTTTTGTGAGCACTTTTAATCCCCAGTCACACCAAATTGCTGTCAAAGTGGACAGAGAAAAAAAGATAGTTACTCAGCCTGCGGATGAGTATGGTAAAGATAGTAAAGATGCCAGGATGCCCAAAAGGGGAACCCTGAGTCTTGTGATGGCAAAAATACAAAAAAAGAGCTTCAGAGCAGGCACTGGAAACGGTGTCTGCCAAGAAAAAGCAAAAAGAAGACTGTCCTTACCTCTCTTCCTGAAAAAGGAAAGGAAAGCAGGCATTGGACCAAAGACCACGTCCTTAGTAGAGGACATAACAAAAATGTGACAATTTCTCCAGACAGGCTGCGTCATGGGAAATTTTATGAGTATGCCTTCTTCCCTTTCCAGGCTCAGGGGTTCTGGTGAAACCTCTGTAACAAACATACTCTTGACATTTTTTTTTTTATTTTGCCACTTTGAATTTGAAACCTACAATAAAAGGTTTGAACTTATTCAACAATATTGTTTGGACATCTTTCCTATTTGGAGTGCAACCTTTGCTGGATATGTTGAATTGTATTGGGTTAGTAGGCTCTGGTGTGAGCACTCGCCTGGTCAGGAGTAGTGCAGGCTACACAGTGACACAATCAGGCTTCAGCCTACCTGCCCGTGTAGGAGGAGCAAGAACTGTACCATGAAGAGGAGGAGGAAGGTGAGGCTACTGAACCAGATGGCTCACCTGAGCAGGAAATTGGCTCCCCTCCAAGGCCTACAGATGAAGTGTTTTTCCTCTTTCATTAGGCAAATGGTGAACACCCTCCGTATCCCCCCTCAGGAAACAGAGGAAGATGAGGAGGAAGCAGAATTTATGGATATGATGTGGCTCCTACAAGGAGGCTGCTGTTCCCTATACGTAAATCACTACAAAGTCATTTCAAAGATGTCTGCACCTACTTCAGCTGCCACCATAGATAAAATGATTCAAAAAAGTATTCGGTGGACAGACAGCGGTAGATTACCTTTATGCCTACCCTGATTCAAGATGTTGTCCAAGCAGCTGCCTGTGAGAGGGCCATGGTCCGCTTCTCTGCACAGCCCCCCAGAAGATTGGATACTATATCTAAAAAAGTTATACATCAGCTTCCCTGCTCATTAGGCAGGCAGCTTACTTGGTTCATATAGCCCAGTACCAGAAGGTACAGTGAAATATAATGCTGGAACTAGCTGATAAGGCTGATGGTGAGGTGGCAGTCGGATCCTATGCCAAAGCAAATCAGCCCAGGATGCTGCTAAATATCCCTTCCACGTGGCTGTAGACACTGACATTGCATCAAGGGTCCTAGTTCATGCAGCATCATTGAGACAATTCTCCTGGCTAAGGGCAACCATCCTTTCCCAGGGCACTCTGACTAATGCCATGGATTTCCAGTTTGAAGGAGCTACTCTTTTTGTGACAAAATGGAGGCATACATGAAAAAAGTGGATGAATATAAAACCACTTACAAAAACAACACTGAGAAAGAAAAGGCCTCCACTTCCTACAGCTTTATGGTAAGGGAGGCAGGAGTAGAGGCTACTTTCCAAGAGCCTTTGCCCCCTTATGACTCTTACAAGTACCAACCCCAGAAAGGATATGCAGAGGCAGGAGGGGCACCAAGCATGCTGCAGCAGCACCAGCACCAGCCCCCAAGCCTCCACCAAAACAAAAACCCCTGACAGTTCTGCCCAGGTCACCCAACCATTGCTAGTGGGGGAGAGGAGGAGCTGGCCCACTTCTTCCAGGAATGGGTAAATATTACCACAGACAAATGGGTCTTGGAGGTAGTGGGACGGAGGTTGTCCCAGCAGTTATAAAAAAAAAATTCCCCAACTCACCCTCCCCCAAAGAGATCTAACCACAGAAAATCTCTGGTTCAGGCTAAGAAACTGCCAGTACCAGTCTGTTGCCCTTTCCTTTGGCCTTACATCAGCACTAAGGGTCTTCACAAAGTGTTTTAGCTGTGGTGGCAGTAAATCTGCGAAGGGCAATGTGTGGTGTTTTCTCCTGGTATCGCGTCAAGTCAGCGCAAGAAAAACTGCACAAGCAATTCAGCGTATACAAAACTGCGAAATGCAAATACTGCTAAATAAACATAACAGCGCAAGCTCAACCCAGCGCACTGTTTCTTGCAACTAAGCAGCATTACATGTTGTTTTTTTTTTTTCCTGCTGCATTTTAAAACTCTGAGGCAAGTACTGTTGCACAGCAATAATAAATAAAATGAAAGAAATGACTATTGACATACTTTTCGGCTTGATGCTGTCTCTGCTTCTGTTAACCATTAGCTTAGTCAGAGACACTGAAGATCCTCACAGTTGGAATATGAGACCACACAGCAGCTCCAACTCAGCGGAGCGAGTGAGTTGATTATTGCTTTACATTAGGCAAACCTTGTAATCTCCGTCTATTCTAATATGGCATCTACTGCTATACCTGTGGCCACTACTGCTCTACCTATTGAAGGAATGCCTGAAGGACATGACAGAAGAGCCTCTATTTCCTCACCTGATGCTACTTCTTCCCAAACCGCAGGAATTATGAATGACGTTTTGTTGACCTCGAGTACCAGCACTTGATGTTCCAGTGTACTCGCACTGTGGTTGTTCTGTAGCACTGTCTGCTTCTGGACCAGTATTCTTGTGAAGTACCTTTGCTATAAAATTATTGATTCTTCTGATCTTTTTTTATTCTTATAGTAGTGTTTGTATTACTTTGGAATCTCCATTTGGTCGCTTCAGTGAATTGCGCTATTTATAATGTTATATCTTATTTTCTCTGACCTTTTGTGGCTCCTTTTTATGTTGAAAAAGCCAGGTGGGATATTCATATTGACTACCAGATGTTGAACATACTGAGGCAACATACGGGGAGAGAAAGCAGATGTTGCTTTACTTTGCGGCGCGCTGTCGTGTGAGTAAATTTACTAGCGCTAATCTTACATATGCTAGTTTGCTCGCGCTCACATTGACTGCAGTGAAATTCTTTGTGCTGACTTGACATGGAACTGTTTTTCCCTACCTGGATGACTGTCTAATCTCAACAAATCCAGAACAAGAGGCAAAGCGCTTCATTCAGAAGATAAAAGCACCCTGAAAAAAAAGGGGGTTCCTTATAAATCTGTGGAAGTTACATACCAGACCCATTCAGGTGCTGTACTTCATAGGCACAGAACAAGATAAGATATCATGCAGGGGAAAGACTTCCTCCCTCAGGGAAGGGTGTCAACTCTGTTTGCTACAGCAAAATCCTTCATAGTGGGCCAGCCAAGCCGTGCAAGGGATTTCCTACAGCTGCTGGGCCACATGGCTGCATCCACAGCAGTGGTTCCCATGGGCTAGGTTTCAGATGACACATTCAGTATCACTTAAAAAAACCATTGGTCTCAAAGATGGGACACCCTTTCCAAACTAGTATCAGTAACAAAAGCATTGGTAAGGTCACTAGAGTGGTGGAAAGAAGAAAGCGACCTTGGAGAGGGTGTTCCCTTCCTCCAGCAATCTCCAAGTATCCTTACAACAGATGCTTCACTACTAGGGTGGGGCACCCACCTGGAGGATCTCACAGTAAGTGGTATCTGGAGCCTGCAGGAAACACAGGAACAAATCAGTCTCCTGGAACTTGGGGCAGTATTCCTGGCAGTGCAAGCCTTCTCATCTCAGCTACAGGGTCAATCTGTTCAAATCAGAACAGACAACACTACAACAGTGTACTCTGTAAACAAGCAGGGACGTATGAGATCCTCAAGACTGCACAGAGACGATGAGGATCTGGGACCTGACTTACTCCCTAGATGTAAAGATCTCTACAAGACCATGTCCTCGCAGACTCCCAAAGCAGAATAAGCCAGGGAAACCATGAGTGGATCTTGAACCCACAGGTTTTGGCCAAGTTTTTTGAAAGATGGGGCACTCCAGAAATAGATCAGTTTGCATCCTAGGAAAATAGTGCCGTTTTGTTGCAGGCCACCAGCCGAGGGCACAGATCCAGAGGATGCCCTATCCTTCAAGTGGACAGGGAGGTTTCTCTATGCCTTCCCACCATTCCCACTCATACAGAAAGTGCTCCTAAAGCTCAGGAGAGAGCCAGCAACAATGAACCTGGTTTGGCACTCGGTGCTCCTGGCCCTGCCAAGCAAAACTCCAGTCAGTCTGCCACTCGGTTACAACCTGCTGACCCTATCTTAGAGTGAGATAACATTCTAAGACTTCAGGACATTACACCTGAGGGCATGGTTCTTGAAGACCTGGAATTTTCTGGATTGAATCTATTAGAGGAGGTCCTAAGTCTGCTTAGGTTTCCAGGAAATCCACATCCAGGAAAGCATACTCCTCTAAGTGGAAGAGATTCTCCTACTGGTGTGCTCCCTGAAGAATAATCCAAATGCAGATAGTGTTGCCAGCAGTCCTGGACTAACTAGTACACTTGCAGTCCTTAGGTCTGAGGCCTTCAACACTAAAGGTGCATCTGCAGCAGTGTCATCCTACAGATAAGTGGACAGGGTCAAGTCCTTGGCCTCACAACCTGTTTTTTAAGTTTGTTTTTTAGAGGTAGGTTCTTTAAAGTCCTCCGTCAATTGTATCCCCCTGTAAGGGATCCAATCCCTTCATATTTAGCTCCTTGGATTTATTTCACAGTGGTCCATGTAGGTCTTGGGCCCTAGTCTGGCAGATATCTCAATGAGAAGTCTTTTAGGACATATTCAGGATCCTACACAATAAGGATCTTTCAGGCCTTGACACTTCGGTGGTACATTTTTTCTTGGAGTAGAATTCCTCATCCCATCCAAGGGGTGGTTTTCCTTGGGAGCCTGACGTAGATCCAGTGTGACTAGGAGTATTGAGTGCCCTTCTCTCCCATTTTTGGGAGGGGGGTACATTATGACATGTCTACACTCTAATTTAATGAAGTTCTGAGCCTGACTGAATTCTGGATCAGGGTTCTACTGGAAGCCTATACAGAATGGTGACTAGTTAGTTGACGGCTACTGAGATTTCTTCTCAGTATGGTTTCTTGCAGAAAATTCCAGCTCCTAACTTGAGCTCTGTCCTGCTCAGACCCTAAGGCAGGGCACTTGATGTAAAAAAAAAAAAAAAATTATAATGTCCTTTTATTTATTTATTTGCTTTTATTAACCAGGTAAGCACACTAGACAACAAGTGCCTATTTTCAGGTGCGACACGGGAGGTTACAGAGTACATAAGAAACAAGATACAAAATACAGAGTCAAGGTGACATACTGGCCCATGCTGTCTTTGTAGATAGAACCATGCTCCATGATCACACACCCTATGATAGTAGGATTGCCCAGTCTTAAATTTCACAGCCCTGTCCTTTTCGCAATGATGGTTCACTCCAAACCAGTTGGAGGGCACTTGAGAGGAAGATTAGATGGAGGGTCTTTGACCAATCCCATGCAGAATATTTTTTTCTTTTCAGCATTCTGTTGCTTTCTTACAGCCCTCCCTCTTCTAGGGGACCAGTGTGTGCTGTGATCTTCTCAGACCACAATTCTTTCCAGCACGGCAGGGGTCGCATGTTTTTTGGGTGGTAAGTTCAAAGCTGTCCAGAAAGGTCCCCCTCCGACTGTTATGTCATCCAGAAAGCCCTCTACATCCTTGTTGTACAACCAGACCTGGTCTATGTTTACCTTCTGGATCAAAGAGGAAGTCTACAAACTCTTTAAAAAAAAAAAAAAAGAAAAAAAAAAATTAAATATAATTTTTATAGATTTTTTCCATTCTTAATCACAGTACATATTGCTTATTACAGTGGATAGTATTGTGTTACAAAAAGTTAATTACACCCTGTGATATAAACCCTTAACATGCTGCGGGTTAAATATTGAATGTTGTGAAATAAATTCTAATAATCTAATGTTTCTTTAGTCTGCTTTCTATAAACACATAATTTCATTCCAGTTTGACGATAGGTGGTAAAATGCCCATAATCTCGTGCCAGTTTGTCTTCTGCATTTCTGTCTGCGAATCCATTTGAACAATATGTTCTGAAACATTTTATCTAAGCACAGTGCTTCCTTAGAAGTAAACAGTCATTTTTTTTATATTCAAAACTGCCTAAATCTTGCCAATTCCACTTTGGTAAAATTTGTCTTTTAGTAACCATTGAAGCAGGGGCACAGATCTATTTTTCCTGACATATTCAAATCTTGGTTTTCCAGGTCATTCAGTATGAACAAATTGAATTCAAAGGGTAACTTCTTCCCTATCATTTTTTTCATATATATATAATTCCATATATATTTTCCACCATTTATGGTGGGGAAGTTTTGTCATCTACCACCCTTCGTGTACTGCTGCAGCCCCTACCGTTAACAAGAACTTTCCTGGCTGTAGAAGACGAGTGCTTCTGAATAACTGCTTCAGGATCTTGCGGTGAGAAGTGTTGGGGAACATTATTTTACACGAGACACTGACATTAGAGGGCAGCCAGTTGAGAACTGTGCAGGCTTATAGATTTAAAAGACTGCGACACTCACTACGTGTAAGCATGTGAGCGGCACAAGCGCCACTCCTAGCTAAAAAGAAAATAGAAAATAAGTTTAGCAAAAAATAAGTACATGAGGTGATAACTGATATAGGTCAAATTAAATCAGAACTCCTGGATTTCCCCTTTCATTGTGTAGAGGGGCGGAGACTGTCTGCATTTAACAGTGTATTTTGCACAAGATCTGTATCTGCCTAATCAGCTGTGACTCTGTAACGAACACTGCTTCGGTTCCCCTTGGCAGTTCTATCAGCCATTTTAGCTTTGCTGTGCTGTACAGTGTGTGGAGGAAGACCTGCTGCTATTTTACCACTTTTGGACTGTCAAGTTACATCAGGAGTCCTGGTGCCGATGAGTGAGAGGTGCTACGGTGCAGGTTTAAGCGGTAACAGGTGACAGAGGGGCGGAGACTGTTTGTACATAAAAACATATTTGTGCTAGTGGCTGCTGTTTGAGTCTACCTGTGGGAGGCTTCGGGGAGGTGCTGTGAAAGTGTATGTAGAGTTAGTAAGAATAGTGGTTTAGTAATATTGGGGGTAATTGAGACTCCATAGGTTTTAATATAGTAATAAGCTATAGTGCAAGTATATTCCTGCTGTAAGGCCCTTGTATATGACTAGTAAATATAGTACTTTATAACAGTTTGTATCAGTATTATGAAAATGAACATGTGGGTTTTAAAAGTTGTCAGGGGATGTTATCCGATTACTTGCTGCCCGAAAGTGTTAGTGTAATATAACAGGTGTTGAGGAGATAGAATTGAGGGATTATATATACATTATTAAAAGTACTCGGGTCGAGTGGGAGGACTTGAGGCACAATTGGGTTGGTGAAATAATGGCGGGAATGTTTCATAAAATGGAAGTTAATTTGATATACTGGGTAACATTGCAGAGATTTTGTTCTGGCTGGGTGGGGACAGAGTAAATCATCTACTAGTAAGCAGGAAACAAATTCTGTTTGGGGTAGAAACCATAGTAAACATTTGTTTAATAGGTTCTATAAACAAATTCTGGTGATGGGTCTGTTGCTTGTTGCTGGGGTACATCCATCCAAATCCTGGACCTTAGATTTGGGGTATGGTGATATTAGCAATAGTACCTTGGATATAGATTTGTTGGATACTACTACAGTTACATTAAAACAAGGTGGTATGTGTAGAGTCCATGTGAATGTCTGTAGTTTGTTCAAAAAATTGACTATGTAAGGGAATGGACCATTAAATATGGTCCAGATGTTATTGTAACAACTGAAACGTGGTTAAATGAGAAAACTACAGACAATCAAATTGGAATAAAAGGATATGGTGTTTGGAGGCAAGACAGAAACAAAAGGGGATTGGGGGGGCTTGTAATTTATACATATAACACCTTACAAGTAAAGCAGGTTGATCAACACCTTAATTGGTTTGGCTCTGAGGTTCTGGTTTTGGAGATGCAAATCCCTTTTATGAAGCCCTTATTGATTCTGGGGGTATATTGGCTACCTAGATATACTCATGAGGTATTTAATGTGTTACAAGACTTTCTGGGGAAGTACTTAACCTCACATGAAATCCTCTTAACTGGTGAATTCAGTGTAGATTGGAAGACAGTGGAAACCAATCATAAAATTAAGGAAATGTCGGTAAATCTAGGTATGACCCAATTTATTGAGGGAATCACTAGGGTTAATAATAGACATCCAGAAACATCAGTCACCCTGGATCTTATGTTTACCACTGATCCAAAAAAATATGTAGATAGTGGAGTGCTTTCTGACCACCAGTTGATATTTTGTATAAGGAAACTGAGAATAAGCAAACAACCTGAAAAGACTGTTCAATTTAGGTCTTATAAAAACTTTGATTATATAGGGTTTATGCTCGAGTTTGATACCCATAATTGGGATAGATTGGCTATGGTTCCCACTGTACATGATGCGTGGAATTTATTCCCTGAAGATTTTATGACTATTTGTAATCATTCTGCCCCTATTAAATATAGAAGCGTTAAATCAAATAACTCTCCTTGGTATAAAGGACAATTTGTTAAGTTAAAAAGACAGAGATAAAGTATGGAGAGCTGCTAAAATTTCTAATATGGAAGTTGATTGGGTTAAATATAAGCAAATCCAAAATAAGTGTACCTCTGCACTTAGGAATTGTAGGCAAGAATATTTTAACAAAGAATTAACATCTAATTTATCTGGGAACCCTAGTGAGTTTTTGTAAGTTTTAAAAAAGGTAAATGGGGTACAAGCTACAGACTATCCTGAGACTTTTTAAATATTACTTAAATATGCAGTTCCAGTCATTTTGCATCCTTTGCCATTTGTTTTTAATAAGGTTATTGGGGATGAGCAACTTCCAGATATTTGGAAAAAGGCCAAGGTAACCCCTGTATTTAAAAACGGATCATAATTGAACATAAAAAATTACAGACCAATTTCTTTGTTGCCAGTTGTAGCAAAGATATTTGAAAAATTAATAGGAACACAAATGCAAACATTTCTGGAAGTAGGTGGGATCATGCATAAGCATCAGTCTGGGTTTAGACCACAACATGGTACTACTACGGCTTTAATAAAGGTGACTGGAGATGTCACCAGAGCTCTGGACGGGGGATGTCTGTGGGGGGCAATTTTTGTTGACTTGTCAAAAGCATTTGACAACTTGGACCATGACATCCTCCTGTCCAGAATAAAAGCTCTGGGGGTATCTATGCAGGTGGTGTGATTATTTCGCAAGTACCTGAGTGGTAGAAAACAAGTGGTCATGAATAACTGTGCATCAGAATTTAGAACTATTATTTCAGTGGTGCCCCAAGGATCTATTTTGGGGCCTATTCTTTTCAGTTTATATATGAATAGTCTTAATTTATCTCATCTGGGGGTTGGTTGGCATTTATATGCTGATACTATTATTTATTCAGTGGGTACATCCATTCAGGAGATTGAAACTACATTACAGGCAGCATTTTCAGAGCTTCAACATTTTTTCTGGATTCTAAACTTATTTTGAACCCACAAAAGACACAGGTCATTCTATTCTCAAGGGATAAAGGGACTAGGACCTTGGATTCCCCGTTAGGGATCCGGACTTTGGATGGTGTCTCTCTTCAGCAAACCCAGAATTATAAGTACCTAGGACTGTATTTGGATAATGCCACAAAATGGAATACACACATGGACTATGTACTAAAGGTGGGAAGTCATCTGGGGGTCTTATATAGAATTAAAGGGTATATGTCTGAGTATATTAGAAAACATGTTACAAAATTAGTCCTTCCTCTTCTGGACTATGGGGATATAGTTTATATGGGCGCAACAAATACAGTATTAACTAAGATAGATGTGATGTTTAATAAATTGGCCAGATTTATCCTGGGAGCCCTGAGAATGGCACATAGACAGCAGTTATATGATCTGCTGGGATGGGTGTATCCTAAGGATAGGAGGTTACTCCATGTATTAAATTTTATGGTAAAGTGCAATAAGATACTCTGGGGGAAGGTCCCTGACTATATATTGGATGAACTACGAATTAGGGAAGTAAAATTAGGACTACGGTCTGCTTGTGGTATTGAATATAAACAACCTAAAATGAGGACATAATTTGGATGTACACATTTCTTCAATAGAGGTCCCCAGATTTGGAATTCTGTGCAGTATGGTTACAGATCAAGGACTAAGGGTGTATACCATGGTGAAATTGTAGCCTGGTTCCAACAGAAAGCTATTAGGAATGTTAGGGAGGGCATTACTTGATATGTAAAAACTGTCACAGGTATCCCATTACTGTTTAGTCCATACTTGAATTCTATGGTGTAATAATGTTAGTGTTTTTGTGTTAGTATTGTGTGTTTGTAGGATAAATGTTTCATTATGATTAATGTATATGATATTTATTATGGTATTTTGTAATTTGTACTGTTTACTTTTATATTAGATGTATTAAGGGCCTCACTGGAAATGAGCTTCTCAGTCGAGTTGTACCTTTTCATTGATATGCATCTCAGTTGAATAACATTTTTACTACTACTATTTATAAATGGTATTACACTTCCAAAACTTGTGTGGGGGTCCCCTATTCATCTGCATTGGTGCCAGCATAATTTACCTGAATGAGGGGCATAGTGAAAAAAAATACAGATGTAATGTTTGCATGGTGTAGTATTTTATATTGTATACTTTTATTTTTAGCATTTGCATCGTTTATTTGCATCAACTCATATTGTAGACCACATTTTAGTTTGTATCTCTTCTCCGGTTTCTTGTTCCCCTTTAGTCTTGATTGAAAGTAATTTTTTTTTTTTGTAAGTTTATATTATCTGGGTCTAGTAGTTTATAAACCTGGGTAATTAAATTTTTTTTCTATTTAGATTGTTATTTAAATATATATCCAAATTACAGTTTAATATACTGTTACCTGTAGTTCTTTTTAACACATTACATTTAGCTGGCCTGGTGGCGCTGAGGGTTGAGGCGCTGGATGCCACACCTCGCACCATGCCAGCGACCCGTGTTTGGGAGCGAGCTTGAGCCACAAGGGGAGGAGAAGGTTGGAGCGTCTGTAGGTAGCTCACCTTCTCCTGGGGAGGGAGGGATGCATGAGTTGGCAACAGGGTGCCTCCCAGCAGTGGCTGGGTGGCACTGAGCTGGCTCTGGCTAGCAATTGGGAGGCATAGTGCGGCAGACTTTGGCTGGAGTGTGCACGGGAGCATGCACGTCAGTGGAGGCAGCCCCGGCTTGGGGGATACAAGCCGCTGTTAGGTAAGTGCTGTGAATGCAGAGCTCTGGGAGAGGACCCTGAGTGGGGGAGTCTCGGGCAGGGTGGCAACAGCCGAGGGACATCTGAGAGAGATCCCCGGGCTCGGTGATTGGAGTGGGGAGAGTCTATAAGAGGAAAAAAAAAAGAGAACCTTAAATTTAGATTTCAAAATAGAGTACAAATACCAATTGTCTTCCATTTTGGCTAGCTGGAGTTTCTTTAAAATTCTTAATAGTAATACTGCCACCATCTTCGATCAAATCTAACCAGTTTATTATACTGGAATTTATAAGGGCATTTACCCACTCTCATTTTTTTGTTTAGCTCTGTGTAACAGGGTCATTAACATATTAGAATGTAGTATATAATCTGGCACTTGGGTTAATATCCCAGTACTGACACTGTAGTGCAGCATGAGAGGGGTGCTGCACTTCTGAGGTGCCGTCTTTCAGATAAGACTTTAAACCGAGGTCCCATCTGCCTGGATTGGTGGTAGTTCAGGTGGATGTTAAAGATCCTATGGCACTTATCGAAAAGAGTAGGGGGAATTTCCCCAGTGTCCTGGCCAAATCTCCCTCATTCACTAAAAAAAAAAAAAATACCACCAACAGCTTAATCTGGTTCAAGGTCAGTTGGCATTCATCTGTCTCCCCCTTCCCCAGGTCATGCCTGAAAATAGGCAGGATTTGCCTAGTGTGCTTACCCGGTCAACAGAAAATAAAATAAAAAAAATAAAAATAATATTTAGACTTAATTTTTTGTTTCGAAATTTTATCTGCTTGTTCAACACTTTTAATTATAGTATCAGTGTTAGTTTTTAAAACTACTTTATGGTTGGGTATAATCTCCTGAATCATTACATTAAGATTTTGTTTTAGTTCTTGAGCAAGTAAAATGTATCTGCCTTGTTTGTCTAGCTTATGTCTGTTTTTATCTGACCAGTTAAAGGCAGTTATAATTCCAGCTGCCCCAAAATAATATTGTGGGGCTGGACACCCGATTGCTCCATGGCTTCTAGAGATTAATTTACACCATACTATTCTTGGAGAAGCAGCCCACCACAAAAGTTTCATGAAAATACGTTTGATTTGAGAAAACCATTTTTCAGGGTACTTTCCCATGACTGCTTGAAAAAGGTACATTAAATATGGCATGATAGACATTTTTAGTATTTCAATTCTGCCCCATATTGAAAAGGACAAATTTTCCCAGCCTTCTAGGAGTGCCTTTATTTTATAATAGGTTTCTTATAAGTGAATTTGTATTATTTCTTGAGTATTGCAAGCCAATTGTATACCCAGGTACTTTATACTATTTACTATTTTAATAGGGCTAAGAATAGCTCTTGTCATATTGTCTAAAGATGTTAGACATCGGTAGTTTAGATTGATTTAGTTATAAACCTGATAGTTTAGAATATTCTTCTATTTCTAGAAGAGCTTTGGGCCAAAAAACTGTTAGATTATTAATAATTAGCATCATATTGTCTGTGTAAACATTTAACTTCAGGGTCCTATTACCAATGGGGATTCCAGTGATCGTTCATTTTTTCTAATGTAATTTAATAATGGCACTAAGCATAATGTAAAAATCATTGGGGACAAGAGGCAACCCTGTCTCACACCAGTTGATACTTTAATTGGGTCTGATAAATAAGAATTAATCTTTAATCTAGCTGTTGCAGAAGCATATCATTTTTGAAGTGTGTTTATAATCGTTGGGAATCCCTACTGGTGTAAACAAAGGAACATAAAATCTTAACAAGCCAAAGGCCTTGGTTTCATCTAGTGCAACCAATGTCTTTTCCTCTTCTTTAGATACAGTCCGTAAAGTAAAATACATGGATATAATATTTGTTCTAAACCTTCAAAAATATTTCAGCCTTTTGTAAATCTTTTCTGTTTCTTACCAATATGTTTAGCATCTTGCTTCTTGTTGCGATTAACTTATGATTTTTGTAATAATTTTATAATCCAAATTTAATAATCGTATTTGATAGTTTTCTGTTTTTTTACTGTTTTCTTTTAGGAGAAAATAATACTCTAATGGATTCTGGTATTTTATTTAAAGTAATAATTTCCTCAGTCATTTTTTTTTTATTTTTTAAACCATGGACTTAATTGTTCTTTGAATGCAACATGAAATTCTTCCGTTGATCTGTCAGGACCAGGTGAAGATTCCTTTTTTTGTCCTGTTGGTGCTAAGTTTATTTCTCCAATTAAAAAGCTGTCTTGTTTTATATCTAATTTAGGAATGGAGGGATTTTATAAATATTCTGTTATTTACATTTTTATATTCTTTATTATAAATGTTATCAAACTATTTTGTAAATACCTGTGCTATAAGTTTCTGTATAAACTTCTTCCTCTTGTTCTGTTTTAATAGCTGTTCTAATATTGCTTTCTCTTTGTTTAAGGGTGTAAGGCAGAAGTCTGTTTTGCCCGCTTGAAAATATAGTTAGTTTTTAGTTTTCCGTAAACCTTTTTCAAATGAATGTAATATTAATTTGTTTACTTATACATTCTTGTATTTTATTATTTGTCTTCATGTTCTCTTATATTACTTTTACTTTCTAGTTTTATTTCTTCAAGTATTGTAACCTTTTTATTATTTTTTTTGTATTTGATATGATGTAATAATTGCCCTTAAATAAGCTTTCATTGCGTCACATCATATTGACCTGGTAATTTCTTTTTGGTTATTATATTGCCAGTAGTCTTCTAGTGTTCTCTTAATCAAGTTAATAAATTCCAAATCTTGTAATAAACAATTATCAAACCTCCATTGCGGTGTTACTGTCTAAGATGGGAATCAGGTGCACGGACACCATTGCATGGTCCGAAACTGAAATGCTGTGAACATTTAGATTCATAAACTTAGTTGCTGTGTTTTTATTTAGTAAAAAAGTAATTCTACTGCTCATCTTTAAATATTTTAATCTATAAGTGTATTCCCTTTTTAGTGTGTTCATATCATGCCACACATTCAATAATTGGCTTCTAGATATAAAGGTATTCAATAATAATGCATTGTGATAATCATTAATTGGTTTGGAAGATTTATAAATGTTTTGATTTACCATAGCATTCCAGTCTCCTGCCAGAACAGTGTCCGCACAACCAAGAATTGCATCTTTTTCCAGTTGTCCAATGAATTCTTCATACTGAATTATTGGACTATAAATAGATCTAATAATTCAGAATCCCAAAGTTCCCCTTTTACCAGTACATAACACCTTTCAAAATCTTTTATTTGTTGAATACATTTAAAATATATTCCCTTAGACATCAGGATTGCTACACCTCTGCCATTGTTGGTGCCTGCTGCTTGAAATATTTGCCCCACCTTTTTACCTGTTTTTTTTTTTCCAACTGAATGTTTCTTGTAAACACAGAAGTTTTATATTTTGTAATTTGGCATAATGCAAAAATGTATTTTTTTTTTTTTTTTTTTTTAGGCCATTGGCATTCAAAGTTGCAATCCTAATATCCTATATATTGTTTGCAGACTCCATATTCATTAGCGGTAAATTAAATTTTCCTTTTAACCAGAGCATGAAAAAAAGAGAACGGTGCACCTCTTTGTTCCCTTTTTCTTCATTGCAATCTAAGACATGCATTTTTTTCTTTTCTTTGAAAACCTGATATCCTAACCCCTGTGGATACCAGGCGGTGTGGTCTTCCCTGGTGTTTGAGGAATTTACCCCACCCTCCCAGAGTAAACTTTATCAAAACATGTAAATGAATAGCTTATACAAAAAGTTCAGGTAATTTGTCATAATTATTTTTCAGCTTGTTCAAGTGTGGGGAAAAAAATTGCTTATTAATAACTTTTAACCTCGCAGGAATCGGTACAGAACCTTTATGCCCTTTTTGCCATAGAGGTTTTCTTAAGTGGTCATATTTCTTTCTCTCATTGACTATTTCTTGGTATAAATCTTGATACATTGCAATGTTGGCCCCCTTTAGATTTATATTTTTCTTTTGATAAACTGCATTCATAAGTCTATTTGTCTTTTGCTTTAAAATGTTTCACAATTACTTAGTGTGGTGGTGGTAGGCCATCTTCCAGTCTACTTCTCAAAGCTCTGTGAACTCAATCAATTTCTATTTGTAATTCTGTTGATGGCATGTCTGTTACAAAAACGTGCAGAACTGTCTTTTAAAGTTTGATGTTGTGCCCAGACTTCTGGTATGCCAATCAATCTTAAATTTTTCCTTCTTGCTTTTAATTCTATATACTATTTGCCAGCAGATTAGGCCTTATGGTCTATCAAGTCTGTTAGTTTATTTGTGATTTCTGTCTTTGCTTTTTCTTGGCTGTTCATTTGTCATTTATGGTGATTTTTTTTTCCCTCCAATTCTAGTATTCTGTGTTCTAGTTCAGGAAACTTTTCCATTTGTTTCTTTAACTGTTTAAATGGTCAATATAGGTCTTTAGTAGTTCCAGCTCCTTAATGATTTTATTCACTCCTTCCGCTTTTTACTTCTCAAAAGTTGTCTCGTTGAGTTTTTGCCCATATAGGTGTAGCTTCATTCATTGGAATTTCTATTGCTTGATCTTCTTTAATGTCTGTTTCTGTATTTTCTGCCATATGTTTCAGTTTTAGAAGGGGGGTTGATTTTTGTCTTTCATCATGACTGTTTTCCCATCTTCTGCAGTAGTTTATTCCACATCTGATTAAGCCAATATAAATTCTGCCTCTTGTTGTAAATTTAGTTTTTTTTCTGAAGAATCCTTTATTCCTACTTTTTGCATCTCATTATTGAATAAAGTTGCATCTGGGTTTGTTGCACAAGGAATTTTGTCTGGTTCCTGGAAAATTTCCCCCTCCTCTGGCTGAATTGGTTTATTTATTGATGTTTTATTTTTCTGGGTCAATTTTGTATCGCCGATGTCGTCCTGTTCTTTTTCAGAGGGAGTATTTAATGGACTTAAGGAGTTTGAGATGTTCAATATTGGTATTTTGCCAAAAGAAGCCAACAGATTTTGCTCTGTTTGTCCTTTAGGCTGTTTTTTTTTACTTTCCCCTTTAGTAGGTTCTTTATTAGCTTTTTCTTGTTTGCGCTCAGTAGCCTCTGCTGATAAAATTTTTTCTCTGCACTCTCTTTTGGTTGCCATTTAAAGTAAACCTCCAGTTAGTTTATATTTATAAATATCTAAGTTGAAGTCATTTATTTTCTTTCCTGATGATCCTTTCAGTTTAGAAACCTATTACTTCGTGCCTAGCACCTTTGTATTGTTTCAGTATTGCAGTTGTTATGTATATAAAGGCAGTAACTCACCATTACATAAATACAAGGTCTGTTTCGTACTCCCGATTTCTGTAGCAGGTTTTTCAGAATGAAAAAATGCAGGTTTTTGAAAGGTTCTCCAAACTTAGTGTTTTCTTTGTATTGTTGATCATCGTAAAGCCAAGTTATCTGTATACTGTTCTTGAATGAAAAAAATAATTTGCTCAAGACTTAAACAGAATGCCAGTTGAGCGATTTAATTGCGGAGCTCACACAGAGAAAAACAGCCACATTTTCAGAACAGCTGGTTTATGTTAAGACCCTTTATTGTCTCTATCTCGGGTATTCCTGGATTATTTCACCAGCTCCAAAGCCAAGTGCCAAAGAAACCCTGGAATGCAGAGCAAGCACTGAGATACTGGCTGCATAGTCAAAACAGGCTGAAAGTTGTTTGTACTGCAGCAGTTCTCCAAGTCTTATTATAGGTGTTTCCAAAATCATTCATCTGAGCCAATGCTTCAGACCTTCTCTATGCTACTTTGTCCTATTTTTCTCTCCTCAGCCCCTGTCTATACAGCGTGAGAAAGAGAAGCAGATGGTCTGCACCACATAACTCCTGTATTTCCCTCCTGCTTTTACCCAAGCACCTAGGTAGCTCACCCATTAAAGTGTGCTACTCTACCATATTTTTAATTGTTGTTGGAATCTGTTTCTTTGTATAGGTTTTGTATAAACTTTGTAGATCTTGAAGTGTATGCTACCTATATCTAATTTGTATGATCTCTTATGATGTTTTGACAGATATGACTTTGTACTGCTTTGTCCTGAACTGTATTGTATTTTTTGTACTCTGCCGTGTTGTGCCTGAAAATAGGCATGTCTTTGTCTAGTGCACTTACCCGGTTATCAAAAACAAAATAAAATAAAATGAGGGAAGGGTTCTGTTCCATTTGAAAATACAGACGGTTAAGTGGGGGGAATTCAGCGTTTGTAAGATAAATGGTTTGTTTCTTCTGTCCCCACATTTAATTTTTATGTAAGCTTTAGAAACTTTTTAAAACGAACATCTCTAATTTTCTTTCATTTAAATACGTGGTTATTCACAATAGCTTTGGTCCGGGAGAGTCTCCGGGGGAGCAAGGTCCTCACACACCTCTGCTCCGCTGCAATGCTGATATGCGGCTGCAATGCTGATATGCGCATGCCCTGAAGTCTTCAAACTCAATAAGGTTTTGGTGCCACAGTTTCCGGATTTTTTGTGGTCTGAAATGGGTTTGGTTTTTAGCACTCTTAGTGGACAGATATCCACTATATGGGCATTTCTGAGTTCCATGGACAATTCTATTCTACAGTATATGGGCCAGTATTCTCACCCTTGCAGTTTTTAGGATAGGTACAGCTTTTTAGAACCCACATTTAAAGATTTTCCTATGACAACATGGAGCAACACAGAAAGAAGAAATTCAGATTTATTAATTCCTTTTTCTGTTGGCTGTACCATGTCAATGGGACCTCACCCAAGAGTGTAGTTGTTTCTCTCCTAGAGAATATTGCCCGTTCTTGTTTTCCTGAGAAATTGGAGAATGTCAGAAGTTCCAAATTTTGAGTTGGGTTGCAATTCTGGTTGTTTGTTATTGGCTACTAACAGGCCTGGGCATGTTCCTTACAGTTGTCCTGTATAATTATTCAGTTCTTAGTTAAGAAAATTCAGCAGAGACTGTGAGGTGATCTCTACTTTCATGTTCGGAATCTGGTGCTAGGCAGAATAATATGACATGTAGGTGTGATCCATATCTCCCTGCTGAAACTGAGGGAGGAAAGGGCGACTCGTCCTCAGGGAATGTAAGATGGACATCTTTATCTAAGTCAAGAACATAAGAGTAATTGGTTGCCGCTAATAGTTTGAAGTTAGGGTTACCATCTTTTAAGAAGCCCAGAGTGGGACATTTCCTACTGAAACTTGATTTTTCGCAGGACAATATGTAACCTTGACCAATACAGCAGACTTGTTTTCTCTTAATAATCAGAATTAAGTCTAAGTGTTGTAGTTTTTTTAGTTATTTCTACTGTTTCTTATTTTTTTAAGGTGTTTTAGTTAAGACATTATAGTTCTTTGCAACATTTAGAGGAAAATCAGAAATATTTTTTTTCTAGTAAAATGTCAGGACATGTAGTATTTTTCAAGTTTTTCTGCAGGACACAGCTGCCCAAATCAGGACTGTCCTGCGAAAATAGGGACAGGTGGTAACCCTATTTGAAGTGTTCTGGGTAGCTAGTCTTTATTGTGTCACGATATATGTTGACTGTGGAACTTGGAGCATTGGAAGACGGAAGACACCAACATGTCAAGCTGAAGGCACAGCTTCTTATGGAAGACAGGCAATTATTTCTGATTAGCTGCTGTTTATAATGTTCCCATTGACAGAAATGATATGCATACACCTAAAGGATTTATATTTACTGTACTGAATAAAAAACTGTGAAAAAATGTATTTTGCAGTGTTTTTTTTTTTTTTTTTTTTTTATGGGCAGCATGTTGTTATAGTTCACTTCTTGGAACCCATGATCTGGAATTTTAACTAAGTCACGGTTGGTGTACAGAACTCTGAGTGAGATTCTGATAGGTTAACAGCTCATGCTTAGCATTCTATATACAAAGCATGACATGGTAAAAACTCCAAATTACTAGTCCCACAAAGAGAAGTAGGTAGCATGCTGTCCATAAAAATAAACCAATTGAAAACATTGTTTTTCGGTGCTGGCCTGGTGGTGCTGAGGGCTAAGGTGCTGGTCGCCGTACCTTGCGCCACGCCAGCGACCCATGTTCGGGAACGAACACAGGTCATCGGGGGTCAGCAAGGGAGGAGAAGGATCGAGCATCCACAGACTGCTCTTTCTCCGGGGAGGGGGGTCCATGACAGTTGGCGCCTGACTGCCCCTGGCAGAGGCTGGAGGTCAAGGCACTGTGCTGTAAGTTCGGGGAGGAGTCAGGGCATATGCCAGGAGAGAGCACATGTAGACGCATGCACACTCCCTTCCACCAGCTTCATGGCAAGCTTCTGCTCCAGGGAGAAAATGTCGAAATAGGAGTCCTCCTGGTCTGGCGGCTTGATGGCCATCCATAACTGTGCACTGGCTCTGGGGGGTAGGTGCCTGCCTATATCCAGACAAGGTGGGTGAGTTAGGGAGCTCCCCGCCACCCCGCTGCAGGGAGTAAGCCACGGGGAAAAGGCACGGACCCTGATTGGAGCGCAAAGGTAGCTGGATGGCGGCTGGAGTCCCTAAGGGTTGCCAGAAACGGGAGCAGACCAGGTAGGAGCAGAAACAGGAAAAAAAAAAGAAAGCATTATTTTTTTCACATCAATTTATTTAGGTACAGTTAAATATGGATCATATGGAGGTATGAATTTCATCACTGTAAGTAGGAACATTACTGACTGCTATGAATTGGCCTAAATTTCCAGTTCCCTTTAAAGCTATAACTGTGCTATTCTGGTAAAGAAAGTATAAAAAAAAACACTACTATGTTACAGATAATCAAACAGTGTTAAGATGTATTATTGTACCTGTGTCTGGTTGTCCGAATAAGACATTACATTTACATGTACCTGTTTTCAGTATTTAAAAATCTGAGTAAATATATTCTGCCAAAAAAAGCTGTAGCTGTACCAGTGACCCCTAATCAGGGTGCATTTGTACCTGTATGTGAAGACTGACCATTAACAATGATGGAGCGAACAGAGGAAAAAATTATGTAAGTCTGATAGAATTTTTCCTTTTTATTTTTTATAGGCATCAAGAAAGACCCCAAAGCAGCATTTGTTCCAAGGACTGTTATAATTGGTGGGAAGGTAGGAAGAGAATGAAAACTGCCAGTAATGCTCATTAGCTTAAAAGTATAAAAAAAGAGAAAAAGAAAAAACTTGACTAGCATATATAAGATACTGTTTCAGACATGAAGGAGTTTTTATTTTGGATTTAGAAGGCTGCTTGTTTTCGGTAAAGTGAGGGACATGGGTTGCAATGACAGCAGCACAGGGGTGTGCATTTGGGATGGAAGAGAGCAAGTGGGTTTAAAAAAAAAAAAAAAAGGAAAGTGTTTTAAGTTGTCTATCTGCTTTCATGTTACAAGCTGTGGTTATTAAATAGTTGTGGCAGTTTGGGCACTAGTGAGTTCATAAGTCATTGAAGTAGTGCTCAGGAAATGAAAGTGAAGCAAGTAGTGCTGGCAGGTATGGGGGGAGATTATGATGTCTACTATGTACAGTATATAAAGGCATCATGACGTGTCTTATGTATATAAACGCTGACAACGTCTACTTCTACATCAACATAATGTATGTACACAATAGCTCAAATATCAGCATTCATGTAACAGCCTTTGTGCCCATGCCTGTTGCATATATGTATGTATATATGTGTGTGTGTGTGTGTCCGTGGCGGCTCTACACCAGGGCCCACCAGGGCACGTGCCCTGGTAAAAAAAAAAAAAAAATGCTGTGCCCCATATGGTGCAGAGCTTCCCCCATAGTAACAATATATCAGTGCCCTGGCTGCCATCGGTTGTGCCCCAGCTGTGCCCTGGTAACCATTTGTGACTAGAGCCGCTACGTGTGTGTGTGTGTGTGTGTGTGTGTGTGTTGTATATATATATATATATATATATATATATATATATATACATAATATATATTGTGTGTGTGTAAAGGGAGATATATAGTCATTGCAAATAACTTGGTTAATGCATCAATTGGGGTTCAAGTGACAAAAGTAGGAAAATGAGGTGATAGAGTTGAGACCCCACCACTACCCCACCCCTCACCCTCCACAGACCAACAGGCATTGGGGTGTGCCTTGGGGTCAATGGACCTAATTCTCTCCCCATTCCATGTGTAAGAAAGCTGACATGGTACAGTATAGGAGAATGGGGTGAGAGTTGGGTCCAGTGACCCCAAGGCACACCCAGACGCCTGTTGGTCTGTGGGGGGGGGGGGTGTTAGGGTCTCAACCCTAACGCCTCATTACCCTACTTCTGTCGTTTCAACCCTGATGTCTAAATTACTAGAAACAATAGTGTGTGGCCAACTAGGGGTATACTTAGAATCCAGAAGCCTGTTAAACCTGGTTCAGTCTGGATTCAGAGCAAAGCACAGCACCATAACAGCCCTAGATATGGTGACCAGTGATTGGCTTCTAGACCTTGACAACAAGAAGCATGTCTGGGCTGTTTTCTTGGATATTAGGCATTCGACACAGTCAATCACAGCCTGCTTATTTCCTCCCTAAGCACCTTAGGCTTGGACCATAAATCTATGTGCTGGTTTGCAGACCACCTCGGAGAACGGAAAATGATCTTTCTCCATTAAAACCTATGCTGAGGGGTGTGCCCCAGGGCTCTATCCTTGGTCCCCATCTCTTTGCAGTCTACATTAACAACATCAATGACCCCATCAAAAAAGCCAACATCCACTTATTTGCGGATGACTCTGTACTGTACTTGAGTCGTCCCACCCTGGAAGCAGCCTGTGAAAACCTCCAAGCTGAATTTAACCTTCTACAATACCTGCTGATAAATAAAAAAGCTTTTGCTCAATGCGAAAAAGAAAAAAAGCCATGCTCTTCTCCCCCTCCTTGCATGCGGCAAGTCCTGCTGGGGGGAGCTATCCCACAAATTACCACTGTTCTTGGAGAAACACTAGAATATGTAGCTAAATTCAAATATCTAGGAGTTTGGCTCTATCATAAACTTTCCTTCGCTGACCAACTCTAAGAACTACAGAAGAAACTAAGGCAAAGATTAGGACTGTTCTACAGAATTAACCACCTGCTCGCAAAGGAGGCCAAGATTCAACTGGTTCAAGCTACCTTCCTGTCTTTAATAGATTACGTGGACCTGCTCTACAGCCTCTGCACTGGCTAAGTTGGGCACCCTCTACCAAAGAGCTATCAGGTTCATTACTGTCCTTCCACTTTCTGCACACCACTGCTCCCTGTACTCATCGTTAGGCTGGGCTTCCCTTCACTGTAGAAGGAACAGAAATGCCGCCCTATGGACCTTCAGAGCGGTGACCAACAAGCTCTCCTCATATGTCTCAGATTGTATTCCCTGGAGTGTGTTAGGCACCTACGCTTTAAGGAGCTATTCCCTAATTGCCCTCCAAGTTCCAAGGGTCAAAACTCGTTTTGGCAAAGCTGCTCTAAGCATCTCTTTACCCACACTGTGAAACGGTTTACAAAGGAACTTGAAGTTGAGCTGCCATGTTAGCCTGAATATCTTCAAGGTGCTCTACGATCACTACATGAAAGCACCTTGCAAATGTTTTCCTCACCGCTAGCCCACTAATTCTGCAACTCCCCCTTTCCATCCTGATGCTAGCCATGTTTCTACCCCTGGCTCTCACTTTCCCTATTAACTCTTCCTGCTGCACCCACCCTTCCCTGTCCACTCCAGCCTGGCTTCTCCATTAGCTCCTTATATTGTTTTGCCACTAGAGGGAGCCTGATTAAGTTTGAACAATTTGCTCCCAATACCTCACTTGTCACATTTTACTGCTCTCTAGTAGCTGTTTTCACTTGGTGATCACCCCCTCATCACCCCCTCTCCAATCGTCGAAAGCTATCCTGCCATTGTGCACTCCCCAGATCAGCCCTCCTCCTCCTGCTCCTGTCAGGCAATGTCCACCCCAATCCTGGGCCTGGCAGCACTGGTCCTCCCCTGAAATCTCCTGGGCTGGCATTGCTTCTATGAACATCTGTAGCCTCCTGGAAAAACTGGACCTCTACACTGCTGGTGACGCTCATAACCTGATGTTGTTGCCCTGGTTGAAACCTGGCTGTCTCCCTCCACTCCCTTCTCATGTCTCTCTCTGGCTACACTCTCCACCGGTTGGACCTGGTGTCGGCAGGAGAGGTGGGGGCTGTGTCTTCTATTTGAAGGATTCTCTCCATGGGGCTACCACTCTCCCGCCTGACCTCGACCATAAGGCCCAGGTACTTACTCTAAAGCTGTCCCCTGACCCAGCTAGAGGCCCATTATTCCTAACCGTAGCCTACATACCCCCCAAGAACCAATCCCAGGCCCTGGGCCCACTAATTGACTACCTCACCTCCCTACCCAACTCGTCGGACCAAATCTTGGTGGGCGACTTGAATATAAACTGGCTCTGCCCCTCGTCCTCCTCCCACTGTGAGGCTTTCAATTCAATTGACCTATTTCAACTGGTCACACAGCCTACTAGAAAAAACCCTGGGGGGGGACAAGCACCCTCCTGGATGTGGTCCTCACCAACAGGCCAATCCGCATCCACAACATCCAAATCTTCCCTGACTGCCTCAGTGACCACTCCCCTGTGCTTTTCAACTGGGAAACCCCTCGGCCTCATCCCCGGTCAAAACCACCTCTCAGAGGCAGCTTAGGCCTGGGGGACTCATAGGCCTTAAGCGCTTCCTTGCTAATACTGATTGGTCCCCTCTGACGAGGGCAACCAACATTGACTTGGCACTGGCCTTCTTTGTAAGCACTTTCAACTTTGCCTGTGATATCTTTGCTCCCATAACTGCTAGGAGGTCCAAAGTGAAACATGCCCCTTGGATCACCCCTGCCCTACTGTGGCAACTTAAGCAATGCGACAATCTTTGGCACCTTGCTGTTGCTACTGGCCGTTCAGCTGACAGGCAGTCCTATGCTGCCGCCCGCAACCAGTGCACCTGGGCCATCCGCAGCAAAGGCGGAATACTACCAAGCCTCTTACCTCCTCCTGGGGGAACCCAGGTGCTTCTGGGACAACATCAAGCAACTGAATGGTCACTCCCAGTCCCCTCTCCTTCTCAACATCAATGGTACCGCCTCTGACCCTGCCCTCATTGCCACCCACCTCAATAACTCCTTTACCGACCTTAGCTCAGTACTTCCTGGTAACTTTTTCAGTCCACCTCCTCCATCTGTACCACCACCCATTGCCGCGCCTCTTTCCACCTCCAGCCATGTCACCATGCAAGAAGCTAGGCCTTACTTGCTAAAAGCCCTAAAAGGTAACACCATCGGTAATGACTCACTTGATCCCTGCCTTTTACGTCAGGTCCTGGATCAGGTCCTCTCACCTATTACATGCATTTTCAACAAATCACTCTGTCTCGGACAAGTCCCCTCTGCCTGGAAGATTGCCACAGTTTCCCCTGTCCATAAAGGTGGTGACAGGACTCTTCCGGGTAACTACCGACCCATCTCCATCCTCTCCCCCCCTCTCTAAGGCGTTAGAGAAAATTGTGGCATCCCAAGTCTCTGACTACTTCTGTAAGTATAATGTTCTCTGCCCTGAACAACACAGGTTCAGAGCAGGTCATAGTACCAATACAGCACTCCTGGAATTTTTCAACTTCCTCCATGCCTCCTTGGACTCTGGTGCCCTGGCTGGTGCTATATTCATTGACCTGTCTAAAGCATTCGATACCGTTTCACATCCTCTTGCTCTCCACCTCGACCTAATAGGCTTTGCCTCAGGACCTGTTTCTGGTGCACCAGCCATCTCTCCGCCCGCTCCCAATGTGTGAAAGTCAACGGTACTCTCTCTGAAACATGCCCCATTCACTCTGGGGTGCTGCAGGGCCCATTCTTGGACCCCTACTATTCTCACTCTTTCTTAACTCCCTACCCAGCAGTTGTCTGGGTAAGATGCTTCTCTATGCTGATGATGCTGTTCGTTGCCTCCCACAATGACCCCATGCTGCTACAGAACTCCTCCAACTAGTCTTTGACTCTGCAGCTACCTGGTTCACTGAGCACCCGACTTGTTATCAACCTTAAGAAAACAAAAGCGATGCTCTTCTCCCACCCCAAAATAAGTACAGCAAGTTTCCTTAGCTGTCCACTCCACACCCAATCTCGCCATTGACCAGGTGCAGTCCTATAAATATCTTGGTATAACCTTTGACCCTGCACTTTCATTCCATGGACATATATCTGCCCTAAATTCTGTCGCCAACTCATGGCTAGGCATTCTTTACCGGCACAAGAAATGCCTCCCTCCTGATGCCCTCCGCCTGGCTGTCACCTCCTCTGTCATGTCTATGGCTCAGCAGATCAGACTGCCCTCAACAAGGTTCGCCTCACAGTTAATAAGGCCTGCAGACTTATCACTGGTGCTCCGAGACTCACTCACACATGTGAGCTGTACACCCTGGCTACCCTACTCAACCTGGAAGAGCGACTAATGTATCAGACATGCCAGCTCACCTTTAAACCCTGCGTGTCTTCCCCATAGGCCTATCCAACTCCATTCGCTGCTCGCACTGACCCTGATCACGCGCAGCTCGACAAGAACTACCCTAGTTATTCCGAGAGCCAGGACCTCTCAAGGTCAGAGGGCATTCCCCTACTGCCCTCACTGGTATAACTCCTCCCTGCCAGTGTCTCAAACTCACTAACCTTAGCTTGCTTTAAGCCCAGGCTCAGAAACTTCCTGCTTAGCTCTCGCAAATGCAACTGCCGCTAGCCTAGTGTAAAGTAAAAAAAAAAAAAAAATATATACTCTGTTTGACAATGCTCACTGAGCAGCCCCCCCCTTCCTTTCCCTACTAATTCCTCCTCCCCTGTCTCCCTTCCTTCTACTCCCACCAGCTCTCCCCCGACCATAAGTTTTGCACATTTTGTTATCTTTTGCTTCGTTGGAGATTGTATTCTATTGTAACAAAATTGTAATTGAACTGTAACTTTTTTGTTTATAAGTACTGTGTCCCTTGTACTACTGTTCTGATGTCCTCTTTGTGACAAGGTACCTTTGTAAATGAGCGTCTGGCTCAAAGGTTTCTAAACTGATGTTTAACTAAATAAATAAAGTCCCACCCAATCCATAATAGTGTCCCAATTATCTACCCCTCCTCCACCATTATCACAATAAACAAGTACACGACAGCCATGGTCACTTTCTGTGGTTTTTTAGCTCAATTTCTCCCCCAGTCATTGGTAATATATCCCTCCTCTTCTTTACCTCTCTAACCTACCACCCCATACACTGCCCCTTTCCCCTATATGTGTAGTTGCCAGCTGCCTCACTCAAAAGATCTCTGCTTATAACCCCTGTATGCCTATGGTTGATTGTTCATCTGCTGACTTCAGTTGTAAAATAATGCTGTTTTTTTTATTTCATCCTTGTACTGTATATACTTTTTCTTTCTTGTATATTATTGCTTTTGGTATACCTGCTTCTGTACTGTACTTTGATGTACTCATGACCAGGTCCACCTTGCAAATGAGCCTTGCTCAATGGTGCCTGCCTGGATAAATAAAGATTTTGATTGATTACACTTTCTGAAAAAGTAAGGAAATTCAATCTTACCCTTGTATCATTTTGGGAGCATACGACCCGGAATGGTATTAGTGTTAAGAAGCGCAGGGTCCTATGGGTCCTGCAGTGCCATCTATCCATAAGTGCACAGACATTGTAATGAACTGTCATCTCCGTGTGGGAGTGCAGGTCCCTCTGGGCCCTGTGCTCCCATTATTGCATAAGGGATGGCCCAGCAGTCCCATAACTGCATAATGTTAACCATATGTGGAAGCGCAGAGTCCTGTGCTTCCAGCTACCTATAGAGACGCAGTACAGGCCTAGACACATTCCAAGTAACCCCTGTGCTGCAAATGGCACAATATGTCCATAATCGTAGCAACCTTGGAAAATTATTCCACTGCAGTTGTAATCATGGACTGGTAAACTTACACGTGTACTTGGTACCCTAAGCTGCATTTAGTGAAAACTCCATATCTCGAAGCATTTTCGAGATATGGGCACAGAAAGGCACAATGTTCACCACAATGTTATCCTATAGGAAATTTCTCAATTTTGGAATGGCATAACTATGGAACCAATGCAGATTTTTACATCAAACTTGCATAAGTCACATCTGTTGGACACCCTCTTTGTACCTTGCAAATTTCAAGCCAGAAGTCCTAACCGTTTCCTAGCAGTGAACTGGCAAAGATTTTAAAATGCTTGTTCGTAAGCTGTCAAAATCAGTTTGCGAGCTGAATCCCCTTTCATGAAGTGCCAAAATCCCCATTCGTGAGCTGATCCACGTTCATGAGATAGAGCTATCTGGTCATCAGCTCACGAACAGGGATTTTGACAGCTCGTGAACAAGGATTTTTTTTTTTTTTTTTTTATAATCCTTGTTCGTGAGGTGTCAGAATCCCTGTTTGTAAGCCAGATCCCCATTCCTGAGGTGTTAAAATCCCCGTTAATGAGAAATCTTTAAGATTTGGCCATCTGGTCGTCATCTCATGAACAAGGATTTTGACAGCTCACTAAAAAGGATTTTTTTTATATAGTCTTTGTTTGTGAGGTGTCAAATCCCTGTTCACGAGCCGATCCCTGTTTGTGAGATTCGGCCATCTGGTCCTTATCTCATGAATGGGGTTTGGCTTATGAATGGGGATTTTGACACCTCATGAATAGGGATCGGAAACAAGGCAAACAAGGGTTTTCAAACTTAAAATCGGCCATTTTCTGACTAAACTAAATGGAACCAAAGCCATGGGTTAGTAGAGGGATTCATCCTGAACAATACCCATACTTCAGTCTCTACAGAAGACATCCCTGTGGCAAGTTACAACATTTTGTTTTTGAAGAAAATTGAAAACAAGATGGCTCGCTAACAGAGATTTTTCATACGAACAGGGATCCCCCGTTCATGAGCTGTTAAAATCCGTGTTCATGAGGACAAATCCTTGTTTGCAACTGTACAGCTATCCAAAAGACTGAACTGATCATGCTGAAAACCCGAAATTTCAAAACTGAATAACTTTGTAACGGATTAATATTTTTTTACCAAACCAATGCAGCTTGTTCTTTGGGGCAAGCTCTTTCTACCAAATGGTGTGAACGCAGCATGATCAGGTGAAAAATGCACTTTTTTCAGTATGCGCTGCGCAAAATCCACACATCCAATTAAAATGAAACTTGCACTTCAACAGATCTACCCCATGGGACAGCACATACCAAATTTCTTGCAAATCTGTTGAATGGTTGCAGTTATTAAGGTGCAGAATTTGGGGTTTAACATTAAACTGTCTGCTCAACTCTTAACTACAGTGGCGCTACCACGCCTGTATATGTATGTGTGGTGTGTGTGTGTAGGAAAAATTGTCTGCTGATTGGTTGAAACACATCCCATGACCATACGTATATCAGAGTGCGACCGCACACCTGCACTTAAACCCCCCTCCAAAACCATTTTGCCATTTTATAAGATAGATAACCCACTGTATGGTATGCTGTCACGCTCTGACACAAGGTGTGCATATATCGGAACGTGACTGCACACCTAACAGTGGGTTATCTATTACATATATATGATACATGACGGGTGACTGTGGAATATGGAAAATATTAGTATGAGTGCAGAGTGAAATTTGATAATATCATAAGTGGCAAAGCCACGAGTGCTCTTATCGCAGTTCACTCTGCATGAGTGCTAATAATTTGTGTTCCACAGTTACACATTATGTGTGCTATTGATACAGTAGGGCATTACTATTAGTTTTGTGTTTTTAGTATAATATTTCTGGTGTTTATTGTGGCATTTTGGTGTTATTTCTCATGGTTGTGTTCTTCCATGGGTGTACTCTGTTTTATGAATGAACTTGTGTTTCTGAATAGGAGATGTGTGGAATTTGATTGGTTGTTGCTGTGAATGGTTGTGTATCTGTTTTGATTTGATTAGCTGGTTTTCTGTTGTGTGCGTGTTGTGATTGGTGTAGTGATGTTTGTGGGCAGGATTTGAAGTGCAGCAAGGAGCTGGTGTTTCGTGCTGTTTTTTCTTCATTTTGGAGTAGTTTTGTGGTAAATGATGCAATTTTATTTCTTTCTATGTGGGGCTACAGTAAAATATGTGTGCTTGTGACAGTTTCAGCAGTCACTCCAGTATTATTCACCGGAGTGTAATGCAAAGTTATTATTTTTTTTTTTATTTAGTTGTTTAACCAGGTATAGCACACTAAGCTGAAAGCTTTTTCACAGGAGCGACCTGGGAGCACAAGGAGGTTAGTGGTTTTCACAAGGATTTCACTTTCAAGTGATCAGCCTCATTACAGTAGCAAAGTAAACACTACTGAAAACATGAGATTTCTGTGGTTCTCTTCTTTTGGAGGCATTTTCAGAGTTGTTTGCTAATTGGGTCCATTCTGGAATAACGTGTTTGGTTGTCGTGATGGTGATATATTTCATCAGTCTGAGTCAGTGTGCGATTCCTGTAGTTCTGATTAGGTTTCTTAGTGCTGCAGTGGGTGACGTAATGAGAGTGGAAATAACAGCTGCTGACATAGGGAGAGTTGGTATATTTGTGTGACTATTTCACTGTGACTACATCAGCACTGTTATTCAACACCAGTGAAAATAACTTTTTATTGTGACAGTTTGCTTCACCCCATTGTGTGTGTGTGTGTGTGTGTGTGTGTGTGTGTGTGTGTGTGTGTGTGTGTGTGTGGAAGCTGAGCCGGGTCTCCAGGACCCCCATCTCCCCACACCACCAGCACCGGAGGGCAGCTTCAGTGAACCGGGACCCACAGAGAAGAGGGTTCCTGGTTCAGACTTTTTGACTGGATTTATTTATTTTTATTATTTAACTTTAGGAAACGCTCCAAGTGGATCAGAAGAAAGAAGCCACCGCAACTTAAGGAAAAAGGATGCCAAATTTAAACTGCAAGGTACAGTTTAAATTGGCCCCTTCTTGTCCCTGCAGTGGCAGTCAACAGGAAAAGACACTCTGGGAAGGAGGGAGCTGAGCCAGGTCTCTGGGACCCCCCCCCCTTCCTGCACCACCAGCACCGGAGGGCAGCTTCAGTGAACTGGGACCCACGGAGGAGCAGAGGATTCCCAATTCAGACTTTTGACTGGATGATTTATTTATTTATTTATTTATTTATTTATTTATTTTGTTTGACTTTGGGAAATGCTCCAACCAGAGCAAAAGTAAGGAGCCACCGAGACTTTTGGGGGGGGTGCCAAATTTCTACTGCAAGGAGCAGTTTAAATTGGCCCCTTCCCACCTCTGCAGTGGCAGTCAGCAGGAGAGGACACTCTGGGAAGGAGGGAGCTGAGCCGGGTCTCCATTGGGGACCCCCCTCCTCCCTGCACAGCCAGCACTGGAAGGCAGCTTCAGTGAACTGGGACCCACGGAGCAGCAGAGGGTTCCCAGTTCAGACTTTTTGTGTTGATTTTTTGGCTCACCGCCCCCACCCCCTCCTCAGGCCATTTAAATGGTCTCTAGCCCTGCACAGGGCAGCTGGGATTGGTGGCTATGAGACTGAGGGAGGATTATCTAAAAGTATAGGGTGTGTGTCGGATGAACCAAGCACACAGGGGATTGCTCTGCCATGAAATTGAAAGCTAACATTGTACTGTGATGCCATAATGCAGAGTTGTTGTGTAGGGCAGTTGATATTACTAAGCTACAGTTCTAGACCATAAAGGGGGCTATGTTAGGATCTGGGGATCAAAAGAGCTGTACTGCACTGAGGGGATCACATTATTGTGGACTGTGTTAGTATAATACACTGACAGGGTTGTACTGGGGTTAGCAAACTGAGGACCAGAGGGTTAAAGGAGGACCGGCATCAGACTAGTGAATAGAGCATTTAAGGACGATGGAACGATGTGGGGGATACACTTGAGCCAGATCATGAATAACGGAGAGCAGGAGCGAAGGGCAGCTGGGGGGCACATGCAAGGGGGGGGTGGGTGAAGGCAGTGGAATAGTTGATGGAATGAGGGCCGCCTTGGTGGGGAGAGTGGCAGGAACAGGGAGGATAGTCAGCTGCAATGGTTGTGGGGTGGCAGTTTGGATGAATTTATTATGGAAACTGGGAGGCTGTCCAATTTGTAGCAGGCTAAGGAAACTGGAGGATGAAGTAAGGGACTTATGGAGGGAACTAATGAGAGTGAGGGAAGAGGGGCGAGGATGCGGGAGAGACCCCAGTGAGGGGAGACTGGAGATGCAGAGTGGGAACAGCAGTGCTATAGTTAGGGATATAAGGAGGCTGGGAGGAGGTGCGTAGAGATGCACTAGGAGGGGGTGGGGACCCGGGGCATGAGGAAGTGGGAGTCTGGCACCACAAGCCATAGGTTTGCAGTGTTGGCAGAGAAAGGAGAAGTACCGGGGCTGCGTGGGTGGGGGGAAAAGGGTAGGGAAGATCCAGGAGGCAGGAATCACAGTGGGAAAAGGAGAGGAGAGAGGAGGGGTAGGGTAGAGAAGGAAGGAAAGATGGTAAAAGGAGGGGAGGCAGCGGGGAGGGAATGATGCAAGGAACACAGTAGGTACAGATGAGGGATCTAATGAGGGGGCAGAAAGGACCTTGGAGAAGACGGGACTCACTGGAGGAGGGGGGCAGGATCAGAATGACGGAGGGGTACTGGTGCTGGGAGATTCCATACTGAAAGGGATCAGTTGGGGAGGCAGGAGGGGCAAGGCGCAGTCATATCTGGGTTGAGGCTATTCCAGGGTTAACCATGGATAGGGCAGGGTAGGCGCTTCTAAAGTGCGTAGGCAGAGAGGAAGAAGCCACATGTGGTAGTGCATGTGGGTACAAATGATTTAGCGGGGGAAATAATAGAGGTGGTAAAAGGGAGGTTTGAGGAACTGGGGAGGCAGTGTGAGTGGGTGGGTTGGTGGCATTCTCTGAGGGTCTGCCGGTACCATGTGCAAGTACAGGGGGGAAAAAAAAGGATCGAAGAGTTCAACAGGTGGTTGAGGGTTTGGTGCTGAACCAGGGAGTATGGATTGGTGTCATGCTGGGGCAGGACATGGGACAACAGCGACCTATATGCAGGGGGCAGGTTACATTTGATCAAGGAGGGTAAGAGCATACTTAAACAGGGATTGGAGGGGAATATTTCAATGAGAGTGGATTTAAACTAGGAAGGGAAGGTGGTGAGGCATCCATGGGTAGACACAGTGGATGGAGAGGGGAGCATAGGGTGCTCACCCCCCTAGTTATAGAGAGGCAGGAGGGCGCGAGGGGAATTAAGGAGGCAGGAGGATAGGTAGTATCACTAAACACAAGAAGCCTAAGGTACAGAACAGTGGAGTTACAGGCCCTCTTGACAGTGGAATTGGTGGACGTAGCGGCCATCACGGAAACATGTGCCACTGAGAACCTAGACTGGGATATGATGATCCCAGGGTACAGGATGTTCAGAAAGGAAAGGACCAAGGAGAATGGGGGGGGTGGTAATCTATGTAAGGGAGGGAATTAAGTTTGCAAGGGAGGAAGGGGAGGACAGAGGCTCTGTGGATGCAGTTCCAGGATGTGAGAAATAGGACATTGAATATGGGGGTAGTGTACAGGCCACCATCACAGGGGGATGACCTGGACTGGGAACTAGCAGATCAGATTTGAAAAGTAAGAGATTTCAGCTCTCTGGGGGTGGATTGGAGGACACCTGCCACCACGAGTGCAAGGGACAGGGTCCTATTGGATGCTTTTCAAGACCGCTTCCTAACTCAGCTGGTACAGGGGCCAACTCATAAAGGACTTTGGACCTTGTACTGGATAATGGTGAAGTGGTAAGGAAACTAGAAGTGAAGGAACTGCTTGCTGAGAGTGACCACTACTCTGTGTGGTTCATGCTGAACATGGGGAGGGACACGGGGCACGGGTACAAGAGTAGTTGAGTTTAGGGGAGTGGACTTTAGGTTGATGGTGGAAATTTTGAGAGAGCACCTGGCAGACATCCAACAGCACATGGATGCAGATCAGAAATGGAGCATTATAAGGAGAGGGTTGACGGAGGCAACAGGGACCTACACTAGGACAAAAATCGAGAAGGGCAGGGCAAAGAAACCCAGTTGGCTGACACTGGAGGTCAGGGAAGGGGTGAGAGCCAAGAGAATGGCATTTTGTAAGTACAGGAAAATGGGGAAGGGAGAAGATAGACATATTCTAAGAGAAGTCTAGAGAGGTCACCAGACTGGTCCAAAGGGGACCAAAGCGGATAGGGAGCTATGACTGGTGCAGGGGATCAAAAAAGGAGAAAGACTTCTTCCGCTACATAGGGAAGAAAAGGAGAAGCAAGGACTGGCTAGTGAGGATCAGGAAGGATGGGGTGTGGGTGGAGAAGGGGGCAGAGCAGGCAGAAGCACTGCATGATTATTTCTGCTGTGTTCACGCAGGAGAAGGGGGGCAATTACCGCAGGCAAGTGGAGGGTGGGCAAGGGGGGAGAGGACGACAGATGTACGGATTACAGAGGGCAGGATGCTGGAGGGGCTGAAGGCAATAAGGGTGGACCGCATGGCATTCACCCTAGAGTGCTGAGGGAGCTGGCGGAGGTCCTGGCAGGGCCACTGGCAGACCTGTTCAAAACCTCCCTGGACACAGGATGTGTACCACAGGACTGGAGAATGTTCCATGTGGTGCCCATCCATAAGAGTGGGCCAAAGGATGAATCGGGCAACTACAGGCCAGTGAGTCTCGTCTCGATCGTGGGCAAACTCATGGAGACCATCCTAAAGGAGAGGTTCTTGAGCTTCCTGGAGGCAAATGGTATTCAGGACGACCGGAAACATGGGTTTGTCATGGGCAGATCATGCCAGACAAATGTGGTGAAGTTCTATGACTGGATGATGTCGGAACTGGACAAGGGCCATGCTGTGGATGTCCTGTACTTGGACTTCAGTAAGACCTTTGATTCAGTGCCACACGGAATATTAGTGGGGAAGCTGGAGAATGTGGGGGCGGGACCAAAATGGTGAGTTGGATCAAAATTTTGCTATAGGGAATGCAGCAAAGAGTGGTGGGGGGGGACTCTCATTACCAAGAGCAGTGACAAGCTGGGTACCACAGGGATCAGTGCTGGGACCAGTACTGTTAGGGATTTTCATTGCAGAAATCTCAAATGGGATCTGGAGTAAAATCAGTCTGTTTGCTCCTATCTCGGCATTGTCTGCAGTGGTAGATGGCATTGGAGGGGGAGGGGAGGGGAAGGTTGCAGAAGGACAAAAATAAACTACAGGCGTGGGCTAATAAATGGCAGCTGGGATTTAATGCCAAGAAGTGCAAGGTTTTGCACTTCGGAGTCCAGAACCAGGGGAGGGATTATTACTTAAATGGAGTATAGTTGGGCTGCTCTACAGAAGAGAAGGACCTAGGGGTAGTCATAACAGGGAGCATGAACAATTCTGCTTAATGTAGAAGGGCGGCAGCAAAAGCCAACAAAATGTTCGGGTGTATAGCTCGAGGGATCTCCTCCAGAAGGGGATCCGGTCATAATAGTGTGGATGAAATAGCGCAAGAAATAACCGCATATACATAATAGCGCTATTATATTATAGCGAGTGCTCAATATTGCACTTGTAATAGCGTAAATCAGTAAGTGCCATTATACATTTGACTGAGCAACACTATGCTACAGCATGTCATGTTTGTGACTTGTGTGGGCATGTGTGAGCAGCATTGCACATCCACCCTCCTGGGGAACATACTGGAGGAAAAAAACATGACTGGCCAGCATGATGTACCGACCCATTGCTTGCTTGCTGGCTGACATTCCAACTTAACAGCTACTTAACCTCCAGTGTAAAAGAAGACAAACTCAAACTCTGAGACCACAGGCACACCGATCGCAGCACTAAGTCCAGTGGGAGAAGACCGTCACAGGGTGGGTTATTACGACTCAGGACTGCAGCTCACTGTCAATTACAGGTGGAGTTCTGGTTCGGAGTCTCAGGATAAGGAGAACTCATGGGTTTGAAGATCCTCACTGCTGGAGTGTCTACAACAGTGCTGCTGGCAACAAGTTTAATTCGGGTCAGGATCGGGCTGGTACCATCGTAGCAGTTCCACCAGCAAACATTACAGAAGCTAACAGGGGACCACTAGCAGAAACATAGATTGGTAAGCTGACATAGCACTATGGCATACTATCTATTTCATTATTGCGTTATAAAATACAAGCTGTTATGGCACTACGCTAATGTGAAGAAGCGCTAAAATGTGCGCGCTGTAATAACGCGCGATACTGCATGCATGATTTTGACAGTAAACCTTCCATAAGGAAGGAGGTTATCATGCCCTTGTATAGGTCACTGGTCAGGCCCCACCTGGAATACTGCGTTCAATACTGGCACCCGTTCCTGAAGAAGGACATCAGATTGTTGGAGGGGGTGCAGCGCAGAGCTACAAAAATGATCAAGGAAATGGAGGGTAACACCTACGAGGAAAGGCTGAGTGAGTTGAATATGTACTTTCTGAATGAGAGAAGGAACAGGGGAGACATGATTGAGACCCATAAGTACCAGAAGGGAATAAAAAAAGATGAAAACAGAGGGGATTTTCCAGAGGAGGAAAGGGAGGGATATAAGAGGTCATCAACTGAGACTGGATAGAGGTAGCTTCAGCAGAGAAATGAGGAGACATTTCTTCAAAGAAAGGGTGGTGGACAAGTGGAACACCCCTTACCAGGTGAGGTAGTGGCCTGCAAAATGGAGGACAACTTCCGGAGGGGGTGAGATAGGGGAAGGGGCAGTGGCTATTTAGGGTGCTAGCTTCACACCCAAGCAGCCTGTTTCTGCTGGCATTTTCATATGTTCTTACATTAATTCATCTCGTATATCATAAATATCATCTTGAGTTGTACTTGAACTCTGACCTCATGAGTGGCAATTTCAAGATTGAGGTCACAAGAGGTCAAGTACAATGAAATAAGATACTTCAGATATTATCCATTATTAGTTATTTTCATGTTTGATGTATACAACAGGACCTGAAAGTTTCATAAATAAAGCTGCAAACAAGTGATTTTCTTTTTCGTTCACTGTTTTTATTGTTTTTTGATGAACTGAATGTCTCTGAAAAATGTGTGAAGTAATGACTGTCAAGGGAGCATTGTCATGAGGTAATGTCCCAAGAAAAGATCCGAGACCCCCTGACAAGGGTGGTCTGTTCCCAGTGTGCAGCAATTTCTCCAGCTTGTTGCTGCCCACCTCATCCTGTCCAACTATCACTGCTGTCAGCATAGCAAGGTACGGTCTTCCTACAAGCGTCTGAGGTTTGAGTTTGGCGCTTGCAAGCTTTCTCCAGGATTGGTTGTTTCCTGTCTGTTTCATCCTCGATTGGCTCTTGATGCTGTGGCTAGTTATAGATGGAATTTTTTCCCATTAGCAAGTTGGGCTAACATGCTCCTGACATGGAAATTAGCTCCATCACAACTCTCCAGGCTGCTCAGGGACCTTGTTGGAGGCACGTCCTCAGGTCTTGCTTGCGCAGGTACAGAATGACAAGTATTGGGGGGGAGGGGGGCTGCAGAATCAGCATGTTTTTATAAATTAAGGTTATCATTCTAAGAGATCTGTATTTACAGAATTATAGTGATGGGCGTAATTTCAACTACGATTAAGTCATTGCTCTATTTCATTAAAGCATTCAGAAAAACAGACAATGGCACTGTACTGTCAGGATCTCCACAGTCCCACTTGCACTCCAAATGACGTCGTCATGCTAGACGTCCTTTAGGCAGTGCAGTGGGAAAAACAAGCAGGAGGCAGTACGTGAACTAGGCATGTGAGGGATGTAAACTTAATTTTCTTGCCATTTGAACAGCACAGACCAGAAATCCCTGCTGAGGACCAATGAGCAGCTTGTTAGTGAATCACAAACAGCAGCACATTGAATTACCTTAAGAACTTTTGCACATGATCTTCAAATAAAGACAATTAACCTATCACTCCTCTCCTTGCTCCTCCGATTTTTTTTCTTTTTTTCCTACCCCTACTTGCAGATTTGCTGCTCTTGTATAGAGATATTGTTGCATGTATCATGCCCTTCAACATGAAACTCCTCTCCTATCTTCCCCTTTCTCTATTCCTAGTACTTTCCCTAATCCCTCCAATTAGTCTCTACTCGCAAATGCCGAACAACTCACCTTCTACAGCCTCCTATCTCCAGTTCCCTATTTACATCCTTGCTATCCCCCTCCCCACACTTTGATCTATGGTCATATTCTCTCTGTTCCTTCATGCTTCATTACTAACTGCCCCACCCTTTCTTTGCTGCTCTTCATCTCCTGCTCCCCTACTCTCATGCGCACTGCCCTGCCAGTTTCACTGGTTCCTCGACATCTAACTCTAAATGCCCCAAGCTTTACTTCCTGCAGAGATGTTCACCCCAACCCTGGTCTATCTGCATGTCATGCCCTAAATGCTCCTTAATCCATCCCCTTCTGTTGCTCCCACTGTCCTCCTGAAGGGTTTCAAGATACTTCATCTAAATATATGTAGTTCATTGCAAAAAATCGACCTTCTGAAAAACCATGGTGGCCACTCTGAAACCTGACATACTGATCATCACGGAAACTTGGCTGAAGAGCATGATCCCGGATCTCATGGTCTCCATTCCTGGCTACTCCCTCCTGAGGTACGACCGAGCAGGCAGAGGTGGTGGCGTCACCATGTACGTTCTTGCCTCCCTCCAGTGTTCTATTATGTATTCATCCACTAACCCAGTGTCCCACGACGCACTGGCTGCTCATTTAATTCTGCCCTTCACCCTCCCCATCTTTATAGCAATTACCCTTCCAATTTCTATAACGTGGTTCATGCCCTCTTTACCCCTCAGTCCCGTCCCCCTTCCCCAGTGCTAAAGGTAAATGGCAATCTTGTAGCCGACTCCCATGCCGTAGCTGCGGAATTTAACTCCCTATTATACCTCCTGTGCAACCGAACTGCTGAGTCCCTCCCCAATTCACCTCCTCCCTCAAATGTCACGGCTGCCCCTCTATCCCTCCCAAAAACACTCCACTTCCTATTTCCCCACACCCCTCCTCCTCATTCTCTTCAGTCTCCCCCTCCAATACTCTAAATGCCCTCCTCACCATTAGCCCCTCAAAAGGATCTTCCCCAGATGACCTTGACCCTAAACTCCTCTCTGTCTCAGCCCCAGCCATTGCCTACCCCCTCTTCTTAATCTTAAATCTTTCCTTCTCAACCTCCAATGTCCCTACTACATGGAAGCATGCAGTGGTCCTCCCCACTTAAAGGTGGAGACCCCTCATCCCCTGGCAACTATCGCCCCATCTCGCTACTCCATATCCTAGCCAAACTTCAAGAACATCTAGTCCTCTCTCAACTCACCAACTTTCCATCTGATACCTCCTTCACCCTGTTCCAATCTGGTTTCAGGAAAAAACACTCTACCACAACCTCCCTACTTCGTCTCACTGACTCAATACTCTCTGGGATGGACAGTGGCAAAATCACCTTCGCCATATTTGTCAACCTTACCAAGGTTTTGACACTGTTTCCCACTCCCTTTTTCCTGGTTCCTGCTCATCTGCTGGCCTAACCCCTTCTGCCACGAACTGGTTTAGGCCTACCTTACTGGTTGAACCCAATCAGTTAAGATCGCAGATGCCATCTCGCCACCCCTCCCAATCTGCCCTGGCATCCCTCCGGGATCCGTGCTTGGTCCCTTTCTGTTCTCCATGTTCCTTAACGACCTGCCATCTGTCTGTTCCCCCACCTCCGCCATACACATGTATGCTGATGATACTGTCCTGTATGCATCTGGCTCATGCCCAGCTGAGGTTACATTCAGCTTGCAGCACAACTTCAACAAGGTCCAGCTCTGGTTTGCAATCATCAATTATTCCTCAACCCCAAAAATACAGTCTCCATGACCTTTGGCACAAGGCAGAAACTCTCCAGGCTTCCCTCCCTACCCACTTTCCTCACTCTTGATGGGACTTTACTTGAGGACACCTCATTCTTCAGATACTTTGGTGTTTGGCTAGACCAACACCTTAACTTCTCTGGACACGTTGATGCCATCCAGAAAAAATTGCGCCCTAAGCTTGCTGCCTTGTTCAGGAACCGCAGTTGCATACCTCCAGCGGCTAGGTGTCAGCTTGTCCAGAAGATGAGCCTCCCCAATTTTGACTACTGTGACGTAGTCTGTGGTGCTGCTCCCAAGTCCTCCCTGACCAGATTGGACACTCTTCAACTCCTTCTACCGCTTTACCCTCGATGCTCCCTCTTGCACCCACCCCAGAGACCTCTATTGAGCCCTTTCCTTCCCCTCCCTTACAAATAGACACCTGTCACACTACGCTAAATTCACTGCTAAACATTGGCTGGGTGAATTACCTTCCTACCTCTCCCCCTCATTTGTAACCCCTCCTCTTCCTTCCCGCTCCCTCAGATCTACAGACACCTGCACGCTAACTGTCCCCCATCACTACACCCTCTCCAGCCAGTCTAGGTACTCGCCATGTTCCCTAAAATATGGAACTCTGTACCTCCTCAAATCCGACACTCGTCCTCCCTCTGTTCCATCAACACTGCTCTCTCCAACTGTCTTGCCGCTAACTGTTCCTGTTCCTGTTATGACCCATCTTAATTTCCTTAATCTTGCTCCTTACAGTTCATCCCCCTTTGGAATTTACCCAGTGCCTCTATCGACTCTACTACCTCTACTGACCCTAGGCCCCCCCCCCAAGGTGCTAGTTACCTTTTTCCCTTCCCCTGCTCTGTCCCCCTTTTTAGGGCTGCAGTGAGCAGAGATTGCAGTACTTTAACGATCACAGAGTGAGGACTCTGTATTTTTTCCTTAATTAAAAACAACCCAGATTGTTTCGCCCGACACAACCCCAACCCACTCTCTGGTGCCTGTGCTCTACTGCTATCCAAACAGCTCCTCCCCGACCTTTCTCTGCCTATCACCAGACTATCCCTTCCCCGGTGTCCCTTATCAACTGTTTTTAGTGCTGCAGTAGCCCCTCTCCACCAAGCTCCGCCCCACTCTAGAAACAAACCCTCCCATTGCCGCCCACTGTGTACTGTACGCCCCAACCCTCTGTTCCTGTCCCCTTACTTCAAAAGAAGTAGGCTACCTGAAGCACATCCAAAGAGTGCTTGTAATTCTCCCCCGAGCTCGAACTCCAGCTTCCTTTGCGGGTTCACATCTCAAGCTTAAAGAGCCACTGACAGGAATCTACTCACAAATGCTCATTAGGTTGGTGATTTCTCTCCTTATGTTGTCCCGTCGTCGGAAACCAAAATCACAGAGCTGAAACAACAGTTAAAATAGTTTTATTCTGCTCAAATAACCACGCAGTCATGTACCTGCAAGTCGTGGTGCTCCCACTTGTATAGTGTTGTGACATCATGCAGGGAAAGGCACTAGCGAGCGGGAGCGGGCAAGTAATGTGATTGAGTGCAACAGAACTGTTATTGAACATGTACTGCTCGTCCTGTGTATAGACTGAGGAATGGCATAAAAGTTAATTTCAGTTTAGTTGAGTTGATAAAATCTGACCTTTCTGTTAGCAGTTCAACCCTATTTTGCGAGAGGAACACTTCCCTTTATAATTGTCCTTCCTGCTTGGTATAACACTTAATGCCAGTTAGGTCTTGGGATGGGTATTTTTTATTTCACATGTCTCTTCATTAGTAATGTCCGCACAATTCTGAAAGACAGTTCTGTTAAGAAAAATGTGCCAATAGTCTATAAATTAGCATGGCCCATAGCTGCAGTCTGTATTGATTGGTGATGTCTGTGGTGTCTGGGGGTTTGCACACACAATTGTTACCGTACTGAGGTGTTGTATTTAAAATGGATGACAAAGGAACCGTGCCCTCCGGAATAACGTGAGCATCATCAGTATGCCAGAGGAAAAGGTCATGGATCCAGAAGGCTTCATTGGGGACCAGCTAGTAAAGTCTTTGAAGCTGCAAGACTCTGAGTGCTCCTTTGAGCTGGAACCAGCACACTGCAATCCAGGATGTGGACCTAAGCTGGGCAAGAGGGTACAGCATTAGAGCGGCAGAAATTTGCGAACCTGAAAGCCAGTTTGTATGGGAGAGGGAGACATTTCTCTCATCTGTAACCCTCTCGTCTCTGAATCCAGAAGCTGGGCCAACCACCAAATATTTTTACATCTGTACAAAAACCTGAGTATGGCAACCGTAAAGTGTTCCTGCCCCTGGACCCTTCTGGCTGCCCCAGATCATGATTCCTCAGATAGGCGGCTTACTTTTTTGTGACCAACAGTGCATTTTCAGTGACTTTAAATACCTTTTCCCAGTTCCCCTCTAGAGTTGGTCACGATGTTGTTGGTCAGATGTGAAATGGGACAAAAATACAACTAAAGGTCTATCATATGCTACAGGAGAATTTGAATAACTTGTCTATTTGGGCAAAAGAACACAAATTGACCTTTAACATCTCTAAATGTAAAGTGATGCACTTCAGCAAAAATAGGCTTATTAACCATTTTATGGACAATATTTTGTTGAGTAAGGTAACCTCTGAGGAGGATCTGGGAGTTTACATTACAAACAACTTGAAATTCTCTGAGCATGCTAACAAAACAGTTAAAAAATGTCAGACTAATTATTTGCATTATGAAAATATGAAATCAGGAGAACCAGAAGTGTTGATTCCTATTTATTGTAGCATAGTCGGATCTCATCTTGACTATTGCTCTTCATTCTGTGCTCCTACTTTGATACAGGACAAGGTGTCAGTTGAAAAAGTTCAACAGAGATTTACTAGATATGTCTCTAATTTCAGAACATTATCATATAATAGATTAAAAGAGCTGAAACTTTATTCCAATATCGTTCTTTAAGAGGAGACTTATGCTTAATTTATAAAGCTTCAATCGACATAGCCTTGTCTGAAACTATATGCTTGGAATGGCAACATATCAGAAATAATACTAGGTATCATAAACTAAAGCTAAAATCTATTACAAATAAGACAACCAGAAGAAATATTTTTTTTTTACACAGAGAATAGTGACAATTTGGAATTCACTGCCTCTAGTAGTGGTATGTAGTACTACTTTTCCAGCTATTTAAAAGGAATCTTGATTTTTATATGGGTGATATAAAATATGATTTCCACCCGGGCTAATGGGTGGCGAATTCATTATGGGCTAGTCCCCCGAGCTCGTACTGACCTATGAACCTATTTTCATCTTGTGCCATGCAGGCATCTGCAGCATTCAGCGTCATGAGAAAGAAAAATTGTAGATCTGTTGTTAACCCACACATCTCTTTCAGTTGTACGTGATTTTACCCTGTCCTAAAAGTGGCATTTTATGATAAAACAGTGAGGATTGTATGCATACAACAATGCCAAACATTAAGTGCTGACATGTTCTTCAGAAAATGGATTTTAAACTAATTCCCTTATTCTGTCTTCTTCCAGAGAAAACTTGTCACTGATTTTGGTCTTTCGTTTCTGCCTTGTTTTAGTACCTAAAATATGAGGTAGGGGTTAGAAGAGTTGACTCTAGTAAGTTTTTTGATTTGAGGCTTGATAAGAATGGGTGCACCAGCATTTAACATAGCAGCCAAAGACCCACACCTATAGCATTTTGATCAATTATAGGGAGGTAGTATAGCTTGGTGGTTAAAGGTACCATGGGTGCCTTGAGGGAGATAGGGGATTGGAAGGGGGGGGGGGTCAAGTACATATCCAGATGACCAGCAATGCTCAAAATGATGATATAATTACTGGTAGCTCCATGCACATTCAGCATTAGGATGCCTTCTTCAACTCCTGTATGATCAGACTCTTCACCATCCATACCATTCTTCATTTATCAGGCTAGCAACATCCATGATTGTGCTACTGCTGATGGACAGCCTGCAGATGGCACTGAAGGACCGTCCCCTACTTGACGTCACACTGCACTGATGTCTGATGCTCACTGCAGGAACTTCCACAGAAAACAAGCACACTCGTGGCTGTTTTAAAAACTTAAAAAAAACAGAAGGGAAGTTTTTTACAATTGGATTTTAACGCAGTTCACCATATCAGGACATGCTGTAGCTAAGCTCCAATGGAAAATGACAATCCAGGAAGGCATCAGCTGCTCTTTAAAGTCCAGCTTCCCGTGCGCATTCGTCAATGATGAAACTGACCATCACCAAAAAAATAAAAATAAAAAATCGGCGAGTACAAAACCTCTAGGTAGGGTGGTCCGGGCGTACTACCATTTTCAACACTTAACTGAAATATGCATACAACCATTCTATAAAAAGACATCACATAATATTTAGTTTACAAATCATGTATGTTAGCACCAGTTGTCACCACTTCTACTAGCATAAATACAGGAAAATGACAGTGCTCTGTCACTGTGTGATCAGTTACCAACTGGGAAATGTAAAAAGTTGCTGGCTGAAGGACATCACCTTTAAATCTGAACACAGCCAGCAGCAGCCGCTATATTGTCGCAGTGGTTTGGCTGCTCGTGCGCGGCCAAGCAGCTGTGTGATCTGAGGGAATCTGAGAATGGCATCACCAAAAGTGCATTGCAATGCTGGTGATCAGAACTGAAGAGTTCGCATGTCTAACAGAATAATCCTCCTCTCTATGTATACTGATGTCACTGGCACTTGGGGAGAGATATCTTGTGTGTGTGTGTGTGTGTCTCTCTCTCTCTCTCTCTCCCCAGTGGTGGTACTCCTGATGACTTATGCAGCATCAGCAGCACTCTGAAACCTGAGAGAGCAGAAGCACTGAACTAAATAGTCTGTTTATCCTGAGTAAACCAAAATCCAGCAACTAGAGAGGGAGAGGGAGAAGTACCCTAATGGATTTAAGGAACCAGAGGATTTGCAAGGAAGAACGACTTGAACAGTGACTCAATCCTTTGGTGGTCCACTGCTATACTGTAGATATACTGTACTCTAGCATGCACAGGTCAATTGCTGCATTCATTTGAACTCTTTATTTTGTTGCTGGGAAGAAAATGTAGTGATTGCTCAAAATGTGCAGAATGTCTGCTCTGAAACCTCACAAGGTACTGCTTGAGAGGGTGAACTGAAGTGACACATTGGTGCGCCTCTTCCCCCAGCACTGCAGAGATCATGTCAACTCCAGAGCTAGATTTCTCCGATGTATAATGTTTTCTGGACAGACACCCTGTCCTTTTCGAGGACTCTCTGATCTGAAAAAGGAAACTGAGCACGGTGGAGAAGTGGCTCATGAACCTCCAGATCAAAGTGCCTCCCAACTCAGGTGGCTCAGAGGAGAAGAATACTGCTACCTGGAAGTGCTGGGTCACCAAGGATGACTGGCTGCAGCGGTGGGCAACACAGAAGGAGCTGCGCAAAACTTTTGCATGTTCCAAGGCTATCGACGAAAACCGAACCTACGATGAGCATGTGAACTCAAGGGCCCAGGAGCCCCCCACCATGGCCCACATTCTGAGCACCCTGCTTGAGTCCTGGGTGAACATTCCATAGTACACATCCACCACCATCAACTACAACTACTACCTCAAGGAGCACAACGAGAGTTAGTTCTTCCTTGAACTGGTCAAAGATATCTCCAATGACCAGGACCTAACCAGCCTCAGTTACAAGATCCTGATCTTCATATGCATCCTGGCTGATTCAGACCCTTGCTTACTCTTTCTGGATGAGGGCAGCGTGAACAAGATGCTGGTGTCCAGGTTCTTCGACGTGCATGCGGGTACCGCAGTGCTCCTCTCTTGCAGCACAGAGAACTCGGAGGTTCAGGTGCCCTGGTGCAAGGGCATCATTGGGTAAGTGGCGGAACATGGCAAGACTGTCAATATCCCCGATGCCTACCAGGTAAGTATTTGAAACAGTTGGATTTTTGAATTGAAAGTGTACCACAAATCCCATTAAAAATGAGAACAAAAGAAAAAACAATTGGCCCAGTGCCTCACTCCTCCCGGGACATGCATTAACATTCTTCAGTGTACACACTGTTGTGGCTTATTGCTCTTTTAAAATGGCATGCATCTCTGTTTTGACTGTTTTACATGAATAATTTGTTTAAATATATTTAAAATAACAAAATGTATGCTTGTGGCCCAGGTCGTGACTGAAAATAGTCCTCTGGATCAGTGCACTTACCTGGTTACCAAAAACATAAATAAATAGTCCCTGAGTTTGTATTTATTTAGGCTTTTTGCCTTGGTAATAAGATATTGCCCCTGACCATGCAGTGCTAGGAAATTAATGCACAGTCAGGTGACATCTCTTGGCAAATTAAGTTTCTAGATTTTTTTTCTTGCTGTTTTATGACTCAATTCAAATGATGCGGTTAGCTGAGTGAGACCATTTCTCCTTTTTAGGGCTGCAGTAGGCAGAGCCTGCAGTCCTTTAACAATTGCAGAGTGAGGACTCTGCCTTTTTTTCCTGAATTAAAAAATCCCAGATTCTCTCTGCCCATCACAACCCTGCCCCTTCTCTGGTGCCCGTGCTGTACTGCTATCCAAGCAGTTCCTCCTCGTTCTTTCTCTGCCCATCACCAGTCTATCCTCTCCCCGGTGTCCCTTATCAACTATGTTTTTAGTGCTGCAGTAGCTCCTCCCCTCCAAGCTCCGCCCCGCTCCTGTCTGCCCTACGCTAAAAAGAAAGCCTCCTATTACCGCCAACTGTGCACTGTACTGCCCTCACCCCTGTTCCCTTACTTCAACTGAAACCCTCCCATTACCGCCCACTGTGCACTGTACCACCCCCCCACCGCTCTGTTCCCATTCCCTTACTTCAAAAGAAATCCTCCCATTACCGCCCACTGTTAGCTGTAGAAAGCAATAACACTTATTTCTTTGTGTAGTGTCATCTCTGTTAAAAAAACAAAAATAATAATAAATCCTGTTTAAGCCCTGGCAGCCAAAAGAATGTGATGAGTGACATTGGGAGGGGAGCAAGCTGCACCTGCAGCTCCAGTCCCTAGAACTCAAATTAAACTCCTCCCATTTGTGTTTTGCTTACCCATAGCCCACACCGACTTTCTTCGTTCTTCGCGTGGCTGTCCCCTGAGCTGCAGGCAGGGTCAAAGAGCAGAGACAATTATTGGGATCACACGGCTGCCAGCTTGACGTGGGCTACTCTGCATGTCAGAGACTGACAGAGACTGTAAGCAGCTAGCAGTTCTCCCGCAAGCTGCCCTGGCATTCTCCATTCCCCGATCTGTGGTGTGTGCCACCATGTGAATGGTGCTGTATACTCCCAGACAGCATCTAAGTACAGGGCGCTGCCCAGTGGAGTATAAATGTCTCTGTGCTGTTCCCGTTGGTGGCACTGTAGCATAAAAACCTCCACAGTAGTGACAAGCAGAACCACACAGTGCTTGTGGTGCATGGTGCGGTAGATTACCTGTCATTGTTGCCACACTGTGCATTCGTTGTCACAGTTCCTCTGTGTCTGTGCTGTTCCTGTTGTTGCCCAGTCCTGCAGCATGTACCCCTGCCTGTCACTTTCCCTCCAGTCCTCTGCTGCAGCATTTGTCCCAGCTGTCCCTGTTCTTCTGTGCTCGTGACTTCTGTATGTAGTTGCCCTTTCTGAATGTGTAGCACCTAAGTACAAGGTGCTGCCCAGTGGAGTGTAAGTGACTTCAAAAAACATTTAGCTGGCACATGTCTGGGTTCACTTCTTGTGGACCTAGAACTGAACAAGATTAAAAACATCTCTGTAATTCCAAGCAGATGGGCCCGAGATTTCAACCCTATAATTATCCCTTCTTTCTCGGACTACAAACCATTACACCAGTTACAGGGAGTCCATTCAAACTTTTGAGCCTGATAAACCCTCACACTGCATAGGCTGCCCAGAGTCTCAACCTCTGAAAGTTTATTCAGAAAACCTGTATCAAATAAAGAGGAATACCCACATTCACAAACGAACAATGGTGCACAACTGCATGTAGTAAGGCTCATACTCTGATCTACGCATCAGGTAGGCTGTTACAAAACTCCAATGTTTGCACTGTAAATGCCACTGGAGGTAGAGTTTGGGGATTTTAACTGGAGGCTGCTCCTCTGTCCTGTAAAATAACAATACAGCCACATCGCTCACCTGCCTCTGGTTTTAATTTAGGGGATGACCCTGACTTTACTTCTAAAATGTCCTTGGGCACATCTAAAAATGATATTCTCTCACTGGAGTATGAGGATTTAAAGCATACCATATTGTCAAACACTGAAGTTGAAGACTACCTTTAGGAAATGCTTTTATAATAAGCTGCATAATGCAACAGTGTCCTGCGCAGATATCCATTTTGAACAAGTGTTCCTGATTTTTTTTTTTGTCTTGCCCCAATGCTTAGAGGTGTGTGTGAGGTACCTAGGTTGCCTACAGTTAAATTTTCAAATCATTAAACTATCTGAATCAGATTCATATACTAAAACAAGTCAGATCCCTTCAATGTCTGCGGTGGGAGGCTCGGCAGTTATGGCCTGTGCAGGATTTCTCGCAGCAAGTGCACCAGCGGTGAGCTGCATAGCGGGAAATCAAATCCAGACTATGGGCTGCTCGCGAAAATCATTGGATGCTGTACTTTGCTTCCTGAAGGTCTTCATGGATGAAGGCACCTTAAAGTTTGAATCGGCATCCCACACAGTTCAGGAACTCATTAAATTGCTCCCCAACCTGATCGGTGCTAAACCCACTGGGTGATCCCGACTGCAAGCGGTGTCTGCATGCTGTATCCAAGTTCAACAATTTGTGACCTTTTAAAGTTAGCTCTGGTAACTTGGATTTGACAGAGTCTTATTATTTTTCTTCAAAATAAAGACGTATCTGTTGCTTCATTTGCAATTTACCATTAACACTGTTGTTTTATAAACTCTATTTCAAGTTCTGCTTTATTGGATGATCATGTTCGTTCTTACTATCACTTAGTTACAATTTTTTGAGTAGCACCAGTTTATCTGGTTAGATTGGTAATTAATATATTTCTTTTCCTTTTTCTTATGTTCTGGTGGAAAGTGGTTCTTCTGATTGGATTTTTTTTTCTTTCTCTCCAGGTTACTGAGGATATTTCAGCAATGGAAAGATATCCTCAGTCACTTTTATGTAGGAGAGCGAATAAGTTGTCTTTCTCCACCCATCCCCCAGTGTGTTTTAAAATTGTGCCTCTTTACCTGTTCTAGTTATAAAAATATTCTTTCAGTGAATACAGTAGCCAGTATACTTTATTATAGCTTAATCGCTAAACAGGCTTAGATGGATTTTTTTGCTAATGCATAATCAATATTGCACTGCATAGTTAAGGAGCGGTAAGTACCTGTCTTGCTAGTTATTTTTCAGCTAGCTGTTGGAGTACGAAAGAATCTATTTTTTCTATATATATATTTAAAATAGTAGATTATTAATTCCTGTTGGGACAATGCGTTTTAAGTCTGATCATCTTCATAATAGGTGCAGGAACCTCACAATTTATATGTGTTTAATAAAGGTGAGAATTACAGAAAGAGACATGACATATAAAATGAATTATGTTTAAATATTACATTTTTCTAAAGTTGTCCCGTGGGGTCAGGGGCTCTTTAACCTCACTTTGTTCCTGATGGCTGCTGCATCAGTTTGTGGCTTGTAAAGTGCTTTGGGATACAATGTATATGAAATTGCCTATATAAAACCCAACTCCTTTCCTTTTAGCATGTAAGTATGACTCAGTTGTTGGCACATGCAGCTCTGAATGTAAAGATCATGTGTTCTAGTCTCCTACTGGGACTTTGGCTCATACCTTAAACGCTCGCACCCAGATGCAGTATTAGGGAGATGCTGAAATATTAGGGTGCGTAATCCTTTGGATGAGATGTTGGCTGAGGTCCTTTCTGCTCATCCCAATTGCTGTCCCATTGGGTGTCCAGGTGGTGTTGCAGACTACCAGTACACGGTACAGCCCCTGAAGATGCCCTAGTCCTGGACTGGACAGGGAGATTATTGCATGACATCCCAGCATTCCCACCCATTCAGACAGTGCTCATAACGTTTAGCAGAGAGCCAGCCTCAGTGCTCCTGATAATCCTGTAATGGGCTGGGCAGACGTGGTCCTCAGTGCTCCTGATAATCCCATAATGGGCTGGGCAGACGTGGTCCTCAGTGCTCCTGATAATCCCGTAATGGGCTGGGCAGACGTGGTCCTCAGTGCTCCTGATAATCCTGTAATGGGCTGGGCAGACGTGGTCCTCAGTGCTCCTGATAATCCTGTAATGGGCTGGGCAGACGTGGTCCTCAGTGCTCCTGATAATCCTGTAATGGGCTGGGCAGATGTGGTCCTCAGTGCTCCGGATAATCCTGTAATGGGCTGGGCAGACATGGTCCTCAGTGCTCCTGACCCTGTCCAGCAGGATTCTAATCAGCCTATCAATGAAGTACAACCTATTCACTCTATCTTGTGACCAATCCCCCAGTGTCATGATCAGGATGCTGCTTATTTTATTTTTAAATTATAGATATCCTCCCCACTCAACCCTCCTTCTCTAACCTCCCCACTCGCAACACATGCAGCCCTTTCAGCTCTGGCCAGATTTTGTTTCCCTAGCCTTCACACTCCCCTTGCAGGGTTCTCAGCATCCTGAAGGGGTCCTATAAGTGCCTAGGCTTGCCACCTTTTCTTCCCCCATCTACCTTGGCCTTTCTGGTCCCCTTGTAGGGTCCCCAGCATCCTGGGGGGGGGGTTTCTTAGATCAGGCCTCATCCCCTCCAAGGTGTTGTTTCTTATTCCCTCATACTAACATACTAAAATGCCAGCAGAATAGGCCTAATGGTCTTTCGTGTCTGCTCGTTTGGTCAGCCCCCACCCTGGGTGCTGACCTTGCTGTCCCCCTTGCCTTCTCTGGCTTCTCCCTTCCCAGTTCCGAATATTCTTGCTGCATTGGATTTTGCTTCCAGAACCCTTCCCTGTACCTGTCCCACCCCTCTGAACCCTCCACTGTCTCTGCCTCCACCAGCCCCCTAGGTAGTGCATTCCATGGCTCCACCACCCTCTCAGTGAAGTAGCACCCCTCCTTTCTCCCTGAATCTTCCCCTCCAGCTTCCACCCATGCCCCTAGTGGCCCCTTCCTCCTTCCTTCAAGCACCCTGACTGTTCCTCCCCATTTACCCTCTTCATGTACCTGAAGACCTCTGTCATGTCCCCCAGTCCCTTCTCTCTTCCAATGTGTACATATTTAGCTCTTGAGCCTTCTCCTCATAGGTCCTGTCCCCAAGCCCCAAATCATTTTGGTTGCCCTCCTCTGGACCCTCTCCAGGAGGTTAATGTCCCTCTTTAAGTGTGGCCTCCAAACTGCACACAGTACTACAGTGCGGCCTCACCAAGCAGTTATACAGAGGGGTATCACTTCCCTCCTTCTGAGGTGATCCCCTAGCGATGCATCCCAGCATCCTGTTGGCCTTGGCTGCTGCCCTCCTACAAGTCTCAGAGTTGTTCATCTTGACATCCACCACCACCCCAGGTCCCTCTCAGCCATTGAGACTTGTAGTATTCCCCAAGACTTGTAGTATTTCCCCCTCCCTCTCACTCTCTCGCTATAGTTACAACACCTAACCACAGAAGGGTTTACAATCGCCTGAAATTCCCTGCCCCTTTGCAGGGTTCCCCTCACATCCTGAAGGGGTCTCTCTGGGACACAACTCTGCACTATTTCTTCATCTCATCCTCTCTCTCTCTCTCTCTCTCTCTCCTTCACCCCTTATTTCACTATGGCGCTTGTTCAGTTATTACCATTGCACTTCTTAATTTTTCTCACAAATTACATATGTGTGCAACACTGTTTTGTAACTACTGCCTTAATTAATTGTATGCTATGTTGATCTTTGTAATTTGAATATAAAATGTCTCATCCCTATTGTACCCTTTTCCCTAGGTCACACTGGGAGACGAGCAACCTGTTGCTCAGTGTCTCTTCCTGGTGAAACATTTCAATAAATTAATTAAAAATGTGGTTATGTCTTGTTGCTATTGCTCAGTTATCGATACGTCAGTTGTGATTTATGTAATAGATGCTGTCTTGGTACCCGACAGGTGATATGTTGGTATCTTGACACTTAGCTCAGAGATATCACTAGTTATCTTTATAAAGTTGTACTCACACCTGTTGTATACATATGCATATTATACGGGTGCAATTGAGCTTTAGGGTTAGGGTTGAGTAAGCACCTTAATGTTAAACTCCAGTTTTTGCACCTTAATAACTCTGCCCCCTCGGTCAACTGATTTACTTGAAATTAGGAGGGCACAGAGATGGTGCCAGTATCTCTGAATCCTGAAGATGTTGTGGCAGTCGGTTCAGCAGGGGGAGAAGTTACAGAGGGGCAAAAAAAAATTACATAAATTAAGACCTTTTTTCTACTTTCTTGTAACTAAAAAAAAAAAAAAACTAGGAAGAATTGAAACTTGAAATTTGCAGTTTTGATAGTTAGCCCAAGGTGTGTGCTTTAGTGTGTTTAGCTCCCATATTAAAAGTAATTTTTAAAATATTTAAAGAAAAACTTTCATTTCTGAGCATGCACCGTTAGAAAAATGAGCATTCTGAGGATAACTGAATTTTTACGACCACATTGCTTTACGTAATCTCCTTATGAAAATGCTTTTGTGTGTCAGGTGGCAGGGATATTTATGGCATTCGCATGACATTCAGCAGTGTTCATTCAGCAGGGACTGGGCTACAGTCGTTGCGTAGCCCTGCCCCTGCTGAATGAAGCTGTGCATATGTGTTTGTATTATTCCTCTCAACCATCTGCCATTAGCTGCATCAGTGGAATCCTTGATTTAACCTGGACACTGGTGCCCAATTCCCAGTGCCAGCTAAATGTTGTTTTTAATGATTCTGACACTAGGGTGTACACCCTGATGCTGGTTTGTCTCTCCCCCACCCACCCCACCACCCAACATTTAAATCTCCTGGCATCAAGGTGCTCAGTCTCTGTTGTCTTCATAGTCCACCCCCAACTCGGCAGTCTGGGACACCAGGGTACCATATTCTCAGTGTCAGTAGGTACCTGAAATGAAGAAAACCATCCCATGACATAGAAACATAGAATTTGATAGCAGATTGGACTGCTAGTCCCATCCAGTCTGCCCATTTTCTGTACCTGTATCAGCGGCCGCTGACCCTGCTTGGTCATCAGCTTTAGCCTCCATTTCCCACCTCTAGAGTTCCCTTGTGCCTGTCTCATGCATTTTTGAATCCCCCCACTGTTTTCTCCCACCACCTCCTGGGGTAGGCTGTTCCATGCATCCATCACCATTTCCGTGAAGAAAAACTTCCTCCCGTGTCCCCCTTATCCTACACTCCTCCAGTCTCCTATTGTACCTCCTTGTTCTTCATCTCCTAAACTGAAAGATGTCTCCCACTTGCACTTTTTTGATGCCAGTAACATGCATGAAGGTGTCACTCATATCCCCTCGTTCTTGCCTCGCCTCCAGAGTCTACATACTAAGGTATTTTAATCTCTCCTCATATGCCTTCTGTTGCAAGCCCTGTACCATCTTAATTGCCTGTCTCTGAACAGCTTCCAACCTTTCATGTCCTCCTGCAGATGCAACCTCCAGAACTGAGCACAGTATTCCAGATGAAGTCTCACCAGTGTTCTGTACAGTGGCATCACCACCTCCCTTCTTTTGCTAGTGATACCCCTTCCTATGCACCCTAGCATACCACAGGCCCTCCCCACTGCCTTTGTACACTGCTTGGCCACCATTAGGTCATCTGAGATGATTATTCGCAAATCTCTTTCCTTGTGACCATGAGTAACTGCCCCCATCCAGTAATTCTTCTCAGGGTTTTTTTGCACTCCAGGTGCATGATTTTGCACTTCTTTGGATAGAATCTTAGTTGCCATACCTTGGACCATCTTTCTAGCTTCCTTAAGTCCCTCTTCATTTTCTCCTCCCCTTCTGGAGTATCTACTGTATTGCAGATCTTGGTGTCATCGGCAAATAGGTAAACCTTCCCTTCCAGTCCTTCAGCAGTGTCGTTAATGAAGATATTAGAGGACTGGCCCCAGAACTGATCCCTGTGGTACCATGCTGGCCACCACCCATTCCCCGGATTGGACCCCATTTACTATCGCCCTCTGCTTTGTCTCTCAACCAATTACTGACCCAAGTCACCACCTTTTGGCCCACACCCAAGCTTCTCAGTTTGTTTACCAACCTCTTACGTTGCATCTTTCTTTTTCAAAACCTGAAATAAAGAAAATGGTCTCTTGTCTTATGCCACTGTCGACCACCCCCCACTCAGCATCCTCCCCCCTTACCTATTCTGCCAGATGTCCATAATCCTCACTGGACTGGAGAACCGTCTTCAGTCTTCAAAACCAGACTGGGAACTGAGAAAATTGGGAAAGTACAGTTAAAGTATTTCAGTGCATTTTGAACGTTTACTCATAACTTGGTCATTTTTAGTGTCAATGGCTCAGTAGGTAGCACACTCTCCTCTGAGGCCGGGAGATTAGAGGGCTGTGGGTTCAGTTCCCACATCTGGCACTTGGGTTAATATCCCAGTGCTGACACTGTAGTGCAGCATGAGAGGGGTGCTGCACTTCTGAGATGCCGTCTTTCGGATGAGACGTTAAACTGAGGTCCCATCTGCCTGGATTGGTGGTAGTTCAGGTGGATGTTAAAGATCCTTGGCACTTATCGAAAAGAGTAGGGGAATTTCCCCAATGTCCTGGCCAAATTTCCCTCATTCATGAAAAATGCCACCAACAGCTTAATCTGTTTCAAGGTCAGTTGGCATTCATCTGTATTCCCCTTCCCCTTGGTCGTGCCTGAAAATAGGCAGGATTTGTCTAGTGCACTTACTCGGTCAACAAAAACTAAATAAAAATGACAGCATTCAATTTATTTTATTTATCACAAATTCTCAACATAGCCATTTTTTCCACACCATCTCTAGAACATATGACAGCTGTCGTTTTTCAAATCCTGGTCAAAATGTGTTTTGGTACCTGTGGTGTGAAATGTTTAATCCAGTATTTTATAAATGTCTCCTGTCATGCTCGGGGTGGCCATAAAAAGACAGTTGAAAGTTGGAAATCAAAATGTCACCAGAAAAAAAAAATATTAAGTAATGTTTGCAGAGATGGCCGTTGGCCCAGTGGGAACCACATTGCCTTCCTGTGTCACTGACCTGAGTTTGAGATGTGACCTCAGTGAGTCAACTGAATGAGCTGAGGCTGGGGGGGAGACACCATGGCATGCGACACTGGCATCTGCCTCAGCCTGGGGAGGAACAGAGCAGTGTACTGGTGCACATGTAACACCTTGAGGCAGACTGGGGAATCTTCCCTCACACGGGATAGACATGCATGCTGAAGCTTGATGGGCCCATGCACTGCGTCGGGACTGTCTCCAGTATTCTGTTTATTACATTTTGGAACCTGAGTGGAATTGTATCCTCATTCACGATCAGAAAAAGAAGGGAAATTCATTGGAAAAAAAAAAAACCTGTGTTAATGCAGACATGAGGGTCAAAGAATGCAGAGCGCATAAAGTAGGGAAATTTAAAAAAAAATATTACGGTTTTGGGTCTCCATCGTCTTGGTGTATCAGTGGTGGAGTCTTCCTTGGAGTTGTCAGTCCTGATGCCCACTCCCTTCTTGCACAATGGACTATAAGCTCCTTAAAACATTTTTAAACCCTGCTAGATACCTAGTCTAAAAAACATTTTCAAAAACGTTTTAGAGCTAGCATGGTTTCACTCACATCTCTGGTGAGGAGTAAAAACATTTTAAGTTGTAACAGTTTAACTAAAGCAGGTCTAGATGCAGTGTGTACAGGCAAGCACAGTTCTGAGTGCTGAATTTAACAAGAAATGGTTACAGGGAGAACAGGTTTAATACCAGCAGTGTGGACACACTAAGCCATTATCAAAAATGCTTACTGAATAGTGTGGATGCACTGAAATTATTTAGCTAAACTGGTTTTAAAAATGGTTTTCAAAAACAGTTCTGTAGAGTGTACAGGGCCTTAGAGGCACTGGCTTGGAGCTGTACCTTGTGCTTTGGACAGGAGGCTATGGGCTGGGATGGGGGTGCTGGGGCTGATGGCCTCAAGGAAGACCCCACTCCACTACAGGGCATGTGGTCATGCTCTGATATATACCCAAGGTCACAGGCCTCATGTATTCACCCAGGACGTACATATATCGGAGCATGACCACACACCCTGTAGTGGATTACTGGTCTTAAATGTGTGTATACGTGTTAAAAAAAAAAAAAAAAAATTCTGCTGCCGTTTAGACTACTGCTCGCTTTTAGACTTAAACTTTTTTTTGTAGTGTGACCAAATGGGTCGGTCTTAAAAAAAAAAAAAAAAAGTCTTAGCTGAAAGTCTGTCTTGGTATAAAATAAACAGTAATTTATTTGCATTTGTGGCATGCACACCACAAGATATACACACTCACTTGTTGCTATAAATAAAAATCCACGATACTCAAATCACAGCACTGCATCCCTGCAGCCATGGATGCAAATCTGTGATCCCCAGATTGAGTTCTATCGTCTGCAGAAGCACAGGCTCCTATGGTGCCAGTGCTTCTGTAGCCTCAGGTAATCGTATACACCAACCCATAAACACACTTGATGGACTTGTGCTTCTTCAGCTGCAGGTGTAAAACATACATTGACCACTGGCTGCAGAAGTTCAGGTGCCATAAAATCCATACCTCTTCAGCCACAGGCGCAAGACATACATACCAACTTCTGGCTCCATAAGGGCAGGCCACTATGGGGCCTGTAGTTATGCAGTCAAAGTACTGTTGCAGTGTGCATATCCTGGTTTCAGAAACAGATCTAGAACTATTTCAGATGGGTAGCAGTTTTTCAGTTACGCAGCTGAATATAGAAAACTATGCACTAGCAGATCATGCGGCATAGCGAGGTGCCTCATACAGTGTGCATAAGTACCTCTGGCTGAAGACCTGCAGGCCCCGTGGGGCCTTATGTCTGCAGAAATGCAGGCCTCCATAGGGTCTGCACTTCTGTGCTCATATGTACTCAAGCACGCTGCACAACTTACTCGCAAAAGTGTGACTGCAAAAGCACAGACCCCTGTGGGGCCTGTGCTTGTGCAGCTACAGATAAATTCCATAAAGGTAGCTCATCAGTGGTACTGTATTTGCCACCTGGAAACAGTTGTATGTTTGTCTTACCTCATTATGGCTGTCTGTGTGTTGTCTTGTCCTTTTGCTGCTTGGGGTGGCAAGTTAGGGTTGGAAGTCCTAATGTCACATTTCCCTACTTTTGCGACTTAAGTAGAACTCTAACTTGTGCATTAAAAGAGAACTGTATTGAATCCATAAGCCACTTTCCCAGTAGAAGCGTTTTTTCAAATACAGATTCAGATTGTTATTGTTGTAGCCATACAGGTTTTTTTTTAGTTATCATAGTGGGTGTCTCTGATTTACAAGCTGTTGAGAACGATTTTAGAACTGTATGATGTAGTTTGTCCATATTCTGCTCTTCTGTTGTTGGCACAAGGCATCCAAGTTCTACTAGAGAACTCTGAGGTTGTTTGGGACAGAAACTACATCATACCATTATAAAATGGTACTTATGTAGCCAGCCTGGTGGCAAAGAGGGCTGAGGCACCTTGGGTGCTTTGCCTTTTCCTATGATGGCAACCTGGGTTTGGGAACAGACTCTGGTCAGCCAGGGAGAGGAGGATTGAGCGTCCAGAGGACTGCTTAATCCTCTGTGGAGGGAGGGGTGCTGTTCCAGTGATTGTCTGCCCTCTCAAGGAGACTTGGGGGTGGACTGCTCGGGATACCACTTTGGAGTGGCGGGGCTGCAGCCTTCAACATCTCATGCACTGTAGCATGGGCACATATGGATGGCATTACATGTCCTTTTCCTCCTGGGGAGAAAATGGCTGGGGGCAGTGTGCTGTTACACAGACCCCTTGCTGGCTCCGCAACAGCTATGGGGCTCTCTCCCGGCACCAGATTGGTTTCTGTTAGCGGTATGGCACCTACTGTCAACCCCTGACACAGGGGGAGTGCGCAGGCTGTGGGGGAAACACTGGGATGGAGGTAGGTCCCTGAGACACTGGGTGATGGGGCTGGAAGGAGCCAGTGGGAGAGGTGCCTGCATCATGGTGGGGCGGATAAACCGATTAACTGCTAAAATGGTACTTAACGCCAAATTGTAACACTCACTAAGGTTACTAAAAGGCTGGTATAGAAGGAACAATAATAGAATTTGAATCAGTATTTAAAATGTGATTATACTGGGGGGACGCCTTACAGGTTCAGCACAGTTCTTCAACAGTTTTCTGCAAAGAATCTCCTTTCTTTTTGAGACAGTGGAATCATATCCTCATTAATGCAGATTCCTTCAGGACTTAAGTGAACAGATGCAGACCCAGGGGACCCTGTGCTAAGGGAAGACTCCCTCTGCAAGGGAAGTGCCGGGTACCTGCACTTCTGTACGGCAGTGGATAACAGGAATTCATGGGGCTAACTGGTGGGCTGCAGAAACGCAGGGCCATCTGGGCGCCATGCTGCAATGTGACCACAGATACAAATACATAGGGCAAAAGAGTAGATCTGGCAGCAGAAGTGTAGGGCCATCTGGCACCTACAGTTGCAGGGTCTTATGCCAAAAGAAGAGTTCTCTTTATTGAATAGTACTTGGGCCCATGTGGGCAACCCTGCATCTTCCCCACACAGGCTGGAGGGTGGCTAAATATGACAGCGCCATCCTCCCAGCCTCGTCCCATCCAGCTGGTTCAATGAGCTTGCCCCTAAACTGGGCTCACCGGCACAGGGTCACAAAGCACTACCCGCTGGGATAAAGGCTGGCACTACAGACATTACTTAAGAATTAACATACAGTGAAGCCCACCAGGATGAAGCTGAACTCTGCAGAATTCTGCAGTACAGTTGCTGCAGCAAACTATGCAATTTCAATGGGAGTTTATGCCTTTTGTCATGCAGGAAACCTGTGACACTGCACTTCATCCTGGCAGGCTTCACTGTACATGTAGAGCCTAATCATATGCTGAACAAGGCTTAACACTGTTAACTCGGCTATGCCTCATGCAACATTACACCCCTAGAGGATGATTAACACACCATTAACAATAACCCCTGGTCATGTCTTCTTGCTTAATTATGTATTTTAAATTTTAACCCCAATTGTTCAAGATGGCAGTTTTATGACTCCCACTTATAAACATGACGTGGCATTCATAGCATAGTGGCCAAAATGTCCTTTCACACCAAAAGTGCGAAAACACGTCTTATCCACAATTTGACAAATTATACCTGTCACGTTTGAGGTGGGGGGGGGATGGCTATGTTGAAAGATTGGAGTCAAAATGTTGAAAATTAACAAAGTTCTGAGTGAACGTTTGAATATTTCAATGTTCATGCATAACTTGGTCATTTTACCATATTTATGCACCAAATTTTCAGCACACCTTTCTTATGACCGCACCTCATGATCGTGGTACGTGAACATTTTCAAATCTGCTAGAAACTTGATTGGGCAGAGCGACTGTGAAATCACCATGCAGCCTGATTAAAAAAAAAAAAAAAAAATTCACCTGCATTGTTCAAGATATGTTATCCCCAAAAGGCCATGTTAAAAGTTTGAAAGGAACAGTATTGAAAATGAGTAAAGTTATGAGTAAACATTGAAATATTTCAGTGTTCACTCATAACTTAGTAATCTTTCTACTACGTTTTTAACATAGTCTTCTTATGAACCCACCTCAAGAACCCAGTAGGTGAAAATTTCCAAATCCCACCTGAAAGGTGATTTATTGGAGCGACACCAAAATCATCTTTCGGGGCAGATTTGAAACATTTTGTCTCTGGTATTCATGAGGTGGGGTTCCAAAATGGTCATGTTGAAAATTTGATAACACACATATTGAAAAATGACAGCTGCAAGTAAAAACTTAAAGGTGCATTGAAATACATTAAATGGTCTTGCCTTCTTATCTTGTATTGCAGTCGCTGGTTCCAGCAGCAAAATTTTTTTTGATCGGAGAGTAGATCTACGCCATGGGACACTTCTGGGTGAATGAAGAGGTGTGTGCGTGTGTGTGTGTGTGGGGGGGGTGCTGAATGGGAGGCTGGGATGGAGTCAGTGTGGGGTCAGATCAGCAAAGGACAGTTTTCTTCATTTCAGGTTGGTAAAACATTGTTCTTTTTTTTAAAAAAGACTAAGGATTGTTTTCAGATTATGATACAACACGGGGGGATTGGGCACCCTCAGTGTTTGGTTTTACAGTTCAGCACCAGTGGTGGGCAGTGTGTCGCCACCTATACATTGGGGGTCGAGTGTGATCTGGAGGGGAGAGAGTGGGCAAGTGTTACCTGGGGTAGGCACCCTGGTCCACTTATGAAATATATAATAAAACAACATTGGGGAAGGGGTCTCCAGACCTCTATGGCAGACGTGATGGCTCATAGTAGAATAAATAACAGTGCATGTTGGCATTAGTTTCCCTCAGTGGGTTCACTTATGTAAAGCAACATAAACTAGGAGCCACATCTTTCAACAGAGCGCTTTACATAGTTCGGTCCCTGCCACTGTATGTTGCACAGGATGTAATCCTAGTCTAAAAGCCAAGATGCAATTCATATGCAAATGACCTAGTTTACTAACCACAAAATAAACATACTGTGGACAAACCTTCAGCCCACTTGTAGATCTTTGCTACAGTTTTATCGGGGAAGATTGCAGGAGGGCCGACTGAGCTGGGAGGGGGAAGGAATTAAGAGAGAGGAGAGGGAGACTGAGGGAAGAGATCGCCAGCTCACTGCAGTACTGGAAGCCAGCAGCACATCTCCATCTCCAGTAGCAGATGTCAAGAACGTTCTACTGTTCTCATACAGAGAATGTGGCTTGTTAAGTTTTATGTATTTTCCATGTTTTTTTTTTTTTTTAGTTTGAGGGAAGAAAACAAGCTGGTGCGTGTCCTGACCTGAAAAACTATTTTTTTCAGGTTGTGAGAAGTAAGTGGTGAGTAAATAAAAAGCTCTCACATTCCAAAATGTTTCAGGTCACAGCAGAGGTTTATCCAAAAACTCGGCCGGGGGGGGCATTTAAATCCTTATAACTCTGGAGCCATTTAATATTTTTTCATGAAACCTTAGAAAGGCACTACCTCAGCACAGGCTGCTTCTACCCTGAAGTTTCATTGTGGGGGTGCTGTTGAACAGCTTGCCATCAAGACGTGTCTGTGGGTGGCTCTGCACTGCGAGAAACAAAAGAAGTTAAATTGTTAAATATTCCTTTACTAAACCCTACAACTGATGGCAGTTTCAGATAGTAGCCTGCTGCACAGATTGGCTTCACTTTTGGTTATGGGGGTTCGCAGAAATCTGGAGGAAGCGGCACCAAGACTCTGTTTTCCGTGGACCAGCCTGCAACTTTAGCAGTACAACCCCTTGGATCGGATCCCCCCCTGGAAAGCCTTGCAGACCTCCATGCAGCCATTTGACCTTAAGATTAAATCTCTGCTTCAGCATTTCACAGAGCAAGACGTGAAAATCGAGGTTGCATCTAAAGCAACATCAGCTGAATCTCTCGCAACTAAAGCAATTACCTCTACTATGAAGTTAGTACAAGAAAATTTGCAACTTCACTACCGACTAGAGGCCCTTCAAAATGCCAGTTGAACCTCCAGTAAATCATCAGACTGGTGGAGGGTTGTGAAGGAGATGACTTATTGGGATTCCTGCAGACCTGGTTACTGGGAGCATTAAAACTTGATCGTGATTCCTTTGAACATACATTTTGTAAAGCATATAGAATTTCTCCCAGATCAGCCAAACTGCGAGGAGCCCATCACCGAACTGTGCTTCTGGTGACAACCAGTGTTGTGACCTGGGATCAACTATTGCGGGCTGCTCGCTCTGCTGATTCTTTTGCCTTTGATGGAGAGCCTATTCATATTTTCCTGGACTTGTCTTATGCCACCAGGACCCAACGGAAAAGATTTGATGCAGTCAGGACGAGGCTTGGGAGTCACCTGCTCACTGTTGATGCCAGTGTGACTGTGAATTCAGTATGGTGGCCATACATTTCAGTATACAGATCCAGTGGAATCTGGTAAGAAGGCCAAGGCCATCACCTGCAAATTCGAAGCAGCCAGACCAGCTCTGAGTTAGATGATGACACCTGAAGTACATGACATTTGCAAGTATTCCTATATTTGAAATCGCCCCTAGTTAAGGGCTTAGATTCTGACTCTTATGTTTACTTTGCCCAACATGTTTTTTCACTATTGTTCAGAGTATAACATAAGACACGATGTCCATGGAGGTTCCTTTCCAGTATTCATTTCATATGAGCTATAATATGTGGCTTTGGGAACTATATACCGGGCTTATGTGTTTGTTCGCCATGGATCACTTTTTTTGAAATTAGGTCACATCAACACCATGTGTTTACAAATGTTTGGACTTTTTTTTTTTCCTCTTGTACTGACCTCTAAGTCTTGCAAGGTGCAGCATATGTTGGACTTATTATGAGATTATAAAAAGCATTTTGGTTTCTCCTCCAGATCCCTAATCAAGACTATATAGATTTCTGATATACTATATAAACTGGATGCATTTTTGTAAGCAAATGTGATGCCGTACAGGAGTATACGGTTTGTAATTGCAATTGCAAAAGCAATAAAACAGAGTTTAAAAAAATAAATAAAAATTTCATGAAAAAATTCCATACTGTCTAGGCTGTAGGTGAGAGCAGAAAAATGTGTAAGTATAGAAAAAAGTCAGTTTTCCAAAAGTCAGTATTCTAGATCTCTGAAACAGCACAAGATGCCAGCATGAAACTTCTCGCATCTTGAGAGACACTGCCATCCAGACTGCATGCCAAATTTTAGGCTATTCCTTTCAATTCTGACAAGGTTTTTAAGGTGCAAAAATTAGATTGCACATTAAGCATGCCACTCAACCCTAACTATACTGGCGTTACCACACAAGTATATTTAATATATTTTCTATATTAATAATGTGTGCATGTATGCATATCACATATACATCATATTTATAAAATGGGTAAGTAAAATCAGTGGAAAGGGAGGTTCCTAATTGGATAAAACATACCACGTGACTGTGCATTATCCCACAACCACACACCTCCCACTATGACTGCACATCTGCACTTTTTTCCTTCCACCGGAACTTCACGCTAACAGGCAGGATCAGGATATCACTCCACACCAGGCACAGAGAAACTGGCTGGCACACCTATATTTTACTTAAGCAAAGGAAGCCATTCACTGAAATTTCTTGCTTCTTTATACCTGGCTAGTGGCCAGATTTTTCTTGAATTTTTGAAAACTGTTACATTTCTTGTTTTCATTTTAATCACTTACCTGGTTGATCGTGCTGTCTCAATGCTGCTTTGGTTTTTCATTTTCTCAATCCTGTTCACTTTCTGTGGCTCCCATGAAAAAGCTTTGTTTAATCTTCTTTTTTTTTTTTTTGCCTTTTTCTCCCCTGGGTCCCGTCTGTCACCTCTGCCGTCTCTCTTCCCCCCTTTGGCATCCCCAAGGATGAGGACCCCCTCCCCTGTTGCACCCAGGATTCGCCCATCGTGGCAGGGAGTGGGGAGCTACTCAACTCACCGGCATGGATCCATCTCGGGAGGTGTCCTCTCAGGGTGGCTCACTGAAGGAAACTATCGTCACATGAGCAACCCGCTAAGTCACGCTGCAGAAAGTGAAAGGGATTAAGCCACCAGTCGCTTACTCCCATTCATTGAAAAGTCAGCAGCACTTCTAAACATACTGGCATTTAACACAGAAACTTGTAAAAACATATATTACTATTGTTGTTGTTCTTGTTTTTTTTTAACCAAGGCACAACTTTCAGCTAAGGCATTTTTTTGTGTCTTTTTTTTTTTTTGGTCATGCTGAAAAAAAAAAGGGAAATTCTAAAAACAAGCAGTGGCCAAAATGGCAGCGTGAGTTATTTTTTTGTTAAACAGAATCCACCAACACCAAACAGGTACTGTAAGTAATTTGGCACAGTCAGATAAGGCAAACAGCGATTTCAGAAAGGAACTATTTTTTCAAACCTCCTCCCTTCGCCAAATTCTGCCCATTTTACAAGATAGATGATCCACAATTGGGCATGCAGTCCTGCTCTGATATACGCATGCCTTGGGTGGTTAAACACACCAAGCCTGTGGCCTTGAATGTCACAATGCACGCCAAGGTGCGCATATATAAGAGAATGACTGTAAGCCCTGTAGTGGATTTTCCATTACATATACAACACATACTACTATGCGTGTGTGTCTGTCTGTATATTTGTGTATATACTGTATATCTAGATATCGAAAATAAATACTAGGTAAGTGTGGTGCATGGGGAAATATACCATTGAGGGAGGCTAATTAGCACCATAACCCATGAGCCAGAAGAGGAAGTAGTATTATGAGTTAATTAGCCCCCACTTTATTCTGTGAGAATATCACATTAAATAAGTTTTCAGCACTCTGTGTGCCATCCATTTTTTGTGCTGTATATGAGGAGATATGGTTGGATGGTCGGTCCCTTAGTGTGTTCTGTTGATGGGAATAGCGAGCAGTTTGGGTCAGTGTCGCAGTTGGGAGTGCATTTCAGGTCCATGTGGTGGTCTGGAGTGCTGTGTGGCTGTGAGATTGGGGTTGAGCTGAGCTGGGGGGGTAGGGTTGGACACCACATTTCCCTACTTTTGTTGGTTTAGTCTGAACCCTAAATGATGCATTAATACAGAAAATACAAAAAAGAATGTTCTTACTTTTTGAGGTAGTAGAATCGCATACGCATTCACATGGTACCTGTGTGAACACATCCATCAGGCCAGAGATTTGCAGGGCCCTCTGGGCCCTGTGCTTTCATCCCTCCATAGCTGCACACAACCATGTGGCTGGGCCCTCCGCTTCCTTGCTTCCAGAAGAGCAATGTAGATGCTTGGTTGTACTTATTTTTTGTGGGGTTCACTTTAAAGCAAAAAATATATCGAGTATCCCTAGTAACTGCCAGCGATTCCTTTGGGCAAAAATGTGGTTTCAGCTTTGTTACCCATAAATAAGCACATTTTTATCAGTTTGCTCTGATTGTAGCAATGGTTGTAGTGGTGGTAGAGATGCACATTTGATGTATTTTTAATGATGATTATACTTTGATTGTGGATTTGACACCATGGTGAAAACTATAGGTTATTTTGAGGTGCAGTGCATCCCCATGAATGTTTAATGGGGGATTATGTTAGTGTTGTACTACTGATTGACACCTTTTTTTACACATACATTGTCCCTTAACTGCAATTAAGTATTGACTGACTTATGGCTTGTTAAAGCTACTAGGTTATCCTATGGGAATGTTCATGTTAAGTTTTTTGTATGTCCCCTACATTTTGGGGTTGGGGGGTATGATGTGTTAGTGTTGTAGTACTCATTGAGACCATTTTTTTTTGGTATATTGATTCTGCCTTAACTCACACAGAGTGACTGAGTTATGGCTTGTTAAAGTTGCAGTGTTATCCTATGGGAATTTTCATTTTTTTCATTATTTTTATGTGGCCCCTAAAAAAATTTTTTGGGGAAGGGGGTATTATATGTAACTTGTAGTTCTCAAGACCCTTTTTTTCATGTATAGTTCATCCCTTAACTCCGAACATTGACAGACGTACAGCTTGTTAAATTTGAAGTGTTATCCTATGGAAACTGTAATTTATAAATGTTTAAGTTTTTTGTATGGCCCCCGAATTCTTTTGTAGGGTATTATGTGTTAGTGTTGTAGTATCCATTAAGACCTTTCTTTTGATACATGGAGCGGAGTGCCTCTTAACTGTCAATATTTTATTTTATTATTTATTTATTTAGTTTTTGTTGACTGGGTAAGTGCAGTCGACAAATCCTGCCTATTTTCAGGCACGATCCGGAGGAGGGGGAAATGGACGAATACCGGCTGACCTTGAACCAGATTAAGCTGTTGGTGGTATTTTTAGTGAATGAGGGAAATTTGGCCAGGACACCGGGGACACTCCCCTACTCTGCTGGCGCTCTGTGACCAGTAGGGGAGCTGGACTCTGTTGGTAGGACGGCCACTATGGCTGAGTGCACGAAGGAGGAGGTTGTGTCTGCTGCTGACAAGGAGGCTGAGCAGGATAGTCATACTGAGACGAGTATGGCCGCTGGTGTGGATTCTGAATCCAACGACTTGTTCCACGATGCAGTTTCAACTGCGGAAGCATTTTCAATGCGTGAAGGGGCTGTGAGCGAGCCCAGGCGCACTGGGTTCCCTTGATGGCTGAGGCCCGGGCTCGTCTGGTTTGAAGAAGTTGGAAGGTGCTGCAGCTTTAAGACCGGCTTACGTAGGAACGCTGGGTACAGAGAACGCAGAAGTGCATTCGAAGAGAAGGGATGTTTTACGATTAGTGGATATAACACTGGCTACACTAAAATTACAAGGTGGAAACTGAGTTGGTAACTTACATCTGTGGCTAAAAAAAATCGCAGAGGAGGCGGTGGAAAGAGGTCAGGGTGCTATTCGAAGGCATTCGTTGTGGAACGGAACTGGGGTTGTTTCTCCTGAGGGCTTACTACACAGCAAAGAGGGCGTGAGTACTGTGATACCGAAAATGACGTTTCCAACCTTTAAAATTCACAAAGAGACTGGGTTTGTGTTTCAACCCTCTAAGGTGGGAGTTGTGGGTTCAAATGAAAAGCACCCTGTAATTTTTCAAACTGAGGTTGATGTCCAACAAGGGGTTACTGAATTTAGTTTTAAACATCCTGAGAAACAGAGACAAATTGCCTCAAAACTACTTAAGGAGATGAATGCAGATTCCCCTGTAATACCCAAGGGGTGCCATGTCCCTCCTCTCCATGCTTTGGATCATGATGACAACTGGTCCCCGCAGGAAGCTTTAGTGGCAGCAGGGTGGAAAAAATTAGGGCAGGGGATATGGACTCCAGACTTAGCATGGGATTCATCTCTGGACTTTAAAAAATCTTCTCCTGTGTGGCAGCCTGGTATTGAGCTTGTAACAAAACAAAATAATGAAAAAAGAAACAAGAAAGGCAATGAGGGTGAGAAAAAGGTTGACATGTTACCAATACAGGCTGAATTTACAACACCACATGAACTGGGTACAGAGTAGTAAATCTGGGGTAGGGCCTACCTCTGGGAAACCCCTTATGTCTAGTTTATTTGCTCAGAGCAAACGGGAAGCTGCACCCCGGCGCAACGCTGTTCGTATTAGATATAAAGGGGGTTTGAAAGAAAGACCAGACTGGTATTATGTGGGTAAATCCTTAAAGATTCTTTGTTGTTTTCCCCGAGGGATGTTTTTGCTTTTATAAACCTCTCGGGGGAAGATAACTACGATATCAGTTTCTGTTCCCCAGCTTTGTTAGAACTGTTTTGGGAAAGGTATAATCAGGTGAAATTCTCTCCTCTATGGTCCCCCTTTCTGGTTATCCCTCTTACAAAACCCTTAATCAAATATGTTACGGTTATGTTTAGAAATGAGGGGGTACATGTTGAAGATATTACATACTGGCTCTCACAGAGATGCGAGGTTCAGAGTGACCCAGAGCCTATTTTAGATTCTGAGCAGTTTTGGACGGAGGGTGGAAATTTAAAGTCAAATTACGACAGTCTACTTTGGGAGTGGAACATATCCCTAATTCCTTTTTGTTGGGAAGAGATAGGGGGGTCTGTTTTTATAGCGGGCAGCCCAGAGCATGTTATAAATGTGGATCACGGACACACTTATCTAGTACATGTGAACAGCCACGCTGTGATAATTGTGGGGACGTTGGTCATGTTACCATGTTTTGCGTAAACTCTACAAAATGTGACCTTTGTGAGGAACAGAACCATGCCTTTCGGAATTGTCCATGGGTAGCTCAGAATAAGGTCAGTTGTGGGAATTTGGATTTAATTATCCAAAAGGCACAAGATGCCAGTGAAAAACAGCATAGGGAGGGTGGTATCTCAAAGCCCCCTTCTGTACCTCAGAGCACTGTAGAAACTAAGGTGAAGGCAGTTGCCCTCAGGACTACAGCTCCACACCCTAAAGAGCTGAAAACAGAAATTTTGGAGGAAGTTTCTGACCTTTTACAGCTAGTTTGTTATATAGCCCCAAATGAGGATTCAGTGGCTGATATGGGTCTACCTTTGCAACCTCCTTTACCCCCTATAAAATCTAGTAGAAATTCAAAGCCCAGCTCGCTTCCAGAACCAGAGTCCATAGAATCAAAAAATTCCTACGCAGCCTTATTTTGGGGAGATTCAGAGATGGATATTGGGGATACCAATCCCCAAATGTCACTACAGGATTCTTTGGCGCCCCGTAGGGATGAGTATAAAGAGAAAAAGAAGAAAAGGAGGAAAAAATGAGAGGTAGTTTGTGTATTGGTTCCTCTTAGAAAAAATGGAAATGAGTTTTTTTTATGGGCCACGTTAAACACTCAGTCTCTTAAATACACAGAAGAGACATGCAGTGTTCCATTTACTTCATGACCTGCGTGTTTCGGTTTGTTTTTTACAGGAAACTTGGATGTTTTCCAGAGAACAAATAGTTTCATTTACAAAAGATTGGCCATGGGGACCGTCCTTTTGGTCTTTTGGGGAAGACAGAGCTGATGGGGTGGGGATTCTTTTCAGTGCTTATAGTTTTGTTTTGTATAAATTGATTGATTTGGTTCCAGGTAGGGTGCTGATTTTGGAAGGGAAATGATATACTAAAACCTTTTGGTTTATTAATATTTATAACCCCCAAACAAAGTCAGAAAGGGTAGCTTGTTTGAAAGGGATTCAACCTTTCCTGGTACTGTCCATTCCCATTCTTTGGGGTGGGGATTTCAACTGCAGTATGGGAGGGTCAGGGAGAGACTCCAACAATAAAAAAAAATCTATTGTGATTCTAACTGTTTGAGGGATATTGTTAAAAAGGCGGATTTAGTTTCTTGTGAGGTTTGCAAGGCTTCTTGTCCTAGGGGTACCTTTTTCAAAGGTGGAAAAGGCTTCACTATTGACTATCTTTTTATCTCTAAAACAATTCCGGCAAATAATCCACTTACAATTCCAGTAGAATTTTCAGATCATGTACTTCTGCAGGTAAGGGTAGGAGACTTAGCTGGACATGGCAGACAGAGGACTACATGGAAGCTGAATACTTCTATCTCACAAGAACAGCTAGTATTGAATTCTATCAGACTGATTTTACAAGCTAGATTATCTGTGTTTTTTTTATATTCAGATTTGGGAGTATGGTGGCAAGAAACTAAAGATGATTGTATTGTATGGTTCAAAAAAATGGGATTCGTCGTCAGAACTCTGCATTTTTTGCCTATTTGAAATTACGAGCTCAATTACAATATGTGCTAACATTGGCGAATTCCTCTAGAGAGGATTTTTCTAGACAAATAGAAGTAATTAAGGCACAAATGAAGGTGTTGCAATATGACCGAACAAAAACTTTACAAGCAGTAATATCAAATCATATGACAGTCTGTGGTTGGGGATCCTTTCGAGTTGTGTAAATTTCTAAAGGATCATTCCTCTTTAGAATTTTTGAACCATGGAGATGATAGAGTGGTTACAGTTGAATCTATAGGGTATAAGATCGCTGAACATTTTCGAGAGCTTTGTCCACATCATACTCCTACGAGGCAACAGGTTAATCAGTTCTTAGGCCCCCCATTCACTACAGAAGTAGATCCAGGGATCTTAAATATTATTAAACAACCCTTTTCCCATCTTGAGATTGCTATGGTAATTAAAACTCTGAAATCTAATGTTTCCCCTGGTTTAGATGGCTTATCTAACTTATTTTATAAAACTTTTTAGTTGGAATTGATTCATTGTCTGGCCTTGGTCTTTAATAAATTTTTAGAGGGTGCTTTGATCCTGCAGTCTTTTTCTGAAGGATTACAGATATACATTTTCAAAACGGGATAAAGGAGATTTCCAGAACTGGAGACCGATAACATTGTTAAATTCAGACTATAAAATACTTACCACTTTGATTAACAATAGATTGAAAGTTATGTCTGAGATCATTTTTTCTCCAGTTCAGCATTGTGGGCTCCCCAATAGAAGAATACAGTCAGTTCTTTGTCTTATACGGGATGTAATTGATCATCTGAATGATTCAGGTGAGTCAGGGTGCTTACTGTCTCTGGACCTGGAGAAGGCCTTTGATAGAGTTAGTCAATTTTTTTTTTGTTCTCTACTTTAGAATTTTTTAAGGTTCCTGTGGGTTTGTTAAATCTAATTAAAGAATTATATGCCTCTGCTCAGGTGTACCCACTAATTAAAGGGGAATTGGGGACAGGATTTACCATAAACTGTGGAGTACGACAGGGTTGACCCTTGAGCCCCCTTCTTTATATTCTTTCTTTAGAGCCCCTACTTAGAGCAGTGAATAAGGCCCCTCTATGGTCAGAAGTGTGCATCCCTGGTACAAATTCTTCTATAACCATACATGCGTATGCAGATGATGTTTGCCTGTTCTTTAAAGAGTTTTCACAAATGGGGGTTTTCTTTTCAGTATTTGATTTATGTGCAAATTTATCAAATGCCAAGATTAATTTGTCTAAGTCTAGAGGTTTGTTACTTGGTGGTTCCTATCAGAATCCTGTTCATTACCATTCTATCTTGGTTTCTACAGACCCCTTGACAATTTTAGGGGTAGTTTTTGGACCCCAAAATCTTCCTGAGGATAATTGGGGTTTGGTTTTGGATAAAATAGGACTAAAAGTGAATAAATGGAAAAGGTTTACATTTTCCAAAATAAAAAGGATTCAAGTTTTAAAACAGTTTATTCTGCCATGTTTACAATACCTGGCAGTTATTTTCCCACTGCCTGCCCAGTATGAAACTAGACTTTATAGCATTTGTTTCCAGTTGCTATGGGGTAATAGATTAAACCCTGTAAAAAGGGGTTTTACTTATCTGGATAGGAACAGAGGAGGTTTGGGAATGGTTGACCCAGTAGTTTTTTTGGTTTTCGTTATTTTTTTCCTTTTCATTAAAAATTTGTTTGAGTCCCTCAGGGGTTCAGGAGATTTCCTCTTTTAAATCTGTGATGAATCGTTATTTAACAGCTTGGTTGCATTGTGCACCTAAATTATCCCCACACTTGTCCTTGTCGGAATATTTTAAGCCTGCAGCACAGAAATTATATAAGTGGAAGATAACTAAAAATCAAATAACTGGGGGAAATTATATAATGAAATTATGACCTTGATTTATCCTTTAGAGCCAAGTTTCAAAAATTGCCCTATAGGTCGAACTTCTGATGTTTTGGAACAACTTAATAATCCCAGGTTACCAGTGTATATGTGGGAAGTTCAATTGCTTATGATGTATGGGAGATTGAATGTTAGGGGAACCGCGAAATATAAAGCAAAGAAAGAGAGGTCTTGTCCATATCTCGAATGTATAAATCAGGAGGAAACCATAGAACATTTTTTCCTACAGTGCTCCTTCCCGATAAAATTATGGGGATATCTGGCTAAGAAATGGGAGCTACCTTGGTTGGCTAAGCTAAACTATGATATTTTGATAATTGGGACTTTTTCCCCTTCCTTAAAACAGTATGAGAAGGGTACTTTGAGAATACTGCTGGCATGTTTACGGTTTTGTCTGTGGCAAGTAAGATGCCAATGGGTTTTATATCAAAGGAAAACCTCTTTGGAAGGATATCGTTTGTATGTGACAAATTAATTGAATAAAATTTTCTTGACAGATGTGCAATTATATAATGTTGATAGTTAGGAAATGGTGGAAGGGTTTTTCACATATTAAATATAAGTAGCATGTAGATACTTATTCCCCCACTTCCTTCTTTTTCCTTATAAATAAGGTTGGGTTTTATGGTATTAATGTGTGTTTTTTTAAAAAAGGGAATGTCAGGGAAATGTTGTAATTGATGAATGTTTATTGCAAGTGTTTCTTTGGGTATGTTTTTCCCTCTGGGCTATTTTGCTTTGGTTATTATTTAGGTATAGTATTATGGGGTTTTCTTTACTGCTTGAAGAATATCTATAGTACCTGTTTGATTTTGAAGGTTTTATTATTTTTCTGTTTGAATAAATGTTATTTTGTGAATGTATACTTATGTTTCTATTATAATAAAATCACCCCTACTCTTTTCAGTAAGCGCCATGAGATCTTTAACATCCACCTGAACTACCACCAATCCAGGCAGATGGGACCTCGGTTTAATGTCTCATCCAAAAGACGGCACCTCAGAAGTGCAGCACCCCTCTCATGCTGCACTACAGTGTCAGTACTGGGATATTAACCCAAGTGCCAGATGTGGGAGCTGAACCCACAGCCCTCTGATCTCCCGGCCTCGGAGGCCCATTGATGGCATTATGGCTTGTTAAAGTTGAAGTGTTTGGGAGGACTAAATCCAAATTCTTTTTTCATTTGAAGGAATCCTTTTTCATTAGGTCACGAAAAAGGATTCCTTCATATGAAAAAAGAATTTGAATGTAGTTTTGTTCACATCCTTTTTTCGTATAAAGTGATCTTTTTTGGGGGAGAATGACAATCTCATGAAAAGGATTTCTTCATATGAAAAAAAAGTGGGGAAAAAAATGTCCAAATTATTTTTTCATATGAAGGAATCCTTTTTGTGAGATTGTCATTCTCAAAAAAAAAAAAAAAAAGTATATGAAAAAAGGGTGTGAACAAAACTATATCCGTATTTTTTTTTCGTATGAAGAAATGTTTTTTCATGAGTTTATTCTCACAGAAAAAAGATTTCATGGGGCACAAAAGAATCTGAACTGTTTTCTTCACATTCTTTTTTTCATGTGAAGGTAATCTTTCTTTGTATGACCCTATTCCTGTTTCGAAAGGCCTTATGAAAAAAGGATATAGTCTCATAAAACAAAGATTTTTTTTTTTTTGTAAATGTAACACATTTCTGGGTAATTTTTCCAAAAACTAACTGAAGAATCCAGTTTATGAGGTCCCAATTAGCAAGATACATGTGTTGGTGCCTTTCCATGATATGATTTTTTATGGCTTTTCAAAAAAAAAAATTGAAACAAGATAGCAGCCATATGAAACAATAATTTTTTCTCACAAAACAGGATTAGTAACCCCTCCCCCATACAAAACAGAATCCTTTTTCCTATGGCTAAATTCTTTTTTCATGTGAAACATCTATCCAAAGAGCATACTGAGCATGCTTAGAATCAAACTTTAAAATCCTTATAACTCTGGAATGGATTAATATTTTTTTCACCAAACTATTGAAAGTCACCGCTGCAGATCAAGCCCTTTCTACCCTGAAAATATCAGACCAAAATTCTAAGTCATCTGGGCACCTGGTGATGACAAAATAAAAAGGGGGGGGGGAGACTATTTCACTTTCTAGGATCATGGATATGTTGTTCTTCCACACTTATTGGCATGTCCCTTTCCCCTTTAAGGATCACTGGAAGTCTTCAAGCTGGCTCCTCCCACCCACCCGGGTGGTATAACCCTCGGCTCCACCCCATGATGCCAGATCTTCCTTTCCGCTGGAAGATTCAGGTTGCCTCCTTCATGCGCCTGCATTTTGTAGGCCCTGGCATCTAAGCCTTTTGTTCTTCTGAAACTTCATCTAGTTCGCATTAGCAACTGTGACTCTTCTACTTCGATTATGGAAGGCAAGTCTTCCCCTGGATTTCCCCAGTGTTCATGCAGCCAGAAAATGTCGCACTCTGATCCCCACGCCGCATGCGTCTACTGCTTGGATGTCTGCCATGACACCTCGAGGTGCGACTTCTGCCTTGCATTTCACCCTAACGTCCTCGACAACAGTCTTCCATGCCTGAAGTTGGGCAGGCCGGAAAAACAGAACCCTCCGGTGAAATTGAAGGAGGCTCGATGGGCAGTTTCTGCAACTGCAGGATCCACCGAGCAATTGGAACGTATGCAAACCTTCGAGGAGAAAGCGGCTCAGGCTGCTGAATCTTCCTCTCAGGACTTCTTCGTTCCACTCAACCTGGGCTCCATCTTCTCAGGTTCTTTCTGAGAGTTATGCCAATCTCTCCCTACTAAGGGGGAGGGTCCTCCTGGCATGCACTCTTCTCGTTAGTACAAGTGGGAAAAGGACCCGAGATGGTCTTCGTCTTAGCAAAGACGTTCTTGGGATCAGGAGAGATCCTTGTCCCAGGAACTGGTAGTCTCAACTTCGGTCAAGATTGCCTCTTCGGCCACTAGCTTCTCAGGCCTTGCTGTCTGGCCAGTCAGCCAAACCGTTGATCGACAAGGTCGAAATTGTAATCGACCTGATCAACCCCTTGTCGCCGACTCCGTTCGATGACTCTCTTGATAGGACTCTGGCCCTTTCTTTCCCCAGTGAGAAGACCCAGCCCACTGGGAATCCCATCGAGGAAGTGGTCCCCAACCCTTGGAAGACACCGGTCTTGCCGGTGTCTCCTGATTGACCGAGTTGGCCTGCCCAATCTCGATCGGGGTCCTGGACTCCCTTGACCGACAGGCTGAGAAAGAGCCACAAGCACTCTAAGAAGAGGTGACTCCATCGGTCGTCCTCCTCAGATGAGGAGAGGCTCCAGCGGAAACTGGTGCTATGAGGACCTCATGTGGCAACAGCTAATTCTGTCTGGGCATAAGCCGACCCCGACATCAACCCTGGCCATTACCTGGCTCTTGCCTCCCAGGCCGAAGCAGATTCCTTCGGAACCGACTTAAGTTAGTTCCCCCGTGCACGGAGCCAGCAAAACCTCTGGTTCGGCCTTTACCAGTCTCTCCACAAATTCTGGTGGAACTGCCACCCAAGCAGCCTGTGGAAGGGGCTTCTTCCAAGACAGAGCAACCAGACACTGGGCTTCCCTGGCGTATTGGTCACTGTCACCCCAGACTGCCCTCGGCGGGTCAAGAGTGACCTTGGCATTCTACTGCTGTGTCCGGATTCCTTGGATTCGGATGAGACTGGCCTACATTCTCATCCTGGGATGACAAATCAGCTGGTGGGATAGACAGAGGAAGGTCCTTTGTCTTTTCAAGGCATTCTTCGCCTCATCTGAGTCTACAGGGATGCCCCAGGAACCTATCCAGAAAAAGGCGGAGTACCCTCTCTCAGATAGCCTCAAGAGAGGGGATACCCCGACTGAGGCCTTTCCAGTGGCCAAGGCCATAGTTGGCCTGGCTGCAGAACACTGGCAGCGCCCTGCCTTTTGTCCAGCTCAGTCTGCCACATGGCCTACAAGTATGTGGTGCCCATGGGATCCCTTGTGGGGTTCACAGCGCATCCTTCGGCTGAGAGCCTTGTGACTGCCTATATGTTTAGGCATACTGGCAGTTCAGCAGACACTGACCGACTTCTTGAAAAAGAATCCAAACTCTTGGAACATTTGGCTCGAAAGGTCTGTGTGGCCTCATCTTTAGGCCTTCATCAGACAAGTTCGGCCATCATCATGGTAGACTTCTCCCATGCTCTCTTGGGGTCTTTGGATGAATTCCTCCCATACCTCCCTGCAGACATGCAGACCACGGTCAAGCAGGTCCAGATCAGGGCCAGGCTGTTGCCAAACAGCAGCTTCAGACAGCCCTGGACATTGAGGATTCTTGTGCCCGCTTGATGGCAGCCGCAGTTGCCTCTTGTCACAGGGCTTGGCTGAGACTCTGCTCTTTCCCAGAAGATATTCAGCACAAACTAGGTGATGTGCCTTTCTGGGGCACTGACCTTTTCGGCCCAGGTGTGGCTGGTCACCTTCAGTGTATTGAGCAGTCCAATGCCACCTTAGGCACTACTTCTGCTAAAAGTTCTTTGAGCAAGAGACAGCAGAAGAAGAAGCCTTTTCAGCACTCTTCCCCTGTGACCCAGCAACCCTCCTTTCAAGGAGGTCAGCTGCTACAGCAGCAGCAGGCTCAAGCTTGGCACCTCCGGCACAAGCCTGGGCCCTCCCAGGCCCATAAAGGAGGCCAAGGTTCAGGACCTGGATCCTCCACCTCCAAGCCTGCTCAGTGATGGGGCAAGGGCTTCCACACCAGCTCTGGGTCCTCCCGTGGGGCAACCTGGTCTCGGTGCAGCCTGCAACATGAGTTCCCATTGCAGCTGCAGAACTCTGTTTCACTGTTCTCATACAGAGAACGCAGGTGAACGGCTCCTGTCACTAAGCTGGGCACCCTGGATTTTGGGTGCCCAGAAAAGGTATTTCTGGAAAGCTTAAAAACAAACCAAAAAAAAAAAAAAATCTAGGAGAATATTTTTATGCATTTTCAGTGTTTGTGAGTTTTCAATGAGAAGAAAATGGCGGAGAGTAGGATTGCTGTTTTTGTCAGCATGAGAGGTAAATCTCTTTTTTTTTTTTTTTTTTTTTACTGTTCATGTCAGGACGTTAATGCTAAAATCATTAACTCTGGAATCATATAGTATTTTTTTCAGGAAACCTTCCAAAGGCACACCCTTGGCATGGGCTTCTTCAACCCTGAAGATTTCATGAGAAAATTCCACACCATCTAGATTGTAGGTGAAAGCAAAAATGTCCCAATGTTAAGTATAGGGAAACCAAATGTTTGTTTTTTCCAGTTTTTGGCACCCCATATTTCAAAAATTGAACAACATACTGTCACAAAACTTTTCACATCCGCGACACCGGTGGCCTAACCGCGCTTGACAAATTTTGGACTATTTCATCAAATGACGCCAGAGTTAAGATGAAAATATTGAGGTTTAGCATTAAACAGCCTACTCAACCCTAACTATAGGGATGCTACTGCAACCCTATAATATATGTAATACACACACACACACACACACACACACACACACACACACGCCTGTCCAACATACACGCCAGGTGTGGAGGTAAATGTGATGAGATAAAAAAAGAAAGGGACATCAGTAACAGCAACATATTAAAAATGTTACTGTTACTGTTTCAAGATATATTTTTAACATTACTGTCATTATAGTGGAGTACTGAACTAGAGAGAGCAACCTTTATATTTTCATTTAATTTTATTCAAAGGTTAAACCTGCTGAGGTAAAGCTCATTTGCAGTGGGGACCTTTATGTATAAAATGGTACACATTGCACATAGATCACATATGAGTACATGGCATGTAAAATGATTATAAAAAGTGTATACAGGATGATGAAATACATCAATAGAATTATATACTTTAATCAGGTATTCCCAGTTGAAAGAAAACAGTTACATCTACTAAGGGAGGAGGGTAACTAGGATTCTAACCCGAGTAAAGGAAATTCTGCATCCTGATTGATCAGAACTTGTTTCTTTGTAGGATAATAACACTGCGGTTGGCACATCTAATGCCAAGCAGGACGTAATGCAGCCCATATATCCACACCTGCTAGATACTGTTGAAAACAAGTTTTTGGCAGCCTGTTAAGTAACCACAGTAACACAACGCCCATTACTTGCCCTAACACACAAACTAATATTTACACCCATTTCTGTAGCTATTCATCTCTACCCCACACTTGACCAACTCGTGACTGGCATGATTACCATGTAGCAGCATTTACTAACCTGTTTTAACTTATTTTTCAGTTTCTCGTAGCAGGCCTCAAATCCACAGCTGCCAAGTTGTTCTGCCCAGCTGTAATTCCCACACAGGTTCAGCTAGTCTTTTTGCTCAGCAACTGGCTGCCGCCGCCCCCTCCCCCCTGACCTCGCCTCACAACCTGCAGTCTGGCATAAATACGAATTGTCTCAAAACAGAGACCATTTGCTTTTGTTTTTTCTTTTCTAATTGAACAGCATCGTGAAATCGGAGCGCCAGTTGTGACTGCTGAAACGGGCTACTGTAATACACATGAAGCTGATGGCTTTCACGTCTGTAGTGCCATAAAGAAATGTTAATGAACCATTCTATTTTAACAATAATAGTTTCCTCAGTTAAAAAACAGCACTTAGAATATTGAGAATGCAACCTTGCCAGACTGGGGGGGGGGTGCCAAAGAGAAGCCTAACAGCAGCACTTTTAAAAGGAGCCATGCCAGCTAGTACAGCAGTAGTGCTACCACTCGCAGCACCACTAACCAGGGTTTTGGAACAAGCCCGGGTCATTGGGAGGCTGAGCATCCCAGGGGACACTCTTCACCTCGGGGAAGGGGGATAAATGGTCATCGCTGTACTGCTGCTTGGGTGACCACAGGTGGCAGTGCAGGCAGAGCTGTGAACTGGGTGTAGACATAGAGCTCTGGTGTTTGTGTGTGTGTGTATACGTGCATGCACATTGGGAGCCCTTCTTGGCATCCACAAGGAGAGAAAATCAGGGGGGAAGGGCACCAGCTGCACTAGGAGGACAGCCACCCCTTGCTGCAGGCCCCACACCGCCGACCATGGCGCTGTCCCTCGAGCCATCTACTCAGTCTTTGTCGGGACATTAGAAGGGGCCCTTTCTGATGGTCCCACCCCCAAAGGGGGTGGTAAGCCAGGGGTGTAAGAGGGATAGGTATGCCTAGAGAAGGTGACTGATCATATCAAATGAGCTGTAGGTAATCATATCTGATGACCGGAAGGTGGCCAGGCGGTGCAACAAAGTGAGACAAGGCAGTTGGAGAGCTAGTGAGATGCTGGCATGCATAGGGAGGGGTATCACCAGCAGAAAGAGGGAGGTGGTGTTGCCTCTATACAGATCGCTGGTAAGATGCCACTTAGAGTACTGTTTAGTTCTGGAGACTACATCTCCAGAAGGACATAGCGTGGAGGTGGTCCAGAGGAGGGCAGCTAAAATGGTGCAGGGTCTGCATCAAAAGCCCTACGAGGAAAGACTGAAGGACCTCAATACGTACACCGTGGAGGAGAGGAGGGAGAGGCGCAATATGATGGAGACCTTTAAATACCTTACATGGGTAAATAAGGTACAGGAGGGTTTTTTTTTTTTTTGCAGAAGAGAAGGTGCTCAAGAACAAGGGGACATGCTATGAAGCTGGAGGAGGGTAGATTCGGGAGCGATGTGAGGAAGTACTTCTTCACAGAAAGAGTGATGTATTTTTGGAACAGCCCTTCAGTGAGGTGATGGGGCAACAAGAGTAGTGGGGTTCAAGAATATGTGGGATAGGCTTAAGGGAATCATAATGGAAAGGAAGTGGGGAGGGAGCAAGAGCTGCAGATCAGGTGTGGTCTGTGGTAACATTAGATGGGGAAAAAATGGCCAGACTGGGTGGGCCAAGCATTCCTTATCCACTGTGAAATTCTATGTTTCTGTGTGTTTCTATGTGATGGGGCTGGACAAATAAGGTAGGCTCAATGGGGGCCAGATAGTAAGAGGAGAATAGCATACACCCCATAATTCTAAAAGAACTAAGGGGAGAACTAGTGGCACCACTGACTACCCTTTTAAAAAATCCTGGGAGGAGGGTGTGGTACCTGAGGATTGGAGAAGGGCAGATGTGATTCCCCTTCACAAACGTGGGAGCAAGGCAGAGGCAGGAAACTACAGACCTGTTAGTTTGACCTCAGTGGTAGGGAAAATGATAGAATCACTTCTGAAAGAAAGAATTGTTGAGTACCTAGAGGTCGGCAGGGCACAGGACCCAAGGCAGCATGGATTCACGGTAGGAAGGTCATGTCAGACGAATCTAATAGATTTAACTGGGTGACCAAAGTAGTAGACCAGGGAGGGGCAGTGGACGTGTCCTACCTAGAGTTTAGCAAGGCATTTGACACAGTCCCACACAAAAGATTAATAAGCAAGTTAGCCAGCCTGGGAGTGGGTCCCAGTGTGGTAACCTGGGTAAAAAATTGTCTAGACAACAGGATGCGGAGGGTACTAGTAAATGGAGTCCATTCTGAAGAAAGGGGGGTTACTAGTGGGGTACCATGTAGGGTTCAGTACTGGGAACGGTCCTTTTTAATGTCTTTATAGGTGACATTGTGGAGGGACTGGAAGGAAAACTATGCCTCTTTGCAGACGACACAAAGATCTGCAACAGGGTTGGTACACAAGGATGTGTGGAAAGGAATGGTCTACCGACTGGAGTCATTGACTCCAAAACAGTAGGGGAATTCAAAGCAGCTTGGGACAGACACAAGGGGATTCTCAAAGAAATCCTAATGAGGGGGTAGGGCTCAGGGCAAACTAGATGGATCTTTGGTCCCCATCTGCCGTCAGTTTCTGTGTTAATATACTGCTGCTGGAAGCCAAGACCCATAAACCCCCACCCCGTTTGCTTCATTTCATGACCGATCCCATCTTAACCCCATCCATTTCAAATCTGACTTGGCTCTTACCGATTGGGCCTTCCTTTGATCTACAGATAATGTCAACCAGGCAATCTCTCATTTCAACTCCACCTTTAAACTTATCCAGGACAAGAATGCACCACCCACCACAAGAAGACTTCAAGGCACATTTAACCAAATGGGTAGATGGCTCCTTGCTTGCAATCGTAAAATAGACACAAGCTGGGTTTCCTTCAAGGTCACTAACTCTCAAGCTGACTGGATAATGTATAGGAATCTTAGGAATAAATGTAAAAAGGCCATTGGACAGAAAGTCAGTGCTACAAGGATCAGCTCAATACAGGCTGCAGTAACCCCCAGCAGTTCTGGAACACCATAAAGAAATCCATGGGAATGATTGTAGCCCCCAATCCACCTGACATTAAAATCAGCAGTGTCAACCATAACAACCCAGCCACTATCTCCAGTACATTCAATGCCTTTTCACGGATGTATCTGTGTACTCTTCAGCCTTTCCCCCCTCTATGATTACTCAGCCGCATCTCCCATAAAAAATCCCAAACACCCCCTTTCTATTTCAAGTGGATAAAAGCTGCCGAGATCTCCAAACTTTTCAGAAATATCCCTGAGTCCAAGTCTGCAGATGGCATAGAACCAGGACTGTTGGCATCTAGAGAGCTGTCCTTTACTTTCGTTAGAATTATGAAAATATCACTTTCCACAAACACAGCGCCCACGATCTGGCAAATGTCAGTCATAGTCCCAGTACCCAAAAAAGGCAACAGTAAAATTTTAATCTGTAGACCTATAACTATCCTACCTGACCTCGACTAGATCTTTGAAAAAATTATATCCATGCAACCAACTATCTCGCGACCTACAACCTCCTTGCCCCAATCCAATACAGCTTTTGCCAACATCATAGCACCACTGCGGCCCTGCTGTCTTTGACTAATAGTATTGCTTGTGCACTAGATAAGGGAGAGCTTACAGGTTCTGTATTCATTGACTTAAGAAAAGCTTTTGACATGGTTGACCACTCTGTACCAAACTTACTGCACTTGGAATCTCTGACTCCACATTACCCTGGTTCAACAATTAGCTGGCAAACAGACAGCAAATGGTATGATTTGTCTCCTCCCTATCCAACCCTGCCTCCATCAACATTGTTGTCCTTCAGGGGTTCATATTAGGCTGCCTATTCTTCTTTCTTCACAATCCAGCAAAGCCTCACCAACAGTATACCCCTCATGTTTGTAGACGAAGTAGTCTTCTACATGAGCTCCACTAATATTACTGACCTCAATGGGAAGTTGACAGTGGGCCTAACGAATCTTCAAAAATGGCTCCTACAAAATAAACTACTTCTGAACTTAACTCAAATCTCAGGCCATGTTATTTGGTACCCCATCTCACTTAAAAAGCCTTCAAGCGCCACTACAGGTGACAAGCATGACAGGCATCAACCTCGACCACGTACCATCTTTCAGATGCTTGGGTATCACTCTGCACCCCTCTCTAGAATTCTCCCTACACTTGAGCAACACCTGCAAAGATGTCAACCTAAGATTGGGACTAGCTTACTGGACTAGTCACAGTCTCACCCCCTCTGCTAGAATGTTAGTGGCCAGGAGCATACTATTCCCTAATTAACATATGGACTTCCTGTCTTCTCCTGCGCCTCCAGTCACAACCTCTACACATGGAGGTGGCCTATAACAATACCTGTAGATTTGCGCTATCCAGTTGTCAGCTTGTCCACTATTGTGCTTTATATTCGAAGTTAGGGTGGTTGCCCCCTACTGGTCTGAGGGACTACTCCTATGGGAAAACCATTCAGTGTCCTAAACAATCTCACCCCTGAGTCTCTCTTCTCCTCTGTAGTGCCCTACAAAACTGCCTACCCTCTTAGGTCCTCAGATCTGGAGCCACTTTACACACTGAGGGTTAAAACTAAACTTGGATCTGTAGGCCTTGCAACAACTGCCCTTAAACTTTGGAACAAGTTCCCTCCCCTTATCGGACAATGCACTACAGCCATAACCTTTCATAAACAACTCAAACTTCCTTCTACAAACACTTTCCTCTCCTTGCACCTAGACTTTATCGCTGAGGACATACTGCACTGTGTATAACAAAAAAAACAACTCTTTTCCCCCCATACCTAGGGTTGATGCGTCCATTTGTTTTTGAACGTATGTAACCTAAATGTCTCTGTGCAGCGTGCTGTTAATATTGTATGTTAAATGTTTTTAATCCACATGTAACTACTGTTAAATACTGTGACTTATTGTGCAAAAAAAAAAAACTGAACTTCACTGTAAATGTAAATCTGTAGATCCATTTTCCATGTATGTATCACTCCCGGGTCATGCCTGAAAACAGGCAATTGTTTGTCTAGTGCACCTGCCCGGTTAACAAAAAAACAAAAACAAACAATAAAAGGACCCAGGCCATATTCATAGCTGCCCTCTAGTGGTACAAATCTACCACAGCAATTGAACACCCACCACTGCAAACAATAGTGAACTACCTTGGCAAAATAATTGTTTCCACAATTTTTGTTTTTTTGTCTAAACACATTTTGTAAGTGCAGTAAGACACTCCTGAGGTGTAGGTTGGTGCCTTATAAGAGTCCTTAAGGTGCTGAAGACACTTGTGCGCAAGTACCTCATATCTCACCATGCACCTGGGGTGTACTGTTATCAGGTAGCAGCCCACACACTGTCTTATCTTAATGCTTAATTTTAAATCTGAGATTGGGGGATGTTTAGTGTCTATTTAGTGGAACTGGGCTGGGAGGAAATCCAAAATCATGGCAACAAAATGACTAAAAGTACTCTGACCAAAATGTTTATTAGCACAAGGGTTAGCAAGTTCACGATGGCCATTACACAGGGAAGATTTGACCCTCCTATGTTTGATAACCTCCACCAAATAATCTGGGGTCCAGGTCCTGCTGCAAGATGCATTTATATACAAATGGAGTTTTTTTTTCTCCAGTTTATCAGTGAAGTTCAGCACAGATTCTTGTACAGGTTACAGTTATGAGTTTTATGAGGACTGGTGAGCATTAATCTTGCCAGATTATTATACAGTACATCTAGTTTTTGGAGCCGGTCATTAGAAGCATGTTCGTAGTGTAACTCTCCATAATCAAAAATTGGGAATGTGAACCTGAACAATTTTCTGGATAATATGTAAGCATTAATCACAGACGACGGTGGCATCTAATGGAGAGTTAATGCATGCTTGAGACCATTGTGGCATGAGGCCGGAGGCTGAGTGCGTACAACGGTCCAACCATGCATTAATTCCCCATTAGATGTCGCCTTCGGAGGGGATTAATGCACTTGTAACATGGCTTGTGCTGTGGAAGTATTCTCTAGATTTAGTTTAACTTCTGATAAACACATCAGCAGCACAACTTATTTCTGTCACTGCATTGTGATTTTACATCTACTACTTTATAAACCTCTCTCTAACTACGAGGATACATGTGCACATTGCACTTGCAACATCTACTTATATAGTGTCTACCAAGTTGTGACACACTATGACTTTGATTAATCTTGCTACTTACAGGTAACATAATGTTAACAGCTAAGAAGCTGCCACTTGCAATCAATCGCCTGTTCTTCTCGTCTCTCTGTGCTTCATATTGCTGCCATGCTGTATTCTGGGAGCGATCTTTCACTGCATACTTGCTATCCACTGAGACAGCCAGCAGTTTTCTGCAACTGCTGTGCACCGCTGCGGTGCTCGACCAACAGGTGGCACTTCCATTACAGCACAGCAGTTTTGAACTATTTCTGCACAAAGTGTTTCGTGATGTTACACTTGTGGTATCAGTTTGTCCTGCTGCTGTTGCTGTCTGCATCACCTTGCTTTTGTGACTCTAAACACCACAGTTTCACTTCCCCGACATCTATTAGTGCCTACCGATTCTTCTCTGAACTCCAACCCATTTGTGTCGCTGCAAGAGACTCTGCTTTGCCAAACTATAGGTGGTGGTCTTGCTGCATGATCGCACTTCTCCTCAGGTGTTATCTGCTCTGCTGCTCTGTCCTGTGTTTCACTCCGATTCCACGGCTCCACTGTCAGCTGGCTGAGTAGGTCGGTGCCTCGCTCACAGATAGCACACTTTGCTATTCTTTTGTTTCTCTGGCGCTTGTCAGTTCAGGTACGGTAAAATGGACACCTGTACTACCTGTTTTGGCCAACTGGCTTGTATTTCACACTATCTGTTCCTATTGCCGACTATTGGTGAAACTTGCCCCAATACATTCCCTCATACCTTTTCTCATGCGTGCTCCACATTTCTGTTGCTTGTGCACACCGCTCAAGAAGGTCTATTCTTTTCCATTGCTCGCTCCCAATGGCAACACTGCATTATCATGCCATCATGCCGTGTTGCTCTTGTACCACCTGACAAAATTCAACCAATTGTTTCTTACTTCACACGTTATTTTTGCCATGTTGCAACTAGAGTTAAACTGCCTTTGTTCCAATAAAGGAGACCCATCCTTGTACTGATTTTCCCCATTAAGTGTTCAACATGTTTACTTGCAGAACCCTGAGGATCTCTAGCCAAGGCCCAAGATATTTGTATGAATCTATCTCCAGTGGTGCATCATGATGAGCTACAATATTCCAGTAATGTCTAAATTTAAATTGGTGACTGAAAAGCATGATTCTAGGATCGTGAGTATGCTGTTCATCCACACTCTTTGGCATGTTCCCATCCACTTTAAATCTCACTGGAAGTCTTTAAGCTGGCTTCTCCCACCCACCCAGGTGGTATATACCTTGGCTCTGCCCCATGATGCCAGATCTTCCTTTCTGCTGGAAGATTCAGGTTGCCTCCCTCGTGCTAACGCATTTCATAGGCCCTGGCTTTCAAACCTTCGATTTTACCAAAAATTCGCATTACTTGCGTTAGCGATTGCAAGTTTGCAGCTTCGATCATGGAAGATAAATCTTCCCCTGGATTTCATTGGTGCCTGTGCAGCCAGAAGATGTTGCATACCGATCCTCGTACTACGTGCGTCTACTGCCTCTGTGTCGGCCATGACACTTCATCTTGCAGTCTCTGTTTAGCATTCTATCCCAACGTCCTAGACCATCTCGCATGCCTGAAACTGGGGAGGCTGGAGAAAAGGAACCCTCGGGTGAAATCCAAGGAGGCTCGGTGGGTGGTTTCCATGGCTTTGAGATCTGCCAAGCAGTTGGAACGCATGCAAGTATTTGAGGAGCAGGCAGCTAGTGCTGCAGAGTTTTCTTGGAGCTTTTTTTTTCCTCTCAACCTGGGCTCCAGCTTCTCGGGTTCCTCCCGGGAGTTGTGCCAGTCTCTCCCTACCAAGGGAGAGGCACCTGCGGGCTTGCACTCCACTTGATCCTGTAAGCGGGAGAAGGATCTGAGTGCATCTTTGTCTCGATGAAGATGGTCCTGGGAGCGGAAGAGATTTCAGTCCCAGGAACATGCAGTCTCGACCTCGATCAAGATCGCCTCTTTAGCCGCTGGCTTTTTGGACTTGTCGTCAAGCCAGCCGATCGAGGGTTTAGTCGACAACGTGGAAATCTTCATCAACCCGACTGACCCCTTGTCGTAGACTCTGGTCCTCGTTTTCCCTGATGAGGAGGCCCAGCCTGCTGGAGTCCCCATCAAGGAACCGGTCCTGGACTTTGAAGTTACCGGCCTCGTCAGTGTCTCCTGACCGACCGAGTTGGCCTGCCCAATCTCGATCAAGGTCTAGGGCCCCCTGACCAATAGAAAGAGCTATAAGCACTCTAAAAAGAGTGACTCCATTGGTCATTCTCGTCTTCCTCTGATGAGGAGAGGCTCCAGCAGAAACTCCGGCACTACGAGGACCTCATGTGGCAGTAGCTGGTTTTGTCTGGGCATAAGCCTACCACAGCTTCCACCCTGGTCATTACTTGGCTTTTGCCTCCCAGGCCAAAGCAGAGTCCTGCCGAGCCAACCAAATCAGTTCCCCAGCCCATGGAACCGGTAAGACCATCTGTTTGGCCCAAAATGGTCTCGCCACCTATTGTGGTGGAAGCACTGCCCAAACAGCCTGTGGGAGGGGCTCCTTCCAAGGAAGACAGACTGGACACTGGGCTTCCCTGGTGATTTTCGGTCATGATCACCCCAGACTGCCCCCGGTGAGTCGAAGGTGACCTGGGTGGTAGGCTGTTGTATCTGGATTCCTTGGATTTGGACGTCACTGGTTTACATTCACATCCAGGTGATAATGAATCAACCGGTGGCCTGGGGATGGAGGAAGGTCCCTTGTCTTTTCAAGGGATCCTCTGCCTCATCTCTGAGTCTACAGGGATGCCCCTGGAGCCAGTACAGAAAAAGGAATACCCTCTTACGGACATCCTTAAGAGAGGGGTTACCCCCAGTGGAGGCCTTTCCTGTGGCTGAGGCCATTGTTGGCCCAGCCCTTGAACTGAGGCAGCATCCTGCCTCTTTTCCAGCACCATCTGCCCTCATGGCCCGCAAGTATGTGGTGACCATGGGGTTCCTCGCGGGGTTCACAGAGCACCCTTTGGCCGAGAGCCTGGTGACCACCTCTGTGTTCAGGCATACTGGCAGTTCTGCTGACACAGACCAACCTCCTGATGAGAGTCCAAGCTTTTGGACGATTTGGCCAGGAAGGTCTGTGTGGCTTCCTCCTTGGGCCTTTGTCAAGCAAGTTCAGCCATCATCCTGGCACACTTCTCGGATCACTGGATGAAGTCCTCCCACATCTCCCTGTGGACATGCAGACCACTGTCAAGCAGGTCTGGAACCAGGGCCGAGCTGTCGCCAAACAGCAGCTTCAGACAGTCCTGGACATTGGGGATTCTTGTGCCCGCTCGATGGCTGCCACAGTTGCCTCTCATCACAGGGCTTTGCTGAGACTCTCCTCCTCCTTTCTGGTGAATACCCAGCACAAACTAGCTGACGTGCCGTTCCTCAGGACCGACTTGTTCGGCCCAGGAATGGCCGGTCACCTTCAGTGCATTAAACAGTCCAGTGCCACCTTGGACGCTACTTCTGCCAGGAGTTCTTCGGGCCAGAACCAACAGAAGAAGCCTTTTTGGCATTCTTCTCCTGCAGCTCAGCAGTCCTTCTTTCAAGGTGGACAGCGGCACCAGCGCCAACAGCAGGCTCAAGCTTGGCATCCTCAGCCCAAGCCTGGACCCCAACAGGCCTGTAAAGGAGGCCAAGGTTCAGGTCCTGGATCCTCCTCCGATGAGCCTGCTCAGTGACTGGGTGGGGCTGCGAACCCTTCTCCCGTCATGCCAGCTCTGGGTCCTCCCATGGGGGGCCGGCTCTGCCAGGTCCATTATCACCACAGACAGGTGGGTTCTCAAAGTGGTTGGTTAGGAACTGCCTCTGGAATTTGAACAGTACCCTCCAAGCTGAGCCCGCGCCCCTCAGGAGGAACAAGTATCCGCTCACACCCAGTCAGCTCTCAGAGACTACATCGCTCACCTCCTCCTCAGGGAGGCAGTAGCTCCAGTGACTGATCCTCCAGCAGACCCAGGCTTTGTCTCCAGATACTTCCTGGTGCCCAAGCGGATGGGGGGCTGGCACCCCATTCTAGATCTGCATAACTTGAATCAATATCTCAGGTCACGCACCTTTTGGATGGTCATTGTGTCCCAGATCATACCATCCTTGGAGCGAAACATGTGGTTCTGTTCACTGGATCTACAGGACTCATTCTTTCACGTCCCAAACTGTCCATCCGATCGGCAGTTTCTCCACTTCAGGGTCGAAGGGACCCTGTACGAGTTCCAAGCCATGCCGTTTGGCCTGTCATCAGCCCCTCGGGTCTTCACCAAATGCATTGCAGTGGTGGCGTCCCATCTCAGGCGTCGGGGGGGGGGGCAGGATTTATCCTTAATTCAACGATTGGCCTCTAGCAGGATCCACCCAACAAGAGGTGGAGAGATCCAAGGACCAGGTCCTCAAGACCTGCTTCCAACTCTGCCTCCTGATCAATGAGGCCAAGTCAGAACTCATGCCATCTCAGGTGATGGGCTTCGTCGGGGCAGAGCTAGACTCTTATCAAGCCAGAGCTCGGCTCCCAGTGGACAGGGTGGAGGTTCTTTCCTCCTTTGCCCAATCATTTCTGGTTGGACAGTTGCACCCTGCACAGGACTTACTGTGCCTTCTGGGTTACATGGCAGCGTGCACCTCAGTGTTCCACTGGGCCCGGTTGCACATTCGCCCCTTTCAATGAGAGCTGGCTGCCCAGTGGACTCAGCGCCATGGTCATTTTGATCAGCTGGTCACTGTAACCCAGATGATGTGGAACGCTCTCCAATAGTGGACCGCCTCAGACTGGTTGCAGGAAGGGATCCCGTCTGTCCACAGACGGTTGTCCTCACAACCAGTGCCTCTCATGGGCTGGGGAGCCCACATGGGGGATGAAAGGGCCTATGGGCTCTGGGCCCCAGAGGAGTCCCAATGTCACATCAACCTGTTGGAGCTCAGAGCAGTCAGACTGGCACTGTCAACTTTTGCTCCTCAGCTCCAGGGTCAAGTGGTTCAAGTCCAGATGGACAATACCATGACCATGTACTGCCTCAACAAACAGGGCAGCATGCACTCCCATTTGATGTGCAAGGAGGTGCTCCACATCTGGACCCTCATGAACTGGTTGGAGGCAGATCTCCTAGCCATCCATGTGGCAGGAGCCTCAAACCACCTGGTGGATGCTCTCTGCTGCTTAGGCCAGACAACCCACGAGTGGTCTCTCCATCCAGCGGTAGCGTGCAGCCTGTTCTCCCATCGGGGCAAACTGATGGTGGACCTGTTTGCCTCCAGGGAAAACACCAAGCTGAGGCTGTTTCATGCCCGCCCCTCTCGGGGCTTGCTGCAGGTGGATGCCTTCTCGAGGCTGTGGACCCCAGGCCTCCTCTACACCTTCCCTCCATTTCCCTTGATCCACAAGGTGCTTCCCAAGGTGAGGAGGGACAAGGTGAAGGTAATCCTGGTAGCCCCAGACTGGCCGCACCACTTCTGGTATCCAGATCTCCTCAGCCTCAGCTGTAGGCACCTGGAGTGGTTTTGCACATGCCAGGACCTAATATCACTCGGTCGGGAAGGTATTCCATCTGGACCTTCAATCCCTGCACCTCACAGCCTGGTACTTGAGCGGCTAGAGTTCCAGGCTTTGGGTCTTTCCAAAGATGTCTGCACGATGATGGAGGCATCCAGGAAGGAATTGACCAGGAAATGTTATGCCTTCAAGTGGAAAAGATTTTCCGTTTGGTGTCGGGGCAAGAGCTTGGACCCTCTATCCTGTCCAATGGCTAACATTCTCGACCACCTTTGATCGATCTCTCTCCAAAGGGGATCTTCAGTCATCAACCCTTAAGGTGTACCTGGCAACCATCTCTGCTTACCAGGTTTGGGCCAGTCAGCTAACGGTGGCGCAGGAGACAGTGGTCTGGCGCTTTTTCAAAGGCCTGGATCACATATTCCCTCTGGTCTGTGAACCTCCACCTCCATCTGATCTACTGCCGGTACTGGCTAAGCTAATGGGCAAGCCATTCCAACCAATGCACAAGTGTGCCTTGTCACACTTGTTGTGGAAGACTGCCTTCCTGGTGGCTATCACGTCTGCGAGAAGGACCGGGGAGCTCCAGGTGCTTTCGGTGGACTCCCCTTATCTGGTCTTCCACAGGGACAAAGTTGTCCTACGCCCCCATCCGAAATTCCTTCCGAAGGTGGTCTCAGAGTTTCACCTTAACCAGTTGTTGACTCTGTTGGTTTACTACCCTAATTACACTTCAGAGGCAGAGTACAGGCTCCATACACTGGACCTGAGATGAGCCCTCTCCTATTACAAGGAGAGGACAGCGGAAATTCAGGGAGAGGTTCGCCAGCTGTTTGTCACCTATGCTGAAGCCGCTTCTGGCAGACCTGCAGCCAAACTGACTATTGCAAGATGGATCATATCACGCATAGGTCTGTGCTATGAGTTGGTGGGCAAGGAGCTTCCCAGAGGGATGAGAGGTCTTTCTACCCGCCATACTGCTGCATCGGTGGCTGCTTCCAGGGATATCCCTATCCAGGAAATCTGTCAGGCTGCTACCTGGAAGTCAGCAAACACTTTCATCACCCACTACCACATCGACCTTGAGTCACGCCGGGATGCTGGTTTTGGGGCCTCACTACTCCAATCTCTGTTCCCTAAGTAGGGGTTGTGCGCCTTGCCTAACTCCTCCCAGAGAACTGCTAGGAGTCTGCCAAAGAGTTTGGATGGACAACATATCCACAATCCTAGAAAAACAGGTTACTCACCTGTAACAGTGGTTCTAGGAGTGGTCTATGTTGTTCATAACCACATGGACCCACCCGACCTTCCCGGCTGCGGACGCACACAACCTGGCTTCCAGCGGGCTAAGATCTAGCATCATGGGGCGGAGCTGAGGTATATACCACCCGGGTGGGTGGGAGGAGCCAGCTTGAAGACTTCCAGTGAGATTTAAAGCGGAAGGGGACATACCAAAGAGTGTAAAGGAACAATATATACCACTCCTATAACCACTGTTACAGGTGAGTAACCCGTTTTTAGTTTTTGGCTGGGTTCAGGGTCGGCCTTGAATTCAAGAAATGGTAACTGCAACTCAGCAGAACTCCTGGAGATTTAACTGCACATCCGTAGGAGATTTCTTGGAGGTGATGACATCAGCACTGTCTAGTTCAGTACTAAAGCCAGCTGTTCAAATCGAAGAAAATCGGCATACTCTTAAAAGAAACTGCAGACGGAAAAACTATAACTTTTAAACTACCGTTGTATCTATCGAATATGCAGTAACTTGACTAAAAACAGCAGTTTATCATCTCTTGTGTATGGGCAGGAGTTTCATAACTCACTCGTGGCTCTGCCACTCCTGAGTTATCGTCTTGCCCCCTCACGCCTGAAGAGAAATTGCATATTTCGAACCATCTCATTGCATATCCCATAGATAGACGGATAAATAGATGGATGGGTAGATACAGATAATACCACGGGAGTGCAAGTACATTTGAAATATAAAAGCTGTTACTTTCACTGCAAACATAGCTACCGTGCAAAGAACATGTTATTTGCACAGTAGCCATGTTATTTGCATAGTAGCCACAACCCATTCTTTTCACACAAACTGGTTTCCTGCGAGCAGCACATCAAACAGTGGTGCTGTCACTTTAACTATTCAGGTAAACAGCTCTGCTTGTCAAGTCATCATTAATGAAGTGGAAAAGAAAGAAACTTCATAAACAGATGATCCATTTACATAATACATGTTTTTACCTGTGACAGAGAGAGAGAGAGACACACACACACACAGTGGGAACTACCATGGTAACAATCGATTATTTCATGAGGTAACTTCAAATATTCACATTATCTTGTTTGAAATGCTGTTGTTACTGCCACTGTGCACTCGTGGCTGTGCCACTCATGCAGGCATGCAATAACAACATTCCAAACAAGATAACATGCATATCTGAAGCTACCTCATGAGGTTATCCCTATCAGATAAGAGATATTGAGATAGAAAGTCTATTGGCAGAAAAATATCGATGGGCCCATATAGTCTGCCCTTTTTCCCTACCTATTCTGACACCTCTTCCTACTTGGTCACTGGTATCTCTCCCTCTCCACCATCTTCTACCCAGTTTGTCCCGAGCTCATCTAGTCTGTTCCTTTTCTCTGCTATTCTAACACCTCTGACCCTATTTGGTCACTGGCGTCCCTCGATCCCTGCCCTTCCTCTACCCCATTTGCCCCTGTGCCTATCCCATGCATGATTGAAGCTCCTTACAGTCTATGCCCCCACTACTTCCTCTGGCAGACTGTTCCTGTCATCCACCACCCTTTCCATCAAGAAGTATTTCCTCATATCTCTCCTGAACCCCCCTTAACTTCATTGCATGCCTCCATGTTCTAGTGCCTTCTTTTCTCTGAAACACCCCACCTGCACCTTGTTCACCCCTGTGAGGAACTTGTAGGTCTCAATCATGTCTCCTCTCACTCTCCTTTCCTCCAGGGAGTACATGTTGAGTTCTTGCAGTCTTTCCTCCTACAGTTTTTTTTTGTATCCCTTGCACCATTTTGGTTGCATTACTCTGTACTGCCTCCACCCTCTAAATGTCCTTGCAGGTAAAGTGAACAGTGCATGATAGACAAAATAAAGTGCAAACTTGAGAATACAGAATAACAATGCAGCCAGGCAAAGGCTATGTCATGATAGGCTTTGTCCTGGCCAGATTTCCCCCATTCACTAAAAATACCACCAACCGCTTAATCTGGTTCAATTTCAGTTAGTCACCATCTGTATCACCCCCATTCTCCCCACGGTCACCTTGAAAAAGGGACTTCTAGTTTCAGTGGGCCTACCTGGTCAACAAAATAAAATAAATGATAGAGAGGGGAGGAAGAATAGGAGCAGGGGAGGAGTATGGGAAGGGTGGAGAAAACAAACAGAATACGGAAGCTTAGATCACTGGGGATGGGGGAGGAGAAATAGCCATCGGGGGAAGGTGGAGTTTCACAATAAATGGGGGGATAGCTTAGGTCAATCACACCTGCACTGTGTTGCGAGGTGCTGGTGAAGTTTGTTCTTAAAGGGGACAATCTTGGACTGGTTGTGGAGTGATGGTGGGAGGTCATTTAGCCAGCTTGATGCCTTGTACTTGAAGGAGCACTGTGCCGTGAAGGTATGACGCAATGCGACTTTGTAGGCCGGGTTAGACATTGCACAGGTGTGGTGAGGTTAGTTACCTAGTTAAGAAGCTTAAGGAAGACTGGAGGGGTTAGACCAACATGGATTTTTTTCACAGCCGGTTAAATCGAGCATACTACTCACAGGTACGAGTGAGTCTGTGTGCCCCAGTAGCTAGTCTACAGGTTTTATTAAGATCTATGCTGAGTCTTTTAAGCGTGGTATCTGTGGCAGTACCATAAATAATTATCCCGCTGTCAATTAAGGAGAATATTGAACTGTTGATTGCTATGCGGAGGGCATGAGGGGTGAGACTGTGCCTATGCCTAGATAAGAGCAGAATCCTGGGGTTTACTGGCTTAGCTAAATGGTCAACTTGGGTGACAAACGACATGGCGGTATATAGGGTTATACCAAGGTATTTGAACTGCTGGACCTGTTGAAGGGGTGAGTTAAGATTAAGGATAGTTAACTGGAGTAGTTTGTTCCTATTGTGAGGACTGGCGAAAAGCATAGATTTTGCTTTTTTGTAATTAAGAAGGAGCTTGTGGTCAGTGAACCATTCCGCGACAACAGAAGTTATCCTGTAATAGTGCAGGGTGGGGAGGGGGTCAGGGTGATTTGAGAAAATGACGGCATCATCCACATAGAAAAGTAGGTTAGACAAGCAAGCCTGAGGGAGGGTGTTGAGGAATAGACTAAAGAGCAAGGGACCTAGGATCGGTTCTTGAGGGACCCCAGATCATACATGGTGGCTGTCCGAGAGCACATTACTTATTTTGACTTTCTGGGATCAACCACCAAAGTAGCTCTCAAACCAACCCGTTGCCTCCACTGAGAGTTCCAGAGTGTGGAGTGAGTCAAGTAATAGGGTGTGATTGGCCGTATCAAATGCTTTTGTGAGGTCGATATATATTGCATCTACTAGGTGACCCTGGTCCAGAGCATTGTATATAAAGCCTATGTATTCAACTAGCACAGTGGTAGTGCTATGCACCTTACTAAATCCACGCTGTTACGGGTATTGTAGTTGATATTTCTTGAGGTGTTCCGTAAGATGATCCAAGACGGTGTTCCAGGGCTTTTGAGAAGGGAGGAAGAATGGAAAGAGGGCTGAGTTCAGTCATCACTCTCGTGGATAGGTGTAACCACTGCAGCTTTCCATAGCACTGTGAACTGTCCAAGGCAGAGTGATAGGCTCAGCAGTTTGGAGAGGGGTAGTGGGATTACATCCAGGGTTAGATAAAGGAGTTCAAGATCAAGTGAGTCACTACTGGATCTAGTTTTGCCTGGCACCCAAGCTAGATAGATAGATGGATAGACAGACAGACAGAGATGTAGAGATTGGTTGATTGGTAGGTACAGTAGGTAGATATCTACATAGACAGAAGCCACTGTACAAATAAACAGATTATGCTGTCAAAAAGTGAGCCATTAACCCCCCCCCCCAACCAACAGTCCTTCTGTTTCTTTCGTAGATGGGTTACATTCCCATGTTTTTCTGTCTCAGTGGGCTATATCCTCAGTTGTTTTTTTTGTTTTGTTTTGTTTTTTCTTTCACACAGCTTTCCTCCTTTTCTGTATTGGATCTCTGCTTCTGATGGGGTCCCTTTAGAGATAATAGTATTATCATGTGACCATGATCATCTGATGCAAATGACGCTAGGACCACTTAGCACTACATTCCAGTGGTCACACTCTCTTATAACAGTCAGGTATTTCATAAAGAGGCTGTGTTCTAGTACTTTTGTCCCTTTGGTGTCCTGTTGTCCACATTATTTTGTCTCAACAGGCAATTTACAGCCTTTTCAATGGTGGTTCTTGTGCTTGGCTGGATTTTTTTCTCCTGGAGTGTTCACAGTGGAATGCCAGTCACTCCCTTTTTCATACAGTTTTGTTTGTTTATAGTGGTCTAGTTATTAGACCTGATGACTAACGGGTTCACATGTGGCAGTATCACTTGGTTTGTTCAACTCTGTGATTCTGGGTTGTATTCTCCCCTGCTATGTTGTTGGCTGATCAATTTTTATTTGTTTGCTCCTTGTGGGGTCCCAACTGCAGAGGTTCAGTGCTGAGGATGTTTTATGAAGACCTGGCTTGCTGAGTTGCGTATCTTTGTTCTCTAACAGTTGACGTCCCTTATCTTGAGGAGTGACAACAATTTATACTAACTGCCTTGGTGCTTTGTACACACACAGATTGCCCTGGGCATCCTTAGATTAGTGCTGTGCACTCTGGTTACATGATGCCCAGTTTGGCAACCTTTGGAGGGTGGCTGCATGGTCGTTGCCTTACTATTCTGACTCATACTTTAGCTTAGTAGGTGATGGCTCTGCTTTGAAACTGTTTTTTATTACAATCTTGCCTACCCATTGCAAGGGGAAATATGCCAGAAAGGGAAGACCTTCCAAGGATCTTCTCAGTAGATTCCCACTGAGTGGATGGTCTCCTTGATAATGGAACTGAAGCAGTTAGGGTGACTAAAACGGTCACCGGCTCCTGCCCATAGTTGCATATGTGCAGGTGCCAACACTGCTGTCGGCACCCTAGAAAAAAGTTTTGTCTTGTGGCAGCTAACGCTTCCAGCCCTAAAATCAGACTGGTGTGCTATGAGGAAGATATTCTTGAAGATTTGGGATAATAGTAATTTTTTTTTCCTAGGCTGCTCCAGGTTACCACATGGCTAAAATGATTATTAAACTAATAACAGCTGTAGCAGAAGTGGTGAATAATGACCCTGTGATCGGAAACAAGCTGAAGGTCATCTTTTTGGAAAACTACAGAGTATCACTGGCTGAAAAAGGTACAACTATATTTACCATTTTCTGGTAGCAGGAAGGTGTAGTCAGTCCGTTTAGAAATGTTTTTTTTATTAAACGCGTTCTTTTGTATCAACAGAATCTTTAAGCCACTAAGCATGTTTGCAGATGCGCATGGTTAAAGAAACAATTGTGATAAAGAGCATTTGTTATTCACGGTAGTGCTCCTATTTTTCCTTTTAAAATTCCATTTCTGTGTAAATACGAACAAGTAATCAAGTCAACTGGAACTAGTAAGATGTGGCCAAAGTGTAATCCATTTAGTGGGTCTGGATCGTCTACAAACAAGAACGAGGGAAGGTCTGAATTGTCACAGTGCAGCCAGTGGACCAAGCGCTGCTTGTGGGGGATTTTTCAGTGGGATGTAGAGCCCTAAATTATGGACAATTAACTTTGTACTACCTCTCTATAGATCACTGGTGAGACTCTATCTGGAGTACTGTGCCCAGTTCTGGAGTCCTTACCTGAGGAAAGACAGACAGGCTGGAGGCAGTGCAGCCTATAGTAACCAAAATGATTCAAGGCCAATAGAGCAGATGCTATGAGGACTGGCTTGGGGCACTGAACATGTGCTCGCTGGAGGTCAGAAGAGAGAGGGATGACATGACAGGGAACTTCAGGTACTTGAAAGAAATAAACAAACTGTAAGAAACTGTTTAGCAGGAATGGTCTGTCAAAAACTGAATGTAATCTGTTAGTGGTGGGGGAGGATTCAGAAGGGAAGCAAGAAAGTTTTACTTCACCGAGAGAGTGGCTGAGCCATGGAACAGTCTACCAGCAGAGGTGGTGGCCAGAAAGACCATTAATGGGTTCAGGCACAGCACGGACTGAGTAAAGTGCTTAATAGTTACTTGGGGAGGGGGTTAGCAGTAAGGCAGTGAGTGAGGGGGGGAGATGGGGCCAAAACCCCATCTGGACAGGAGGTTTTGGGTTGAGTAGGGCAAAAAGAACAAATCTTACTTAGAGTAGGAGCTCTTACAGCAGGCTGTAACCATTAGGACTAATGCCACAGACATTAGGACCCACTGGAAAAATTCTCAGCTAGCAGTACCAAGCAGGGACCGCCGCCCGTTGTCTGCTCCACCTCAACGTCTGCCATGGTATAAAAGGGAGTGGACTCAGCTCTACCCCAGTTCTTTTCCCAACGCAACCTGCTCACGTTGGGGAAGTTCAGGCTATCCAGCCCAGCAAAATCAGAAGACAGAAGAGTTTTCTTGAAATTTGTTTCACTTTTTCATTGTGTTTTTGACGTTTCCAGTGCTTTGACCTCCAACTCCAGTCCGGCGCATGTCATCGGTAGTCTCTGGGCCCAAGAAGTGTCACTGTGGCCGCCAAATCCCATCTCAAGACGGCCACACCAAGTGTGTTTTTTTTTGCTTGGGCCCAGACCACGACAGCGTGTCCTGCTCCATCTGCCAGAGGTTTACCAACAGGACGAGAATCAGGCACCTGAAGGTTCTAAAGGACCACCTTCTTGAAAAGAACATGGATGTTCTGCACACCTCCAGGGGAAAAAGGCGGCAGACATCAGGATAAGTCTAGTATGCACTTCCGAAAAAAGGACCATTGCCGGTCCCATCTTTGCTCCCAGTCTCGCTTCCGCTTGTCCCACAAGAAGGCCTCTCCCTCCTCGGGCTCAGGAAAGCACCCAGAAGTCTCCAAGGTGCTGTCCCCTCCTAAAAAAAAAAAAAAAAAAAAAGGGCGCCAGCCAAGGCAGGATCTTCGGAGGATAGGCCCAAACTTAAGGTGGCTCCTCTTCGGATTACCCCCCAGACCCCCTCGGCACAAGCTATGGCCCTGCCCAGAAAGGTCTCGGCTTTGTCCGACTCGGGCAAACTGCCGGGTGAGAAAATCACCCCGGCACTAACGCCAGTGGTACTGACGCCAGTCCCCTTACCAACGCTGGTAAAAGTTGTGGTGGAAGACCCCGCGGCAGGAGTGGCCTCAGGAACCCCAAAATCTTCTGCCTCACAAGGGTTGTAGGGAGGTTCTTCCTCCCATGACCTACCTGATCCGGCTTCACTGCCTCCCTTTCCAGGGACCGCGGCCATGGTCTTTACCAAGGACCAGCTGCAGGAAATGTTCACCTTCTGGTGGAATCAGGTCAAGAAAGAACAGTTTCCCCTGAAGCTGGACCTAGCTGGCTGGACAACGCTGAACCCGAAGGCCTTCCTGCTCCTTCCCCATGGAAGACCCCCGAGCGGCCACTGCCGCGCCCGCCCTCCAAGGTTTGGTATCTGTCTGAGGACCGTCGTCTGCAACCCTCATGATCAGGTAGCAGTCGCCCATCTCAACCCCGATCCAGGAGCCGATCCTGCTCTTCTAGGCGGGCCCGCTCCCATTCCCAATGTCGGTCCCCTGACCGGCGTCTGTCATTGCTCCGTCATCGGTCCCGTAGTAGACGTCGGTCCAGCAGCTACCGACGTTAGAGCAGGGGGAGTCCAAAACAGCTCAGGCCATTCAAGGCCTAGTAGCAGGTCGTCTATTCTGTCTTCCTCCTCATCCCTCTCAGGAGTTGGGGGCTCCCCGGGACAGAAGGACCAACCCCGCTCACTTCTTGACGATCCGACCTTCATGGATGTCATGAGGCACATCCAGGCTTCCAACAAGTGGGAAACGGAAGACCTGGACCCGGAATGCCATCAACTGGCTAAATACCTGAGGCAGAAGGAGCCCAAGCCTCTTGTGGTGCCTCCTTTAATGGATACCTTCCAGGATCTTACCAGGATCACTTGGAAGCATCCAGCTTCAGTCCCGGCGGTTCCGAAGAAGTCAGACAGGCTGTATATAGCCCCGAGGGCCCAAACCCTTCCTGGCAGAACACCCTCGGGTGGACTCATCGGTGATTACAGCTGCCCACAAGTCCAAGCAACCCAAGCACCTAAGCTCTCAGCCTTCTGACCCAGAATCCCGCTACTTGGACCAGGTGGGCAAGAAGGTTTACTCTGCTTCTGCCTGCTCCATTAGGTCCATCAGCTTCCTCACACATGTGGTCCAGTACCAGAATGCATTATGGGAGAGAGGGCAGGAGCTAGCTACTGCCTTGCCAGACTCCACACAGTAGACGGAGCTCCTGGACATTCTGAATTCTGGCTCGGACGTAGGCACTCATGATCTCCGTGCCTCGTATGACACCGCAGATACAGCAGCCAGAGTGGCAGTGTCAAGTGTCTGCCTCCGGCACCATGCCTGGTTGAAAGTCCCTGGCGTTCACCAGGATCTGCAGACCGGAATCGGGGATGTTCCATTCCAGGGTTCCGTCCTTTTCAGGCAGGAGACAGTCACTTATCTCTCATCTCCAGGAGTCGGGGAAATCTATCTGTTCCATCCGGCAAATGTACAGAGGGGAACAGAAGAGAGTGAAACTGCGGCCATTTCGGAAGCCCTCAGGCGCACAAGCCCATGGCAACCAGCAGGACTAGAGGGATGGCTTCAAAAGGAGAGCTAGCAACCAGCAGCATGGAGGCAGTCCTTTTCGTGGCCCCAAGTCCTGCCAAGCACCTGTGCCCACTCCCGGCTCTGCCCAGTGACTCCCTTCTGACCCCCCTCTTCCAGAGGATGTACCAGAGGAGGCAGTAGTTGGTCACTTCTGCCTTAACATGAAGGGTTGGAGCTCAATAACAGCAGACCAGTGGGTCCTAGATATTATAAGGAGGGGACATACGCTGGAGTTCACCAAGATTCCCCCAGATACCAAGGTCCTCAAGATATCTTCCTTTTCACATTCCTCTCATAGAAGGAGAGATTCAGGCCCTCTTGTGGAAAAGGGCAATAGAACCAGTCCCTCTGCAAAAGCGGGGACAGGGATATTACTCCCATTTCTTCCTTGTCCCAAAGAAGACGCAGGATCTTCATCCCATTCTGGACCTCAGCTCTCTCAACAACTGTATCGAATACCGAAGGTTCAGGATGGTGACTCTTCCAGGGCTTATTCCTCTGCTGCATCAGGGAGACTGGCTCTGCTCCCTAGACATGCAAGATGCGTACATGCACATAGGGGTCTTTCCCACCCACAGGAAGTACCTGAGGTTCCACTTCCAGGGGGTACATTATCAGTTTCGGGTTCTCCCATTCGGCCTCTCCTCCGCTCCTCGAATCTTCACCAAATGCTTGGCAGTGGTGGCTGCAGCTCTAAGGCTCCAGGGACATTGTTTTCCATACCTCGACGATTGACTGCTTGTGGCCCCGTCAAGGATGCGCCTCCTTCAGGCTCTCTGAGACACCTGTACTCCATTCCGAGATGTAGGGATCACTCTGAACCTTCCAAAGTCTTCCCCAGAGCCCAGCTAAAGGTTCTGCTTCATAGGGGCAGTCCTGGATTCAGTCCAGGGCATGGCTTTTCTACCCCCAAAGAGAGGGGCGATCGCTTGAGGGAGATTGCCTGATCGGACCTTGTAACCCCTCTGGTCCAAGCGAGGACCTTCCTCAGACTTCTGGGGCACATGGCGGCAGCCATTTCCGTCACTCCTCTGGCTCGCCTCCACATGAGAATCCCACAATGGATGCTCAAGGTGCAGTGGGATCAAGGCTCAGACTACCTAGACCACATGGTCAGGGTCACAGAGCTGGTCAAGAGGACACTACTTTGGTGGCTGGACCCTCTAAATTTAGAGAAAGGGGTCCCTTTCCATCAGCCCCCAAATCAGACTCTAATGATGGGTGCATCGGATTTGGGATTGGGGCGCACCTAGGGGCCCGCCAAACACAAGGAGTCTTGACCCCAGAGGAGCGCGATCTCCACATCAATGTTCTGGAAATGCGAGCAGTCTTCAATGCACTGCATGCTTTACAAGAGGACCTTGTCCCAGGCACTCTCCTTGTTCAGATGGACAACGTGGCAGTCGTCTTCTACATCAACAAGCAAGGGGACACCCATTCCTACCCCCTGTGTGGGGAGGCGATGAGAGTCTGGTACTGGGCGCTAGAGCACGCATCTCTCTGTCCGCAGTGCATGTTTCAGGTGTCCTAAATGACTTGGCAGACAGCCTAAGCAGGTCTCAGTCCAAGGCGCACGAGTGGGAGCAGCTGCAGTCAGTAGTAGACCAGCTCTTCGACACATGAGGTCGACCAGATCTGGACCTTCTTTGCGTCTCCACGCAATGCCAAACTGCCATTTTCCTGCTCGCAAGAGCCCGCGGCTGGTGTTTTCTGGCAAGACACGTTGTCCCTTTGTTGGGCAAGGAGGTTTCTTTACGCCTTCTCTCCCTTCCCTCTCATTCAGAGAGTTCTAGTAAAGATGCAGGCCGAAGGGGCTCTGATGATTCTAATCGCCCCTTTATGGCCTCAGCAGATTTGGTTCCCACTACTTCAGCGGTTGTCCTCAAAACCTCCAATTCCGCTACCAATATGCTCACACTTACTGTCCCAGGGTCAGGGCTCACTGGTCCATCCCAATCTCAGGTCTTTGCACCTTCATGCTTGGCTCCTACAGACATAGCAAAGTCCAGGTATGGGGTCTCGCAGGAGGTGGCGGACATCCTTGTTTCAGCGAGGAAGCCCTCTACTCACTCCACTTATGCTATGAAGTGAAAGCGCTTCTGCTTATGGGCATCGTCTCACCGTCTGGACCCCCTCACCTGTCTGCTGAACTCAGCATTGCAGTATCTCCTCTCTTTACTGTATATCAACAAGGCTTGAGCTACTCTTCCATGCAGGTGCACATGTGGGCCATTTCTGCATATCACACCCTTTTGGGGGACAAAACCTTAGCCCAACTGGATGTGGCCCGCACCTTTTTACGAGGGATTCTACACAAGACCTCCCATTAGGAGTCCTGTCCCACCCTGGGACCTCCTGTTTGTGTTGAAGCTCACTCTCCCCCTCTTTGAACCAGTGGCTGACTGAACTGCATTTCCTTTCCTGGAAGGTTTGTTTATTTAGTTGCCATTCCCTCAGCTTGAAGAGTTTCAGAGCTCTAGGCTCTGATGTGTAAAAAGCCATATTTAGTTTTTCATAGGAAAGGGTTTCCCTCAGAATGAATCCTATGTTTCTTCCTAAAGTGGTCTCTGAATTGACCCTCAACCAGTTGGTTGACTTTCCAGTTTACTTTTCTTCTCCCACCAATAGGGGAGACACTGTCCTTCACACTCTGGATGTTCACAGGGTGCTGAGGAACTACCTTAAGTGCACAGCTGCACACTGTAAATCGGAGCAACTGTTTGTGGCTTTCGTGCCACAACACTGGCAATCCAGTGTCTAAGCAGACTATTTCAAAGTGGCTTGTCCACTGCATTGTGTTTTGCTATGAAAAGTACAATAAACCCCTTCCGGGCCCGGTTAGGGGTCATTCCACCAAAGGAGTCTCTGCTTCCTTTGCCGCATTGAAGAATGTCTCTGTTAGAGACATAAGTGCGGCTACCACCTGGAATTCTTTGCACACTTTTGTGAAGCACTATAGCCTGGACATTATATCCAGACACCATGCCGACTTCGGGCTGGCGGTACTTCAGGGACTTCTGTCATGACTTGTTGTTTTTACAGCAGCATCCCATCTTCCACCTCCTGGGGTTAGGCACCTCCTTGGCGCGGGACTGCGTGGGATTCAGTCCTAATGGTTATAGCCTGCTGCAAGAGCTCCCATTCAAAGTAAGAATAGTACAGTTATGTAAGAACTTAACGTAACAGTAGATCTTCGAGAGGAGCTCTTGCAGCAGGCGCTGCTTTCCCGCCCTCTGTCCCCCAAAAGAGGTGTACAGAACATCATCTACAGGCTTCGCTTCTTTCTCTCATCAGGGCCCGTTCACGGCTCTTGGCGGGGGAGCTGGGTCCACCCAATTTTATACCATGGGCTGGGTACTGCTAGCTGAGAATTTTTCCGGTGGGTCCTAATGCCTGCGGCATTGGTCCTAATGGTTATAGCCTGCTGCAAGAGCTCCTCTCGAAGATCTACTGTTACGGTAAGTTCTTATGTAACTGTACTTTCATAAGACCTTAAAGTAACAGTAGGTCTTCAAGAGGATCTCTTCCATTAGGCCACACCTTTGAAATTACAGTCGTTGGGGCTAGGGCCATACAGAAACTTTTGCTATCTGGGGCCACCCACAATGACGTAACAGGTCTGCATCTATATAAGCATGGGTAGCCCCATCGCTCCTCAATTGCCTGCCAGAGATTAGACTCAGAGGACCACTAACTGTGGGGAACAAAGAGATAAGTCCAGCACCAGCCTTACAAGTAGAAGCAGGGGGCTGGATACAGGATGCATGGAGTAGGTTTTAGGCAGAGCATCTGATGTAACCTTCACTGAAGCAAAAAAGGAAGCAGGAGGGAGGGACAGCATGGCCGAATGGAGGAGATTCTCTCAAATAGCTACTGTTACAAAGTACTTACATAACTGTTCTATTTTCTTTGAGGATATCTTCTCCATTAGGCCACACCATTGGAACGATTCCTTGAGCAGTCCCAAGTAAAACTGGGAGAATGGTACAGTCTGATACATTTTCAGGACAGAAGACCTTGCAGTACAGCAAGCCCGAAGCCAGCATGTTGATCAGAGACTGTCGAGATTAATTTCTAGTGAAGATATGGACAGTGCTACGTGTGGCTGCAGCAGAGGTGTCAGCAGCAGAAACGTTTCTGAAACTGGCAACAGAAGTGGCAATACCCCTTGTGGAATGACCATGAACAGCACCCGAAAGTTCCTTACTGTACTTCCTATAACAAAATGTAATACAGTGTGCCAGCCATTTGGATAGGCACTGATTAGACAAGAGCGCACTCTTCCCCAGGGGCCAACGAAACAAAAAGCTGACTTTCTGCAGCCTTGGTGCAATTAACAGTGTTATAGAATTCTGTCTACATCTAATGTGTGGATCAGTGCCTCACCTTGACTGGCATGCTCAAGGTAGTAAACAGGAAGGTGCATCATTTGATTTGGTGTAAATTCAGATACCTTGTTTGATAGAAACTTAGGATCCGTACACAGAGACTCTGTCTTTGTGAAAAATCAGATGAGGAGGCTCACGAACAAGAGCCTGAAGCTTTGAAATCCTTTGAGCAGAAGTGATTGCAACTAAAATAACTGATCATCATTGAGGATATCTCCTTCATTAGACCACACTTTTGGAGCTAGGACCGCTCAGAAACTTTTGCGAGCCAGGGCAACACATGACGATGTCCTACATTAGCATCTACATGAACATGGGCAGCTCCATGTCTCCTCTGTTCTTTTCCTGCCATCGAGCATACTTGTTTGACCTACTCATGGAAACGTTGACTGTTAGCTGCCATAATTTTTTCTTTTCTACTAAAAAAATACCACTACCTTAGTGATTTTTGACTTCTGTATGATGCTGAAAGAACCGTCCAAATTATTTCAGTAGTGCAGTTGTGGAGAGATTTACAAGGACGACACACATGTGGTGTTTGTCTGCTATTTGAGCCTTGCTCACAGCATTCGAACATGTGAGATTTGCAAAGGTTTTAGTTCCGCTATCAGACAACGCAGAAAGGGAGCTCTGGAAGTGTTTTTTTTTTTTTTTTTGAAGTAGTACTTTTAACATTTTTCAGTTTTACATACAACCATACTCTTAAACACATCAGACTTACAGTCAGTCTTGACACAGAAAACAATGTCAATCCCAAAACATAACCTGACAAGACAACTAATTCCTCCCCAAGCAATGAGTGCAACATACTTCACATATTCAGTATTGAGCTGAAATATTTGACGAGTTAATTGGATAGATATTAGATTGATATAGTTGTAGTAATGCTAATCTGCCCTAGGAGCAATTAATTGTACCAGAACCATCCCTCCACTACCATTTCAAGGGCCTCTCTTCCAGCCTGTCCTCACAGCTGCCTGTGTGGTTAAGGGCAAGTATCTGTTTTCTTCCCTTATTAGTACAGAACCTCATGAGCCAGGACATCCAAGAGTGGGACCCATTCCTTATTACTCAAAAAAATTTATAAAATGGGAGCCAGCGAGTCTGGAACTTCTCTGATTGCAATCTAAGACAAGCTATCAGTTTTTCCATTTCTTTAATTTGATGGCAGTTAGCACTGGGATGCTGTCCAAGGGTGATCAATCGGCCATTGTTGGGTGACCACCTTCTGTGCTGCAGCTATCGGTATGTTAAAAAGGTATTTTTTCCAAGGGGTGTGTACCCACTGTGGGGGTAGCCACCCAGCAGGAGTACCTGACACCAATCCGGAATGGGAACTTCCAGCATTTCACCAATATTATGACGTACTTCCTCCCAGTATTGTTTATGCTTAGGGCAATCCCAGAAGATGTGGATATGTGTACCCCTTTGCCCACACCCTCTCCAGTACCTTTCCAAAGGAAATCTCCCAAAGTGCTTTGTGATGACTAGTGTCCTGAAAAATCTAGTTGGAACCTGCCATCGAACAGTCTCCAGGAAGGGGAGGTGGTGTTTTTTTTGGGGCTTGCTCCCAAATTTGATCCCAGGATTTAGTGGGGAGTGTTATTCCAGCCTCACTCTTCCTTTTTTGTTGTGTTTTGCTCCTGTCTGATGTATTTTCTGTGATTAATTGGTATAGCAGCAAAATCAAATGCTAATCTTTCTCTAAGCCACTCAATAGGCTATAACAGAAGCTCACCATACTGTGACAGTCTGGGGCCCCAAAAGACTTCCCCTCTAGATTGTGTGGTCAAAAAATTTCTGATTTACAAATAGCAGAAAACGTCTTTGTGGGGCAACCCATATTCTACCTGCAGCTGACGAAAGCTTTTTATTATGTTACCCATATATAACTGAGTCATATTGATTAGGCCCAGCCTTTCCCATCTATCCAGAGCTGGGGTTCCTCTCCCTGTTGTAAAATCTCTGCAGGCCTTAATACTTGTTAATCTATATGCCTCTTTCTCAATATTTAGGGCCCATAGGACTTCTCTCCATGCTAACAGCATAGTTTTTATCCAAGGGGTAGAAAGTTTATTCACTATCTTAGGATCCCATTTATTAAATAGATCAGTCACCTTAGAAATCCTTGTTCAATCTTAGCCCATCCTAATGGTTGGACACTGGGTTTATAAGCTGCTACATGCTGCAGCTGAGCTGCCCTATAGTAGGCCCTGATGTCTAGAACCCTAGCGCCCCCACCCTTATCTAGGTGAAGAATACTTCCTTTTATTCTCTGGTGTTTTCCTCCCCAGATGAATTTTTGAAACTTGTATGTGCAGTTGACCAAAAGGATTTGGGAGGTTGAATGTGTGAATCAAATATTAAAAAAAAAAAAAAAAAAAAAGACTGGGAAGGATAGTCATCCTTAATGTTTCAGCATGGCCCATCAGTGAGTGGCAATGTGACCCATCTCGAACAGTCTAGCCTGATCGTTTCTAGTAACTTAAGATGGTTAGCATGGTACAATTTACTAAGGTCTGCTGTAATTTGAACTCCTAAGTATTTAAACCCAGTATTAGACCATTTAAGTTTTGTTAGTTTTTTTTAGTCCCTGCAGAGACCAGTGAGCCCAAGGATAGAAATTCAGATTTTGATTCATTAATCCGGAAGCCAGAGACCTCACCATACTTGTGTAAAAAGGACACTGCTTTGGGGAGTGTTGTCACGCAGGTCCAGAAGGGTGTCATAAGCATAAAGGGATATACGGTTCTCCACCGTGCACACCTCTGTGCCTGCTATGTCAGGACTAGTCCTGAAGGCCTCTGCCAGAGGCTCAATGCTCAAGGCAAACAGGAGCAGCGAGAATGGGCAGCCCTGCCTTGTACCTCTTCTTATAGGAAATGCTTTGGATAGAACCCCATTAAGCAGAACCTGAGCTGAAGGACCAGTATATATGGATGTAATCCAAGCCCAGAACTTCCCCAAAATTAAATTTGTAGAGTACCGTTGAAAAAGGTTTTATTAAAGAAAACTTTGGCAGTAATGGAAAAACTACAGAAGTCCGCATCACTTGCACCATCGACCAAATCATAGTTGTCAAAATCTAAGGAAAAATCATCAGGTGGCCATAAGCATCATGAGAATGACAAGGTCTCCCCAACATGCTACATATCATCGTCGTGGCCAGCAGGTACATCCTTATCTTCATCATTGTCTGCTCTAATGACAGTAACTACAGCCCTTCACCCCCACCACCTACCATTAACCAGACACCTAGATCAGGGGCTTGGCTGAGGCAGTAATGGGCCTATTACAGGCGGAACACCATTGTCACCAGATTGGAACCCATCATCGACTATCATCATCATCATCATGACCCCTACTGTGGGAGTCATTGATGCAGAAACAGTGCAGGTATCTCTCTCAGAGATGGTACGTTGTCTCCTACCTGGCTTGCCTGACCAGCCCATGCTAACGTCGATGGGAGTTTCCAAGACACCACAGTCCAGCACTTTTTAGACAAAAGGAACTCCTTAGCCACCACCAGCATCATTGGCATGGTCCTCTATACCTGTCATCAAAGGAGATGATGACAAGGTGGAGTATAACCTATACCTCATAATGGAAGAAGATTATGAGAAGGAGGGTTATGCTAAGGACCAGTATTTACCTGGTACTAGCTCCACTCTATCCTCTTACTTCGAGGGCTCTTGCAACAGGTAACACCGTTAGGACCCCATGGAAAAATTTTTGCTAGCAGTCTATAGCAGGTGGACCACCCCAACATCGGCTCACCCCCGACGTCATCTGTGGTATAAAAGGGGCGGTCCCATAGCCCATCCTCAGTTCTTTTCCCGCTGTCTACCCGCACACTTTTGCTTCACGGATGCCTTCTGCTTCAGGCAACTGCCTTTTTTCACGTTTAACCATGTTTTCTTATTTTTAACTTTAAAATAACACATTATATCTTCAACAGCAATTCTTGCAGGATTCTCTTCTCTATCCACTTCTACGAGGCAGCTTCAGCAGTCTGTACTGAGGGATGGTTCTTGGCCAGCTAGCTCAGCCTAGGCCCAGATCAAGACTCTGAGGCCTGCCATCATCAACTAGATCTCCCCAGACCCTCAAGGTTTTCATGCTGAACAGCTACAACCTGAGATACAGAAGGAGCTTCATCAGAGACATCAAAGCACCGGGAGAAGATTACGGAGAAACCCGGGTCGGCTTCACCATCTTGGTCCCCGGTGTTTCCAGCAACTGTTTCTGGGACTTCTCTCACTGGAGGTCGACACCCCTTCTACTGTGATCTCTGGACCCCAGAGGCTGAACCCCCTTCCTGCTTCCATGGCATCTCTGGAGGAGGTTCTTAGAGGTTTGGGACTTTGTCCTCCACCTCTCTGCCTTGGAGCTTAGGTTCTTTGGCCTTGTGGTTCCTAAGCCAGGCGACACAGCCGGTGCATCATCTGGTGGCAGGCCTTGGCCTGTCATCGTCCTGGCCAGGGTGTCTGCAAAGTCCTCCCTGACGTCAGGGTCCAACTCCTCCTGGTGATACTCTGGGCATACGTTCACCTCCCCCATGAGAGTAGTGTCCCTGCTTCGCTTGGGAGCCAGCTCCCCAACAGGGCTCTCCTTCCTTGACTGATGCCGGCTGAGTCGCAGGTCCGGCACCAGCCTACACCTGAGCCTCTGACATTGGCTCTGCCAGCATTGGCAGTGGAATATGCCTGATGGTGCTCTATCCTCCTAAGTCACTGGCTGGGCCTGACTCCTCCTTTTCAGCCAACGCCTGAGAATCCAATGCCCACCATTGATGGGACACCGGAGGGCTTCATCCATTTAGGACCAACGTTGGGTTTCTAGGAGCAGCCTGGTTCCCTGGCACCAAAATCAGCTACGGAGACTGCACGCCCGATGCTGCCCTCCCTTTCTAAGTCGCCAACTGGGCCTGACTCTTGTTTCAGCCAATGCCTGAGGATCCAGCGCCTGTCACTGATGGAGCACTGGATGGCACTCTCCTTTTGGGATCAACGTCTGGTTCCCTGGACTGATTTCCTGACACTGACATTGGCTATGGCGACAGCACGCCTGACCTACCCTGTTTGCCTAAGTCACTGGCTGGGCTTGACATCCGACTTCAGCCGATGCCTGAGAATCCAACATTGATCACTTTCTGGATATCTGATGGATCTTTCTCTTGGGGACTGATGCCAGGTACCCTGGACCAGCTCAGCCTGAATCAAGGCTACCTCAACCTGATGGCTATGTCTCGGCCTACTCCCCTGCCAAGAGGGGGACTGCTCCGGTGCTGGAGGGTGCTGCTGCCCACCTTCACCCTCCCCCAGTTCCAGGGGACTTAGAGGACCTTTATCCCTCCTTTTCAGGTGAGAGGTCTTCGGCACAGAGCCAGGAGAGGCCCAGGACTGTTCATCATTCCCCTCCAGATACCCTTTTTTATGAAAGTGTTGTGGCATATCCAGCAGCTAAGCAGCTTGGATATGGAGGAGCTGGATCCAGTGCAACGTTGGCCAGCTGTCTTTCTTTATGGGAAGGACATTTTGCCTGTGGAAGTCTCTCTACTTGTTGACCCCTATACAGATGTCAACAGGGCGGACTGGAAGCGCCAAGCTTCTCTATGACCAGGCAGTCTCTAGGAAGACAGTCTATGTTCTCTTCAGGACCATCCCTTTTATGGAGGACAGCCGGAGGCAGGTTTCATGGTCATTATAACTGCCTAGAATCGCTTTTAGCATCCAAGGCACCCGAGTACTCAGCCACCTGATAAACATTCCAGACGGGTTAATCAGCTGGCTCAAGCTTTTTTCTTTGGGCTCAAAATTCTTTGCCCACAGGGTTCAGAATCAGAATGCCCTGTTGGACAATGCTGTTGACCACCCTTATGTCAGGTTCGGATGTCGATAAGTACATGCTGTGAGCCTCCTGTGACTCGACAGTTTATATCTGCCGGTACCCCTGGCTCGGGGTGTCCAGCTTCATGCCAGGAAGTGTAGACCAAGCTGATGGATGCTTCCTTCAGGGGTCCAGTCCTCTGCAGAAAAGACTCACTACAGGGAGTCGGTAAAAGCTTCCACCCTTGTCTCAAGAAGGGGCTCTGTCCCTCAGGCACCCAGGACCTCTCAGATGTCACTGCCTCTCCCAGGTTCCTCAGTCTGGCTCATGACCCAAGCCCCCTAGCCCAGCTTAAACCTTAGGGAAGGCAGTGGGGAGTCTCTTCTCTTTGTACACAGAAGATGGGAGTCGTATGGTAAAATTTTATTTATACAGTGATACAGCCATTAAGGTTTCGAAAATCCCTGTTCACAAGGCTTACCTGTTTACATTATGCAAAATTACTACAACTATACATTTATAACAATACAGGTTACAGAATGGTACAGAACAATACATCAGAGTTTACAAACTCATCAATAACGGGCATATTAGCATTTTTAGATTTACATTAATTTCACCTATTACAACAACAATGAAAACTAAGTTCATGATTCAGGCCATTTTAAAAACATGATCAGTAGTTAGTTCATGTGTGTAAAAAAAAAAAAAAAAAAAAAAAAAAAGGCAGGAAGACAATTCCAACCTTTAGCTACTTGATATTGAAGGGTCATTTCACTAAATCAGTTTTTTTAACTTTGGTATTATTAAATCTCTAGCACCAGTTTTTCTTAAATTTAAACCATGTTTTGTTTTTTGTAATTTGTTTAAGTTATCCAAGGATTGATTTTTAAATATATTACAAACCTGATTTAGCCAGATTCCCCTAGCCCGTAAGCCTAATGGAATCCAACCCAAATCCATATACATATTGCAATGATGAGTTTTAAAATCACACCTTAACACAAATCTTGCAAGCTTATTATAAAGTGTATCCAAGTTATTTAAATGTTTTCTTGCTGCATGTCTGTAAATGACTTCCATAGTCAATAACCGCATTAATTGATCATAATCAATCTTGTTTCTCTTGTCATACAATTTGATATTCGTCTCATAGCTCCAATCTTAACATGTATTTTCTTTACTAAATTTGTTATGATATTGGAAAGTAAGACATTGATCTATATATACCCCTAAATATTTATATGTTTCAGTTTGTTCTAAAAACGTACCCTCTTGTGTCTTTTTATATTTCATTTTGAAATTCCCTTTAAGTCCAATGCAAATGACATAACCTGTGTCTTTTTACTATTGACTAATAAACCCAGAGATGAAAAGTGACCTTGCATGATGCTAAAGTCACTCTGTAAGTTTAGTTCTACTTCACTTATAGTTTTTCCCTGTGCTACTAAAACCGTATCATCTGCGTATAGACAAATTTTTGAATGTCCAATTTTCTTTGGTAAGTCATTTAAATAGACTATGAACAGGAGGGGGCCCAGGATAGATCCCTAAGGAACCCCTCTTGTTACATAGTCCATTCTTGACGAGTGTCCATTTAGGACAACAAATTGTGATCTTTTATCAAGGTATGATATAAACCAATTACAGGTTTCTTCCTCCTCCCCTATTTTCATTAATGCGTTTATCAGAATACTATGGTTTACTAAATCAAATGCTTTAGATAGGTCCATGTATACCGCACCCACGGACTTCGCTTCCCCAAGAGGGGTTGCTATAAGATCCAAAAAGTCAGTGAGTGCAGTAGCCATGGACCTACCCTGCCTAAAACCATACTGTTGTTGAGTCAATTTATTATATTTTTCCAAGTAGTCCATTAACTGATCATGGACAACTTTTTCAAATAACTTGGATACTGTGGACAACAAGGCTATTAGACGGTAATTTGAAACATCCTTTGGATCCCCTCCCTTATCTATTGGTATCACTTTGGCTAATTTCCAACTAGAGGAAAACTGTCCCTCTCTTAGACTCCAATTAAAAATGTCCCTTAGTATAGGTGATAATTCCATAGCAGCCTCTTTTAATAATTTATTATCTATTCTATCTGGGCCACTTGCTTTATTTATTTTTAATCTATTTATGTTTTTTAGAACTTCTTTGTTTCTCACTCTCTTAAACCAGAATTTGGATTCTTTCTCATCTTGGTGACTCTCACCCTTTACTTAATTCAAGGTATTAGTTTTAGTTGTGAAATCTAATTTCAAATCGGGGAGATTTATGAAATAATCATTCAAAATTTCCGCAGCTTTGTTTGTTTCAAACACTTTTCCATTCTGACTCAATTTTATTTCACTTTGTTTACTATTTAGATTCGTAAGATTTTTTATAACAGACCAATAAGCACCTGGATTTGTTGATTCTTTAATCCGCTGTTTATAATAACAAGCTTTTGATTTCCTGATTTCCTGTATTACTTGATTCCTTAACCTTTTATATTGTTCCTAAATTTCACTGTTTAATGTTTTATTTGCTTTTTTCCAATAATGATTTCTAATCCTAATCATTTTCTTTATTTTTACAGTTAGCCATGGTAAATGTTTTTTCCTATGATTTACTTTTTTATATGGCGCAAATTTATCACAAGCATTAATAAACATTGTTGTAAATTCCAATACAGCCTCATTTAAATCTGGGATAAGAAAAATCCTATACCAAGGGAGTCCCTGAAGATACTTTCTAAATGATAAACTATTAAATTTTGAATAACATATTTTAGATATTTGTGCTACTGATTTTATGGGAATAGAATTTATAATCTTAGAAAATACACACTTAACTATATTATGGTCTCCTAAACTGGGGGCACATACACTTTTCTTCAAAATTGTCAATTCAGGTGAAACAAACATCAAATCCAAAATATTACCTTTACTTAATAAGGAACCTTTCCTGGTAGGTGTATCTATGATTTGTATCAGATTTAAACAGCTCATTGATTTTTCTAGCTTTTGACCCCGGGACAACCCCAAGCTGCATTGAAATCACCAGCCAGAACTACTTGTAGTTGACCCAGATGTTCCATTAAAACATGTGAAAATTTGTCAAAACGGATAGGATTTATTTTAGGTGGAGAGTAAACTACTCCAATAACCAATTTTAATTCTTGTATCTCAATTAACAGGCATTCAATGCCCTCAATTGACCCAGAGAACACAATTTTGGAGTTACCAATTGAATGATTTATATACAGCATAACTCCCCCCCAACCCCGCCTGTGTTCTCCGATCCTTCCTAAAGTGGTAGAAGTCCCTTAATTCTATTTCTTTATATTCAATTCCCTTTTTTAACCAGGTTTCCGTTAACATTATTATGTCTGGCTCTTCATGTTCTACCCAGGATCTAAAATAGTCCATTTTATTTATTATACTTTGAGCATTATCTAAGACCATTTTAATTACAGGACCTGGGTTCAATTCAATATCTCCACAGAGAGCCAAGGACAATAACAATGCCCGGTAACTTGAACAGATATACCCTGTTTGGATTACCATGTCCTTAACACGGGTTCTTCTCTGAGGTTGAAAGGGTTCCGCCGTGAGGTCAGCTTAGCTGTTTGTAACTTAAAATTATTAAAACAATTTACATGAGCACTTGATCTTTTCATCAAAACATCAGTTCTCATAACAAGTAGCTGAACGACACAGACCAAACCCACTATCAACCCCATCATCTTAGATGACATCTTTTTCATTTTACAGCTGTGTCCAAATACAAAGAAAATAATCTATAGACTCCTGTTTATAAAAGTAAAAAACAATCAAAACATTAAATATTTTTTAGGTAACAGTACCTTACATGAGTCAATGTTACCAAACTCTAAACCCCAAAACTGGAGACTTATTTAAGCATTAAACATCTTATTTAAGGTCATCATATAATGCTATATAAGTGCTTATTAAGATATGTTTAGCAATTATGGTAAGCTTGACTAATACTCTCAGGAGTAACTTCGCTATCGCTAATTACTGTCAGAGATAATGCAAAAGATCAACAATATGTTTAGAATAAATACTTTCTCATTTAATACTCTAAGCTTCTTCTAAAGTCAATCTGTAATTTCAGATACTTTAAACAATAGTTTTTGATCTGTTACCCCCATTTTATAAGTTTCCAGATTCTAGGGACATGGATATGTTGTTCATCCACACTTATTGGTAGATATCCTTGCCACTTTAAATCTTGCCGGAAGGTCTTCAAGCTGGCTTCTCCCACCCACCTGGGTGGTAAAACTCTCTGCTCCGACCCATGACGCCAGATCTTCCTTACCGCTTGGAAGCTCAGGTTCCCTCCTTAATGCTCTGCATATAAGACTGGTTCCTATTTCTTCGGTTTAGCCGAAATTACTTTTAAGGTTTTTAAGACTTCGGTCACTTACTTCCTCGCGGCTGCAATGGACAGATCGACTGCCGGTTTCCGTAGGTGCCCATGTGGGCAGAAGATGTCTCTGACGGACCTACACTCCACGTGCGTCTACTGCTTGGGCCTCGAGCATGACCCACAGGCTTGCGACCTGTGCTCTTCTTTCTCGGCCTACATCCTGGAAGACCGTGCCACCCGTTTACAACTTGGGTGACCCGGAAAATGTTATCCTCCGGTAAAGTTGAAGGAGGCCCAGTTGGCGGTTTCCACGGCGGCAGGCTCGGCAGAACAGCTTGAGCAGATGATCGCCCTCGAGGAGGAGGCGGCACAGGCCGCATCTTCGTCTTCCTCGGCCGCGGCATTTATCCCGCTCTCCCTGGGATCCTCCTATTCAGCTTCTTTTAAGGAGCTCTGTCTCTCCCTCTCCACTAAGGGAGAGGGACCAACATCTTCAGGGCCTTCCTCTCGGTCCAAGAAGGACCACAAAGGTAAGTCCCTCCATCGACGCTCTTGGGAGTGGGAGAGGTCCCCCTTCCCGAGTAGTCAACCATAGACTTCGGTCGATCCTTCGGCTTCGGCCACTAGCTTCACGGTGTCCCCGTCAGGTCAGTTGACCGAGACGTCTGTCGACGCAGTCGAGTTTTTTCTCGACCAGTTGGACGGGCTGTCGACCGGCGAAGCCAAAAACCCTCACTTCCCGGTTCCCCCGGCGGTGGTTGAGGAGTCTGTGGACTTGTCCGTGCCTCCGGTTCCGGAGTCCACGGTTGAGTCCTCCGAGTCGAGGGGAAGGCGGGTTTCCCCCGCACTACCCCTGTACCCTCCTTGGAAAAGCCGAGGTTCGAGGTCTCGGTCTCTGACTTCTTCTCAGTCCAGCCGATCCCGCCGTCGCAGGTGGTCTCGGCACCGTGGTAAGCGGTGCCGCCGCTCGTCCTCATCCTCCTCCTCGGATGAGGGGAGGCTTCAACGCAAGTTATGTCGACGATACGAGGACCTCATGTGGCAACAGCTTCTTCTGTCCGGGAGCCAGCCGACATCGTCGCCTTCCCCGGCTATTAAGTGGCTGTCATGGAGCGGCCGAAGCAACCCCTCGCCTTAGCCGAGGCGCCTACTTCCAGGCCTGTTGCTCAGCCAAAACTGGCTGCCCCACCAATTCCGGTGGTACCTCCACAGCCGTTGTTTGGGGCTCTGACCAAAAATTCTCGGTCGGCCCAAGGTCTGCCCCATAGGCTGTCTGTCACCCTCACTCCCGATTGCCCTCTGCAGGTGGAGGGTGGCTCAGGCCCAAGGCAGCTCTTTGCAGACTCCTCCGAGTCCGACGATTCCTCCCTGTTCTCCAGGCGGGTCGACTTGGAGTCCTTGGGAGGTCAGTCACTGGACGATAGCCCTTCGTCCTTCATGGGTTTGCTTAGGCTCATCTCAGAATCCACCGGGATGCAGCTCGAGCCCTTATCCAAGCGGGCCAAGTATCCCCTCATGGAGATATTGGACCGAGGGGATTCTCCTACGGAGGCCTTTCCGGTGGCCGGAGCCATTGTAGGCCTGGCCTTGGAGCTCTGGCAGCGTTCTGCTTCCTGCTCTGCGCCTTGGCCAGGATGGCAGAAATGCGGTCCCTACCGTTCCCTGCCTGGTTTCGGAACCCCCTCAGCCGAGGGTTAGTTACCGACAGCGTTTTCAGCGTGCCAAGCGCCAGGGCATGGACAAACCTCCCGACAAGGAGTCAAGAAGTTGGACTACGCTTGAGAAAGAATCTCTGCGTCTTCCTTGGCCTTCATCAGGCCAGCTCAGCCGTACTGATGGCACATTTTCTCACGCCCTGTTGGACTCCCTGGGCGAGGTGGTCCCTCATCTCCCGGCTGACCTGCAGACGACGGTTAAGCAGGTGCGGGACCAGAGCAGGGCAGTGGCCAAGCAGCAACTTCAGACTGCTTTGGACATCGGTGACTCATGCGCCAGGTCAGTAGTGGCTGCAGTGGCTATGTGCCGTCGAGTATGGCTGAGGATATCCACCTTCACAGTGGATACCCGGCACAAATTGGTGGATGTCCCCTTCCTGGGGACCGACCTCTTCGGCCCTGGAGTGGAAGGCCACCTCCAGAGGATCGAAAAGTCCAATGCCACTTTGGACTCGGTCTCATCCGCCCAGAGGGACAAGGGCCGCAGACCGCAACCCAAGCCCTTTCGTCCGTCTGCGCCCACGGCACGTCCGGCCCAGCAGCATCAGGGCCAGCAGGCTCGCGCTTGGCGTCCCAAACCCAAGCCCGTGGCTTCCTCCTCCAGGAAGCAAGGAGGTCCTCGGCCGGTCCCTCCTCCAAGCCTGCACAGTGACAGGTTGAGGGGTGTCGCCCCCAACCTCGTCACCTCACCCCAGGTTCCCCCCGTGGGGGGACGGCTCCGCTTCTTCCTTTCCGCCTGGTCTGCTATAACCACAGACCGGTGGGTGTTGGAACTGGTAGGAAAGGGCCTGCCTCTAGAGTTCGAGCAGGCCCCGCCCTTCCGTGCTGTCGCCCCCAGGGGGGCCTCAGGGTCCGCAGCCTCGCTGTCGGCTCGCCGAGCAGACATCGCTCTTCTCCTCAAGAAAGAGGTAATCAGAGAGGTGGCGGACCCTCCCTCAGACCCGGGGTTTGTGTCCAGGTACTTCCTGGTCCCAAAACGGACGGGGGGCTAGCGCCCCATTCTCGACCTGCACAACCTAAACAAGTTCCTAAGGTCTCGGACCTTCAGGATGGTCACTCTGGCTCAGATAATACCATCCTTGGAACGCTGCATGTGGTTCTGCTCTCTGGACATGCAGGATGCGTTTTTTCACGTCCTGTCCATCTGTCTCATCAGAGATTCCTTCGCTTTCGAGTGGAAGGATCCCTTTTCGAGTTCCAAGCCATGCCCTTCGGCCCGTCTCTTGCATCCAGGGTCTTCAAATGCATGGCAGTGGTGACAGCATTCCTGCGGTGCCAAGAGGTCCAGGTATACCCTTACCTAGACAATTGGCTGATAGCATCCCCCTCCAGACAGGAGGTGGAGCGGTCCAGAGATCTGGCCCTCCAGGTTTGCTCTCAGGTCGGCCTCCTCATCAACGAGGCCAAGTTGGAACTCGAAGCAAAGCAGGTGATTCTCTTCATTGGGGCAGAGCTCGACTCTCTTCGAGCCAGAGCACGGCTCCCAACGGACAGGGCTGAGGTTCTTTCCTCCTTTGCCCAGTCATTTCTGGTTGGGCAATCACGCCCTGCCCGGGACTTCCTGCGCCTCCTGGGTCTCATGGCGGCCTACACTAGCGTGGTCCGTTGGGCCTGCTGGAACATGCGCCCCCATCAGTGGGGGCTGGCCAGCCAGTGGTCTCAATGCTGCGATCCACTGGACCAGCTAGTGACGGTGACCCAGGGGATGTGGAACGCTCTTCAGTGGTGGATCATTCCAGTTCATCTGCAGGAGGGCATCCCGTTCGTCCGCCCCGAGCCAACAGTCTCTCTATTGACCTACGCCTCTCTGATGGGTTGGGGTGCCCATCTAGGGGAGCACAGAGTGCATGGCCTCTGGTCCCCGCGGGAGTCCCGATGCCATATCAACCTGCTGGAGCTCTGAGCGGTCTGCTTAGCTCTCACCGCCTTCGCTCCGTTTCTACGGGGTCAGGTGGTTCAGGTCCAGACGGACAATACCACGACCATGTACTACCTAAACCGCCAGGGCGGGACGCACTCCATGCCTCTGTGCAAGGAAGCTCTCCGCATTTGGTCACTCATGCGCAGCCTGGAGGCGGATCTCCTAGCCATTCATGTGGCAGGACCCTCCAACACCCTGGCCAATTCCCTAAGCCAGATAGGGGCTGTATCCCACGAGTGGTGTATCTCCTGCCGGAGGTAGTTCAAGATCTGTTCTCCCATTGGGGCACACCTCAAGTGGATCTGTTTGCCTCCAGGGAGAACGCGAAGCTGAGGCTGTTCCATGCCAGCCCCCCTCAGCAGGGCTTGCTGTAGGGGGATGCCTTCTCGAGGCCGTGGACTCCGGGCCTCTTCTACGCCCTTCCCCCAATTCCCTTGATCCACAAGGTGCTTCTCAAGGCTAGGAGGGATAAGGCGCAGGTGATTCTGGTAGCCCCAGACTGGCCCCGCCAATGCTGGTATCCTGATCTCCTCAGCCTCAGCTCCAGGCTCCCGAGGCAGCTTCCAGCTTGCCCGGACCTGCTTTCAGTCAATCAGGGGAAGGTGTTCCATCCGGACCTTCAATCCCTGCACCTAACGGCCTGGTTCCTGAGCGGCTAGAGTTCCAGGTCTTGGGTCTTTCCGACGAGGTCCTCAATGTAGTTGAGGCGTCCCGTAAGGAGTCGACCAGGAAATGCTATGCCTTCAAATGGAAGAGGGTTTCCATTTGGTGTCAGGGCAAGGGCCTAGACCCTTCCTCCTGTTCCTTGGCAAGCATCTTGGACTATTTATGGTCCCTTTCTCAGCAAGGGCTTAGGTCGACGTCCCTAAGGGTGCACCTGGCAGCCATCTCTGCTTACCGGGCGCGGGCTGGGAAGCAGTCGGTGGTACAGGAGAAGGTGGTCTGGTGCTTTTTCAAAGGCCTTGATCACATTTCCCCTCCGGTGCAAGAACCTCAACCTCCGTGGGATCTACTGCTGGTACTGGCAAAGCTCATGGGCAAGCCATTTGAACCAATGCACAGGTGTGATCTCTCTCACCTGTCGTGGAAGACTGCCATCTTGGTGGCTTTTACGTCAGCCAGAAGGATGGGAGAGCTCCAGGTGCTTTCCATCGAGTCTCCTCACCTGGTCTTCCACAGGGACAAGGTTGTCCTGCGCCCCCAACCGAAATTCCTTCCGAAGGTGGTGTCGGAATTTCACCTTAACCAGGTGTTGACTCTGCCAGTGTTCTACTCCAATCACACCTCGGAGGCCGAATATAGTCTTCATACTCTGGACCCTAGAAGGGCACTCGCTTACTATAAGGAGTGCACGGCTGAAATTCGGGGAGAGGTTCGCCAGCTGTTTGTCACCTACGCTGAAGCCGCACCTGGCAGACCTGCAGCCAAGCGGACAACAAGCAGGTGGGTCATCTCCTGCATAGATCTCTGCTATAGGTTGGTGGGCATGGAGCCTTCCAGAGGGATAAGAGCTCATTCTGCCCACGATACCGCTGCATCAGTGGCTGCTTCCAGGGACGTCCCTATCCAGGAAGTCTGCAGGCCTGCTACCTGGAAGTCAGCACACACCTTTATCACCCACTACCACATCAACCTTGAGTCACGCCGGGATGCTGGTTTTGGGGCCTCGGTTCTCCAGTCTCTTTTCCCTAAGTAGGGGGTGTGCATCTTGCCTCCCTCCTCCCGGAGAACTGCTAGGAGTCTGCCAATAAGTGTGGATGAACAACATATCCATGTCCCTAGAAATACAGGTTCCTCACCTGTAACAGGAGTTCTAGGAATGGTATATGTTGTTCATCCACACTAACCTCCCCAGCTTCGATGCACAACCTGAGCTTCCAGCGGGCCAGATCTGGCGTCATGGGGCGGAGCCGGGAGTTTTACCACCCGGGTGGGTGGGAGGAGCCAGCTTGAAGACCTTCCGGCAAGATTTAAAGCGGCAAGGATACCTGCCAGTCAGTGTGGATGAACAACATATACCATTCCTAGAACTCCTGTTACAGGTGAGTAACCTGTATTTATCTGCTTTTTAAAATGTTATACTTATTCCCATTTCTCTTCCGAGTCACTCACGCTAGCGCCACTGTGCTTGCGCAGTAGCAGTGCATGCCTTTTATGTTGATACTGCCCCTCCTCCTGCACTGATAAAATTAACAAGTCCCACCAAGCACAGCTGATGACACTCTCCAAACCTCAGTAATCAGGCTCTTGCTAGCAGGGCTGCTGCAGAAAGGAGCTGAGGCACAGAAATACACTCACACACAAGCACAGAGTTCTTTTAGTCTGGCTGCAGTTGCTGTTGATGTGAGATGTTAACATACCTCTCAACCTCTTGCCTCATGAATCAGGGACAGGGCTTAAAAAAACCAAGGACAAAGACCCCAAATCAGGGACACATCTTAAAACTGGTGCTATGCACGCTGAAAACTGACAGAATAAAGTGATTTGTGTTGAGATGAATTTTCTGAAGAAGTCTGTTACTTTAATGTGTGACATTATTTTGTGCTTTTAATCCACACTGTTCTGTCACAAAAAACCAAATTTTATGAGTGACAGAGGAAATTTCTGAGGCAAAATCAGGGACGTCCCTGAAAATCGGGGACAGTTGAGAGGTGTGGATGTTAACACAGCATTACCTGGTTGTGTTCTATCAGCACAAGCCTTTTATGTTGTTACTGCCCCTCCTCCTGCACTGATGAAATTAACAAAAATCCCACCAAGTACAGCTGATGACACTCTTCAAACCTCAGTAATCGGGCTCTTGCTAGCAGGGCTGCTGCGGAAAGGATAACCTCCGACCAGTGGGTGCTTCAGTTAATGGCAAAGGGGCACACCTTACAGTTTACGGAACTGCCCCAGTCATCCCACCTGTCCCCTCCCATCTTCCTCAAGTTCACCTTACCCTCATTCAAGAGAAAAGCCCAAGCTGTTCAGCAGACACAGACCATAGATCCAGTTCCCCTAATGTAATGTGAAAAGGTTTTCTTCCACCCTTTTCTAGTGCCGAAGAAAACTGAGAACTTGCGTCCTACCCTTGTCCTCAGCCTTCTGAACAATTACTTGACATACAGACTGCTCAGGACAGTCTCCCTGCTGGGTCTTCTGCCTCTCTTCCAGTAAGGGGATTGGTTATGCTCACCAGACATGCTGGACATATAACCCTATATATTGGTTTTTCATCCTTATAAGAGGTGCCTGCGTTTCCACTTCAAGGGCACCACTACCGGTTTCTGGATCTTGCCTTTTGGCCTGTCCTTGTCCCTCAGGGTCCTTATCAAATGTACAAGCCACAGGCTGCAGTACATAAGGGGAATGCTGGACAAGATTCAGGACACAGCCTTCCTCCCTCCGGACAGGGTAGAGCGTCTCCTAGCGCATACGCGATATTGCAACTCGTTCTCGCTAGGTTTTGGTCAGGTCTGTCCTCAGACCCTGGGACATGTGGCAGTGGCCATTACCACAGTTTCTGTGGTTCAACTTTGAGGGTGATCCAGTGGTACCCGAGAACCCAATGGGTCCAACAACCAGATGTTCTAGAACAGCTTGTCCTAGTATCAACCCTACAGGACTGGGCTTAGCATGGTGGTCTGATTCCACCATCCTTTCCAAAGAAGTTCGCTTTCTGAAGGAGTCTTCCCTTCAGATTCTGACCATGGATGCATCAGGCCAAGGCTGGGTTAGTCCTTTTGAGGGACCGTCTGAGTCTGATCCTGGTTCTAACAACAAACATTCTCCACATCTGTCACAGTGATGTGTGTGATTTGATGCACCTTTCAGGCCTTTTAGATGGTTCCAATACCCGGCCCTCTGCCAGTCCAGACAGACATCATATTAGCGGTCTCCTCCATAAACCAGCAGGGTGGGAGTTGCTCTTTCCCACTGGTGCAGGGAGACCATGAGAGTATGGTCTTGGGGCATAGATCATCACCTGGATCCCTTAGCAGACAATGTTCCAGGTGTGCCAACTACCCTGATAGATAGCCTAAGTCTGTCTTGATGCTCATAAGTGGGACTTCTTCTAACAGTGGTCAATGATTTTTAAATCGGATGGGGACACCCTGATTGGCATCTGTTTGCCTCCCCATCCAATGCACAAGCTATACTTATCCAGGACAGGGAGGTTTCTCTACGCTGGCCCTCCCTTTCCTTGACTGCAGGGGCTTCCTGTCCATTGCATTCAGAGGCAGAAGAGATGCCTCTAGTGGCACCCCAAGGGCCCCATCTGATTCGGCTTCCATTCCATAAGCAACCAACAGTGGAATCTCTGCTTTCTCTGCCCCTGTGCTCGGTTTTGTTCTCTCAGAAGCATGGCACCCTGCTCCATCCGGATCTGTTTTCACTGCTTCTCCATGTGTGTGGCTCATGCTGTCTCCTGATTCGGGGTTTTCACCCGGGGTGGCCGATCTCTTCTTGGCCACTAGGAAACTTTCCACCAGGGCCACTTGTGCTATGAAATGGAAGTGGTTTGGCATCTGGGCAACCGCTACACATCTGGATCCTTTCACCTACCCGGTAAACTCTGTCCTGGAGTACTGTCTCTCCCTGTCAGTTTCAGGTGTGGTTACCCCTCTTTAAAGGTGTATCAGTCCACTATCCTAGCTTTCCATACACCAGCAGGGGGCAACATTCTTGCCCAGGTTGATATTCCCCGCAAATTCTTGCAGGGCATTTTACTTTGGAAGCCTCCCTTTAGGGACCCAGTCCTACAAGGGATCTGTTTTTAGCGCCATTATTTTTGTTTGAAGGATTCCCAAGCTTTAGACTGCTCTGTACAGACCCTTATTTGGTTTTCCCACAAAGGTAGGGTGTCTTTGAAGACTGCCACCCTGCTGTTTGTTACCCAATTCAAGCCAAGTTTATTGATCACCCAAAACACCATAGTATTGAACATTACAAATATAAAAAATGAGAAGGTATAAAAATGTACATAAAATTCTAATAAGTAAAAATCCTATTCGACTCCAACTATATATCACAGTGTAAATATTGCAATCAAGTCCATATATGTGCAAACTTGGTTTTAAAAGATTTCTAATTATTACTACTACCTATGAATAGTTTCTTTTGAGTAAAAACAAAACTTCTTTTGTGGCTAATCATGGAGGAAAGGAATTTGGATATAATTTCTGCATCTTTTACCTTGGGATGTAGCAAGATGAATATTGGGTCGTAATAAAAGTTTGCTTATTTAATCAAAATCCTTTAGGATTTCTTCTTGTTGAAGATTGTAGCGGGGACACTGAGTTATAATATGAAAAAATGTCTCCTGGAAACCTCTGTTAGATGTGATTTCTTGGTTATACCAGTCTGGGTGAAGCCACCCAGAGTATTCAGTCCTAGGGAAGGCGCTGCTTCATACTCTAGCTGTCCACGGGGGGCTTCGATTTCTTATGGAATGCGCCCATACTATTAAACTGTTTGACCAGGTGTTTGTATCTTTTGCCCCTATGTTGACAGGGGCTCCTGGTTTTTTGTTTTTTTTTTGGCAGTTTTGATCCAAGGGGTTGGTTAATTGCACTGTTTTCTGCTGCAACAAGTACAACATGCCTTTACCGGACTCTGTAACAGGTCACTCTGTCAGGGGTATGGCTGCCTCCTTTTGCCTTTTCGAAGCATGTTTCTGCTGCTGATATTTGTGCAGCTGCCACTTGGACCTCTGTCCACACCTTTGTCAAACTCCATGGTCTGGACATTGTCTCACGAAGCAGAGCAGGCTTCGGACCAGCATTCCTTCAGGGTCTCCTCTCTTTAGATCCTTAAGGTGTCTTTTCTGTTACCCCCTCCCAGCTGACCGAAAATCACTCCTTTACTACTTGGGACTCAGTCCTAACGGTGTTACCTGCTGCAAGAGCCCCATCAAAGTAAGATAGTACAGTTACATAAGAACTTACTGTAATAGTAAATCTTCAAGAGAAGCTCTTTCAGCAGGTACTATTTTCCCTCCCACCTTCCCCTGGTAGTTGTTTTTCTCCATCAAGGATACCTTTCCTCTTCTATGAGGAACCTCCTTTGTCTCCATTTTCTCTTTGTGCGGGGGGGGGGGGTTTCTGGTGGGAGAACTGATGGGCCAGGGGACCGCCCCTTTTATACCATATGTGATGTCGGGCGGGCTGACATCGTGGGCAGTCCCTCGCTATAGACTGCTAACTAGAATTTTTCTGTGGGGTCCTAGCACCTGGCGGCTTGGTCCTAACAGTGTTACCTGCTGCAAGAGCTTCTCTGAAAGATCTACTGTTAAGGTAAGTTCTTGCATAACAGTATTTTCCAAGCAATGTTGCCAAGAAAATGCACTCTGCTATGGGCTTCACTCTGGAAGAGAAAGACTCCATGCAGAAGAATTTGTTGGAGGTTTTGTTGATGCCAGTATTCCTCTTCATAGTCATCCCTCCGCTATACCCAGCTTTGGAGGATGCCACTTATGCTGCTTGGTATAGGCCCAGTTTTATGCCAGCAGTCCCTAGGAAGGCTGACAAGATGTACCCTGCACCATCTCACAAGTCTTATTATGCTAACTAGCCAGAAACCGAAGGCAACAGCCATTTTAACAGTGCCAAAGGCTGACTTGCATATGAGGATCCCGCAGTGGTTCCTGTCCGTTAAGTGGGACCAGTCAACTGATGACCTCTCCATTCTCAAAATTTCCAAGCATTTGGTTTTCCATTCTCTAAAAGATTGTACACGGTCCTCTAGCAATAATCTGAGTGCGGAGTTCCTAACCGAAACCGAGAGAGTTCAGAGTTGTTCCTTGAACATGTAACTTCCTATTAGGAATCCAGTCCCAGCTTTGGACCTGAATTTTGTGTTGGAAAAGCTTATTTTGGCTCCTTCTGAGCCTGCTGCAAGTTGCAACTTACGCATTCTTTCATGGAAAACATTATTTTTAATTGCCATTACTTCTGCCCAAAGGATTTCAGCACTACAGGCTTTAATGTGTGAGCCTCCCTATCTGATATTCCATAAAGTTTACTGTAAATCAGACCATCCACCCTCTAGTATATTTCTCTGAGTATGCCAATCCAGGGGAAGCATTACTCCGTACTCTGTGCATAGAATTCCCAGATATTATGTGACTCACACCAAGGACTGCAGAAAGTCCTTTCAGCTTTTTATTTCATTAGCCACTGGGAAAGAGGGCACCCTGTCTAAACAGGCCCTGTCAAAATGGTTGGCACATTCTATTATTTTCTGTTGTATGAAGTACGGTAAGTAACTTCTGAGTGTGGTACATGGTCATTCTACCATAGGCATGGCCATGTTGGTTACTTGTTTCAGAAATGTTTCAGCTATGGAAATTTGTGCAGCTGCCACTTGGAGTACTGTCCACACCTTCGTTAAACATTACAGTCTGGACATTGTGTCTTGTAAACAAGCAGGTTTTGGTTTAGCTGTCTTAAAGTGTCTGCTGTCATGAGCTTGTGTGTCTCCAGCCACCATGACTTAGTTTTTGGCAGTGCTTGGGACTCATTCCAAATATGTGGCCTGATGAGATCCTCAAAGAACATAGAACAAGTATGTACTTACTGTCTCAAACCCACTCAGCAGGTCAGGCCTTCTACTCCCAAAGTGCCAGCCTCCGAGCGCAGTCTTGTGAACAGTTTAACAGAACAAGGTAACCCTCTTGTCTGCTTTGTGAGTTCAGATAAACCTTTGGTCTCAGGTCTTGGAGGGATTCAAACTGTTAACCTCTTGCTAGCATACCCAATGTACAGGCTCAGATATTTCTGTCTTCGGGGGGCCAGATATCTTTGCCTTTGGGCACTTAACCAGGTATACAGAGATGAACCCTTAAAAACTTTAATAAAGACCTCAGATTTAAAACGCTTCTCTTTCCGGTTTGGTACCACCATTCAAGCTTATGCTTAGTATCTGCAATAAACATATACTTTTCTTACAACTAAAAAAAGAAGTCAAAGACAGACCAAGTAAGTTCTAAAGAATTTTACTAAAATGGTTAAAAATATGTAAAACACAAAATACAGAACTCTTGTATCACAAGACATGCAACTCTTTTAAAAGAACAAAGTTTAAACAGTGCAAATTCCTACTTACAGTACTTAGATTTGACTCTCTTTCTAACTACCTGTTTACAAGTGCTCCAAAGATGTTTTCTTAGTCAGAGTCTAGGTAAAAGTGTCTGTGTAGTAAAACAGAATATTCCTTAAGCATACTATGTTGGCCAACCCCTTTTTGGTGTGAGGTCAGCTAGCTCCTCCTCTGTCAGATTATATATGTGTGTGTGTGTGTGTGTGTGTGTGTATATATATATATATATATATATATATATATATATATATATATATATATATATATATATATATATATATATATGTATATATATATATATATATATATATATATATATATATATATATATATATATATATATATATATATATATATATATATATATATATTACAAATATATATATTTTTTACAAATATATCTTATACAAAAACAGGATGTCTTTTTTTTTTTTTTTTTTTTTTTAAAGCATTACATTCTGCAACTTCAGCCAAATTCATGTCTTTCAAGTGATACTTCTTTTGATCTCATAATAAGCTTCCTCCTTCCAGGACATGAAATCATCTTTATGATTTTTGCACTTCTGTATAGTAACCTGGGGTTTTTCCTCCAAAGTCATAAAATAGATATGATGTAGCAACTACGACTGTAATTAACTCAAACAGGATCCTTGATTAAAGCCTTCCATGTAACATATTGTCTCTAAAAACTGAGCGTGTGCGAACTCACGTGCTGTCAGCATTTTCTCCTGGCTTGCATCTTTCAGCTGAAACCTTGGGGGGTGAGTGAGGTCATTCTAAGAGCATCAGATTTTCAGCAGTGACAGTCAGTAATACATTTTATATTTAAAAAAAATGATACAGCACTCAGAACTGGCTGTCTACGTCACACTTACCATAACAGTAGATCTTCAAGAGAATATTTCTTAAGTCCTTGCCGGCTGACCCTCTTTCCCCTTTCAGGGGTAGGACACCAGATTTCTGCATTCAGTCTTCCATCACTGCCTTTTCCAGCATCCATTGTCACCTGGTATGCTGGGTGCTGCCCTTGTCTCCTGCATTCTCATGCTGTTGTCCTCGGAGTATAATCTCTAGTGGGGAACTGAGGAGAGATGGGGCCACCCACATTTATGTAGACACTGATGCATGACGTCCTCGTGGGTAGACCCTGGCTTGCAAACATTTTCATATGGTCATAGCACTGATGAAGGTATAGTTCCAAATGTGTGGCCTGATGAGTCTCTCAAAGATCAACTGTTACAGTAAGCAGGTAACTTTTCTTTTTTCATAAGAAATGTAAGCCACAGCTCACAGCCGTCTCAAAAAGAGCCAACCTCAGTTTCTTAAGCATAAAATTCAAATCCCAATGCAGGATTGGATTACAGATAGATTTCATATGGAGAATACCTCCCACAAATGTATGGGACATCTCTGATTGGGCAAATGTATGACCATCAGTAAGGGCATGGAAAGCTGATATAGTGGCCACCTGCACCTTAAATGAGGAATACTGTAGGCAAGAGTCTGACAAGGACAGCAAATGTTACAACACAGCATTTACATGGCATGTAAATGGGTCTAAATTATTGGAAGCAGCCCATAAAGTGATCTGCTTCCATTTCAGTGAATAAGTATGTCTGATAAAAGGCTTTCTAACTGAAATCCATATATTAGCCACCTTAGGGGATACCCTCAAATGTACAATGGCTATGTCTTCAGGAGCCATGCATGCAGATGTAGGGACTTCAGGTCCTGACAGACCAGGGACCCCTTGTCCTGTGACAACAGATCCCAACACAGAGGGAAGAGGACAGGAGGCTCCACTGCCATTTGTTGTAAAATTGAAAACAATATCTGGCGAGGCCATAATAGAGCAATTAGGATGTGAGCAGCACTCTCCATCTGCAGCTTGAGCAGAACCCTCCACTCCCATCGTTGCTAGGTTCCATTACTACCTAACAGGCTGACGAGTCAGTACAGGTTGGAGACGCACTGTCACCTCCCCTTCCTATCCAGGCTGAGTCCATCCTGAGTCCCATTCTTTTCTCCATCTTCCTGAATGACCACCCCTCTGGGCGTGCCAACTCGCATATCCACATGTATGCGGATGACAGTCACCTTAACATCCGGATGCTGCACTGCAGCTGTGGAAGACCTGCTCCAGTGCGACTTCAGCAACCTTCTGCACTGGTTCATGACCTTTGGTATCCGTCAGAAATTTGCCAGTCACTGCGCCCCCCGCCCCTCATCTTTACCGTTCTGGATGGCAAGCCTCTTGAATCCGTTCAAGCCTTCAAGTGCTTGGAGCATACCTCTCAACAGTCCCTAATTGAGGTAACGTCCCTCGTTTTACCCCTCAAAATTGCATGGTCCCTCATCCGCCCTCATAGAGAAGGTGCTGTAAACTCAAACTTTAAAGCTGAAATTCACAGTGTTCTAACATGTAAACTCAAAAATACATTTTTTACAAGTAAAGGCAGTGGTTTCTACAGTGTTCTGAGTTTGTATCTCCATGTTTGAAGATGTGTCCCTCAATATGAGGATCAGTGTCATGCATTGTCCCTCATTTTGAGTGCCTGTGTCCCTCATTTCAGTGACAGAAGGTTGAGATATGCCTTGGAGTGTTGCTAGTCGGTAAGCTTGACATCAGCACACATCAATGCCATCTGTGCAAAACTCCATCCCAAGCTTGGTGCCCTATACCAGAACAAAGACTGCTTATGTCTGCATGTTCACAGGGAGCTTGTTACCAAAATGGTGCTCCGTCTTCTACACAGATGTGGTCTATGGCACCGCCCCTTCTACTTCCCTCATTAGACTGGACACCCTCTGCAACTCATTCTGCTGTTTTGCTATAACCCCCTCCCAACACTCACCATTCTTTGCTGTATTCATCCCTATCCATCCTCCCTCTGCCTCTCATCACCAGGCTCTCACTGCACCGCCTTCATGTCCAAATACTGGTTTGGTTCCCTTCCCTCTTATCTCTCCTCTATCCCAACTCCCCCCTGCTTCTTGTTCCCTCCATTCCAGTGACCATTGCACTTCTGCCACTATTCACCCCAGCTCCTCTGCTGGGCAGTCTTCTCTTATCGACGTCCCTCACTTTCGAACCAACTCCCCTCCTCTCTTGCTTCTCCCCATCTCCTGGCTCCCTCAGGCACCAGTTGAAACTTCAACTTCTTCCCGGCTGTTCCTGTTACCCTTCCTCGTGATACCACAGCCCAGCCCTAACTATCATGGTAAGCAACCAGCTTTGGTCCCCGCTCTCACCTTGGTTTAATGTCCAAGTCACTACAGTTTCTTCCTCCATTATGAGATTGGGCAGTTAACTTGCCCCTCAGGTCAGTTGCCTGTTGTCAGTATTGTTCTCGTCCACCAAGTACTGCTGCCGTTTCTGAATTTGCATTTGCTATGCACTCTCATTGAGCTGTACTGCACTTTTCTCTGTGCATAAAGTGTTTAGTATTCTAATTTGTACCAATTTGTTGTTTTTACCTTATGATGTTCAGATGTTTTGTTAAGATGTATTATGTTGCTGTTCTTCCATTGTTCTCCTCTGCGGGCCACACCAGGAAATGAGCCTTGGCCCACTCTGCCTCTTCTGGTTACCAATTTTCAAATAAATAAATAGCCCTGTGTTAGAGGAATTTGGGGAAATGCACACAGAAATTTACCTTTCTACGAGAGTCTCATTACAACTCACCAAAAAACTCCACACCCTGGAGCGAGCAAGCAGAAATGCAGTAATTTTGCACTGTGTGGGGACTCAAAAAGGTCCAACTCTGGATGACCCCATCTTGTGAAGAGGTTATCTATCACAGATGTTTGCAGTTCCCATTTGTGAATCCTGGACTGTGACCTGCTTAGCCTGTCTGCCAAGAGGTTTTGCAGACCTGGCAGATGCACGGCTGATGGTTGTTGGCCATGGAACAGAGCCCAGTACCATTCACTCATTACTTCCCTGCATAGGGGATAGGAGTGAGTGCCCCTTTGTTTGTTGATGTAGTGCATCACACTGGCATTGCCTGTCTGGATTAACAGAAGACCAGGCACAGATGCTCCTGAGATGCCTGGAAACTGTACGGAACATCCCTAATTTCCAGGACATTTATAGGCAGCATAGCCTCCACCTTGGTCCAGGGAGGGCCCTTGTGGCTGGTAAGGGCCAAGATGAGCACCCTGGCTGGAGCCTGAGGCATGCGTGGTGAGGACTGGAACAGGAGCTGGTACAAGGAACATTGCGCCCTTTAATAGCTTTTTGCAGTCCATCCACCATAGTAATGTTGTGCAAAGTGGAGACGTGACTAGAACCCTTTGGTCCAGGTCATCCATCAACTGATCCCACTGGACCCTGAGTATCCACTGAGGGATTCTCATTTTGAGGTGGGCCAGTAGCACAGTCTGTGTGTCCGAGCCATGAGACCCAGGAGTCATAATATTGTCCTCGAAGAGACATAGTGGCTCCTGTATACCAATCAGATCATCTGCTCTGTCCTGTTGTAGGAAAGCACATCCTTCTGTGTCTAAGACTGCTCCTATGTACTGCAGTCTTTGGCAGGAAGTTAATACAGACTTTGGCACATTCACTGTGACCCTTTAGTCTTCGAACTGCTGTGTCTGAGATAGAATATGTAGCAGAGGTTCCCTTGAGCTGGCCTTCAGCAGCCAGTAGTCCAGACAGGGAAACACATACATGCCTTCCCTGTGAAGAGCTATTGCTACTACTGCCAGGTATTTGGTAAAGACCCGTGGTGCTGGTGCAAAAGACAAGCCAAAGGGCAGTACCTTAAACTGGTAGTGTTCTCCCTCCAGCACAAAGCGGAGGTAGTGCCTATGGGATTTCCTGATTTTTTTTTTTTTTTTTTTTTGACACAAAGGTATGCATCCTTCATGTCCAGAGAACAAAGCAAGTCCCCTGTTTGCAGAAGGGGAATCAGTTTTCAGGGATACTATTTCAAACATTTTGTATTTGATGCAGAAATTGAGATCCGTGAGATCCAGCACAAGACGCAGATCATCTGTCCATTTTGGGACCAAGAAGTATCTGGAATGGAACCCTTTGTTTCTCTGTCGAGGAGGAACCGGTTCTGTAGCACATTTTTGGAGTAATGACTGAACTTCTTTCATTAAGAGTCAAGAGGCCTTGAGGATAACTGGCAGGAGATGGAGGATGATCTGGAGGGGTTTCGAACGGCTCCAGAGCATGCACCCTTGCAATTATGTCCAGAACACACTTGTCTATCTTCAGAGGCATGGAGAGTCTGCCCCCCACAGCCACCTCTGGAGTTAACAGTGAAAGTGGGGTTGTAGTTTGGAAAGAGTCAGGCGGAACCGGTGGGGGCAGTTCCACTGGCACCAGTTGCTTTGAATGCAGCAAGGGGCCACTTCCTTTACCATGGCCTTGCTGACAGTAGGCATGGCCACCTCTGGAAGCAGGTTGGTGAAAGCGAGCCCTCACACAACCTCTAGCAGTAGTGGGAGACAGGGACTCTACAGACCTTAGTCATTTTTGAGGTCTTAAGGCCAGGTATGGCCTCATCAGCATCATAGCCAAATAGTTTTGTCCCTCTGAAAGTGGCATTCAGAACTGCTTGCTGCCCATAACTGGCAAAGCCAGCAACTCTGAGCCAAGAATATCTCTTCATGCAAATGCCTGAAGCAGCAGCCCTGGCAGAAGCATCTGAGACATAAGTTGAGTGGAGCAAATGTTTGCCTATGTCTGCCCCAGAGGTTAATGTTTTAAGTAACTCTTTCTTGGCAGAGCCATCAGGTAAAGACTGGGCTGCAGTCCGAGCAGTTTGCTACAGGCTGTTCTGATATTTTATCATATGGGCCTGGTAGTTTGCAGTCCTGAGGCCCAGTGAGAGGCAGAGGCATATGTACATTTGCCAGTCGCATCCAGCTTCCTGGAGTCTTTATCAGGAGGTAAAGTGCTCATGTGTTTGGGTGCACTAGACCTATCATGAGCAGTTATGATGGCTGTAGAGTCAGTTTCTGGTTGGTTAGCATAATAAGGCTTAGCAGATGATGCAGGATACAGTTCATCAGCCTTTCTAGGAAATGCACGCGGTGAGTTTGGTCTGTACCATGCAACAAATGTAGCATCTTCTAATGCAGGATGTATAGGTGTGGAATTATAATGGAAGGTGTGCAAGGCACTTCCAAAAATTACATTAAATTTCTTTTTGTGGACTCCTCTTCTTCGACAGCAAAGGCCATGGCAGTTTGCATTTGCTGCATCATAGCTTGAAAAGTGGGATCCTCTGGAGGAGATCTTGGCATATAGACCACAGAGTCCTCACTGCAGGAGGAGAGGGTAGAACTAGAGCATGATGCAATCTTATTGCTCTCCCTCATATTCTTCCTCTAAATCCGTGAGGTCAGAATTATATTCTGCCCCATCTGTCTTTGTCAACGACGAGAGGCACAGTGCGCACCAGTGACAGTGGTGGCGGCTGAGGAGGAGGAATCTGTGGCATGCTAGTAGAAGCCATCAATGAGGGCTGAATATCTGGAGGCTCCATCAGTGGAATAACTGCTTGTGTAGGTAGTCCAGGCAGAATGCATCTGATCATTTCTTAGAACACCAGAATAGCCCCTGTACTGGGGCCAAGACTACTTGTGTTTCGAGGCCTTGGCCCAATGATGATGCTGTCCTACTGTCCACAGTAGGTATGGTGGTGCCTAAGTCAAGCCCTAACCTTTGTGTCTTATCGACGGTCGGGGGGGAGCTGTTGTAAAACACTGCCAGAGTGAGTAACGATGCACTGGATTTACCTTGTCTCAACAGTGACCAGGATCTCACTGGTAAGGCAGATCTTTTTCTCTGTATTTGTGCTTGTGGTCAGATGAGGAGGAGGACCACAAAAAATGAAAATTACGTACCTACCATAATTCTTTATCTTCTTGGACGGAGTCTTTGCCACTCATTCACACTGATGGGAGCTGCGCCAGAGGCACTAGGACCTAGTGGGAGCCAAAAATATTCAGGAGGGCCGGTATTGAGGTAGGGCCACGAGGAAGCGCGCCAAAAGCCCCGCTCGTGCTGTATAGGCTACCTCTGCGTCGACCCTCCAACTGCCTCAGTACCTTTTTTACTGAGGAGGTGCAGCGTAAACTAACTTAGTGAAACTAACCTATGTCGGACATAAGATGGTCTGAATGACCCATATGAGAAGGGTCAACACAACTGAGTCTTCACAGCCCAGCTATCGAGGGGGTGAAGACCAAAACAGATGAGTGAACTCTGGGGATTTAGGGGTGGGTGTGTGAATGAGTGGTGGAGACTCCATCCAAGAAGATCAAGAATTACGGTAGATATGTAATTTTTCATATCTTCCTGGACAAAGTCTCCACCACTTATTCACACTGATGGGAGAGTATTGAGCTAAAATCATCCCCCGAGAAGGGCGGCAGGAGAGACGAGCTCACTCAGGTCAGAAGTCCATTTAGGATTGTCCTGCTGAAGGACAGATGCTGTCTGGCATGGACATCCAAAGTGTAGTGTTTCACAAAGGTGTACACAGAGCTCCAAGTAGCTGCATTGCAGATGTCTGCAATGGGCACGTTTCAGATTTCTGCCAGAGAAGCTGCAACAGCCCTGGTAGAATGAGTGTATACTCTGCCTTCCAGGTTAACCTGTGCCATGGAGTAGCATTGGTGAAGACATGCCACTGGCCATGCTGAAATGCATCTGATAGCAACAGGCTGACCCAGCCCAGCCATGCTGAAGGATACAAATAGTTGCTTTGATTTGCAGATCTCTTTAGTTCTGTCGTATGTAGAACCGCAAAACCCTTTTAACATCCAGAGAATGTAGGGTACGCTCTCCCTCATTCTGGAAGTTCACAAAGTAGGTCGGAAGAACCAAGGGCTGGTTCAGGTGGAATTCCGAGACTACTTTGGGGAGAAACTTAGGGTGAGTTTTGAGAACCACCTTGTCCTTGTGAAATACAGTGTATGGAGGGGCTGTGACCAGCGCATGTATTTCAGACACTCTAGGAGCGGAGGTAATGGCTACAAGGAAGGCGGTCTTCCAGGTCAGGAACTTCAGCTCACATGTTGCTAGAGACTTGAAAGGTTTACGGGTGAGCATGTCTAGCACAAGGTTAATGTCCCAAGTGGCTACCGGTCTTCTGATCGGTGGTCTAGTGTGAAGTATACCTTGAAAGAACTTCTTAACCTAGAGCAACTGAACCAGAGTGTACAGGCTCATAGTAAGCTGAGATGGTGCAGAGATGAACCTTCACGGTTGCGTATTGTAGCCCTGTATTTGACAGGTAGTCGATACTCCAGGATTTTGTTAGGTAGGCAAGAGAAGGGGTCCATGAAGGACTTTACACACCAGATGGAGAAACGTTTCCACTTTGCTGTGTAAGTTTTCCTAGTAGCTGGTTTGCATGCCACCAGGAGAATGTCTGAGACCCTATGTGAAACGTCAGATCTACTCACTTCTATCTTCTCAGGAGCCATGCATGGAGATGAAAGGATCTCAGGTTGGGATGTACCACTGGGCCCTGGGTCAGCAGGTCCGTTTTGAAGTGGAAGCTGTCTCTGTGGAGTTTCCGATAATCTGTTGATCAATGGAAACCAGATCTGATGAGGCCAGAATGGGGCGATGAGGATCAATCTGCCCCCTTGTGCCTCCTGATTGAGCAGCACCTTCTGAACTAAGGGAAGAGGAGGAAATGCATGCAGAAAGCGTTTTGTCCACAGTAGTCTGAATGCATCCTGAGAGAAAGTACCAGGTTCTGGATTTCTGGAGCAGAATAGACAGTTTTGCGTTGCGTGGGAATGCAAAAAAGGTCCAGGTCTGGTGTGCCCCACTCTTCAAAGAGCGATTGCACAACATTTGCTTCGAGAGACCACTCATGAGGATCCACTTCCATTTTGTTGAGATGATCCACTAGATCGTTCTGCACTCCCAGAAGGTAGACTGCTTGTAATCAGGGCTTTATGCTCCAGGCACCATTCCCACACTCAGTTTCTCTACATGGGGGTAAGGGAGTGCCCCACCCTGCTTGTTGATGTAGCACATCATCACTTTGTTGTCCATTTGAAGGAGAATGATCTTATGACAGACGATGTCCTTCACAGCTAGGACTGCATACGAGACAGCTCTCATTTCCAGGACATTTATGTGGAGTTGACTCGCCCTGATTCCATCAAACTTGGATGTGGAGATCTTGACAGTGAGCTCCCCATCCGAGTAGGGATGCGTCTGTGGTGACTGAGATCTGGGGTCCCAGCGGGGCAAAGGGAAAACCTTTCAGAAGGTTGGCCTTGAGTCCACCAGGTGAGCGACCATCTTAGAGGTTCCGTCACCTTGATGTGAAAGGACTGGGGGTGTGTGGTTGGGGACCACTGAGTAGTGAGCATCCACTGAGTAGTCCTCATGTGAAGATGAGCTGGGGTACAGTGAACACTGATGATGCCATGAGACCTAGCATTCGCTGCATCAAGAGAGCTCAGACTGAGTCGGTCTCTGATGAAGTGAGCCATCTGAAGGACATCATTCCTCCTGTCCTCTGGAAGAAAAACTCTTGCATTGGAGGTATCCAGAAGGGCTCCTATGAAGAGGAGCTGTTGGGAGGGTTGTAGCTGCGATTTTCCCAGACTCAACAGAACTCCCATGGATGTGAGGAACTTAAAAGCTGTAGTCACAGCTTCCTGCATCTCTTGTCTGGAGGGGCTTGCTAGTAGCCAGTCATCCAGATACAGGAACACTTGAATTCCGAGTCTCCTGAGATGCACTGCTTGTACTGCAGAGCACTTTGTAAAGACTCAAGACGCCAAGGATCGCCCAAAGGGCAGGACTCTGAATTGGTTATGTTGACCCAATACCACAAATCAGAGATACTTGTGGTGGCTTGGGTGTACGAGAACATGTTGGTAGGCATCCTGCTTCTCCAGGGAGGCCAGCCAATCGTTTTGATGGATCAGAGGTAAAAGTGTACCGAGTGAGATCATCTAGAATTTCTCCTTGTAAAGGAATTTGTTTAACTTCCTTAAATCGAGAATAGGGCGCATGCCGCCTGTTTTCTTTGGAGCTAGGACGTAATGGGAGTAGAAACCATTTTTCTGTTGATCCTGCGGAACTACTTCTACTGCCCAGTTGTTCAGAAGGCCTTGAATCTCAGAAGCAAGAAGGTATGAGTGACAGACAGCTTGGGCTGTCATTTGGGTGGATGATCAGGAGGGGTTTCAGAAACATTTAGAGAGTAACCCTCATGGATTATCCTGCAACCCATTTGTCCAAAGTGACTGACCTCCATTGGTTGTAAAACTGAGTCAGACGCCCTCCTACTGCCAAAGAAGAGTCCCCCTCGGACAGCTGAGGTGGAACTTGGGCTGGAATCTCAGAGGGTAGCACTAGGCGCTTTTGTGCCCTGTGCCTTCTGCTGCATTTTCTTTTGCGGCTGAGGGGCTTGATTCTTGTTGAAACCCCCTCTGCCACGAAAGGACTATGTGACAGGGTGGAATGGGACCCTGTCCCATTTGTTAGAGGAGGAGGAGAAGAAGAAGAAGAAGGAGAAGAAGAATAATAATTAATAATAATAATAATAATAATAATAATCAGCATTTATATAGCGCTTTTCATACATCCAAAGCGCTTTACAAGCAATGCTAGACTGGTAGTGAAGTGACTGAATGAATGTGTGGTGGCGGCCATATCGCACATCACCCACACACAGCCTGGATAATTGCATGAACTGGTTTATGGGAAGGGGAATGTTGGCCAGGACACCGGGAATGTTCCCTACTCTGCGAAGAGTGCCCTGGGTTCTTTTACTTCCACCTGGACACCCACCAGGACAACACCAGGATGGGTAGAAGGGACCTTGGTTTAATGTCTCATCCGAAAGACGGCACACCCCAGCAGTACAGCACCCCCCAATACTGCACTCAGATGCCAGCGATTTTTAGGTGCAAGTCCAATCCTGGTGTGGGACGAGAACCCACGACCTTCTGGTCCAGAGGCGGATGTGCTACCAACTGAGCCACGCTGACACCCTAGTGTTTAAATGCAAGGATCTATTCTTTCCTTTCCTGTCTACTTCTCTGTCTGGTTGCACAACCCAATTTTCCTGTGTGACTTAGGATTTGATCACTCTGACAATCTTGCAGTTCTTTGCCGCTCACTGTATCTCAATCCTCTTGCTGTCTGTTTTTCCTCCCTTGCATATATGCTAATATAAAAGTATGTGCAAATCACTGTATGAAAATGTAACTGATAATGGGATCACCTTTGTTTAGAAAATATATAGTGTTATTGTTCAAATGTATATAATTATATTTTGAGATGATTATAAAAAGCTAATGGAAAACTCCAGAGGTTACTTGAGTGCATATGGTTGAGCCTTTTGCAAAAGCTGCAAAAGGGGGCCTCTCAACTCAAGCACACTGTGTTCTAGCAGCCCTGCCTGATATTTACAAAAACAGGATGCTTGCTAAGGATGGGGGTTGAAAAGACTTATAAAAGAGCTAAGCTACAACTGCAAGAAAGATTAGGAGAACAAGGGACACAAAGACTGAAAGAAAACTTTATTTTATTCTGCCTTTGTAAATAGTTATACCAAACAAGTTTATTTATGTAACTGCTAGTATAAATAAGTATTTTTTGGTGAATTCTGCAGTTGCTCCTGGTTTTCCTATGCTTCCTGACCTGTGCCTTGATGACAGACTGGCAGTTATGAAACTGCCAACAGTTCCTGCCCCTATTGGGGGGACAGCAGGGATCAGTCTGGCAGTCTTAATGGCAGTCCTAGTTTTCTGAGTGGCCTCCAGTGCTTGCTCCACCTGTGGGCCAAACAGGTAAACTCCATCAAATGGTAAATTCATGACTCTCTGAGCATCATTAGTAAACCCAGAGGTCCATAACCAAGAGTGGCGTTGGGTGCAAATTCCTGCTGCTGCCATAGAGGCAGTGTCAAAAGCCATCCATAGCAGCCTTAAGCTGCTGGTTATTGGTCTTGATGCCTCTAGTAATGGTCTAAAGGAGCATGCGACTCCGGAAGTGTTTCGACTGATGCTTTCAGCAAATGCCAGTTGGGTGGTATACTCATGTTGTGAGAAGTAACCCTGGTGGCTAGCAGTATGCATTCCTAGGGTAGCAGTGGCAAAGACTCACTTTCCCAGAGTGTCTTTCTTAACGAATTCCTTATTTACTGGATGAGCTGTAGATTCCTGAGGGAATATAGCTTTGTAATTTTCTGCCAGGACTACAGTGGCATCTGCAAAGGCTTGGTAGGTCAGAATTGGTTGATCCTTAGGAGAAGCATACTTCTGATCTATGGACTTAACCACAGAAATAATGCTAGCCAGATTATCCCACACCATCTGTGAGAGAGTCTCGAAAGAGGGCTGTACCGGAGGAGTCTGTTCCACAGTGATTTCTGGAACATGCAGATGTTGAAGGTGCAAGAGCTTCCCTGGATCCACCTCCGTTGTCTGGAGAGGGAGAGAGAGTGGAGTTCATGTACTGCAGTAGAGATTTAAAAGACAGGTCCTCGACCAAAGGCTCTGCTGAAGTAGAGGGCTTACCTTGCACTCCAAAGGAAGAATCCTCATCGAAGTAGTCTCCTAATCGTAGATCAGGATTAGTATTATCTTCTGCTAGCCCAGGAGGGATAGTATAAAGAGGAAAAGGAGGAAAGAGTGCAGGGGGTGGTGCTCCTCGAATAGGAGTCAAAACCCTGTACCTGGGGCGGTGCCGCAGATGTCGCCACAAGCAGTGCCACCAGGACTGGAGTCAAAGGCGGCACCACAGCCGGCGCTGCACTGATGCTCGGGGTTCCCAACCCAAACTCCGGGGCAACCAAGGATGAAGATCTGAAGACCTGAGAAGGAGAAGGTGGTACCTGTGCTGGACCCTGCACCGCAGCCATGTGGGGGGGGGAGCACAAGAGCACGGTGTCAATGGCACTGAAGGAGGTGTCGTGCGACAAGGCTGACCCAACCGTCCTGCCCGCAGGTTCGAAGGCCCCAGGACTGATCCCACTGGCTCAGAAATTTGAGACAACTGCCAAACCCACTGCTCCATAAGAGCAGCCCAATGATGAAACTACCCATTGGAGGACCCCCCAAGGGGCAGGGAGGGACTACGGAGTCTAACATGCCAGTCACCAGGGACAGAGGCCGAAGGAGACCTCGACAGAGTTGGCCTCCTGTCCCCTGCAACCAACGATCGACCTGCAGACCTACCAGAGGGCAACCGCGAGTGGTACAGTTTCTTCTTCGACCGGCAGGACAAAGAACTGTAGGCCGAGCAATGCCGGGTTCCCAATGAAGATTGGGAATGAGCCCGCTTTTTTTTGTGCTTTCCGGAGGACCGCCCTTCTCCCCCCCCCCCGAGCACTGGACTGCCCATAGTCAGGCACCCCCCACCCGCCCCGTGAGGTCGGTGGACCGGACCCAGCCCTGCTAGAAATACAGCTTTCATGTAAAGTCTTCCTACCGTCACCGGCCACGTTCATGGTCCACTCTGTCGAAGGTGGGCTGAAGAAGACTTCTCTGTTCTTTCTCGATGAAAAACTTTTTTTTTTTTTTAATAAAAAGCTAAATATACTAAAAACTAAATCAATACTGAGTGACTGCTGCTGTTGTATAGACGTGAACATTTGACTCCTGGTGGACGTGCGATGTTACTGAAGCGCACTCAACAGTGGGGGGGAAAGGGACTGAGGCAGTTGGAGGGTCGACACCGAGGTAGCCTGTATGGCGCAAGCCAGGCTCACGGCCCTACCTTGGTGCCGGTGCTCCTGAAGATTTTTGTCTCCCATTGGGTCCTAGTGCCTCAAGTGTAGTTCTCATCAGTGTGAATGAGTGGTGGAGACTTTATGTCCAGGAAGAGCTACCATTATCTGTCCCAATCCTTTACCTTCGGTGGCCGCTTCTTGACCAGTGGCGTGGGAGACACTGACCTGGGCCCTATTCCTTCTCCATGGCTTTTGACGTTTTGAGAAGGACATTTTCTAGAGCTTTCTTGCAGTGTCACCTTGTAGCCTGGTTGGAGCTCTGGCAAATCTCAGAAGTCCTCACACTGTGAGAGAGGCCCAAAGAGAACACACAGACCACGTATGTGTCTTCCTTGTAAATGTTATCTTCACAGTTATACTGAAATAAAAGCTCTTTTGACTTCAGCAGCATACAGAGATGATGAAAATAACACTAATAAAATAAAGAATAAATGGCAGTGGCTAGGTTGACAGCATTTCCTTCAGGAGGTCTGATGAGATCAGCAAGAAGAGAATTGGAGTGACAGGGCCACCCACACTTATGTCCACACAGACATGATAGGTCATCGTAGTTGGTTCCAGCTATCAAAAGTTTCCATGTGATCCATGCACTGACAGCTATAGTTCCAAAGGTGTGGCTTAATGGAGGTGATATCCCTGAAGATCTTAGCAGACTGGATAGGCTAGTGGTCTTTTTCTGATGACGTTGCCTATGTTTCTCTGTGTGTGTAAAAAAAAAAAAAATTTTATAGGGACGTGGATATGATTTCACCATACTTTCTGTCAGTTGCCTTTCAATTTAAGACTGGTCGGAATATCTTCAAGCTGGCGCCTCCCACCCACCCAGGTGGTAACTCTCTCAGCTCTGCCCCATGATGCCAGATCTTCCTTTCTGCTGGAAGAAGCAAGTTCTCTCCTTATCGCTTTCCGGACAATGACCAGTCCACTCCGGGGTTCCTTGCTGGCAGATGTCCCAAACGGATCCGCACACCACGTGCATCTACTGGCTGGGACACGAGCACGATCTCCAGGCCTGCAACATTTGACGCACTTTCCACCCTGCTGTTCTTGAGGACAGTCATGCCTGACTTACACTCAGACATCCGAGTGAATGGAACCATCTGGTCAAATTGAAAGATGCCAGTCGGGTGGTCTGTGTGGCTGCGGGGTCCGCAGAACAGCTAGCAGCATTTGAGGAGGCAGTGGCCCAGGCCACAGCTCACACTTTGTCTGCTTTGGCCTTTGTTCCACTTTAGCTGGGCGCCTCTTTCACGGGGTCATTCAAGGAATTGTGCCAGGCTTTACTGACTCTCGGTCAGAGCCCTTCTTCAGGGCACAAATCCAAGTTGAAAAAAAGAGACCAAAAAATGGTCTCGCCATCTATCGTGGGATCGGGAATGCTCTCGGTCGAGGGCTTCAGATTCCCACGCTTCTCCAGATCTGACTTTGGTCGAATCTTTGGCTCAGGTTGCTGGCTTCACAATAGCCCTGTTGGGCCCGTTTGGCTGAGATGCTGGTTGATCTTCCAGGCAAGATTTTTATCGAGCCAGTCAACCAGTTGTCGACCGAAGAGTCCAACACACTTCTTTATCCAGGACTCCAGTCCTGACCCAGACTGTTGGAGGGATGGATTAGTCCGCTAAGCCGCCACCTCTGGTCATTGACCAAGACCCAGACATGCCCCAGCTTTCACCGACACACTCAGAGCCCTGCCGCTGGTCCCCCCGGTGATAGTGGTCAAGAGCTCTGTCATACTCTCTGGGGTCAAGCAGTTCCCAATGATGTTGGTGCTCACTCTCTCTATGCTCCAGGAAGCAGCACCATAGCTATTCTTAATCCTCATCCTTCTCAGGTGAGGAGAGGCTTCGGCGCAAGTTGCATCAACACTATGAGGATTCCGTGTGGCAACAGCTGGTTTTCCAGTATGAAGCCAGTCTCTGCCTCTACCCCAGCCATCACCTGGCTGTTGCGTCAACAGTTGATGCCTTCTCTGCCTCAGGAGCTGACCAAGTCAGTTCCGGCTTGGCCAACTCCCGTGTCTCTACCGACTCCTGTGGAGCCACCACCTAAACAGCTGAAGGACCAGGACACATATCCTGGATTTTAGGGGGGCAGACTTTGGGGAAAATGGGGAGATACTTGAAAGACTCATTAAGGGGAATGGGACAGGAATCAGGGGTTGAGGAACAGTGGGCAGTATTTAAAATGGGGATTACAAAAACAACAGAATTATACATTAAGCAGGTTAGCAAAAGGAAAAGGAAGAGGAGACGACCATTATGGTTTTCCAAAGAGGTGGCAAAGAAAGTGAAAGCCAAAAAGATTGCATTCAGGCAATACAAAAAGACACAGGCAGAAGGGGATAAGGAGAAATACCAGGAGAAGCAAAGGGAGGCAGGGAAGCCAAAGCTCAGACAGAAGAACACATTGCAAAATCAGTGGGTAGAGGGGACAAAACCTTTTACAGGTACATAAGTGAAAAAAGAAAGACAAAGGGAGGGATAGTGAGACTAAAGGGGGAGGATGGGGGCCGCGTGGAGGATGACAACAGTAAAGCTGACATATTGAACAGGTATTTCTGCTCAGTCTTTACTGAGGAAGAGGAGAGTAATGGGTCTGAAGGGAGTACAAGGGTGAGAATGGTGCAGAAATGGACACAAGTCCCTTTACACAAGAAAGAGTCCTGAAGGAACTGGAAGTAATAAGAGTTGATAAAGCAATGGGGCCAGATGGGGTGCACCCCAGGGTCCTTAAAGAACTAAGAGAGGTGGTGGCTGAACCTCTGGCTATCCTGTTTAGCCGATCACTGGAAACAGGGGAGGTACCCAAGGACTGGAGGACTGCAGATGTAGTCCCCTTATACAAAAGCAGGAACAAAAAGGAAGCAGGGAACTACAGACCAGTCAGCCTCACCTCGGTAGTGGGGAAGATCATGGAAGCACTACTGAAGGAGAGATTGGTGGAACATCTGGTTGTCAGTGGACTGCAGGACCCAAAGCAGCATGGTTTCACCAGGGGGAGGTCATGTCAGACCAACCTCATTGAATTTTTTGACTGGGTGACTAGGGAGGTGGATCAGGGAGGGCAGTGGACATGGCCTATCTGGACTTCAGCAAGGCCTTTGACACTGTGCCACATAGAAGACTATTACACAACTGGGGAATATGGGTGTGGGCAGGACAGTAGTGTGGTGGGTAGGTAACTGGCTGGGTGGCAGGACACAGGGGTGGTGGTAAATGGCTGTCACTCCACAGAGGAAGAGTGACCAGTGGGGTACCACAGGGATCAGTGCTGGGACCGGTCCTATTCAACATCTTCATCAGTGACATTGCACAGGACCTAGAAGGCAGAATTTCACTGTTAGCTGATGACACAAAGCTCTGTAACAGAGTAGACACACCAGAGGGTGTAGACAGAATGAGAGGGACCTGCAGAAACTTGAAGAATGGTCAGGGTTTGGCAGTTGAAATTCAATGCAAAGAGGTGCAAGATAATGCATATGGGGCACAAAACCCTGGCACAATATATCAGTTGGGGGTGAGGATATAGCATGCACCAAGCAGGAAAGGGATCTTGGGGTTATCATCTCTGATGACCTCAAGGCAGGGAAACAGTGTGACAAGGCAGCAGGTAAAGCAAATAGGATGCTGGGATGTATAGGCAGGGGCATCACCAGCAGGAAAGGGAGGTCATAATTCCATATACAAGACACTAGTGAGGCCCCACCTGGAGTACAGTGTACAGTTCTGGAGACCATACCTAATGGCAATAGACAGGGTAGAGAAGGTTCAGAGGAGGGCAACAAAGATGGTGCATGGATTGCATCACAAGTCCTATGAAGACAGGTTGAAGGAACTGAACATGTACTCCTGGAAGAGAGGAGGGAGAGAGGGGATATGATAGAGACATACAAGTATTTCACAGGGAGGAACAGGGTGCAGGAATACACTATTTTTAAGTGAAAAAGATGTTCCAGGACTAGAGGGCATGGGATGAAGTTGGAGGGAGGACAATTCAGAGGAAACATGAGGAAGAATTTCTTCACAGAACGGGTGGTGGACAAGTGGAACACCCTGCCAGAGGAAGTGGTGGGGGCTGAAACAATCACAGGATTTAAGAATGCATGGGATAGACATAAAGGAATTCTGGAGGTCAGGGGTAAGGGGCAACAGACTTCTAGGAAAACATAAACTGAATTTACAAGCTCAAATGGGCAGAGTGGGTGGTCCATAGGCCCTTATCTGCTGACACTGTCTATGTATCTATGTACCAGCACTTCGACTAAGGAGTTTCGGCCAGCCTCTGGGCTTCCCCATCAGCTGTCTGACACTGTCACTCCTGACCATCCATGGAGGGTCAGCAGGGACTCTGGTGGTCAACCCCTCTTCAATGACTCCTTGGAGTCTGAGGGTTCCTCCTTGCAGTCCTGTCAGGTTGATATGGAGTCAGTCAGGGGTGTCTCAATGGACGAAGGCCTCTTCTGCCTGATCTTGGAATCTACAGGTCTTACGATGGAACCGGTCCAGAAACTGGCCCGTTACCCCCTATGCTGCCTCTTCAGCTGGCTTTCACCAGATGAACTCAGCCCTCCTTATGGCCCACTTCTCCCATGCCCTGGTGGGCACCCTGGACGAGGTGCTTCCTCATCTACCAGTGGACCTCCAGACCATGATCAAACTGGTCCAGGGCCGAGCTGTAGCAAAGCAACAGCTCTAGACATTGGGGACTTCTGTGCCCGCTCTGTGGTGGCCGCAGTGGCCATGTGCCACAGGGCCTGGCCGCAGATCTCAACCTTCACAGCAGATACCCAGCACAAGTTGGTAGATGTCCCTTTCCTGGGCACCAATTTGTTCGGTCCCAGAATTGAGGGCCACCTCACCTGCATTGAAAAGTTCAGTGTGGGACCCCAAGGGCTCCAAGCAGTATAAAAAAGCCCTTTCAGTCCACCTCCACTCCTGTGGCCAAACCAGCCCATCCCAGCCCAAGCTGGGCAGCAGGCTCAGGCCTGGTGACCTCGGCCGAACTCTGTGGCCTTGGTCATTTGCAAGCCTGGAGGGAGAAGCCCTGGTGGCTCCTCAGCCGGCCCCTCCTCCAAGCCTGCTGTGACTGGATGAGTGGTGCCTCCCTCATGCCCATCACACATCCCCTGGGTCCTCCCATGAGGGTCTGGCTCTGCCAGTTCCTTTCCACCTGGTCCTCTGTCACCACAGGCAGGTAGGTTCTTGAGATGGTGGGTCAGGGTCTGCCTCTGGAATTCAAGCAGTACCCTCCTTGCCAAGCCCGTGCCCTATGGGAGGACTTAGTATCCGCAGACATTCTGTCGGCTCTTCAGGATGACATAGCCCATCTCCTCTGCGAAGAGGTCATGGTTCCTGTTGCAGATCCTCCAGAACACCCAGGGTCCCATTGTAGATCTGCATGACCTGAACAGGTTTCTCAAGTCGCACCCCTTCAGGATGGTCACTCTCTCTTAGATCAATCTGTCTCTGGAGCAAAATGTGTGGTTTTACTTCCTGGATCTTCAAGATGCATTCTTTCACATCCCAATCCATCCATCTTACAAAAGGTTTCCTCTGCTTCTGAGCAGAGGGAGCCCTCTACAAGTTCCAGGCCATGCCATTTGGGCTGTCCTCGGCCCCCAGGGTCTTCACCAAGTGCATTGCAGTGGTGGCAGCTTGCCTGAGGTGCCATGGGGGGTTTACCCCACCTGGACGACTGGCTGATCACAGGTTCCTCCAGGCAGGAGGTGGAGCAGTCCAGGGACCTGGTGATCAACTTCATCGGGCGAGCTAGACTCTTGCAGAGCCACAGCCCGGTTCCCTGCGGACAGGATGGAGGCTCTCTCCTCCTTTGCCCCATCATTTCTGGTTGGGCAATTGCGCCCTGCCTGCGACTTCCTGCACCATCTAGGTTACATGATGACCTGCACCATCTTGGTCTGTTGGGCCCACTGGAGAATGCGCTGTCTGCAGTGGGAGCTGGCTAGTCAGTGCTCAGTGGTCTCAGCATAGGGGTCACTTCCATCAGCTGGTCACTGTTAGCCAGTGGATGTAGGACGCTCTCCAGTGGTGGTTAGTCCTGGAACATCTGCAGGAAGGGATCCTGTTTGTCTGCCCAGAGCCGACAGTCATCCTGATGACCGATGCCCCTCCCATGGGGTGGGGTGCCCAGCTGTGGGAACACAGAGTTCATGGTCTCTGGACCACCGAGGAGTCCTGGTGTCACATCAACCTGCTGGAGCTCCATGCAGTTTGGCTGGCGTTGTCTGCCTTTGCTCCCTACATTCGGGGTCAGGTGCTCCAGGTCCAGACAGACAACACCATGACCATGTACTGCTTCAACAAACAGGGTAGAATGCACTCCCTGCTGTTGTGCAAGGAAGCTCTCCATGTGTTGGACTCTCGTGCACAGCCTAGGGGCCAATTTTTTAGCCATCCATGTGGCAGGGGCCTCCAGCCAGCTGGTGGACACTCTCAGCTGTGTGGGAGAGGTGTTTCATGAGTGGTCTTTCCACCCAGAGGTAGTACACTGTCTTCTTCCAGTGGGGTACCCCTCAGGTGGACCAGTTTGCCTCCAGGGAAAATGCAAAGCTGAGGCTGTTTTGTGCCCACTCCCCTCAGCAGGGAACGCTGCAAGGGGATGCTTTCTCGAGGCCCTGCACCCCAGGCCTCTTCTGTGTCTTCCCTCCACGTCCCTTGATTCACAAAGTATTGCTCAAGGCCAGGAGGGACAAGGCACAGGTGATCTTGGTGGCCCCTTCAGTTCTGGTACCCTGATCTCCTCAGCAGCAGGCTCCCAAGGCATCTTCCTCTCCACGTAGACCTGCTCTCCATGGATCAGGAGAAGATACTCTATCCGGACCTTCAGTCCCTGCACCTGACAGACTGGTTCCTGAGCGGCTACAGATCCAGGCTTTGGGTCTCTTTGAAGATGCCCTCACTGTTGTGGAGGCATCTCGGAAGGAGTCAACCAGGAAGTGCTATGCCTTCAAATGGAAAAGGTTCTCCATTTGGTGTCAGGGCAAGGTGGTGGATCTTTTGTCCTGTCCAGTGGCCAGCATCCTTGATTACCTGTGGTCCCTCTCTGTCTGGCCTTCGGTCAGTGACCATTAAGGTGCACCTGGCAGACATCTCTGCTTACTGGGCACGGGCTGGTCAGCAGTCTGTGGTGCAGCAGAAGGTGATCTTGTGCTTCTTTAAAGGCCTTGACCACATTTCCCCTCCGGTGCATGAACCAGCACCACCTTGGGACTTGTTGCAGGTAATGGCAAAGCTCATGGGCAAGTCATTTGAAAGAATGCACAGGTGTGACATGTCTCACCTGTCGTAGAAGACCGTATTCTTGGTGGCTATCATGTCAGCCAGAAGGATCAGTGAGCTCCAGGTGCTTTTGGTGGTCTCCTTACCTGGTCTTTCACAGGGACAAGGTTGTCCTGCTCCTCAACCTGAAGTTCCTCCCAAAGGTAGTGCTGGAGTTTCACCTTAACCAGGTGATTAATCTCCCGGTGTACTTCACCAGTCACACCTCGTATCTCCAATCTCTTAAACTTAAATTTAAACAAAATACCCAATTTTTGGTTATTTTTTTCCTAATAGCTACAACTTGTGAGGAAAAAATGTAAAGTCTGATCCAGCAATACCCCAAGATATTTAAATTGCTGAACCTGGTCAATAACTAATCCATCCAAATCAAAAACACTTAAACAAGGAGTAGACTTTAGCAAAGTATTGGTTCCAAAAACCATCAATTTAGTCTTTCTAGAATTTAAAGCTAATAAGTTTTGATTAAGCCAAGTACAGACTTTATGAAAATCAGATTGAATCTTAGCAGAAATGGAATCAACAGAACCTCCTTGACAACACAAAATCAGATCATCCGCATAAAGTGAAATTTCATATTCAGAACTAACCAAAGATGACTGATTGATAAAAAGAGAAAACAAAGGGCCCAAATTGGACCCTTGGGGAACCCCACAAAATATAGGAGCCACTGGGGACTCTATAGAGTCAGTTTTAACAACCTGAGATATCATAAAAAAATAATCTCTAATCCAAGCAGCAGCAGAACAAGAAAAACCCAACTCAGTGAGTTTATGAAAAAGACGACTATGGTCAGTCAAGTCAAATGCCTTGATCAGGTCCACGAACACCGCACCAGTCATCAAACCCTTCTCAAAACCAGAAAGTACGGTGTCCATGAACCTGACCAAGGTAGTACCTGTACCACAGTTCTTCCTGAAACCATGCTGAGAACGACTCAACAATTCAAACTGAGACAAGTAATCATTAATCTGTTTCCTACTATCTTCTCCAACAATTTGCTTAGTGGATTAAGAATGGAAATTGACCAAAAATCTTCGACCAACTCTGCAGACGTCTTTTTAGGAATTGGAGTAACTTTTGCCAGCTTCCAACTGAGGGGGAATTGTTGAGAAGTCAAAGATAAATAAAAAAAAAAATGTAGCAAAGGGGGTCTACAATGAAGGGTACTACTAGCCTAAGCAAGCTCCCATCAAGTCCACCCCCACAGTCACTAAACTTATTAGGAAAGGTACCTAGAAGCCCAAAAACCTCAACCCTGTCAATCAAAGAAAAAATAAACCTTTGCCTGTTCAAATGAGGAAAATCAAAATTAGTACAGTTTGAACCAACAGGAACCTGCCTCCTGTAACTACTTAAATTACTGAAATTTTCATTTAACAATTTAGCTATTATCAAATGGCTCTGAAAATTCTTTATCTATTTTAAGCTTTTGAATATGATTTTTGGAGCTGGGAATGGATTTTCCCTCTGTTTCCGATCTTCATCTACGAATGTCCAAAGAATCTACAAGCAAATCAGCATTATTCCAGTCATGTCGTTGTAGTAGGAAGATCTACTGTTACGACAACCACACCATTTGTGTTAGGTGTCTGGGTCCCACACACGGCACCATGTCCTGCAAACACTGCCAGGAATTCAACCAGGCAACCCATCGACGGCTGCAGGAGATTGAAGCCAACCTAATGGAGCAGAAATTGTCTCTTTTAGAGAAGGGGGCCTGTCCCAAGGAGCCCCCTACTGCTGCTTAACACAAGAAACATAAACGTGATATGGATAAATCATCCTCAGGCAGACACTCGTCGACGGCCACCGTTACTGGTGCTCCACCGTCAACGATGCCCTTCAGAACTGCTACCTCGTCTATGGAAGTTTACACCCTCTTGTCGACTGTGTTTTCTGGTGCCCTTTCAGCAGTTTCTGTAGAACCTTTAGTGAGTTCTCATGACTCCCCGTCGATGGTGGTTTATTTCCTGTTGACGTCTCCTTTTAAACATTCTACTGCCTCCCACTTTACTGCCCTGTCAACGATGGGCCAGAGTTTCATGGGGAGAACTACTGGTTTTGCCATTTCTACTGCCCCTCCTGCTTCACAACCATTCTCTCACGGGGGCCAACCAGATAGGGACTGAGACCCTGGTCTTTACCACCCAGGGGCTAGACCTGTTTATACCTCACATCCAGTTTCCTCCACAGTTCCTCTGGTTTTCAAGAAATCACCTACCCCACCCTCTACTATTACCTCACTGGACGTAGCTGCAGTGGTACAACAGGTTTTGGAAGTGATGAGGCATTCTCAGCCTCCCACTCCAGGAGAAGTGGGTCACCCTCCACCTAAATGCTTCCAAGGCAACAGGGAACCCACTCCACCCTGGTCCCCTTCTTCCTATGAAGAAGAGTATTTTTCAGAAGGCACAATTTCCAGAATGATTTCCAGGAGATCTGGAAGACATTGAGCTTCAGGACTTGGACTCCTGTCCTCCGTCCTCTCTTTCCACTATTTCCTCCTTGTATGAGGATGCTTCCCAACACACACCTGCCTCTCCTCCTGATGACCCATCCTTTCATAAGATGATGGTCCAAATTCAAAAAAATCATGGGATTCTCAACTATGGAACATGATAAACAAAGAAAAGATATGGCAGATTATCTCAAACTGCCTGAAGAGCCTATAGTAGTGGTACCCCCACTTTTACAGACTTATCAAAATGCTGTACTGGCAGCTTGGAACCAACTCTCCGCTGTTCCTGCCATTCCTAGAAAGGCGGATCGCCTTTACCAGGCTCCTCTTGACTTTCTTTTTCTTTCCACTACCCCAAGGCAGATTCAGTAGTGATCATGGCAGCTCATGATCGTACTAAATGACCAAAACACATGAGCTCATTACCCCCTGATAAGGACTCCCTCCATCTCGATTACCTCGGGAAGAAGGTATTCCAGATGGGCACCATGAATCTCAGAATTCTAAACTATATGGGACGCATGGTTAAATACCAACATACCCTCTGGTCCTCTGCTATAGAACTAGTCAGTATAGATACCCCATCCCAGAAGAAGGACCAATTCTAGGGACGTGAATATGATGTTCATCCACACTTATTGGCATGTCTCTTTCCCCTTTAATTCTCAATGGAAGGTCTTCAAGCTGGCTCCTCCCACCCACCCGGGTGGTATAACACTCGGCTCCGCCTCATGACACCAGATCTTCCTTTCTGCTGGAAGATACAGGTTGCCTCCTCTCCACTACCACGTTTTGTAGGTCCTGGCTTCAAATTCTTTGGATCCTCTGAAGATTCAGCTCGTTTGAGCTAACCATTGCAATTTGTGCTATTCGATAATGGAAGATAAATCTTCCCCTGGTTTTTGCTGGTGCCCGTGCAGCCAGAAAATGTCATGCACTGATCCTCATACCGCGTGCGTGTACTGCTTTGGTGTCAGCCATGACACCCAGGCTTGCCAGATATGTCTCGCTTTCCATGCAAACATCCTCAACGATCATCTAGCATGCCTTAAGTTGGGCAGGCCTGAGGAACTCAATCCTTCAGGGAAATCCAAACAAGCCCGGTGGGCGGTCTCCACAGCTGCTGGGTTCACCGAGCGGTTAGAACAAATGCAGGCATTTGAGGAGGAAGCAGTGCAGGCCGCAGAGCTCTCCTCTTGGCTGATTTTTGTTCCTCTCAACCTGGGCTCAACTTTCTCTGGTTCCTTTTGGGAGCTGTACCAATCTATTCCCCACCAAGGGCGAGGGACCTTTGGGCTCACGTATCTCCCAGTCCCGTAAAAAGGGCAAGGAACTGAGAGATTCTTCGTTTCGGCAGAGATGTTCTTGGGATCGTGAGCGATCTTGGTCCCAGGAAACTACAGTCTCTACTTCGGTCGAGATTGCTTCCTCGGCTGCTGACTTATCAGCTTTGCTGTCTGGTCAGTTGGCTGAGGCCTCAATTGACGATGCGGTCGAGATCATTCTCAATCCTGTCGGTCTGTTGTCCAATGAGGCCGACAGCTCTTTGACTAGGACCCCGGTCCTGCCTCTTCCTGATGAGGAGGCCCAGCCAGCTGGGATTCCCATCGAGGATCTGGGGAAATCACCGGTTCTCCCGGTGTCTCCCGAGTGACTGACTTGGCCAGTCTGATTTGAGGTCGAGATCTCGGACCCCCTCGACCAACAGGCCGAGGAAAGCGCATAAACGCGCTAAAAAAGAGGTGACTCCACCGTTCATCCTCATCCTCCTCGGATGAGAGGCTTCGGTGGAAACTCCATCGATGCTACGAGGATTTAATGTGGCAACAGCTGATTCTGTCCAGGCAGAAGCCTGCTTCGGTTTCTCCTCCTAGGCCAAAGCCGACTCTGCTAGAACTGGTGAAATTGGTTCCCCCACCCACAGAGCCAGCTAAACTTGCCCTGGTTCATCCAAAATCGGTCTCGCCACCGATTGTGGTGGAGCCGCCGCCTAAACAGCCTTCGGGAGGGTCTCCTACGAAGGATGCTTGGACGGTTCCGGGTCTTGCGCGTAGGATGTCGCCCTTACACCTGACTGCCCTTGGCGTGTAGAGGGGGGACCTTGGTGGCCGACTTATCTGGATTCTTTAGATTCGAACTACACCTACCTTCACTGTCATCCGCTGGATGATGAGTCCATTGGTAGTCTGTCGATGGAGGAGAGCCCTTCGTCATTTTTGGGGATTCTCCGCCTTATCTCCAAATCTGGGGGGATACCCCTGGAACCTGTCCAGAAAAGGATAGAGTACCCTCTTACAGATATTCAAAAGAGGGGATACCCCCATGGAAGCCTTCCCAGTGGCCAAGGCCATTGTTGGCCTGCTTTGTAGCTATGGCAGCACCCTGCCTCCGGCCCAGCACCGTCAGCCCGGGTGGCCCGCAAGCATGCGGTGCCCACTGGGTCCCTCTCTGGGTTCACAGAACATCCCACAGCGGAGGGGGTAGTGACTGCTTCTGTGTTCAGACGCACAGGCAGCTTTGCTGACACTGATAGACCTCCGGACAAGGAGTCCAAAAAACTGGACCACACTGCCAGGAAGGTCTATGCAGCCTCCTCTCTAGGCCTCAGTCAAGCAAGCTCTGCCGTTATCATGGCACACTTCTCCCATGCCTTCCTGGGCTCCTTGGACAAAGTTCTCCCACACCTCCCCGTGGACCTTCAGACTACAGTAAAGCAAGTCCAGGACCCGGGCTGAGCCATTGCCAAGCAACAACTTCAGACGGCCTTGGATCTCTGGGACTCTTGCGCCCGTTCAGTGGCAGCTGCGGTTGCCATGCATAGCAGGGCTTGGCTGAGGCCCTCAACCTTTACGGTGGATACTCAGCATAAACTCACTGATGTGGGCCGGCCCAGTGGTGCTGAGGGTTGAGGCGCTGGACGCCAAACCTTGCACCACGCCAGTGACCCCGGTTCAGGAACGAGCTCGGCAAGGGGAAGGAGGATTGCACATCCCTACAGATACTCTCCTCTTTCAGAGCGGGCTTCCGGGGGTGCTTCAGGGCACCCAATGCTCGCATAGGTTGGTGGGAACACCGACCTTCGGGGCACTGGTGTCTCTGAGAGACAGTCAGGGAGGGGAGGACACTGTTAGGCACTTGGCAATGCGCCGTGCATCAGCACGTCGCCTGCCTGAGCCAGCATCCTCGGGAGGGGGGGATGGAAGCGGGGAGGGAACACCAGAAAACGGAAAAACACCTTCGTCGGTACTAGATGGTGACCGATCCTTGCCTCCCACCCACCAGCTCGGGGCAGACCTCACTGTGCAGGCTCTCCTCTGTAGTAGAGGCAGTAAGAGGGGAATGGAGAAGCCTGGCACTCTAGGGGCAGACTCCGATGCGGTGGTCTAAAGGAGGTTGACCGGTCCGGAGGAGTGGATGGCCGAGGGTAGGGTAAGGTGTTTATAAAAAAAAAAAAACACTCACTGATGTTCTTTTCCTGGGTACCGATCTCTTCGGCCTTGGTGTGGATGGTCACCTTCAGCGAAGCGAGCAGTCCAATGCCACCTTGGTCTCTGCTACTTCTGCCCAAAAAGACACCCCAGGCTCTAAAAAGCAGCAGAAGCCATTTCAGCACCCTGTGGCCCAGCGGCCCCCTTTCAGGGTGGGCAGCAACAGCAGGCACAGTCTTGGTGCCCTCTGCCCAAGTCTGGGCCTCCAGCAGCCCGCAGACAAGGCGGTCGGGCTTCAGGCAGCTTCCAATCTGGACCCTCTTCCTCCAAGCCTGCCCATTGATGGGATAGGGGTTGCCTCCCCTTTTCCCATCACGCAAGCTCTGGGTCCTCCCGTGGGGTGGGTTAGCTCTGTCACTTCCTTTCCACTTGGTCCGCTGTTATCACAGAAAGGGTGGTCTTAGAAGTGGTCAGCCATGGTCTGCCTCTAGAATTCGAGAAGTACCCTCCCTGTCAAGCCCGTGCCCCACTAGAGGAGAGCATATCGGCTCACACTCTGTCGGCTCTGAGAGACGACATCGCCCAACTCCTCCTCAAGGAGGCAGTGGTTCAAGTGGTAGATCCTCCAGTCAACCCGGGGTTCATTTCCAGGTACTTCCTGGTCCCAAAGTGGACGGGGGGCTGGCACCCCATTCTAGATCTGCACAGCCTGAATCAGTATCTCAGGCCACGCACCTTCAGGTTGGTAACTCTGTCCCAGATCATACCGTCCCTCGAGCAAACATGTGGTTCTGCTCACTGGATCTCCATGTACCAATCTGTCCCACATGCAGTTCCTCCATTTCAGAGCAGAGGGAACCCTATACGAGTTCTAAGCCATCCCATTCGGCCTGTCATCGGCCCCACAGGTCTTCAACAAATGCATTGCAGTGGTGGCAGCCCATCTCAGGCATTGAGGGGTCAGAGTGTAGCCTTACCTCGACGATTGGCTCGTGGCAGGTTCCACCTAGCAACAGGTGGAGAGGTCCAGGGACCTGGCCCTCCAGACCTGCTCTCAACTTGGCCTTCTGATCAACGAGGCCAAGTCGGAGCTCGTGCCATCTCAGGTGATATGCTTCATTGGGGCAGAGCTAGACTCTTGCCAAGCCAGAGCACGGCTCCCAGTGGACAGGGTGGAGGTTCTCTCCTCCTTTGCCCAATCATTTCTGGTTGAGCACTTGCACCCTGCCTGGGACTTTCTGCACCTTCTGGGTTACATGGCATCCTGCACCACCGTGGTCCATTGGGCCCAGTGGCATATGTGCCCCCTTCAATGGGAGCTGGCCGTCCAGTGGACTCGGCGCCTAGGTCATTTTGACCAGCTGATCACTGTGACCCAGAAGATGTGGGATGCTTTCCAGTGGGGACCGTCCTAGACAATCTGCAGAAAGGGATCACGTTTGTCCTCCGCGAGCCGACTGTTGTCCTCATGACCAGTGCCTCTCTCACTGGCTGGGGAGCCCACATGGGGAACAGGGCCCATGGGTTCTGGATCCCCTAGGAATCCCGATACCATATCAGCCTGTTGGAGCTCAGAGCGGTCAGACTGGCATTGTCAGCATTCGCTCAGCAGCTTCCGAGTCAAGTGGTTCAAGTCCAGATGGACAATGCCACAACCATGTACTACCTCAATAAGCAGGGTGGCACGCACTCCCGGCTGCTGTGCAGGGAATTGATCCGGATCTGGACACTCGTGAACTGACCGGAGGCGGATCTCCTAGCCATCCATGTGGCAGGAGCCTTGAATCAACTGGCAGATGCTCTTGGCCGCGTAGGCAAGACATCCTATGAATGGTCTCTCCATCCAGTGGTAGCTTACAGCCTGTTCTCCCACTGGGGCAAACTGATGGTGGACCTGTTTGCCTCCAGGGAAAACACCAAGCTGAAGCTGTTTCATGCCCACCCCCCCTCAGCAGGGATCGGTGCAGGGGATGCCTTCTCGAGGCTGTGGATCCCAGGCCTCTTTTACACCTTCCCTCCATTTCCCTTGATCAACAAGGTGTTACTCAAGGTGAACAGGGACAAGGCACAGGTGATCCTGATAGCCCCAGATTGGCCTCACCATTTCTAGTATCCAGATCTCCTCAGCCTCAGCAACAGGCTCCCGAGGTGTCTTCCAGCATGCCTGGACCTGATATCTGTCAATCAGGGGAAGGTATTCCATCTGGACCTTCAATCCCTGCACCTGACAGCCTGGTACCTGAGTGGCTAGAGTTCCAGGCTTTGGGCCTCTCTGAGGATGTACTCACAGTAGTGGAAGCATCCAGGAAGGAGTCAAGCAGAAAGTGCTATGCCTTCAAATGGAAAAGATTTTCCATTTGGTGTCAGGGCAAGGGCCTGGACCCTCTGTCCTGTGGCTAGCATTTTAGACTACCTTTGGTCTCTGCCCAAAGGGGGTCTTCGGTCTTTCCCTTAAGTCGTACCTGGCAGCCATCTCTGCTTATCGGGCGTCGGCCGGTCAGCAGACAGTGGCACAGAAGAAGGTGGTCTGGTGCTTTTTCACATATCCCCTCTGGTGCGTGAACTTCCACCTCTGTGGGATTTACTGCTGCTTTTGGCAAAACTCATGGGCAAGCCATTCGAACCAGTGCACAAGTGTGAGCTATCACACTTGTCATGGAAGACTGCCTTCCTGGTGGCTATCACATCCGCCAGAAGGACTGGGGAGCTCCAGGTGCTTTCGGTGGAGTCTTCTTATCTGGTCTTCCACAAGGACAAAGTTGTCCTGCGCCATCTGGAATTCCTCCCAAAGGTGGTGTCAGTTTCACCGTAATCAGATATTGACTCCGACCGTGTACTACCTGAACTACACCTCGGATGCCGAGTACAGGCTCCATACCTTGGACCTGAGACAAGCTCTCTCCTATTACAAGGAGAGAATGGTGGAAAATTCGAGGAGAGGTTCACCAGTTGTTTGTCACCTATGCTGAAGCCGCTTCTGGCAGACCTGCAGCAAAGTGAATGATTGGCAGATGGATTACATCTTGCATTGATCTCTGCTATAGGTTGGTGGGTAGGGAGCCTCCCATAGGGCTAAGGGCTCATTCCACCTTCCATACTGCTGCATCAGTGGCTGCTTCCAGGGACATCCCTATCCATGAAATCTGCCAGGCTGCTACCTGGAAAACCGCAAACACCTTCATCACCCATTACCACATCGACCTTGAGTCACTCTGGGATGCTGGTTTTGGGGCCTCAGTTCTCCAGTCTCTGTTCCCAAAGTAGGGGGTGTGCACCTTGCCTCCCACCTCCTGGAGAACTACTAGGAGTCTGCCAATAAGTGTGGATGAACAACATATCCACATCCCTAGAAAAACAGGTTACTCACCTGTAACAGTAGATCTTCTATGGAATGGTCTCTTGCAGTAAGTCATTACTTCTGGGAGTTCCCAATAGGTGGTGCTTCAGCACGGAAGTTTCTTCCAGCAGTCTCCACACCAGGGACCACCCACACGACCTTACTTCCTGGGCTGTACCTATAAAAGTAGGTGGTCCCTGGTAATCTCCATTCATTTTTCCACCAGCTTCAGCTCTGGCAGCATCGCTTCTATGGTAGTATACTAAGTGGATGGGGTGCCTGGACTTCATACGAGGCACCTAGCTCCTGTACTAGAGAAGACTGCTACAGAGTCCCATTCAATGACTAACAGGGAAGGAAACCCCTTCACCTAATGTCCAACCTGACTGCCTTTCAATGGTCATACCTCCGAAACAGACATCATCAAGAAGACGTTCATCATTGGGCATTCACCCCCGTCAATGACAGGCAACACTTCATCAAAAGAGCACCGACAGGCATTCACCCCCATCGACATGCAGGCTCTTCTTCATTAAAGGAACATTCCTCATCGACTGAGCTTCTTTCTTCAGCTCCCCGTCGATGAAGCTACCGTCACCATCGACGACGGAGGTCCTGCTACGTTTCCCCATCGACGGGAGGGCTCTACAAGACATCCTCATCGATGACACCACCTCCCCCGTCGACTGAGCACACACTGCATGCTCCATCATTGATGAGGCTATTTCCTCCATCAACGGAGCACACTCTTCATGCTCCATTGTCAACGGGACGTGCTTCACAGCCCCACTGTCGATGGGAGGCCTGACACCATCGACGGGCCATGCATTCACCATTTCATCGCCGACTACTGCATTTCCATCGTCGATGGGGAAGGTACTCACTATTCCATCGTTGATGGAGCATGTCCCACCGTCAACGGAGCATGTACTGCCTTCCTTATCGTCGACGGAGTGTCTTCCACCATTGACAGAGCATGCTTTTATTTACCCTTCATCTATAAAGACATAGTACATAATCGACGAGGCATGCTTCTCCTCCTCCTCTTCTGTTGACTGCTGCCACTGTCGACGGAGCAACCCCTACATTATAGAACAGCACCTTTACCCACATAATACAGTTATGAAGGATCCTTATTACAAGTTTACCATGGACTTGGATGAATACTTTCAACAACATGCATCAAAAGATACTACAGGGCTGCATCACTACAAAAGAAAGAATGATATGCTACAGAACACAGGGGCATACCAGCCTCATCTGCTCTCATGCATGGTGCTCACACATCATTTATCACAGACTGTGTCTCAGCCTCCATCGACACTGGCATGCACAGGGCTGGATTGCACCACCTGTCATGCCTCTTCCTGAATATTCAGGAGAATGAGTCCCCTTAGGATGTACCATCCGGCTGGGATGACTGACTAGTATAACATTCAGAAACACGATTACTGAAGCATGGAATTAACCCATATGGCCACTGTGGATTCTGTGGTCTTGCAGCTGCTCACGACTGCACTGTCATACCTGAACATACAAGTATTATAAACTGCGTTTGGTAAGCATCTCTTTTGGTGACCTTATAAATACAGTACCTGCACCCACTGAAAAAGATCAGGATGCAACATTACCGATGCTTCAGCTTGAGCCTCTGCTGTCAGTCTTTTCTACGCCGACAGACATGGCTCCGACTCTCAGGGCTAGCACCTGATATTCAACGGAATGTGGCTAATACCTCTTTTTAAGGCCACCATCTTGTGACCCTGGGGCTCCCAACGATGCTGGATAATCTATAAGCCTCTAAACCCATGACCGCCCCTCTGGCCAGCAGGGTGATTATTCTTCTCACTAAAGACTTCAACTAAACATGGCGGCCTTTTTTTCAACAGGCTCTATACATCTAGCCACATTTTCAGAAGTATCACTGCGAGACCATCACGACCATTCCATCGGGATGCCTCTTGGCCTGTTCTGCGCCAGTCTCCATGTCCCTCCCATGCACAGGTCCACCTACTACTGCTCACATGCTGAGACTCAATCTGTATATCCTGGTATGGATTATGTTCTGCTGCTGCTATAAGCAGCTTTCACTTGATCATGAACATAGATCACATAACCAAGGGTGAGCACCTATACACAGATTATAAGTATTAAAAAATTCTACGTGTCCTTTTTCTGCTTGGTCATGACAAAATATGTGTATACATACACATGTGTTTCTGTAATCTCAAGAATGAGACTTACTGCCCTATGATTTCGATTATATTGTTCATTATTCTAGTTTCTGTCTTCCAAGCAGTACGCATAATGGACTCATCATATTTACGCCCAACAAGGTTGCAGGCCCTCACATACCTGAGACCCCTTTGTAAGTAAGATTATTGATACAAGATGGAAATATCAAAATCACTCTATTATTTTACATGTTCTCTAAACCACCTGCAAGATTGCTGATAGCTCCTGATTCTAAGAATCACTGACTTCCTTTATGTCGCAGATACATTGTTTCATTTCGCAACATTATCTGCTACTTCTATATCCTATTTATACTAAATGGTTACATTTTCTACTGTCTGGGCTGACAGGACATGGTGAATACATACAACCTGTATTAACTGCAAGATTTGTCAAACTTGCTGATCCATGCTACTTAGACAACAAACTATGGGCAGGTTACAAACCTAATGATTTCTTACATTTTAAATCTCACATATGAGTTCTCATACTTCCTAAATCTGTAAGTATCCAGATTGTTTACATGTCTGTTCACCCAACAGTATCAACAAAGGGTCCATCATACTAACATTTCAGGTTTACGCCTTGAGAGGCGGTAGACCCTGGCGTACTTGGGAGCCCCGTGCAAAGGAGATTACTAACACATGATGGAACTGAATACATCACTCTGTTGCATTCTACATCTTTACCCTAAAACAGATACAATGTTGCCACTGACTCTAAGTGTCACTGTATTCCTTCATGAAATTGATACATTGTTTCAGAGAAAAAACCCTGTACTAAATTGCTACATTGTAGCACTACAAAATAACATTGTATTATTTGGGTTACTATCCAAGACTCAGAACCCAATAGATTTAACATAGACTGTTTTTTCCAGTGTATGCCACTGAAATTTATTAATTACTCCATTATATGGCTGACTTTCTTATGATCTATTACAGTATCTGATATGCCATATCCTAATTGGGTTAACATTCGCTTGAACTCATCTGATGATGCCAGCTAATAGCCAATCTGGCTTGTCTTTCAGCAACGATCCTATAATGAATGTTATAATGGATTACTTACAAAATCCCGTTTTTACATGCTGATACACTGTTCTCAGCCCCTTTCAGTCCTAAGACCACATTATGATGTAAGGCAGAACGCCATATATGGCCACCCTCTGCTCGATAACTGCTTGGGAATCTCCCAGAAGTAATGACTTACTGCAAGAGACCATTCTGTGGAAGATAGTTAGACAAAGATTTTTGCTGTAACAGTAGATCTTCTATGAATGTCTCTTGCAGTAAGCAGTTACCCACCCTCCAACCCCCTACCATTTTGCAACAGGAAAAACAATGTAGGGTTGGGAAGCTTTGGTACCTCAGTTCACCTTGGCCCCTTGCGTCCGAGCTGAAACCGGTGGGGAACTGAGATTACTAGGGACCACCCACTTTTATAGGTACAGCCCAGGAAGTGAGGTCGTGTGGGTGGTCCCTGGTGCGGAGGCTGCTGGAAGAAACTTCCGTGCTGGAGCGCCACCTATCGGGAACTCCCAGAAGTAATGACTTAACTGCAAGAGACATTCTTAGAAGATCTACTGTTACAGCAAAAGTCTTTGTGTAACTAACTTTCTAGGAGTGGTATATGTTGTTCATCCACACTAACCCACCTGACCTCCCCGGCTACAACGTACAAACCTGGCTTCCAGTGGGCAAAGATCTGGCATCATGGGGCGGAGCCAAGGGTTATACCACCTGGGTGGGTGGGGGGAGCCAGCTTGAAGACCTTCCGTTGAGAATTAAAGGGCAAAGGGACATGCCAATAAGTGTGGATGAACAACATATACCACTCCTAGAGCTATTGTTACTGGTGAGGTGAGTAACCTGTTTTTATTGGCAACAGTTTCCACTGGCAATTCCATCTCTTGACACTTGCTCTGCTCAGGGTATGATGCAGTGGATACTTCTGCTCGCATATTGGCCACAGGTGTTACGACACGCTTGGTTACGTGTATCAGGATTTACACCATATGTACAGCATAAAGTGGTAAATGCCCCTTTCAGTGGATCTAAACTTTATAGTCCAAGTACCCAAACACTTCTGGACGCTCTCCAGGCTTCAGTTTGGACCTTATTGTGATGTTATGTAACGTGTTTGTGCGTTTACTGCATTAAAAGGTCACCATTGTAAATGAGCATAAGCTCAGTGGTTATTCCTAAATAAACAACAAACAAACCTTGCGTACAGTACATGGCATGTATCATACCTCAGTCATCTTACCAGTGCCACTCCCAGTCCTCTCTTCAATCAGAGAAGCTGCAAACATAGAGGTACCTGCAGAGGCGGATTCCAGGGTCATTCTCAGCCATCTTCCAGGACCGCCAATCCTACCTCTAAGGACTCCCGCTCACACCCCCCCCAGGTGGAGCTGGTCAGCCCACTTCCCAGTGACCAACTGGGGCATTGCCCAGGCCTCCTTGACCAGGCCTCGGAAGTCGTGGGCCATTGCTTTGGCCTCCATTTAGAGGCCTAGCAAGTGATGACATCTGACAAGTGGGTGCTTAAGATCATAAGGATGGGGCACACACTGTAACTCACCTCAGTGTCTCCCCCTCATCCTCCACACTCGGTCCATTACCCATCCAACCATGTCCCCATTCTTCAAGTGGAACTTCAGGCACTTCTTCACAAGAATGCAGTCTATCCAGTTCCTCCTTCGGAGTACCATCAGGGATTTTACTCTCATTTTTTTCTGGTACCCAAACACACTGGGGATCTGTGGAAACTCTCGCAGCTGCACCCAAGATTGTAAAATTAGGCACAGTTGAGGTGAAGGATTTGGCACACTGCCAAAACCCAAGTGTTGTGGTGCAGGGATGGACGCAAGCCTTGCACCACGGTTGGAAAATCTGGCCTGTAGATTTTTATATAGATTGCAGTATGTGGAATACAAAATAAAGAAAAAAATGAATGCAAAATAAAGCTAAAGGAGAGCCCAAAAGGCTGATTTTATTTAAACTTTTTTTTAACCCAGAAGGCTGACTGAGTTGAAAAATGCCACTTTTTCCAGATGCATCCTGGGGACAAGATGGGAAAGAAAATCAGTAAAAACATGTTACAAAGAAAATTATGCAGATTATAAAGGAAACAAAAACTATTATGAACAGTATTATCCAGAAAGTCACTTGTCCCATATAAAAAATTACAAGATTATACTGGCTAGAACAAAAGTGTACTTGTGGCAATGAGGGTGTATTAATGATGTTCTACCACTTGTAACATTTCAGCCCGGAGTTGTTGCCCTGGTGATAGAACTTTAGCATGATAAAGTTCACTCTAATGTATGTTCATGCTCCCCCTGGCATATTTTTTTTTTTTCTTTGTTTTTCCCTCCTACTAGCCCTCCATCTCCAACCCTTCGGAGGCTCCTGGGAGTCATCCCTCTGCCAACCACCCAACCCATCACCAGCCCTGTGCCCCATGTAGCCGCGGGTGTACCCCGGGGCGGGGAATGAGGTGGGGCCCGTACACTTACTTGATTTAGTTGGGCAAGGCGGTCTGGGCTGGTGGTGACACATTGAGGGCATGCTCCAGGTGCCTCATATTCCCGTCGATGGAAGGCTTATTTCCTCTTTTTTTCACCCCTTGTGTGGTGAGCGCCCTGAAGTCAAGGCGCTATGCACAGACATCCACCACACATCACAGTCGCCCCCGCGAACAGGGCTTGCTGTACTCAGCCTCCGCCGGGTCTGGCAATTTGCAGGCATTGGGCCCTCCCTCCCCAAGAGAAGGCAAGCTGTCGTGGGATGCTCAGCCATTCTCCCCTGGCTGGCCCTCCAGTGACCAAGTCCGCTCCTGAACTCTGGGTTGCTGGCTGCAGCGGAAATCCAACTGTTAAAGCATGGGCCAGCTTTTGGCATTTTAATGGCAAATTGGTTTCCGCTGAAGAAATCAGTTGCCCAGTAGTTCTATTCCAATCGTAGTAGCCAGATTTTATTAGTTTATACAGTGATTTTATTTTTTCATAAAATCATGCATTAATTCAATACTTTGCTAGTTTAGCTTAGTTTTATTACATTTTGCGTCCCTCAAAATGAGAACTGTGGTTTGCATCATTTCATGGTTTGGGTTTCCGATATTTTAATTGTAAAAAAATAACTGCTGAAGTGGAGGACTCCCCAGAGGCTATTGCTGAGGAAGATTTTGGTTCCCCACCCAGAGTTAACGAACACTAATCTTCATCAAGGATATCTCCTCCATTGGACAGTACCTTTGAAACTGTAAGATGCTGGAGTCAGGACCACTTGGAAACTAGCTAATTGGGGGCTGCCCACAATGACATATAACGTTGGTGTCTGTATTATTGTGGGCGGCCCGATTGCTCCTCAATTCCTTCTTTCACCATCAACAACTCGTTAGACCTGCAGAGAAATGTTTCTTTATTATTTTATAACTTTCCTATTCTTTTTTCATGTCCTTTTATGCCCGCCCCCCATTAAAAGAACTTTTATTTAGGTTTGATACCTGTGGCTACAGGATCTATGAGGATGATGCTCACACAGTTTGTGTTTGCTGTTTGGGCCTGTCCCACAATGCCAGGGCTTGCAAGATCTGCCAGAGATTCAACCAGGCCACAAGAAGATGGCAAAAGAGGCTCTAGAAACTTTCATCGCCATTAACGCCATGAAAACTCAAGCCAAGACTGCAGGCTCCAAGCCGGCTTCTCCCTCTTACTAACATACTAAAATGCCAGCAGAATAGGCCTAACGGTCTTTCGTGTCTGCTCGTTTGGTCAGCCCCCACCCTGGGTGCTGACCTTGCTGTCCCCCTCGCCTTCTCTGGCTTCTCCCTTCCCAGTTCTGGATATTCTTGCTGCATTGGATTTTGCTTCCAGAACCCTTCCCCTGTACCTGTCCCACCCCCTCTTGAACCCCTCCACTGTCTCTGCCTCCACCAGCCCCCTAGGTAGTGCATTCCATGGCTCCACCACCCTCTCAGTGAAGTAGCACCTCCTCCTTTCTCCCCTGAATCTTCCCCCCTCCAGCTCTTGTTCAACTGCCTCCGAGAAGGATGCTTATCAGCATTCAATGACATTGTCACTGCCACAGTGGTTGAGGACTAGGGACAGAGACAAGGAAAAGCCATTTTCTAAGTCCTCCTCTTCCAGGCATCACCACAAGCATAAGGATAAAACTTGTTTCTCCAATGAGGTCGAGGTCTTCACTGAAGGAGGGTAAGTCCTTGTCATTGTCCGCTCTGGCAGTGATGGCTACACGTCCTCCCACTGACCGTTTTGGACATCAAGGTCTGGGTCTCTCTCTGACCCTGCCATACCAACTATGGACAGTATGCTGCCCCCCCCCCCCATCTTCAGGTTTCACCCCTTTGATGTTGGTTGTCCTGGGCCCTTTACAGGGTGCCATCGGCTCCTAGGTTGTGCTGGCATCATTCTCCAAACTATCTATATGCCTCCGCTGATAATGGCTATCCCATCAACTATACCCCACCCCACCCTTGCTTTGTCATCATTGACAGGATCTAGAAGCTCACCTGTCATTCCTCTGCAGCCACCACTGGCTTTGTCGATTTGCTTTCGTCATTCCAATGAAGGAGGTGGAATATAAACCTGATCACCTCAATATGGAGGAGGATTTGGAGGTTGATGAAAGGGATAATGATCCCTATGAGGAGGTTTGCCTTCCATCTCTACCCTCTCCTCATGCAGTGAGGACTCTGTAGTGTATACCCCTAGATCTCCTCCATAGGATCCCTCTTTTCAGACTTTACTCTGACAAATCCAAGATATCCTGGAATTTGAAACTGAGGATCACTCCACTAAGAACAATTTTAATGGAATTTTTTAAGGTTTCCACTGCCCCCTGCATTGTCATTCCTCCTGTATAATCCGGCCTTAGATCATGCTACCTTTGCTGCATTGCATAGGCCTAATGCCTTGCCTGTAGTGCCTGAGAAGGCTGATGAACAGTACCCTGCTCCATCTATCAAGCCTTGTTATGCTTTCCAGTCAAAACTGATTCTGTGGTTATAATGGTTGCTCATTAACATTCTAGAGACTCTAGACACATCAGCATTTTGCCTTCTGACAAAGAATCCAGGAGGCTGGATATTACAGGCAAACTGACTTATGCCTCTGCATCCTTAGACCTAAGAATTGCAAACTACCAGGCATGTATGATTAAATATTAGAATAGCCTGTGGAAATCTGCTGTGTCCACCATTTAGTCTCTGTCTGATGGTCCTGCCAAGGCTGACTTGCTTAAAGCTGCCTCAGCTGGTGTGGACACTGGAAGGCATCAGTTACGCTCTGCATATGACACTTCTGATGCCCCTGCCAGGACCGCTGCCTCTGGCATGTGCCTTTGGAGATATTCCTGTCTTTAGAGTTGCTGGATTTGCCACTGATGTACAACAGGCTGTGCTAAATGACCCTTTTAGAGACTTCAGGTTGTTTGGGAGTGAGATTAAAAATGCTCTTCGTGAGCTTCAGTCCTCCAGGATGACTTTAAGGCACTCCATTTTCTAACCTCTCAACCTGCCAGTGGGCGCAGTAGGGGTTTGTTTTGCAAGCTGACTGCCTGTGATGGTACTGCATTCTGTCAACGGCCTTGCACACAAGTCCGTGGTGTTGGGCCCCTCTTGGGTCCCCTCTCCCAAGTGCCTATGCCAAGGAACCCAAATGTGTTGGTCAAGACGACATCCCTGGTATCTTCTGACTCATGCTCTCTCCTCCAATGTTGCCTCCAGGGGTGCTTGTTTGCGGGGTGGATCATCATTCATCCATAAGTTAAGGGAGATTATGACAGAAATAATGGAAAAGGGGAATGCTTTGGAGTTGCTGTCAATCCTTTCAGGTCACCGTCCAGCTCATACTGGGTATTCATACTGGGTAGTGAACAGAAGGCATAAATGCCCATTAAATCTGTCCCCCTTGCATCAGTGGGTCTAACTTGTTCCTCCCTCCAGCAAAAAGTTATCTAGTCTGGTTTTAAATATATTTGTTACAACTTTCCACTGTTTCTTTAGGAAGACCATTCCAAACCCTGCCTGTTTGGTGTATAAAACAACGATATCTTCCTTTTTGTAACTACATTTTCCAGTTTTATTAGTTGTTTATGTCCTCTTAGACTATCAGGTTTACCCTGGATTTGTATAACTAGTTCTTCACATGAATCATCATCTTTTATAAATTTACACATCATTAGGAGGTCACCCCTGATCCTTTGTTGCTCTAAACGATATAGTCCCAATGTCTTTAACCTATTATCGTAGTCTAATCCCTTCATTCTACCTGTCATTTTTGTGACCCTGAGCTGTACTCCCTCGACCCTCGCCACCTCTCTCCTCAGGTAAGGGCTCCACAATGGAGAGACGTAGCCTAGATGAGGTCTAATAAATTATCTATATAAAGGAAGTAGGTTGCACATTTGCTTTATAAATGCTTGTTTGATATTACTCATGTAATTAGTTCTCTGTAGTAGTTTGGTACAGTGAACATTAAAACCAAGATCCTGGTCTATAAATACCCCAAAATCCTTTTCTGATTTGACCTTATTTAAAAAAAAAAAAAAAAAATCTCATTGTTCTCCGGGCCACCTGTCCCTTCTGCTAATGGAGGTTCAGTCATTTATAGACAAGTGGACCATTGATCCCATTCCTCCCCAAGAAAGAATCAAAGGGTTAAATTCCAGATATTTCCAAATTCCCAAGTGGCAGGAGATCTGCATCTTTTACTGGAACATAGAGACCCAAATCTGTTCTTCAACTACAAACTGTTTCAAATGGTGTCTCTTCAGGCTGTCACCCCCTTTACAAAAGGGGAACTGGTTTTATGCCCTGAACAAGAACTCCTTCATATCAAGATTCGTAAGTGCCACAGGCAGTACCTCCACTTTGTATTGGAAGGCAGCCATTATCCATTCCAGATCTTGCCTTTTGGTTTATCCTCAGTGCTGTGGCTACTTACCAAATGCTTAGCAGTTGTGGTAGCAGCCCTTTGGAGGGAAGGGCTTTGTCTTCTCTGTCTGGGTGACTGGCTCCTGAAGGCCCCCATCCATCAAAGTGATTCTGTAATCATTGTCGAGAGAGAGATAATTGTTTGAGGAACTGGACATCATGGTGAATTTGCCAAAATCCATAATTGTGCCTTGTCAGTGCCTCCAATATATTGGTGCGGTGCTGGACACTGTGGTGGGCAGTGCCTTCTTGCCAGCAGACAGGGCGGAGGCTCTCGTTGCCCGGGCTCAGCTGATGCACAGTCATTACATGTTAGCTTGGATGATGTTTCCTGGGGCTGATGGCTGCTGCCATCATTATGGTTCCCTTTACCCCTCTCCATATGCACATACCAAACTGAACTCTTAAAGCGGGATCAGTAGACGGGGGAGCTTGAAGAAATAAATGGTCCTAGTCACGTCCCCACCTCGCCGTGCTCTAATATGGTGGATGGACCCAGCAGGACCTGTTACAGGGTATTCAATTACCCCCCGACTCCCATGAAGATCTTCGCAAGCAGATACTTCATGTCCATCTGGGGTGACCGTCTCAGATCTCAGACTCAAGGTCCTGGACCGATCTGGAGTCAGATCTCCATATCAATGTGCTGGACATGGCGAGCTGATCTGCTTGGTCTCCAGGCTTTCCAGGAGCACCTCAGTTCTGGTCCCCTTGCTGTTTTGGACAGACAGTGTCAATGTCATGCACTACATAAATAAGCAAGGGGCACTCACTTCTCTCCACCACCAAATCCCCATGCAGAGAAGCAGTGAGAGTATGATACTGGGAAATATCTCACAGCCTTCATCTATCAGCCGTGTCTCTTCCGGGTGTCCAGAATGTCTTGGCAGACTTGCGAAGCAGGTCTCAGTCCCTGGTGCACTAATAGGAACTGCTAACCTCCATGGTAAATGACCTCTTCAAAAAATGGGGCTTCCAGATTGTGACCATTTTACATAGCCACACAATGCAAAACTGCCACATTTCTGCTCACTCGCTCCTGGGCATGGAGCTTTTTGGTGATATGCGTTGTCCCTGTCCTGGAAAGGGCGATTCCTTCACTCCTTTCCTCCAATCCCTCTCATGTACAAGGTTCTGCTCAAGCTGCAGGTAGCTCTCTTCTGGCCTTGCCAGATGGATTTGTTTTCCACTCTGCAGCATGTGGCAGTGGAGCATCCTGTTCAGCTCCCTCTTTTGTTGGGGTCTACTGTCGCAGGTTTAGGGAGTCCTCGTTCTATCTGGACCTGCGGTTCATGCATCTGTATGCATGGCTTCTGAAGACACATTACCCATTTTGTGGTTTCCCCCCAAAGTGGCTGAAGTCTTGCTTGCAGCTAGAAAACCAACTACAAGATGCACCTATACATAGATGCATAGAATTTGTCGGCAGATAAGGACCGCCTGACCCGTCTAGTCTGCCCATTTTTTCTACCTTTAACTTATGCTACAGACTGTAGTTGATCTGTGGTTTTCCTGCTATTCCCTTTTTCTAGTGTTCCCTCGTATCTCCCATGCATTTTTTAATTCCTCCACCATTTTGCCCCACCACCCTCTCTGTAAAGAAATACTTCCTCACATTACCCTCTTTTTTCCTCCCTCCAGCTTCATCTCATGTCCTCTAGTTCTTGTCCATCTTCTCTTCTGAAAGATGCTACCCTCCTGTACCTTATTACATACATACGAATCTGCCAGCAGAAATAGGCCTTATGGTCCATCAAGTCTGCTCAAGTGCACAGCTAGCACCCCTAGATCGCAGCTGCTCCACCCCCTCACACCCATCCTGCAATTTCTCATTACTGCTTAACCAGACACACACACACACCCGTGATATGTCCCATGCCATTTTGAAAGTGCCCCTCATCCTACCTGATACCGCTTCCAGTAGGACATTCCATTTCGAGACCACCATTTCAGTGAAATAATGTCTTCTCATCTCTCTCCTAAATCTGCCCCCCTCCAATCTTGGCCCATGTCCTCTTGTGTCCCTTTTCTTTCTCAGCCTAAATAGCCCATCTGTGCCCATTTTGTTGAACCCCTTCAGATACTTGAACGTTTTAATCATATCACCCCGATCCCTCCTCTCCTCCAGGGTGTACAAACTTAAATGTCTCAGTCTGTCCTCGTAGGGCTTGCCTTCCATCCCCTGTATCATTTTTGTCACCCTACGCTGCACTCCCTCTAGCAGCCTGATATCCTTCTTCAGATATGCTATCTACGTTAAAGACAAATTTTCTGCCTCCTGCTTATCCTCGGCATCTGTCGCCAGCGAATTCGAATGCCTAATTCTCAAAGTGGAAATTACACAGACTACTGCATTCTGCGTAATAGGATGCTACAGACCACTGTCTGCTGGCCTACAGCTTGTGTCCTATCTAAGTGACAAGTTGGGACAGGGGCTGCCAGAAACTATTTTAGAGACCTCAACTTTGACTGGCTCTCTAACACAGCTGCCCCATTGCATCCTTCTTCGATGAACATGGGCTGGTCAACTTATTACTGAACCAACATGCCCAACGTGAAGAACCCCAGTAAAGTACACTTTTGGATGTGCTAATGGTGAGCAAACCTCATCTCTTCTCCCACGCTGATGTCTTCTTCTCAGACACCAGCGACCATTGTTTTATTGCGGAGTAAGATCCACCAACAAACCAGCACCCATCAGCAAGTTCTCATGAAGAGATCCAGGCGCAACTTCAATGAACATGCCTACCTAAACGAGCTTTAAGTACTCCCCTGAGTGGCAAGATTTCTACCTGGCCAAAACGACTACGCCAGCTTACAATATCTTCCACAACATTCTATCAAGGGCCCTTAATAAGTATGCCCCTTTATTAAAGTTCGAACTAGGACCAAAACCTGTAAATGGTTCACCCCTCAGATCAAGTCCTTGCTTCTAGAAAGAGATGAGCTCTGGAAAAAAGCACGCAGACTGAACACTGCAGAGGATTGGAACCAGTTCAGGAGACTACGAAATTTATGTACCAAAACAATCAGAGAATCGAAGACCACCTTCTTCAAATCCGAACTCGACTCTGCCACAAAGAGCCCAATCAAGCTCTGGAACACAGTGATCTGCTAGGCCACTCCCCAGGAAATTCACTCCCGACCAAGATTACCTCTGGCAAATTGACTATAACCGAAAAGATGGATATACTTGACGCATTCAATAACCACTTTGCTACTGCAGGCATGGCATTTGATAACTCCCCTGCAAACATACTTCGCTCCCAGACTGCCAGCCAACTGCCTGAAACTCCGATAGCTTCGCACCTTTCTCACTTCAACCTGCCACACTGAAAGAGGTAGAGGACCTCTTGCTTCAGTTGGATACTAGAAAAAGTGCTGGGCCGACTCCCATGACCCTTACTTCCTAAAAATTGCCTACCACGTACTAGCGATGCCGTCACCCACCTTTTAACTTATCCCTGTCTCAGGGCACCTTACCACCTATATGGAAGACAGCCATGTCATACCACTGTTCAAATCAGGTGACCGTGGCGATCTCAATAACTACAGGCCAATTTCCCTCCTTCGGTCCTGTCCAAGCTCCTAGAAAATTGTAAATGCACAGCTGAGGACTCACCTTGAGTCTAGGGAACTGCTAAATCCTATGCAGTCCGGATTCAGAGCTAAACATAGCACTATCTCAGCCCTTGCCAAAGTTACTAACAACTGGCAGCTAATCTTGAGAGCAAAACTTTATTTGTGCTGTTTTCCTTGATCTAAGCAAGGCTTCGACACAGTCGACCATAGTCTGCTCCTCTCCGCCCTTCAAACCATAGGTGTGGACCCCTCCTCTCTGCGTTGGTTCACTGACTATCTTACAGGCGCCTTCAACAAGTTAAAGCCAAAGGAGGCCTGTCCCCTTAAAAACTCTGCAAGAGGGTACCTCAAGGTTCTATATTAGGGCCCTACTTTTTGCAATCTACATTAATAACATCGACTACTGTATAAAAGAAGCCAACATCCATCTGTTTGCAGATGATACAGTTCTCTATGAGTCGCCCAACACCTGAAGCTGCCTGCAATGACCTACAGTCAGAATTCAACCTTTGCAAAGCCAAAAACTAAAGCGATGGTCTCTCTCCTTTTATCCGTACAGCTAACCCTGTGTCCAGTGGGACAGTTCCCCAAATTACCACAGTTCTAGGTGAAAAACTAGAATTTGTTACAAAATTCAAGTATCTGGGAGTTTGGATAGACCAAAGACTCTCCTTCATTGAACATATCGAGGACTTGCTAAAACGTCTTCGGCAAAGGCTTGGACTGTTTTTTAGAATCAGCCAATTTCTCACCAGAGATGCCAAGAAACAACTGGTCCAATCCATTTTCCTATCATTGGTTGATTACGCTGACTTCCTCTACAGCCAATGCCCCAACTCTTACATGGCTAAACTGTACACACTCTACCATCGAGCACTGAGGTTTATAACGGGACTCCCCTTCGACACACATCACTGCACCCTATATGCGGCAGTGGGATGGACATCACTAAAGTTCAGGCGCCACAGAAACGCTGCTCTCTCGACCTATAGAGCCATCTCTAATAAGCTGCCTTATTATATCTCCTGCTGTCTTCCCCTGAGTATAATTGGGAAATACGCATTAAGAAGTTACTCAGCTATTACACTTAAAGTACCCAAAGCAAAATCCCGCTTCGGCAGGGCAGCCATAAGCTTCGTGCTACCTACCTTATGGAACGATCTACAAAAAACCCTCAAATTAAGCACTCTAATCGGTATAAATGCTTTCAAGATGCTTTATTTCCATACAATCAGAGAAGTATGTAACTGCTTCACCCACTCAGACCCAGTACTGGTATATAGCCACGCCTAGACCCAATTTTAAGTACTGACCCCCCCAGCTTGCTCCTCACCAGCCTAATTGTTCTCTCTCTTATCCCCCTGTCTTATCAACACTAGGCCCATCCATCCCCTTATTCTTCCTTTCCCAACCTCGGATAGGAGCTCACTACCCTGGGTTGTGACATCCTACCATGCCCGTACTTTATAAGCATTCAATCCGGGGCTCCACACATCTCCTTTTCTCCATCCACCTTCTACTTCCAGCTTTACCAACTCCTTTCTGTGCACCGTGCCCTCCTAGCCTTTCTCCCTACTCCCTCCTCTTCCCCTACCTTCACCTCTACCCGGTGTATATTTTATTTTATTTTTTCTTCTGTTACTTCCTCCTGCAACCTTAGATAACCTGCTTTATCTTCCTATAGACACTTCTATGTATGTAAATACTGTAATCTCTACAATATCTGTATAATTCTATGTACATATGAACTTCTTTTTCTTCCTCTCTGTAAAGAGTATTATCTGTATTGCCTTGTAAATACCTGTGTTGACCTGTATATACAATTGTTCATGCTCCACCCAGGTCCATCTTGCAAATGAGCTTCTGCTCAACGATGAACGCCTGGTTAAATAAAGACTTGATTGATTGATTGATTGATATGGTATTCCCTTTAAGGTATTTATGCATCTCCATCATGTTCCCCCCTTTCTCTTCGGATCTCCAGAGAATACATATATATGGGCAGACTGGATGGGCCTTGCGGTCCTTATTTGCTGTCAACTTCTAAGTTTCTGTGTTTCTATATTGAGGTCTTTCAGCCTCTCCTGTTATGACTTCTGGTGCAGCCCCTATACCATTTTTGTAGCCCTTCTTTGGACTGCCTCTACTCTGTCCTTCCTGAGATGTGGCCTCCAAAACTGGACACTGTACTCCAGATGAGGTCTCGTTAATGATTTGTATAGTGGCATCACCACCTCCTTTTTTCTGCTTGTGATGCCTCTCCCTGTGCACCCCAACATCCCGCTGGCCCTTCTAACTGCTTCTCACACTGTCTGGTGACCTTTAGGTCCTTGGATATAATTATTCCTAGATCCCTCCTGTTTGGTGGCAGACAGTATTCCAAATTGAGTACTCTTCTCTTGGGTTCCTGTGACTAATGAATAATTTTGCACCACTTTGCATTGAATCTCAACTGCCATGCATTTGTCCAATCCTCTAGCTTGCCCAGATCCCTTCTAATTCTTTCCACACACCCCACCCCCGGTTTGTCTACCCTATTGCAGATCTTTGTGTCATCTGCAAGAGTCGCATCTGCCCCTCTGCAGTGTCACTGTTGAAGACATTACAGAGGACTGGGCCTAGCACTGTTCCCTGAGGCACCCCACTGGTCAACTCCCTTTCAAGAGACTGAACTACGTTTACTACCACCCTTTTTGTCCTACTGCTCAGCCAATTTCTAACCCAGTTAACCACCTCGGATCTGACTCCCAGGCTACAAAATTCTGTTTACTAGCCTTTTATGTAGGACAGTATTGAAGGCCTTGCTAAAATCCAAATATGCCACATCTACCACCCCTCCCTGATCAATCTCCCTCGTCACCCAGTGTAAGAAATCGATCAGGTTTGTTTGGAAAGACCTGCCTGCCGTGAAACCATGCTGTCTCGGATCTGCTGTCCGCTGGATTAAAGGTATGTCACAATCCTTTCCTTGAGCAATGATTCCATCAGTTTTCCTACCACTGAGGTTAGGCTTACTGGCTGATAGTTACCAGCCTCCTCCTTTCTTCCACTCCCATAAGAGGGACAACATTTGCCCTCTTCCAGTCTGCTGGAACCACACTCGTTTCTAATGATTTGTTGAACAAGGCTGTCAGTGCTCCTGCTAGCTCCTTTCTTAGTTCCTTTATAATTCTGGGGTGTATTCCATCCAGCCCCATTGCTTTATCTATTTTCAGGTTTTCTAATTCCTTTAGGAGTCACTCTACTGTGAACGGACTGGTATCTACGCTCCTCCACTTGGTACTCCTTACACCTAGCTGTGGTCCCTCCCCGTCCCCTCCTACAGTGAACACTGAACAAAAATATTTACTCAGGATTTCTGCTTTTTCCTGGTCCCCATCTGCTGAACCCCTTCCTTCCCTTTTTAGTCTCACAATCCCACCCCTGTTTTTTCTTCTCTCTAATGTATCTAAAAATGGTCTTGCCTCCTTTTTTAATTGCTTTGGCTATTTTTTCCTCTGTCTGTGCCTTGGCCTTTCTGACTGCTTTTCCCGCCTCCTTTAGCTTTTCCAGATACATTCCTCTATCTTCCTCCCTCTGTGTTTATTTGTATTTTCTGAATGCTGTCTTTTTTCCCCCCTCACCCTCCTTGCCACCTCCTGTGAGAACCAGAGTGGCTTTTTCTTTCTTTGTTTTACTTATTTGCCCAGTGCAAAGGCTGGTGGCTTCCTTTGTCTTCCTTAAGATGTGTCCATTGTTCATCTACATCCCCGTTTCACTTTCTAACCCCTAGGGCTTTCTTCAAATATACCTCTATCTTTGCAAAATCGACCCTTATGAAATCCATAACCCTTGCCTTTGTGTGGCTGGATTCCTCTACTATCCTCACTTTAAACCATAACGTACTGTGATCAGTGGACCCCAAGTGACTCCCCACTTCTACATCCATCACCCTTTCACCGTTGGTGAGCACCAGGTCCAATATTGCCCCCCTCGTGGGTGTGTTCTTCCACTAGCTGCCTGAGTCCCCTCACCCTGAAGAGCTTCCAAAATGCTTCTGCTCCTTGCTGTGGCTGCAGTAGGGGTGCTCCAGTTGACATCTGGCAAATTGAAGTCTCCAATCAGCAATAGCTCCCCTTTTGCTGCAGTTTCATGGATTATTTCCACTAGCACATTGTCCAACTCCTCCCGCTGTGCTGGAGATTTGTAGATCACACCTACTGGAATGGCAGTACCATTCCCCATTTCCAGCATGACCCACAGTGCCACCTGTTATTTGAAATAGAAGCGCGTCTCCATATGGTGTGCTTCCCATTCAGTGGGCACATTTATGCATCTTGTGAATACTGTACTGGACTACCTTCCATCCCTCTTGTTACTCTGGTTTTAGTGCTCGTCCATTAAGGTGCACTTGGCTGCCATTTCGGCCTTCCATATCCCAACTAGAGGTGCTCACACGTTTTTAAAGGGTAGTCTGCACATGCATCCCCAGTTTGTAAACCTGTTCTGCCTTGGCACTTCAATTTCATTTTTGAAAAATTGACACTTGGCTCTGTTTGAGCCTGCTACAGCCTGTGAAATGAGTTTCCTGTCATAGAAAACACTGTTTTTGGTCAGCATGACTTCAGTTCATAAGATTTCCGAGCTTCAGGCTCTGATGCATTAATCTCCTTATTTTGTTTCCCATGAAGACAAGATGTCTTTGTGGACCAGTCCTCAATTTCTACCAAAGGTGGTGTCTGATTTTTACATTATAAGTGGCAAGAAAGAATCCTGGCTTCTGATTGGTCAGTTGGCCATCACAGCAGGGATGTTATCCTGGTGCAACATCCCAGCTCATTTTTTTGTTGCTTTTCCTTTGTTTGCCTCTTCTCTTAAGAAACGAAAATATTTTTCCAGACTAACAAAAACATTCTTTAAAATATTTTTTTTATTCTGTATATAACAAAACATTGTATAATGGGAATAATGCCCTCCAGGGTGGGTGTTATGCTGGGATAACATCCTACCTTGGGTGATTGGGCCCGAGGTCGCAGTCCGACGGCATCCAACACCTGAGAATATTGGGCATTATTCCTTTATTGAATTAGACCATACAACTTCCTGTGTATTATCCAGAATATGCTAACAAAGGCGAGACATTGCTGCATACATGTGATGTACATAGAACACTACATTTCTGTCTTGATCCCATAAAGAACTGCAGACAGTCCATGCAGCTTTTTTGTTTTGTTCTGTCTCCTCAGCAGAAGGTTCCTGTGGCAGCTTCCTCTCCATCTGGAACTGCTGATGAGACGAGGGAGAATGGTCCAACACCTGGACTTTCAGGCCCTGCCCTTCTCAACCTACCACATAAGTGGCTGGAATTCTAGGCTTTGGGCCGTTCTAAAGATGTCTCGGTGTCGTACAGGCATCGTATGCAGAGTGTACTCATTGAACATACATGTTTCAAGTGGAAGAAGTTCTCACTGGTGTGCCAACAAGGAGATTGATCCCATTGCCTGTCCAGTGGCTCAGATTCCCAACTACCTTTGGTCCCAGTCTGTTGGGGTTATGAGCTGTGACCCTTAAGGCGTATGTGACTGCCATCTCTGTATACTGTTGTGAGCCAGAATAATGATAGCGGCACAGGAGAGGGTGGTCATGTGGTTTTTCAAAGGCCTAGACCACTTCAGTGTGGGAATCGTTGCCTCTGTAGGACCTACTGACTTGTGCTTGCTACGCTGATGGGTAAACCATTAAAGATGATCTACAAGTGTGAGATGTCACTTGTGGAAGACTGCAGTTTTCTTGTTCTTACCTTCACTAAGGAGAGTGAGCTGCATGCACTCCGTCGAGTCCTCCTATGTCCCCACACAAAGTTCCTGGTCAAGGTGGTTCTTGGAGTTTCACCTTAGCCAAGCCCAGTCTACTTTCTGAAGCCTAAATTGGATGCCAAGTGTACGCTCTATACATTAGATGTACACTGGGCACAACTTTATTATAAGGAACACATGGCAGGGGTTTACAGCGAGGCTCGCCAGCTGTTCATGACTACTTTGAAGCCACTCTGGTCAGATTTGCAACAAAGCATTTTTGCCAAGTGGGGTGCTCACTTGCCCCCTTCTCCCAGAGAACTGCTAGGAGTCTGCTTAAGTGTGGATGGCATTTTATGTAGGTTGTTCCCAAGCTGTGATTGTTATTTTAACTCAAGAAAGAGAACTGCAGGTATTCTAAACCACAGTACATTTAGCACAGTTTCAGAATTGCATCTCCTTTTAAATCCTTGGGTTACCAAATGCTAAAGCAGACATTCTTATTCTTGTTGGCAGTGATTCCAGCAACAGATCTGTCTGAACAGATTTCCATAGCAGGCACTGAAGCCTCTGGCACTGGAAACATGAAGTTCATGTTGAATGGGGCCCTCACCATTGGCACCATGGATGGAGCTAACGTGGAGATGGCAGAGGAAGCTGGAGAGGAAAATTTGTTCATTTTTGGCATGAGGGTGAAGGATGTTGAAGAGATGGACAAAAAAGGGTAAGATTGGTTGACTTTATTTGAAAACTGTATACAAAAATAGGAGCTGTCTAGCAGCTTTAATTAAATGGTGCAAGTCTTATGCTATATCCAGTGTGCTTTATTTTTAAAATTAGAACTCTTGCCATTAGGGTAGCATAGTGCCACCTGGAAAACCTGGGTTCGAGTCCCTGGTGATATGATTTGTAGCCTAGGACCAATGTAGCCCAAGCAAATTAGTCTGCCCAGTACTTAGTCAACTGATACCAGCCGGCTAAGAAGTAACTTTAGTTTAGATTGCAAAGGAATCCAGTTGCTAACCTGGAGTCCATTTGGAAATGGGTTTGGGGGGGAGGGGCATAACCTGTAGAAAATCAGTAATTTAAAAGAATCCTTTTGCATTTTAGTTACAACGCTCAAGAATATTATGACAAGCTTCCAGAACTGAAACAAGTTATTGATCAGATCTGTAGTGGATACTTCTCTCCAGAGCAACCTGACCTTTTCAAAGATATCACCAATATGCTCTTCTACAATGACAGGTAAGCAGCAAGGACACCATTCAGATGTCCTTCAGAACTAAGAAAGTACTCTTAAGATAATGGCATTTCTGCTTTGGAGTGTGCACACCTTTGCTGTGAGTATAACAAATTAGGCTAGCAATATAAACTCACCATGTGTTGAACAGCTTTAGGGACAGGGGATCCTCCATGCCTCATCCGTATCCCAAGGGAGCTGCCCTATAGCAGGGGACAGGTAGCTAAGGGTCCAGATGACCATACACCTCACCTTCAGGCAATTCTTTGTAATAAGCAGTCCAGTTTGCTCTTGCATTCCTCTGAAACGGAGTTCTGGCCCGCATTGGACAAGAAACAGAATCCACATGCTGGCTCTCGGTTTACAATTTACACAATAAAAGCACAAAGAACTGACTTGTACTGGGGCCAGAGTTACTGATTCCAAGACCAACAGATGCCTCAGTGCTTCTGTCATTAGATCTTAGTCAGTGACAGTAAACAGGTTCTTGTGTAGTAACACCAATATATTGGACAGTCTTATTTTTTATTTATTTTTTTAACACAAAAGTAAACAGAGCAGTAATATGTTTTTTGTTTTTTTTTTAAACTAGAAACAATTAGGCCAAAGGGGGCTAAAAGTGCCCCTTTAAACATTGTTTCAAAGGGGAACCATGCAAGCCCAGCTTGATGATCCTTACAACTCTTCATGCAGAAAAACCAAGTTTGCTTTGCAGACAGAACTCACATCCTGGGTTGGAGGAGCCCTTGATGTGCTATGTAGGTAGTACATGGAGAAGATAATCTCTCATCTCACTTTGGTAGCACTTCATTCAAGCAGAGGTGCAGGAGTGGCATAAGAGCATTGTGGGTAGCCACATGATGTCGGCACTTAGGCTACCAGTGTGTAAATCTTGTGGTCTGCCGGGGCTGGGGGACAGTGCCACTTTTGACTCCGGCACAGCAACTGGTGTTGTCTCTGACTTCAGTGCCGTACCCGGCTTCGGTGTGCTCGCAGTGCTGAGGCTGGAGCCGTTTGCAGCCCAGGAACGGGCAGGGGTCGGAGAGTGGTCTGGCACCGAACCTCTTTATCCAGTTCCTTGGAGGAGGACTCTGGGTCGGATTCAGATTGGCTTCTGGACTCTTTGGAGTCCTCTGACCCCTCCGTGTCCACCACTTCGGCCCCCACTCAGCCTCCCTCTGTGGGGTGGACAATTCCTATTGATTCTGGGGTCAGTGGCACTGACCAGTCAACAGTGGTCCAGGTGGCAGCTGCTGTGCAGTCCAGAGTTTGGGGTTGTCTGTTCCTTCTGCTGTGACACCCCCTTCCTTGGTGTGCCTGGACAGTCCAAGTTTGGGACAGCTCTGGGCACCCCAGGAGGGGGAAGGTGCTGCACCCTGGGTGGACTCTTCAGAGTCCGTCCAGTGTTGCCAGCTGCCTAGTCTGGTGGTATTGAGGCAGAGGGCTCTTTCGGAGTCCTAGGGGTCGAGGGGCCTGGATTCAGTACAACGGTCTCTCCCTGGGACCCGTTCAGGTTTTGGGGAGGAGTCATAGTGCAGATCCTCTCCCTTCCATTTCTCTTTCCTTGAGAGAGACCTCTACTTTGGATCCAGGAACTGCCCTTATAGACTTGCACTGTCCCAGTCACCTCATAGGGGAGATTCTTCCCTTGGGCATAGCTGCAGTAGTTCCGACCTGGTTGAATGGCTGCTGGGGCCCCAGGGTCTCCCAAGCCTCCACTAGGCCCCCCTGCCCGGGCAGAAGACGTTCTCTTCCTGCGAGGAGTTTGTTCCCCATTCCTCTGTCTCTATCCCCTTGTCTTCCAGGTATTCCCAGTCCTGGGGGTCTCTGACCTGGGACCAATTTAGGGGCTCAACTGCGCATTTCCCATCTTACATTAGGGCCATGGACTAGCAGGTGTTCTACCACGCTCCCGCGCAATCTGACCCTAAATCACCAGACTCGTCTATCTCCTCATCCCCCTCTTCAGGGGGAGAGGAACTTTCTGTCCACATTTCCCCTTCGTCTGATCTCTCTACATGTTGGCGCTTCCTCGCGAGGATGATGGACGAGCTCCATATTACCCCTTCTTCAAAAAGCAGTCCTGAGCATGTGACACGCACCTTCCTAGGCGAGTACAGTGTGGCCAGCCTGGTGGTTCCCACCTGGTCTGTCCCCTTCTGGAAAGTGTCATTTCAGCTCTGGCACAGTTTCAGCCCCAAGGGATGTGTTAGCAGTATTGTGCTCCCCCAGAGTCTCCAGGATACATGCCTTACCCCCTTTTGGGTTTGACGCAGCTGGACGCTCCTCCTGGGCTTCGCACCCCTCACCGTGACTGGCCCCCAGACTCAGACTCTGCGGATTTTTATTTCTGGGGGCCGAGGACCTTCTACTCAGCATGGATTCTTATGTCCATTGCCTCACATCAGGCCCACTATGCATTCTATGAAAGGTAATGCACCTGGGAAACAAAAACCCAGGGGAAGAGTACACAATGGGGGGTGAGATACTAACAACAACAAAAATGGAAAGGGACCTGGGGGTAGTCATATCAGATGACCTAAAGGTGGGCAAGTAATGTGAGAGGGCAGCAAGGAGGGCTTGGGGGATACTGGGATGCATTGGGAGAGGCATCACCAGTAGAAAACAGGAAGTTGTTATCCCTCTGTACAGACAGCTGGTGAGACCCCATCTGAGGTATGCGTGCAGTTCTGGAGACCCAATCTCCTAAGAGACATAGACAGGATGGAAGCTGTCCAGAGGAGGGTAACTAAAATGGTGCAGGGTCTGCACAGAAGACATATGAAGAGAGACTTAAGGAGCTTAATATGTATAGCCTCGAGGAAAGGAGGGAGGGGGACATGATAGAAATTTTCAAGTACTTCAAGGGAATCAACAAAGTCCAAGAGGGTAGCATCTTTCAAAAAAAGAGGTGTACAAGAACAAGGGGGCACAATTTGAAGATGGGGGGGTGGCTCAGAGGTAATTTAAGGAAGTATTTTTTTCACAGAGAGGGTTGTGGATGCATGGAACGGCTTTCCGGAGGAGGTTGTGGAGTCAAAAACAGTGGTGGAATTCACACATGCATGGGACAGTCATAAGGCAATTCTAGGGGGTGGGAGTAGGAAGAAGTAGGCTGCTGGTTAACTAGGATCTGCAGCTTATCCATTAGGTAGGAAAATGGGCAGACTGGGTGGGCCAAGCGGTCCTTATCTGCAGTCAAATTCTATGTTTCTATGTTTAAAGTATGGCAAGGCAGCACCAATTAGACGTAGGGTGGAAGAAGTGTAGTAGAATGATGTCACTGGCTCTCCGTGTCTCGATGGACCACCTGCTTCTGCCTGGAGCTCCCATGCCAGATCTGTGTACAGGGGGCATATCTGCTATGGGGGCAGTCTGCAGTGGTGCAAAGGGGCAATATCCAGAGGGCCCCCTGTGGATGACAACTGGTGGTGTTGGGATGGAGGTTGGTTCGAATAATGGAGGTAAGCAGCACAACCTGTGGAGAGGAGATGATATAAATCAAAAAAAGATTGGGAGCTATGTAAAACTAGCACTATGGATATAATGAATCTCACATGATCTGGCCATGCATCCTACTGGCCATGCACTCCTAACAGTACAACGCCTATCGAGTATATCCCTTTCTGTACATTACCTATTGATTCTGATTAGCCAGTGTTTTCTCCTGTTTATAATTTACTTATTTTTCTGGACAGGTTTAAGGTCTTTGCTGATTTTGAAGATTATGTCAAAGCCCAGGAGAAAGTGAGCCAGCTGTACAAGGTAGGAGTATTAAGTGGAATTTCTGTGCTGCCGGTGGCTTGTAAATTTTTCCATTCATTTTACTTTTGCAAGGTAAGACTTAACGTAGGCCCTGAGTACAAGCTTCAGAAAGCAGTTTGTGGTAACCCGTATTTCTCAACACATCCTGTGCTGATGGCTCATAATATATTTTCGTTTACTTGTTTTAGTGCTGCTTGTTTTAACAAACTTAACAGCCCAGTGGCAGCACTTTCCCTAATGAGTAGAATGCCCAAGTTTGTGTTTCACAGTGGACTGGCAGAACGATAGTCACAGAAGTGAAGGACTCTGAATCCAGGGAACTGTCTGCCTGGTGCTTGCCTGGAACTACCTTGGTGTTGGCTGCAGTGACTGCTACATCTAGTTAATCATCCCAGTCAAGAGGTTGACAGTCACAGTGTCACTTGTCAGGTGATAAAGGATTAATATTGACTGTGGGTTGTGGTAAGGCCCTAGATTGAAGCGGAATAGAAAAAGTAAATTGGAAAACAGACTTGGTTACTTACTTTGGACAACAAGATGCACAAATTAGGTGATTTGATACATTTTACTGGATCATCAAACAATAGGCTGAAATATCAATTACTTATTACTTATTATGGTCACTCGGCTAAGCTTTCAGCCCTGTTTCATAAAATATGTATGTAACCATATAAAACAATGCAAGACTGGCTCAGATTTCTTGCTTCACAGCCTACTGTATAAAAAGTTCTAGATAATTACGAATAACGTTTGACGCACCCTTTTTGCATATAAAAATAGATTTCCTTTTTGCTTGTACAGTATAATTACTAATAACTGTTGCATAGATATAAAACATTGTAAATGCTATAAAAAGCAGCATAAATGCAAATAACTTGCAGTGAAATAAAAATAAACAAGAACAAAAGCACAGAGCTTGCCGTTTTCGTAACTTTTGTAAACAGTAAAACTGTTCTTGCATAAACTTTAGAAGTCCCTTGTTATGGTAATTTCAAATAATCTAGTTGCATAAGCCATCTAAGCTGTTTTTCTTGCATAAAGATTTCAAACGGCTGGCCCGGTGGCACTGATGGCTGAGGCGCTGGATGCCACATCGGTGACCTGGGTTTGGGAATGGACTCAGGACACTGGGGGTCAGCAGGGGATGGAGAGGACTGAGTGTCCGGAGGACTGCTGTCCTCTCTTCTCCTGGGGAGGGTTGGGGAGCTTGCCTCGCTCTGTAGCAACCTTCGGTGGAGACTGGGAGCACTGCAGAGCAGCGCTGCACAGGGGATAAGAAAACCAGGGAAAATGGTGTCTCAGCCAACCAGATGATGGCCGCCCAGACCTTCACCACCACGGAGCCCCTGGACAGCCGGGACTGACCTCAGCAGCACCCAGGGCCAAGAAAGGTAAGCTGCAAGGCACATTCTCTCCGGAAGGAGTGGACCCATCCGACAAAGGGATACATCGGGTTACCCTAAGAGTGGCTGTTATGTGAGGCGGGAGTTGGCAACAGGGGTTCTTGGGAGAGGTGAGAGTGTCCCAGGCAGCCCAAACGAGAGGCCGGACAAAACGACAAGGTGGATAAACAGATAATGCAAAAAAAATAAAGATTTCAAACAGCTTTGTCTTATTAGCATTTCAAAACTTCTCTTGGTAACTTATTCAAATACTTTTTCTTAGGCAACAATGTTTATAGTGTATATCCTCATTTAGATTTATGTTTTCCCTATATACCCAAGTTATAGTGGTCCGATAAAAGGTATCAAATCACCTAATTTGTGCATCTTGTTGTGCAAGGACCAATACGGCAACTAACCTTTTTTTTATTTTGGACAGTGTTGAAATTATCTAAAATAGACCCAAATGTACAAAAAAGGATTTAAAAAAAATTGTGATGGTGTCCCCTAATGACACATCTGGTAGGAATTGACAGAGCAACATGAAACTCCAGTGGTATTTTTTTTACATTGCGTTTATTTTCAGCTAGCCAGTTTGGCCACCAGTCTAAAAACTAACTAGCCAAAACATACTTCACAGTAGTTTAAAATTCCACTAATTTTTCAAGAACCCATCTCCTCCACAGTGCTACACTCATTAATCTTAGAGCCGGAGGCAGTAAGACCCAGTGGAAGTGAAATATTTGAGCTGGGAATGCGACCTTGCAGTGCCACCGACTTCCTCAGTGGCATTTTCCACCGCCATGGAGAGTGCATCTCAGTGAGAACAATAAACTTTGGATTTGTCCATTTAGGCCTCACATATAGAGATCTTCATCAAGGATCTGTCCTCCAATGGTCCAGTAAGCCTTCGGCATCAGGGTCACTCAGACTTTTGTTAGCTAGGAGCCACCTACAATGATGAGTGTTATTGCCACCTACAGTATATAACGTGGGTGGCCCCTCAACTTATAACATCTTCCCATAATCAGTCTTCTACATTAAATCCACTGATGGGTCTAGGCCAGATGCACTAGAATGTCGAGTGAGCAAATCTTTTGGTCAAGAGGCCAACAGTGGCTTCTGGCTATGGCACATGCATAACACACTGTGGTGCCACATGCCTACCAGAAACAGTTGCTGGTTCCCTCACTTACCTCTGGTCTTACTCTTCCCGCCATCAAGTGCACACCGCAGGAGTATGTCACTATCACGGTTCAATCACTTCACTATCCTTCAAAGTTTTTTCTTGTTTTCCAACATGCCTGGTTTGTTGAAAAGAGACTGGTGGGTAGGGGCTGTAGAGAGCCACACTCATGACTGGATGAGTTTTTGATCAGCTCCACATTGGGTCTTTTAAAACTCTACTTTTTGCAGCAGAGAGGTGGCACAGATTGTCTTTTACTACCCCATTCAATAGTTTATATTATAACGATCCATCAGATACCAAACTTATTATGGGTTGACTGAAAAATCAGCCTGGAGGGCCAGGACAAAAAACTAAGTAGCAGCAGTCTTCCCAGCAGGGATTAGAAGATTTGACTGGCTCTGCAGGCCCCAGTGGAGGGTGGAAGGAGATTGTCCTCCCTGGGATACTGTCTTAAAAGCAGTCTGGTATGTGGACCATAAAATTGAAAAGGTCCTCGACAGGCTACGTGCCCAGGACACTAAGATTGATGGTGCAGTGAAGACTGCCACTGAAGCTGAGAGATTACAGTGTACGCAGGCTGAATTTGCAGAAATGGTCACAGAAACTTCCAATCTGACAGCCCAAAATGAAACACTGGAAAATGCCAACAGGGTGATGAACATTTGCCTCAGAGGGCACGGAAGGGGACAACCTAATCGCTTTTTTGTGGAGCTGAATACACACTTCCATGCCTAATGATTTGCCCCCAGCCTCAGAGACTTTGAAATGAGCTTACCGACTAAACTTTTGAAGGGTCCAGGTGAACCGGGATTCCAGTCGGACAATCCTGTTTGTTATGGAAGGTCCTGAAATTTGGGACGTTGGCCTCAGCTGGGCTAGAGCCCATTAACTGCTTAAAATTGAAAATCAGGATGTTAAACTAATTCTGGGTATGCTACCTGATGTCAACGAAAGCTTTTTTATCCCTTGCAACAACTACGTGGACTTGGGGTCTCACACTCGCTGCTGGCTCCTGCAAGGCTTCGTATTACCTGTGGGGAGCAAAACATTCCAGTTTAATGACCTGGAAGAAGCTAAAAAGTGAGTTGATGGTATTGTGGCAGTTTTGGAGCTGGGCTTCATGTGATCTGAGCCTTGCAGAATAATCTAAGGAGGAAGGCTGACATTGCCTGAAGGGACTTGTCTTGGGACTCAGTGATAACAGGATTCCAGTTTTCAGGTTACTGTGTATTACAAATGCATGCTGCTTTTATTATTTATCTCTGTAACTGTTTCTTATATATAGTGTTTATAGTTTTACTAGTAGTATGTTTGGAGAGGTATAGCGGCTATGGTGCCGACCACGAAGTGCCATGCAGCCACCTGAAGTCTAGTGTTGCACAATATTTTGGCGCTCCTGGACTGTGACTTTTACTAGTGGGTGTTGTTGAGGCACAGGTCAGGAAGCATAGGAAAACCAGGAGCAGTTTCAAAATTCGAAAATAGCTTTTTATTTTTCTGAATAACAGCAAAATAAAAAATTATTCAGTATAACTATTTGCAAAAGCAGTACAGAGAAAACTAGGTCATCCTTCTGAGGGTATCTCTTAATTCCAAGTTTGTCTGTCAGTCACTCTCCTTGTCTCTAGCAAAATCATTGCTGCTCTTTTTCTAAGTCTGTCTGGGAACTCATTAAGAGAGTCTGCTCACAGAATGTTCTTGTCAGTTTCATTCCTTGCAGGTGCAGCAAAACAGTACATGGTGTCCCAGAACTGACTTCTTGTTGACAACTCTGCAACAGGCTTAAACACTGCATCTCCGGTTAACCCCTTGAGTTCCAAATAGCTTTTTGCAATCATTTCAACAGTGTAACTATATACAGATCTTACTTTGAGATACAGCTCTTGCAGCAGGTTACACCATTAGGACTGAAGCCAGCAGGCGTCAGGACCTCACGGAAATCTTCTAGCTAGCAGTCTTCAGTGGGGACCGCCTCCGATGTTGGTCCTGCCCCCGATGTCAGATGTAGTACATAAGGAGGCGGTCCCACCAGATTCCCCAGTTCTCTCCCGGCGTCTACTTGCATGTCTCGACCCTTCAGTTTGTTTCTAGCGTGCGACGCCTAGTTAAGTTCTTCCTTTTGGAAAAAAGTTCATTTTCTCTTCAAAGTTGCTGTCTGATGTCCTCTCCAGCCTCTGTGGAAGGCCATCCGTCGAAGTGCGCCTGCGGGAAGCAAATCCGTTTAAAGACCGCATTCAGCCTCGTCGGTGCCTAAGCCCAGATCACGACACCGGGTCTGTACCTTCTGCCAGGGATTTATATAGCGGACTCGGATCCGCCGCCAGAAGGCCTGCAGGCGTTCCTGCTCGAGGAAAAGGTTAAGGCCATGGATTCAGCCTCCAAGGGGGAATTGTCTGAAAAAGCCCGGAGACAACTTGAGAAGCATAGGGAGAGGGTGAGATCAAAGTCCCCTTCTAGGGCCTCTGACTCCCATAGCTCCAGCTCCCGGTCCGACCGCTCCCCTTCCTGGGCCCGCTCTCGGCCTCCCCCTGCAGCGGTGAAGACTCCTTCAGGTTCTTCCTCTCTTCCTCAGGCCAAGACCTCCAGGCCCTCTTCTTCTTCGGCTTCCAAGGCCCTGCCTAGGTCAGGGAACCACCACCACCACCACAAGTCCGGTTCCCGTGATCCGGATCCGGCATGACCGTCAAACTCCTTGCCTCCTCCTCCCCAGCGGAAGACCAAAGAGCTGACTTCACTCAAGAAAGGACCGGATCCGACGCCAGCACCCAGACGCCGCCAAGCACCATCGGTCCCGAGAACAGATGACCGCTAGACGCCCGTCGCCGGTTAGGCCTTCGCCACCATGGACGCCGGCCAGGGGACAGACGCCTGCCCCTATAGAGAGGAGAACCCCTTCGCCTCCCACCGACGTCGGCCAGGAGGCGCTCACGGAGGAGGAGCTGACCCAGCCTGAGGACCAGACAGGCGAACCCAGTCCTGTTGCACCCCCAGGGAACCCTCCCCGGAACCCGAGGCCCCTGGGGAGCCGACGCCGGAACCCACAGACCGACCATCGGCACCCGGTCCGTCGTCGGGCCTCAGCTTTTCCGAGGTTGAGGAGCTGTTCACCTACTGGTGGGATACCATAAAAAAGGATGTAGTTACCACCCGTCCTCCTCTTCCTCCTCCTCCACCTGCGACTCCACCGGCCCCTGCGCCCCCTACTCCATCCGGGGCTGCAGGCCGAGTACCTTCCCCCCAGGAGCCTGCGGATCCTCCTAGGGGTAGACCAGACAAGAGACCTCCATCCAGATCCTCTTCAGGGTCACCCAGCCCCAAGAGGCCCAGAAGACGCCGCCATTCGCCTTCGACGGAGGACACGGGATCTGACTTCTCTGACAGATCCAGATCCCCCTCTCCAATCAATGTCCCTTCTCTAGACCCACGTGAGCTCCCAAGATCTCCTCTGGATGACCCATCGTTCTCGGAAATTGAGACATATCCAGGAGAACATGGGCTGGGACGCAGAGGAACTCGACCCCAAGAGACTACGCCTTGCCAAATGTCTTCGGCAAAGATCCAAAGTCTGTGTGGTGCCACCTGTGTACACCTTCGTGGATGTCACCAAGGCAGTGAAACGCCCACCGCCTCCCGGCGATGCCGAAGAATGCTGACCGCCTGTACAAGGCCCCTAGGGAGGACCAGTACTTGGCATCACATCCTCTGGCCGATTCTCTGGTCATTACAGGCTCTCATGACCGGTCCCAGAGGCCGCAACATTTGAGCACCCTGCCACCAGACCCAGAGTCCAAGCAGCTGGACGCCATGGGCAGGCGCACATATGCATCCGCTACCTGCGCCATCAGGTACCTCAACTATTTAACCCACAAGGTAAGTTTCAGAACGCCTTGTGGGAGCAGGGACTGGATCTGGTGGAGAAGATGCCAGAAGGTGAGCAGAAGGAGGAGTTGCTACAACTCCTTCGCACGGGTTCGGACGTGGGAACCCAGGTGCTGCAAGCCGCGTACGATTCCACGGACTCCTCGGCCAGAGCAGCAGCCTCAGGCGTATGCCTCTGGAGACACTCTTGGCTCTGTGTCTCTGGATTTACCCTGGATGTCCAGAAGAACAGCCTGGATGCCTCGTTTCACGGAGAAGTTCTTTTTGGTGAGCCCTCGGAGAAGGTCCTCACCAAACTTCAAGAGGCCGGGAAGGCAGTGAGGTCTGTCCAGGCCATGTACAGACCCAAGCTTGGTTCCTTTCATAGGAACCAAAGCCGTTTTCGAGGCCAGATGCAGAGACGACAGTCCCGCACCGGTCCGCAACAGAGGGGCTCCTTCTCCCGCAGAGCCCAGGGGAAGTCGTGCGTGGGCCAAAGCCAACGCCCTGCAAAGTCGGCCCAGCCCGCAGGACCCTCAGCCGCCACAGCATGACTCCTTCCTGGCCCCTGCCCCTCAGGATCAATGGGACACCAAGGTCGGGGGTCGCATCGCGGACCACCTGCCAGGGTGGCAGTCCATCACCACCAACAGGTGGGTTCTTCAGTTGGTCAAAAAAGGCCACTTTATAGAATTCATGGACAAGCCACCCACAAGGCCTCCTCTGCTGTCCCGTTACTCGGGTCAGCACAGATCACTCATCAGGCAAGAGGTACTTGTACTCCTGAAAAAGGGAGCAGTGAAGCATGTCCCAGAGAACCAGAAAGGATCCGGATACTATTCCCACTTCTTTCTGGTTCCGAAGAAAACAGGGGACCTCCGTCCAATTCTGGACCTCAACGACCTCAACATGTCGGTCGCCTACAAACGTTTTCGCATGGTGACCCTCCAAGGACTCATTCCCATGCTGAAAAAGGACGCCTACCTGCACATCCCAGTAGCTCAAGTGCTCAGGAGGTTCCTGTGCTTTGAGTTTCTTTGCCACCACTTTCAGTTCCGGGCTCTTCCATTCGGACTGTCATCAGCCCCCAGGGTCTTTACCAAGTGTATGGCAGTTGTGGCAGCATCTCTAAGAAGACAGGGCCACTAAGTGTTCCCGTACCGGGACGATTGGCTTCTCATGGCCGCCTCCAAAGAGGCACTGTTGATGGCTATTCAGAGCACCCAGGATCTGTTCCAGTCTCTGGGCATTCTTATCAACTACGAGAAGTCTCTCCTCGTACCGTCCCAGAAGCTGCAGTTCTTAGGCACAGTTCTGAACACCGTCCAAAGGAAAGCCTTTCTCCCCGACGAAAGAGCGGAATGCATCAGATCCCTCATCAGGGATCTCTCAGCGAAGAAGACTGTCCCCACCAGGCTGGTCCTTCGCCTGCTCAGACACATGTCTGCAGCCATTCCAACCATCCCTTTGGCAAGGCTCCACATGCGGGTAACTCAGTGGATGCTCAGAGTGCAGTGGGACCAAAGACAAGACCACATGCAGCATCCGGTCAGAATCACGAACTCCGTGATTCGAGACTGGCAATGATGGCTAGACCCAGGGACACTCTCTGCGGGTGTCCCGTTTACAGCGCCATCCCCGGAGGTAATCCTCTCCACAGATGCCTCAAGGCTGGGGTGGGGAGCACACCTGAATGGGGTGAGGTCCCAGGGAACATGAACCCCTCAGGAAGCTCACCTCCACATCAACGTTCTGGAGATGAGGGCGGTCCTTTATGCCCTGCAGGCCTTTCAGTCAGAAATCCCATCGAGTACTCTTCTGCTTCAGACAGACAATACGGCGGTGATGTATTACCTCAACAAACAAGGAGGCGCACACTCTTACCCCCTTTGCAGGGAAGCTATGAGAGTGTGTGATTGGGTCATCCGACACGGCGCGAACCTGATTGCAGTTCATGTTCCTGGTGTGGACAACACAATTGTAGATGGCCTGAGTCATTCCCAGGCCAGAGTCCACGAATGGGAACTCCTTCAAGAGGTAGTGGAGGATCTGTTTCTTCGATTGGGAACTCCAGAGTTGGACTTGTTCGCCGCCCCATCCAACGCAAAACTACCCAGTTTTTGCTGGCTAGATCCAGGGCCTGGTGTTTTCTGGCGAGACACGTCCCTTTCCTGGGCGGACAGATTCCTCTACGCTTTCCCTCCCTTCCCGTTGATCCAGAGAGCTCTTCTCAAACTACACAGGGAGCACGCAACAATGATCCTGGTAGCGCCTTTCTGGCCCAGGTAGATCTGGTTCCCCATGCTGACGCAATTGTCCCGGGAACCCCCCAGTTCCGTTGCCTTTCAGCTGCCATCTACTGTCTCAAGAGGAGGGTTCACTAATCCACCCGGACTTACGCTCACTGAACCTGCATGCCTGGCTCCTCGAGACATAGCCATTATGCGACACGGGGTCTCGCAGGAGGTGGCGGAAGTTCTCTCCGCTGCCAGAAAGCCGGCAACGCATGCGACGTACGCCATGAAATGGCGCCGATTTTGTTTGTGGTCGCAGGCACGCGGCCTCTCCCCTTTAGAATGCCCAGTGAAGTTGGTTCTGGAATACCTGCTTTCCCTCTTCCACTCGGGTCTCGCCTACTCCTCTATTAAAGTTCACCTCTGCGCGATTTCGGCCTACCACTTCCCGGTAGGTCAGCGCACAGTGGCACAGCTAGATGCCTCTCGAGACTTCCTGAGAGGGGTGTTACACCTTAGGCCACCCATCAAGGATCCCGTCCCTCCTTGGGACTTACTCTTCGTCTTGGAACAACTCCCGCTTCCCTCCTTTGAACCTGCCGCAGATTGTGCGCTGCGTTTTCTGTCATGGAAAACGTTACTTTTAGTTGCTGTCACATCAGGAAGGAGAATTTCCGAGCTTCATTGTAGCGTTGTGAAAAAATTACAGTTAGTAAATTATCTATTACAGATACTTAGAAAGGAGACGAACAGAGACGAGACTGAAGGCGGAAGAATTTAATGATTATAACAATAATCACAGCGAGAGATTACAAGTGGTACATTCTTCAAAATAAGTGTGTGCTGGCTTGCTTATATAGTGGAAGACAGCATCATCATTCCCTGTGGTTTTCTATGATTGGTTTAAGACAAGCACAAACATCAACTTACAAGGCAATACTCCTTTGGTATATGTATGAGCTCATCCTTGGTCAGCACAAGTATAGATAGTGTACATTCTATTATCATATATGGCTAGTAACAGTTGTCACTACCAGTTACCAAAGTCCAGGAGGAAGAAATAGGTTTGGACTTAGGAATGTGCATACAGGCATTTTGGCCTGTCCTGATAACAAACACTACAGATAATCAAAAGGGTAATTTGGACACTATCCTGTGTTCTTGCTTACCTTTACATAAGACAACTGTTTGCTATTACTCACATGGTCAGCACAAATGTCAAAAGGCACTTTAATATTGCAACTTGTGGCTTAGTTTGTCTTGTGGCTTCACAAACTTTATATAATCCAATTATATAGGTCAACATTTGTTACACAGACACATTATGTTCTAGACCAAAATGAGGTTAGGCTGAAATATAGGGACAAACTTCTTTATCCTTTGTTACATTCATGCTGTCATGTGTAAGGAGCCTTATTTAATTTTCCACCAGGACAGAGTGTCTGTGAGGACGAATCCAAAATTCCTGCCTAAGGTGGTCTCTGCCCTCACTCTTAACCAGGACATCGATCTGCCTGTGTATTTTCCCAGGTACTCTAATAGAGGAGAGGCATTGCTTAACACCCTGGATGTTCACCGCTCCTTAAGGTACTACCTGAACAGAACTAAACAGCTTCACACGTCGGAGCAGCTACTTGTATCCTTCGCTGAGAGGATGCGGGGCCAACCAGTCTCAAAGACCTGTTAGTTTAACCTCAGTGATAGGGAAAATGATGGAATCACTTCTAAAGGAAAGAAATGTGGAGTATCTAGAGGCCAGAGGGGCACAGGACCCTAGGCAGCATGGATTCACAGCGGGAAGGTCATGCCAGACGAATCTGATAGATTTCTTTGACTGGGTGACCAAAGTAGATCAGGGAGGGGCTGTGGACATGGCCTACCTAGACTTAAGCAAGGCATTTGACACAGTCCCACACAAAAGATTAATATACAAGTTAGCCAGCCTGGGAGTGGGTCCCAAGATGACAGCCTGGGTAAAGAATTGGCTGGAGAATAGGACACAGAGAGTAATAGTAAATGGAGTCCACTCAGAAGAAAGGAGGGTTACTAGTGGGGTACTGCAGGGTTCAGTATTAGGACCGGTCCTCTTCAATATCTTTATAAGCGACATTGCAGAAGGACTGGAAGGAAAAGTATGTCTCTTTGCAGATGACACTAAGATCTGCAACAGAGTTGATGCACAGGGTGGGGTGGAAAGGATGAGAAGGGACTTGGCAAGGTTAGAGGAATGGTCAAATGTATGGCAGCTTAGATTCAATGCTAAGAAGTGCAAGGTAATGCACCTGGGAAACAAAAACCCAGGGGAAGAGTACACAATGGGGGGTGAGATACTAACAACAACAAAAGTGGAAAGGAACCTGGGGTAGTCATATCAGATGACCTAAAGACGGGCAAGCAATGTGAGAGGGCAGCAAGGAGGACTGGGGATACTGGGATGCATAGGAGAGGCATCACCAATAGAAAACAGGAAGTTATTATCCTCTTGTACAGACACTGGTGAGACCCCATCTGGAGTACTGTGTGCAGTTCTGGAGACCCAGTCTCCGTAAAGACATAGACAAGATGGAAGCTGTCCAGAGGAGGGCAACTAAAATGGTGCAAGGTCTGCACGGAAGACATATGAAGAGAGCTTAAGGAGCTTAATATGTATAGCCTCGAGGAAAGAAGGAGAGGGGACATGATGAAACTTTCAAGTACCTCAAGGAATCAACAAAGTCCAAGAGGGTAGCATCTTTCAAAAAGAGTGTGCAAGAACAAGAGGCACAATTTGAAGATAGAGGGCGGCCAGAGGTAATTTAAGGAAGTATTTTTTTCACAGAGAGGGTTGTGGATGCATGGAACAGCCTCCCGGAGGAGGTTGTGGAGTCAAAATCAGTGGTGGAATTCAAGCATGCATGGGATAGTCATAAGGCAGTTCTGGGGGGTGGGGGTTGGAAGAAGTAGGCTGCTGGTTAACTAGGATCTGCAGCTTATCCAGTAGGTAGGGAAATGGGCAGACTGGGTGGGCCAAGCGGTCCTTATCTGCCGTCAAATTCTATGTTTCTAAAGCAGACCCTTTCTCGCTGGCTTGTCCAGTGTATTTCCTTTTGTTACAACAATAAACAGAAGCCCCTTCCGGGTACAGTCCGGGGCCACTCGACAAGGGGGGTTGCTACCTCCTTTGCAGCACTGCACAATGTCTCCACCTCGGTCATTTGTGCTGCAGCCACTTGGAGCTCAGTGCACACATTTATTAGGCACTATAGAGTAGATATTGCATCACGGCAGAGAAGCGGTTTGACCTTGCCGTTCTACAAAGTCTCCTGTCTAGAGTCAGGACTTGCTCAAGATCCGTCACATTGCCTCCTCCCAGAATGCTTAGAGGTGCTGTTGGCAGGAATCAGTCCTAATGGTGTAACCTGCTGCAAAACTGTATCTCGAAATAAGATAGTACAGTCAGTAAGAACTTACCGTAACAGTAGATTTTCGAGAACAGCTCTTGCAGCAGGTACCTTCCGCCTACCATTACCCCTTGGAGGGTATGGCCTACCAGGCCTTGGCAGGAGCTAACGCTCTTTCTCCCTTTTTCTTCTGATGGCGGATCCTCGGTCTCCCCTTCTGATGTCATCCTGCGGCCGGGAGTCTCCGGCGGGAGAACTGGGGAATCTGGCGGGACCGCCTCCTTATGTACTACGTCGGGGGCAGGACCGACGTCGGAGGCGGTCCCTGCTGAAGACTGCTAGCTAGAAGATTTCCGTGGGGTCCTGACGCCTGCCGGCTTCAGTCCAAATGGTGTAACCTGCTGCAAGAGCTGTTCTCGAAGATCTACTGTTACGGTAAGTTCTTACGTAACTGTACTTTTTAAACAAAGGGATCCCAGTTTCAAATACAGTTTTACACAGAGATTCACATTTATATATTTTTTGTAACTGAAGATGTGCAAGGGGGAAGAAAAGACAGAAATAGCAAGGGAAGGCAGAGACAGCGAGAGGTGGAGAATTGCGAAACTGTCCAAGTGATCAGTTCAGAGGTCTCGCAAGAAAATTTGTTTGCGCAACCAACCAGACAGACAAGAGAGGATCGAACAGACCTTGTGTGCAAACTCTTTTTGCAAAACAAATGAGGCAGGGCTCTATTCAACCCTGTCACAGTGGGGCATACATGTCTTTCAGATAATACCACTAAATGCAGATCTAGAGGCTTTTCTGAATGTGTCTACCTCTTGAGAATTAAATGTTAAGTGCCCTGTATTAGATAAAGAGTTCCATACTGCAGCTGGGGGTCTGTGTTTTCTCTGCTGTATGTAGTACTTTGTGTGTATTTGATGTACTGATCAAACCCATGTAATACCTAAAGATTCACAATATCTTGTAGGCTGTGGGAACAATGGCCAGGTTAGGCTATGTTGCATGTTTGTTCTCCTTGTTTTTTCATTTCTTCACAGGTCATAGCAAGGCTAGCCTTCTGGAAAACCTGAATGGCTCATTTTCAGATGAGTTTTGTGGACATTACATGTGTACCCCATCTGTGGTATCGCTGTTTAATGGACTGATACAGTATGTGACTGATGCTAACATATGTTGTTACTAGCCCTAATCTCCATTAATTGCGTTTTTTTGATTTGTTAATGCAAAATTGAATAAACTTAAAGAAAAGAAGGGGACCAAGAAATCAATTTTTAGCTAGTATCCTTATGGAAAGAGTCTTTTCTGACTGGCATGACCTATGTTCCTGCCTTGGCTTACCCACAAAATGGATAATCAGTGATGCCTGCTTCTAAATGGCACCCCACACTGGATCTGCATGATCTGAACTAGTTCATGCAGAAGTGCAAGTTCTAGATGGTTACTCTGAATCAGATCATTCCTTCTTCGGTGCAGGGCATGTGATTCTGCTCCCTGTATCTCCAGGACATGTTCGTCCACATCCCAGTCTGCCCCACCACTGATAACTCTGGTTCCATGAGGAAGAGGTGCTGTACCTGTTCCGGGTCATGACTTTTGGTCTCTCGTCCACGCCGAGGGTCTTCGAGTGGATGGCAGTGGTGGCAGCCTTCCTGCAGCATGGGCATCAGGATATATCCCTTTCAGGATGCCTGGCTAATACCTGGGCCATCCAAAGTCACTGAGCGGTCCAGAGATCTGACCCTTCAGACCTGCCGAGACTTGGGCCTATTGGTCAACTCGGACAAGTTCAAAGTGGTCCCCTCACAGTTGATCAAGTTAATTGGGCAGAACTAGACTCCATGCATGCCAAGATCCACCACCTTGCGGACTGGGCACTGGATCATGTGTCCTTTGCCTGATCATTTCAGATTGGGTTCTCGCACCCTGCCTGGGATTTTCTGCAGCTGCTGGGATACATGGCGTCCTGTACTAGCATAGTCTGTTGGGCCTGTTGGTGGATGTGCCATCTACAGCGGGAGTTGGTCTGTCAGTGGTCACACCACCTAGGCCACTGGGACCAGCCATTCACAGTGACACAGCCAATGTGGGATGCCATCCAGTGGTGACTCATCCCGGAACAGCTGGAGGAAGGGATCCCATTTGTCTGCCCACAGCCGACAACGCTTATGACTGATGTCTCAGGTGGGATGGGGAGCTCACCTGGGGGACCACAGAGCCCACGGGTTCTGGTTACCCTGAGAGTCCTACCACTACATAAACCTGCTGGTGCTCCATGCAATGCAGCTTGCTCTGATGGAATCTGTTCCTCTAGTCAGGGGGTCAGGTCATGCAGGTCCAGACAAACTTTGTTCCACCCTGCCTGTTCAGGTAGAACATGGTCAAACTCCCTTCCCTTGTGTTAGGAGGCGATCTGCACTTGGACCCTCATGTGCAGCCTGGGTGCAGATCTCCAGGCAATCCATGTCACAGGAGTTCACAGACAACTGGCAGACCCTGTCAGTGAGGTCAGAGAGGCATCCCACAAGTGGTCCCTGAATCAGGAGGTGGTGAACCACCTGTTCTCCCTGTGGGGCATTCCTCTGGTGGATCTGTTTGACTCCTGGGAGAATGCCAAACTGAGGCTGTTTTGCACACACACCCCTCCCCCACACACAGTCTGAGACACTGTTGGGGAATGCCTTCATAAGACCCTTGACCCCAGACCTCATGTACGCCTTCCCTCCCTTCTCCTTGATGCACCAAATGGTGGTTAATGCCTGGAAGGACAAGGCACGGATGATCCTAATGGCACGACGGACCCAGACAGTTGTGGTACCAGGATCTCCTCGGCCTCTGCAGCAGACCTCCGTGGTTGCCTTTTCACCCAGATCTGCGGACGGGGACAGTTCTGCACCTTTCAGCCTGGTTCCTAAGCAGCTAGAGTGCCAGGCCTTGGGCCTGCTGGAAGAAGTGCTCCACATTGTGGAGTCCTTCTGGAAAGAGTCCACTTGCAAATGCTGTGCATTCAAACATTAGAGTTTATCCATCTGGTGCTAGGGCAAGGAGCTTTATCCAATTGCTTGCCCTGTAGCAAGCATCTTGGGGTACCTCAGGTCCCTTTCTCTTGGGCCTGTGAGTGACGTCCCATAAGGTGCACCTGGCAGCCATCTCTGCTTACGGGCGTGGGCTAGTTAGCTGACGGTATCTCAGGAGAAGGTGGTCTGATGCTTTTTCAACCTGTCTCTGCAGTGCATGTACCACCACCATGAGGCTTACTGCTGGTTCTTGCTCTGCTCATGGACAAGCCATTTGAGCCTATGCACAGGTGTGAAATGTCACACCTGTCATGGAAAACTGCCTTCTTGGTGGCCATTACGTCAGCCAGAAGGTTTAGTGAGCTCCAGGTATCCTCGGTGGAGTCTCTTTTTCTGGTGTTCCACAAAGACAGAGTTGTCCTTCGCCCGCATCCAAAGTTCCTTCCAAAGGTAGTATCAGAGTTTCACCTTACCTGGGTAATCAACTTACTGGTCTGTTTTACCAGTCCTTGTGAGGCTGACCGTAGGCTCCATATGCTGGACCTTCAAAGAGTGCTCTCATTACCAAGAACACATGGCTAGAGTTGAGGGTGAGGCTTGGCAGCTGTTCATAACATACACTGAAGCCACACCTGTCACACTGGTAGCAAAGCAGATGGTTGGCCGGTGGATCACATCCTGCTTCGACCTGTGCTATAGGTTTTCTGGTAGAAAGCCTCCTGTATGGCTTAGGGCTCATGCCACCAGACCTACTGTTACCTTGGTGGCTGCCTCCAAGGACATCCCTATCCAGGAAATCTGCATGGCTGCTAGCTGGAGGACAGCATACACCTTCATTTCCCACTACAGAATTGACCTAGAGCACTTCGGAATGCTACTTTTGGGACTTTGGTTCTCCAGCCATTGCCAAATAGATACACACCTTGCCCCTTCCTCACAAACAACTAGGAGTCTCGATAATGAACTGTATCCACACCCCTAGAAAGATGGGGTACTCCCCTTTAACAGTTTTTGTAGGAGTGGTATACATTGCACATCCCACAAACCACCCAGCCTCCCCTGTCAAGTGGCACATGGATTCCTGCTTAAAGCATGTAAAAATCTGATGTTGGGGGGGGGGGGTGAAGTTGGGGGATATACCACCCGGATGGTGGGAGGAGCTTGGCTAAAAGATGTTCAGAAAGAAAGTTCAGTGGAACTGCCACAGTGTGGATGTGAACTGTATACTGCTCCTAGAACAATGGTTGTAGTTGCGTAGCCTATCTTTCTGCTCTACCTTTAGCAGGGTTGGGTAGCCTCTGTTGTGGTGCCACATCCACCAGCACTTACCCTTGTATTCATCCTCTCCACATCCACCAATGCTTACTCTTATTTCTGTCCTCTTTCCCCCTTGGGAGGGCTCCTTAACATTCAACAGTTCAACTGATTACCTTGTCACTCTTTGATCAGGCACTTTTGTGCTACCTCATTTACAAAGGTGTCCCATTCAGAAATACTTCCTCTTTTCTGCTAGCCAGAGCTGAGGGACTCTGTTTGCTGCAGAAGCTGAGAAAGGGGTAGCGGCTACCCTACAGCAAGGAAGTGATTTACTGAGTACATTGAACTGAATTCTTTTTTCAGGGGCCTGTAATAGTAAGTAGAAGTTGGTGTTTTGGTTCACTGTTTTTGGGGTTATCTTTACTTACTGCAATTTTAATTTGCTAGGGTGGTAATGTACAGTCGTGGCCAAAAATATTGGAGCTCTTGCATTTTTTTCAAATAACTCACATTTCCTCTAAACATAAGTTTAAATTAACAACAGTACAGTATTTGGTCTCCACAATTCTTTATTTCTCTGTTAATATTACAGAACCTTTGTTTTTGATTCAGAATTTAATATATCATTTTAAATCAGAAAATGAAAAGAAATGGCATTGACAAAATTGACACCCTAGACTTAATATTTGGTAGCATAGCCTTTGGTCAAAATAACTGCAATCAACCGCTTCCTATAGCCATGGATGAGCTTCCTGCACCTCTCTACTGGCCGTTTGGCCCACTCTTCTTGTGCAAACTGCTCCAGTTCTCCCAGATTTGAAGGCTGCCTTCTCCCAACTGCTGTTTTCATATCTCTCCACAGGTTTTCAATGGGATTTACATCTGGACTCATTGCTGGCCACTTCAGAACAGTCCAGCGTCTTGTCTTGAACCATTCCTGGGTGCTTTTTGAAGTGTGTTTGGGGTCATTGTCCTGCTGGAAGACCCATGACCTTCAACGGAGACCCAGCTTTCTGACACTGGGTTCAACACTGTGCTCCAAAATGGCCTGGTAATCTCCAGATTTCATGATGCCATGCACACATTCAAGGCACCCAGTGCCAGAGGCAGCACAGCAACCCCAAAACATCACTGAACCTCCTCCATGTTTAACTGTAGGGAAGGTGTTCTTTTCTTTGAAGGCTTCATTTTGTTTTCTGTAAACATAGAGATGATGTGCTTTACCAAAAAGCTCTAATTTGGTCTCATCTGTCCACAGGACATTCTCCCAAAAGGATTTTGGCTTGTTCAGGTGTTTTTGGGCAAACCCCAGTCTCTCCATGTCTCTCTCTCTCTCTCTCAGCAGTGGGGTCCTCCTGGGCCTCCTACCATATAACCCCCTTTCATTGAGTTGGCGATGGATGGTGTGAGTTGAAACTGTCGTACCTTGTGTCTGAAGGTCAGCTTGAATCTGTTTGGCAGTTGATCAAGGTGCTTTCTCCACCATTCGAACAATCCTCGCTGCAATCTTTGATCAAGTTTTCTCTTACGGCCACGTCCAGGGAGGTTGGCTACAGTGCCATGGGCCTTAAACATCCTGATAACATTACGTACGGTGGAAACAGGAACATCAAGGTCTCTGGAGATTGATTTGTAGCTTTGAGATTGTCCATGCTTGGCTACAATCTTCTGTCTGACCTCCTCAGACAATTCTCTGGCTGTCTTTCTTTTCTCCATGCTCATTGCGGTACACACAGTGACACAAACCAGGAGAATGAGTCCTTTTCTCTATTCAAACTGGTTCAATTAGTGATTTTTACATTGCAGGCACCTGCAACTCACCACAGGTGAGTTCAATTCCAAAGTGAAGGAGACTCACCTGCTTGAAATCTAATTATTTTTAACTACTTCTTAAAGGTGCTAATAATTTTGTCCGGGCCATTTAAGGATTTCTGTGTGGAATAAGCTAAGACTTAACAAATGTTTCTGCTTTTTGTGTTTTATTCCACTGCAAACCAAAGAAATACATATGTGGATACCACAATATTTTTTAATTTCAACAATTTTCTGGAAGGAATGGTGCATTATTAGAAAAAAATGCAAGGGTGCCAATATTTTTGGCCACGACTGTAGCTGGGAGAATATCTGCGGTCATTTGTGAATAGAGCTGTTACCAAAACTCTGTGAAAGAGACGTTTGATAAGTGGGGGAGCTGAAGAAGACTTGAGGGACTGTGGATTACAAACAGGAGTTAACTGCAGACTCTGTCTGCTGCAGAAGCTGAGAGGGAGAGCAGCTACCGGCTGCCTTAAATTAGAGCTGTGTTTTGCCTTGTAGGTTACAGAATAAAGTCTTACCAGATTTGTTTTTTTTGTAGACACTGAGTACCAAAGGAACAAAGTGTCCACTCCAAAGAAAGTGGGGTTACTAGTGGAGTACCACAGGGTTCAATACTGGGTCAGGTGCTTTTTAATGTCTTAAGTGGCAATGCAAAGGGACTGGAAGGAAAAGTATGCCTCTTTGCAGATGACACAAAGATCTGTAACAGGGTTGATACACAAGGGTGTGTGGAAAGGCTGAGAAGGGACTTGGCAAGGTTTGAGGAATGGTCAAAAATATGGCAGCTTAAATTCAGTGTTAAAAAAAAAAAAAAAAAGGTGCAAAGTAATGCACCTGGGAAACAGAAAGCCAGGGGAAGAGTACACAATGGGGGGGTTATTAACAAAAATGGAAAGGGACCTGGGTGTAGTCATATCAGATGACCTAAAGGTAAGCAAACAATGTGAGAAGGCGGTAAGGAGGGCTGGGGGGATACTGGGATGTATAGGGAGAGGCATCACCAGTAGAAAACAGGACGTTGTTATCTCTGTTATGTACAGACAGTTGGTGAGACCCCCATCTGGAGTACTGCGTGCAGTTCTGGAGACCCCATTTCCGCAAGGACATGGACAGGATGGAGGCAGTGCAGAGGAGAGCAATTGAAATGGTGCAGGATCTGCACCAGAAGCCATACGGAGAAACCCAAGAGACTGGACCAGGCTGAGTCATCCTGCATTGTGCCTGCCCTGGTGGTCACCCCTTCAGGAACCACTCCAAAGCCCATTGTGGTCTCCTTGCTGAAGAAGGTGATCTGCTTGGCTCCACTTGAACACTCACCATCTGTCCAAGAATCAGTGGTCAAAGCACTGCCTGTGGTCCAAATCATGGTCGACCAATCAGGGTCGATACCAACACCAGTCAGACTCTTCATCCTTGGATGAGAATCAACATCAGGGGTGTGGGTGTCATTAGTACAAAGATTTTCTTTGCCAACAGCAGTCTATTGCTCTTCAGGGCAGAGCTCAGCTCCCAAAACCGTCGATACCATGGGCCAACTGATGGCTCCGCAGACCGCTGCATCCGTCTTTCCTCCACTGGTGGTGGAGCCTTCTCCTCTGCAGCAGCAGGTGGGGACACCTACCCGCCCTGCTACTATAGTTGGCCATTGAGGTCACCCTTGGCTCTGGGGTGGTCTGCACCCCCTGGTGAGCACTTCATGGCCTTGAGTAAAGCACTTTAGTTTGACCAAGACTACTTCAACTGTGGACTGCCCCGTCAGTCTCAACCTCTCTTGGAGCTTTGCTTCAACTGATGTCAAAGTCTTTAGAATGTCTATAGACCAAGATGATTCATGGCAGGAGGCCTTCCCCATGGCTGAGGCCATTATGGGGTTAATCTTGGACCTGTGGCAGCACCCAGCATCCTACCAGGCACCCCATACCCTGGGATCCTTTCAAGGTTCTCAGACCTCCGCTCCATCTAGGACCTGGTGTCTAACTCAGCCTTTTGGAAATCAAAGGGCTGGGGGATGTGGATAAGTCACCTATCAGAGACTCAAGAAGTTGAACCATACGGCTAAGGTCTACACGGCCTCTTCTCTGCATCTCCGGCATGCCGGCTGTGCTATGATGATGGCTCATTTCCATCATTCGTTGTTCAGCCTCATTGGGGAACTCCTCCCCTTGTTCTTGGTCAACAAACAAGTTGCAGCTAAGGCTCTCTGAGACCGAGGCTGCTTGTTGCTTAAGCACTAGCTGCAGATGGCCTTGGACCTGGGCGACTCCAGTACAAGCCTAGTGGCTGTGACTTTGTTTAAGTGCCACAGGGCCTGGCTGTGGTTGTCCACCTTCACCAGGAACACCCAGCACAAGCTGGTTGATGTGCCTTTCTTGGGCACCAACCTCCTTGGCCCAGGGGTGGAAAGACATCTTACCCCTACTTGAGAAGTCTTGCATTACCCTGGAGACTGAGGCTTGGTCCCAAAAGGACCCTAAGCAAGCCAAGGCCAAGAAAAAGTTATTTTGGCTCCAAAGGTTCCAGCCACAGCAGGCTCAGCGCTAGTGTCTGAAGCAAAAGTATGGCAGTCAAGGCAAGAAAGTGGGCAGTGGGGGGGTGCATCTGGTACCCAGCAGTCTGGAGCCCCCTTCCAAGACTAAGTGACGGGCTCTAGGGTGCCATTGCCCACCTGTCCAGTTCTTATCCCAGCTGCTGGTCGAGAGTCTGCACATTCCCTTCTTGCCACAGTGGTCCACCATTACTACGAGCATGTGCACACTACAAGTGGTGGGCAAAGGCGTACCTGTGGACTTCTAGGCTCTCCTGCAGTACCAACCCTGTGCTGCTTTTGAGTCCAGGATGCCAGAGGACACACTGCCCATGCTTGGGAATGAGGTTGCTCAGCTCCTAGAACTCTGGTCATAGAGTGGATTCCAGATGCCCTGGTTATGCGGGGATATGTCTCCTGGTACTTCCTGGGGCTGAAAAGGATGGGGGGGGGGTGCTGGTGCTTCATACTGAATTTTCACAACCAGAACAACTTTGCAAAAACAGAAGTTCTGCATAGACATTTTGACCCAGATCATACTGTCCTTGGAGCATAGGGAGTAGTCGGTACCCTGTGAAATGAGTGCTACCAGAATAGTGTGGCATTATATGGTGCTAGTCTGGTAAGTGCTCACATGGACAGTGAGGGGGGATTTACAGCGCTTGCTATATGCGCTCCCCTGGTCACTGTCTGGGGTGCTGAAAACAGATGAGAGCGCCAGGAGGCTGTCCGAGCTGCTGCTGTGGTGTGGAGGGCTGGGGCATTGAGCAGCTTGGCCAGCAGCAGTGAAAACCAGGGTTCTAATTCTGGTCTCCAACCTTTTGGGACACCTCGAGACTTTTTTTTTTTTTTTACATGGGGCCCTAATGGCCCCGCGAATTTTAACTTTCCCTGGGATCCACTCCCCCTTGGAGTGAGAATCCTAAAGGTGTGGGGCTCAAAAAAAAATCTGCGCTGTTTTTACTGCACGCTTCTAGCCAACACTATTGTTGGCACTGTTTGAACCCAGTGCCGGACTAATTTTACTCCCTATACCTCAAGAACACATTTTCCCACATTCCTATCCATCCATCTCACCACTTTTATTTCTGGTTAAGGGCTAAAGAGGTTCTATATCTGTTCAGTGTCATGCTTTTAAGCCTGATAGCCGCACCAAGAGTCTTTACCAGATGCCTTGCAGTGGTGGTGGCCCTTCTGTAGTGCAGAGATGTCGTTAGTGTACCTGTACCTGGATCACTGGCTCATTGCAGGCATCTCTAGGGAGGCTGTGGAGAGATCCAGGGATCTGTACCTTTCATGACTTGGGCATCCTGGTCTACCTAACCAAGTAAGACCTTGTTCCCAAGCAGGTGATGAAGTTCTTTGGACAGAACTGGACTCCTTTCAGGTCAGGTCCCACTTTCCTGCGGACAGGGCATCAGACCTTGCATCCTTTTCCTGATCATTTTAGGTTGGGCAGTTGTGCCCAGCTTGGGAATTCCTTCAGCTGTTGGGGTACATTGCAGTGCCGACCCACATAGTCCTTTGAACATGCCAGCGAATACACCCCTCTAGTGGTCTTGGCACCATGGTCACCTAGACCAGCTGATCTGTGTGACCCTGCCAGTGCTGGATGCCATCAAATTGTGGCTATGTCCAGAGAACCTGGAGTAAGGAATTTCCTGTGTCTGCCCAGAGTCGTCAGTCACCCTGACAATGGATGCCTCTCAGGTGGGGTGAGGAGCTGACCTAGGAGACCATAGGACCCATGGGGTTCAGATCACCCCAGGAGTCAAAATATTACATTAGCTTGCTGGAGCTCCACCCAGCCCACCATCATGGCAGTAGGGCTACTACTTGCGACACCAGTGTCTCGGGTTTGGAAACGAGCCTGGATTGCTGTAGGGACAGCCAGGGGAGGATGGTTGAGCATCCCATGGGTGCTCACCTTCTCAGGGGAGGGAGTGCTCCTGGCTTCCTCCACAGTACTGTCACTTGAGTGTCCACAGGTGGCAGTGCAGGCTGGAACCAGTATCAAGGAGGGGAGCATTGTTGCTGTAATGTGGCAGCGTCAGTTGCACCATCTCACTGACACTGGAGGGCGGGGCATAAGAGGAAAAATCCCTTAACTGAGCAGGATGCTGTCCACCACTGACCAAGGCTCTTGCTTCCCCACAGACACTTCAGTTCTGTCCAGGGGTGTGGTGCAGCCCTGGAGGGCAGCCATTCCTGTGGAGGGTCAGAGGGGCAAGGTAAGTCCCGGGGATGGTGGATGATGGGGGTGAACAGAGGTGGTGGACCGAATGGAGCCAGTCAGGAACATGGGGGGGATAAAAATATAAACAAAAGCTGGCCCAGTGGTGTCTAGAAATGGGTGTTCTCTCGGCATGCAGGTGACCCGAATCTGTGTCCCAATGCCAGGAGCGGAGGCCAACAGGGAAAGGAGTTCAGTGTCTGGACTCATCCCTCCCAGAGCTGATAGGAGTAGCACCGCTCCTTGACAGTTACTGGTGGGGGCTTGTGGTGATGTCCGTGGTAGTGTGGGTGACCATGCACTGCCGGATGTCCCTACCCCAGGTCGCTGCTGTCGTGTACTCCTACATGGGAAGTGGGTGGGACAGAAAATGGAAAATGGTCTGTTCCTGCTCTGCCGGGTAACTCCCTCTGTCCCCAACACGTCACCGTCCTCCTGAGCACCTCCTGCCCCTGCCTGGCTGGTTCCAGGGGGCAACGTTCAGACTTCTCGCTCTCCCCATACTCCCTTTCTGTGGGGAGAAGGCCTATGGTAGGTTAGAGCCGAAACCCCCAGACGCCGGGTCGCGTGGGAACTGGTGGCAGATGCTTGCGGTGGTGGTGGTGTGACAGGTGGGCAAGCAGGGGACTTGTACAGCCCAAGTGAGTGGCAGGCTGTGGGCCAGGGTAGGCAGAAAATAGATGAAGCAAAAATATATATATATATATATATATTCATTAAAAAAACTACTGGAACTTTGTGCAGGGCATCTGATTGTGATGGAATTTGCACTATTGATTCAGGGTCGGATCGTTCAGATCCAAACTATACGACCACCATGTTATACCTGAACAAGCAGGACAGGATGTACTTGTTTCCCTTGTCAGGAGGCTGTCCGCACTTGGTCACTGCTGCACAGCATGCAGGCCAGTCCCTTGACAATCATGTAATGGGAGAGAACAACCAACTTGCAAATGCTTTGTCAATTCAGAGAGATGTCACAAGTGGTCCTATCACCAGGATGTGGTAGACCAGCTGTGCTGTTGGTGAAGCATCACTCTGTTCTCCTAGTGGGGCACCACTCTGGTGGACCTGTTTGCCTCCTGGAAAAACAGAAAATTGTCGCTGTTCTGTGCCCTCTCCCTCCCCTCAGAGCAGGTCTCTGCCAGAGGATGGATGCTTCCTCTCAGCTCTGAACCTGGTGCCCTCTTAACACCTTTCCTCCCTTCCCTTTGATTCGTTTGATTTGCAAGGTGGTGATCAAGGCTAGAAGGGCAAAGCTCAGATGATCCTGATTGTTCCGGACTGGCCAAGACAATTCTGGTACCAGAATCTCCTCAGCAGCAGGTCCCTGTGCCTCTGCCCTGACCTGCTGACAAGACAACAGTGGATGGTCCTGCATGCAGAGCTTCAGTCCCTGCATTTCTCAGCCTGGTTTCTGAGCAGCTAGAGTTCCAGGCCTTGGGCCTCTTGGAAGATGTCCTCCATGTGGTGGTGACACACTGAAAGTCAACTCACAGAACGTACCTGGAAGTGGTTCGTGCTCTGATGCTTAGGGAAGAATTTCGATCCCCTCGCCTGCCCAGTGGCCAAAATCGTTGACAGCCTTTGGTCCACATCAGGATCATGGCTCACAGTCTGACTGAAGGTGCACTTGGCTGCCATGTCTACATATATACTGGGTGCGGGCTGGTGTACCAACGATGGTCAGGAGGAGGTAGTCACGGTATTCAGGTGCTTTTCAAAAGCCTGGATCACATGTGCCCTTTGGTGTGGGAACCACTAACTTCGTGGTACCTGTGGAAATTCGTGGCAAGGCTCGCTAGTTATTGCATATGCTGCGCATTGCAGACCAACAGCAGCTAGGCCATGATGGAGAGACCATTCGAAAGCTCTGGAAACTTTCTGTATAAAGAAAATGGACGCCTTACACAAAACATCCAGTTCCACTCCAGCTTCTGCATTGAAATTATCGACTGTGAATGCTGACAAATCTCCACTGAGTCTGGCGACACCTCCAAGGTAGTCGAAATCCAAGGACATTGAAAAGAAGAAATCTTAAATTGTCGGACCAGCACCATTCTAAAATAAGGAGAAGGCTGATGGTTCTCCTGTTCATTCCAGGTCTCCGCTGTGTTCTGAGAGCAAGTCCAAGTTGAAGGACAGAGCTGCCCCAACTAAGTGATGCCAAGGCTGGGGTCTGGCTCAGGCACTGCTGCTACTAGCTGCATCGGCTTCTGTCAGCTGATGCATTTCAGTTGATGATGGTCAACCTTACCCTGTTACAGGGCGTCATCAGCTTGCACGTTGTGCTTGCAACAGTGTCCAGACTAATTTGGTGCTTGCTACTGGGCCTACTGGCAACAATCATGGTCGACTGTTGCTAACTTTGTCATTGATGTCTGCTGGTATTGTGCAAAGCACTTCTGAGATTCCTTACGCAGCTGACCCCATTGCTTTGTCTTCTCTGGGACCTCCTGTCAATGTTACCATCAATGAAAAGGAGTATAATCTGACCTCCTTAACATGGAGGAAGCTGTGGAATTGGATTCCCTTCAGGATCAAACTAGATCCTGCTCTATCCTCCCGCAGTGAAGATGCTGTTATATACGATAGATAAATCTAGATAGATAGTTTTGCTTAGACAGTTGCAAAATGCCATGGGTTTGCTGCTGAGGAGGAAGACTCCATTAAGTGTAATGTCTTTGAATTTTTGGAAGTCTCCACTGCTGCTTCCATGGATATCTCTCCTATACATCCTGCATTGGATGATGCTACAATGGCTGCTTGGCATAGATCTGGCACTTTGCCTGTTGTGCCACGGAAGGCACATAAACAATATCCTGCACCCACTGCCAAGGCCTATTGTGCTTCACAACCAGAAACCGATTCTGTAGTGATTATGGCTGCTACACCACACTGCATACACTATTTACCGCCTGACAAGGAATCCAGGAAGCTGAGCTACTGGAAAAATAAAACATGCCTTTACATCAATAGGCCTTACGATTGCTAATTACCAGGCCTGTATAATTAAATATCAAAACAGCCTGTGGAAATCTGTTTTGTACAGTATTTGTGCCCTTCCAGAGAGTTCACTAAATTATGACCTTTAAAGAACTACTACAACAGGTTTAGAATCTGGGAAGCATTTATTAAGATAAGCATATGATGTTTCTGCCTGGGCTGTAGCATTGGGCATTTGCCTTAAACATGATTCATGGTGGCTGAATTTGCCACTGATGTCCAATGAGATGTCCTAAATGTACCATTTAGGGCAAAAGTTTTTGTTCATGACATCCTGGTCCCTGAAAACCCTTACTCCACAGCACTCTGGGGGCTGTGGTAGGGGGTGCTTTTCGTAGGCCTACTGTGAGGTGTGCCTGTAGTTCCCATCAACAGCCCTACCACCAGAGCCGTGTTGCCCCTAGACACCAATTCCAAAGCCCCTAAAGGTATCGGTACCAGCGACACCGCAGCAGCACCTGGCACCTTCAGACTCACCCCTGCTTTCCCCTCCAAACCTCAGACTTCACAAGAGTGGTGATCCATGGTGGTGTGGTGTTGGAATGGTAAATCTACACTTAATGGTAAAGCACAAGACAAAAACTAAGTTTGGGGAAGAAAGTGGTCTCGTACCAGATCTTAGGGGAACAATCTACAGCACCTGGCACACCACTCCACCAGTAATTTTGGGAATACAAGTGGGAGACAGGATCTCCATGTTCCTGTCAGAATGGAGGGAGATCACAATGGACGAGTGGGTTTGGAAGATTATATAATGGTGTCATGCTGTAGAATTACTGCCAGTGCATCCTCCTAGGCCCTGTCATTTTCCACATGACTTTTCCCTTCTGAAAACAAAAGTCCAATTTTTGATTCAGAAAAGGCCCATAGATACATTCACTGTCGGCGGATAAGGGCCTGTGGCCCACTCAGTCTGCCCATTTGAGCTTGTAAGTTCACTTTGTTTTCCTAGAAGTCTGTTGCCCCTTACCCCTGACCTCCAGAATTCCCTTATGTCTATCCCATGCATTCTTAAATCCAGTGATTGTTTCAGCCCCATTACTTCCTCTGGCAGGTTGTTCTACTTGATCACCACCCATTCCTAGAACCCTAGGAACGGGTTCCTAGAACCCATACCAGTTAACGAGATAAACTAGGGTTTTTACTCCTGTTGCTTCCTAGTCGCAAAGTGGACAGGAGAGTGGCATCCTATGTTAAAGAATACTTTGAATATGAAAAGTCGAATGGTATCCCTTCAGGCTCTCATTCCACTATTGTAACAAGGAAACTGGTTGTGTGCTCTGGACAAAGAAAAAGAGAAAGAAGACTGTGTTGAGCCCCCAATCCCGGGGACTTCGACTGTTGTACATTCTTTTAAAAAGCCAAAAAATAACTGGCAAAACTTCAATTTCAGTAATAAATAAAATAAATATTCAGCATTATTAGCTAAAAACTTCCAGTGGGGAATTAGAAACATTGAAGATACATATCTTCATATCAAGATCTATCGCAACCACAGGCAGCATCTACAGTTTATGCTGGAGGACAGGCGCTGTCAATTCCATGTCTTGCCTTTTGGCTTATCCCCAGCACCAGAGATCTTCAAATGCTTAGTAGTGGTGGCAACAGCCCTCCGGAGGGAAGGCCTTTGTCTTTCCATATGTGAACAATTGGCTCTTGAAGGCCCTGTCCAAGGAGACTGTTCTTCACAACCCGGCAAGGACATTGCAACTGTTCAAGTAATTGGGTGTCAGAGTAAACAAACTGAAATTAGTTCCAACTCCATGCCAGTGCTTCCAATTTATAGGGTGGTGCAGGATACTGCTGTGGGCGGTGCGTTTCTTCCAGAGGATTTTGAGCCAATGCCTTACTTTCACTGTTTGTCTGCCGTACAACAGCAATTATGTCTCAGCAAGATCATTGTGACTATTTCTGGATCTTACTGGTGACTGCCATAATTACTGTCACTAACCATGTCTTGAAACATCAACACTGCTCACCAGATTTTTAATAAAAATGTAATTTATTTCATGTTAGCCACATATAGTCAATCAGTATTTCTCAACGTTTCATAGTGAAACCCCTACTTCTTTAGGAGTTTGATTTTGCCTGTTAAAATGCTCTACTTCCAGACATTACCGGTGCTGCAACTATTGGTTTGTTTAAACGCAAACTTAGTCAGCACCTTACTACAACTGGCAACTGTTTCTGCTACCATTAATTCCTCTGTCTTAGCAGTACTCACCTACTAGCACTTAGCCTCAGCACCAACAGTCCCAGTTGGTGTAACCCAACCTCAGCGCTTCTGATCCTCACCCTAACTCTCACCTATACTGGGCCTACCTATCCCACTCCCTCTCCCTCCCACTGTCCTCTCCTAAGTTTTCTCTGTCTGTCAACTATGTGTCCATTTTTAGTAGGGTGTTCCTAATTTCCAGACGCTGGCAAACGTTGTATATTGCCTCAGCTGTTTCAGTTCATGTGTACTGTATTTTAACTGTCTTTACCAAATGTAAACTCCTCACCTGCTGTACCTTACTGTTTTTTTGTCAGCTGATGTAGAACCTATAAAATGAGCATTCGTTCACTGGTGTAATGCAAGATCGTAATAAATAAATAAAATATATTAACTATTATTTACATACCTTTTTTATACTTTCTTATATATTGATTCAGAACAGTAACCTTAGATCTCACTTCGAGGGGGAGCTCTTGCAGCAGATAATACCATTAGGATTAAGCCACCAGGCGTTGTCACCCCATGGAAAACTTCTAGCTAGCAGTCTATGGTGGGGGACCACCCCGACGACAGACATGGTATAAAGGAGGCGGTCCCCCAGCACTAGCACTGCCTCGGTTCTTTTCCTGCCATCTACCCACTAACATCGGCTCCACAGATGCCATCTTTCACAGTCAACCCCCATTTCTGTGCCTCATGCAGTTTGTCGTTTGTTGTCTTTTCAATCGTTTTTTTCTCTGTCAAGTGCATATCTTCATCGTCCTCCCAGCGATGGCAATCGAAGTGTGTGTGTGCGATAAGCAGATCCTGGTGAGGGACGGCTAATCCACCTGCCTAGGCCCCCGACCACTGACCTGACAACTGCCCCCACTGCCAAAAATTCAACAGTAAAACCGGCATCCACCACCTCAAGATGCTCATTGGCTACGTGCTGGAGCAACAAGTGGCCACCATGCAGAGGACCCAGTTGGGACAAACTTCTTCCTCCTCAGCTAAGAATTCTCCCCCCAAGGAGAAGAGATCAGGCTGGAAGCACCACCACAGGGATAAGGAGAGAGTCGGGTCGGAATCCTGCCCCAAGTCCCCTTACAGGATTACTGCTGCTTCCACCTCCAGCAGGCGGTTGGAGTCTGTTCTCCCAGGTACAATGGCCACTTCTGGGGTTTCCTCCAAGCAGACTACTGCCTCCTCACACTCCAAAGGTAAGGAGTCTTACTGTCATGGGTGTGCATCTGCCCAAGTTCCCTTGGCACATAGGCCCCGCAAGCATAACACATGGGTCGGTGCCAGAGGGACAGGTGTCTGCTTCAGACAAAACATCAGAACCTGCTGCCCAAAAGCATTCAGGGTTGTCAGACAGGCACAAGGGGTCGGACGACTCCACTAGATGCCAGGAGGTTGTCAGGTACCGGACGCCTCCTCTACCCGAGGAAAGGGTGATGTCGGCTACTGAAGGTCGACAGACTACTGGACACTCCGACTCCGTGTTGGAAATAGACCAGGCGCTGCCGGCCAAAGAGTGGCCATCTGCCCTGGAAGACCGGACGTCAGCCAAGGTACCCAAGGCCCCAAGGGATAAGGCACCTGGGCCTGAGGATAACCAAACGCTCCCCCCACCTCCTCCCAAGGAGCCGGATGCCAGACCACAAGGGGGCTTGGCACCGCCGGATAAAGCCCCATTAGACCTGATGCCTGAGGCACCCGTGGACAAAGTGCCTCAGGACCAGACGTCCGTACATAGAAGCATAGAAGTTGATGGCAGATAAGGACCGCAAGGTCCATCTAGTCTGCCCATTTATTTTTCTACCTTACAAATGTGCCATCTGCCTTTGCTCTGTCAATGGCCTATCTATTCATACTCATCTGTATTGCTCCCTTGTGCCTATCCCATGCCTGTTTGAAGCCCTACACTGTATTCATATCCACCACTTCCTGAGGTAGGCCATTCCATGCATACACCACCCTTTCTGTGAAAAAACTTCCTATTACCCCTTAATTGACCTCCATCTAATCTCATGCTGTATCCTCTTGTCCTGCTATTTTTCTTACATTGAAACATGTTACTCTTTCACCTTGTTAATGCCCTTAAGGTGTTTGAATGTTTCGATCATATCACCTCTCTCCCTTCTTTGCTCTAGGGTATACATATTGAGCTACGTTAATCTGTTCTCATATGTTTTCTGATGCAGTTCCTGCACCATTTTGTTTGCCCTTCTCTGGACTGCCTCAATTTGGTTAATGTCCTTGTGAAGGTGTGGCCTCCAGTAATGCACGCAGTACTCCAGATGGGGCCTAACCAGTGTCTTGTAAAGAGAGATTATTACCTCCCTCTTCCGACTTGTGATACCCCTACTAATACACCCTAACATCCCCCTAGCCTTACCTACTGCTTTAGTGATCTGCTTAGATGATTTCAGGTCATCGGTGATGATGACACCCAAGTCTCTTTCTTCCCTTGTGACTGCCAGCAACTCCCCTCCCAGCCTATAGGTGACTTCAAGGTTTCTCTTCCCTATGTGCATGATCTTGCACTTCTTTGCATTAAACCCCAGTTGCCACTCTTCTGACCATTTTGCTAGTTTATCCAGATCTCTTCTCATTCTGCCCACCCCATCTGGATCATCTACTCTGTTGCAGATCTTGGTGTCATCTGCAAACAGACAAACCTTACCCTCCAGTCCATCTGCAATGTCACTGAGAGCGTCACAGGGTCAGGCCCCTCAAATGTGCCTACCCCGACGCCTCCAGCTCCAGTCCCACTGGGGGAAGTAGGGGTGCTGTGTAACGCATGGTGGAACACTGTCAAAGGGGACTTATTCCCAAAGCCCAGAGACCCATCCCCTGTTTGGCCACCACCAAGGGAACAGTCTCCTCAGACCCAGGTGACCTACCCCGCCGACAAAGCGTCCGCTGCCCAATGATGATGACCGGCGGCTGCCAGTTCAAAGCAGCAGAAAGAGGCACCCATTGTCCGTTCCGTCTTCCAGCAGACGTCCACTCTCTTCTTCAGGGAAGATGCAGGTGACTCCTCCTCACAGTACGCCTTGAAGGACAAGCTACCCCTACCTTCCCCAGATCCGAAAAGGGACTTGCCACGGTCACCCCTAGGTGACCTGTCCTTCTTGGATGTCATGAGACCTTTCCAAGCCCTGTATCAGACTGATAGAGGAGCTGGATCCAGAACGCTGCTGTCTGGCAAAATTCCTAGGGGCTATGGACCAAAAGCCCTTGGTCATCCTCCAACTTGAGGAACCCTTCCAGGACATTACGAAATTGACCTGGAAGCACTCGGTTACCACAGTGGCAGTGCCAAGGAAAGCAGATAGGCTGTATAAGACACCCAAAGGAGGGACTTACTTAAGTGAAAAACCAAAAGCCGACTCCATGGTGCTCATGGCTGCACAAGGCAAAGTACAGCAGCCAAGACACATGAGCGCTCAGGCCCCGGATCAGAATCAGAAAAGCTGGACCAGATGGTCCGAAAGGTCTATTTTTCAGCTACCTGCACGTTCAGGTCACTGAATTTCCTGGCTCATGTGGTCACGTACCAGAAGTCACACTGGGCAAAAGCTATGGATCTGGCTAAAGCCCAACCAGACTCTGAGGGCAAGGCAGAGCTCCTAGCTGTCATCCAGTCAGGCATGGATGTGGCCAAATGTGCTGAGTTCTTATGACTCCGCAGACATGGCAGCAGGGGCAGCAGCAACCAGGATCTGTATGAGGAGGCATGCCTAGTTGAGGGTCTCTTTTTCCCACTAGGATTTGCAGGATGCCATCTTGAATGTACCCTTTCAGGGACCCATCCTCCTTGGCACGGAAGTGGAAAAACTCATAACAGGGCTACAGGATTCATGCAAGGCGGTGTCTGACGTCCATCGCATGTACAGATCAGAACCACAGGCACCTCGGTGCCGTCCCTTTTGGAAGAACCAGGGACAGCAGGCAAGATGCCAAATGCAGCACAAAGGAGGCTTTAAGAGAAGAGGCCCCCCCATTCCTTCAGGCACCCAGGGCCCCAAAAGTGCCAAGGCGCCCAGACCTCCCCTGCCCACTCCCTCCACCACAGCATGACTCACTACCAGCCCCCCTCCTCTGGAGGAAGCACAGGGAGAGGTGGTAGGAGGGAGATTCTCTCTTTACCTATCAGGATGGTCCAGCATCACTACAGACCAATGGGTCCTCCAGATAGGCGAGAGGGGATACTCCATGGAGTTTACCAAGATTCCACCGGACAATCTGCCCATCCCATGCAGCTCTCCTGCGGGCAGAGATACAGGTCTTGCTTGAAAAAAAGAGCTATCCAGGAGGTACCCCACGCCCAAAGAGGCAAAAGGTATTACTCCACTTCTTCCTAGTCCTGAAGAAGACTGGAGACCTCCATCCCATTCTGGATCTGAGCCAGCTGAACTCCTTCATCGAAAACAAGAGGTTTAGAATGGTGACCTTAGGGAGCCTGCTGCCCGTGCTCCATCATGGAGACTGGCTCTGCTCCCTGGATATGCAGGATACTTATATGCAGATAAAGATCCTGCCATCCCACAGGAAGTACCTTCGCTTCACCTTCCAATGAGGGCACTACCAGTTCAGGGCACTTCCATTCGGTCTGTCATTGGTCATCTGCACCAAGGGTCTTCACCAAGTGCCTAGCAGTAGTGGCAGCAGCCGTCAGGAGAGGGGGTCACTTTGTCTACCCCTGCCTAGATGATTGGCTTCTCACAGCTTCGTCAGAAGACCAGCTACATCAAACTCTGGAGGAGACTTTGTTCTGGGTCTTGGACATCACTCTAAATCTGTCTAAGTCATACCCATCACCTGCTCAGAAGCTGCAATACATCGGAGCAATCCTGGGCATTGTTCAAGGGAAAGCCTTTCTTCCTTCTGGGCAGTCAGGCTAAGGGAGGTCGCTCACAGGGTGATGGCCTCGGACCAGGTCACAGTGAGGGTGGTTCTGCAACTTTTAGGCCATATGGCCGCAGCAATAGCTACAGTTCTCCTCGCTCATTTGAATATGAGGATCCTGCAGTGGCACCTCAAGAGTCCAGTGGGACCAAAGCACGGACGAGCTCTAAGAGCAGGTCTGAGTCTCCAGTGCAGTCTCAGTCCCTGGTTTGGTGATTCACCCCAGTTTATCTAGACAGAGAGGTTCTCTTCCAGTGGCCCAGCCCGCAACAAATTTTGATGACCGATGCCTTGGGACTGGAATGGGGAACACATCTGGCTTCTCACTAGATGAGGGGCTTCTGGAATTCCATGGAATGGTCATGCCACATAAACATTCTAGAGATGAGAGCCGTACTGTATGCCTTACAAGCTTTTCAAGGAGTACTCCTTCCTGGGTCCCTTCTGGTCCAGTCAGACAATACCCCCAGTAGTCTTCCATCACAACAAGCAAGGGAGCATGCATTCTTATCCCCTGTGCAGAGAGGCAGTGAGAGTGTGGACCTGGGCAGTGGATCACAGTCTGGATCTCACAGCAGTCCATGTTCCAGGGATCCACACTGTCCTTGCAGACAGCCTAAGGCATTCTCGATCTCAGAGCCATGAATGGGAACTACAGCAAGAAGTCGTAGACAACCTCTTTGAAAGCTGGGGTAGGCCAGAACTGGACCTCTTTGTGTCCCCACACGATGCCACGCTGCCCAATTTCTACTCGCTAGATCCAGGGCCTGGTGTTTTTTGGTGAGACGCATTGTCCCTCTTTTGGACATGGAGATTCTTGTATGCCTTCCCTCTTCTTCAGAAGATTCTGCTCAAGTTATAGGCAGAAGGTGTCCAAATGATCCTTATCGCGCCCTTCTGGCCTTGGCAGATTTGGTTCCCGCTGTTGCAACAGCTGGCATCGGAACCACCGGTTGTGTTGACGCTGTCCATTCACTCACTCTCCCAGGAGCAAGGGACGTTGGTCCATCCGGCCCTCCGGTCCCTGCATCTGCATATATGGCTCCTGCGGACTTAGCTAGGGATAGATTTGGAGTATCCCTCAGAGTGGCAGAGGTGCCCATGACGGCGAGAAGGCCCTCTACCAGGGCAACATATGCCATGACGTGGAAGTGCTTCTGTTTGTGGGCATTCCCCCATTCTCTGGATCCCCTCATCTGTCTGGTGGAATCTGTACTGGAGTATCTTCTCCCCCTCATACGTGGGCCTTAGCTACTCGTCCATTAAGGTACAGCTCTATGCGCCGTCAGCTTATTATGCACCACTGAATGGGAAGACTCTGGCACAGTTGGACTTATGCAAGACCTTTTTAAGGAGAATCTTGCATATTAAACCTCCCAGGAGAGACCCTGTGTCACCTTGGGACCTCCTGTTTGTATTAGAAAAGCTTACCTTGCCCTCCCCTTTGAGCCAGCCGCAAGTTGCAAGCTACGCCTTCTTTCTTGAAAGGCATTATTTTTAGTAGCTATTACTTCCATTTGGAGGATTTCCGAGCTGCAGGCTCTGATGTGTAAAGGGCCTTATCTTATTGTTCACAGGGACAGGCTAGCCCTTCTCACAAACCCTAAGTTTCTAATGAAGGTAGTGTCTGAGATCATTTTGGACCATGACATCCAATTACCAGTTTACTATCCAGAGTACTCAGAGGGGAGACCTTATTACATACTCTGGATGTACACTGAATTCTTCATTACTACCTTTCCCAGACCAGTTCCTGTAGAAAGACAGATCAGTTGTTTCTCTTTTGCCCAAAGGAAAGTTGGGGCCCCAGTGACGAAACAGACACTGGCAAAGGCCCTGTCCACACTACACCAGAAAATCCCTCTGTAATGTTACAGATGGTCCAAACCATTACCATAATGGTTTGCATTTACACTAGTAATGTTGTAGAAAGTGTTTTCAAAACCGTTGAAGACTTGGGGCCCTGTCTACACTGCACTGAAAATCTGTAACGTTTTGAAACTGTTACAGACTGAAAACATTACAGTGCATCCACACTACCACTGAAAATGTTTTGAAAATGTTTAATAATGTTACAGGGGTTTACTTGTGTAGCATGGACAGGGCCAAACAGAGTTTTGAAACCGTTGTTGAAACCACCTCACAACAGGTTTCTGTAATGGTTACAAAAACACTTTCTGTAATGTTACCAGTATAAACGCAGACCGTTATGGTAACTGTCTGTAACAGTTTGTTGACTGGGGCATCTAGAAGATCTCATATCACCCCTGTACTGCACAATTTGCACTGGCTGCCTATACAGTGGAAGATCACCTTCAAAGTAGGTCTTATGACTTACAAAGCACTACACGGATCGACCCCGATTTACTTGAGAGCTCCTTGTTCCTTACACCCCTTTTCGACAGCTCCGCTCGGCTGACAGGGGGTTGCTAGAGATTCTGAGGGTGAACTTACTTATCTGGTGCGTGGGCCTTCGGGTTTGTGGCACCTGCCCTCTGGAATTCTCTGCTCCGTCAGCTTCGGGAGTGCGGGACGGTGGGGAGTTTTAAGCAGGCACTTAAGACTTTTTTATGGGGTAAAGCATTTTCTGTACCATCTTGTTTTTATATTATGTGAGTTGTGTTTTGGTTTTATGTGAATTGTACAGCGCCTTGAAATTCGAAAGGCGCTTATACAAATACATTTTATTATTACCACCCTCTGTAACGTTACAAAGGGGAGTTTCAAGGGTAGTGTAGACAGAGCGGACTCAACAATGGTTTCGAAAATGCCTCCTGTAATGATACAGGTGTAAACGCAAAACGTTATGGTAATTATTTTGGGCCCTCTGTAAAGTTACAGAGGTGTAGTGTGGACAGGGCCTAAGTGGCTCATGAATTGTATCATGTTCTGTTATCAGCAGTACAACAGACCCTTACTGGGACTGGTGAAAGGTCACCCCACCAGAGGGATTGGACAGCTTTTACTTCACTCAAGAATGTTTCCTCAGCGGAGCTCTGTGAAGCTGCTACATGGAGTTCAGTGCACACTTTCGGGCACTACAGTCTGGACATTTCTTCCAGAAGGAGAGCAGGATTTGGCCTAGTGGTCCTTCAGGGACTCCTCTCCTAGATGCCTACAGCTCTGCACTATAGTCCTCCACCATTCTGACATGGGTCTGTTCTTGGGTATTGCTTGGGACTCTGTCTTAATGGTATTACCTGCTGCAAGAGCTCCTCCTCAAAATGAGATAGTACGGTTACATAGAAACATAGAATTTGACTGCAGATAAGGGCCGCTTAGCACACCTAGTCTGCCCATTTCCCTACCTAATGGATAAGCTGCAGATCCTAGATAACCAACAGCCTACTTTCTCCTACTCCCCCACCAGCATTGCCTTGTGTCTGTCCTATGCATTCTTGAATTCCCGCACTGTTTTTGACTCCACGACCTCCTCAGGAAGGCTGTTCCATGCATCCACAACCCTCTCCATGAAAAAAATACTTCCTCACATTACCTCTGAGCCATACCCCCTCTATCTTCAAATTGTGCCCCCTTGTTCTTGCACATCTCTTTTTCTGAAAGATGCTACCCTTTGGACTTTGAGTCCCTTGAGATACTTCAAAGTTTCTGTCATGTCCCCCTCTCCCTCCTTTCCTCGGGGGTATACATATTAAGCTCCTTTAATCTCTCTTCGTATGGCTTCTGGTGCAGAACCTGCACCATTTTAGTTGCCATCTTCTGGACAACCTCCATCCTGTCTATGTCCTTGTGGAGATGGGGTCTCCAGAACTGCACGCAGTACTCCAGATGGGATCTCACCAGCTGTCTGTATAGAGGGATAACAACTTCCTGTTTTCTACTGGTGATGCCTTTCCTTATGCATCCCAGTATCCCTCCCAGCCCTCCTTACTGCCTTCTCACATTGCTTGCCCACCTTTAGGTCATCTGATATGACTACCCTCCGGTCCCTTTCCATTTTTGTTGTTAGTATCTCAGCCCCCTCATTGTGTACTCTTCCCCTGGGTTTTTTGTTTCCCAGGTGCATTACTTTGCTCTTCTTTGCGTTGAATCTAAGCTGCCATACATTTGATCCTTCCTCCAACCTTGCCAAGTCTCTTCTCATCCTTTCCACCCCACCTTGTGTATCAACCCTGTTGCAGATCTTTGTGTTTGCAGAGAGACATACTTTTCCTTCCAGTCCCTCCGCAATGTCACTTATAAAGACATTAAAGAGGACCAGTCCCAGTACTGAACCCTGCGGTACCCCGCTAGTAACCCCCATTTCTTCAGAGTGGACTCCATTTACTATTACCCTCTGCGTCCTATTGTCCAGCCAACATTTTACCCAGGCTACCACCTTGGGACCCACTCCAAGGCTGGCTAACTTGTTTATTAATCTTTTGTGTGGGACTCTGTCAAATGCCTTGCTAAAGTCTCGGTAGGCCATGTCCACAGCCCCTCCCTGGTCTACTACTTTGGTCACCCAGTCAAAGAAATCTATTAGTCGTCTGACATGACCTTCCCGCTGTGAATCCATGCTGCCTTGGGTCCTGTGCTCCGCTGGCCTCTAGGTACTCAACAATTCTTCCTTCAGAAGTGATTCTATCATTTTACCTACCACTCAGGTCAAACTAACAGGTCTATAGTTTCCTGCCTCTGCCTTGCTCCCAGTTTTGTGAAGTGGAATTTCATCCATCCTCCAGTCCTCCGGTACCACTCCATCCTCCCATGATTTATTGAAGATGGTAGTCAGTGGTGTCACTAGTTCTCCCCTTAGTTATTTTAGAATTCTGGGGTGAATCCCGTCAGGCCCCATGGCTTTGTCCACCTTCAGTTTTAAAAGTTATTTCAGAACCCTTTCTTCTTACCGTAACAGTAGATCTCTGAGAGGAGCTCTTCCAGCAAGTGGCTTTCCCACCCACCTGCCCCCAGGGATTAGTGTTCCATTTTTTTCTTTGGGGATAAGAGATCCTCCTTGGTTCTCCCTCTGTTTTTTTTTGTTTTTTTTTCAGTGGGTCTCCGGCAGGAGAACTGAGGTGGTGCCGGGGGACCACCCCCTTTATAACATGCCATAAACTGCTAGCTAGAAGTTTTCCGTGGGGTCCTAATGCCTGGTGGCTTAGTCCTAATGGTATTACCTGCTGCAAGAGCTCCTCTCGAAGATCTAGTGTTGCGGTAAGTTCTTGCGTAACTCTACTTTTTAAAGTGACTTACATGCTTGCAACAATATGTGCTTGCAGTCAAATGATATACTCACATAAAGCAAATGTTTTTAACATTACTCTCCCATTCCAGTGTTTTTAAACAAAATGTACTCTGGTGGACAGATGCCTTATTATGGCTGTTGTCTGTGGAAAAAATCCACTTCTTCTATATTTGTTTGTCCGCTGACCACCTTAAATGAAATAGAAATGGTTTAAGCAATAGTCCACAATAGAGTTGCAGTTATTGGGGATTAATCAACACCCCGGGTGTGTTGTTGGGTATGAGGCCGCAGGCCAAGTGTCCTCACAGCACCCGGGATGTTGATTAATCCCCAATAACCGCACACCCTGTGTTATATTTAAACAACAAAAAATCAAGAAAGGTGTTTTTTTGCTGTGTAAACAGCAAGAAAGGTTGTATATCCTGCCGCATTGAAAAATAGTCTCTAATAAATCTACTTTTCAGTGCTGTTATGAACATAGAAATGTGTCAAATCAGTACTGATATGATTTGTCACATATCTTACTTCGAGAAACCGCTCTTGCAGCAGGTTACGCCATTAGGACTAGGACCCCACAGAGATTTTCTAGCTAGCAGTATCCAGCGGGGACTGCCCCCGACATCAGGCATCATATAAAAGGGGGCGGTCCCCCAGAATCACCAGTTCTTTTCCCGCCGTCGACTCGCCAGCATCAGCCTCATGGTCCCGCTACAGCGAACGACGACCAGAACTTCCAGCGTTAACTCTAAATGTCAGCATCTCCTACTCCTTCCTCAGGACACCCCTCTTAAGTGTGCCTGCAGCAAACAGATTCCTTTTAAGGATCTGCACTCGTCCTGTCTGCAGTGCCTAGGCCCAGATCCCCGAACCAGGCCTCGGACTCGCGTACTAGTTCTGGCTCTACGCACTCAGACTGCTCTCCTTCAAGGGCTCGCTCTCAGCCTCCTCCCGTGAAGGTTAGGACTTCGGGCAGCTCTTCGGCTTCCTTTCATCCCATCAAGACTTCCAGGACCTTGGACCCTTCGCCAATGCCCTCCCGGGCCCCCACGAAGTCTACTGACCGTCGCCGGTCCCAGTCCTCTTCCAAAATCACTCATTCTTCCTCGGACAAACGCTGGGAGCCCAATGCTAGATCTGCATCCCAGCCTCCTAGGAGACCAGAACCCCCTCCCAGGGAGACTAAGGACCTGACGTCCCTCAAATGGACAACTGATACAAGACGGGCTGCTGACCTGTCACTGGTTAGGCGCCTGTCAGACCAGACGGGCAAATACCAGACGTCTGCCTTACGTTCCAAGGAGCCGACTACTGCCTCTCCATCACCGGTGGACACCGGTCGCCAGGAGTCTACGGAGGAAAATACAATGTTGCCTGATGACCAGGCAGGTGACAGCGAGGACACCGGGCTTTCACAAGAGCCTTCGCCTGACCCAGCGATGCCCGGGAACCCGACGCCAGGACTGTTGTCCAGTATGAATATTCAGGAGGTTAAAGACCTCTTCACCTTTTGGTGGGACACAATCAGGAGGGATGTTGTCCCAGTAAAAACTCCTCCGTCTACTCCTTCTCCACCACAGGGGCCAGTAGGAAGACCACCGACCCCCAAGGAGCCTACTCTGCCTCCTAGTAGCAGGTCAAAAGAAAGAAGGCCCCCTTCAAGATCTCCCTCAGGGTCTCCCAGTCCCAAGCGACCCAGACGTCAATGGTCCACTCCGCAGGGGGATGACTCTAGACCTGACAACTCAGATACCTCCAGGTCTCCTTCTCCAATCAGCATCCCGTCACCTGACCCATGAGACCTACCCAGGTCATTTCCAGATGCTCCATCTTTCTCCAAAATCATGAGGCACATCCAGGAGAACATGGGTTGGGAAACAGAAGATTTAGACCCCCGAATGACAGCGCCTAGCCCGTTATCTTCGGCAGAAGGACCCTAAGCCTGTGGAGGTCCCACCCTTGGTGGACACCTTTGCGGACGTCACCAAGGCAACATGGAAACATCCGCACTCCACCCCCGCGGTGCCAAAGAAGGCTGATCGCCTGTACAGGGCCCCGGCAGAGGGCCTGCACTTAGCGCAACAACCCCAGGCTGATTCCCTGGTCATTACGGCCTCCCATGATAGGTCTCAATGACCACATCTGAGTACACAACCTCTGGACCAGGAGTCCAAGCAATTGGACTCACTGGGTAGGCGCATGTATGCGGCTGCTACATGCTCCATTAGGTCACTGAACTATCTGACACACATGGTTCAGTTTCAGAATGCCCTATGGGAACAGGGTCAAGACCTAGTTAAAATATTTCCAGATGGGGAACAGAAGGAGGAGCTTCTCAACCTCCGCCGCACTGGGTCAGATGTGGGGACCCAGCTTTTGAGCTGCCTACGATTCAGCGGACTCTGCAGCAAGGGGAGCAGCCTCAGGCATCTGTCTCCAGAGACATTCATGACTTTGTGTCTCCGGATTTACCCCGGCTGTCCAGAAAAACATCCTGGACGTTCCCTATAACGGCGAAGTCCTATTTGGTGAAGACTATGAAAAGGTAATCACCAAATTACAGGATGCTGGGAAGGCAGTAAGGACTGTACAGGCCATGTACAGACCAAAATCTGGTTCCTTTCATAGGAACCAGAATCGTTTTTGCAGCTGACGACAGTAGCCACGTTTCAGCCAGCAGCAAAAGGGCACCTTCCACCATAAGGCCCAACCTAAGTCTCCTAAGGATCCAAATGACTGGCTTCAATTCAGAAAAGCCAGAAACTCCTGCACAAAACAAGTGAGAAATGCCAAGGCTGCCTTCTACACAGCTGAATTGGATGCCTCCTATCACAACCCTTCCAGATTCTGGGGTACCATAAAGGGGATCCTAGGTCAAGCTTCTACCCTGTCTTACCACCAAAGTGCACATAAATAGTGTTGAAATCACTGACAAGCAAGAAATCTTAAATGCCTTCAACGATCATTTCACTACAGCTGGCCTAGCTTTGATTCCTCACCTGCAAACCTAATGAGGTCATCACTAAACTTACAATCTACTGAGGGACAAAGGCTGCTTCCACATTCTCCTTCAAATCAATACTCTTAAAAAGTAGAAGACCTACTATTCCAACTAGATACAACTAAAAGCGCAGGTGCAGACTCCTGGATCCCTACTTTCTAAAAGTAGCATTGCACATTAGCTGCCCCCTCACTCACCTTTTCAATCTGTCCCTAGCCACTGGTTCTATCCCTCATTATGGAAGACAGCTCAAGTGTTTCCACTACTTAAGGCAGGTGATCCCATGGACCTCAACAACTATAGGCCCATTTCCATCTTACCAGTACTGTCCAAAATGCTTGAAAAGTTAGTGAACTTTCAGTTAAGTGCCTACCTTGATACCAATAATCTCCTTAATCCAGCTCAATCTGGGTTTAGATCTATGCACACCATCTCTGCCTTAGCAAAAGTTACAAATGACTGGCAGACTGCCTTAGACAAAAAGAATAGCACCTGTGCTGTGTTCCTGGATCTAAGCAAAGCCTTTGACACTGTGGACCATGAACTACTAATCTCCTCTCTGAACTCCATAGGTCTTGACTCACTCTCTTAAATGGTTCAGATGCTATCTCTCGGAAGAATACAACTGGTAAAAATGAAGGTGACCTATCTACCTCTAAACCACTCCTAAGAGGTGTACATAAGGTTCCATCCTGGGCCCCATCCTCTTTGCCATTTACATCAATAATATTGACTCCAATCTCTCACAATCTAATATTCACCTCTTTGCAGATGATACTGTACTATATCAGTAATCCCTCACCATCAAGCCTGTGAGCTTTTACAGTCTGAGTTCTCCTCCTACAGCACAACTTACTAGAAAAGAATTACTACTAAATGCCAAGAAAACAAAAGCTATGTTCTTTGCCACCAAGAGCTGCTCTTCCACTGTCCCATCATTCACCCTCCACAATTATCTACCATCCTTGGTGAAAATCTGGAATATGTGGACAAATTCAAATATCTTGGAGTCTGGATTGACAATAAACTTGACTATACTAGCCACATTGAAGAGCTCCTGAAAAGCTAGACAAAGACTTGGCCTATTTTATAGGATCAAACACTACCTGACGAGAGTTCCAAACAAAGGCTAATCCTAGCATCATTCCTATCCCTCATTGACTACGCTGACTTCCTTTATGGTCACTGTTCCTCTCCCATTTAAATAAATTAGACACCTTGTATCATAGAGCTATTAGATTCATTACAGATCTTCCCTCCAGCACCCATCATTGCTCTCTCTACAATGCAGTCAGTTGGACATCCCTACAACATAGAAGAAACAAAAATGCTGCTGTCTGGATCTACAAAGCTCTGACAAACAAACTCCTTCCTACATCTCAGATTGTTTCAACGGATCACATCCAGGCCTTACACCTAAGGATCAATAAACTCATCATGCTGAAGATTCCTATCACCTGCACCCAGTATGGAAGGGCTGCAATCAGCTATTCCTAGCACTTATCTGGAATTCTCTTCAAAAGACCTTGAAATTGGATACCCTCATTCCTTTAACATCCTTCAAAAACTGTACACTAGTCTATTCCCAGAATCATGCAATTGCTTCCATAAGGCCTAGTCCTCTCATACCCCTCCTTCCCTACCCCTTTTATACTACCCCTATTTCTTTATTGTTCTTCTAGCTTGTTCTCCAACCTACTTCATACAAAAATGCCCCCAAGTCCCATTACCTAGCTTTATCCTACAATACTGTTTGTTTCTTTCCTTTTAATATGATCTAGGTCCAATGTCATTTTGCCTTGTATATATGTAAATATTTGTATATCTGTCTCATTCATAAATCTTTGTATTTGTGTTCATTCAGTACCATGTTTTTTGTGTAAAATTTGTAACCTTATATTGTTATGACCACTCAGGTCCATCTTGTAAATGAGCTATGCTCAATGATGTTCGCCTGAATAAATAAAGATTTTTGATCTTTGAAGTCTTCCCCAGGCCCAGGTCAGCGGTCGCATCGCTCACCACTTTTCAGGATGGTAGTCGATTACCACTGACCGGTGGATCCTTCAACTGGTCAAGAGAGGTCACTTTATAGAATTCCTCAACCACCCACCATCAAAACCTTCCCTGCTTTCCCGTTATTCAGGTCAGCACGCACTGCTCATACAGCAGGAGGTGCTCGCGCTTCTGGGAAAGGAAGCTGTAGAGCACGTACTGAGGAGCCAGAGAGGGGCAGGTTACTGTTCCCAAAAAGACCGGGGACCTCCTTCCGATACTGGATCTCGGTGATCTCAACGCTTCAGTCTTTTACAAATGCTTCTGCATGGTGACCCTTCCTGGTTTGATACCCATGCTCAAGCAGGGCACCTTCCTAGCATCCTTAGACATGCAGGATGCCTACCTGCACATACCCATTGCTCGAGCGCACAGGAAGTTCATGTGCTTTGAATTTCTAGGTCGCCATTATCGGTTCCGAGCCCTCCCCTTCGGGCTGTCATCGGCACCTCAGGTGTTTACAAAGTGCATGGCAGTCGTAGCGGCGGCTCTAAGGAGACAAGACCACTACGTGTTCCCGTACCTGGATGACTGGCTCCTCATGGCACCCTCTCGGGAGGCTCTGATGTCCGCAATCCACTGTACTCGGTCCCTGTTCAGGGTGTTGGGTATCATCATCAATCAGGAAAAGTCGCACCTGGTTCCGTCACAGAATCTACAGTTCATAGGCACAGTTCTGGACACCGTCCAGGGGAAAGCTTTTCTGCCCCAGGACCAAGCGGAACACATCAGATGGCTCATCAAGGACATCTTGGCAAAGACAGTCCCAGCCAGACTGGTCCTTTGCCTGCTCGGACACATGGCTTTGGCCATTGCAACAGTCCCACTAGCCCGTCTCCACATATGGGTGACCCAGTGGATGTTACGGGTACAATGGGATCAGAAGCAAGACCATTTGCAGCTTCCAATTCGGATCTCGAATGCCATCATCCTGGATTGGCAATGGTGGCTAGATTCAAAGAACCTGTCGGTGGGGGTCCCCTTCATTGCGCCGTCTCTGATTGTGACGCTCTCCACGGACACCTCAGGGTTCGGTTGGGGAGCATACCTCAATGGGGTCAGGTCTCGGGGCTCATGGACGCCCCAGGAAGCTCACCTCCACATAAATATTTTGGAAATGAAAGCAGTTCTTTATGCCTTGCAGGCCTTCCAGTCGGAGACCCCACCGGGTACTCTGCTGTTACAGACAACACCGCGGTGATGTATTACCTCAACAAACAAGGAGGCACCCATTCCTACCCGCTTTGCAGGGAGGCCATGAGGGTGTGGGATTGGGTTCTACAGTACGGCGCAAACCTCATTGCTGTTCATGTCCCAAGAGTGGACAGCATCATTGCAGACAGTCTGAGTCGCTCTCAGGCCAGAGTCCACAAGTGGGAACTATTCCAGGAGATGGTAGAGGATCTGTTTCACAGATGGGGCACACCAGAGTTGGACCTTTTCGCGCCCCCATGCAATGCAAAACTGCTCAATTTCTGTTCGCTAGATCTAGGGCCTGGTGTTTTCTGGCAAGACGCGTTGTCCCTCTCCTGGACGGGCAGTTTCCTCTATGCGTTTCCTCCCTTCCCGTTGATCCAGAGGGTCCTTTTGAAACTCCGCAGAGAGCAGGTGACGCTGATACTTATCGCACCCTTTTGGCCCAGACAGATTTGGTTCCCTCTGCTACAGCAGCTGTCCCAGGAACCTCCGGTGCCTCTGCCAGTCAGCTCTCTTATTGTCCCAGGAGGCAGGTTCTTTGCTCCATCCGGACCTTCGCTCTCTGAACCTGCATGCCTGGCTCCTAGAGACCTAGCTATCATGTGGTATGGGGTCTCGCAAGAGGTAGCAGATGTTCTAGTGGCTGCTAGAAAACTAGCCACTCATGCCACATACGCCATGAAATGGCGCAAATTTTGCCTCTGGGCTCAAGCACGAGGACTTTCCCCGATGGATTGTCTAGAAAGGTCAGTCCTAGACTACCTTCTTTCGCTCTTCCAGGCAGGCTTGGCCTTCTCCTCTATTAAAGTACACCTTTGTGCCATCTCAGCCTATCATACACCTATAGGCATACGTCCCATAACTCAGTTGGACACCGCACAAGCCTTCCTGAGAGGTGTTCTTCACCTTAGACCTTCGATTAAGGATCCTGTTCCTCCATGGGATTTACCCTTTGTCCTGGAGTAGCTCACGCTGCCACCTTTTGAACCAGCCGCAAATTGCGAGCTACGTCTCCTGACATGGAAGATGTTGTTTTAAGTTGCTGTTACTTCGGCCAGAAGGATTTCTGAGCTTCACACACTGTTAAGGACAAATGCAAAGTTTCTACCTAAGGTGGTCTCAGCTCTCACCCTCAATCAGGACATCGACTTACCAGTGTACTTTCCTAAATACTCTAATAGAGGAGAGGCCCTGCTGCACACTGTAGATGTGCATAGGTGTCTAAGATACTACCTGACCAGAACCAGGCACCACCATAAATCTGATCAGATTTTCGACTCCTTCACCCATAGGATGATGGGAGCTTCGGTTTCTAAACAATCACTGTCCAGGTTGCTCATCCACTGTATCACGTTCGGTTACCAGAGCGTAACAAACGCTACGGGTGGTTAGGGACATTCCACAAGGGGTGTACCTCCTTGCTGACGGCCATGAAGAACATGTCCACTTCAGCCATCTGTGCAGCAGCTACCTGGAGCACCGTGCACACCTTTATCAGGCATTATAGCCTGGACGTTGCATCCGGCGAAGAGCTGGTTTTGCTTTAGCAGTTCTTCAGGGACTCTATCCTAAGGCTTGATCCAACTCGCGATCTCTACCCTAGCCTCCTCCCACCTGCGAGGGATTTTCAGTATTGCGTGGGAATCCGTCCTAATGGTGTAACCTGCTGCAAGAGCTGTTTCTCGAAGTAAGATAGTACAGTTGCGTAAGAACTTACCCTAACAGTAGATCTTCGAGAACAGCTCTTGCAACAGGTAGTCCCCTCTCCCCCCATCCCCTCTGGAGGTAGAGTTGTTCCAATATCCTTCTCCTAGGAATAGGTGTTTCTAACACCGCTCTGAATACCTTTTGATGGCGGATCCTCAGTCTCCACTTCTGATGTCATCTAGCGGCCGGGAGTCTCTGGCGGAAGAACTGGGGATTCTGGGGGACTGCCCCCTTTTATATGATACCTGATGTCGGGGGCGGTCCCCGCTGGATACTGCTAGCTAGAAAATTTACGTGGGGTCCTGGCGCCTGCCGGCTTCGGTCCTAATGGTGTAACCTGCTGCAAGAGCTGTTCTTGAAGATCTACTGTTACGGTAAGTTCTTACGTAACTGTACTTTCTTGTGCATAACGTGCTCAGCTGCCATGCCTAAGATGTTTAGTTTAGCGCTCCACCACACACACACACACACACCATCCTTGCAGTCTGTCTCTCTCCATGTCCCCCTTGCCCACTGCTGCTGGGGGTGATCACGATTTCACTGCCAGGACATGGCAAGGAGACATGCACAGTGACAGCTCTGTCAACAGAATTCAAACTTTTGCCGTCAAGGACAAGTTTGACTGGCACGGCACAGCAAAGGCAAAGAGAAACAGTGACAGGTCTGTCAACAACATCCTACCTTTTGCTGCAAGTCGTTCTACCATGTTTCTCTCCCTCTCCCTCTCTCTCAATATTATGCAGCTGCTACTGACTTGCCATACCTTGCCACCCAGCTGCACACACCACCAACAGTGCCAAAAGGCAGCCTCCATTCTCACCTTTTGTCCACAAATTATAGGTCTGCTGACTGTCCCTTTCTCCCATGCTGCTGCCCACAAAATAACTTCGGAGGATGTGGATTGCTGACACACCGGGAGATAGAGCGAGCCACTGTGCCCACAGCACAACTTTGGGGACCACGGGACACTGGTGGAAAGAAACTAACTTTGGGGTACGCAGCTGAGCCCCGCTGCAAATCGCTATTATCACCCTGCCACACTCAGCAAAGTTATGGGCATCCCAGAGGACACTGGCAACGAGCTTCATGGTCTTATGTAAAACCCCACGGCACATCCCTACATACTGATGATCAAGATCAACACCCCCCCACCAAAGCGCACACACACAGATTTCTGTGCACATCGTCGAGCCCCCACAGAGCGACACTTATTGAAACAAACCGGTGTAGTGAGAAATCGTGCATGGAGTCAGCAGGATGAGCAGGCAGACATGGAAAACTAATCAACTGATGCAAGTAGCCCCATTCACTTTTTCAGCCTAATCTGCTGAAGGAACCATGGAGCATATCACTCTATGGGAGTTGTCATACCTGTACAATGGACACACAGGAGCTGAAACCAGAGAGAGAGAGAGAGAGAGAGAGAGATCGAGATCCGATGTGGACAATGATGACAGGGACACAGAAAAGGAATTCTCTCTCGGATGAGCATCTCTCTCTCTCTCTCTCCTCACTCACTCACACACACACACACACACACACACACACACACACACACACACACTGTCCTGCTCTGCACCTCTCTCTCTCGCTCTCTCTCATTGGACTGCACAAGTGTGGAGACCATCTCCCACCACAAACTGCTACATGCACCACAAACATCGTCTATACTGACTGCTGATGGAATGCAGAGAGAGAGAGATGGACAAATGTCCTGGTCCCGTTGCTTGTCTGTGTCTTCATCTCAGGACAATAGTGGCAATAAACTTTACTGCAGGGCAAAATGACAGTTGCGACTCTGTTCCCTTAGGCCCGCGGGGCGGTTGGGTGGGCAGAGACGGACCCACGGGTTACTGCAGATGCTAGGGTTATATGTGCTGTTGGTATACCAGCTGCAGGGTCACACAGAAGGAGGGGAGTATGCTTGGGGACCACTACGCACCAGCCAGATACCTGTAGCTGTCTCTCTCTCTCTCTCTCTCTCTCTCTGGGGAACAGTAACCCTCGCTTAGTGAGATATTTAAATGGCTGCCATTCAGGAATGCGGTCACGAAGAATAACTAGTGTGGCTCTGCCCTCTGATCTGTCAAGGGTGCCTGAGCACTGCAAACTGTGCGGTTAACAGAGATTATTGTATGGTCAGTTGATAGCTGCCTGCCAGTTGACTGACTGCATTTTTCATCCCCATGTTATAAATCAAATTAACACCTTTTTTACATTCTTTGATAACGCACTAGTATTCACCCATTCTTTCAATAATTACTCTTCTCATTCTGTAACAATATTGAGGCATATTAATATGTATTCATTTCCCTGCTGTATTCAGCTAATTTTACTCCCATTCTCTAAAAAAAAAAAAAAATTTATTTTCATAAGGCTTCTCCTCTTAGATTTTACCACTCTGAGTCTTTTTTTTTTTTCTCCAACTCTCTTTGTTGCCCCCAGAGCAGGAACTCTCTCAGGCCTCTCCACTGGCCAGTGTCACTCTACTGCCCACTGTGAGCCCGCCATCCTTAAGGACATTATTTTCTCCCCGAGCCCCCCGGGGACATAGGGCCCGAGGAAATTGAAGGGGTGGTGGAAAGGCTTCAGTATTGGGCGTGTGGCAGCACAGCTCTGGGAGGACCGTTGCCTATCCGGACCGGAGGGGATTTTTCTTTGTGTTTATTCCCCTGACGTGGGACATGCAGTGCTGCCCAGCCCGAGACGTGGGTGCTTCTGCCCACGTACGGAAGGCAGCCGCCCGACGACCCCTTTTTACGTGCTAGTGAGCCCTTATGCGTAGCAGTGCTGCCGGTCTCTACCGGGGTCCGCTGCTGCACCGGGCTACCCCTGAATCCCTCCCAGACAGAGGAGAGCAGTCCTACAGATGCTCGATCCTCTCTCTCCCCCCTGCCGACCCCCGGTGGTCCGGGTTCGTTCCCGAACCCAGCTCGCCAGCGTAGCATGAGGTGTGGCGTCCGGCTCCTCAACCCTCAGCGCCACTGGGCCGGCTACCACTCTTGAGTCTTTAAGTTTAGAATCTATGAACATAAACACGTAAGAGACTTTTTATTCTCTGGGTGAAATCGGTGAATATTAGCGAGTTATGAAAGAAGGTAAAAAAGATGCAACTTCTATTATATAGAGAAAGTAATATGACAAATGATAAAAACGTCTTGATTTCATTTAAAGCTGTCAGTGGACACAGAAATATGTAAAAAGTGAAGTGTTTCCACTAAATAAAGACAACAGTCATAAAGGTATTTAACAAAGAGTATGTTTTATTTAAAAACATTGGAATGTGAGATCAACATTAAATAACATTTGATTTACATGAATGTATTTGACAAAGCACAAAATGGTGCAAGCATGTAATAGTCTCTTTAAAACTGTGGTAATTGCTATGAATCAATGTATTATAAAAGAAAGTATAAAAATGTAAGTAAATAATATATTTGAAAATGTCAGTCTGTCTCCTTAAATAGTGGGTTTCACTATGAACGGTTGAGAAATATTGATTGACCATATGTTGCTAACTGAAATAAATTGAATTTTTATCAAGAATATGGTGAGCAGCATTGATGTTTTAAGACTTCTAGTAAGGTTGTATTATTTCCTAAGTCTTGAAAAGACGCCTTCCAGTATTTTATTTTTTATCCTACAGAGCGAGGTAAACTGCACATAGCATTTACCATCATCACTATCCTGTTTGCACACCTCCATATGCGTATGCCACAATGGATGCTTTGGGTAGAGTGGGATCAGTTATCAGACAAAATGCATTAAATGATGTTGGTCACATCTCCATTAAGATGTGCCTTCCTGCAGTTGATGGACTGCTTCAGTCCAATAGTGGATGTTCTATTCTTTGAACTTGTACCCCTGCAGATACAGACTACAGATTCATCCCGTTCAGGTTGTAGTGCGCATCTGGGTTCCTTCTGAACACAGGGTCTGTAGTTTCAGCTGGAGAGCTCTCTCCACATCAATTTTCTGGAGATTAGGGCTGTTGTTTTTGGTCTACAAGCCTTTACAGCTCGCATCAGAGCAGGTCCCTTCTGATTCACACATACCTTACTTGTTATGCACTACATAAACAAGCAAGGGGATACCCACTTATCCACCATGCAGAGAAGCAATGAGAGTGTGGTATGAAGCACATTTTCCTGTCGGCCATGTTTTTTTCCAGGTGCCCACAGCATATTGGCAGATGGCCTGAGCCACTCTGATTCACAAGTGGAAACTTCTGTCCTCCATGGCAACAGACCTCTTTGAAAGGTGGGGTTGTCCAGATTTGGACCTCTTGGCATCACCACACAACACAAAACTGTGGCATTTTCACTAGTTTGCTGCAGGGCTGGGAGATTTTTTATGTTTTTCCTTTGGCAAGATGCATTGTCCATCCCCTGGTAAGGAAGGCTCTTCAAGGATGTCTCCTCGTTAGGCCACATCTTTGAAACTAGAGCCACCAGGCACTAGAATCACACAGAAACTTTTGCTAGCAGAGTTCTGCCCAGGGTGATGTCATGCATCACTCTCTATAAATGTGGGTGGCTCCATCACTCTTCAGTTTTTTTTCCCATTGTCTATCGTCCTTATTGGACCTGCCGCAAGAAACATCAACTAGCTGTTGGAGTTTTGGATTTTCCATTATGTACCAGTTTATATCATGGTCTCCCCATGCAGCTGAAGCTGAAAGTCTTTATTTTAGGACTGTAAGTGTGGAAATAAAATTTATGGAGAGTCACACTGTGTGTGTGCTTGCTGTTGGGCCTATCTCACAGCATGGGGATCTGTGAGATCTACCAGCGCTTTAATCAGACTACAAGGCACTGCTACAAGAAAGCTCTAGAAAACTTCCTTCTCCTTACAACTTTAAAAGCCATGGAGAAGGACCAAGGCACAAAATCTGTCCCCGTCATCGTTGGCAGAAATGCGGTCGCTGAAGTTAAAGGACCGGGACAAGGAGCAATCATTGTCATGGCCCTTCTCGTTGTCTGGCCTCAAGCATACACATAGGGACAAAGAAAAGGCAGCTTAGCCGGCGAGGCCCCAGTCACCGTTGCGACAAATGGGTCAATTTATTGCAGTATCACCTGCTCCAGCGGTGTTCAATCAATCAATCAATCAAATCTTTATTTATTCAGGCGATCATCATTGAGCAAGGCTCATTTACAAGATGGACCTGATGGTGTTGATGACAGCTCCACCCCCCCCGGCTGTCTGAAACACCAAGGTTGGGACATGACTCTGGCACTGTTGTGCCTACTACAGATGGAACGACGCCCTTGTCATTGGGTCATGGCCTCTTGGCATGTAGTCATGGCCCCTGTTCATGGTGTAGTCAACTCTCAGGCTGTGCTGGCATCATTTTCTGAGACGATGCAATGCAATGCATTCAGCCTGGCTTGCCTATGCAGACAGTTGTCCCATCAGCAGGGCTTACTGGTTCCCAGCCCCCATTGACGACGTCCGTCAGCACACCAAAAATTCCTCCTCCTTAGCTGCCACCAGTGTCATTGGTGCATTCAGTGGCTTCCATTGTCAGAGACATCGATGATGAGTTTGAATACAATCCTGACTTCATGGTTATGGAGTACGATTTGGAAGAGTAAGAGGGAGAACAGTATGTGCCACAATCCAGTTCCGCCCTCTCATCCTGCAGTGAGGAATTGGTGGTGTACACCCCAGGTCTCCTTCTGAGAACCCTACATTTCAGGCCATGATGTAGCAAATGCAAACTGCCATGGGAAGACTCCACTCAAAGAAACGTCCTGGAATTTTTGGCAGTCCCTTGCATTTCCTCAATTATAATACCACAAATATATCCTGCATTAAAGGATGCTGTCTCTTCTGCATGGTGCAAACCTTGCTTGCTGCCTGCAGTTCAGAGAAAGGCTGATAAGCGGTATCCTGCCCCATCTGGTAATCCTTATTATGTTATTCAGCCAGAAACTGAGTCTGTAGTCATCAAGGCTGCACATGACAGGTTCAGAGCACCTAAACACACGAGTACTTTGCCTCCTGGCAAGGGATCTAGGAGGCTGGATGTGATGGGCAACCGTACACACATGCCTCTGCCTCACTAGGCCCTAGGATCGTAAATTACCAGGCCCATTGTGAGCAAGTATCAGAACAGCCTGTGGTAAACTGCTAAAACTGCAGCCCAGCTTTGCCTGAAGGCTGTGCCAAGAATGCATTACTTAAAACATTACCTTCTGGTGCTGAGGTTGGCAAACATTTGCTCCCCTCAGCATATGATGTTTCTGATGCTTCTGCCAGGGCTGCTGCTTCTGGCATTTGCATGAGAGGTATTCTTGGCTAAGGGTTGCTGGTTTTGCAAATGATGTGCAGCAAATACTTTTAAATGCCCTTTTAGAGAGCCAAAATTGTTTGGTTATGATGTTCAAGAGGCACTTGGAGGCCTGCAGATATTCCAAATGATCCTAAGGTCTCTCAAGTCCCCCTATTGCACTTCTGCCAGGGGACGTGGACATGAATCCTTCCATCAGCATGTTGCCAGAGGTCGCCGTGCCTACCATCAGCAAGGTCGAGGTAAGGGAAGTGGTGCCTTTCCAGGCCCCTGCCTCCCAGGTGCCCGTTCAGAAGCGCACAAAGCAGTAAGTGCGGTGGCTCTGCCCAAAACTGATTCCACAGGACTCTCTTCAGAATATATCACCACCTTCACTGTTGCCTCCAGGGGTGGTTGTTGGAGGCAGGATCTCCTTGCACCTAAAACAGTTTGGGGGGGGGGATTACAACAGATGAGTAGGTTTTGGAGAGAATTGAAAGGGTGCATGCTCTGGAGCTTATAGAAACCCCTGCAGATCATCCTCCACCTCCTTCCAGTTATCCTTTGGGCTGTTTGTGCCTTCTGAAGGAAGAAGTGCCATCATTACTCCAAAAATGTGCTATAGAACCAGTTCCTCCTCTTGAGAGAAACAAAGGGTTCCATTCTAGCTACTTCCTTTTCCCCAAATGAACAGGGGGTCTGTGTCCTGTATTGGATCTCAGGGGTCTCAACTTCTCCATAGAATACAGGAATTTTTTTCATGGGGTATCCCTACAAGCTCTGATTCACCTGCTGCAAACAGGGGACTGACTTTGCTCCCTAGACAGAGAATACTGAATGGGCAACTATGCACAACCAGTGTGTTCTTCCACAGAGGGTTCTGATACCCTCTGACCTCATGAGTGAAGCTCGAGAGGTCTATGGGAATCAGAACACCAAGGTGGCAAAACACACTGATTGTGCATAGAGTTGCTTATCCTGTGTTTTTTATAGTGTACAGTACTGTGTGAAATATGTTTTATGAATTCTTATGCTTTCAAAATGAAACCGACTCATGCAGTCTCTAGAGGTTCTAGAATGCTGTTCTACCACAGTAGGGTAGAATCACATTCCATGATCTTTGAACTGTGGTACAACAGCATTTTGAAAGGGATGGAATTCAATACAGAACAACACTCCACTATATGAAGGGTGCATACTTTGATATCAAGATCAGAAAAGCGCACAGGCAGTCCCTCTGCTTTCTGCAAGGGGGGGGCACTACCAGTTCAGAATATTGCCGTTTGGCTTGTCTTCTGTACCATGCGTCTTTACCAGATGCTTGGCAACAGCTCTTCGCAGAGAAGGTTCGTTATGTTTTACCTTACCTGGACAACTGGCTCCTGAAGGCCAGCTCCTGGGAAGCTCTGATACATACCTGTGACAGAGTTTAATAAGGCCCTATCCCATTTGGTATGCAGAAAGAGTTGAACATAAGTATCTGTTCTATCCTCTCCTTTTCTGTCTGGTTGTGCAACCAAATGTTCTCATGAGACCTAGGAACTGACCACTCTGACAGTCTCACAATTCGCCACCTCTCACTATCTGTCTGCCTTCACTTGCTGTTTCTCTTCCCCACTGTATATCTGTGGTTATAAAAATATGTGTGAATCTTTATGAAACTGGGATCCCTTGGTTTGAAATACATATAGTTATACAGTTGAAATGATTGCAGAAAGCTATTTGGTATTTAGGGGGTTAACCTGAGATGCAGCTTGAGCTCCTCTCAGACTTGTTTACAAACTCTTTTGCAGAGCTGTAAACAGGAGATCAGTTTTAGGACACCATTTTCTATTTTGTTGCACCTGCAAGGAAATTACCAAAGTTCTAATGCACCTTGAGGAAAAACAGGATATCTCCTTAACGAGCTCAGGATGAAGAAGTTAATTGTCAGGCAAAAAACTTACTTTAAAAAGAACAGCAATCTTTTGCTGGGATAAGACTGAAACTTGGAATTGGAGATACCCTCAGATGAAGGACTTTGTTTTCTCTGTTTTGTATTGCCTTTGTAAATAGTCATGATGAAAAATTGCTGTTTTTTTGTTTCTCTTATTGATAAAACGCTACTTGAGAATTTTACAACTGCTCCTGGTCTTCCTATGCTTCCAGACCTATGCCTCTACAGCAGTACTCTGTCTTGGACAAGGCAGTTGTTCAACTTAGGAATCACAGTGAATGTGCCAAAGTCTGTGGTGACTCCCTGCCAAAGACTGGTACATAGGGGCAGGCTGTCTTGGATACAGAGAAGGGATGTGCTTTCCTGCCACAAGACAAAGCGGAAACCCTGATTGCATAAGCACAGCTGATATACAGAACTCGCTTTTTCTCAGCAAGGACAATGTTATGCCTTCTGGGGCTCATGACTACGACCATTGTGACTGTGCCACTGGCTCACTTACATATGAGAATGTTCAGAGGACACTTGGGGGGTCCAGTGGGATCAGCTCACAGATGAATTGGACCAAGTGGTTCTCATCATGTCTCCACTGTGCAGAACATTGCTGTGGTGGATAGATCGCGAAAACCTATTAAAGGGTGTTCTATTCCTTGTACCAATTCCAATACAGATCCTCACCACGGATGCCTCCGGCTGTGACCAGGGTGTCCATTTCTGCCGTTACGAGGCACGGGGTGATGGTCCAAGGTGGGAGACCAAGCTACACCTGGAGATGAGGACTGTTGTGCGCAGCCTTCAGGCATTTCAGGAGCATCTGAGTCCAGGTCCTCTGTTAATAAAGATGGACAGTGCCAGTGTCATGCATTGCATCAACAAACGAGAGCACTTACTCCTATCCCCTATACAGGGAAGCAGTGAGAGTGTGGTACCGGGCTTTGACCCATGGCCTACTATTTTCAGCTGTGCATCTTCCAGGTCTCCAAAATGTCTTGGCAGACAGGGTAAGAAGGTCACAGTCCAAAATGCATGAATGGGAGCTGCCAACCTCGATGGTAGACTGCCTTTTTGCAAGATGGTGACATCCAGAGTTGGACTTTTTGTGCCCCACCCCACCCCCACAATACAAAACTGCTGCATTTCTTCTTGCTCATTTCAGGGCATGGAATTTTCTGGTGAATTGTATTATCCCTCTCTTGGAAAGGGAAGTTCCTGTACGCATTTCTCCCAATTCCTCTAACACAGAGGGAGCTACTCAGACTGAGGAGGAAGGGGTGCCACTGTCATCCTCATTGCTCCATTATGGTCTTGCCAGATATGGTTTCCACTTCTGCAACAGAGGGGAGCCTCCTGCCACCTTTCCTCTATGCTGGCTTGTGTTGTCACAGAACAAGGGGTCTCTGGCTCTTCTAGACATGGAGTCTCTACGTTTGTGTGCAAGGCTTCTGAAAACATAGCCATTGCACATTTTGGGATATCCCGTAAGGTTGCTGATGTGCTGAATGCAGCTAGAAAGCCTTCTACCAGACACACACATTCATTGAAATAGAAGCATTTCACTTTGTGGGCTGCTTCCAGTAATTTGGAACCATTTACATGCCCTGTAAATACTGTGCTGGAATACTTGCTGTCAGTATCCGATTCTGGTCTACCATATTCCTCACTTAAGGTGCATTTGGCTGCTAGATCAGCTTTCAGTGCATCTATTGATGGTCATGCAGTCACACAGTTAGATGTGTCCCATGCATTTTTGAGCGATATCCTTCATATGAAACCTCCTGTCCGCAATCCAGTCCCTCCATGGGACTTGAATTTTGTGCTTGAGAAACGGACGTTGGGTCCATTTGAGCCAGCCACAAGTTATGGCTTATGTTTCCTGTCTTTGAAAACATGGGTCCAGATTTTCGAAGCTCGGTTGCAAGCTGAGACATTGGCAGCTTGCGCCAAGAGCAGCTGCGTCTGGGACCTTGCAGCAGAATTTCCAAGTGACAAGATCCCAGCACATAAGTCCCCTATCTTGCGACAACAGTAGCAGTGCGCCACACAGAGGGGCACACCCACAAGCTGTGCCACAACATCTGCAGGGCAGCAGCTGCCCCAGTGGAAAGGGGTGCAGTAGCGACTTGTGGTTCTCCCCCCCCCCCACTGCCACCAATCCACCAGGAAAGTGCCGGCATGCGGAACTAGTACCCTGGTGATCTAGTAGCGCCCCACCCACCTAGCGGTGCCCACCACCCCATCCATCTATACCCCCAGATCCAGCGACTGGCACTGCCCTCCACACACCACCATGGCCAGCCACCGAATGAACTGTCACAGTGCATACCGTACTGTATGCGCTGTGATGAATGTCGGCTGACCAGCACCCGTGGTGGTGTGCGGAGGGCAGTGCTGGTCGCCAGATCTGGGGTATTGATGGATTGGGGGGAGTGGGGTGGTAGGCACCGCTTGTCAGGTGGGAGCCATTAGATCACCAGGAATAACTGTCCAGGACCATGTCAGGTGTGCCAAGGATTGGAGTGGGAAGTAGAGGACATGGGATCACCAGGAATGCCATGTACAGGCAGCTTGGATCTTGGTTGGGGGGCAGTGGGGCTCAGGACATCAACTGGTATGGGCACATTGTGGCTGGGGGATGGGGCTATAAGTAAATGGATGCTGCTGGGGGGGCGAGACAGTGTCCGGATGTAGTTGACACCCTCCCAGGGGCGGTCTTAAGTCCCGTTAGACCAGGCCTTTGCTGGTTTAACGTTACTTAGCGCTTTGTCCCTGGGGAGGGTTTTAAAAATCCGACTGTCGGGATTGTGGCAGCCAGGGTCTGCCGCAAACCACCTTGTGCCATGCTGCAGCAACTTTTGTGGCACAAGCCCCTTTGGCACACGCAGCCTACTGTTTGATGCAGGCAACATTAGAAAATAGCTCTGGGTGCATAGAAACATAGAAGTTGACAGCCGAGAAGGACCGCAAGGCCCATCCAGTCCACCCATTTTTTTTTTTACCTTATGAAAGTGTCATAGGCCTTTACTCTGTCAAGGGCCTATCTATTCGTACTTATCTGTATTGCTCCCTTATGTCTATCCCATGCCTGTTTTGAAGCCCTGTGTCGTCGAGGCACAGGTCAGGAAGCGTAGGAAAACCAGTAGCAGTTGTAGAATTCACCAAAAATATTTATTTACAGTAGCAGTAATAAAGAAATAAACTTGTCCAGTATAACTATTTACAAAGGCAAAATAAAAGTTTTCCTGCAGTCTCTGTGTCCCTTTTTCTTCTAATCTTTCTTGCAGTTGCAGCTTAGCTCTAAGTCCTTTCAAGTACCATTCTTAGCAAGCATCCTGTTTTTGTAAATATCAGGCAGGAGCTGCTAGAATGCAGTATGCTTGCTGAGGCCTCTCTTGCACAGCTTTTGCAAAAGGTCAAAGATTTGCACTAAGGTAACCTCCTGAGTTTTCCAGAGCTCTCTGCAATCATCTCAAAAATATAATTATATACATTTCAACAGTAACACTATGTTTGCTAAACAAAAAGGATCCCAATATCAGTTTCATTTCCGTACAAGGATTTGCAGGTACATACATAGATACATAGACAGTGTCGGCAGATAAGGGCCTATGGCCCACCTAGTCTGCCCATTTGAGCTTGTAAGTTCAGTTTGTTTTCCTAGAAGTCTATTTCCCCTTACCCCTGACCTCTAGAATTCCTTTATGTCTATCCCATGCATTCTTAAATCCCGTGATTGTTTCAGCTCCCACCACTTCCTCTGGCAGGGTGTTCCACTTGTCCACCACCCGTTCTGTGAAGAAATTCTTCCTCATGTTTCCTCTGAATCGTCCTCCTCCAACTTCATCCCATGCCCTCTAGTCCTGAAACATCTTTTTCGCTTAAAATAGTGTTTTCCTGCACCCTGTTCCTCCCTGTAAGATACTTGTATGTCTCTATCATTCCCCTCTCCTCCAGGAGTACATGTTCAGTTCCTTCAACCTGTCTTCATAGGACTTGTGATGCAACCCATGCACAATCTTTGTTGCCCTCCTCTGAACCTTCTCTACCCTGTCTATGTCCTTACGTAGGTATGGTCTCCAGAACTGTACACTGTACTCAGGTGGGGGCCTTACTAGTGTCTTGTATATGGAATTATGACCTCCTTTCCTGCTGGTGATGCCCCTGCCTATACATCCCAGCATCCTATTTGCTTTACCTGATGCCTTGTCACACTGTTTCTACTCTTGAGGTCATCAGAGATGACAACCCCAAGATCCCTTTCCTGCTTGGTGCATGCTATATCCTCACCCCCCAACTGATATATTGTGCCAGGGTTTTGTGCCCCATATGCATTATCTTGCACTCTTTTGCATTGAATTTCAACTGCCAAACCCTTGACCATTCTTCAAGTTTCTGCAGGTCCCTTCTCATTCTGTCTACACCCTCTGGTGTGTCTACTCTGTTACAGAGCTTTGTGTCATCAGCGAACAGTGAAATTCTGCCTTCTAGATCCTGTGCAATGTCACTGATGAAGATGTTGAATAGGACCGGTCCCAGCACTGATCCCTGTGGTACCCCACTGGTCACTCTTCCCTCTGTGGAGTGACAGCCATTTACCACCACCCTCTGTGTCCTGCCACCCAGCCAGTTACCTACCCACCACACTACTGTCCTGCCCACACCCATATTCCCCAGTACACTACTGTCCTGCCCACACCCATATTCCCCAGGTATTTTTTTATATTAGCTGATATAGATATGCAAGGGAGAAAAACAGACAACAAGAGAAAACTGAGACAGTGAGAGGCAAAGAATTACGAGATTGTCTGGTTGATCAAGTCCGAAGTCTCACAGGAAAATTTGGTTGCGCAACTGGACAGACAAATACAAGAAAGGACAGATCCTTGCATTTTAAACACCTTCTCTAACAACTGGGACAGGGTCCTGTTCCACCCTGCACTGTATTCATATCCACCACTTCCTGAGGTAGGCCGTTCCATGCATCCACCACCCTTTCTGTGAAAATTGTTTTCCTCACATTACCCCTTAATCGGCCTCCCTCTAATCTCATGCTGTGTCCTCTTGTCTTGCCAGTTTTCTTGTATTGAAACATGTTAGACTCTTTCACCTTGTTAATCCCTTAAGATGTTTGAATGTTTTGATCATATCACCTCTCTCCCTCCTTTATTCTAGGGTATACATATTGAGTTTCGTTGATCTGTCCTCATGTTTTCTGATGCAGTCCCTGCACCATTTTGGTTGCCCTTCTCTGGACTGGCTCCATTTTGTTAATGTCCTTTGTGCAGGTGCGGCCTCCAGTACTGCACGTAGTACTCCAGATGGGGCTTAAACAGTGCCTTGTAAAGAGGGATTATTACCTCCCTCTTACAACTTATGATACCCCTACTAATACACCCCAACATTCCTCTAGCCTTACCTACTGCTTTAGTGGTCTGCTTGGATGATTTCAGGTCATTTGTGATGATGATGCCCAAGTCTTTCTTCCCTTGTGATTGCCAGCAACTCCCCTCCCAACCTGTAGGTAGCTTCAGGGTTTCTCTTCCCTGTGTGCATGATCTTGCACTTCTTTGGGTTAAACCCCAGTTGCTACTCCTCTGACCATTTTGCTAGTTTATCCAGATCTCTTCTCATTCTGTCCAACCCATCTGGATCATCTACTCTGTTGCAGATCTTGGTGTCATCTGCAAACAGACAAACCTTACCCTCCAGTCCAACTGTAATGTCACTGATGAAGATATTGAAGAGGACTGGCCCAAGGACTGATCCCTGAGGTACCCCACTTGTGACTTGAATCTCTTCCGACTGTATACAGTTTACCACCACTCTATTTTCTGCCCGCTAACCAGTTTGCCATCCAGTTGACCAACGTCTGACCCAACCCAAGCCTACCCAGCTTGTTAATCAATCTTCTGTGTGGAAACATATCGAAAGCTTTGCTGAAGTCAAGGTAGGCAACATCAACTGCACCCCTTAGGTCCACCACTCTGGTTACCCAGTCAAGAAATATGAGATTAGTCTGACAGGACCTTCCTGTTGTAAACCCATGCTGCCGTGGATCCTGTGCTCCTGTGGATTCCAGGTGTTGCACTATCCTTTCCTTAAGGAGTGCTCCATAATCTTGCCCACTGCTAAGGTAAGACTGACTAGTCTGTAGTTCCCTGCCACCACTCTTGTGGAGCGGGATCACATGAGCCCTTCTCCAGTCTTCTGGGACCTCTCCTGTACTCAGAGACTCACTAAACAGTTCTGCAAATGGCTCTGCTAGTTCCACCCTTAGCTCCTTTAGTACCCTGGAATATATGCCATCAGGTCCTATTGCCTTGTCCACCCTGAGTTTAGTGAGCGCTTGTAGGACCCTTTCTTTTGTGAAGGGACTTGAGCACACATCCCTCCCTACTGTGTCTGTGGTGCTGAGCTGTGGGCCCTGCCCTGTTGTCTCCTCAGTAAATACTGAGCAGAAGTATCTATTTAGGATAGATGCTTTTTCTTGGTCCTCTTCCACATACTCCCCCTTATCCCCTTTGATCATATTTGAAATTGGTATCTGAATCGAATGATGCACCTTCTTTACTACCCTAAGCTTCTCAATCAGGGTGAGGCACCACACCATACTTTGCATATGCTGAGAATACGGAGATATTGTGTATTGCACCATGGACTGCAGAAAGTCCAGTCCGCTTTCTGTTTTTATTCGCCTCCTGGAAAAAAGGCACCCGTGCCTGTTCAAATGGCTAGCACATTGTATTACGTTCTGTTATAGGAAGTACGGTAGGGAACTTCCTGCTGTGATTTGTGGTCACTCCACAAGGGGAATGGCCACTTCTGTTGCTTGTTTCAGAAATGTTTCTGCTGCTGACACTTACGCTGCAGTCCCAAGGAACACTGTCCACACCTTCACTAAACATCATATTCTGGACATAGTTTCTCATAGATGTGCTGGTTTCGGCCTTTCTGTGCTGTAAGGCCTACTGTCTTGAATGTGTATCAGACTGTATCATCCTTCCAGTGGCTTTTGGAACAGCTTGGAACTCATTCTAAAGGTATGGTGTAATGGAGGAGTTATCCTTAAAGATAGAACAGTTACATAAGAACTTACTGTAACAATAGATCTTCGAGAAACTCTCCTCGTTTTGGCCATGCCACCCCTTCCTCCCATCACCCTACTGCTTCAGTGAGGGTTATATCAGATATTGTGCTTGAACCTAATCTATGGCTTTTTTATCCAGCACCATATCCTGCCTTGTATTCCTGGTGTTGGCTTGATTTCCTAGTTCCCCACTGCTAGAGGTCCTGCAAGTCGATCTCCGGTGAGGAACTGAAGAATGATGGGGGCAGCCCACATTTATATAGATAGTGACGCATGACGTCGTCATAGGCAGCCCCTGGCTAGCAGAATTTTCTGTGTGGTCTTGGTGCCTGGTGCTTATAGTTCCAAAGGTGTGACCTAAAGAGGAGATTCTCACAAAGATCTGTTACAGTAAGTTTTTATGTAACTGTTCTTCTAGGAGTGTGGATATGTTGTTCATCCAGAATTCTTGGCATGTCCCCTTCCACTTTAAATCTTGCTGGAAGTCTTCAAGCTGGCTCCTCCCACCGACCCGGGTGGTATATACCTCTGCTCTGCCCCATGACGCTAGATCTTCCTTTCTGCTGGAAGATACAGGTTTCCTCGTGTTCTCAGCTTTTCGTAGGCCCTGGCTTTCAAATTGTCGGTTATACCCAAAATCAAACTTGTTCGAGTTAGCGATCGCGCTTTCATCGCATCGACTATGGAGGAAAAATCTTCCCCAGGATTTCGCCGGTGTCCCTGTGGCCAGAAGATGTCACGCACTGATCCCCACCTCACGTGTGTCTACTGTCTAGGTGTTGGACCTGACACCTCGTCGTGCGTTTTTTGTTTGGCCTTACATCCCAACGTCCTGGAAGATCTCAAGGCACGCCTGAAGCTGAGAAGACCAGAAAAAAGAAAGCCACCAGTGAAATCGAAGGAGGCTCGGTGGGCAGTTTCCACAGCCATGGGCTCCACTGAACAGCTGGAACAGATGAAGGCATTCGAGGAGGAAGCAGCTCGTGCTTCGGCCAATTGAAGCTTCTTCATCCCGCTTAACCTAGGCTCCACCTTTACAGGCTCCTTCAGGGAGATGTGCCAGTCTCTCCCCACTCTGGGTGAGGCACCCTCAGGCTTGCACTCCTCCCACTCTCGCAACAGGAAGAAGGACTCTGTGTCTTCGTCCCGACAGAGACGCTTTTGGGACCGGGAGAGGTCCTAGTCCCAAGAACACGTGGTCTTGACCTCGGTCGAGATAGCGACCTCGGCCGCTAGCTTTTCAGACCTTCCATCTGGCCAAGGGACCGAGGAAGTGGCTGATGAGGTCGGAATTATCCTCAACCCCTTGTCGCCGGCTGTGCCTGATGACTCGTTGGAAAGGACTTCGGTCCTGGACTTTCCAGATGAGGAGACCCAGCCTGCTGATGTCCCCAGCAAGGAACTGGTCCCGGACCCCCGGGTCTCACCAATTCCAGTGTCTCCCAATCGACAGAGTCTGCCTCCCTGATCTCGGTCCAGGACCCCCTCGGATGATCGACCGGGGAAGAGCCATAAACGCTCAAAGAGGCGATGCCACAGGTCCTCATCCTCCTCGGACAAGGAGAGGCTCCGGCAGAAACTCCGGTGCTATGAAGACCTTGTGTGGCAGCAGCTGATCTTGACCGGGCAAAACTCTGCTCCACCACCTGCCCTGGCCATCACTTGGCTGTCGCCTCCTAGGCCAAAGCCAACCCCTTTGGAACTGAAGCCCTCGGTTCCTCCACCTATGGGACCGGCCCTTCTCCCAGTTAGGCCTGTTGTGGTCTCTCCACCGATTCGGGTGGAACCACCGCCTAAAGAGCCTGAGGGAGGGGTGCCCTCGAAAGAGGATAGACAGGACACCGGGCTTCCCCGATGTCTGTTGATAAGTCACCCTGGACCTCCATCGACAGCTCAAGGGTGACTTGGGCAGTAGACCGCCGTATCACGACTCTTCGGACTCTGACGTCACTGGCTTGCACTCACATCTGGGGGATGATGAGTAGTCGGTCGGTGCAGGGATGGAGGAAGGCCCTTCCTCTTTCCAGGGCATTCTCCGCCTCTTCTCCGATTCCACCGGAATGCCCCTGGAGCCTATTGAGAAAAAGGCAGAGTACCCTCTCACCGACTTTCTTGAGAGGGGATACCCCGACGGAGGCCTTTCCAGTGGCCAAGGCCATTTTTGGCTCTGCCTGCAAGTACGCGGTGCCCATGGGGTCCCTTGCGGGGTTCACAGAGCACCCTTCAGCTGAGATCCTGGTGACCACCTCTGTGTTCAGGTGTACTGGTAGTTCAGTCGACACTGACCAACCCCCAGACAAGAAGTCCAAGAATATGGACCACACTGCCTGCAAGGTCTATGCGGCCTCTTCTTTGGGCCTTTGTCAGGCCAGCTTGGCTGTTATTATGGCACACTTCTTTCATGCCCTTCCGGGGTCATTAGACGAGGTCCTCCCTCCTCTCCCACCAGACATGCAGACCATGGTCAAGCAGGTCCATGACCAGGGCCATGCTGTTGCAAAACAGCAGCTCCAGACGGCCTTGGATATCGGAGATTCTTGTGCCCGCTCGCTGGCAGCCACAGGGGTCTCTCACCGCAGGGCTTGGCTGAGGCTTTCCTCCTTCCCGGCGGATACTCAGCATAAGCTTGCTGACGTGCCCTTCCTGGGTACAGACTTGTTCGGTCCAGGAGTGGCCAGTCACCTTCAGCGTATAGAACAGTCCAGTGCCACCTTGGATGCTACTTCTGCCAAGGGTTTTCTAGGCAAGAACCAGCAGAAGAGAAAGAAGAAGCCATTTCAGCAGTCTTCCGCTGCGGTCCGGCAGCCCACCTATCAAGGAGGACAGCAGCATCAACAGCAGCAGCAGGCTCAAGCTTGGCGCCCTTGGCCCAAGCAGGGTCCTCAGCAGCCCCGTAAAGGAGGCAAAGGCTCAGGTCCTGGAGCCTCCTCCTCCTCCTCCTCCTCCTCATCTAAGCCTGCTCAGTGACGGGTTGGGGGTGGCCACCCCTACACTCGTCATGCCAGCTCTAGGTCCTCCCGTGGGGGGTCTGCTCCGCCACTTTCTTTCCGCCTGGTTCACTGTCGCTTCGGACAGGTGGGTTCTCGAAGTGGTCGGTCAGGGACTGCCTCTGGAATTCGAGCAGTACCCTCCCGGCTGAGCCCGCACCTCTCAGGAGGAATGGATCTTCGCATGCTCCCAGTTGGCTCTTCGAGACGACGTGGCTCAGCTCCTCCGCAAGGAGGCAGTAGCTCCAGTGCCAGATCCTCAGACAGACCCAGGCTTTGTTTCCAGGTACTTCCTGGTGCCCAAGCGGATGGGGGGGTTGGTGCCCCATCCTAGATCTCCACGACTTGAATCAATATCTCTGGTCCTGCATCTTTCGGATGCTTACTCTGAACCAGATCATACCATCCCTGGAGTGAAGCGTGGTTCTGTTCACTGGGTCTACCGGTTGCGTTCTTTCATGTCCCAATCCATCCATCCCATTAGCAGTTCCTCCTCTTCAGGGTCGAGGGGACCCTGTACAAGTTCCGAGCCATGCTGTTCGGCCTGTCATCAGCCCCAAGGGTCTTCACCAAATGCATTGCAGTGGTGGCGGCCCACCTTCGGTGTTGAGGAGTCGGAATCTACCCTTATCTCGACGATTGGCTCTTGGCAGGTTCCCCCCAACAGGAGGTGGAGAGGTCCAGGGATCTGGCCCTCCAAACCTGTGCCCAACTCAACCTCTTGATCAATGAGGCCAAGTGGGAACTTGTGCCTTCTCAGGTGATGGGCTTCATCAGGGCAGAGCTAGACTCTTGTCAAGCCAGAACTGTGCTTAGGGCAGAGGTTCTTGCCTCCCTTACCCGATCATTTCTGGTTGGGCAGTTCTGGGTTACATGGCGGCGTGCACCTCGGTGGTCAGTTGGGCCTGGTGGCACATGCTCCCCCTTCAGTGGGAGCTGGCCGCCCAGTGGACTCAGCGATATGGTCACTACGACCAGCTGACCACTGTAACCCAGAAGATGTGCAACGCTCTCCAATGGTGGATCGCCCCAGACCAGTTGCAGGAAGGGATCCAGTTTGTCCTCCCCGAGTCGACGATTGTCCTTATGACCGATCTCATGGACTGGGGAGCCCACATGGGGGACAACAGGGCCCACGGGTTCTGGACCCCCGAGGAGTCCCGATGTCACATCAACCTGTTGGAGCTCAGAGCAGTCAGACCGGCACTGTCAGCTTTCACTCCTCAGCTCCGGGGCAAGTGGTTCAAGTCCAGACGGACAATACCATGACCATGTACTACCTCAACAAACAGGGCGGCACACACTCTCATCTGCTGTGCAATGAGGCGCTCCGCATTTGGACCCTCGTAAGCCGGTTGGAGGTGGATCTCCTAGTCATCCATGTGGCAGGATCCTCAAACGAGCTGGTGGATGCTCTCAGCTGTATAGGCCAGACATCCCACGAGTGGTCTCTACATCCAGAAGTAGCTTACAGCCTGTACTCCCATTGGGGCAAACTGACGGTGGACCTGTTTACCTCCAGGGAAAATAAATTGAGGCTGTATCATGCTTGCCCCCCTCAGCAGAGCTTGCTGCAGGGGGATGCCTTCTCAAGGCCGTGGACCCCAGGCCTTCTATGCCTTCCCTCCATTTCCCGTGATCCACAAGGTGTTACTCAAGGTGAGGAGGGACAAGGCGAAGGTGATTCTGGTAGCCCCAGACTGGCCGTGCCAGTTCTGGTACCCAGATCTCCTCAGCTTCAGCTGCAGGCCCCTGGAGCGGCTTTGTACACACCCGGACCTGATATCTCTGAACTAGGGGAAGGTATTCCATCCAGACCTTCAATCCCGGCACCTCACAGCCTGGCACCTGAGCGGCTAGAGTTCCAGGCTTAGGGTCTTTCTGAAGATGTCTTCACTGTTGTGGAGGCATCTCGAAAGGAATCGACCAGGAAATGTTACGCCTTCAAATGGAAACTGCTTTCCATTTGGTGTCAGGGTAAGAGTCTGGACCACTTATCCTGTCCTGTGGCTAACATTCTCGACTACCTTTGGTCACTCTCCAAAGGGGGTCTGTGGTCATTGACCCTTAGGGTGTACCTGGCAGCCATTTCTGCTCACCGGGCGCAGGCCGATCAGCTGACATTGGTGCAGGAAACAGTGGTCGGGCACTTCTTCAAAGGCCTGGATCACATATCTCCTCCGGTGCGTGAACCTCCACCTCCATGGGATCTGTTGCTGGTTTTGGCAAAGCTCATGGGCAAGCCATTTGAACCCATGCACAAATGTGAGCTCTCACTTGTCATGGAAGATGGCCTTCCTGGTGGCTATCACGTCAGCCAGAAGGACGGGGAGCTCCAGGTGCTTTCGGTGGACTCCCCTTACCTGGTCTTTCACAGGGACAAAGTTGTCCTGCGCTCCCACCCGAAATTCCTTCGGAAGGTGGTATGAGAGTTTCACCTTAACCAGGTGTTGACTCTGCCTGTATACTACCCTAATTACACCTCGGATGCAGAGTACAGGCTCCATACCTTGGACCTGAGACATGCTCTCTCTCCTACTACGTAGAAAGGGTCACCAGCCATTTGTCACCTACACTGAAGCCGCTTCTGGCAGACCTGCAGCCAAACGGACCATAGCAAGATGGATTACATCATGCATAGGTCTGTGCTATGAGTTAGCTGGCAAGGAGCCTCCCACAGGGATAAGAGCTCATTCTACCCGCCATACTGCTGCTTCCAGGGACATCCCTAGCCAGGAAATCTGCCGGGCTGCTACCTGGATGTCAAATGCCTTCATTACCCACTACCACATCTACAGTACCTTGAGTCACGCCGGGATGCTGGTTTTGGGGCCTTGGTTCTCCAATCTTTATTTCCTAAGTAGGGGATGTGTGCCCTGCCTCCCTCCTCCCAGAGAACTGCTTGGAGTCTGCCAAGAAATGTGGATGAACAACATATCTACGCTTCTACAAGAACAGGTTACTCACCTGTAACAGTAGTTCTAAGAGGTACATGTTGTCTGCCCACACACACACACACACACACACACACACACACACACACACACCCGACTCCCCAGCCTCAGGCGCACAACCTTGCTTCCAGCAGGCTAAGATCTGGCGTCATGGAGCGGAGCCGAGGTATATACCACCTGGGTGGGTGGGAGGAGCCAGCTTGAAGACTTCCGGCAAGATTTAAAGTGGAAGGGGACATGCCAAGAAGTGTGGATGAACATATACCACTCCTAGAACTACTGTTACAGGTGAGTAACCTGTTCTTTCTTCACGCCGTCCCTCCAGTACCACTAATTCAGAGGGTATTGTTCAAGCTGTGGGCAGAGACTACCACTCTCTAATACTAATGGCTCCCTACTGACTTCAACAGATTTTGTTTCCACTTCAACTTAGTCGAATCCTCTGTCCTCTTCATTTGAGGAGGGCTTTTCTGCCCCAGGACCAGAGGGTCTGTGGTGCATCTGGATCTCAAATCCCTGTATCTTCATGCATAGCTTCAGAAGACACAGAACAGGCATGCTTTAGAGTATTTCCTAAGGTGGTAGACATCCTAATGCAGTCTGTAAGCCTTACAGTACACACATGTATTCCTTAAAGTGGAAACAGTTTTCAATATGGTGTGCTTACCATTTTTTTGATCCTTATACTGTATGTCCAGTGAATTCTGTTTTGGACTACCTACTGTTTGGATCAGACATGTGGTTACTGTATTCTTCACTAAAGGTGCATTGAGCTGCCATTCCAGCTTTTCATGCATTCGGGTGATAAAATAGTCGCAGAGTTGTAAGTATCCTTCTAGATTCCTTAGAGGAATTTTCTATGCATCCACCAATATGTAAGTGGGTTCCACCTGGGTACCTTAATAATATGTTGGAAAAACAGACACGCTCCATTTGAGCACACTCACTGTTGCGCGTTTCCTATCCTGGAAAACACTTATTTCCTTGCTTGAAGAATTTCTTAGCTGCAGGCACTAGTTTCCAAGCCTCCATACTTTTTTACCAGGGAAGGGTTTCTTTGAGAACCAATTCTTGTTTTCTAAGATGGTGTGTGATTTTTGCCTTGAATCAGACCATCCACCTTCCTATGTATTATGCTTCCAAATCTAATAAAGGGGAATCTGCTATATTCTTTGGATGTACATACAGTCTTGTGTTTCTACCCTGATCGCACTAAAGACTGCAGAGGGTCTTCTAAAACTTCTTGTTTTTTTTTTTTGGTTTTTTTTGTTTGTTTTTTTTTTTTTGCCCCTGCTAAAGAGGGCACCCCTGTTTCTACACAGTGCCTTTCCAAATAGTTAGGCTAATTGTATTGCTTTTCATTATAGGAAGAGTGGTATGGAGCTTCCTGGTACTATTTGTGGTCCTTCTAGCTTTGTGGCATGCTTATGCAATGTATCTGCATCTAGCATATGTGCTGGTGCTGCTACCTAGAGTGCTGTTCACACTTCCACTAAACATTAGTCTAGACATTGTCTCATAGATGTACTGGATTTATCCTTGCTGTACATCAAGGTCTTCCTTCATGATATCATAATTGACGCTGTCCTCCACCCTTGGTACCATTTGTACTGCTTAGGAATCATTCCAATGGAGGAGATATCCACAATAAAGGTAGAGCAGTTACTTAACATTACAATAGATCTTTGAGAGAATCCTCCATTGGGCCATAGTGACCCGACCACCTTCCCTTCATCTGTATTTTGGGATAATATAGTTGTGGCAGTTCTACCTACTGTCTTCCATGGAGTAATTCTACATCACCAGTTGACTTTAATGTTCCAGCCCATTGCCTCTCCCATGTCTGGTTCCAGCTCTGGTCTCCTGGTTTCTGTTGGCTAGATATCCTCAGATCTTGTCTCGGGCCGGGACCTGAGGAGTTGAGGGGCCACCCATATTCTATATATATTTTTTTCAAACATTTATTGACCGGGATAGGCACACTGAGCCAAGGCTAGTTTCCAGGTGTGACCCATGGGGAGTAGGAGTACATACAGAATCACAAAAAGAAACATTTAGCTGCAAACAGTAGTTTGGGAACACAACCAGATCCAGTAGAGTTATAAACATTTTCAGGTGTTAGAGACAAAAATATCAGTTTCAGTAATAATGCAATGCTAACAAAATGTGGCAGACTTGAAACACTTCCTAGACATGACATGACAGAAAGAACCAGAATTCGCTAAAGTAAGTGCACACAGCAAGGACTAGATCATTGTAAGTGCTGTGGTGTGGAGATAGATCACCTGGGACAGAGGCTTGGGGAAGGGGGCAGGAGATGTAGCTGTGCCTGGCAAGCACTCAAAGAGGAGGAGGAGTTTGATAGAGGGGGCAAGTTTGTTCCACAAGCTGGGGAGCCAGTAGGAGAAAGCAGCTTTGCAGGATGATGAGGATGGGTGAGGTAAATGAAAAGATCTTTTATTTCCATGCCTCAGTACATAAGGGGTGCCCGGGGTCAGAGAGAGACTGTCAGCTGTATATTCGGGTAGCATGTCGTGGTGACGACCTGCATCATTATGGGTGGCCCGTGGTTAGCAAAAATTTCCGAGTGGTCCTGGCACCGACAGGTTACTGTTCCAGTGGTGTGACCCAATGGAGGAGATTCTCTCGAAGATCTACTGTTACAGTAAGGAACTGTTCTTTATATGTAACCTGTTCTTTTGTCCTCAGATACACATCTGCAGATTCAGGCAGCTTCATGTATTATGGAATAAGATGGTAACGCATGGGCTTACATAGATATAAACATTTGCACTGTGCCGGAGAGGTACTCCATTCCAAAAAACAATTTAAATACATTTAAAATGAGGATTATTTTTACCGTGACAGAGAGGTACTCCATTCCAAGAATCAATTTAAATAAATTTCAAAGAAGGATTGTTCTTCTAAATTGTCCTGTCAATGATAAATGAGTATGTTTACCTTAAAATTAAAAATTTCAAAACAGAAACGTGATCATGATTAACTGGAGATTTGCTTTGAGTTTACATGCCTTTTTTTTTTCCCTCTTTAGAATGGAAAAGAATGGACCAAAACAGTGATTAAAAATATAGCTGCTTCTGGGAAGTTTTCCAGTGACAGGACCATTAAAGAGTATGCCAAAGATATCTGGAATATGGAGCCTTCAGATCTGAAAATTCCTCCTCCTAACCAACCAAGAGATGTGGCTGATGAAAAAATAGCTAATTCGCAACACTAGCAGTGTATTGGGGATTGTGAACAGGACAGGCGGGAAACCTAAACCAACAGATTACTGGAACTTGAAATTTGATACTTAATTCCATACTTTTTTCTACCTGTAAAGTTTATCTTAAGTTAAATATCTGTCTTAGTTTTCTATTCAGCATGAGGGGCAGAAGGCTTTCTTGGTCATGTCACCTGTTTCGCTACTGTACCGTAACTGTAACAATGCACAAGGATATCATGGAACCAGAGTTTGTAAGCTTTCAAAATGAAGTTTGTTCTTGTCAGTACTTGTTCCTGTCATATTTTGAGACCAGAGTAAATCATTATTGAAAGCAGTAGTATTTAATCTTCAGCTGATGCAAAGTACATTCAAAGATGTCTTTTCATGTGAGACCGTTATATTCTAACAGTATGGATTTATCTACACACTTACTTTTGTATTTAAACGGCCATTACATTTAAACTGCAGTGCTTTTTGCCCGGATTCCTCTAGCTGTCTGATCTGTTTTTCCACTTCAGTGTACTGCCAAGAATTAAAGGGTATTCTATACATGATTATTGTAAAAGTTACTTTATAGATCCCGTGTTTAAACTGTTTGGTTATAGTTAGCAAACGTCTTCATTTTAAGAGAACATACTTCCAAAATTGTGATGTGGAAGCATCCATTTTGTGGACAGGAAGGGTGCTGTGACGATATCCCTGCCTCAGCAGCCCTAACCGTGTGCAGTGAAGCAGGTTAAAACAAACTTGCTGCTGACAGATCATGTGAAATTGTGGGGGAAAACCCTGGATTCTTTTGTTACACCATGCCAAACATAAAATCCAGGGTTTTCTTCACAGCATAATAGGACCCAATCAGCACAGCCCAACTGTTCTCACCTGCTGCTGTGCACTGAGATTGGTGAGGCAGTGACATCATCACAATAGCATTTCTGTCTACAAAATGACTGCATATCCTGATTTTTAAAAGCATTTTTAGTGTTTTACTAAAGTCATTTGCTAAATGCATCCTAATAAACCAATTTCGGGATGACTATAGTAAATGTTGAAATCTTTCAGAAGTAATTGGCTATCACTCCTTTTCTTCCCAGTTTTTCTAACTAGTTTTTCAACTTGACCATACTAGGTATGATGTGTGGAACACTCTACCTGGAGGCTGACATACTGCAGTTATTTTCCTCCCTCTACATGATCAGAATTGTGACATAACTAGTAACCAAGAAGAGCAAATCTCCTGTTGCTTGATTGGTAACTTGTGATTTACGACATCAGTCGGGAAGTAGGGATTAATATGCAACAGTGAGTGCGGTCACATACTGATGACGTAATAGGAGGAATAAAACTAGAAATGTCTGCTTCCAGGTTAAGCACTGCTTTTTACATCACACCCAATACTATTAGGTGGAGAACCATAAAATGAGCACATAGAACACTTCAGAAGTAAAAGTTATAAGGAACTACATTTAACAATTACTAAAATTTTCTGCCTGCCCTTTTTTTTTGTTTGTCACTCTCAGCTCTTCAAGTGGTTTATTACCTTCATTCCCACTCCACTTTTCTTCTCACAAGTGGGAGGCTATGGATGAGATGAGTATTAGGGTTCTCTGTTTCTTCTAGCAGTATATATCCATGGCTCGTTATAGCCCATCCATCCTTTCCCTAGCTGATGCTTTTAGTTGGTTCTGAGTGGTGGTGTTTGGTGGCAAAGGTCTGATGGGTGGCGGGTAGCCAGGCACAAGGGACGTAGATAGCTCACAGTGTGGTTCAAAACTATTGGAAGATGTTTGAGGATGTTTCCCCCATTGGGCCACACCTTTGGAACTGTAAGCGGTCGGCGTCGGGACCACTTGGAAACATTTGCTAGCCTGGAGCAGCCGACAGTGTCATCAGGTGGCGCCACCTATAGAACGTGGGCAGCCCCATCACTCCCCAGATCTTACTTTGAGGAAGGCTCTTGCCGCAGGCCACACTAGTAACATTAAGTTGCCAGGCACTAGGACCACACAGAAAACTTCTAGTTAGTAGTCTATTACGGGGGGGCCACCTCCAACTACGTCAGTCAGCTGACGTCAGCACAGCCTATATAGGAGGACAGTCCCTCACATCACCTCAGCTCTTTTTCTGCCGTTGACCCAAGCAAGTCAGACCTTAGTGGATGCCACAGACACAGTCTAACACCATTTTCCACACTTTCCGTGCTTTATTTTCACCCTTTTCTTAGTACAAAACATCGAATATTCAGTGTTTTTTCTACTAATTTATCTTTTCCACCAGCCTCGTCTTCCAACCACTGAACTAAGTGTGCTTGCGACAAACAGATTCCTGAAAAGGACAGCCGTTCTGTGTGTCTAATCTGCCTAGGCCCCAGCCCAACACAGAAGCCTGCCAGCTCTGCCAGAAAGTCAACCAGGCTATTGAGAGACATCATTTAAAAACTCTGGGAGTGCCACCTTTTGAAGCAGAAGTTGAACGCCATGGAAAAAGAGCTGCAGACCAGGAGCTCTTTGGTTTTGCTGGTACAGACCTCTGGGGCCTCCTCTTCTTCTCACAAGGAGAAGTCTGGGAAGCACAAGCACCAGGACAAACACCAGGAACAGGTCTGGTCAGCTTCTCAGTTGCGGTCTCATCACAGATCTTTGACCGTGACAGGGTCGTCCTCTCACTTAGGGTTGGCTCTTCCAGCCCTGCCAGCCCTCTCTTCCTCTGAGCTTCCAGTGGCTCCCTCACCTGCCCTCATCTCTGTCTCTGGCAGAAGCTCTTCAGAGCAGGGGACTTCATATCCTGTCCCCCCAGCCCCTCATGCTTGGACTCTTATCCCAGGCTCTCAGCCAGGTGACTCTGCTGGTGTTGGTCTTACGGGCACAGGCTCTACACCCATTTCCCTCCTGACCCCAGCACTACCTTTGTCGGTTCCCATATCTGGGACCGCTGACAGTCTGGTCAGGCCACACCTGCAGCAGGCTGCCAGCATCACCTCGGCCCCTGCCCAGAGGGTTTCTATCCCCTCTGGAGTTGGCCTCTCCAGTAGGGCCGATGCGGTGGACCCGTCCCTCAGGTGTGTTGTGCCAGCGCCTGCTGGCCTGCCACCTGTACTGCCATAGCCCCAGCCCTTGGGCCCTATTCTTGTCACCGCTGCCCAAACCTACACCACAGCCGACGCCCATTGGATCATCGACGGATCACTATCCAGTGCCAGGCAGACCAACGCATGGGTACCCTTCAGCAGCTCCTCAGCCAACTTTCTCCAATCTACCTTCTTTTCATTCCTGCTGGTATACAATATAACACCCCAGATGGATTACAATGCCCTGTTTTTGGCATGATTGTCTTTTGTGCTAAAGTAGACTCCTGCCCCACGGGGCTCACCGCCAGCATCCACCCTCCAAAGGCCCCCCCCCGCCCCAGACTTCTCACAGGGGTGGTCTTAGCGAGCCCTGCCTGTCTGAGTCTTCAGGCACTTGACCTGATATCAGTTTAGGTTCCAAAGGGGACAGACTGCCTCAGACGCGGGTCCCAAGCAGTGACACTACTGAGGATTACTCTGAATCCTCGGGGTCTTCTGCCTCTCCGGGTGAGTCATCTGAAGAAGAGGTTCTCAAATCCCCCCCTGATGATCCATCCTTTATGGATATAATGCATCATTTTCAGTGTCTCATGGGCTGGGAGACTGAGACCCGAAGAGACACTGTTTGACCATCTACCTCCGACAATAGGATGCCCTCCTGATGGTGGTGCCCCCTATGAAGATGTCGGGTGGCTTGGGCTCACCTTTTCACCATGGGAGGCAGTTGGGGGTCGGTTCTGTCTCTCCACCTGGAAGGGTGTAATCAGTTGGGTGCTCCAGATCATAACCCACGGTCACACTCTAGAGTGGCCTCACGAGACTCCTCTGGTCCATACTATCTACCCTCCCGCACAGCTCCCTACCACCATCAGGTCAGTGGTTCGTGAGATACAAGCATCTCAAAAGCAAAGATGGTGGCCATGCTGGGATAGCTGTCTGCACACAGCAACATTTGGAGAGGAATTTTGTTTTTTTGGATTTTATATTTGTTTTATTTGCTTTATTTGTTTTCACTCGTTTTTGTTAATTAGTTATGGTTTAGGCTTTTAGTGTTAGTAAGTTAGGGCTGGATAAGTGAAGTAATAAGTGTTGGGTTCAATTACCGGTATTAGAATTAGCTTTGTTTTAAAGTAGCTGCAAAAACTAACATCTTTTTTTGACCAGCCGATGTTTGTTGCTGGTCGCTCTCCATTGTTTTGTGGGCTCTGGTGACAAGGAAAAAACAAGATCTGGGCAAAGAACAGATCTGTTTCTTTTTTCTTACCTGGTGTCAGGACCAAGTTCTGTGGAGAAGAGGAGTCTGTGAGGGCTGCCTGCTGTCTGCCGTCTGGGGAGTGGAGTCTGTTGCTGGGACCGTGAATTCGATCTCTTGTGCTGTGAACCGTCCGGAGTGGAGTTGCACAGATTCGTTTCAGCAGTATAGTGCCAGCCTGGAACGTGAGCTGGAATTGAGCCATCAGCGTTTGGGTGCTGGACGGGGAGGTCTGTTTGCAGTTCCTGTTTTGGGCCTCAGCTGCTGGTCTCCTCTTCAACTGGATTAGGATGGACTGATCTCTTGACCTGGCTTGAACCCAGGGAGGGTTCACTGAGGTGGTTGGCCATGGGGGAGATAGAGTCTGGTGCCCCCTGAGGACAGGCATTCGTGTACTCAGGGCTCCTTGGGTCTTTGGGTGGGCGGACTGGAAAGCCTGCTTGCTCTAAACCAGCTGTGGCCTAGAGACCTTGGTGACTCCTCGGGGGATGGCTGGGTTGACAGAGTATCTTGTCCATCAAGAAGTTTCTGGTGTTGGAAGTTCTGACAGGGTCAAAGGGTTGAAGAAGTTCCAGGTTCAGCAAATGGTCAGACTTGCTCTTTTCTTTCAGAACTGGTTGGGCAGTGAGTGTGCCCTGCTTCTACTTAAAACAAACTATTGAACTGTTTGACTGTCATGCCTATGTGGGAGATAGGTTTGGGAGGTTATATCTTTTTCTTTCTGGTGAGGTGAGAGCTCTCCAGAAGGCTCATAATACATTGCGGAGAGTTTGCAGATACCTGTTTTGCACTTTTAATTTTATATATTGTTTATTGTATCTGTGGGATAAATATAGTATTATACTGTAATTTGGGTGGTGGTTGGTGTGTGTGTGTGAGATTGGGTTTATATTTTATGAGGGGTTGTGCGTGTGTGTGGCGTATGAGTGTTTGGGGTGAATTTTTGTTTTATTAGGTGGTAGAGCTTTTTTCTGTGGGTGGTGTATGTATGAGTCGAATACTGTAGTGTTTGCTGTGTGTGGTAAATATGTGCTAGGAAGGTGTAAGGACAGTCAAGCAGTATTCCCCATCCAGGCTCCGGGATCTCTGCCCTTTTAATCGTCTGTCACTTTCCTCAGATGTATATAGGCGTCGGACTTTGGGGATAGTGAGGAGGAGGGTGGTGACTTGGTCTTGTGGGGGAATGGAAAGGAGTGGACGGATTGGGATAGTGGGAACAAGGAGTTGCCCTGGGACAAAATGGGTCCAGGATAGGGGTCCTCTCTGCCTGGTTCCCATACCCAAGGACTCTGTCTTCTTCAGGCAAGAAACCCGATCTCCCCTTGTTACCCATTCTACCTGGGTGGTGTTTATGCAATGCCTGGTCCATTAAGAACAAGACCGCTTTAATAGCGGACCTTGTGGGTTCATCGGACCTGGCCTGCATCACCGAGACCTGGCTAGATGGAAATGCTGGCCCAGTATTGGCTTCAGCAATTTCAGCTGGGTACTGTGTGATACATCGCCAGAGGATGGATCGTATGGGCAGGGGTGTAGTCATCTGTTTTAGATTGAAACTGAACCTGGTGGAGGTTCCAGTGGGGACTGCCAACTCCTTTGAATGTATCATGGGCGAGGGCGTAGGGTGCAGGATTCTTATCTGCCACCCACCAGGAGATGGAGAATGTTTTCCTGCAGGAAGTCTCGGATTTCATTGTCAACCTGGCATTGGGATCCCCCAGATGGCTCGTCCTGGGGGGATTTCAGTGCCAGGGTTGACGATGAACTTGCGCAGTTTGGTCAAGACTTCTTCCAGCTAATGAGTCCACTGGGTCTTACACAGGTTGTTACCTCCTTGACCCATACTGATGGTTATTCATTGGACTTGGTGTTCCTCCTGGGGATGGAGATATCCAGTTTGGTGGTGGAGCCAGTCGGGTGATCTGACCATCATACCATTGGGTTCAGTTTTGTGGCTCCCCCAATAGGCCTGCCCCTATGGAAATGGTCCGGTACCACCCTTTGAGGGGTGTTACCCCAGATAGCCCAATGGTGGTACTGGATCTATCTGGTATACAGGGTGAATGCATGGATCCAGGGGATCTAGTACTCTCCTATAATAAGGCGGTGGTGGCGGCCCTGGATTCCATAGCTCCTGTTCGTGTTCGTTCCCTCACTCTTCAGTCTAGGTCTCCTTGGTTTGATGAGACCTTGAAGGAGCTGAAGAGAGAGGGGCGAAGGCTAGAGAGGAGATGGCAGAAGGTGGGTCTGGAGTGTGACACTTAGATTGATGGACCATTATGTGATCAGCAATCACCAGTAAGACGACAGAATTCCTGTCCAGGGAGATTGATGCTGGTCAGAATTGACCAGCTCGGCTCTTCAGTGTGGACAGATTGTGCAATCCAGTCTGTCTTCAGCCTGGGGGAGCTTTTTCACAAGAATGTTGTGATGAGTTTGCTTGATACTTCGCAGATAAGGTTGCCACAGTCAGATTCGGCATCTGTCTGGCCCCCACTATTGGGAGCTGCAGTGGTCGACAGGAGATGTCTGGCCCACAGTTTACTTGGTCTGACTTCAGCCAGCCTGCAATCACTGACATTATGATCATCATCCAGATGTTGCAACCAGCTTGCTGTAGTTTGGACCCTGGCCCCACACGCCTCCTTGTAGGATGTGTCGAGAAATCTTGCCCAGTCCTTGCCGAGATGTTCTGGAGGTCTTTGGAGAGAGGGATCTTTCTGGATCCCCTGAAGGAGGCGGTTGTTCGGCCCCTCCTTAATAAACCCTCCCTTGACCCTGACTGTCTGGCGAACTACAGACCTGTCTCTAACCTACCCTTTGTGGGTAAGGTTATTGAGAAGGTGGTTGTGTCGCAATTGGATGATCATTTGACCAGCCACAATGTCTATGATTCTCTCCAGTCAGGATTTAGGAAGAGACACAGCACTGAGACGGCCCTTGTCCAAGTACTAAATGACCTCCTGATAGCGAGAGATCATAAGACCCATTCCATCTTGGACTTTCTTGCTCTCTCTGCAGCATTGACATTGTAGACCAAGGTGTATTGTTGGACTGCCTGTGGTTCATCTGTGGACCGTCTGGTACGGTCCTCAGATTGTTTCACTCTTTCCTCGAGGGTAGGACAGAGAGTGGTGTCTGGGATTTATTCCTCGGCCCCTCTCCTCCTATCCTGTGGGGTGCCGCAGGGTTCCATCTCATCTCCCATATTTGCAGTGTATATGCTGCTGTTGGGAGAGATTATTAGGCAGTACGGTCTGAGTTTTCACTGCTAGGCAGATGATACTCAGCTGTACATGTCCTTTGTACCCAGTCAGGGTGTGTTTCTTTTAGTGTTTAACTGTCTATCCGAGATCCAGGACTGGATGAGTGCAAGCTGACTGAGGTTGAACCCAGCTAAAACTGAGGTGCTGGTCATAGACCCAGATCATAAAGAGGCGGGTTTGTCAGCAGGACTACGCTCTGGGCTATGGCTTAGGGGTGTTCAGTTGACCACCTCAGACCAGGTGCGTAACCTGGGTGTTGTTTTTGATGAGGGCCTAACCCTGAAACCTCAGGTGTCTGCAGTAGTCAAAACCTCTTTCTACCATCTGAGGAATATCGCCCTCGTGAAACGTCTGGTTCCTCCCAAGGATCTTCCAACTCTAGTCCATGCCTTTACCTGCCGCCTTGACTACTGCAACACCCTTTACCTAGGGCTACTGGGGGTTGATATCCACCGCCTGCAGCTAGTGCAGAATGCCACAGCTAGGCTATTGACTGGTACACTTCTAGGACCAGTCATATAACGCCCGTGTTCCGTGGACTGCACTGGCTGCCAGTACAGTGGCTGATCACCTTCAAGATCTGTTTGCTGTCCTATAAAGCCCTACACAATCAGGGACCAGGTTACTTGCAAGATCTCCTTCACCCTTACTGTCCCATCCGCCCTCTCCAATCCACTGACTAGGGATTGCTAGAGATTCCCAGGGTCCATTTAAAGACATCTGGGGCCTGGTCTTTTGGTTTTGTGGCCCCAACCCTGTGGAATTCTCTACCTCGTTGGGTGCGATACTGCCTGTCTGTCCAGAGTTTCAAAACTGCACTAAAATCCCATTTATTTAGCCTAGCTTATTTCGGCTCTTAGGCCGCCGTTGTAATTTATATTGTTTTAACTGTTGGGTTTTTACTAAATATGGCTTTTGCTGTGTTTTATTATGTCTGTTTTATGTACAAGCACCTTCGTTGCAGAAAGGCACTTTTTTTACAAATAAAATTTTGATTGATTGTCCCTGGTTTGGGAGGAAATTCGGGCACTTCTGCAAAAAACAGCCATAAAGCCTGTCCCTTTGACTCGATGAAGGGGATTTTACTCCCACCCCTTCCTCATCCCCAAAAAGACCTGGGATCTAAGGCCCATCCTGGACCTGAGCAATCTGAACCTGTACCTAGAGTACAAATGTTTCAGGATGGTTACCCTCCAGGGGTTGTTACCCCTTTTACACAAGGGGGACTGGCTCTGCTCACTTGACATGTAGGCTGCTTATATGCACGTCCAGATATTTCCTGCCCATCATCGCTTTCTCCGCTTTCATTTTCAGGGAACCAACTTTCAGTTCTGGGCTTTCCCCTTTGGCCTTTCCCTGGCCCCTCAGGCATTTACCAAATGCCTGGCAGTGGTGACAGCCACAGTGCAGAGGCAGGGCTTTTATGAGTTCTGCTATCTGGATGATTGGCTGCTAGCAGCCCCCTCCAGAGACCATTTGGTTCAGACCTTGGATTGCACATTCCAGCTGTTCCAGGACTTGGGGATCACTATAATCTGCCGTAGTCCTACCTCTCTCCTGCCAGCATCTGCAGTAGATAGGGGCTGTCCTGGACACCAGCCAGGGCAAGGCTTTTCTGCCTGAGGACAGAGCAGAGCGCATGATGGAGCAGGCACATCTGGTTGCCTTCAGCCGGCAGGTCCCTGCCAGGGTCTCCTGCATCTTCAGAGGCATATGGCAGTGGCAACTGCCACAGTTCCCCTGGCCTGCTTGCATATGCATGTTCCTCAGTGGACCCTGCGGGTCAAATGGGACCAACGTATGGATGACCTGGACTAGTTGGTCCTGGTCTCCGATCCGGTCCGGAGAGTGCTGTCATGGTGGCTAGACCCAACCAACCTCCAGCGTGGGGTCTCCTAGCTTCCGACCCCAAGGCAGATTCTCACAACAGATGCATCTGGACTGGGTTGGGGTGCTCATCTGACCGACCACCAGACCAAGTGGACTTAAAAAAGAGGTGGAGCAGGGTCTCTACATCAATGTCCTGGAGATGCAGGCAGTCCTTTATGCCCTTCAGGCCTCCCAGCCTTATCTTCTCCCAGGCCCTCTGCTAGTGCAGATGAACATGTGTGTAGTCTATGACATGAACAAGGGTGGTGGGGGGACTCATTCTTACCCCATGTGTCAGGAGGTAATTAGAGTTTGGTATTGGGCAATCTGGGCTATCAAGTACAGTCTGGAGCTCTCTGCCCTTCATGTTCCAGGTGTCCAGAATGTCCTGGTAGACGGTCTCTGCCACTCCAGGTCGTAGGCTCACAAGTGGGAGCTCTTCACCCGTGTGGTTGAAGATCTCTTCGGCAGGTGGGGTCATCCAGAGCTGGACCTCTTTGCATCCCCAGTCAACACACAACTGCCACTTTTTTTCTTGCTCAATCCTGGGCCTGGTGTTTTCTGATGAGATGCATTGTCCTTCTCCTGGAGGGGGAGGTTTCTGTATGCCTTCCTTCCTTTCTGCTCCTGCAGAGGGTTCTGTTGAAGCTGCAGCCAGAGGGGGCCAAAATTATCTTCATAGCCCCTTCTGGCCTCGCCAAATTTGGTTCCCCTTGCTACAACAGCTCGCAGTGGAACCTTCAGTGCTCTTACCCCTGTGCAATGGCTAGTTCTCCCAGGACCAGGGCACTCTTGTCCATCTGAGCCTAAAGTCCCTGCATGTCCATGTGTGGCTCCTGCGAACCTAGCCATTGCTGCTTTGGGGTCTCCTGCAGGGTCGCAGATGTTTAGGTGGCCACCAGGAAGCCCTTCCACCAGAGCTACTTATGCCAAGAAATGGATGCACTTTTCCATTTGGGACACTGCTCGCCATTTGGATCCTTTCAACTGCACCATGAATCAAGTCCTGGAGTACCTCCTTCCCCTCTTGGATTCAGGCTTGGGGTACTCCTTGCTTAAAGGTGCACCTTTCTTCTATCTCTGCATACCATGCAACTATTGAAGATAAGGCTGTCACCCTGCTTGAGGTGTCCTGTGCATTCCTGTGGGGCATTTTGCATCTGAAACCTCCCATTCAGGACCCAGTCACTCCATGGGACCTTAACTTTATATTGGAGAAACTCACTTTACCTCCCTTTGAACTGTCCACGAGTTGTGAGGTGTGCTTTCTGTCATGGAAAGTGCTCTTTTTAGCTGTTGTTACTTCTGCTCGAAGGATTTCTGAGCTCCAGGCTATGATTTGTAAACAGCCTTATTTAGTTTTTCATACAGACAGGGTGTCTTTACATACTAATTTTAAGTTTCAACTTAAGGTGGTGTTGGCGTTTACTTTGAATCAATCCATCCACCTTCCAGTTTATTTTCCTGAATAGTTTAATCATAAGGAAGCATTGCTCCATACCTTGGATGTACATAGGACGTTGCAGTACTATACGAACCGCACAAAGTCCTTCAGGAAAACTGATCAGTTTGTTTGATTCGCCCCCAGGCGAGAGGGCGCTCCTGTTTTGAAACAGTTTATCTAAGTGGTTAGCAAATTGCATTGTTTACTGCTACTGCAAGTATAACAAGCCTCTTCACGGTGTGGTCAAGGGCCATTCCACTCCGGGTATGGTTGCCTCCATGTCTTGCTTCTGAAATGTGTGTGCTGCAGACAGATGTGCAGCTGCCACCTGGAGTTCTGTCCACACTTTCACCAAGCATTAGTCTTGACCTTGCCTCTAGGCGCAAGGCCAGTTTCAGCCTAGCAGTTCTTCGGTGCCTTCTTTCCTGGTTGGTTGACTGCTGATCTTTCCTCCTTCCTGTGGTGTTATCCTGGTGATGACCGGTACTGCTTGGGACTTGGTCCTACTGGTGTGGCCTGCTGCAAGAGCCTTCCTTGAAGTAAGATAGTACAGTTGCGCAAGCACTTACCGTAACAGAGCTTCGAGAGAAGCTCTTGCAGCAGGTCCTGCTTTCCCTCCCTCCTTCCCCCTGCTGTTCTTTTTCTATTGCACTACTTCTGCCTACTTTTAGGCTCTCAGAAAATCTCCTCATTTCTCCTTCAGCCGCCCATGCGAGGTCTCCGGCGGGAGAGCTGAGGTGATGTGGGGAGACTGCCCTACTATATAGGCTGGGCTGATGCCAGCAGACTGATGTCGGTGGGGGCAGTCCCCCATGATAGTCTACTAGCTTGAAGTTTTCTGTGTGGTCCTAGTGGCTGTTGGCTTTGTCCTCCCAGTGTAGCCTGCTGCAAGAGCTTCTCTCAAAGATCTGTTACGGTAAGTTCTTATGTAACTATTTTCTTTCTTCCACCGTCAATCTTACTTGTCATATCTGCTGACGAACAGTGTCAAAATAGCTGTTGCCTTTTTTTAAATTTTCAGTCAGTCTTTATTGCTAAAACGCTATTCCATCAAGATCACAGTGTTGTACATCAGACACAAACCTAAAACCAGACTCAGCAATTCATAAAATCGGGCAATAAAACAGCAGGCTTTAAATATCCAAAAATGCTAAGTCAAATAAATGTTTTCAAGGCAGATTTAAAGGCCTCAACGGATGGGCACTGTCTAATCTGATGGTGTAGAGAATTCCACAGGGTTGGAGCAGCAAAAGCAAATGACCTAGCTCCCAAAGTAGTCTGACAGACCCTGGGAATCTCTAGCAATCCCTCATCAGCAGAATGGAGAGGATGAAGGAGGCGGTAGGTGCAAAGGAGATCTTGCAGATAACGCGGTCTCTGGCCATGTAGGGCCTTATAGGTCAGTAATCCGACCTTAAAGGTGATCCTCCACCTCACCGGCAGCCAGTACAGAGCGCAAAGCACAGGTGTGACATGGCAAGTTCTCGATAAGCCAGTCAACAACCTGGCAGCTGTGTTCTGCACTAGTTACAGGTGGTGCAGGTCCACTCCTGGTAGCCCTAGGTATAGGGTAGTGCAGTAATCGAGGCGTGAAGTCACAAAGGCGTGGACCAACATCGGAAGATCAGATGGGACTAGGTGTTTTATCCAGGTGATATTCCTCAGATGGTAGAATGAGGTCTTGACAACAGCCAACACCTGAGATTTAAGTGTCAGTTGTAAGTCAAACATAACGCCCAGATTTCACACCCAGTCAGAGGTCATCAGCTGGCTGCCCCCCAGCTGATAAACCCTACACCCAATGACCTGAGTCCACAACCAACACCTCAGTCTTATCTGAATTCAGCCTAAGCCAGTTGGCACTCATCTAATCCTGAATCTCCGAGGCAGTTGTTAAATACTGAAACAGCTTTGTTTTGTGCAGGCACAAAAGACAGTTGAGTATCATCTGCATAACTGTGAAAACTCAACCCATGCCACCTAATATCTCCTAACAGCAGCATATACACTGTGAACAACATGGGGGCGAGCACAGAGCCCTGTGGTACCCCACATGGCAGGGGGAGAGGGGCTGAGGAAAATACACCAGACTCCACTCCTGAGTCTTGCCAGTGAGGAATGAATGGAACCATCTGAGGACTATACCAGACAGCCCACAGAATGACCGCAGGTACTCTAGCAATACCCCATGGTCCATGGTGTCAAATGCTGCAGAGATCAAGGAGGACCAAGATGGAACGACTCCTCCAATCTCACACAGTCAGGAGATCATTTAATACCTGGACCAATGCTGTCTCGGAACTATGCCTCTTCCTGAATCCGGACTGGAGAGGATCATAGAATATTGTGGGTGGTCAGGTGCTCCTTGAGCTGCAACATGCCTTCTCAATAACCTTGCCCACAAAGGGCAGATTAGAGACAGGCCTGTAGTTTGTGAAACAATCCGGGTTGTGAGAAGTGTTTTTTTTTTTTTTGTTTGTTTTTTAAGGAGGGGTGAACCACTGCCTCCTTCAAGGTGTCTGGCAACACCATGGTCTCTAATAAACATCTAACTGTCTCTGCAAGGACTGGTCTGATTACCTCCACTCACCCCATCAGGAGGCGTGTTGGACCTGGATCCAGACTATATAGTAAGTCATCGCAAACCCTGGATTATCTTCACAATGTCCTCGATCGCCATCTGACCAATGTCCAACCAGGAGCCTGCAACCTCCCACTGATCTCTGCTCTGCCCATTTGAGCAGGCTGTGCCGATCTCAGACCTGATGATGCCAACCTTATCTGCACAAAATCGAGCAAACTCATTACACTTCTCCTGTGAAAAAGCTTTCAGATTCTGGAGACAGGCTGGATTGCACAGCCTATCCACAGATCGGAAAAGGTGAGCCGGTTGATTTTGCACCGCTGCAATCTCCCTGGACAGGAACTCTGTCTTCTTACGGGAGACCACAGAATTATTGTCCTTATAATGGGACATCAATCTAAGTTTGTCGCCATTCAGGCCTGATTTCCACCAGAGCCACTACAACTTTCTTCCCACTCTCCTCAAGTCCTTCAAGGTCCCATCAAACCATGGGGATCGAGGGCGAAGGGTGAGGGGGTGAACCCAGACAGGAGCAATGGAATCCAGTGTGGCTTCTACAACCCTGTTATAGGCTAGTGGATGATTCTCTGAATCCATGCTAACACTCAGACTCCCTGATAGGGCCAGAACAGCCATAAGACCATCGGGGTCACACCCCGCAAGGGGTGGTACTGGACCATCTCCATAGGAGCAGGTCTGTTGGGGCGGGGGGGCCACAAAACTGAACCCTATCATATGGTGATCTGACCATGTGAGGAGCAGGACCCTGTAAAGGCATCTATCCTAAATAGATACTTTTGCTCAGTATTTACTGAAGAGAAGGTAGGGCAGGGCCCACAGCTTAGCATCATGGACACAGGGGGGAGGGAGGTGAGCACTACTCCCTTCACAAAAGAAAGGGTCCTACAAGAGCTTGCTAAGCTCAGGGTGGATAAGGCAATGGGACCTGATGGCATACATTCCAGGGTACTTAAGGAGCTAAAGGTGGAACTAGCAGAGCCATTAGCAGAACTGTTTAGTGAGTCTCTGAGCACAGGAGAGGTCCCAGAAGACTGGAGAAGGGCTCATGTGATCCCGCTCCACAAGAATGGTAGCAGGGAGGAGGTGGGAACTACAGACCAGTCAGTCTTACCTCAGTAGTGGGCAAGATTATGAGGCACCCTTAAGGAAAGGATAGTGCAACATCTGGAATCCATAGGGCACAGGCTCCAAGACAGCATGGGTTTACAAAAGAAGGTCCTGTCAGACTAATCTCATAGATTTCTTTGACTGGGTAACCAGAGTGGTGGACCAAGGGGAGCGTTGATGTCACCTACCTTGACTTCAGCAAAGCTTTTGACACTGTTCCACATAGAAGATTGATAAATAAGCTGGGCAGGCTCAGGGTGGGTCAGAAGTTGGTCAACTGGGTGGCAAACTGGTTGACAGGCAGAAAACAGAGAGTGGTGGTAAATGGTATACAGTCAGAAGAGATGCAAGTCACAGTGGGGTACCTCAGGGATCAGTTCTGGGCCAGTCCTCTTCAACATCTTCATTAGTGACCTTGCAGATGGACTAGAGGGTAGGCTTGTCTGTTTGCAGATGACACCAAGATCTGCAACAGAGTAGATGATCCAGTTGGGGTGGGCAGAATGAGAAGAGATCTGGATAAACTAGCAAAATGGTCAGAAGAGTGGCAACTGGGATTTAATGCAAAGAAGTGCAAAATCATGCACATAGGGAAGAGAAACCCTGAAGCCACCTATAGGCTGGGAGGGGAGTTGTAGCAGTCACAAAGGAAGAGAGACTTGGGCCTCATCATCACTGATGACCTGAAATCATCCAAGCAGACCTCTAAAGCAGTAGGTAAGGCTAGGGGGGGTGTTAGGCTGTATTAGTAGGGGTATCACAAGTAGTAAGAGGGAGGTAATAATCCCTCTTTACAAGACACTGGTTAGGCCCCATCTGGAGTACTGCGTGCAGTATTGGAGGCCACACCTTCACAAGGACATTAACCAAATTGAGGCAGTCCAGAGAAGGGCAACCAAAATGATGCAGGGACTGCATCAGAAGACATGTGAAGACAGATTAACAGAGCTCAATATGTATACCCTTCAGCAAAGGAGGGAGAGAGGTGATATGATCGAGGCATTCAAACACCTTAAGGGCATTAACAAGGTGAGAGTCTAACGTTCAAATATAAGAAAAATAGCAGGACAAGAGGTCACAGCATGAGATTAGAGGGGCGCCAATTAAGGGGGAATGTGAGGAAAATCTTTTCACAGAAAGGGTGGTGGATGCATGGAATGGCTTACCACAAGAAGTGGTGGCTATGAATACAGTGCAGGGCTTCAAACAGGCATGGGATAGGCATAAGGGAGCAATACAAATGACTATGAATAGATAGGCCACTGACAGAGCAAAGGCTGATGGCACATTTATAAGGTAGAAAAAGAAATGGGCAGACTGGATGGGCCTTGCTGTCCTTATCTGCCGTCGGCTTCTATGTTTCTATGACCATGTGACGGGTTCCACAACCACATTGGAGATCTCCCATTCCCAGTAGAAATACCAGATCCAACTAATGACCTTGTACATGGGTCACAGAGGTAATCACCTGTGTGAAGCCCAACAAAATCATCAGTTGGAGGAAGTCTTGACCAAAATGCGAGAGTTCATTGACCCAGGCATTGAAGTCCCCCAGTACCGACCAGCTGGGGGACTCCCAAACCCATCTCAACGATGAAGTCTGACTTCCTGCAGGAAATCCTTCTCGCCCCCAGGTGGATGGTACACGAGAAGTACCCTGCAACCCACATCTGCGCCCACAATGCATTCAAAGGCTCTAGTAGCCCCAAGTGGCACATCTACAAGGCCCAGTTCTGTCTTAAAACAGATGGTTACCCCACCCCACCATCCAATCTCTGGCAGTGTATCACAGAGTACCCAGCTGGAACCGCAGACTCCCAAATGGGGCCAGCATTATTGTCTGGCCAGGTTTCGGTAATGCATTCCAGATCGGATGATGCAACGATCAGCAACCAGTGCTGTCTTATTTTTCTTCAACCTGGCATTAACCAACACCACCCGGGCTGGATGAGCAGTTGAAGTCAGCCGCGCTAGCTGCCCACAAAAAGTGGAACCCTTGGGTATGGGCACCAGGCAGGACAAACCCCCTTTCCTGGGCCCATTTCGCCACTGGGTGTCTCCTTGACCCCATAATTGACCCACATTGCAGAAGGACTGGAAGGAAAAGTATGTCTCTTTGCAGATGACACTAAGATCTGCAACAGAGTTGATGCACAGGGTGGGGTGGAAAGGATGAGAAGGGACTTGGCAAGGTTAGAGGAATGGTCAAATGTATGGCAGCTTAGATTCAATGCTAAGAAGTGCAAGGTAATGCACCTGGGAAACAAAAACCCAGGGGAAGAGTACACAATGGGGGGTGAGATACTAACAACAACAAAAATGGAAAGGGACCTGGGGGTAGTCATATCAGATGACCTAAAGGTGGGCAAGCAATGTGAGAAGGCAGCAAGGAGGGCTGGGGGGATACTGGGATGCATAGGGAGAGGCATCACCAGTAGAAAACAGGAAGTTATTATCCCTCTGTACAGACAGCTGGTGAGACCCCATCTGGAGTACTGTGTGCAGTTCTGGAGACCCAATCTCCGCAAAGACATAGACAGGATGGAAGCTGTCCAGAGGAGGGCAACTAAAATGGTGCAGGGTCTGCACCGGAGGACATATGAAGAGAGACTTAAGGAGCTTAATATGTATAGCCTCGAGGAAAGGAGGGAGGGGGGGACATGATAGAAACTTTCAAGTACCTCAAGGGAATCAACAAAGTCCAAGAGGGTAGCATCTTTCAAAAAAAGAGGTGTGCAAGAACAAGAGGGCACAATTTGAAGATAGAGGGGGCGGCTCAGAGGTAATTTAAGGAAGTATTTTTTCACAGAGAGGGTTGTGGATGCATGGAATGCCTTCCGGAGGAGGTTGTGGAGTCAAAATCAGTGGTGGAATTCAAGCATGCATGGGATAGTCATAAGGCAATTCTGGGGGGTGGGGGTAGGAAGAAGTAGGCTGCTGGTTAACTAGGATCTGCAGCTTATCCAGTAGGTAGGGAAATGGGCAGACTGGGTGGGCCAAGCGGTCCTTATCTGCCGTCACATTCTATGTTTCTATAACCCCAGTTCATCCTCCCCACTCCACGTCCCAGCGGAGCCCCCACCCGTCCAATGCTGCCTCGCTATGCTTAAGGCGCAACAATGCCTATAGGACTCAACTGGTAGTGGGTGGCAATTGAGAGGATGGAGGCCCTGAGCTCCGTGGGGGAGTAGTACCCACTCACTGAAGCCCTCTGCCAGCACATCCTGCTGAAATCCTCTCATGCAGCACTACCCAATACAATAATTAACACTCAATCTCTCACACACACAGTTGCACCTTAAAAACAACCCCCCAAACAATATAAACTATTATAGCTCAACTAAAATACTAAACTAACATATCCAACAGTCCCATAACCAAATAGACAATACAATAAATACAAACTAAGTTCAAGGCTCAGACAGCAGTGGTGACTAAAATTATTCAGTTTAATGTCCCATGTCAACAGACTAAACTGAAGTTAACAAACTGAGTGTCCACAGAACCATTCCATAGCTCTCAAAGAAATTTGTAGTCAGGTGGCTTTCACCACCCCCAACCATCAGAATTAATCCAAAGTATGGAGCCCTCTCACAGGCACATCCAAATATTCTGATTAAAATGTTAGTTCCAGAAAAGAGGCTCTCTCACTGCCTCTCCAGATCAGTCATGAGTGTTTATCTCCAGCCACCCTTAAGACTCTTGTGAGCCCAACTAACGCTCCTCGGCCTGCTAGATCTTCCAGACAGAAGCAGATCTTCTGAGAAAAGGTCTTCCAATGAACCACAAATAACCAGGTCCCAGCTCAGCCCTGAGACAGGCAGCAGGGTACAGACCCACTTTCCCCCACTTGAGCCATAGGAAGAGCCTGACCTATGCCAGGCAACCCCTGCATCCAGTTTGCACTCCTGACCCCCTCCGGGGAAAAATGCCCCCCCAGCACCCACCTCAAGGCAAGCTAGTCTGGCTAACCTTTCCACCTCTCCTCGAATACTCCTCCTCAGCTGATACTCTGTTCCACTTCAGGCCACCTTCTAGACACCAGGCCAGGATCCCAATCACCCAGTGAGCCACTCGGGCTTACTCTGTACAGGGCAATCCTCCCTTCACAGTAACAGCTCATTCGCTACAATGCTCCCAACAGTTAACAGCTGGATAAAGGGTTCATTCAGTGCTAAACACCAGCGCTGATAAAGTAGACTGTCCCAACTGATGTAATTATTGAGTCATAGCCCCCCCCCAAACAAAAAGCGGTCAGTGTTGTCCACTGTAGCCACAATAAAACTGAGCCGCCCACACTGATTATTCCCGTCACTCTTATCACTGCTGTCCATAACATTAAAACTTCACAAAACTTAACAAATGAGAACAAATAAGTAAAATAAACTTATTAAAAAAAAAAAAAAAAAATTTTAAACACACAACAAGTTAAAAAGTGCTGAGCTACACTAGTGGCTGGCCGCCCAGCGTGGCCGCCATCATTGGGGGCAACAATGAAGATTGCTTGATTATTTGTCCATTGTCTCTGTATGCTACGAAGAACAGAGAACCATTGTTCCAGTATTGTTCCTGCATCTACAGTATCTACAAGGACAATGTTCACACTATTTGTGTGTGTTGTTTGGACCTGTCTCATGATATTGGGCCCTGTGAGATCTGCCAAAGTTTCAACCAGGCTACAAGGCGATGCTGATGGAAGACCTTGGAGACGTTACTCAAAAAGCATTGAAAGCAAGGCCAGCCCGGTGCCGCTGAGGGTTGAGGTGCTGAATGCCTCACCTCGTGCCGGTTGGCAGGGAAGAGATGGATTGAGTGTCTGACGGACTGCTCTCCATCTCTGGGGGGAAGTAGCGCCTGGTGCACGCCTGACCCAGCGGAGGCTGGGCTCAATGGCACTGTGTGCCACATGAAAGGGGGGCGGAAAACACCTGATGTGGGACGCATGGGAGCATGTGCAAACAGTCACTAGCGTCATTGCATGCCGCACTCCCGCATGGGGAGAAAAAGTGCAAATTGTGACTCCAGGTCACGCAGCTTGATGGCCATCCGCTGGCATGCACCATTTGTCTGACCCACCACCTGTCCTGGATCCATGCTGGGTGGGGGATTAGGAGGTCCCGTGCCTTCCCACCACAGGGGGTAAGCCATGGGGAAGTATAAGGTGGTGGCATGGGAATGATGCAGGCAGACAGTGACCAGAGGATGAGTGGAGGGGACAGCTGACCGGTGGCCACAGCCGGAAAAAAGTAAGGGGGGGGGGAAAGCATTGAAAGCCATGGAACAGGATGTGGGTTCTGCTTATCCCTCATGGACAACTGGGAAATGGTCATTGGAGTCAAAAGACAACGAGAAGTCATAAAGACACTCTTCTTCTTCCAGCCATAAGCACAAAGACTGGTAGAGATCTGGAGGAGGAATACAGAGGTGAAGAATATTTTGAAGATAATTTGCTTTCTAGCTCCACCCTATCATCCTGCAGTGAGAACTCTGTGGTTTGTACCCCCAGGTCTTTCCTTGCAGGTCCATCTATTGCTATTGCCCATGGCAGCCTCCTTCCCCTCCTTGACTATGGCTGCCCACTCCCTCACCTCCATTACCAACCTTAACCGCCTGTATGCTACCTACAATCCTATATGTTGCCTTGCCTTCCACGCCCCTCTGCTCACTCACTACTGCACTCTTTAACGGTCCCTTAACTGGCTTCCTCCACAAGCACGACACTTGGTGGCCCGGACCGTTGCTGATACTTTGCTCAATCCCTTCTACTCTCCACTATCCCTTCTTATCTGGCCTAGAACCTACTGCTGCAGTCTACATCAGTCTTCATATCTTCAGCTAGGATGCCCTAACATAACTACAAGGATGGGTCTGAGAGCATTCTCTGCATCAGGACCCTCACTATGGAATGACCTCCCCTCCTCCGTATGTTCCCCCGACCCACCTCTAAATCTAAATTCCCTGTTAAGAATGCACTTTCTGTCCACCACGACCTGTCTGCCCACAGGCCACCAACATGACTTCACCTCCTTTGCAGCTCACCCTTACCCCCCAGCACTCTGCTCTCCTCTCCCGCCCTGAATACAATTGTTATTCCTTTTGTTGAATGATGGAGCAACCTTACATTGTTTACCTAAATGTTATATACCTTGTTTGCTCAATTGCTGATGTACCTGGTACTGTTTACCTTATATTTTCTCTGTTAGCTTGACCTCCATTGTTATGTGCCCTGTATAATACAAACTGCTCTCACTGTATTTTAACATTGTACGTGCCAGTTTCTGGCCCAGGCCGAGCCTGAAAAAGATCTTTGGATCAGTGCAGCAGTCCAGTTACCAAATGAATAAATAAATCTTTTCAGGTTATGCTTCAGCAAATGCAGTCTGCCATGGGTTTTGCTGTTGAGGAAGAGTCCACTAAAAGGAATCTCGTGGAATTTTCAGAGGTTCCTTCCACACCTTCAATTAGTCTTTCTCCTATATATCCTGCACTAGATGATGCTACCTTTGCTGCTTGGCATAGGCCTGTGGTTCCAAAGAAGGCTGATACAGTACCCTGGTGTCTGATTAGTCTTTATGGATGCTCAAGATTATTGTAGGGTCCCCTAGGCACACAGTTACTTAACTGCCAGATTAAGAATCTAGGGGTTTGGATATAATGGTCAAACTTGCTTATGGCTTTATACCCTTAGGTCTGCAGATTGTGAGTTTCCAGGTCCATATGATAAACTAGCAGTGTATCCTATGGGGTTCTGCATGTACTGCAGCACAGGTGTTACCTGATGGTCCTTCCAAGACTTGACTTGCTTACAACCATGTCAACCAGTTCCAAAGTTGGCAGACACCTACTGTGTTGAGCACGTGATGTGCTTGGATGCCTTTGCCAGAGCTGCTGACTCTGGTATCTGCATTAGGAGTCAAGCCTGGCTCAGAGTATCTGGTTTTGCTACTGATGGTGTAATAGGCTGTTTTGAATGCTCCTTTGAGAGGCTCCAAACTATTTTGGTAATATAATTGAAAATGCAGTTTGAGACCTTCAGTCCTTCAAAATAACTTTAAGGTCTGTGACGTCCCTTTATCCTATGCCCACTAGAGGGCATGGTAGAGGATCTTTTTGTAGGCCTGCTGCCAGTCGTAAGCCACACATGCTGTGAGCACTCCTGTGGTAGAGGTGGTGAGTACCCTCCCTGGCCCACTCCCCCCTGGGGCCCATCAAAAAAGCAGCCATAGTAATTTGTCCTGGTGGCCCCAGTTCCACTTGACTCTTTTGTCTTTTCTCCCCCACCTCAGCTATTCCCTCCAGGGTTGAGGGTGGGAGGGAAGGATCTTCCTGCATCTAGAGCAGTGGAGGGGAGATGACTACAGATGAGTGGGTCCTGGAAATAATAGAAAAGGGGCATGCTGGGGGTGCTGTGGAGCCAGAGCTAAATGGAAGCGGCTTTACACAGCTCTAATGACAAACAATAGAAATCCATCAAAATCAACAGTTTGGAGTGGTTTTGCACAAAATTTAAGGGTGGCAACAAAAAGGGGACCTTTGGTTTAACTAAGATGGGCAATCCTAAGAGAGATGAAGCCTCTGGTGGCTCAGATGGAAGCAAAGGAGCTAGCAGCCCACAGATCACGCGACCTGGTGCAAAGACTTTATAGGCCACAGATCAGGGGCCAGAAGAAACAATGGCATCCTTGGGCGTAAAGCTGCAAAAGTTGATATCCATTACTGATCTAATACAGAACGTTGATGGATTCAACAGTCAGGTGGTGGCTTTAGAGGCCACGGTGAATGTTTTAAAGGGTGACTTGAAGGATGTCTGAAAAAAGTCAGATGCCTCTACGTGAGCAACGGCACTAATGGCTTCAGAGACCCAGCACTTGCAGGCATGTCTGGAAATCTTGGAAAACCAAGCCCACTTGGCTAATGTGTGAATGCTGGGTCTCCATGAGGGATATGAGGGGGATCACCCTCTCCTTTTTCTGAATGACTGGCTCACTGAGAAATTGGTTCAGGAGGCCATAACCGAACTCCAGAAGGCCTACTGCATCACCCCACAAGGGTGACAGCAAGGGTCAGAGGAGCGTGCACTTTGTTAGTTGTCACAGCAGGAATCGGAGTCAGAAATTGCATTCTGCAGTTGGCACATAGGGCAGGCACACTCATGCAGGATGATCGATAAGTCTTTCTTTTTCTGGACACAAATTACGCCACGTGCCAACGCAGAAAGAAATTCGATGGAGTAAGACGTTGGGAGTTCCCCACACTGTCATTTACCTGGCTAGGCTGAGGATAGTCTTCAGTGAAAAATGTACTTATTTACCCATGTGAGTAAATGGGCCATCCATTTTACAGCTGTGCGGGCCAGCTCTAGGAAGATTATCTCTTGGACGCTGAAGGAGACACTTGAACAGGTCACATAAAAAAAATATTTGACACTGTTCATTTTGCCTGTTAAGTTAGCCCTTGTTTGTAGTTATTTTAATGTAGCTTGTTAATATAACAAACAGGATCCCCTCTGAGTTGAGGAACATAGTTTTAGGAATTCTAGCTGGCAATACCAAAAGGGTTTTTAGCCCTACCAATGTATAATGTTGAATTTTTAATGTCTGATGTTATACTTTAACTGAAAGTTGGTTGTATAAGAACTAATGCTTACTAAAAATCTGCTTCCAGGTTCTTTATTAAGGAGATGATCATCTTTAGGTTGTATACATGGCACGGCAGGCCCTTTTTGGGCCATGCTATTTATAAAAAGAGACATTGCTGCACATTCTTCATTAAGGAACTTGCTGTGTTGCTCTTGGCCTCTGACACAGCATATATTTAGTTAGTTAATTTAGTAAAATGTTGTAAATCCTCCTCATGTGGTGGTAACAAAATATAGTGGATGCACTCAAACCTGTTACAAAGGGGCCTTTGGCTCTTGAAGTATTTGCAGTGGTGGACTGTTCACTATATGTATACTCCAACGTTGAAATATTTGGAAATTCTTAAAAATAAACTTTAAAGAAAAAGGAAAGGGTCATGCTCTGGAATTGAAAGAAACCCCTCCAGTTCATCCTCCCTCCAGCTCTTCTTGGTGTCCAGGTCACTTGTCCCTTCTAAAAGAGGAAGTCCAAACCTTTTTTCCAAAACATGCTATTGAACCTGCTCCCCCACAGGACTGGAAAAAAGGATCTATTCCAGATACTTCCTAGTTCTAAAATGAACAGGATTTACATCCTGTGTTGGACGTCAGAAACCTTGATCTGTACATCAGATCAAAGTTTCGAATGGCATTGCTGCAAGCTCTGATTCCCTTCTTGCAAATGGGACTGGCTGTCTTCCCTGGACATGAAGGATGCATACATTCATATCAAGATCAGACAGTACCTCTCTCTTGCTGGAGGGCAGGCACGATCAGTTTTGAGTGTTGCCCTTTGGCTTATCCTCAGCGCTGTGAGGATTTACGAAATGCTTAGCAGTGTGTGCAGCAGCCTTTTGCAGGGAAGGATTTCATCTCCCCTTATCTGGATGGTTGACTCCTGAGGGCCAATTCCAGGGAAGCTCTTCTTCATACACTTTTATGAACGGTGCAACAGTTCAGTGCCTTGGGGATGATAAGAGAATGTGACAGTCAGTACTTGCCCCATGCCAGTGCCTGTAATACATTGAAGCATTACTAGACGTTAACAAAGGGTGCCTCCCTGCCGCAGATGGGGCAGACGGCCGTATTGCTCAAGCGCGTTTGATACACAGGAACTTACTATGTCTGGACAATGTTAAGTCTCCTGGGCCTGATGGTTACTGCAGTAGTAACAGTGCCATTTGTTTGTCTGTATATCTGAATCCCACAATGGACACTAGGGTACAACGATCAACTGACTAATGAGTTAGGAAGAAGGACTCTCGTCACATTCCCGCTTTGTTGAGCGCTAGTTGGAGCACTACTATGATGAATGGACTGTGACAGCTTGCTCAAGGGCATTCTACTCTTTATACCAGCTCATGTACAGATACTCACCGTGAATGCATCAGGCTCCAGTTGGGGTGATAATCTCTGCTCCTTCCAGACTCAAGGGTCCTTAAACAGGGTGGAAACCAATCTACACATATGTCTTGGAAATGAGAGCTGTGTTATACAGCCCCCAGGCATTTCAGGATCATCTCTGCCCCAGTCCTCTGTTAATCCAGATGGACAGTGTTCACATTATGCACTGCATAAACAAACAAGGGGGAACTCATTCCTAGCCCCTATTCATGGAAGCAATGAGAGTGTGGTACTGGGCAATGTCTCATGGCTGTCTGCTGCCGGCTGCGTTTCTTCTAGGTCTCCAAAATGTCTTGGCAGACAAGCTAAGCAGGTCTCAGTTCTGGATTCACAAATGGGAACTACTGACCACCAGGTAAGAAACTTCTTCGCAAGATGGGGTCATCCAGAGTTGGACCTTTTTCTTCACCACACAATGTAAAACTGCCACATTTTTGATCACTCGCTCCAGAGCCTGAAGTGTTTTTGGCAAGATGTGTTGTCCTTTTCTTGGAAGGAAAAATTCCTGTATGCATTTCTCTCATTCTTCTCACACATAGGGTTCTGCTCAAGCTAAAAAGCACAGAGTGCCACCGTGCTCCTCTATGGCCTTGCTAGATATGGTTTCCTCTCCTCTAACATCTGGCGATAGAGCATTCTGTTCCTCTGCCCCTGTGTTGGGGTCTGTTGTCAAAGGACCAGGGATCTCTGATCCTTTTGGACCTAAAGTCCCTACATTTGCATGCATGGCTCCTGAAAAGTATGGTAAGGAAGTTCCTGGTGTTGTTCATGGTCACTCTACAAGGGATATTGCCACTTTGGTTGCTTATTTCAAAAATGGCCCTGCTGCTGACATATGTGCCGCAGCCACATGGAGCACTGTTCATACATTCACTACATGTTACAGTTTGGACATAGTCTCTCATAGATGTTAGTTTTGTTCTTGCTATACTGCAAGGCCTTCTGTCCTGATTACATATCAGACTGCACCATCCTCCCAATTTTATTTGTACTGTACCTTTTGGGAATTGTTCCAAAGGTGTGGTCTAATGGAAGAGACACCCTCGATGAAGACAGAACAGTTGTGTAAACATTTACCATAACAGTAGATCTTTGAGAGAATCTCCTCCAGTAGGCCATGCCATACCCTCTCTTCTTTTCCCTTTGATTTCAGTGAAGGTCATATCAGATACTGTTCCAAAAACTTAACTCTGTGCACCTGCCTCCAGCTCCATTAATCTCCTTGCATGCCTGCTGCTGGTCACATCTCCTGGTTCCTAACAGCTGGAGGTCCTCTGAGCCTAATCTCTAGCAGGGAACTGAGGCATGATGGGGGCCACCCATGTTATATACACATAGACACTGCATATTATTGTGGGCAACCCCCAGCTAGCAAAAAGCCTCAGAGTGGTCCTGACACTGACAGCTTATAGTTCCAAAAGATGTGACCTAATGGAGGAGATTCTCTCGATGATCTACTGTTACAATGAGTTCTTACGTAACTGTTTTTCCAAAGATGTGGTCTAATGGAGAAGGTTCTCTTGAGCTACTGTTACAGTAAGTTCTTGCATAACTATTCTTTCCAAGGCCCAACACATGATAACCATTTCCTGAAAGGTAGCTTGCTTTCTGTGCATGGAAGAACCCTGTAAAACTTAAATGTGCACTATCAAGCCGGCTCGCTGGCACAGTGGTGTGCAACCGCTTGCGACGGCCAGTGATCCGAGTTCAGATGTGGACTCAATAAACTAGAAGGCTGGCCTGGGGGGGGATTCAGCATCGGGGGGAATTGCAGCACTTTGTACATGCCTGGCCCCTTGCGGTGGGCTGGGAGAAAGCTAGCAGGGCCTGTGGAGTTCCAGGTGGAGGGGCAGGCAGATGCCAAAGTCTTCCTACAGGTTAGTGGGTCGACATCTTGACATGCCGCGTCCCTCCTGGGGGATACAACTATAACAAGTAAAATCTGGGGCACTACCCAAGTGGCTTGGAAAACGTGGCTATCCTACTGCCGATGGGAGGATGAGCCATTTTATTTCTGGCTGGCTAGTGAGCCACCCTGCTGCTGGCAGGCTGATGATCCAGCTCAGGGTTTCCATCTTCACAGTCAAAATTTAAGTACTAAATCTTCTATATTTAAAAACCCTTCTTTGGAGCCTTTAACTTTGAGAGAGCCCCAACATGACCATTTAGAAGCAGATTCATTTTTCAGATTTGCTTTATTCTAGTTAAAACATTCATCTGTGAATTATACAGTGGTACACCTAAGAATCAAGCACCCATCATATTATAATTTGTAAAAGCTTGTAGCAGAGCAATGGATCTTTGAGTTGTATCCACTTCCATTCTTTGATCGGACCCAGGAGAGGAGAGTGTTAGAATTTTGGGGACGCTGGCATCCAGTGATCTTGGAATGGAACCTCATTGCATGCCTCAACCTATATGGGGTACAAACATCAACAGAAGCCAGTCTCTCCCCCCCCCCTTTTTATTCCTGCTGCATAGAACACATCTCAGGAACTCTGTCGGTGACTTGAAGTCAGTAAAGTATAGTGGTTGGAGCACAGAACTGTGAACCTGGATACCCCAATAAGAATCCCACCTCTTTGTGTGACCTTAAAGGAGAACTGTGCTAAACCTATGTAATTTTTCCCAGTTTTAGAAGTTGTTTTTAAGTACTGGTTAAAATTCTGTTATTGTTTCATCTATACAGGTCTTTAAGTAACCTCAGTGACAGTCCGTTGGTAAGTACCATTTTAGAACTGTATGATGTATGTTATGTCCCTCTCAGCCACGCAGTTCTCCAGTAGAACATGGATGCATTGTGCTAACAATAGAAGACTAGAACAGGGACATAAACTATATCATACAGTTCTGAAATGGTTCTTACAAGCAGCATGTAAATCAGAAATGTCCACTAAGATTACTACAAAGCCTGGATAGCTACAGCAGTAACATAATTGGAACCAGTATTTAAAAAAACAGCCTCTACTCAGGAAACTGACTTAATTCAGTGCAGTTCTCCTTTAAAGGGCAACAGCCCCACAGATCTAAGCGTGGAGCAGGTCTCAATGTGCACTTTTAAAAAAAATTGGTTTACTTACCATTTACTGTAGTATAGTAGATTGTTTCAAGACTAATTTTACTTTTAGGTTGCCATCTTTTGTAACTACAAATCCCAGAATACCCTGCAGCTGACATAAGAACAGTACTGCAGCAGTGGGAAATTCAGTAGCCTGCCATCCCTGTTAGAGTTTATATGAGCTCTGATCTTTTGTTTGCTAGTCTCACTGTCCTCCTGGAGCCAAGTACAGTTGCAGAGGACTGTACTTAGCGCCTGGAGGTAAATAAACTCAGAAAACTATTCAGTCTCTTCCTAAACAGCCTACCTCTATCCTGCCCTGAACAAATCCTCCTCTATGCTGATGATGCCGTTATTCACACCACCCATAAGGAGCCCCCTACCCCTTCAAAACCAGCTACAACTCGGATTTGCCTTGCTAGAGAATTGTTTAGTAAACATAAATTGGTACTAAACTATAAAGAAACTAAGATTGTGCTCTTCAGCAGCTCCCACAATAAGCACAGGCTACATCCCCAGACTATTACCAACTGCCCTTGAACAGGTGCAGTTCCTTAAATATCTTGGAATCATGATTGACAGTAACATATCTTATGGTGTGCACATAGATAGTGTCGCCAAAGCTGCAATAATCTTATTGGGCTACTCTACAGACACAGGCAATACCTCACTCCAGAAGCCTTAAGAGTAGCTGTTCAGAGCTCCGTTATCTCCTTAATAGACTATGGCCTGATCATCTATGGCTCAGCCACTGTTACTGCCCTCCAGCGCATCTCCACAAAGCAATGTCGTCTCATCACGGGAGTTCACAGTTTCACTCACACGTGTGACCTCTATGCATAAACTGGCTGATTACAACTCACAAACCACATCAAGTATCAAACATGCATAATGGCAAAGAAGATAGCACTAGGCCTTTCACCACCTGCAGTTCAAGGTCTCTTTTGTCCCCTTCGTAATCTTCGCCACACCTAAGCCTCCGAATCTCGACTCCTGCAGGTCCCTCACCTCTGTACCACTCTGGGACAAAGATCATTTGCACATAGGGCCCCAGTCTGGTTGAATAGTCTCTGTAGGGACATCTCCTCGCAACCCAAGCTTGGTCCTTTCAAATACAAGCTCCGTCTATTACTCTCAGCCTCAAACTCCTGCGATCGTCACCTTTAATCTGCTCTCCCTACCAGGACCTAATCTCTTCTTGTGACTCCTAACAACTTAGCACTTCATTAACCCTTTTTTTCACCTCCCATGTTCCTCTCCTCCACCCATCTCCCCCACTTCTCTACTCTGTGTGTGTCCTGACAATGCTTCTGGCTGCTATTGACCTAAGTGTATGCATTCATATTCTTGTAACTGACTGATTACCATGTAGCTTGGCTTTTTTTATTTTATTGTCCTGTTTATATTGTTTATCTGCTGACGTGGAACTTTTGTACAAGAGCTCTCAGCTCAAAGGTATTTGTAATCCTAGACGCAAATAAATAAACTCAGGAAACATCTGATCAGAGATTATAGAAGCTCTAACATGCAATGATGGCTAGTGGATCTCTCACTGCCACAGTACTGCTCCATCAGCTGCAGGGGATTCTGGGATTTGCAGTTAGAGATGTCAGTTTAGAAGTAAAATGAGTCTGATAAAATCTACTATACTGCAGTAAACAGTAAGTAAACCAAAATGTTTTTGCACCCAAAGTGCACATTGGGACCAGCCACTTGAGTATGGGGCCCTTTGTGCTGACTGATCCACTGTAAGCAAGTCGCTTAACCTCTTTGTACAAAATTTTTTCTTTCTGCTTGACTTTACCGAGTATTGCTAAACCTCCCTGTGCTCGCTTAAAGATTCTGTGACAACTGGAAAATATACATAGCATGCAAATCTTTATTTTTAAAGTGCCTTTCAAAAAAAAAAAAAAAACCAAGGTGCTGTACATAATATAAATGACATATATAAAACAGACAGTAATACAATTATTTAAAATAAATCCATTGCTTAGTCAGGGAAGGCCAAAGAAAATAAATACATTTTCAGCATTGATTTTAAAACTGCTGATGGTCAGGCATTCTCTTAACCGACGAGGTGGAGAATTCCACAGGATCAGTGCTGCAAATGAAAAAGCACAAGCTCCAGATGTTTTAAGACGAACCCTGGGAGTCTCTAGCAATCCCTCATCGGTGGATCGGAGAGGGTGATTGGGGGAGTAGGGAGTCAGGAGATAAGCGCCCAAGAAGTGGATAGGCAGAAAAGGGACAAAATTCAACAGAAGGGCAGACAATAAGGAGAACCAGGGATAAATGACAACCAGGGAAGGGGCTGGAGTAGAATAGCTAAACAGTCTAGGGAGGTCAAATCATGGAAAACCGTGTGTGCCAATGCCAGGAGCCTTAGCAACAAGATGGAGGATCTGGAGGCTGTCATGGTGCAGTCAGACCTGGACATTGTAGCCAACACAGAAACCTGGTGTAATGATAACCATGACTGCGAGATGGCCATACTTGGCTGCAACATATTCAGAAGAGATAGGGCAGGTAGGAAGGACAGGAGGAGTGGCACTCTATGTGAAAAATTACATAAGGGCCACAGAGATCCCGGAGGAACAAAATGTGGGAGAGAGACTATGGGTTAAGCTGGAAAGGAAAATGGGGTCAGCCATCCGCACAGGTGTGGTCTATAGACCACCAGCCCAGGAGGAAGAAACAGATGGGGAGCTAATGTTAGCCATCCAAAGGATGGCAGACAAGGGTGAGGTAATGCTGGTTGGAGACCTCAACATTCCAGACATGGACTGGAGCATCCCAGCAGTAGCATCAACTAGGAGCAGATTTATCCTGGACTCCCTTCAGGGTGCCTTCCTCAAGCAACTGGTCATGGAACCAGTGCGGCAGAAGGCAATACTAGGCCTAGTGCTCACAAACCAGGACAGAGTGATGGGGGTAACAGTGGGGGAGCACCTGGGGAACAGTGACTACCAGTCATTGTGGTTTGAAATCACAGAAGGAGCAGACCCAAACCACACAAAAACACATATCCTGGATTTTAGGGGGCAGACTTTGGGGAAAAAGGGGAGATGCTTGAAAGAGGCATTAATGGGAATGGGTCAGGAACTGGGTTGAGGAACAGTGGGCAGTATTTAAAACTGGGATTACAAGAGCAACAGAATTATGCATTAAGCAGGTTAGCAAGGGGAAAAGGAAGAGGAGGCCATTATGGTTTTCCAAGGAGGTAGTGGAGAAAGTGAAAGCCAAAAGATTGCATTCAGGCAATACAAAAAGACAGAGGCAGAAGGGGATAGGGAGAAGTACCAGGAGAAGCAAAGGGAGGTCAGTAAGGGAAGCCAAAGCTCAGACAGAAGAGGACATTGCAAAATAAGTGGGTAGAGGGGACAAAACCTTTTACAGGTACATAAGTGAAAAAAAGAAAGGCAAAGGGAGGGATAGTGAGACTGAAGGAGGAGGATGGGGGCCACGTGGAGGATGACAACAGTAAAGCTGAGACATTGAACAGGTATTTCTGATCAGTCTTTACTGAGGAAGAGGAGGATAATGGGTCTGAAGGGATTACAAGGGGTGGGAATGGTGCAGAAATGGACAAAAGTTCCTTTACACGAGAAAGGGTCCTGAAGTAATAAGAGTTGATAAAGCAATGGGGCCAGATGGGGTGCACCCCAGGGTCCTTAAAGAACTAAGACAGGTGGTTGCTAAACCTCTGGCAATCCTGTTTAGCAGATCACTGGAAACAGGCGAGGTACCCAAAGACTGGAGGACAGCAGATGTAGTCCCCTTATGCAAAAGTGGGAACAAAGAGGAAGCGGGGAACTACAGACCAGTCAGCCTCACCTCGGTAGTGGGGAAGATTGTGGAAGCACTACTGAAGGAGAGATTGGTGGAACATCTGGTTGTCAATGAACTACGGGACCCAAGGCAGCATGGTTTCACCAGGGGGAGGTTATGTCAGACCAACCTCATTGAATTTTTCAACTGGGTGACTAGGGAGGTGGATCAGGGGAGGGCAGTGGACATGGCCTATCTGCACTTCAGCAAGGCCTTTGACGTGGTGCCACATAGAAGACTATTACACAAACTGGGGAATATTGGTGTGGGCAGGACAGTAGTGTGGTGGGTAGGTAACTGGCTGGGCAGCAGGACACAGAGGGTGGTGGCAAATGGCTGTCACTCCACAGAGGGAAGAGTGACCAGTGAGGTACCACAGGGATCAGTGCTGGGACCGGTCCCATTCAACATATTTATCATTGACATTGCGCAGGACCTAGAAGGCAGAATTTCCCTGTTCGTTGATGACACAAAGCTTTGTAACAGAGTAGACACTCCAGGTGGTGTAGAGAGAACGAGAAGCGACCTGCAGAAACTTGAAGAATGGTCAGGGGTTTGGCAGTTGAAATTCAATGCAAAGAAGTGCAAGATGATGCATATGGGGCACAAAAACCCTGGCACAATATATCAGTTGGGGGGAGGGGGGGGAGGCTATAACATGCACCAAGCAGGGAAGGGATCTTGGGGTCATCTCTGATGACCTCAAGGTAGGGAAACAATGTGACAAGGCAGCAGGTACAGCAACTAGGATGCTGGGATGCATAGACAGGGGCATCACCAGCAGGAAAAGGGAGATCATAATTCCACTATACAAGATACTAGTGAGGCCCCACCTGGAGTACAGTGTACAGTTCTGGAGACCTTACTTACGTAAGGACATAGTCAGAGAAGAGAAGGTTCAGAGGAGGGCAATAAAGATGGTACATGGATTGCATCAAAGTCCTATGAGGACAGGTTGAAGGAATTGAATATGTACTCCCTGGAGGAGAGGAGGGAAAGAGGGGATATGATAGAGACATACAAGTATCTTACAGGGAGGAACAGGGTGCAGGAATACACTATTTTTAAGTGAAAAAAGATGTTCCAGGACTAGAGGGCATGGGATGAACTTGGAGGGAGGACGATTCAGAGGAAACGTGAGGAAGAATTTCTTCACAGAACAGGTGGGGGACAAGTGGAACACCCTTCCAGAGGAAGTGGTGGGGACTGAAACAATCACGGGATTTAAGAATGCATGGGATAGACATAAAGCAATTCTGGAGGTCAGGGTTAAGGGGCAACAGATTTCCAGGAAAACATAAAGTGAACTTACAAGCTCAAATGGGCAGATTGGGTGGGCCCTAGGCCCTTATCTGCCGACACTGTCTATGTATGTATGTAGGAGATCATTAAGGTAGTCGGGTCCCTGTTCATGTAGCTGCAGATCTTCCATGGGGTGGGCTCTTGCAGCAGGTTAATACACTTGGGTCGTCACCAGAGGTCACTGTGGTGCACGGCAGCTCTTCTAGCAGTCTTTTGCCAGGGACCGCCCATACATGACATCACCAGTCTGCTGCCTATATGAGTGGGCGGTCCCTGGTATTCTCAGTTCGTTTTCCCACCATCTTCAGCTCGCACGCAGCAGCTAGTGCACAGTGTAAGCAGTCATCAACGAGAAACTGAGCAAAGAGAACATTTTTTTCTCCATTTCAACTCCTTCATCGACGAATGTCAGAAGGATCTTCAAGCAAATCACCACTATTTCGTCCTTGTCATTGTGGTAGAAAAGTCTACCGTTATGACAGCCATGCAGTCTGTGCCCATTGTCTGGGACCCACACACGACTAATCCTCCTGCAAGCTTCGTCAGGGGTTTAATCAAGCAACTTGTCAATGGTTGCTTGATATTCAGGCTTATCTTGTGGAGCAAAAAGCCACTCTTTTGGAGAAGCAAGGGGCCCGTCCCAAGGACCCCCTCCCACTGCTTCACATAAGAAGCATAGACGGGATAAGGATGCTTCTACCTCAGTATCCTGCCCTAAGTGTTCGTCGATGATGACATCTGGTCACTCCTCATAGACAACGCCCTTGAGAACTGCCTCTTCATCAACAGGAGTTTACTCCCTCTCGTCGACTGCGCTTTCTAGTGCTTTATCTGCAGTCTCTGCGGAACCCTATGCTATTGACATTGGTGCCCCCTCGACAGTGACTCGTCTCTCGACGATGACAATGGCCGTTAAACATTCAAAACCTTTCTCTCTTCCTGCCTCATCGAGCCAGGATCCATTGGGAAACGCAATGGATTTCACTTTTTCAGCTGCCCCTCCTTCCTCAAGGCCTTCCAGTCATAGGGGTCAGCCAGATTGGGACCAGGATTCTGGGATTTATCACCTGGGTTCCAGACCTGCTTATACCTTGTGTCCACTTTCCTCTATTGTCCTCCTGGTTTCCCAAAAAAACTCCTCCCCCTCCCTCTACTACATCAGTGGACATAGCCACAGTGGTACAGCAGGTCCTGGATGTAATGAGGCATTCACAACCTCCCACTCTTGGTGATGGTCGCCCCATCCCGGTCTCCCAAGCCCCTGCCAAAATGCTTTTTTGGTGCGGGAACAATTTTTCCACCTGCTTTCCCATCTGACTGAGGTAAAATACTATTCGAGGATCTAGGTTTTCCGGATGGCATTCCAGATGACCTGGAGGATATTGATCTTCAAGATCTGAAGTCATGTCCTCTGTCTTGACCATTTCATCGCTGCACAAAGACCTTTCCCACCATGCGGCGGCCTCGCCCCTTGATGACCCATCGTTTCACAAACTGATGGTCCAGATACAAAAAATCATGGGTTTCTCAACCACCGAACATGATAAGCAGAGAAAAGACATGGCAGACTACCTCAAACTGCTGAAGGACCCTGTAGTAGTGGTACTTCACTTATCCAAACCTACCAAAATGCTGTGTTGGCAGCCTGGAACCAACCCTCGGCTGTTCCAGCTCTACCTTGGAAGGTGGATCACCTTTATCAGGCTCCCCTGACCATCCTTTTTTCTCATCTAATCCTGAGGCAGATTCGGTGGTCATTACTGCCACTTATGATCGCACCAAACACCCACAGCACATGAGCTCCTTGCCTCCGGACAAGGAATCCCACTGCTTAGACTATCTGGGAAAGAAGGTCTTTCAGGTGGGCACGATGAATCTGAGAACTCTAAATTATATACGACACATGGTAAAACACCAACGTACCCTTTGGTCCTCAGCAATTGATGTAGTCAGTAAACTCCTTCCATCTCACGAAAAAGATCAGTCGGCCACGATTTCTACAGGGAATTCCATTTCTAGGCATCTCCTCTGCTCAGGATATGATGCAGTGAATACTTCTGCTCGGGCAACAGCTACGGTGGTCACCCTACACCGCCATGCCTGGTTGCGTGTATCAGGTTTACAACAGGATATACAACATAAACTGGTCAATGCCCCATTTAATGGCTCTAAGCTTTTCAGCCCAGGTACTCAAATGCTGTTGGATGATCTCCAAGCTTCCGGCCTTACCCTACATACTGTGCATGGTATGTACCACACACCTCAGCCCTCATACCAGTACCATTCTCAAACTTTTCAATCCAAATGGAGAGGCAAAAATAGAGGAGCCTATAGAGGTGGCTCCTGGGGACAGTCCCAATCCTCTCAGATACCACCCCGGCCTCAAAGGGCTCCCACTTCCACCCCCAGGGTGGGACCGGCCAACTCCCTACCCAGTGACCCATTAGAGCTTACCCCCAGCTTCTTTGTCCAGGCTTTGGAAGCTGCCTGGAGCTGCTTCGGCCTTCACCTAGAGGCCTGGAAAGCCATTACATTGGACAAGTGGGTACTCCAAATCATACGTACGGGGCACATTCTGGAGCTTACATCTCTTTCTCCCTCCCCCCCCGCATCCTCCCTGCTCAGTCAATTATATACCTGACCATATCCCCATTCTCCAAAACGAACTAACTTCAGGCACTTTTAAACAAATATGCCATTTACCCTGTTCCTCCTTCGGAGTACCTTAAGGGGTTTTAATCCCATTTTTTCCTGGTCCCCAAATGTACGGGAGACCTCAGACCTATACTAGACCTCAGGCAACTGAATTTACACATTCAGTGCAAGAGATTCCAAATGGCCACCTTAATGTCCATTTTACCAATGTTAAAACAAGGGGATTGGTTGTGTGCCCTGGACATGAAAGACTCATATCTGCACATCCCTATCCACCACACCCACCACCGGTTCCTATGCTTTCACCAGCTAGGGCACCACTACCAATTTTGAGCACTTCCCTTCGACCTCTCGTCTGCTCCGAGAGTTTTCATCAAGTGCCTTGCCATAGTGGTGTGGTGGCTCTGAGAAGGGACAGACATTTAGCCTTCCCATACCTAGACAATTGGCTTATAAAGGCAAGCTCCAAGGCTGCTCTATCCCTACAGGCCACCCTTACCCTCTTCCAGTCTCTGGGCATTACCATCAGTTGGCCCAAGTCCAACCTGACTCCTACCCAATCACTCCAATACATAGGAGCAATTCTGGACACTGTCTCCACTAGGGCATTTCTCCCTGCCGACAGACAAGATGAACTTCTTTCTCTGGCTGCTCAAATCTGAACCCAGCAATTCATAACAGCCAGACATTTTCTATGCCTTCAGGGGCATATGGCATCTGCCACCCCCAGGGTGGCTTTTGCTCATCTCCGTATGAGACCAGTACAATGAATGCTTCAGAATCAATGGCACCACTAGTTGGGCAACTTCAAGGACAACATCAGAGTCACCCCCCCTCTCTCCGTTCCACCCTGGAATGGTGGACACATCAGGACAACTTATCACAGGGCATGTCCTTCCATTTCTCTCCCCCACAGCAGACGTTAACCATGGATGCTTCCCTGGGAGGCTGGAGTCCTCACCTGGGACCCTGTGGTGTGCAGGACAGATGGCCTCGATTCCCAGTATTGCCTCGCATAAATCTGTTGGAGATGAGCATGACTAGCCTTGCCCTTCGGGCTTTTCCACCCCACCTTTGCCCAGGACCTCTACTGATCCAATCTGACAACACCTCAGTTGTGGTCTATTTGAACAAACAGGGAGGCACCAGATCTCACATTCTCTGCAGGAAAGCGCTATGGGTCTGGCAAGAAGCCGTTTCCCAACAACTTAGACTGATAGCCATCCATCTACCAGGATGCCACAATACTCTGGCAGACATTCTCAGTTGCCAGTCTTCCGTGCATGAGTGGACTCTTCATCACAAAGTTGTTCAGATGATCTTTCAGTTGTGGGGGACCCGTCATCTGGATCTGTTTGAGTTTCCTGACAATCATCGACTCCCCAGTTACTTTTCCATTATCCCGAACAAAAGGGACTGTCTACAGATGCCCTGTCCTGACCGTGGATGGGACTCTTCTTATATGCTCTCCCCTGTCCCACTCCTGCAACAGACCCTTCTGAAACTACAACTCGAACCTGTCACGATGATCCTCATTGCCCCCTTGTGGCCCAGGTAGGTCTGGTTCCTCTACTCCAACAACTTTCCGTAACAGACCCCATTCCATTGCCAATCAGGCCAGATCTCCTAACTCAGAAGTGGGGCACCCTCCTTCACCCCAATCTGAAGTCTCTACACCTTCATGCTTGGCTCCTGAAGAAGCTTTCATAGCCAGTCTTCATGTCTCTTCCCCATGGCCAGTATTCTCTTGGCCTCACGAAAACCATCCACTCGGGAAACCTTTAACGTTAAATTGAATGTTTTTCCATATGGGCTGCTTCCTGTTGTCTAAATCCATTTTCATCTCCTTTAACCAAAGTTTTGAACTACTTGGCCTCTCTGGCTAAGACGGTCCTCAGCTACTCCTCTATAAAAGTTCATCTGGCCTCCATTTCAGTTTTTCACGAACCATGTGAAGGCAAACCACTGTACCAACATCATCTTGCTAAGATGTTCTTAAGAGGCATGCTACATATCAAACCTCCCATCAAGCGGCCCACCCCTCCTTGGGATCTGAATTTCATATTGGAAAATCTCACCTTCACTTTCCTTTGAGCCATCAGCTACTGCCGATCTCCACTTCCTTTCCTGGAAGACAGTGTTCTAGGAGTGTGGATATGTTGTTCATCGACACTCTCGCTGGCATGTCCCTTTCCCCTTTCAATTCACTGGAAAGTCTTCAAGCTGGCTACTCCACCCATCCGGGTGGTAAAGTCCTGCAGGCACGCACTACTCTGAAACCCGTAAGCAGGAGAAGGACCCGGGATCATCTTTGTCCCGACGGAGATGCTCTTGGGAGCTGGAAGAGATCACAGTCCCAGGAACATGCAGTCTCAACTTCGGTCGAGATTGCTTCATTGGCTGCTGGCTTCTCGGCTTTGCTGTCTGGCCAGTCAACCGAACCATCGATCGACGATGTGGAAATCATCGTCGACCTGATGGATCCTTTATCACCAACTCCGGTCGACAATTCTCTCGATCGAACTCCAGTTCTGACTTTCCCCGATAAGGAGACCCAGCCTGCTGGGACTCCCATTGAGGAAGTGGTCCCCGACCCTGGGAAATCACCAGTCCCGCCAGTGTCTCCCGAGCAACCAAATCAGCCTGTCCGATCTCGATCGAGGTCTTTGACCCCCTTGTACGAAAGGCCGAGGAAGAGCCATAAATGTTCTAAAAAGAGGCAATGCCATCGGTCGGTCGTCCTCCTCTGATAAGGGGCGAGGCTTTGGTGGAAACTCCAGTGCTATGAGGACCTCATGACAGCAGCTGATTTTGACCAGGCACAAGCCGAACCCGGCTTTCACCCTGGCCATTACTTAGCTTTTGCCTCCTAAGCCGAAGTCGACTCCTTCGGAGCCAATCAAGTCAGTTCCCAAACCCATGGAGCTGGTGAAACCTCCAGTTCAGCCTAAAACGGTCTCTCCACCGATTGTGGTGGAACCACCACCCAAGCAGCCTGTGGGAGGGGCTCCTTCCAAAGAAAATAGGCCAGACACCGGGCTTCCCCGACATCTGTTGGTTAGTGTCACCTCGGACCGCCCTCTGCAGGTTGAAGGTTACCTGGGTGGTTGACCCTTGTATCCGGATTCCTCAGATTCGGATGTGACCAGCCTGCGTTCTCATCACCGGGGATGACAAATCGGCCAGTAGGTTGGAGACGGAGGAAGTTCCTTTGTCTTTTCAGGGCATTCTTCTCCTCATCTCTGATTCTACAGGGATGACCCTGGGGCCAATCCAGAAAAAGGTGGAGTACCCTCTCATGGACATCCTCAAGAGAGGAGATACCCTGACGGAGGCTTTTCCTGTGGCTGAGGTCACTGTTGGCCCGGCTTTAGAACTCTGGCTGCACCCTGCCTCTTGTCCAGCTCCGACTGCCTGCATAGCCCGCAAGTATGCGGTGTCCCTGGTGTCCCTTGCGGGGTTCATAAAGCACCCTTTAGCCGAGAACCTGGTGACTGCCTCTGTGTTCAGGTGTACTGGCAGTTCTGCCAATACTGACCGACCACCTGAGAAAGAGTCCAAACTTTTGGACCATTCAGCCAGGAAGGTCTATGCAGCTTTTTTCTTGGGCCTTCATCAGGCAAGTTCGGCTGTCATCATGGCACACTTCTCCCATGCCCTCTTGCTGTCTTTGGATGAAGTCCCCCCACATCTCCCCGCATACATGCAGACCACAGTCAAGCAGGTCTGGGATCAGGTTCAGACAGCCCTGGACATTGGGAATTCTTCTGCCCGTTTGATGGCAGCTGCAGTTGCCTCTCATCGCAGGGCTTGGCTGAAGCTATCCTCCTTCCTGGCGGATACTCAGCACAAACTAGCTGATGTGCCTTTCCTAGGAACCAGTCTTTTTGGCCCAGGAGTGGCTGGTCACCTTCAGTGCACTGAGCAATCCAATGCCGCCTTGGATGCTACTTCTGCCAAGGGTTCTTCGGGCAAGAATCAGCAGAACAAAATGAAACCTTTTCGGCACTCTTCCCCTGTGGCACAGCAGTCCTCCTTTCAAGGGGGACAGCAGCATCAGCAACAGCAGCAGGCTCAAGCTTGGCACCTTCCGGCCCAAGCCCGGGCCCTGCCAGACCCATAAGGGAGGCCAAGGTTCAGGTCCTGGATCCTCCTCCTCCAAGCCTACTCAGTGATGGGGCAAGGGCTGCCTCCCCCTCTCTCATCACACCAGCTATGGATCCTCCCATGGGGGGCCGGCTCCACCACTTCCTTTCCGCCTGGTCCGCTGTCACTTTGGATAAGTGGGTTCTCAAAGTGGTCGGTCAGGGACTGCCTCTAGAATTCCAGCAGTACCCTCCATGCCGAGCCCGCACTCCTCGGGAGGAGAGTGTCCACCCACACTCAGTTGGCTGTCCAAGACAACATTGCTCAGCTCCTCCTCAAGGAGGCTGTAGCTCCAGTGGTGAATCCTCCAGCAGGCACAGGCTTTGTCTCCAGGTACTTCCTGGTGACCAAGCAGACAATGGGGCTGGTGCCCTATTCTAGATCTGCATGATCTGAATCAATATCTCCAGCCACGCACCTTTCAGATGGTCACTCTGACCCACATCATACCATCTTTGGAGCAAAACATGTGGTTCTGTTCACTGGATCTGCAGGATGCATTCTTTCATGTCCCAATCCGTCTGTCCCATCAGCGGTTCCTCCACTTCAGGGTTGAAGGGACCCTGTACGAGTTCAGAGTCATGCCATTGGGCCTGTCATTGGCCCAGGGACCTGGTCCTCCAGACCTGCTCCCAGTTCAGCCTCCTGATCAACGAGGCCAAGTCAGAACTCGTGCCTTCTCAGGTGATGGGCTACATCGGGGCAGAGTTTGACTCTTGTCAAGCCAGAGCTCGGCTCCCAGTGGACAGGGTGGAGGTTCTCTCCTCCTTTGCCCAATCATTTCTGGTTGGGCAGTTACACCCTGCCCGGAACTTTCTGCACCTTCTGGGTTGCATGGTGGTGTGCACCTCAGTGGTTCACTGGGCCCAGTTGCACATGCGCCCCTCCAATGGCAGCTGGCCACCCAGTGATCACTGTAACCCAGAAGATGTGGGGCACTCTCCACTGGTGGACCGCCTCAGACCGGTTGCAGGAAGGGATCCCATTTGTCAACCCCAAGCCGATGGTCATTCTTATGACCAATGCCTCTCTCATGGGCTGGGGAGCCCACATGGGAGACAAAATGGCCCATGGGCTCTGGACCCCTGAGGAGTCCCATTGTCACATTAACCTGTTGGTGCTCAGAGCAGTCAGACTGGCACTGTCCACTTTCGCTCCTCAGCTCTGGGATCAAGTGGTTCAAGTCCAGATGGACAATACCAAAACCATGTACTACCTCAACAAACAGGGTGGCACAAACTCCTGTCTGCTGTGCAGAGAGGCGCTCCACATCTGGACCCTCGTCAGCTGTTTGGAGGCAGATCTCCTAGCCATCCATGTGGCAGGAGTCTCAAACCATCTGGTGGATGCTCTCAGCCGCTTAAGCGAGACATTCCATGAGTGGTCTCTCCATTCAGAGGTAGCTTACAGCCTGTTCTCCCACTGGGACAAACCAATGGTGAACCTGTTTGCCTCCAGGGACAACACCAAGCTGAGGCTGTTCCATGCCCACCCCCTTAGCAGGGCTCGCTGCAGGGGGATGCCTTCTGAAGACCATGGACCCCAGGCTTCCTCTACGCCTTCCCTCCATTTCCCTTGATCCACAAAGTACTTCTCAAGGTGAGGAGGGACAAGGCAAAGGTGATCCTGGTAGCCCCAGACTGGCCACACCAGTTCTGGTATCCAGATCTTCTCAGCTGCAGGCCCCCGGAGAGGTTTCCGGCACACCTGGACCTGTTATCTCTCAATCAGGGGAAGGTATTCTATCCAGACCTTCAATCCCTGCACCTCACAGCCTGGTACCTAAGTGGCTAGAGTTCTAGGCTTTGGGTCTCTCCGAGGATGTCTTCACCATGGAATCAACCAGGAAATGTTACACCTTCAAATGGAAATGGTTTTTCATTTGGTGTCAAGGCAAGGGCCTGGACCCTTTGTCCTGTCCAGTGGCCAACATTCTTGGCTACCTTTGGTCTTTCTCCATCGACCCTTAGGATGCACCTGGCAGCCATCTCTGCTTACTGGGCATGGGTCGGTCAGCCGACGGCACAGGAGACAGTGGTCAGGCGCTTTTACAAAGGCCTGGATCACATATCCCCTCCGGTGTGTGAACTTTCACCTATGTGGGATCTTCTGCTGGTACTGGCAAAGCTCATGGGCAGGCCATTCGAACCTGTGCACAAGTGTGCCTTGTCACACTTGTCATGGAAGACTGCCTTCCTGGTGGCTATCACATCTGCCAGAAGAACAAGAGAGCTCCAGGTGCTTTCGGTGGACTCCCCTTATATGGTCTTCCACAGGGACAAGGTTCGCCTACGGTCCCACCTGAAATTCCTTCTGAAGGTGGTGTCAGAGTTTCACCTTAACCAGGTGTTAACTCTGCCGGTTTACTACCCTAATTACACCTCAGAGGCTGAGTACAGGCTCCATACTTTGGACCCGAGACGTGCTCTCTCCTATTATAAGGAGAGAATGGCAGAAATTCGGGGAGATGTTCACCAGCTGTTTGTCACCTATGCTGAAGCCACTTCTGGCAGACCTGCAGCAGAGCGGACAATTTCAGAATGGATTATATCATGTATAACTCTGTGTTATGAGTTGGTGGGCAAAGAGCCTTCCAGAGGGATAAGAGCGCATTCTACCCACCATACCACTGCATCAGTGGCTGCTTCCAAGGATATCCCTATCCAGGAAATCTGCCGGGCTGCTACCTGGAAGTCAGCAAACACCTTCATTACCCACTACCACATCGACCTTGAGTCACGCCGGGATGCTGGTTTTGGGGCCTCGGTTCTCCAATCTCTGTTTCCTAAATAGGGAGTGTGCGCCTTGCCTCCCTCCCTCCTCCCAGAGAACTGCTTGGAGTCTGCCAAAGTGTGTGGATGAACAACATATCCACACTCCTAGAAGAACAGGTTACTCACCTGTTACAGTAGATCTTCCATGGAATGGTCTCTTGCAGTAAGTCATTACTTCTGGGAGTTCCCAGCAGGTGGCGCTATCACACGGCAGCTTCTTGCAGCAGTCTCCACACCAGGAACCACCCACATGACATCACTTCCTGGGCTGTGCCTACAAAAGTGGGTGGTTCATGGCAGTCTCCATTCATTTTCCCGCCGGCTTCAGCTCGCACAGCAGCTCGATCAATCTTCTGTGTAAGCAATCATCAACGAGAACTGAACCTTCGTCTTTTAGCTTGGGGTGCCTGGGCTTTCTACACGGCATCAACTCCTGTGCTTAAATGCCAGAAACAAAATCAAAAGAGAAGAAAATACCTGTCTTTTAAGTCCTGCTATGCCGAAATGTAAAAGCAACCACAACATCATTCTTGGTTGACGGGATTTATACCCCGTTGACAGCAGGCACTTCTCTATCTTCTTCATTGATGGGGCACATAACAAACATCCTCTTCATACGTAGGAATGTTTTCCCCATCGATGGAGCATCACAACAACACTTTTCGTCGATGGGATACACTCCCCCATCGAGGGAGGCTCTCAGAATGCCTCTCCCGTCGACTGGCCTGCCTTTCCCATTGATGGAGCATCTGACTATCACTTTCTTAGCAGGGAGCACTCTCTTCATCAACGGAGGCTCTAAAACATACCTCTCCCATTGACAGTGCATCTGATTTTTACTCCCTTGTCAACGGGGCCCACTCCACCGTTGACCGAGGCTCTCAGAAGTCCTCGTCCATCAACGAAGTATCTGGATATCACTTTTCTTGTTGACGGGGCACATTCCCCATTGACGGAGGCTCTAAAAAAATACCTCTCCCATTGAAGGAGCATCTGATTTTCATTCTCTCGTCAATGAGGCACACTCCCCCTGTCGACAGAGGCTCTCAGAAAGCCTCTCCTGTCAACAGGACGGTCTCCCCCATCGATGGAGCACATGGATTTCACATTCTCATGGATGGGACTACCTCCCTTGTTAATGGTGCCCATGAATTTCACTCTCATCAATGGGATGCCCCCCGGCAACGGAGCCCATAAATACCACTATGGGACTGTCTTCCCCATCAATGGAGCTTGCATTTATGACTCTCCTATCACCAGGAGCACCTATATCATTGAAGGGACACCTTTTTTATGCTCTCCCATGAATGGGCTACATTCCCCCATCGACAGAGCAGTTTTTTTATCATGAAATCATATCTTTAAAGGCTATTTCTCCATCAACTGAGACTATTATTTTGACATCAGCCCCTCAGGGGCCCTACACTTGATGATAAAGACATCTCATTTCTTCCTGCATATACCCATGAAGACATCCCACCCCATATTACTGGGTTGCACCTCGTGAAAAATAGGGCAAATTAACATATTTAACCCTAGGGCTATACCACATTCATTATATGACAAAAACACTGATGGAGAATTACAATTCTGTGAACAAACCACACAGAATGGAGAACCTCTCAGAGAAGATATATTGGGATGGGGCTCCTAACATGGACTTTCAGGAGGCACAGTTCCCCTATATTATATCATCCTCTTGTGACGACGATGCAGCTCAACTTTCCAGGGCTACCTCACCACCTGATAATTTTCAGTTTTTATGAAGAGTATTACCCAAGTACTCTGATAAGGAATTACATGAGCCATATTCTAAATGCCAGCATATTTTTGGCATTTTATCACCTCCTTTGCCTGAAAAAGAACTGATGCCTATACTTAATACTTTTAACGACATCCCCTAAAGACTGGGATATAATATAATTAATACTTTTGCAACAGACATTACTATATGACATCAGGGCTTGCTCACAAATCTTGGCCTTATCTATGTTATGCAACATAAAGCGGCTAAAACCCAACTTTCAGGCAATAAACTGGTCCAGCAACACAAATCATTCTGGATGACTTACAAGCCTCAGGCAAACTATTACAGTACAAAAACAACTAAAGAGGTGTTCCTTTTCCTGAAAACAAAGGGCAAATAATAAAGGCACACTACCTCTGGGCATACCCGGCCTTTCATTCTGACAACAACAGTGCCTACGCCTCTATGATTTCACATATCTGAACCTCTACCCCTCCATATGACTTCAGTGAAACTGGGGGGGGGGGTTCTGCCTTTGTATTCAGAGACACAAATAAAGAGGCTTTACAAGGAGGTGTATGTCCCTGACAGTGGACAATTTAAAGCAGATACCAAGTACGGGTCACTCAAACCATCACATCTGGATACCGCCTGCATCATATAAGTGCCCTTTCGTGGTGGACATTGTCTCCAACCTCAACCAGGGCCTATTACAAGGAGATGTATGTCCTTAACACAAGACACTTTTAAGCGGATACCAAGTGTGGGTCACTCAGACCATCACATCTGGATCCCGCCTGCCTCTAGCAACACCCTTTTGTGGTGGACGCTGACTCCAACCTCAATCGAGGCTTATTAAACCATTAAATGCAAATAATAGATGCAACTTAAAAAAAAAAGGGGTACACAGAAGCCCAAAATATACATAGGACATGTGGATTAACCCCACTGTACAATCCCATATTAATTTTGCCTGGGATGTTGCCACGTGGCTTATACCTACCGGCCATTCAGAATCATTACTCAGATATCTGTTTACCCAACAGAACAAATAAAGGAATCACCATCCCAGTCTTTGATATAAAATATCTGAAATATAACTATATTTTATATCCTAAAAAACTATTCCATTGACCCCATGTCATTACTCTGGATGGGACTCTCTTTTATCGGTACTATGTCACTAAAAAGTCACTGAAATATTAAGGGACCAATGAGAGAACAGATCCATACATGGCCTCCACAAATCTGACGTTACAGGCTACAAACACACTTAATAGCCATTACAGTCAAATTAATACCCAAAACAGACTTCCAGTGTGAAGAGAGAACCCCTAAAATACCACAATCTGAAAGGTCTGCAATCCCAAGCTTAACGCTCAACGACCCTTTTGTAAATTAGATTACTAATACAGGACATCATAGCAGACATTTCCCTGCTACTTTCCTAACAGCTTTAACCTGATTCCTAAAATCCCAAATGGGTACATTTGCACCATTTATGACTAACTGAAAAATATTTCCTTGCTTCCCTGAGGGCTACTAAATAATCCTAAATGGATACATTTGTCTCATTTATGACTATGTAGAAGACATTCTGTACTACTTTCAGGATAGCTACTAAGTAGTATATACGTTCTTAAATGGATACATTCACATCATTTATAACAACTTAGCAGACATTTCTTTGACGCTTCCCTGACAAGCTACAAAGTAACACTCCTAAATGGACACACTTGTATCATCTGGGTTTCCTTTTAAACTCTGAGCTCATATTAATACCTACTTACAAGAGCCCCATACAGTTTCACCAAATTATTTGCTGAAAACCTCAACTAATCATTCATTTATATATATATACAGTATATATCAGAAAATTGATAACCAGAATATTCCTGAAGGACATGTTATACTTATAACCTCTTACTCAAGACCTTTTCCACTAAAGGATCTGACTTTTCTACTTCCATATACTTGGCCACAAGCCACTGGGACCTACCGGTCACTCCATTACACAGATGAATCCGTTACATGATTTATCACTATAATAGATACAATATACCCTCATTGGGTCTTGATCAGACTAACGCCTTAGGAGAAAACTACTAACAGCCATTTTGGCTTGTTTCACTAATGATTTTATCACTGACATTATAATGCGGGTACCTGTTACACTGTCCAAACCTTTACCAGGCAATATAACTTGGATACTGCCTTTAGACAACTACCAGTCATTTGGCCACACTACTCTATAAGGCACAATGCCACAGCTGGCCTCCCCACTGACATATAACTGCTTGGGAATCTCCCAGAAGTAATGACTTACTGCAAAAGACCATTCCGTGGAAGATAGTACAGTTATGTAAGATTGTACCATAACAGTAGATCTTCTAGGAATGTCTCTTGCAGTAAGTAGCTTCCCACCCACCATCCCCCTGCCATCTGTAACAGGGAAAACACAGATAGGGTTGGGATGCTCTGGTACCTCGGTTCCCCTCGGTCCCTCGCCATTATGAGCTGAAACCATCGGGGAATGGAGACTGCCAGGAACCACCCACTTTTATAGGCACAGCCCAGGAAGTGATGTGTTATGGGTGGTTCTTGGTGTGGAGACTGCTGGAAGAAGCTGCCGTGTCATGGTGCCACCTGCTGGGAACTCCCAGAAGTAATGACTTACTGCAAGAGACATTCCTAGAAGATCTACTGTTATGGTAAACTCTTACGTAACTGTAGTTTCTAGGAATGGTATATGTTGTTCATACACATGGATCCACCCAACCTCCCCGGCTGTGATGCACAAACCTGGCTTCCAGCAGGCTAAGATCTGGCATCATGGGGTGAAGCTGAGGGTTATACCACCTTGGTGGGTGGGAGGAGCCAGCTTGAAGACTTCTGGCAAGATTTAAAGTGGAAGGGGACATGCCAAAGAGTGTGGATGAACAACATATACTACTCCTAGAACTACTGTTACAGATGGGTAACCTGTTTTTATTTACCCATATTTCTTATTTTTTGTCTTCCTCTTTTTTCACTAAGGAAATTTTTATGGAAATAGGATCTGTGTCATTTGCACTTTAGTGGTTCTTGATGCTTGTCTACACGTGTCATAATCGACTGCTTGTGACATCATGATTTCCACAGCAACTAGAAGCAATTCATAATTGGAGGGTTATGATTTTATGTATAGACAGGCAGCAGGAGCAGATGAAGCCTTAGGGATATGGATCCAGTTTCTGACGACATGAATGTGATGCTACATTACTAATGCAGTCATTTTGTACTGTAGAGGGCCCTGGAATTGAGTGTTCAAGTCAAAGAATGTCTTCATACTCAATGGCAGATCTTTGTTTCTGCTTAAGAAGACTGACACCCTGGATCCAGGTCCTGGTCCTCAAGTTACAGTTTACTTTAGCTGAACATCGTCTTTTCTGGTACAGTTGGTTCCATCAACTGTTTTACTGTACAAAGTAAAGTTATCATTTTTGGGGGTTCCCAGTTGCTTCCAGGGAAGCAGATTAGTGGTTTTGCATCGTCTTGTACCATCGGTTCCAAGTTACCAGAATTCAACATCTTTTAATATAATTTGTGACAGACACACACACACATTAAGTGGGACTAAAATTTCTGAACAAAAATGAAACTATCACTTTTCTCTGGTTGTGGCAGAGTTAAGAGAAAGACCGGCCCAACATGATTTACACATTGTACTTTCTGTGGCTTATGGGTGGCAAGGATAGCTGTGTTTTGACTGCCTGGGCCTAAATCACAACTTTTTAAATTGTGGTCACTGTAAAAGATTTTGCCACAAATCAAAAGTGTTTTTTTTTATTTAGTTGTTTAACCAGGTATAGCACACTAAGCTGAAAGCTTTTTTACAGGAGCGACCTGGGAGCACAAGGAGGTTAAGTGACTTGCTCAGGGTCACACAGTATGCAAGTAGAAGCTGTGGGATTCAAACCCAGGTCTGGTCTGCTGGATGTCACCAGATTTGCAGCTCAGAGCCTTAGACCACTGCGCTATACTGCCTCCTAAAAGTAGGGCAAATAAGTCTGCTCCAGTTTCAGCTTCTGCCTCCCTAGAGTCTTCCCCTGTAAAACCAGTTGCATTCACTTTAAAAATGAAGAAGGGGCCATCTAATGGGACTTCTCACAAGCTGCAAATCCTGAGGCACCTCCACCACAATCCCATTGAGAGGAATAGGAGAAGTACAAGGAGGACAATAATGACACAAATTTACCAATAGGCACTGGACTCTGCAGGAAAGGGGAGGAGAAGGGTACCAAGGGGAATAGGAGGAGGACAGGAGGAGAGTTTGCAGAACATGTAGAGCCATGTGTGCAAATGCCCACAGCCTGGGGAACAAAATTCCTGATCTGTCGGCCTTGACAGCTGAGGCTGATCTGGATATTGTAGCTGTTACAGATATGGTACAATGCGAACCATGAGTGGGATGTAGCTATTTTGGATTATACTTTATTCAGGAGAGAAAGGGAGGGTATAAAGGTGACAGGTACAAGGAATGCAGAGGGGAGGCAGAGATACTGTGGGTCACCCTGGAAACAAGCAATGGCACAGCCATTAGAGCAGGCATAATCTGCAGACCCCAGCACAAAGGGAAGAAATGGACAGGGATTTACTAGAATCCATCCATAAAATGGCAGCTAACGGGGAGGTGTTGCTGGTGGGCAACTTCAGTGTGCCAGAAATTGAGTGGAGCATCCCAGCGGCTGCAACAGCCAGGGGCAGAGACATCCTGAACTCCCTACTGGGAGCAGACCTCAAGCAGCTAGTGCTCGAGCCAACTTGGGAGGGTGCAATTTTGGACCTGGTTCTAACCAACGGGGGACAGAATTTCAGATGTAAGGGTGGGAAACCACTTGGGGTCCAGTGACCACTGCAGTGTGGTTTAATATAAGAACTGCAACAAGGACATGCCACACAAAAGCAAGGGTTCTGGACTTCAGGAGGGCAGACTTCACAAGGATGGGGTTGTATCTCAGAAGTCCTAGCAGAGGGTGGGGGGTTAAGGAAGTATGGGCCCATATAAAAGGCCATAGAAAAGACAACAAACATTTGTATTCAGGAAGTAGACAAAGGGAAGAGGAAAAGAAAACAGTTGTGGTTCTCTTGGGAAGTGGCTGGTAAAGTGAAGGCAAAAACATTGGCTTTCAGGAAATACAAGGAATCGCAGAAGGAAGAGGACAGGGCAATGTACTGAAAAAGCAAAGGGAGGCAGAAAAAGCAGCCAGGAGTGCCAAGACGAAGACAGATGAGAAACAGCAAAGGAGGTTAAAAAGGAGATGACTTTATAGGTACATTAGTAAAAGGAAATAAGATGGGAGGGTAATTGTTAGGCTTAAAGGGGAGGGAGGCCATGATAAGGCATCAATCCTCAACAAATATTTCTGCTCAGTTTTCACAGGGGAAGGGGAGGGACCACAGCTAGTACTCAGGACTGATAGGGAGATGGACAGTAGTCCATTTACAGAGGAGAGAGAGAGTCCTAAAAGAACTCTCAAAGCCGAAGGTGGACAGGGCTATGGGACCAGACAGGATACACCCTAGAATATTAAAGGAATTAAGGTAGATCCTATCGGCACCTCTGACATTCCTGTTCAACAGGTCACTGGATACGGGAGAGGTTCCAGAGGACTGGAGATGGGCTGACGTTGTCCCCGCCACAAAAGTGGGAGCAGGAAAGAGGCTGGAAACTATGGACCAGTCAGTTTGACCTCAGTGGTGGAGAAAATGATGGAATCACTGCTAAAAGAGAGGACAGTGGAGCACCTTGAAGCTAGCAGAGCACAAGATCTGAGGCAGCATGGATTCATGTCAGGAATGTCATATCAAATGAATCAGATAGATTTCTTTGGGTGACTAGGGAAGTGTATTAAGGGGGAGCAGTGGATGTAGCCTATCTTGACTTCAGCAAGGTGTTCAACACCATTTCACATAGAAGGGTTGTGAACAAGCTGGGTACCCTGGGATTTGGTCACAAGGTGGTAAGCTGGGTCAGAAATTGGTTGAGGGATAGAACACAGAGGGTGGTGGTAAATGGAGCTAAATCCAAGGTGGGGAGGGTAGCCAGTGGGGTGCCCCAGGGATCAGTTCTTGGGCCAGTACTATTTAATATCTTCATCTGTGACATTGAGGAGGGGCTGGAGGGGAAGGCATGCCTCTTTGCAGATGACACCGAGATCTCCAATAGGGTAGACAGTCTAGAAGGGGTGGAAAAAATGAGACCTAGTTAAGCTGCAGGAATGGTCCAGAGTGTGGCGGCTAAGATTAAACTCAAAAAAGTGCAGAATCATACACTTGGGGCTCAAGAACCCAGGGGAGCATTGCAGGATGGATGGAGAGTTGTTAGAGGTCACAAAACAGGAAAGAGATCTAGGGGTGATCATATCTGATAACCTAAAGGAGGCTAAAGTGGTGGGGAGAGCCAGTGGGATGCTGGGGTGCATAAATCACCAGCAGAAGAAAGGAGGTAGTGATGTCACTGTACAGGTTGTTGGTGAGGCTTCATTTGGAGTACTGTGTCTTGTTCTGGAGGCTGGATCTCCAAAAGGACATAAACAAGATGGAGGCAGTTCAAAGAACATACAAACATATGAAAACTTCCAGCAGAAAAGGCCATTCGGTCTATAGTGTGCTTGATTTTGCAGCTAGCAGCCGTATTCTGCAGCTGCCCCTCCAAACCCTTTTGCCCTGTCCCAGCCCCTCTTGAAGCATCCCACTGTTTTACAGGCCACCATCCCTGCTGGTAGCGCATTCCACTCTGCCACTATCCTCTCTGTAAAAAAAAGTGTTTTCTCATTTCCTTCCTAAACCTTCCACCCTCCACACTCATATCATGACCACAAGTGTCCCTTCCCACCCCTCTCTTGAATAGTCCCTCTGTACCCGGCCTGTTTATTCCTCTCGTGTGCGTGAAGGTTTTGATCATATGCCCCCTGTCCCTTCTCTCCTCCAGTAATTACATGTTCAACTTTCTTGTCTTCATATGACAACTCCCTCAGACCATCTTTGTTGCCCTGCATTGCACCCCTTCCAGTAATGGAATGTCCCTCTTTAGGTGTGTGTGTGCCAGTACTGCATGCAGTACTCCAGGTGGGGCCTGACCAGCGATCTGTATAATGGCAAAATCACCTCCCTCCTCCTTGAGGTTACACAGCTTGTTATACAACTCAGCATTTTGTTGGCCCTTGCACTGCCTTCCTACACTGTGCAGAGTTGTTCATTGCTCCTGTAATGAGCAGCCCCAGAGCTTTCTTCTCCTCAGTCTCTGCTAGCTGTACTCCCCCAGATGGTAGTTTCTTTTGGACTTTTTGCCCTGAAGTGCAGCACCTTGCATTTCCTGGCATTGAATCCAAGTTGCCAGGTGCCAGACCATGTCTCCAGCCTTGCTATATCTTTCTGCAAACCCTGCCATCCCCCAAGGTCATCCACCACTGCTCCCATCTTGGTGTCATCTGTAAATAGACTAATCTTGCTCTTGATGCCCACTGAAATGTCTGCAATAAATACCCCAAATAACACCAGCCCTAGCACCGAGCCCTGTGGAACCCCGCTTGTCACTGCTCTCTGGGATGATAATTCCCCTCCCACCACCACCACCACCCTCTGCTGCCTTCCATGCAGCCAGTTCTTCACCCATCCCACCAATTTTGCTCCCGTCCCTGTGCCCTCTAGCTTACTTCCAAGTCTCCCATGCAGCACCAAATTGAATGCCTTGCTGAAGTCCAGGTAGATGACATCCACCTCATGGCCCTTGTCCAATTGCTTAGTCACCCAGTTATAGTATTCTACTAGGTTGGTCTGACAGGATCTGCCTTTGACAAAGCCATGCTGCCTACTATCCTGCATCTCCTTGACCTCCAGCAGGGTCACCAGCCTCTCCTTCAGGATTGTTTCCATTAGTTTCCCCACTATGAACATGAGGGTCACTGGTCTATAGTTCCCCAGTTCATCCTTGGGACCACTCTTATGGAGGGGAACCACATGTACCATTCTCCAGTCCTGAGGTACATACCCTGATTCAAGCAAAGCATTAAATAGGCCTGCCAAGGGTCCTTCCAGGACCTTCGCTAGCTATCTCAGTACCCTGGGCTGTATGCCATCTGGTCCTGGTGCGTTGTCCACCCTCAGAGCTCTTAACACTTCTAGCACCCTACCTTTTGTGATTTCCACATCTGTCACCCTGCCTCTTCTGTTCCTATCCCCCCTCCCCACCTTGGGTATCTGCCCCCTTCTTAGTAAAAACTGAGCAGAACTAGTCGCTAATTGCTTCTGCCTTTTCGCCCCCCTTTTCCACCATCCCCTTCTCCTCTCACTTAATCCTTACAATTTGGTCCTTACAACTCCTTTTCTTCCTAATGTACCTGAAGAAATATTTCTCTCCCTCCTTAGTGCTCCGCGCCAGCCTGAGTTCCCTGGATGCCTTGGCAGCCTTTACTTCCCTGGTCACTTCCTTCACTTCAGGTACTCCGCACTACCCTCCTCTCCCCCCCAGACTTCTTGTATCTCTTATAGGCTGCTCTTTTCCTCCTAACCTTGTTTGAATCCCTTGCTCAGCCAGCTAGGTTTCTTCACCCTAGCCTTTTTACTCTGGGCCTTGCTGCAGGCTCTTGTTGCCTCTACTATTCCTAGTTTTATGAGCTCCTAACTCCGATTCGTGTCCATATCAGGTCAAATTTTGGCTAGGAACCCTTGTTCCACTTTACCCATCCTTTAAAAATTTGCCTTTCTAAAATCCAGCACCTTTGTGCCAGATACCCCCTTCTGCTTACTCATCTGCAACTGGAACCATACTGTCCGGTGGTCACTCCCCGCCAATGGTTCTTCCACCTGCAGATCCCTCACCCACTCCCCACTAGTCAGCATGAGGTCAAGCGTGTTCCCTTTCCTAGTTGGTTCGCTGGCCATCTGCATCAGGAAGTTCTTCTAGAAGGCATCCAGCATTACCTGTTCTCTTTTACACTTGGTGGCAGGGGTACTCCAATCCACTCCCAGCAGGTTGAAGTCCCCTACTATCACCACCCCCTTCCCGCAGTTCTCCTGGATCTATCTCACCAGCACTTTATCCATCTCTTCTGGTTGGGAGGGTGGCCTGTACACCATTCCCAACCTTCATATCCTATATTTGGGGTCCCAGATTTGCATCCATATTGCCTTCGTATCTCCCTCCTCCCTTACACACTTTAGTCCCTCCCTCACATAGAGTGCCACCCCCCCTTCCCTTTAACTCTTTTCTTGCAGAATAATCTGTATCCTGGAACCACGAAGTCCCAGTTGTGGTTCTGGTTGGCCCAGGTCTCGGTGATGGCCACCATGTCTACCCCTCCCTCTGCCAAGAGAGCCTGTAGTTCTGCAATTTTATTCCTCCAGCTTCTAGCATTTAATGAGACCATCCTCCATCCCTTTCCTATTTCCAGCCCCCACCCTCCCTTTATGGCATTCTCTGTAGCACTTGCCTCAAGCCTTATTTCACTATTATGGGGGGTAAGCCCATATGGTTTCCCATCTCAAGTTCTCTGAGCACCTCTAACCCTCCTGCTACCCCCCCAGTTGAAATTCCCCTCAGTGTACTCACCAAGCCTTTGCTTCAGTACTAGCTTCCTCTTTTTGTCTAAGTGCAGTCTATCCTTAGCATATACACTGCTGTCTCACAGGTAACCCCTCACCCTCCTACCAGCCCATACTCTTTCTCTCAGCACCAGGTTCCCAGCCATTCATTAAATTCCTGAATTCTCAGTTTTCTTGCTGTGCTCACCCTGGGAACTGGAAGCACCTCAGAGAAGGTAACTGATCTTCCTGCCCCCTCACACACTGATCCTAGTTCTTCAGACCTCCTCTTCACTTCATCCACCATCCATCTGCCAGGTCATTCATCTGCAAGTGCAGAATTAGGTGAGGTTTCTCTCTACCCCTTCTGGCATACTTTAGAACTGATTGCCCTACCCTTTCTGCCTTCATTCCTGGCATGGCCTCCACTCAAACCCAACTATGCCTCTCTCTGTTGCTCCCAACCTGACCCCTCTGAGTATTGCGTCCCCTAACACTCCACCCTTCTCTCTCATCTGTCCTCCCTCCTCCATCTCTTTGCTCCTTCGTCCTCCTGCACCTTGTTCCCTCCTTCTGCCCTTGTCTTATTACCCTCATCAGTACTCCCCCTTGTGCCCATTTAATCTTGACACTCTTCAGTTACTCCTCTGTTCCCACCTTCCCTCTCTCTAATTTTTCCCTTTCTTACTATGGTCTGTTCTGCTACTGTATCTTCTCCTCCATCTGCATTCTCCATTAATGGCCAGTACCTGTTAGGGCCTGTTTTGTATCTATGTTCAGTTACACTGCTTGACGTGCCCTTTGCACTTGTCTCCTGAATTGGCACCCCCGGCCCCAAATGTGACCTGCTCCCCAGCACCACCTGTCCTACCCTTATCCCATCTCTGTTCCTTACCCAGTTCCATTCTGCATGTCCCATTTCTCCTTCTCTCTTTGGCTAAGAATTTTCCCCTTTAGCCATGACATTTCCACCTTCAGCCTTGATAGCTCATTCTCTAGCCTCCCCAGCCTTTGACATACTGGGCACGCCCCCAGCCTCCACAGGGTGCCCATGAATATAGCTGCCCCACAGTTATTACACCCCATGATCCTCCTTCCTCTGTATCCCCTACTGTACTCCCTCCACTGGTCCACCCAACCCTTATGCTGCCCCTGACCCTCTCCCTGGTGTGCCTCCCTACATTGTCCTTTCCTCCAACTTCCATATTGCTTTTCCCTGCTTCATTCCCTCCTCATACCCCTGTTCCCCCTTGCTCCATGCCCCCAAGTATGACTTAGCATCCCCCCAACTTAACCTCAGAACACTTTATATCCCAATCATTCACTCCAGTTAATTATCGGGAAGCAACTACCCATTTAACATTTCAAGCAGTAACAAAAGGCTACTTAGCTAAACCAAGCATTTCCAAGCTAATCATTAGATGGTTCAAGATATCCTACAAGATCTCCCTTCCCTGGTGCAGCCCTGTTTGTTTAAACCAGAGCCACACTCAATTAAAAACAGCTTTCAACAGAGTCCCAGTTCATTTGTCATTTTCTTTCTTGGCTTGTAGACAAACTGCAGTTCTTAGTCAGCCCTCCACCACGTGATTTGTTGAATTCCAGCTCCACTGCCTGAAAAATCAAAAAGTATAGATTCCCAGAGCCCCCCAGTACCTTATTTCAGTAGAATCCACACCCAGCCAACGCTGTCTTGCCCCCAATGCTCTCTTACTGTTTCCTCCTTGTCTCTGCCTTCAGCTCCCTTCTTATTGGCTTGTCTCTCCTCAGGGAGTGGTTTACCGCACTGCCCCCATGGTTTGTCACAATGCCCAAGAGCTTTCTTGTGCTTCCTATGACCTCCCAGGTGAGTTCCTCCTCCAGCCTGCTCCATATTGGCTAACCACTGCTAGGAGTGGTTAGCAAAGTGTATTTAATTTTGGAAGTGGTGCGAGGTGGGTGGGTGGGGTGGGAAAACCAAGCAACAACAGCTCCTCTTCAAGCAGTGGCTGGGCTGTTTTAAAGGCCCACTGCTGCTTTACATTTGGAGCCCTTGGAGTCCTGGCTTCCCTATTGGATGCAGGGGAGAGTCAGGACCACCCTGTTAGGAACAGTCACAGATGTGGCTTTCTTCACGCTGCTGCTGATGGGGCTTTTCCCTTGTCGCCGATTGTGACCTCTAGTAGCCTCTGATGTGGCTACCTGCTGGTCCCCCATACTCTCCTACTGCTGATGCAGTTGTCAGCAACAACAGCTCCTCAGCAACAAAGAAGGGCAACAAAAATGGTGCTTGGCCTACGCCAAAGGTCATGCAAGGAGAGATTGGAGGAACTTAATATGTTTACTTTGGAAGAGAGGAGAGAAAGTGGTGACATGGTTGAGACCTTCAAGTAGCTAAAGGGAATAAATAAAGTACATGAGGGCAGAATCTTGCTCTAGAACAAGAGGGCATGACATGAGACTGGAAGGGGGTAGATTAAGGGGCAAAGTGAGAAAGTACTTCTTCACAGAAAGGGTAGTGGAGGCATGGAACAGCCTCCCAGTAGAGGTGGTGGGGGCAAAGTTAGTGGGGGGAATTCAAAACTGCATGGGATAGGCATGGGGAACCCTAGTTGGTCAAAGCAGGAGGTGAGACCAGAGATCAACTAGGATCTGAGGCATGTTGTTTTACTAGGTAGGGACAAAGGACAGACTGGATAGGCTTGACGGTCCTTACCTGCCATCAAATTCTCTGTTTCTATGCAAATTAAGATACTAAACTATCCACTAGTGGCAAAGATCACAGAACTCCAGTGGAAAACCTCAGAAGCAAGCATTCTGGTAAGGAAGAGAGATGAGCAGAGGATGGCAAAAAAAGGCTCATGGGGAAAACAGATTGAGGCTTCCTTGACTAGAACACAGGAGAAGCAACCTTCTATGCCAACCAAAGAGCTGTGCTCCTTAGAGGATATCAAACAAATGTGGCAATTATGCAAGCAGATGAAAAATCCTGAGGCACCTCCACCACACCCCCATCAAGAGGAATAGGAGAAGTACAAGGAGGATACAGAACCCATTGCAACTAGAGCACAGGAGGAGCAACTTTCAATGCCAGCCAAAGATTTGCCCTCCCTAGAGGATATCAAACAAATGACAAATTTGTGGCAACTCCACCACAACCCCCATCAAGACAAATACGAGGAGTACAGGGAGGATGCAGCATCCATTTCATCAGAACTTAGCAGGTGTTGATGAAATAGTGTCCCTGCCCCAAGTTTTAAGGGATTTCTCCTATTCTTTTAAGGCAAATGGCAGACATGCTGAACCTACCCAGCACTGACTGGATGTAGAGGAGGTGCAATTTATGACTACGTTGGGCCTTGTGTCAACAAAGAGGATGTCCATACAATAGATAAATCATTTAAAAGGTGACAAGTAAAATTCTCCAAAGGCTTTCTTCCAAGAATTAAAACGGCACAGTAAAACATGATATATCATCGGGAGTAACATGCTGCCCGAAAACTTACTCTTTTTCAAAAACTCTCTCACTGTGCTGGTCTTGAGCCTCCCAGCATTCTGACAGTAGATCTTTAGTTTCCACTGAGGAGACTGGTTGCCTCACATGGTGCTCCCAGTTAAATCTGAAGCGTAAGTCCTAAAAATGTATTGTTTACATTTATTTGATGTATACATACCTGCTGTCTCTTCTGTGTTTTACCATAGATTATTTTTTTCTACTTTTACACTGTTTCAGAAACCAATGGCCTTGGCCACAAAAGAAACTCTTCTCACAGTGACACTGTTGGAGTTTGTGATTTACTTTTACAGCCTCAGGGTTCTGTTATAATGGTTCTGCATTGTATAAAAACATATTGTAAAGGCACTTTAGGCTGTTTTCTTAGCTCACACCAACTGCGGTAGTTAACCTCTGGCCCACTTTAATAGTACTTAGTTTTTGGGAGAACAATTGTGGTCAAATGAATAAATGAAACTAGTTGGCTCACAATAACTATGATCAGTGTAATATTACCGTCTCTTAGTGACTGAAGTCAGAAGCTTTACTGTGGTGCTTTTGTAGTGCAAAATCCATTTTCTCCATAGAGTCCCACTTATGGGTCTGAGCTGGAGGAAGTAGGACCCTGCAGGAGCCAGAACTTTTCTGGTTGGGGCTAGTGGTACAAGAAGGCTCCATGCACCTGCTGGTATACAGCGGCGCAAGCCCCCAATCACCTCGGTTCCATTTTCCCCACCATCGGTTGCATAGCATTTCCTTTGTTGTCCTAGCTGGAACCAGAACTTCACCTTCTATATGACTAAAGTGTTCAGTTCTTCTGTTTACTGTAGAATTTTATTTGTTTGTTCAGTTTAGACTTAAAAAAAAAGGTTTCCTCACAGCCCTACCTCTCAAAACAGTCTGCTATGGTAGGTACAAAGCCTGAACAGGCTAGTGGCACTGGCAATGAGGTTGTGGTTGACCACTACTCCTCACTGGGAAATTGCTCTGGTACTGTGCAGTCTTGTATGCAGGTGGAAGCACAGTCCTCTCGGAGTCACACCAGCTCATGTCACACTCTGACCATTTGGCACAGAGGCATCCACCTGTTGGCCTGGAGTCTACACTATCATCACCAATGACACGGGATTCTCTGAAGCTCACAAGCCTAGTGTCTCCATCCTCAAATTCTCCCTGTCCTTTGAGGAGCACTGAGGTGAGTTGCTGGGTTGCCGAGCACCTCTTATGGTGCAGAGGCTTAAGTATATAAGTTTGACACTGATGCTGCTGGTCCTGACCTCAGTGGTCTCCGAACTGTTGGAGCCTTCACTGATGCTGTCTTTGATGTCATCTTCTGACTTAGCCAAGCCAAATTCAGCTCTGGTACCAGGGCCATCAGTACCGCTTTTGGTAACATTGCCTCTGACTCCTTCAGAGCAGGTGTAATGCTGATGCCACTGAGATGCCTCCTATGTGGACTCCACTTGTGGTGTGGCTGCAGACTGTGGGACCAGAGGTAACTGCTGTGTCACAGGCACCACAGTGTCTGACATCGGGGTCGGTTCCTTTGGATCCTACCGTGGTGCTGATACTGGTGCCTTCTCAGGCTTTGGTGACAGGGCTGTTGTTTCTGGGTCTGTCCCAGGGCTGTCTTTGGCACCACCGCTCCCGAGACCTCATATGGGCCAGGACTGATGTTGCCAGTGCTGCCAAGGCTGTATCCTCTGCTGATATCCACTGTGGTCTCTTTCTGTCTAATGCAGATAGAGGATTACGATTCAGACCTTATAGTTGAACTAAATGATGAGGGGGACCCTCTTGACCTAGAAAACCCTGATCCAGTTCCATTGACTGTCTCCTTAGAGGATCTCCATTTTCAAGCTCTGCTCTGAAATATGCACAGTACCTTGCAATTTTTGGATCACAACTATAGACCAGGCTAGTTGACTCCTGCTGAAATTCTTAAGTATGCTTAATATTCTGGCCCCTATCATACCTCCTATTCAGCCTGCTCTGGAAGCCCATTCTGAGGCTGCTTGGAGGACAGCTATAGTTGCCACTGTCTGCTAGAAGGCAGACAAGAAATACATGGCCCCCTAAGTCTAAATTTACATACTCGACATAACCAGTTGCAGTTGCTATTTTGGTTGAGAATGACAAGGCCAAAGTGCCCAAAGAAGTCACGACACATCCCTACAATGAGTCATGCAAGATTGACACTTTGAGCAAGCAAGTCTGTGCTTCCACTACTCTAGGTATGAGGATAGCTAGTTACCTGGGCCAATTCTTAAAGTAGGAGTATAACCTCTGGGTCAAACTAAAAGCACTGGTGCAGAGTTTGCCAGATATAAAGGCTAAATAGGACCTGCTGCTTACTGTTAAACAAGGAATTGAATCTAACAGTCATTGGCTTAAAGCATCTATGGATTCCTTTGATGCAGCAGCATGTTCTGTGGCTGCAGGTATCTATACCTGAAGATATCTGTGGTTGCTAACTGCTGGGTTATTCTCAGATGTCCAACAGCAGATAATGAATGTGCCCTTAGATGGCACCTGTTTGTTTGAACTGCAGGTGGAGCAATCTCTTGTGGAGTCCAGTAAGAAAGAGTTCCAGGATAAGCCAGTATACCATGAAGGAGTGGGGGACATGACTTTTGCCAAAACAAGTAGTCCTTTAATCCCAAGAGTAAAGAAGGCTCCCCAAACAAATCTAGCACCAGAACAAAGCACAACTGAAGACATGGGTGCACTAAGCACCATCCTCTGAGATTCAGGCCCAGTGTCTATCTCCATTGCCCTAGGTGGATCACTCCTCCCTGGCGGTGGCACCTCATCCAGTTCTGTTGTCAGTCGGACTCCATCATGACAGACAAATGGGTTTTAAAGGATTGTTAAGGAGGGGTACTCACTAAAGCTGTTGGAGAACCCACCCAATAATCCCTCAGGGAAGCAATTCCTGCTCTCGGCACACATGGCAGAGATGCTACTCCCACTACTTTCTTGTACCCAAGACATCAAAAAGCATGCTCCCCATTCTCAGTCTTGGGGAAATGGAACAAGTACATGAATCAAGAAAAGTTTAAGATGCTGTCTCTGTGATCCCTACATCCGTATCTAAATCCCCAGGCCTAATTAGTCTTGTTGGACATGCAGGATGCATACCAGCTCCTACTAATGCACCCCAAACATCACAAGTACTTCTAGTTCTGCATGGATGGGGCTGTATTACCAGTTCAGTGTCCTCTGTGGGCTTTCCTCAGTGCCATGAGATTTTATTAAGTGCTTTGCAGTACTGACAGGGCACCTCAAAAAATTAGGATTGCAGGTCTTCTGTATCTGGATGATTTTCTCTTAAGAAGTTTGTTAAAATAGGAGTCAGAACAGGCAGTAGCCACTGCTTGGCAGTTCCTAACCTCTGTGGAAGTCTTGCTGAACCCTCAGGTCTCAGCCAGAGCACTCCCAAGGAATTCTATTCATAGGCACTCTCCTCGACACAAACTGGGCTGGACTTTCCTCCTGGACAGCAGAGTGCATTCAGTCTTTTAGATTGCAAGCTTTATCATGGAATGTGGGTCAATACCAGACCATTCCAAGCAGCGCAAAGCCAGAAGTGTGACCCTCAGCATGGATGCCTCCTTGGCGGGGTTGGGAGCCTACAGTCAGGTTCTTCATACAAACAGAATCTGGGACACCTCAGAGTGCATCCTCACATCAGCATTCTAGAGAGCCCTACAGTTCTTTATAGTCTGTAAGCTGTATCAGACATGGTCAGTCAAAACATGTCTCTTCCAGACAGACAAGTCTGTCACATACAACTGTATATCAGCAAATCACGAGGAGCGCACTCTTACCCTCTTTGCAGGGAGGCAGTGAGAGCTTGGGAATGGTGCCTGGATCAAGGGGTTCTGCTCCAAGCCATTCATCTGCTAGGAGTCCAAAATACTCTTGCAGATGAGCTCAGTCAAAGACCAGCAGATCCTCACGCTCGCCCACTAGCATCAGATGTCATGCAATCATTATTCAGTGAGTGAAAAACTCCAGATCTTTGGGGGTATCTTAATCAGGTCACACACCGTAGAACTTCGTTGGTAAAACAAGATACATACAGAAGACTTTTCCAGCAGTACAACTGGGGCCACCTATGTCCATGTCGTCTGCTGATGTCATCAATCTATAAAAGCATAAGCAGGCCCGCTCCCTCCCTCCATAGTTCTTTCCCACTGTCGACTCCACTCGCATAGGTCTCTGTGGAAGCTCCACCGCAGTTTGCATCTTTTTGCCTATGCTTTTTTCTTTCGTATTTTCTTCAGGACTCTCTTTTTCATAGAAACTCTTTTATGTCATTTATGTCAAGAGTCAATCCTTCTACATCTCTCTTCCATTGCTGCTGCTGTGGAAAGAAGATTGCTTCTTCGGATGACCATGACCTCTGTGTCTGCTGTCTGGGTCCTAACATGATATTTCTGACTGTGAGCTCCACCATAAATTTAATCTTACAACCCTAGGGCATTGAAAAAAGGCTCTGAAGAATTACTCATGGAACAGCAAGTAGCCAGTTCTGAGCAAGGGTCCTCTGGGGTCCCTCCTACCTAATTGCCAGTAGGTTAGTTGAGCTCCCAGGCCCCGAAGGCCCAAGACAAGTCCTTGAGGAAAAGTTGCAGGAAGGATCATGACCAGGACTGCTCCTCCCCAGCAGTGCTCCCGCTCCCTGGTGGCTTCTTCATCTGGGATACCCCATGGCTGCTCATGCACAGATGGCCACTGTCCAGCCTTCTGTTTCTCCTATGCCCATACTGACAGCCACCTCTCCAACTTCACAGGAAGGCCAGCCTTCATGCCCCCCCCATCATGGCCTACTGCCTTTCCAGGCCCTCAGATGCCCAGGACATCGAGCTCTCAGGACCTGATGGCTGGATCATTGTGTTGTGCTCTGACAATTCTTCCTCCTTGGATGCAGTCTGAGCCTGCCATTGATCTCAATTAGATTTTAACTCTGTCAACAACTGCCTTGGTGCGCCAGCTTGGCACTCTTAGATCAGTGTTCCCAGTTCGGTTGTGTGCCCCATCATCGACACCTGTTCACCCTCTTCAGGCTGTGATCTCCAGGGGTCCATCGGTTCCTGAGCCAGAGCATGTCTGCGTCAAGGGGTACCATCAAGATATTATCCTCTCTGAGGCAGAGGAGGAGGAAGAGTCATTTTCCTCAAAGAGGTCTGCTGCCTATTCAGTGAGCAAGAAGTCTGTGAAGCACACTCCCAGGTCCCCTCTTGAGGACCCCGCCTTCTTCAACACTATGAAGTGTCTGAGGCTATGGGATTTCACACTGAGGAAGAGAATGCCACCAGAAAGGACCTGGTGGACTTTTTGTAGATCCCTGAATCTCTGCCAAAGGTCATTCCTCCCATTTTTGCCAGCACTAAGGAATGCCATTACTACTGCCTGGCACCATCCAGACATGGTCCCTGCTGTGCTCAGGAGGGCCATTAAGGTCTCTCTTGCCCTCCAGGGCCTACCCTATTATCATAGCAGCTCATTATGGGTCTGAGGTGCCAAAACACCTCAGCTCCCTCCCCTCTAACAAGGAATCTAGGAGGATAGACCTCTGGGGTAAAAGGGTTTATGCCTCCTCCACTCTGGGACTATGGATTGCAAATTACCTCTTCCATATGGTCAAATATCAAAATACCATACCTTCTCCCTGCACCCTCACTATCCTTACCTCCCTGTCCATTGTCCCACCCTTCTCCCCCTCTCTGTTTCCCAGTTCCTGCTACTTGTCCATCCTCTCCCTTCCCCTCCCTGTCTCTGCCTTCCTTTCTCCCTTCCTGTGCTCCCTCCTCTCGAAACACTGCTCACAGACCCCTGCCTGCCCTTTCTCTCATACCCCCACTGTCCTACTCCCACCCCGTTTCCCCCATCACCCACCACACTCCCTACCAACCCTCTATCCTCCCTCTCATCTCCCAATTCTCGCTTGACAATGTCAAATCCTGACAGCATCCTTCCCTTCTCTCTCTTTTCTTCTGCACTCCTATGACAATGTCAGATTCCTGATAGCATCCCTCTCTGCCCTTCCCCCTGTGTATCTCCTTAAGTCTCGAAACCCACTGCACTACTTACTGAAACTTGAATGTAAATGTTTAACCAGATTGTAACTCTTTCTGTAACCTGAATTGTTGCTTCTTTACCTGTCTGTAACTTTTATGACTGATTGTACCCAACTCCATGTATCGTATTCCATTTGTCTTGTATTTAGTTCTTTGTTGTGTTGTCTTTTCTCTGACGTAAATAAGTCTTTGACTCAAAGGTACTTTAATCTGAGACTTGAATCAATAAATAAAAAAGGGTAGGGTGGCTGCCCAGGCCTTTCCAGAGGGTTCCCACAAACAGGAGGTTCCTCAGTCCTTCCAGGCCTGCCAGAATATCAGTAAACATGTATGATATGTCTGACACTGTTGCCAGGGCTGCTGCTACTGGCATTTGCCTGTGAAGGTACACCTGGGTGAGGGTATCTGGTTTTGCAGCAGATGTTCAGCAAAAGGTTCTCGATGCCCCTTTCTGTGTCTCAGAGCTCTTCGGGCCCGATGTCCAAGATATAATCAATGATTTGCAGGCCTCTGGCAGGGTCATGAAATCTGTCCACTCGCTTTTACCATACCCAGCCCCAGCAGATTTGTTTTTCATTGCTGCAACAGTTAGCAGCAAGACCGCCGCCTGCCCTACCTCTCTGCAGGGATCTGTTGATGCATGTTGAAGGGACCCTGGTCCATCCACCTTTCAAGTCCCTTATTCTGCATGAATGATTTTTGATGACGTAGCCATTACCAGGTTTGCGGTTTCCCAAAAAGTCGATGACATCCTGGTGGTGGCTAGAAAGCCCTTCACTAGGGCCACCCATGCCATGAAGTGGAATAGTTTTGCCATCTGGACTGCCAAGCACCATATGGACCTTTCACCTGTCCGGTGGGTCAAGTCCTGGACTACCTGATCTTCTTGTCAGACTCAGGACTCCAGTATTCTTCCCTCAAAGTGCACCTTTTGGCTATACCTGCAGCTTCTTGGAAGGTACGGTGACAGCGCAGCCAATCAGAACACAGGCACTTCCAGCAAACCCGCTCTGATTGGCCAGGACTTTTCCCCTGGTTTTGCCACCTGGCACTTTTTACAAATAGATTTTAGATGGAACAAAGCACAGTTCAAGTGTGCAATAGAAGTTTTTTTTGGGGGGGCTAGTTTTCCATTAGCAGATTATACAGACCTGCCACTAGAGGGATTCTTGTTCTTTCATTAAAAAAAAAGTCTACCCTCTGAAAGACACAATCCCTGGCTGCCTGACCTTCTTGGCTGTATCCTCACTTCCCACTGATCCAGCTACTACTCTTCCGCCCCCTTCTCCTAGCCCCGCCAGCCTGTCTTAACCCCCTTCCTCTGCTTACCCCGAATCCTACCTTGATCATGCGCCTCCACCTTTCTCTACCCCCATTCTATTTCTTCTTGCCTGTCTTCCTCCCCTACTGCATGCCCCAAAAGTCTGCTTTTCTTCCCTTCCCCACAGCTTCCACATTCCTACTTCCTTCCTCCACTTAGGCACGCTGCACACTAGTCACTGCTTCTTGCCCAGGGTCCATCCTACCACCATGAAACTGTCCTAAACCCACACTGGTCCTAGCCCTCCACTCTGGTCCCCCTTGTCTACGCTTACCCTCACCCACTATCATCGATGCTCGGCAATTTCCCGAGATGTTAGCAGGTGAAAGCATTCCCTTAAAGAAATATGCTGCAGCTCCTTGAGGCTAGTCCTCCTCCTCCTCCTAATGCTGTCAGGCAACGTACACCCAAACCCTGGCCCATTCTGCTCTAAAGCCATTAATCTGAGCAAGCCTTCGGGTGCCCTCTCATTCATATCAATCGATATCTGCAGCCTCCTTCCTAAAATGGATGCCCTACAGGCCTTCACCAGCTAGCACTGCCCTGACATCCTGGCAGTTGTCGAAACCTGGCTCATGCCATCAGTACCGGACCATGCAATCAGCCTTCCTGGCTACAATGTCTTTAGGCTGGATTGCCTCTCCAAAAGAGGTGGGAGCTGTGCTCTCTACCTTAAAGACTCCATACAGGGGCACCACATCATTACCTCACTCCAACCCACAACTGCTCAGATACTGCCAGTGAGAATCCTCCTCGGAGCCCAAAACAAAACCCTCACTGTTGCCACCATCTACGTCCCTCCCAAAGAACAGGGAACTGGTCTAACAGCTGTTCTTGACTTTGTAAAGTCACTCCCACTGGACACCGAATCCATCCTCCTAGGCGACTTCAACATCAACTGGCCCGTGGCCGATGCTGGTGCACACAGGAATACCATTGCTGCGGTGAACCTCACTCAAATGGTTGACTCACCAACCAGGAAAAATTACAGAACCAGCACCAGCACACTCTTGGACTGGATCCTTACCAGTCACCCATCGCGGATATCTAACACTAATGTCCTCCCTGATTCTCTCAGTTACCACTCCCTGTTAGCTGCACCTAGTCAAATAAATTCATCAAACAACCACCAAAAACTATCACCAGCAGGGTTCTACCCAGTGGTCACCTTCCTTGACTCAAATCCCACCTCTTCCATCAAGACTGGTCCCCTATCTTCAATGCAACTGAAGTAAACACTGCCCTTGATCACTTCATAAACATCTTCACTGTGGCCTGTGACATGTATGCTCCTATTAAGAAACGCAAAGTCAATTCACTCAGTAACCCTTGGCTCACAGGTGACCTCCTCAGGATGCTAAAAACAAGAGACCACCTATGGGAGCTGGCCAGAAACCCTGGAAGGCAAAACGACATCCAAAACTACAAACGTGCCCACAATGACTGCACCAAAACCATCCGGCAAATGAAGTCCACCTACTATAAGCATGCCCTCACAAACTCCTGGGGCAGTGGTTGGGAATTCTGGAAGAACATAAAGGAACTCACGGGAATCCACCCAAAATCCCGGCCCCCATCAATACTCAACATCAACAGAACCACAATCCTTAACCCAAAAACCATTGCAGATACCTTTAACAAAGCCTTTACTGACCTCAGCACTGTCCTACCCCAGGACTACTTCAAAGATGGTGAAGTCCCTATGTCCGAAATGAACACTACTCACACCAGATCCCCCTGCTTCTACTTCAAAGCAATCAAGGCTCACCAAGTACATAAATATGTTACCAAAGCCCTTGGTAAATCAAGATTCAGTAATGACTCCCTCTATCTCAAAATCGTGTCTCTCACACTTGATGAAGTGCTTAGTTCTCTGACCAGAATTTTCAACCTCTCCCTCAGCCTTAGCCAGTTCCTGGACAGAAGGAAATCTGCCACTGTCATCCCAATCCATAAAAGTGGTGACAAAACTGCCCACGATAACTAGAGACCTATCTTCCTACTACCCCCACTCTCCAAGGCACTAGAACGCATCGTCTCGGACCAGGTCACAGAATACCTGGATACATACAACATCCTGTGCAAGCAACAACATGGGTTCCACAAAGGGCACAGCACCTCCACAGCCCTACTTGAATTCACCGGCACAATCCACAACGCACTTGACTCCAGTGAACTACTAGGCTCAATCTGCATTGACTTAACTAAAGTCTTCGACACTGTCAATCACCGCCTCCTGCTGGTTCAGCTTCAGAACACTGGGCTGTCAACCGACTCCATTGGCTGGTTTAAGAGCTATCTTGAAGAACGGGCCCAAACAGTAAGAATTGCTGATACACTCTCGGACCCCAGACTGGTCCGCTCTGGAGTCCCCCAGGGCTCCATTCTGGGACCCCTCCTCTTCAGCCTATTCTTAAACTCACTACCGGACAGCTGCCCAGAACAAATAATTCTCTACGCCAACGATGCTGTGATCCTCACCTCAGACCCTGATCCAATCCAGTTACAAAATAAACTTCAGCAGGCCTTCTCCTCCATCGAATCCTGGTTCCTAAATCATAAACTGCCTCTCAATCAGAAAAAAACAAGTCTATGGTCTTCTGCAGCCTCCACAACAAAAACAAATGATTCCACCTCTCCATTGCAACTGAACAAGGAGCCATCCTAGAGCAAACACAATCATTCAAGTACCTCGGCATCTCCCTTGATCCCCACCTCTCGTAGGCTGTCCACATCAGCAATGTTGCAAAGTCTGATGCGAGGTTAGGCATATTATTCCGACACAGGAAACACCTAACCCCAGAAGCACTGTCAGTGGCCGTCCAAAGCTCCATCGTCAGCATCATAGACTATGGTCTTATCATATATGGGTCTACAACTGCCACTGCTCTCAAACGTATCATGACCTCCCTGAATAAGGCCTGTCGTCTCATCACTGGCTCACATCACCGTACCCACACATGTGACCTTTATTCCCAATCTGGATGGCTTCAACTGGACAAATGCATAAAATACCAAACCTGCATCACGGCCAAGAAAATTATAATGGGGCTTGCCCCACCTGGTGTCTGTGCCCTCCTTAAGCCTAGACATAGGAACGTCACTACAAGGAGATCCAATTCCCATCTACTACATATCCCACGATGTCGCACGACCCAAGGACAAAGATCATTCGTATACCAGGCATCCAACTGGCTCAACTCTCTTGGCAGCGACATAGCGACCGCTCCAACACTCGGCCTCTTCAAGTCCAAGCTGCACCTGTCACTGCTTATATCCTGCAATTGCCCATCTTAACATTTCCACTGTTCCAGCTGTAAATGCCCCAACACCAGGCACTTACAATCAGTCTTTGCACCCCTAGTACCTTACCTGTCATATTCCCTCGACAAGGCCCCCTGGCTGCATTGTCTCCCACCCTCACCCACCTCCAACCCGTATCTCCACTCCTGCCCCCGCCCCAACCACCTCCCGTACTCCCCCTTACCCCCTGCACCTCCTTCCCCCCTTGATCTCCTACCCTCACCCCCCTTCCCTTGTCTTGCTCATAGCTCAAGTCTTTGTACTGGTTATTACATGTCTGTAAGTCAATGACTATATGTTTGTAACTAAAAATGATGACTGTTGCACACGCTGACATGGAATCTTTGTAAAAGAGCCTCGGTTCAAAGGTATTGTAATCCTAGATTGAAATAAACAAACAAATATCTGTCTTTGATGAGCTGGAGGGCTAGACCATTGCTCAGTTAGATGTGACCCGTACTGTCCTCAGAGGCATCCTGCACCTGAAACCCCCAATTCGAAATCCTGTCCTGGCTTGTGATTTGAATTTTGTTGTGGAGAAATTGACCCTATCTCCATTTATGCCAGCCACGACTTGTGAGCTATGCTTCCTTTCATGGAAAGTGTTATTTTTGGTTGCTATTACTTCCGCTAAAAGGATTTCTGAGCTTTATGCTCTCTGGTGTGAGGAGCCTTATTTGATTTTTCACAAAGACAGGGCCTTATTCTCAAAGCCTTACGTTGGACGCAAGGTGCCTGTGCCATACATATATGGTGCAAGTTGCACCTTGCATCCAAGATTCCTCTCTGTGCAATTCACAAAGGCAGCCTGCGTCAAACACAGGCTGTCTGCCCCAAATGGGCCGTGTGGCAGCCCTGTACCCAGACATGGGCTATGACATGGCACTAGGGGCCCTGAGGCAAATGCAAGCTGCCACAGCCCCCAAGTGGGATTCACAGAACACCGCCGGCAGAAGTATGTCTAAGTATCCTTGGACCAGCCAGGGCTGTCTACCGGTACTTAGAGATGTCTCTCCTGGGAGGACTGCAACTTGTGTGGCATTGTGCAGATGCCCAGGTGCCATAGTGGGCCACCCCATGACACCATGACAGTGCCATATGCCACCCCTGTACCTGGTGGTCCAGTGGACCCTCTTCCCACCCGCATATGCCCATTGCCCACCACAGTATCCTAGTGGTATAGCTGCCTGCACACCACCATGGAATGAGGCGCCCAACTCCTCGCTCATCCCCCATCCTGTACCCCAGGCCGGGTCCAGCACAGCCCTCCCACCTCCTTGGCCGGTCCCAACTGTACAGGTACTGTGCATATACCACAGTACAATAGGCACCCACGCACTGTGCACTGGGGTGCTGCTGGACTGGCACACAGCTGCCTTCGGGCTATGGCAAGCCCTCCTGCTACACCATGCATGTGGCACACATTCTGGCTTGCCACAGGCACAAGAACATAACTGCTGGGACCCTGTCTGTTTGTGAATCCGGTGCAGGGTCCCTGTCACAGGGGGCATCGGCACAAGCTGCTGTTTGCTGTAGCCTGCGCTAGACGCTGGCCCCTTTGAGAATCAGGCCCAGGGTATCTTTGCGCATGAATCTTAAGTTTCTTCCTAAGTTTACACTGACGCAATCTATCCATCTACCTGTATATTTCCCAGGGAGTGCCAATCCAGGGGAAGCACTGCTCCTTACTTTAGATGTGCACATAATTTTGAAGTCTTATCTGCTGCAAATTAAAGACTGCAGAAAGTCAAAACAGCTTTTTGTTTGTCTTCCTAAGGAAGAAAGGGCGTTCAGGTTTCCAAACAATGTTTGTCCAGATGGTTGGCCAGTTGTATTGTGTTCTGTTACAATACGCATGGCGAAGAGTTGCCAGGGGCAGCAAACACCCATTCCTCGAGGGGCGTGGCTGCTTCAGTGGCTTGTTTCAGGGGGATCACTGCAGCTCACATCTGTGCTGCTGCTACCTGGAGTACCATCCATTCATTTACTAGGCACTACAGTCTGGACATTTACACTAGAGCCCAGGCTTTGGCTGTGCTGTTCTTCAAGGCCTTCTGTCTTAGGTCTCAGTCTGCCTGCCTCCCAGACAGTCCTCATGTGCTCGTAACTGCTTGGGACTCATTCCTACGGTGTGACCTGATGACTGAGATACCCCCAAAGAAGACAGAAGAGTTATGAAAGAACTTACCGTAACAGTAGGTTTTTGAGGGGATCTCACTCATTAGGTCTGCCTTCCCTCCCTCCATCCCCCCTTTTGGAGTACTCTTTTCAGATTGGCTATCTGGTGTTTCCAGCCTTTTATTTTGACCTTGGCACCTCTCTCTCCTCAGTCCCGGTTGCAGGAGTTTGCTTCATTTGTCTTTGGGGAAAAGAACTGAGGAGAGAGTGGGACTGCTCACATCTTTATAGGGTGTATGACATCAGCAGGTGACGTTGGCATGGGCGGCCCCAGTTATACTGCTGGAAAAGTCTTCCATGTGGATCCTGCTTCACCAATGGTGATATTTCTACTGTGTCACCTGATGACTGAGATCCCCTTAAAAATCTACTGTTATGGTAAGTTGTTAGTAACTGTTCTATGTGGACCTTTTTGCATCCCCACTCAGTGCCAAACAGTCTCAACTCTACTCCAGAAATTCAGGATATGGTGTTTTCTGTCAGACTGCAGTGTCACAATTTGGTCCTGTATGCATTCCTTCTAATTCTTTTTTTTTTTTTTTTTTTTTATTTAGTTGTTTAACCAGGTATAGCACACTAAGCTAAAAGCTTTTTTACAGGAGCGACCTGGGAGCACAAGGAGGTTAAGTGACTTGCTCAGGGTCACACAGTATTCAAGTGGAAGCTGTGGGATTCAAACCCAGGTCTGGTCTGCTGGATGTCACCAGATTTGCAGCTCAGAGCCTTAGACCACTGCGCTATACTGCCTCCTACTCATTTAAAGACTGCTATTCAAACTGGAGGCTTAAGGTGGCAACGTTATTCTAGTGAGCCCCATGTTAGGCTCGGCAGATATGGCTTCCTCTAATGATTCAGCTATCAGTCAGCAAACAGAGGACTTTGCCACTCTGGATGCTTCTGCTTTCCTGAGTTTGGAACAGTCTAGTTCATCCCAGTCTGCACTTCCTTTATCTCCAGACTAGACTCCTGAAGAGATAGAAGTGAACAGGTTTAAGGTATCTCAGGGGATCTCTGGAGTACTATTTGCTGCTCATAAACCTTCAACCAGAAAAGCTTACACAGCCAAATGGAAACATTTTTCCATCGGGTTTTCCAAAACCCGCATTGGACCCCTTCAAGGGTCCACCTGAAAAGTTTTGGAATACTTGCTGGACCTCTCAGACATGGGACTGCAATACTTAACTGTCAAGGTCCACTTGTCTGCTGTCTCAGCACCCAAGGGGGGGATGGGGAGGGCTAGGACCTTGAAAGTAGGCCCCAGGGCTAAGTAGGGAACGTGGCAGCCTGAATGGACCCCTGATCTTTTTCTGCTGTCATTGTCAGTGTTTCTATGAACCGTGAATACCCTTTCTCTGGCTCAGATGCCACTGTTCAGGGTCCTCGGAGGCATTCTGCACACAAGACTCCTGATTCAGAAGCCAGTGGCTCAATGGAATCTCAATGTAGTGCTGGAAATGCTTACACATAAGCCCTTTGAATTAAGTGCAACTTGTAACATGAGCTACCTAACTTGGAAATATAGGTTACTCACCTTTTAACTATTTTTACTAGTGATATATAGTTCATATCCACATTCTGGCAGTTCTGCTGGATACAGCAGAGTCACTGGATGTCTTTAAGCTAAGCTCTTCCGACTACCTGTGGTGGCATCCTCCAGCTCCACCTCATCAGCATCTGATCTTGCATGCTGGAAGCAGGTCTCCATGGGTTGCTTGCCAGGGGAGATTGGGTACACTGTGTGGATGTGAACTGTCTACCACTAGTAGAACTATGGTTACAGGTGTGTAACCTATAATCTTCCAAGAATCTATCTTCTCCATAGACTCCTGCTAATGGGTCTATGCTGGAGGCACAATGAGCCCCCAGGAGCCAGACATTTTCTGGAAACTGGTGGCATGAAAAGGCCCTGCCCATGCATCACTGTATGTGCTCACTGGTATATAATGATGCCATCATCAGTTACACAGCAGTGGCAGTAGCAGCATCACCGCTCTCCATATCAGAGCCAGAACTTTACCATCTATGTGATGACAGCATTCAGTTATTTGGTTTTAGTTTAAAATAATCCAGAGTTTGCTACTTTTGTGTCAGTTTAGTTTAGTTAAACACACAAAAATAGTACAGTTATAACAGTAGATTCAGGAGAGATATTCAGCAGGTCATTTCCATGGAATGAATGCCAGGCAGTAGGAGATGGAAGTCTTTTTTCATTAGCAGCCATTGTCACCACTTAAATATATACTAAAACAGTTTATTCTGTGAGAGTGGAGGCAAATCTACAGATTTTGCTACAGATTTACATAGATCTGCTGTAAATTCACGCCGGTGCCGCCCACCTTGGCAGGATAAGCTTGACTTTGGCGAGGACAGAGTGGACTGCCCCGGGTAGACTGCTAAATAGAAAAGTTTCTGTGTTGTCCTACTGCCTGGCGGTTTTAGTTCCATAGGTGTGGCCTGCTGCAAGAGATACCCTTACAGATCTACTCTTATGTAACCGTATGGGGCCGTCCACTCTGTCATACGCCAAAGTTAGCCTATCCTGTGAGAGTGGGCGGCACCCATGCCCTCCTTGGTTCTCTTACCGGAGACCACAAGCCACCTAGTCCCAGCAGAGGGAGCTGAGTAGGAACCGAAGGTTCCCACCAAAAGGAAATAAAGTCGAAGGAGGAACAGACACAAAAAGACCTCCCAGGTCCAGGGGGAAGTAGAGAGGGATGGCATGGCCTGCTGCAAGAGATCTCACAGATCTACTGTTACAGTAAGTTTTTACATATGTGTACTTTCTGATTTTGGGGTATCTCTTGCAGCAGGCCATACCTACAGAATGAGTACCAAGCAGTTCCATCAGTAGACAACTCAGTCTGGGTGGAGGAAACCTTGAGCCTAAGAAGGCAGGCCCTGGAGGACAGCTAGGCCAAAGTTGGCCCTATGCCTAGAGGCAATGTCCAGACTGTAGTGCTTGGTCAAGTTGAGGACAGTACTACAAGTAGCAGCAGCACAGATCTCCACAGCTGACACATTCCTGAAACAGGCAGCAGAAGTGGCCATGCCTCTAGTGGAATGGCCATGAACAATGCCAGGAAGACCCTTGCCATACTTCTTGTAGCAATAAGTAATACAGTTGGCCAACCATTTGGAAAGGCACTGTTTTGAAACAGGGATGCCCTCTTTCCCAGGGGAAAAAGAAATGAACTGAGAGGACTTCCTACAGTCCTTTGTATGGTGTGTGTAGTAATGCAGAATCCTGTGCACATCTAAAGTGTGGAGCAATGCTTCCCTTGGATAGGCATGCTCTGGGTAATAAACAGGAAGGTGGATGGATTGATTTAAAGTAAACTCGGACACCACCTTAGGAAGAAAGTCAGTGTTAGTACACAGACACCCTGTCTTGTGGAAAACCAAATTAGGCTGCTCACACATGAGCACCTGTAGCTCTGAAATTCTTCAAGCAGAAGTAATATCAACTAAAAATAATGCTTTCAACAACAGAAAGCACAACTTGCATATTGCAGCTGGCTCAAAAGAAGCCAAAGTAAGCTTTGCCAACACAAAATTCAAGTCCCAAGGCAGGACTGAATTGCAGATAGGCTTAAGGTTAATGCCTCTCATAAATGTACAGGACACCTCCCAGCTGTGCCACCGTATGGCTATCAAGACACACATGGATAGCAGACATGCACCTTGAGAGAGCAGTACTTCACACCAAAGTTGGAAAGGGACAGCAAGTACTCTAGAATCTGATTCACTGGACAAGTGAAGGGATCCAGCTGACATGAAGCAGTTCACAGCACAAAACATTTCCACTTCATAGAATAAGTGGCCCAAGTAGAAGGCTTCCTAGCTGCCACCAGGACATCAGCCACCTTGGGAGATACCCTGAACCAAACCAAACTGTGACTATGTCCTCAGGAGCTAGGCATGAAGATGCAGGGATCTGAGGTCCAGATGGACCAGGGTGCCTCAGTTCTGGCAGAGCAAGCCAGTGCAGAGGTAGCGTTACTGGAGGTTCCACTGTCAGCTGCTGCAGCAAGACAAACCAGATCTGACAAGACCCGAAGAGAGCTATGAGGATCATTGTGGCCCCTTCTATCTGCAGCTTAATGATCAGAACCCTCTGGAGCAAAGGGGAAGGAGAAAATGCATACAGAAACCTGCCTTTCCAAGAGAGGAACAACGTGTCTTGCCAGAAAACTCCAGGCCCTGGATCGAGCGAGCAAAAAATGTGGCAGTTTTGCGTTGTGCAGTTGCAAAAAGGTCCAACTCTGGATGACCCAACCTCTCGAATAGGTCAACTACTGAGGTCAGCATCTCCCACTCATGCACCTTTGACTGCAACTGACTTAGGATGTCCACCAGGACATTTTGGACTCCTGTAACATGGATGGCCGACAGTTCAAGACCATGATCCAGAGCCCAGTTCCAGAATCTCATTGCTTCCTGGCAGAGAGGGTATGAGTGAGTGCCCCCTTGTTTGTTGATGTAGTGGACTACACTGTGTGGAGGGGTTGTGGGATAACAGATGGACCAGACACAGAACTTCAGGTTCAACACACATTCTCTGTGTGATGTTTATTTAAAATACAGGGAATAACCTTAAGCAATGGCATATCCCTTCTTTGAAACATCAGTTTGCAGCAATGGACTATGCATGTCCTTCCTCTACACTTAGTCAGCACCTACTGACCCACTGATCTACTGAAGTATCTTTCCTGTAGAAATGAATTGTTCCCTATGTTGGTCTTTTGGTGATGGGGAGATCAAAAACAAGCTAAACACAAAGAACCTCAGCACAGAAGCACTGAAGCAAGGGTTACCTCAAAGGGCATTGGCAATAAAGCCAAGTTTCAAAGAAACACAACGTCACACATACCCCCATAATGCAAAGCATCATGGGATGTATGTGCAAATCACTATGACATTTTAGGCTGGTTCAGCTTAAAGCAGGAATGTATGGTGCTAAAGGGCCTCTCAAACTTGCTGCAATTCTCCAAAATGCATAATCTTTCTGTCTGTCAGTTTCTCTCCCAGTGGAAATCTGTGATAGTCACCCCTGTTCAAAAGAGTGGTGACAGAACTGCCCATGGTAACTATCACCCCATCTCTCTCCTTGCCCCTCTTTCTAAAGACCTTGAAAGAATAGTGAATGATCAAATCTCTGAATATCTTGCCAAGTATAATCTACAGTGTAGCCAACAACACGGCTTCAGGAAGGACCACAGTTCTTTCCACAGCCTTCCTGAAGTTCACTAGCTTTATGCATAAAGCTCTGGACCCAGAGTCACTTGGTTGGGTTTGTGTACATAGACCTAAAAAAAAACATTTGACATTGTCCACCATGGCCTTCCTTGTGCCTCCCTCTCAGGGCTGGGCCCATCCTCTGATGCTACCACCTGGTTTGATAGTTGCCTCTCTGGGAGGTCCCAGAGGGTGAAAATCCTAGATACCCTCTCTTTCAGTGAGCCAGTTCACTCAGGGGTTCCACAGGGGTCAGTTCTTGGCCCACTCCTGTCTAGTCTTTTTCTAAATACCCTTCCACAAGCCTGCTCTGGCAACCTACTCCTCTACGCAGATGATGCAGTTATTTTCTTTAGTCATCCTGAACCCCTTATGCTTGTACAGTGCCTGCAAAATAGCTTTACACAAATCAAGTCCTGGTTCTCCTTTCATAAACTTATCAATTACAAAAAGACCAAAGTAATGCTGTTTGAAAAACTACCAGAATAAACATGAAGGAGCATCACTAAACATCCGAAATAGTCAACTCTCGTCACTTGAGCAAATTAGGAGTTTTAAATACCTCGGGATCACCTTAGACTCCTTCCTCTCCTACCAAGAACATACTAATCTGGCTTGCAAAGCAGTAAACACCAGAACCGGCCTCCATACCTCTCAACTGTACCACATTACGAGGAACATTCCTCATTTTACTTCACAAAAGCTCCCTGTTCCACATTGTGAGGATTTGTTCCACATTCAAAGTCAACATTTTAAAGCAAAAATCCATAGTAAATGATGCAAAAAATATATTATTCAATTAATAACAGACTTTCTGAACATAAATGCAACATTTTAACAGTGTTTTGAACTTCTTAGGTAAAGATTTGTTTAAGTGTTCCACATTTTGCCCATTGGTTCCACATTTTGACAGGCAATGTTCCACATCTGGGAGAAAAAAGGTTGAGAGGTATGCCGGCCTCCTCTACAGGCATTGGAGCTGCCTAACAAATGATGCCCTCCACCTGGCTGTCACTAGTTCCGTTCTATCCCTAGTGGGTTATGGTATAGTAATCTACAGATCTGCATCTGACACTGCTCTTAAAAGAATAATGCTGTCCCTCAATAAAGCATGTCACCTCATAACAGGAGCACCACAGCTAACTCATACCTGCAATCTTTATAGTAAAGTGTACTGGCTGAACTTTAAGGGTAGGCTTGACTATCACACCTGCCTGTTGACCAAGAAGCTTACAACCTCACTCTCCCCTTCCTCGGTCCAGCAGCTTATCACCCCTGCCCATACCCCTCATTCTACTAGGAGCTCTGATAAGGCACTTTACCTAGTCCCTTTCTGTAAGACATCCCTAGGGCAGCGAGCATTCTTCCACAGGGCCCCCGTCCTGCTCAGTGGCTTGCCTCCTCTGGTTTCCTACACAGTTAAATTGGCCCATTTTAAAACTAAACTTCACCAGCACCTACTCTCTGTGAACAGTTGTGACTGCTTGTAGCTTTTGCTGGTCAATCTGAGACTGCTCATGGCTTGTACCTCAATTTTCCCCTGCTTCTCCCCCACCTTGTCTTAGTCTAATTGCTCCCTTCTCACTCTTCCAATCCTGCCCTTAACTTATCCTTTACATGCACTCTTTCCTCCTCCTCCTCTATACTTTACACCCCTCTACTCAACTTTTCTCCATACCTCCCCCCCAAGCTGTCTCACAACTCTCCTTAACTGACTTCCTTCTGGTCTCCCTTTCTTTTCTTTCCTATCTGTTTACATAGTTAGTGAGCACTGCCTACACCATGTTTGTTTCATTATCATGTACCCCTCCGTCAGTTATGATGCACTTATGTATAATGCACTGCATTACTTGTATACTCTTATCCTATGTATTATGTACTGTAGTAATTTCCTGTAATGTTTCATATCCTGCCTGTTTTAAATCTACTCGCCATGTTGTTTCTTTGCCATGCACTTGCCCTCATTTATAATGTACTGTATTATTTGTATACTCGTATCCTATGTATCCCCCTGGCACCTGGTATCTACCACACCCCTTTCTTCATCTCTCTGTAGGTTTCCATATCATTGAACAGGTGCTCTACTAGTATGCAGGATTTTTTAAATGACTTGGACCTCCCCAAGTTATCCATAGCTCAGTGAGAATGGTTAAGTTCTAAGATAAGGGAAGAAATAGCCAAGGCAGTTGCAGGGTTGAAGGGAGGGAAAACTAGTGGGCCAGATGGTTTCACTGCAGAATACTACAAGGCCATGAAACCTTATCTACTTGACCATTTAGAAGCAGTGTTTAGTGCTGCTAGGGAAGGGGATGGTATATTGCCCCAAACCTGGAGGGAGGCGATGATTTGCTTGATCCCTAAAGAGGGTAAGGACCTACTTGAGTATGCCTCTTTCAGGCCTATCTCCTTACTTAATTGTGACTCTAAAATATTAGCTAAGGTCCTGGCGAGTCGCTTGGACAGGCTCTTGACAGAACTGATCCACCCAGACCAACCCGGGTTCATTCAGAACATGTACTCCTATCATAATATGCGAACCCTATTGAATGTAATCTGGGGAGCCTCAAATGGATATGAGCCTGTCCATATATTGTCAATGGATGCAGAAAAAGCTTTCGACTGGATCGAATGGCAGTACTTAATTGAAGTTTTAACTCGGTTTAGTCTGGGTGATGGGTTTGTGGGGTTGGTACATCTGATGTATAATGCCCCCACAGCTTGTGTTTTGGTTAATGGAACACCCACTGATAGTTTTGCCCTGGAAAGGGGGACCAGGCAGGGGTGCCTTTTGTCACCCCCTCCTATTCGCCCTGGTGTTAGAGACCCTTGCTGAGGCAATTAGAATGCACCCTGAGATTTATTTATTTATTAGCTTTTGGTAACCGGGTAAGTGCTCTAGGCAACAGACCTGCCTATTTTCAGGCACGACCCGGGAGAGCACAGGACATTGGTTACAATATGCAGAAATGCACAGACATAATATAGGCGTACAGGAGCAAAACAAGATATACATTGGGTAGCACAGTAACAGTTACATAACGGTACATTTTAGGCATGGATCATAATAAGGATGTAAAATAAAGCAATTAGGGTAACCATAAGACAGCTGAGGACAGTAAAGACATCAAGGTTCATAGCCACCTAGACAAACGTATTGCATGGGAGAACATTAGTGTAGTACTCAGGGTCAGACCCGACAGCCTGCAGTGGGACAAAGCAAATTAAGAGCATTTGCATTGGCCAGAGGCTAGGAGGTGGGTGAACAGCGAGTTTTTGAATTCTCGATGGGAGGATGACGTTTTCACCATAAGGGGGAGTGAGTTCCAGAATTTGGGAGCAAAATGGTCAAATGCCTGTTCACCCATTTTTGTCATGCAAGGTCTAGTAGAGAGCATGGGGACAGAGGAAGACCTGAGGGTACGGGTGTGTGAGGCAGGAGTCAGGAGGTTGGCAAGATAGACAGGGCAGGGAGGTCTAGACAGGGAGTCAATAAAGCAGTCCAGGGAGTAGGCTCGAATATCCTTAGGTGACAGCCAATTTAAGCCAGCGTAAAGGAGACAATGATGGGTAAGACGTGGGGCAGTTAAGGCGAATCTACAGATGTTGTTGTAGACAGTGTCCCATTTCAATCAATCAGTCAATCAATCAAAATCTTTATTTAGTCAGGCGAACATCATTGAGCATAGCTCATTTGCAAGATGGACCTGAGTGGTCATACAAATAATAGTAGAAGAGTTTTTATAAGGACATGAAAATAGCATAACATTAGTACAATGAAATAAAAAGAGAATATACAAAATTTACATATATACAAGGCACAGTAAAAATAACTTAACCTGTAAAAATGAAGAGGATAATAGATATAGCAGTGATAATGAACAAATAATAGGGCTTTTGTTGGCTTTTATATGAATGTGGTAGCTGACTGGATAATAGAGGAACTAACATAATGGATTACAGAAGGGGTGGGTTGATGGAGACTAGGCCTTGTGGAAGCAGTTGCACAACTCTGGGAATAGGGCGGTGAATAATCTTTGAAGGATGATAAGGGTAAGAGGGTATTTAGATTCACAGATTTTTGGAGTAAGTTCCACGTGATTGCTAGGGAATAGCTGACAGCAGCCCTCCCAAACCGGGTGCAGGTATTGGGAACCTTTAGCATGATGAGCTTACTGATTTGTGGAGTGTAGCAGAGTTTGCAGCAAAGAGGAGGGGCAGAGCATATTGGAACTGGGGTAAGAGAATACTTCTCGCAACAGAAAGTCTAGCGGAAGGAGTGAAGGAGTGGCGCACGCGATAAGCTCCGCCAATTTTAGCATTGATGGCACGGCACACCATATTGACATGTTGAGACAGGTCAAGTGTGGGATCCAAAGTGACCCCAAGGTACTTGAAGGACTCAGTGTTTGAGATGAGGGAGCCATCAAGGCATTGAACCTGGAGCCTGTTCGCAGGGGCAGACAGTTTCTTAGAGGATCCGAATAGCATAGCCATTCGGGTAGGGCTCATAAACTCTCTCTCTACATGGATGACATGCTACTATATGTGGCCAAGCCCACTCAATCTATGCCCCCACTCTTAGAATTGATTGATCGGTTTTCTGAATTTTCAGGCTATAGGTTGAATTTAAGTAAGTCAAACGAGTTGCATCTGGGGGAGACCCAGGATAGAGAGGGTGATCAGATTCAGGATTGGGGGTTTCGGAGAGTTCAGGACTCCTTTGTATATCTGGGTATCAGAATTGGAACAAATATTAGGACCCTATATGATTTGAATTATACCCCTTTATTACAGATGATTATAACTCACCTGGGTGGATGGGGTAAACTGCCTATTACATGGCTGGGCTGGATAAATTTGCTCAAAATGAATATTGTGCCCAGGATCTTGTATATTATGCAAATGCTACACGTATGGTTGACAAGGGCAGATAACAAACAGAAAAATCTTTCTCTGACTTTCTGTGGCAGGGAAAGTGACCCCAAGTGAGCCTTTCCCATTTAAAGACTCTGATTGAGAGAGGGGGATTGCAGTTCCCCAACTTGGGTATTTATTACCTAGCTATACAGTGTTGCTACCTACAGGACTGGGTGGGCAGACCCAGAGAGGCAGGATCGCTAGATCTTGAGGAGAGAGGCTGTCCTGGTAGGGTCTCGGCGTATCTGTCTGGGAGGGGCTGGAAGGCATATGCTGGACTGTCTAAGCCAAACCCATTGGTCAGATCAGTGTTGGACTGCTGGGGATGCATGACCCACCAGAGAGGGAAGACACAGGAGAAAACCCTGCTCCTACTGGTGGCAGAGAATCCTTTTTTTATTCCTAGCCTGGCGGACTTTGGCTTTAAAGATTGGGAGGCTAGTGGTATAAGATGTGTGTGAGACCTATATACTAGAGAGGGGCTAATCTCTTTTGAGGATCTCCAAGCCAGAGCAAGACTGGGGCACCAACATTTTTTTGATATTTACAGATTAGGGTATACTGCAAAACTCTGGGGAGAGCACTCGACAGCGTCTATATTGGGCCAAGTTGAACAATTGACACAAGATGATTGGAGAAATCCCAAAGGTACCATAAGAATGGTTGCTAAAGTGGGTAGGCAACTGCTCCCAGATGTGACACAAAAAACTAGACAGCTCTGGCAAGAGACATGGGGATTCCTATTACAAAGGACTTCTGGAAGGTTATGACCCAGTTGCACAGGGCATCCTGCTATGTAATAAGTATAAAGAATCCTTCTATAAATTCTGTCATAGACTATACTGCCCTCCATTATTGGTTAGTAAGTTTAACCCTGAGGTCTCTCCGGTGTGCCCCAGTGCAAGGGTGGTATAGCCTCTTATTATCATTACTTTTGGACCTGCCTTGTTCTGCAGGAGTTCTGGAGGGAGGTGAGCCAAGAAGTGCAGACCTTTGCAGGTAGACCAGTTCCACAGCTGCACTGGTGATGCTGTTTGGGGTGGAGGATATAACAGAGGCAGAATGGACCCCACTACTATGGTGGCTTAGAGTCCTATTAGTTATGGCATGACACTGAATTCTTAATACGTGGGTGTCAGCAGTCAGACCCACTATACATCAATGGAAGACATTGATGCTGCAAGCTCTTGCCCTGGAAAGGCTTACATATGTAATGCAGGATGGGGGGAGCAATTCTATAATGCCTGGTGACCATACTTAGCGGCTTTGTAGCCTGCAGAGACCGTAACACTTGGGGAGGGATGGGTATGATAGATGGGAAAGTGATGAACTAAGGAGAACATTACCTTGCTCCTTGATGGTGCTCAACTGGAATGCACACAATATATTAACTTCTGTCTTATGTAAATTTCAAACCTGTATAAGTGACCTGATAATTTGTTTTATTTATCTGACTGTGATGCTTAGTGACTTGGATCTGTATGTATATAAGTTCACTGATCTACGCAGCCAGTATAGTGTTATGCTTGTGCAACTGTGTTAGTTTGGTTTTGGCCATTTGCACTCTCTATTCCAGAGGAATTATCACCCTGTAGGGGTACAAAGGCATGGAACCCTCGGGGAGGGTTCCACCCCTAGAGGTGCCTTGGGATGATTCCCATGGCTAAAGGTATCTTAGGAATTCCCCTAAGGAGAGAGTGCTGCCACTGGAGGAGGAGGGGAGGATGGTGGGGCAAAGAAAAAATGCTTCACAATGAGGCTGAGAGGAACCGCTTGTATAGTTCAGGAAGTGGGAGTGTCTGGCTGCTTGACCACTGGACTCCAGGCAAAGCCTTTCCAATTCACTGACCTATGCATCCAGTGTAGTGCTATGCTTGTGCAACTGTGTTAGTTTGGTTTTGGCCGTTCACACTCTCTATTCCAGAGGAATTACCACCCTGTAGGGGTACAAAGGCAAGGAACCCTCTGAGAGGGTTCCACCCCTAGAAGTGCCATGGGACAATTCACGTGGCTAAAGGTATCTTAGGAATCCCCAAAAGAATGTAGTATCATCCCCAAAAAGGAGGCAATACAAAGCATATGAGCAAGCAGTAACTGTGACATAGGAGCAGTAACTGTAACGTAGTAGTGGAGAAGCACAGGCAGCTTGATAATGCAGTGAGATGCTCAGTTGTATAACGTAATGAATACCCAGGCTTGCGTAGCATGATATTGATTGTTTGCGCTGAGATTAGCGGATCCCCTAAAGAGAGAGGGAATGGCAGGACATCCTCCACCTCCATCCAACAGGAACCTACCTAAAGAAACTAGGAGAAGCAACTATGCTGACTAAGTGTTATGACCTGAAGCAACAGAGGAGAGAAAAAAAAAAACCATGAAGAGGAAATCTCTGGGGATCCAAGGCCTAGGTTGCCTTCCATCCAGGCTTGGGAAAGTTTAGTTAGTGACAGCTCTGTAGCTGCAATTTGGAAAACCCAAATTAAAGGGGGTGGAAAACATTCCAATTTGGAGGAAGGCTCTCACTCAAACCCTTTAGCGGGAACGCCGTGGAAGGTTGCGAGAAAACTCTGCAAAAATATGTGCATTCAAGGTGCAGGAGGACAGCAACAACTGCTGAGACACTCACCTGGCCTACCCATCCCAAATCAAACCAGGTGAACCAGAGGCAGTCGTAGGGAGAATGAGGTGAAGGTGCCTCACTAGGGAAACTACTAAAGTCAATGGCTAACCATTCTAGTGGAACACTAGAGCCAAAGAAGGTAACTTTTTCCACCCTTCACCGCTAGTCTTAAATTCTACACCAGGAGCTGCTGTTGCATAGCAGGCAGCTAAAGCCAAGCCCGGGGTGAGAACATTCCCAGCTATGGGCCAGGTGAGAAGGATCCCACCCCAAGCTGGACACGCGCGAGATGCAGACTAAATGCAGAGCGAGACCATCGGCTGCAGGAACCCTGTACCAGAATATATTGAGAACTGAAAAGCTGAATGAGCACGGCGTGCTGAGATCGTAATGAGCATTGAGTGCTGAGACCTTGCAAGGTCGAATGCAGATTGAGTGCAGCAGAATCCCAGAGGCTGAAATCGAGGGATGGCAGTAGGCATGAAGCTATGGTTTGCGTAAGCAAGGGAGCAATGGTTGCGTAAGCAAGTGTGGACCTGCACGTAGGTCAGTAAGCAGTAGTAGTGATAGGTGGACCTGCACAGAGGTCTGCATAACATACTGTATAGCATCAACAGCACTGAATTAGGGACAAGCCAGCCAGACATGAATAGCCAAATCAAGGTGACAAATACTCTGAGGATGTTTCGGCGGTGAGGTAATTTTAATATCAAAGCTGTATTAATAGCCTCAGCAGGAGCTTAGTTGGCTGACCTCAGAGTTGTAACTGCAATAAAACAGGGAGGCAATGCTTGAAAGCAGGTGTAGCCAGGCAGTGCAATGAAGCTGCAAGTAGAATGAGAGCAGGAATGAGCAGCACAGCTAGGGTCAGAGTAAACTGGGTCAGGTGAAAAGAATTGAGTATGCAACATGGAGCAGCTATGGCTGAGCTGAAACACACAGATAATAATTGCAGTTGCATTGTAGTAGTTTGAGCATGGTGAGCACAGTGTAAAACACAAGCACTGGGTACAATAGTAATTAAAGTAAACAGCAGCAGTGGCTACAGTTGTAGGTTACTGAAAGCAGTAGCAGAAGCTCTGAGTAGCAGTGTGCTAGGTGCTTAGAAACAAAGCCCCTCCCCCCAAAAAATGAAGGAAGCACACACAGCCGAAGGCAAAATACAAACCAGAAGCAGGAAAATAAACACAGAAGCCCAGCAGAGACAAGCAGCAGTAGCAAAGGTGGGGGTGCAGGCCCCAGCCAGCCAGGGAGGCCCAAGCAGCTCAGAGGACAAACTGACAGAGCCTTTGGCTGCAAAGAAAAAATGCTTCACAATGAGGCTGAGAGGAACTGCTTATATAGCTCAGGAAGTGGGAGCGGCTGGCTGCTTGGCCACTGAATTCCAGGCAAAGCCTTTCCAATTATGTATTATTGTTGTCTGTCATTGTCTTGTCCTCAGTTTACTGTGCTGTTTGTATTTTCTTTTTATTGAAAAACTGAATAAACATATGATGCAAAAAGAAGAACAGGTGCTCAGTATTGGAGTCGGTAAATGTTCCTCAGATGTCACCAATTGTCCCTTACCTTCACTGACTCACTTTACTGGTCCCCTTCTTTTTCAAAAACTTTTGTTTTTGTCTTCCTTTTTCCATTTATCTATGCTTCAAGCCTGCCTATACATTTGCTTCCTTTGTTTTTAAGCTTCAAGCCTACCTTCACATTATCTTCCTTTGTTTTTGCTCTCTGTGCCTCATACCCAAGATTTTCATTAAATTACATGTAAATGCTATGTTACTGTAGGTACCCACCTGTATTTTTCAGCATTATAGTGTCCCCTGTATAATTACCTAAATGTTCTTAGTCTTCCGAATACTGATGTGAGCATTACTTGCCCTATATATACTAATGTGTATGTGTACTTATTTTGTATATTTCTTATGTATAGTGGGTGTACAATCTATGTGCAGAACATGAACATGTATGTACTGTTTGTATAACTTCAATATGTGTACTGAATATGTATATTGTCCAGGTCCACCTCGAAAATGAGTTTTTCTCAACAGTGTTTCACCTGGTTAAATAAAGATTGTGATTGATTGATTGATAATGTACTGTATTAATAGCCTGTAATTCGTTTTGTAACCTGTTTGTAAATCTGACGTGGAGCCTTTGCAAAAGAGTCTTTGATTCAAAGGGTTGTAATTCCAAGACTTCAGAAAATAAATAAATAAAAATTCACATGCATTTAAATAACACAGTGGGGCTTTTCTGATATATCTACCCTGGTAACTTAGTTTTTTAACACAGTCCCCTAGTAACTTTTTACATTTATCAAAAACACCTAGTGGGGTGGTATTTTCAACATTTACCGGTTTCATACACATAAGACGTATATATCAAGGTATTTTATGACATAGTGCTATTGCATACTAAATCCAACAGTGAGGAACGCAGCCTGATGTTTTACATCAGCTCGTAGGTCACCACAATAACTTTCCTGTATGAGGACCTGAGAGGGAAAAGGAAAAATGAGGACACTATAGTATAGTCAAGAAAAGGGAGGTGTTGCACATAGGTGGCCAGCCTTATGGACTAGAAATTGTAATGGATAGATTAGGCTAAGAAATAGAAGAACTGTTGCAACAGATTTAAGAAAAGGTCAGTCCTCAAGAATGGCAGGATCTCCCTGTCACACAGTGATGTCCATCTGCACTAGCAGAAGACCCAGGGACAGTAGTCTGGAAGGCCTGCAAGACATAAAGAATGGCTCACATCTCCAGGACATTGATGTGGAGAGAGGATTCCAAATGGGACCAGGTCCCTTGTGTTTGGTGGGGCCCTAGATGCACTCCCCAACCCCGAAGCATTGGTTGTAAGGATTTGCTAAGGGGAAAGAACGAGGAAAGGGACCCCTCTTAACAGGTTGCTGGGTTCCATCCACCAAAGTAGAATTTCCTTCACTGGAGAGGAAACCAGGACTGACTGTTCCAGGTCATTGTTACTCTGGTCCTACTGGACCCTCTGTGTCCATTGAGGAACCCTCATGTGCTATCTGGTTAGGGGCACTGTGACTATGGCTGCAGCCATCAGACCCAAAAGCCGGAGGAAGATTCTGGCTGAGACATTAGCAGCTGCTGTATTTCACCAACAGTATTTCCAAAGCTGAGGTTTAAACAGCTTAGGAGCAATACCTCTCTTCCATCCCTCCAGAATCACCCATTTCTCTGGAGGTACAACATTTTTGTTAGAGTCAGCTGTGAGATGTTAAATAATACTGCATCTAGGGTTGTTGGCACAGTTCTTGTCAGACTCAGGTTTCTGTTTCAGAGGGAACACTACCAGTTCAGGGTATTGCCCTTTGGCTTATCTGTGCCATGGGTCTTTACCAAATGTTTAGCAGTGGTGGCAGCAGCCCTTCACAGGGAAGGACTATATATCTTCCCCTACCTGGATGACTGGCTTCTCAAAGCTCACTCCAAGGAGCAGCTTTTTCACACTCTAGCATGCACCAGATGCTTGTTTGATGCTCTAGGGAATACTGTCAATGTGCCAAAATCAGTCTTGACCCCTTGCCTAAGTCTGCAGTACATAGGGGCAGTCCTGGATACAGACCAAGGCTTAGCCTTCCTGCCCCAGGACAGGGCTGAGCATCTGTTTGCACAGGCCCAGATGGTTTACAACAACGGGTATGTCACAGCTGTTGGCATGCGGTATGGCTGAGAGAAAACTATAGATCTGACTTCTGAGGTATCTCTTGCAGCAGGTCACACCTATGGAACTATAGCCACCTGGCACTAGGACCACATGGAAACTTTTCTAGCTAGCAGTCTACTGGGGGGGTGGCCACTTCGGCGTCACACGCCAACCTATCTTATAAGAGTGGGTGGACCCCACATCTTCTTCATTTCTTTTCCCTTCCTCAACCATCTCACATCAGACTTCATGGAGATCCGCCAGCTTCAGTCAACCGCCATTTCTCCGAATTTCATAGAATCTTTACTTTTTCTTATTTTCTCTCCCTAGTGTGTATCATTTTAGCAATAAAGTTATTTTTCCTCTGTTTATGCTGAAAACCACCAACGGAACCTATTCAAAAAAGTGTGCCTGGGGGCTGAAGATCCCTTAGAAGGATGACCACGAGGCCTGCACCTGCTGCCTAGGCCCAGCACAAGACATCCAGTCTTGCGTGATCTGCTGCAGCTTCAACCAGACCACCAGGAAGTGCCAAGAGCAGATCCTCAAAACTTTTCTACTGAAGCAGAAGGTCACCCAGATGGCAAATGAGCTTCAGGCTCGAAGTTTCTCCACTTCCTCCTCGACGTCCGGGGGCTCACAGCCTTTTAAGGCCTGAGACAAATCTTTGGGCAAGCAGAAACATTGAGACAAGGACTATCTGAAGGACAGAACCTGGTCCTCCTTGTCTCAATCCCAGTCACTGCTTCATGGGCCAACTGCTGCAGGGCCAGCCACATCCTCAGGGGCAGCTCCCTCTGCCTCACACATCCTTTCCCCTGCAGATCTACCATTGGCAGCTCCCACCACCAATGTTTCAGTGATGTGGCTTAGTTCCAGTGGCTGTTGCGTCCCACTGACTTCACAGTCCCTGCTGTTCAGGGCCTTATTTTCCACAGGCACTCAGTCAGGTGGCTCTGCTGGCTTGTTGTCAATGGGCTCAGCATCAGCAGTTGCCAAGTCACAGCCAGTACCCCTGCCGCCAACCACGGGCATTTCTTCTGTCATTGTTTTGGGCCTGGAGCATCTACCTTCTCCGGAGTCACCCAAGCCTGAGCCCCGGTCGCCATCCTCAACATCGACCCACGCCAAGGAGCTCCCTCACAGGCCCCAGTCTGTGCGGCCACCCTCCCTGGTGCTGACTCCAGTGTTTCCACAACCTACACCGATGGGTCCATCACCAGTAGCAGTGAACTTCCACTCTGTGCTTACCACCTTATGGATTTCATGCAGGCTAAACTTGCTCCTCCCCAAGACCCATCCCCACAATTGCTCCCCTGCTTCTACATCAGGGCCACAGCCCATGACACAGAACCCTGGACCCTCGCTCCCCCTCAGGACTCTGGGGATGAGAGTGAGTGCTGTCCAGACCTCATTTCTTCTGATGAGGGTGATGACAGCAACAACAGAGGAGACACTCCTTACAGCTCCTCCTCCATGGTCTTGTCCGACAGCAAGAAGACCATGAGGTATATCCTGCAGTACTCCCCCCCTCCAAGATGATCCCTCATTTGTCTCGGTTATGAGACAGTTACAATCAGTCATGGGCTTCAACACTGAGGAGCAAGATTCTGCTCGACATCGACTGGCCACTTATTTAAGACTTCCGAATGCCCTTCCTTTGGTCATTTCGCCCTTGAGCATTTTGAAGATGCCATCATGGCTGCTTGGCATTGACCCAGTTTGATACCTGCCATGCCTAGGAAGGGGGGCAGATTATATCAGGTTCTAGCAGGAAGGCCTTTCTTCTCCTATCGGGCTCCGACAGATTTGGTGGTCATCAACGCCGCCGACTGTACCAATAGGCCCAAACACCTCAGTTCCTTACCCCTGGATAAGAAGTCATGGAGGCTGAATCACATTGGCAAGAGAACCTTTGCCTCTGCCACACTAACCATCAGGGTGTTAAATTACAGTGCCCATATGGCCTAGTACCAAAACCAAACCTTGGAATCTGCCCGGGCCCTCCCAGAGGACCCCCTAAAACAGCAGTTGCTGCAGTCCTAGAAAGCAGGGTGCGACGCTGGCACTCTCCTCCTTAGGGCTGCCTACCACGCAGTAGACACCTTGGTGAGGTCTGCTGCGGCATGCATTTGTCTTCATAGACACTTTTGGTTGAGGGTGTTGGGCTTCACTCAGGATGTTCAATTGGCCATCCTGAATGCCTTTTTTACAGGGTACAAGTTGTTTGGTGCAGATGTGCAGGACATACGATCTCCACTACAAGCCTTGGGCTGCACCCTACATTCGGTCCACTCTGTGTACCACACCAACCAGTCTAAAAATGGTCAGTGAGTGCCCTTTTGTTGGTGTATTCATAGACCCAAGCTCTGTAGCAAACTTCAGGGTAAACGCTGGATCGCCCTTGCAATGCCCCACCCCCTCATCTACTGTAGAGAAAGTCCACAGAGAAGGACGTGAGGCCCTGGCTGCCCCTGACAGATCAGCCTGACTTCTTGCCTGACCACCCCTCCCATAAGGAGGAGGTGGTAGAGGGTCACTTCTCCCTACACTTGGACAAGTGGAGGGAAATAACCAGAGATGCTTGGGTACTGCAGCCACACTCTGTAACTTCTGGAGTGGCCTCCAGGAAAAAAAAACAGTTCTGTTCTCTTACCCTTCAGACCACATTCCGGTGCTATGGAAGAAAATCCACTCCTTGTTGCAAAAAGAAAGGGCAACAGAACCTTTCCCAGAAACTCTGCAGAGTAGAGGGTTCTTTTCTCATTTCTTCCTGGTGCCCAAATGCACAGGAGACCTCAGGCCCATTCTGGACCTCCAGGAGTTAAATCTGTTTATCCAGCAGAAACAATTCTGGATGGCGACACTCCAGGGTCTTTTGCCCCTTCTGCACCAGATAAATTGGATTTGCTCTCTCGACGTGAAGGATGCCTACCTACACATCCAGGTACATGCCTCCCACAGACAGTACCTATGGTTTTATTTCCAGGGGACACTTCCAGTTCCGGGCCTTGCCCTTTGTCTTGTCTTTGGACCCTCAGGTATTTATCAAATGCCTAGCAGTGGTGGCAGCTGCTCTCAGGTGGGAGGGACTCTACATCTTTCCCTACCTGGACTGGCTTCTCAAAGCCCAGTCCAGGGAGCACCTATTACAGACTCTGGAATTTACCACCCACCTATTCCAGGATCTGGGCATTACGTTCAACCTGCCCAAGTCAGTCCTGACCCCCCTCTCTGTGCATGCAGTACATAGGGGTAGTCCTGGATACCTCTCAAGGCATGGCCTTCCCGCCCCAGGACTGGGCAGGTTGCCTTATAGCACAAGCCTGCCTGCTCTATAGCATAGTGGATAGTCTGGAGGTAATTCCCAAAGCCCTAGAGCATGATCTTGTTATAATACTTGCAGAACCAATCATCTGATGTTGCCATCCTCCACTGGTTCAGGTGGAGGGAGAGGTTACCCCCTACAACCACCCCTGGAGGCATTGATGGCTGGGGGTTGTAGATGGAGTCATGCAGAGCCAGATGCTGTGGCAGCCACCACATCCCCATCTGTAGGGGCTTTTGAGTGGGCACCTAGGGTGGCTCCTGTGGCAGGCAAAGCTGTTGCTCATCTAGTCTTATCCTGTTGTCTGGTGGTAGAACAATGTCTGTTGCTGATCAGACAAAAAGGCACCCTCTGTCTGCTCCTTGGTTGAGTATGATACAGGGAATGCACTGATTTCAGGGTTCTACCAAAGGCCTGCAGATTGGAGAGAATATCTTGTACGTCTGCACCAAACAGTTTGTATCATCTAAACGGGTGCATTGAGAATGGATTGTTGAACATCATTCACAAAGCCCGCCACCCTTAAGCAGAAATGTCTCCTGAGGCATACTCCAGAAGCTGATACACTGGCAGAAGCATCAGAAATATCATAAGTAGAACATAGGATATGTTTATCTACATCTGCTCCTGCTTGTAGAGCTTTCAAGAGCTCCTGCTTAGGGGTGCCCTCTGGGAGGGCTTGGGCAGCTGCTTTGGCCTTCCTCCAAAGAGTATTTTAACCCTGTGGGCCTGATAATTTGCAATTCTCAGGCCCAAACTGGCAGAAGCAAACGTTCTATTGCTCAAGACATTTAACCTCCTGGATTCCTTGTCAGGAGGGAGGGAACTAAGGTGTTTAGGCACCTCATATCTGTCATGGGCAGCATTTATGATCACCGAATCAGCCTCAAGTTGGTCTGCAAAAAAAGACTCACCTGAGGGGGCTAATACATCTTGTCTGCCTTCCTGGATATTTCAGGTATCATGTTGGGCCTATGCCAGGCAGCAAGGGTGGCATCCTCCAAGGCCAGCAGGAGAAGATGAATAATGATGGGTGGGGAATCAGGCAATTCCAAGAACTCCACCAGGTTCCTCTTGGTGATGTCCTGTTCCTCTGATTCACCCCCATGGCAGTCTGGAGTTGCTGCACCATGAAGAAGAATGATGAATCTTCAGGAGGGGACTTTGGTGTGTACACTACTGAGTCCTCACTCTCTGTAGATACAGTGGAACTAGATCTCTCATAGGAGCTTTCCACATACTCTTCCTCTTCCCTTTTCTCCTGCATAATGTCAGGATTGTATTCCTGATTCTCATTGACGCGTTCAGTAGGCTGCAAGAAGAGAGCAGGTGAAGCTGTCGATGCCTGAGATGGGAGCTGACGTGTCTGCATGGCAGACATCGGTGCTGGGTTTGTCTAAAACGTCCTCTTGATGTATCTTTTGTTACAGGAGGAGGAGGAGGTAGCAGGCATTTAAGTATGTCCACAAAGGGCGAAAGTACCAACTGGATGTCGGCACCCACGTGATCAATGAGAATGCTGGATAATGTCGATGGGGGAGGCACAGTCCCAGATATTAGTGGAAACACACCAGTTGTGCTAGGTCTGGTGGTGCTTGCAGTCTGACTTGACCTGGGAGGGTCGATGATCTGGAAGGCTGGCGGTGTTGCCGCTGGAGTGTTTGATGGTGCAGAGGTGGTTGCACTGGAGTGAAGGAGTGACCATGAGTGAACTGGGGAAAACTTTTCCTTACTACGTTCCCTCTCCCAGTGCTTCTGTTTATGCTGTCCCAAAGTCTTCTCCCAGGACTTGAAGGAGTGAGAGCCCAAGAAGCGGGCCGGTGATGTGGTGGAGCTCTTTTCCTGGAGTTCTTTCTCCATTCTGGCTACCTGCTGTTTCAGTAGGTGGGACTCTATGGCATTCTTTTTGCATCGTTGGGTAGCAATACTGAAGTTACAGCAGATCTGTCAGACTGTCACATTATGGGCCACACTGAGGCAGCACATGCAGACGTACAGTAGTGTGAGTTGCCCAAATATCTCTTCTCACTGCATTCGTAGTATCTGAAGAGCTTCAATGACTTTTTTAGTTAACCTACACAATGTCAAGAGTTACTTTTAAAAGTGATTACGAACTAGGGAGATGAGATGTATATGAAAGCGGTCGACTATAATGGCGGCATTTCCATACAGGGTCCAACAAGTATGGTCAACAGCGGGAAAAGAAGAAGGAAGGGGTCGCCCAGAATGTTTGGGACCAGGTTCAATTCCTGGTCCCAGACTCAAGCAATTTTTATATACAAAACATGACAGCTAAAGGGGAGGTTCTGATAATGGGAGACTTCAACATGCCGGATACAGATTGGTCAATACCAGCAGGAACATCTGCCAGAACTAGACTCATAGTGGATTCCCTGCAGGGGGAGGGCCTCAAACAACTGGTACAGCAACCCACAAGAGACAGGGCTATCCTAGATCTAGTACTGACTAACAAAGAAGGGATCACAGATCTCCAGGTAGAAGGTCACCTGGGGCCAGTGACCATCACATGGTATGGTTCAATTTGGCTACTACATCTAAATCATCCCATTCCAAGGCAAAAATATGGGACTTCAGAGGAGCTGACTTTGATAAGGCGGCCAACAGAGTTAAGCTAGCCCTGGCAAAAAGAAACACAGGTGAGGGGTACAGGCAAAGTGGGCAAGCATTAAGGATGCAATACTTGAAGCAACATCCCATTGTGTCAGACAGAAAAGGAAGTGCAAAAGAAGAAGGAAAGCACTTTGATTCTCAAATACAGTAGCAGAAAGGTCAGAGCCAAAAGGCTGGCCTTCAGGAAGTATAAGGAACACAGCGGGATGAAGATAGGGAGGCACCAAACTGCCTAAGGGAAGCAGGTAAGGCAGTAAGGCAGGCAAAGTCCCAAACTGAGGAAACACTAGCATGAACAGTAAAGAAGGTGACAAGACTTTCTATAGATACATTAGTGAAAGGAGAAAGTCAGAGGGGGTATTGCTAAGCAATGGAGAAAAGGGAGCATGTGAGGAGGAGGACCCTGTAAAGGCATCTATTCTAAATAGATACTTTAGCAGTATTTACTGAAGAGAAGGTAGGGAGGGCCCACAGCTCAGCATCATAGACACAGGGGAGGGAGGTGAGCACTACCCTTCACAAAAGAAAGGGTCCTACAAGAGCTTGCTAAGCTCAGGGTGGATAAGGCAATGGGACCTGATGGCATACATCCCAGGGTACTTAAGGAGCTAAAGGAGGAACTAGCAGAGCCATTAGCAGAATTGTTTAGTGAGTCTCTGAGCACAGGAGAGGTTCCAGAAGACTGGAGAAGGGCTCATGTGATCCCGCTCCACAAGAGTGGTAGCAGGGAGGAGGCGGGGAACTACAGACCGGTCAGTCTTACCTCAGTAGTGGGCAAGATTATGGAGGCACTCCTTAAGGAAAGGATAGTGCAACACCTGGAATCCATAGGGCACAGGATCCAAGACAGCATGGGTTTACAAAAGGAAGGTCCTGTCAAACTAATCTCATAGATTTCTTTGACCGGGTAACCAGAGTGGTGGACCAAGGGGAGCAGTTGATGTCGCCTACCTTGACTTCAGCAAAGCTTTTGACACTGTTCCACATAGAAGATTGATAAATAAGCTGGGAGCTTCAGGTGGGTCAGGTTGGTCAACTGGGTGGCAAACTGGTTGACGGACAGAAAACAGAGTGGTGGTAAATGGCATACAGTCAGAAGAGATGCAAGTCGCAAGTGGGTACCTCAGGGATCAGTCCTGGGGCCAGTCCTCTTCAACATCTTCATTAGTGACCTTGCAGATGGACTAGAGGGTAAGGCTTGTCTGTTTGCAGATGGCACCAAGATCTGCAACAGAGTAGATGATCCAGATGGGGTGGGCAGAATGAGAAGAGATCTGGATAAACTAGCAGAATGGTCAGAAGAGTGGCAACTGGGATTTAATGCAAAGAAGTGCAAAATCATGCACATAGGGAAGAGAAACCCTGAAGCCACCTATGGCTGGGAGGGGAGTTGCTAGCAGTCACAAAGGAAGAAAGAGACTTGGGCATCATCATCACTGATGACCTAAAATCATCCAAGCAGACCTCTAAAGCAGTAGGTAAGGCTAGGGGGGTGTTAGGGTGTATTAGTGAGGGGTATCACAGAGTAAGTAGGAGGGTAATCCCTCTGTTACAAGACACTGGTTAGGCCCCATCTGGGTACTGCGTGCAGTATTGGAGGCCACACCTTCACAAGGACATTAACCAAATTGAGGCAGTCCAGAGAAGGGCAACCAAAATGGTGCAGGGACTGCATCAGAAGACATATGAGGACAGATTAACTGAGCTCAATATGTATACCCTTGAGCAAAGGAGGGAGAGAGGTGATATGATCGAGGCATTCAAACACCTTAAGGGCATAAACAAGGTGAAAGAGTCTAACATGTTTAAATATAGGTAAAATAGCAGGACAAGAGGACACCGCATGAGATTAGAGGGAGGCCGATTAAGGGGGAATGTGAGAAAATTCTTTTTCACAGAAAGGGTGGTGGATGCATGGAATGGCTTACCACAAGAAGTGGTGGCTATGAATACAGTGCAGGGCTTCAAACAGGCATGGGATAGGCATAAGGGAGCAATACAAATGACTACGAATAGATAGGCCACTGACAGAGCAAAGGCCGATGGCACATTTATAAGGTAGAAAAAGAAATGGGCAGACTGGATGGGCCTTGCGGTCCTTATCTGCTGTCAACTTCTATGTTTCTATGTTTCTATACATGTAGTGCCAATGTAAGACATCGTGGGTGGCCCCTAGTGGACTGCTTGCAAAAAATTCCTATGTGGTCCTAGTGCCTGGTGGTGTGACCTGATGAAGGAGATACAGATGACACAAAGATCTGTAACAGAGTTGATACACGGGGGATAGAAAGGATGAGAAGGGACTTGGCAAGGTTGGAGGAATGGTCAGACATATGGCAACTTAGATTCAATACAAAGAAGTGCAAAGTAATGCACCTGGGAAATAAAAATCCAGGAGAAGAGTACACAATAGCAGGGGAGGTACTAACAACAACAATAATGGAAAGGAATCTTGGTGTAGTCATATCAAATGACCTAAAGGTGGGTAAGCAATGTGAGAAGTCAGTAAAGAGAGCCAGGGGGATACTGGGATGCATAGGGAGGGGTATCACAAGTAGAAAAAGGGAAGTGGTTATCCCTCTGTACAGACAGTTGGTGAGACCCCATCTGGAGTACTGCGTGCAGTTTTGGAGACCTCATCTACGCAAGGACATGGAGAGGATGGAAGCAGTCCAGGGGAGGGCAACTAAAATGGTGCAGGGTCTACATCAGAAACCATATGAAGAGAGAGCTTAATATGTATACCATTGATGAAAAGAGGGGCAGGGGGAACATGATAGGAACTTTTAAGTACCTCAAGGGAATCAACAAAGTCCAGGAGGGTAGCATCTTTCAGAAAAAGACATGTGTAAGAACAAGGGGGCACAATTTAAAGTTAGAGGGGGACAGCTCAGGGGTAATGTGAAGAAATTCTTTTTCACTGAGAGAGTGTTGGACACATGGAACTGCCTTCCTGGAGAGGTTGTGGGACCTAAAACAGTGGGGGAATTCAAACATGCATGGGACAGACATAAGGCAATTATAGTGGGGGGTTGCAGGAAGTAGACTGTTGGTTAACTAGAATCTGCAGCTTATCCAATAGGTAGGGAAATGGGCAGACTGGGTGGGCCAAGTGGTCCTTATCTGCCGTCAAAGTCTATGTTCTATGTTTCTATATCCTTGAAGAAGAACAATAAATCCTAGCCTCCCCAGGTCTGAAAAAGCACAATTGAAGGCATGGGCACCAAAAGCACTCAGTGCTGCCATCTCAAACTTCGACCCTAGGTCTACTTCAGCTGCCCGAAGCAAACTGCTCCTCCCCAGCAGGGGACACCTAACCTAGTTTTGCCATCCCCACTTCTCTCCACCCCTCTGTCCCCTGCTACTCCTCTTCTCTCCCACCCCACCTACCATTCTACCCCTCTCACCTCCCATTCCACCCCTCCCACCTCTCCTCCTGTCTCCCCTCCCTATCACCCCTATCTCTTGTTGCTCCGCCCCAGATTACCTAGCACTTATCTTTCTGTTCTTGCACACGTATGACAATGTCAAATCCTTGACTGCCTACCCCTTTCCCCCACCTCTCCCCTCTTATCCCCACCTTGCTCCACTTATGTCACCCCTAGGATGTTTTTTATTTGTATTTGTGTCTTGCTATATATACAAACCTGTATTGTTAATTGTGCATTGACATTTGCCACTGACTGTTTGCTACTGTGCTAGTCTATACACATGTACTGTCTTTTGCTACTAAGTTAACCTCCTGACCTGTATCGTATGTTACCTCTGCTTACTTCTATGTTAACCTCCTGACCCTGTATTGTTTCTTACCACTGTTTTGCTTGCACCCATTGCTGATGCGGAAGCTTTGTAAAAGAACCCTTGGTTCAAAGGTATTTGTAATCCTAGTAATAAATAAATAAAAATAAAAATAAAAAATAAATCAGTGGGAATCCATCGTAATGGACAACTGAGATCTAAGGATCATCTGAGAAGGGTGCTCCCTGCAGCTGTTGGACCCATCCTCCTAGAAGGCAAATCTCCTGCCTGCACATACATCAGAGCTTCTGGTACAGGAGATTGCAGGAAACAGGGCAGTAGAAATAGTGCCAGAGTCAGAATGAATCAAAGGGTTCTACTCCCACTACTTCCTAGTACCAAACAAATCAGGGGTCATAAGCCCCATTTTCAGCCTCAGAAATCTGAACAAATACATGGATCAAGAATAATTCAAAATGATTTATCTGGGATCCTTGCTACCTTACCTGAAACATCAAGGCTGGCTAACATCACTGGATACGCAGGACACATATCAGCACATACTGGTGCACCCCAACCACCACAAGTACATCCTGCTCTGTGTGGAAGGGCAACACTACTAGTTTAGAGTCCTACCCTTTGGGCTTTTACCTGTGCCAAAGTCTCTGCAAAGTGCTTTGCAATACTTGCAGCACACCTCAGAAAGTGAAAGGACTGCAAGTCTTTCTGTATCTGAACGACTGGCTTATTTAAAGCCCATACGGACAGGAGACTGAGCAAGCAGTGATCACCGCCTCTCAGTTCCTAGCATCCATGGGAGTCCTGCTGAATCCCTGAAAGTCTCAGCTGGAGTTCTTCCAGGAACTGCTGTTCATAGGAGCTGTTCCAGGCATGGCTCAGGCTTGGGCCTTCCTCCCAGAATGCAGACTATGGGGAATATTGCAGATGACATGTTACATCGTGGAACACAAGACTGTCAGCCCACTCCATGCAAAGCATGTTGAGCCTAACAGCGTCCTCACAGTGCCTCTAGCAAGGCTGTACATGAGGACAACTCAGTGAATACCCACTACCCAGTGGTCACAGGCATCATACCCTCAAAACTATTTCATTCAAGTGACCAGACCCCTGGTGAGGTCCCTGATGTGGTGGTTAGTGGAGGACAACCTCCTCCAGGGCTTCTCTTTCTCCTCACCAGTCACAGGTGACTTTTACCACAGATAACCTCCCTGCTTGGGTGGGGAGCCCACTGCCAGGCTCTCCAGACACAAGGTGTCTGGGACTTGTCAGAAACACATCTCCACATCATTGTGCTGGAGATGCATTCAGTTCTGTACAGACTGAAATCCCTTGTGGACTTGGTCAGCTAAATGTTTTCCTCCTGACGGATAACTCATCTGTCATGTAATATATCAACATGCATGGAGTAGCGCACTTATCCTCTCTTCAGAGAGGTACTAAATGTGTGGGAGTGGTGCCTGGAGCAGGTGATCTTGCTCCAAGCAATCTATTTGGCAGGGGTCCAGAACACTGTGGCTGATGAAGTAAGTCAACAGAGGCAGAATCTCACAAGTGGTCACTAGCACCAGATGTCGTGAGATCGCTACTTGATGAGTAGAGCACTCCGGGTCTGGACCTTTTTGCATCCCTGTTCAATGCCAAACTACCTTGATTCTGCTACAGAAATACAGGATGTGGCATTTTCTGTCAGGATGCATTCAGACTGCCAGTGCAAAAATGTGTTTCTGTATGCATTCCCTCTAATCTAACAAACTTAAAGAAAAGGGTCAACGCAAAGTTACTAAAAAAAATCAAAGCTGTAAGCAGTCTGGATTATTGTACAAGACTAAAAAAATTGGGACTTTATGCAATACAGGAGACTGAGGGGGGAATCTAATCTTAGCATATAAAGCATTAAACAAGTCAATATTCAAAACCATCGGTTTGTGTATGAATCCCTCCAAACTTATACAAGATCACACAACAAGAAATTAAGTGGCACTCAAAACAAATCCAACAAGAGGAATCAGTGGTATACACAAAGGGTTATATCTATATGGAATGCTCTTCCCAAAGACATTGTTGACAGTAATACAATAAACATCTTTAAAAACAGATTAGACATATATATGGGTAACAAAAAATTTCATTTCCACCATTAAAAATGGTGACAAGCTCAAATAAGGCAATACTGCCTACTGAATTTTTAAACTACCTACAGTATGATCCTATAATCCCTCTTATCCACAGTGTTCAAACTGGAGGTGCACAGTGGGCAAGATGATCCCAGGAGCCCCCTGCTTGCCTCTGCGGATACAGTTTCCTCTGCTGAATCGACTTTCAGTCAGCAAACCAAGGTTTCTGCCACTCTGGATGGACTTATTGACCCAGGGTCAATTAGTCCATCCCAGCCTGCACTCCCTTCACCTTCAGACCTAGCTCCTGAAGAGACAGAAGTGAACAGATTCAAGGTATCACCAATGGTCTCTGAAATACTTTTAGTTGTGTGTAAACGTTCCACAAGGAAGACCTACACAGCTGAGTGGGAAAGATTTTCCATGTTGTACTCCAAAATCCCCTGTAGATTCTTTCAGATGTCCACCTGAAATGGTTTTGAAGTACTTACTGGATCTTTCTGATGCTGTACTACAGTATTCCAGTTAACGTACACCTATGCACTGTATCCATATACCATGAACCTGTAGGTACCCTATCTTTGTCACGGCTGCCACTGTTTAAGAGTTCTTTTGGGGTATTCTGTACACAAGGCGTCTGTCAGAAAGCCAATGGCTCCCCAGGATATCAACCTTGTGTTGGATATGCTCATTCACTCAGAAGCCCTTCAGGCCTACTGCAACTTGTGACTTTAGGTTTCTAAATTGCAAAGCAGCATTTCTAGTAGCTGTCACCTCTGCATATGGACTATATGAAATCCATGCTTTGGTCACAGATCCTCTGTATACTGTTTTCCATAAATATAAGGTAGTTCTCAGTACACCCAAATTTTCTACCTAAGTTGGTGTCAGTTCTGTCTTAATCAGGCTATAATTCTGCCTACCTACTTTGCCAGCTTCCAGAATGAGGACTTTCCACTCACTGGATGTTAAGAGGGTCTTTAGGTTTTACCTGGACAGGACTGAGGATTATACAGCCAGTCAAAACAGCTTTGTCTCCTTCAACCTCAGTCAAAGGGAAAACCTGTCACAATCGAGTGCATTGCTTCCTGGATTATAAACTGCCTTTATCACCGCTAAGTTACAGTATAGGTTAAACTGGAGGATGAGGTACATGCCCCCACTCTACTAGACTGGTTACCACTTTCCTAGCAGAGATGCACGCTATGCTTCTTGGAGAAATTTGCAGAGCTGAATCTTGGAGCACAGTGCACACCTTTACCAAGTACTATGCCTTGGATGTCCATATCAGGCAGCATGCCACCTTTGGCAGGACAGTTCTGAATGGATTACTGTCCTTCAGTGAGCACTGAACTCCAGCCTCCCTAGTATGGGGGAGTTTCTCTGAGCTTGGTACTATGACACATTAGTGGGACTCTATGAAGAAGACTGAATCCTGGAAGATATGAAAGTTACAAACTTACTATAACTGTTGATCTTCCTGAAAATCTTCTCCATAGATTACCATGCCTGCCCACCATCCCCCGCTTCACTCCAGTATTGTGCTGGTCTTTACCCCTTTGTACTTGGTTTGGGCTATGAAGACATTTTTAATGGGTTTGGTGGCCCTTCTTACACAGGCCACAAGAGTTATCTTATGCCCTTGGGTTAGGTCCATAGGTTACTCATTAGGTTCATGCTGCTCATCTCCCTGGTAAAAAAAGGCACTGAGGCGATTGGGAGCTGGCACCACTGTATACCAACGGGTACGTGCAGTGATGCGTGGGTGGGGTCTACTCATGCTGCCAGCCCTTCATAAAAGTTCCACCTCCTGCAGAGTCCTAGTGCCTCCAGCACAGATCCATTTATGGAAATCTATGGAGATGTTATTTAGGAAGATGAACAGTTACAGTAAGTATGTTTTTTCTTCCATCATGGACACAGTTCACTGTCCACACTCTGGAAAACTCCTGGCAGCACTCTGTGAAGTTGGGGCAAGGTACACATCCCTATTTGGCAAACAGAAACTGGAGAACTCAGGCCCCCAAAGCAGCATCATTATGACTTCACGTCAATGCTGTAGTGGGAGATGAATGTGTGTGCTTTTGTCCAGGCTATAGCCCTATATATCTCAATGGGCATAACCTGCCAGCAGTCACAAAGGCAGTGGTATGCTTGGGCAGCTTCTTATCAGCCAACCTATAGCAGAGGTTGATGCCAAATGTGATCCACTTAGGAATCTGCTTTGCAGCCAGTCGGCTTCAGCATAGGTAACCAACAGCTAGTGAACCTTGCCTTGAATTCCTGACATTTGCTCATTATGATAAGACAGCACCATCCGCAAGTCCAGAGTGTGAAGGCTGTGCTCGGCATCCAAAGCTGGATTATTAAAATAAACCAGGAGGTTAATCACTTGGGCAAGATGGAACTCAGACACAACCTTAGGGAGGAATTTTGCATGGGGCAAAGGATGACCTTGTCCTTGTGGAAGACAAGATAGGGGACTCAACCGAGAGTGCCTGGAGCTCGCTCACCATTTTGGCTGACAATATGGCCACCAAGAAGGCAGTCTTCCACAAGAGAGCTCACACTTGTGCATAGGCTCAAATGGCTTTTTCATTAGCATAACCAGCACCAGCAGTAGGTCCCACAGAGACAGTGGTTAACACACCGAACAGGACAAATAATCCAGACCTTTAAATAAGCACCTGATCACCTTCTCCTGCACAACCATCTACATACCAGCTGGTGCCCAGTATGCAGGGATAGCTGCCATGTGCACCTTTAAGGTCTGAGCTCACAGTCCCAACTGTGACAAGACCAAAGGTAGTCAAGGATCATGGCCAATGGGCATGTAACAGGATCAAGATTGTTCCCTTGTCACCAGAGCAAGAACCTCTTCCACTTGAATATATACATTCTGCGAATTGACTCCTTTCAAGACACCTCTACCATATGGAGAATGTCTTCTGAAGGCCTGCAACTCAAGCCACTCAGTAACCAGGCTGAGAGGTGTTAGGAACTGAAGGTCTGGGTGCAGAATCATCCAGTTACCTCATCAGCAGGTTGGGGCAGAGATGCAACCTCCATGGAGACATGCTGCTGAAGAGATCTTGGTACCATAACTGTTTGGGCACGATCATCCATGTCTTGTCCTTCCCGGCCTTCATCACAAACATGTGAATCAAGGGGAAGGGAGGAAAGGCATACAAAAGGACTGGGGCTAGGGCAGAGAGAAGGCATCCCCCTGCAGCATTCCCTCTGAGGAGGCAAGCACAGAACAGCCTCTATTTTCTAGTCTCCCAGGAGATAAAAATGTTCACCAGAGGGGTGTTCCACTGTGAGAACAGCCAGTCTACCATGTGTGCAGCATCTCCACAAGCTAAGAGCATCACCTAACTAATTGTTCTCTCCCACGACATGGACTGACAGGAGAGTGACCTGCAGGCTGTGCATAAATAACTAAGTGCAAAGAGCCTTCTGACACAAAGAAATTAATGTGTCCTGCCCTGCTTGTTCAGTTAGAACACAGTGGTCATGCTGTCCATCTGCACCTAAATGACCCTACCCAAATCAATAGATAAAAATTCAGTCACAGCCAGTTGTACTGCACAAAGCTCCAGCAGGATGATGTGGTATTGGAACTGTAGGTCTTATGATTTCCCAGATGAGCTCTCCATCTCAACAGAAATGTGTCCATCATCAGTGACAGAATCCCTTCCTCCAGGTTTTGGGGACACCACCATTTGATGTCATCCTTTATCAGCTTGGTCACCCAGACTGGCTGGACTAGATGGCCATGGCACTGAGACCACTGGCAACCTATCTTCCTCTGGAGGGGGCAAGTTCACCAGCATATGTAACAAACTATATTTGTCACTACCACGTACCCCAGCAGCTGGAGAAATTCCCTAGCTAGGCTCAAATGCTCAACCTGAAATGATTAGGCAAAGGAGGTAAACTGTGGTGCCCTGTCTGCAGGAAGGCAGGTCCAGGCCTGGGGGGAGTCCAGTTCAGTTCTGCCCAGATCAACTTGGATCATCTGCATGGGGACCAGTTCTAACATGGCAAGGTTGACCAGGCCAAAGTTTCAAAAAGTCAGGAGGGCCAGATCCCTGGACCTCTCCACTGCCTTCCTGGAGATGCCTGCTATGAGCCAGTCATCCAGTTATGGGTACACCCTGAAGCCCCTGTGCCAGAGAAAGGACACCACCACTGTAAAGCATTTGTGAAGTGCCTTGGTGTGGATGGCTGTCCGAAAGGCATGACCCTGAACTGGTGCAGTATCCCTTCTGCTATGAACCAAAGGTAACGGCGGTGGGACTGACAGACTGGCATGAGAAAGAACGTGTCTTGAAGGTCTCAAGAGCAAAACCACTCCCCTTGTTCCAAGGATGGTATGATCTGAGTCAGAATGACATACAGAACTTCTGTGCACAAATTTATTCAGGTCATGCAAATCCAGTATGGGGCACCAGCTTTCCATCTGCTTTGGTACCATGAAGTACTGGGAGCCATATCCCTGGGTAGCCATGGCACCTGGGACCTGCTCTATGACCTTGTGTGCCAGGATCTCAGCAATTCTGTGGGTGGGCAGTGTGCCCTCAGGCACCCTGTACCCCTGAGGAGTCAGGGATCAGTACAGAGGGAGAGTCTTTAAGTCCAGAGGCAAGCCTTTGCCCGCCACTTCCAGAACCCACCTATCCACACTAATGGAGAACCACTGTGGCAAAAAGTGAAGGAGCCCACCCTCAACCTGGAGCTCGGACAGGGACTTGATAGAAGGTAGAATGGCATCCCACAACCAGTCTCTTAGCAGCTTTAAAAGTGGCTCCAGCCTGCTGGGTACTGGATGTCCCCCCTTTTTTCCTTGCCCTGTTCTCTGAACTTCCTTTTTGGATGCCAGTGCTGAAACTGCCCCTGCTGTGGCTGGAACCCTTGTGGCCAAAATGACTTTTTCTTGGCTTTGGACAGCTTAGGATCCTTATGGGATGAAGCCAGAGTTGAAAGTGATGATGGACTTATGAATTCAGCTGAGATGTCCCTCCACCCCTGGGCTGAAGAGGCCTGTGCCCAAGAAAAGCACATCAGCCAACTTATGCTAGGTATCTGCCAAGAAGGAGGACAACCATAACCTGGTCCTACAGCACATGGACATGGCCTCAGCCACTGAGCATGCACAGGAGTTGCCTAGGTCCAAGGCTGTCTAGAGCTGGTGTTCATTTAGTATGCAGCCCTGGTCTCTAACAGCTTTAGAGGCAACTTGCTTGTCAGATGGAACATAGGGAGTTCCCCAACAAGGCCGAACAAGGAATAACCAAACTGAGTCATCAGCGTGGCCTAGCTGGCCTGCAGAAGACCCAGAGAGGAGGCTGTGTAGACCTTCTTGAAGAGACAGTCCAATTTCTTGGGCTCCTTTCTGGACAGCTTATCCACATCCCCCTGATCTTTCGACTTCTGAAAGGTTAAGTTGGACACCAGGTGGTGGGAAGTGGTCTGAGAACCCCTAGAGGTTCACAATGGGGACTGTACACCTGCAGACCATATAGGTAGGGTTGTCAGGCAGGATGAAGGATTCTGCCATAGGTTCAAGCCCGACATCATAATGGCCTCCATCATGGGGAGGGCCACCCCTGGGGAATATTCCCTATCTAGGATATTGATGAACAGGTATTTAGCACACTTCTGAATCAGCTCCAAAGAGACCTCCATTGATTCTGACAGCAGTTGGAGCAAAACCCCAAAACAGGTTGAGCCAAACTAAGAAGACTGACCATCAGATGAGTCAAGATCAAATCGGAGAGTCCTACTTGAGGCCATGTAGGACTCTTTCCAAGTCCGATGGGTCCTGAAAGACTACCCTGGTCTATTTCTTGGGGGTGTGCGGCCTAATCTAGAGCTCTGGGTGATGTTGACTGACTGCAAACCAGGCAGACTGGTGGCCAGGCAGGATTCTTTAGTAGGGGCCCCTTCCTGTTGCTGCAGTGGAGGGAGCTCCTCCACCAAGTGAGAAGAGGCACATATAGCAGTCTGTGGTGTCACCAGCTCCAGGGCCATCACTGAGAAGGCCCACAGTATTAAGAGACCCAGAAGCAAAGCACTGCCCTCACCAGCAATGGACCGCTGTTGCCAAAGAAGGTCTTTGTAATGTCAACAAAGACAGCAATGACAATCCTCATCTGTGGCAACAAATCAAAATGGTGTCTGTATCAACACAAATCAGTCAGGTGGGATCAGTACTACAAGCAGTACCTCAACCCTTGAGCCAATGTGGAGTGTCCACCAGCAGAGCAGAGTAGACCACCTTCGACAAGGAGAGCAAAATGGGCTTTGGAGTGGATCCCCAAGGGGTGACCATCAGGGTAGGTACAACCTGGGTCAGCTCAGTCAGGGTAATCTACTGAACCAGTTTCTCCTGAGAGAAGATTGGGTGAACTGGGGTCTGTGAGATCAACAAATTCCATCTGTCTCCAACAACCAGTCGACTGGCCCGAGAAAGATCATGACTTGCTGCTTGACCGGAATAGAGTTTGTAAGCTCCTGTGCCACCATGGAAACCTCGACCTGTCCCTTGACTATTGGAAGTTCAACCAAAGTCGATGTGTCAGGGGAAACAGAGAGTGCTGGAACAGTGAGATCATTCCTGGTTCCACAAACAATAGCACTTCTTGTCCTTTACACTCTTAGAGTGGGGTCTCCCCAAAGGTCTGAAAGGCCAAATACATTTCATGATACTCATCTGTGAAAGGCCCTCCATCAGAGGGCATAGCCGGGACCACTGCCAAGACAGAGGACATGCCCTCACTGGCCTTCACTACCTCTTCCTCCAAGGCCGCATGTTGGGCTGCCAATGACGGTTTACGGTCCATGGGCCTACCAAAGTAGAAACAAGTTTTTCATTCTTACAGCATCAGATACATAGACTGGCAGGAAGGACACTTCTCCAAATCATGATCTCCCTGGCAATACAGGCATGTGGCGTGCTGATCTGTGGCCAATATCTTCTTGCTGATATGCATGTAGCACTTAAAATGGGGTTTCAGTTTTTCCATCCCACAAGTGATTGAGCATGACGTAAAAGATGAGATACACTCAATGAGCCGAAAACATTTTAGAATAGTTGAAATTTGCCAAAGAATTTAGTGTTTGAAAACTAGAATCCTCTATTTCATGCAGAGCTGCAAAGAGGAGGCCTGTTCTTTTCAGTGAAAAAGAAGATGACGTTGATGGGGTAGAGCCATAGGGATGCCACCATGGGTGGTGGGAGGTGCTTAGCTTAAAGACATCTGGTGACTTTGCTGTATTCAGCAGAATTGCTACAGTAGGGATACTGAACTGTATTTATGATGCCAGAAAGCAGCATCTCTGCCTGCCATCACCATTACACTCAGTGCATGAAATCCATGCTTTGGTCACAGATCCTGCAGTTACTGTTTTCCATCAGTACAAAGTGTTCCTGTGCACACTCAAGTTCTTTCCTAAGGTGGTGTTAGAGGTCCACTTGCAGCAGGCATCAATTTTACCTACCTACTTTGCCAACTTTCAGAATGATGGAGTGAGGATATTACTCTCCTTCGATGTGAAGAGGGTCCTGAAGTTCTACATAGACAAAAACCAAGGCTAAAGAAAGACAAAGCAGCTCCTTGTCTCTCAACACTAATCAAAAGAGTCTTACTGTCGCTATCAAGTGCATATCCTCTTGGATTGTAAATTGCCTTTGCCACTGCTACAGCATGGCAGGAGCAAAGCAGCAGGGCAACATACATGCCCATTATACTACAACTGTACCCACTTTGACAGAAATATACTCAGTGTTAATTGGCTGAGATCTGCGGGCTGCTGTATGGAGCACAGTGCATACTTTTACTGAGCTCTATACCCTGGATGTTCATGCCAGCCAGCATGCCACCTTTGGCAAGACAATTCTAAATGGATTGCAGTCCTGAGTGGGTCCTGGTCTCCAGCCTCCCCAGTCCAGGGAACTGTTTCTGAGCTTGGTACTCAGACCCATAAAAGAGAATCTACAGAGAAGATTGATTCTTGGAAGATATGAAGGTAACATAACTGTAAAACCCCCTATTTCTGCGTATCCTTATTTCCGTGGGAGCCACCTCACCAGACTTATTAGCATAAATATATGTTAGTGTTGTGCTACTCTGGCTGTACATGTAATACCCAAGCTAAAAAATATACACTTTGTTAATGTTAGATTTAAAAAAAAATATTCAGTACCAGTGTTGACCTGTTGTTGGGTAAATGTCCAATCAAGGTGAGGTAATGTTAAGTATCATCATAGCAAAAGATATAATGTTTTAAGCATTGTCATAGTGAAGGGAAATTGTATTTGACTCTTGTGTAATGATTTTAATACAAGATGTTTAATGTTTTATTGCTAGAAAGATTAACTTTGGTTATATATTGTAAGGAGGGTTTCATTTGAATATGCTAAATGAGTATGATGTGTTAGACAGCAATGTCACATGCAAGATGTGCTAGACAATATGGGTTTGAAAGTCAAAAAATGTGATTCATTTTTATTTCTTAAAACAAAAATATCTGGAGAAGCTCAGCAAAGTATGACCCAGCGTGTCATGTTCATAGTGGGGTTACTGTAGAGAGAATTAATTTTTAAACTGAGGTATGGAATATGTTGTTGAAAGACAGACAGCAAGATATCGCACACACTGGCTGCCTGTCAGAGTTAAAGTGCTTTCTCAGTTGGTCTGGTCTGCTGTCTGCTCGTTGGGTTGTCCGCACTTTTGATGCGCATCCACAATTTCAGGCATAGTTTCAAAATATAAAGTAGATGTGGTAATAAATTTGTGCTGAACTAAAGGTACTGACTACTGTGGTCAGCACCCAATACCACAGGGTTTTCAGTGGTTTTATCAATTTTAATCAGCTGTAAATTTTTTCCGCTGTACTGCATCCTCTCATGGATATAGCAGAAGTAAATTTACAGTGGAAATAAAGGGCTATACAGTACTTACCATAACTCTTGATCTTCCCAAATATTTTCTCTATAGATTACCTTGGCCCACCCACCAACTCCCAGACTAACTTCAGTATTGTGTTATTGTCTTCCATCTTTTTCTGTTTGGGCTGTGAAGACACTCTTTATTGGATTTTGCTGACCTTTCCTTTACAAACCACCAGGATGTTCTTATGCCTTTAATGCATAGGGTACTCGTAGGTTTTTTTCTGCACTGCTCATCTGCTTGGTAAAATAGATATGAAGGAAGCTGGGGCCTGGCACCGCTGTATACCAGTGGTCATGTGGTGCACACATGGGGTCTACTTTCACCACCAGCCCCCAACAGAAATGTCTGGCTCCTGCGAGGTTCTCTGACTCAGTTACATAAGTGGTAATCTATAGAGGAGATATTCAGGAAGATTAAGAAGTATGGAAAGTACTAACTCATTTTGAACAACATGGATACAGTTCACTATCCACACTCTTGCAATTCAGCTAGTGCAGAATGCAGCAGCCCGGGTTTTGACTGGGACAAGTAGGCCCTATCACATTACCCCGGTCCTGCGCGATCTGTACTGGCTACCTGTACAGTGGTGGATCGTCTTTAAAGTCTGTTTACTGACTTTTAAAGCCTTACATGATCAGGGTCCGGCCTATCTGAAAGAACTTCGGGTTCTTTACTGCCCAGTCCGATCGCTTCGATTGGCCAATGAGGGATTGCTAGAGATTCCAAGAGTGAATCTTAAATCATCTGGCTGTAGAGCTTTTTCTTATGCTGCACCCACCCTTTGGAATTCTCTACCACGCTGGTTATGGGAGTGCACCTCTGTGGAGGAATTTAAGAAGGGTTTAAAAACCCATTTTTATCAAATTGCATTCTTGTAGTATTGACTGTAGTAAAACTTTTGTCTATACTGTAGTTTTATTTGTATTTTATATTGAGTTTTAATGTTTGATTTGTACTATCTGTTTGTACAGTGCCTTGAAAATTGAAAGGCGCTTTAGAAATAAAATTTATTATTATTAATTCTGCTGTAGGCAGCTAATCATCGGAGGCTTAAGCTAAGCTTTTCCCACCACCCGGGTGGTATACCTGCTGGGTCTGCCCCATGACATCAGATCTTTTTTTCTGCTGTAAGGAACAGGTCTCCCTCATTTGCAGCTTCACAGCATTGAAGGTTTTTAGTAAAGTACTTTTTTCAGGTGAATGTTCAACTGTTTCAGTCCCCTTTCAACTTTAAAGTTACGCCACAGTCTTCCAGCTCCATTTTGCATTGCAACTGATGATGGAGAGCAAGAAACCAGGTTTTAAATTCTGCACTCTCTCTGTAGACAGAAAATGTCAGTCACAGATCCACACAATGTGCTTGTACTGCATGGTTGATCAACACATTACCAGATGCAGTTGGTGCCAGGCCATGCTGCACTTGTCCATTGTAGACTGGAAGGTTCGACTGACCCTTAGTAGGCTGAAAGATTGCAAAAAGGTCTTGACAGTGGCTGGGTCAGCTGCTCAGCTTGCAGTCACAGAGAGGTGGTGGCTATAGTGAGTTCCTTGTTGGCACTGACAAGTTCAGAGAAATGTGTTTGGCCCTCTAGACCTTTTAAATGTGTTTGGCCCTCCAGACCTTTAGGGAAAGTTCATCTCACTGTAACAGAAAACACAAGAAATGTTGCAGGTCATAGGATCAGGAAAGATCACGCTGTTCCCACTTCAACTCCCCTGACCGCTTGGCCTTGTTCAAACTCCCTATGGTCAAGGGGATGTTCACTGGCTCCAATGCAACCCCATCAGGCCTGTAGACCTAGACTGCGGTTGAGCAGGCAGTCGAGATATTCCTCAAGCCTGTTGACTGGCTGCCAGAGGGGATCAACAACCCCGGTGCTCCTGGTCATCACCCAAGAGGATGAGGCCCAGTCAGTACCCCCAACTGAGTTGCCTCAGGAGAGCTTCCAAAGCCTCCCATGCTTAATCTGCCAAGGCATGTGGCTTACATAAATCCTCCAGAGGACACCCGTCAACGCTGACCCTCAGCTTGGCAGTCGTGGTCGAGACGCCACTCACACTCTCAATCTCTCTCTCTCTCTCTCTCTGCTGTGAGGTGTCACTGTTGACACTTCTTATCACTGTGTGAGGAGAAGCATCAACAAAAAAATGCATTGTTCCTGTAACAGTTTCTATATTGGTAAAACAAAACGCCCCTTTAAAATACGTATAGGTGAACATGCTAGGTCTATTCTAAATGGTGACGAAAAGAATGCCTTAGCTCTTCATATACTAAGAGCTAGTGACAAGGGTGCACATAAGTTTGTATTCACAGCAATTGAAAAACCTATGTTGACCAAAAGAGGGGGGGATTTTGATAATCTCCTTCTACGTAGGGAACAATACTGGATATTTGCTATGAGAGCAATGTACACACCAGGTTTAAATGAAAGGATTGAGATTCGGCCTTTTTTGAAATATAAAAAATAAGTTATTTTTATTTTAGGTGCTTTCTATCTAATATCTATGTCTTTTTTCTTCTATCTTTCAGCAGTGCACAGATTACACTATGATCTACTGGATAAAGGTATCATTTGTTATGCGGAATATTTCCAGCAATTATTTGTGCTACTGTTTACTGGTGCTGTATAATGGATACTTTGCACAGTTCTGATTATTTCTTTTTTACTTGTTTGCTATATTTATTATATGTTTTGTATATAGTTTATTTGGATTTAGTATAATATGGGTGATTTCCCTCTAAGGGCTGTGTTTAAATACAGGTGTATACTTTTGGATGTCAACCTTTGAAAAACATCTACAAGCGAAACGCGTCAGGTGACATCAGCTGGAAGCGACTCTCAGCCTTTACTCATACCTGTTTGGGACATACAGCCGTTTGTGTGTTGGACTATATGGCGTTCTTCTGGACCTAAGGAACTTTATGTTTTTATGGACTTCAGCCATAGACAAACTCCTTTTGTTGTCTTGTGCCATAATTTAAGTGAGTTTTTAAACATTAAAAACATTAGTACCATATTAGCACTCTCGGCTTGTAGTCCTTCAAATGAGAGCCATAACAGAGCTAATAGAGCTTCATGTGTTTTAAAGCAGGTACCGGTTTTCCGTTTTGCTTTTTTTTCAGACTTTTCTTGAAACCGAGCACTGCTTGCTTCCCTGTGCAGTCCTCCTCATCTGCTTTACAATTGTTGCTACATGGAGCTTTTCTGGCAACAATGGACCATTGCTGGGAAGGGTAATAATAATAATAATAATAATAAGCTTTATTTATCTGCGCCTTTCTTAAAACCAAGGCACATTACAATAAGATACAGGATAAAACATAATAAAACATGTTAAAAACTGAGTTAACTACAGGACAATTAATCGGCATCCAAATTATCTCCGAATGCCTTACTCCATAAAAAAGACTTAAGACCCTTTTTAAAACCCTCCACCATCATGCACTGTCTAATCCAACATGGTAAAGAATTCCAGAGGGTCGGCACCACGAACATAAAAGCTTGGGTGCCGGAAGATTTTAAAGTTACTCTTGGGATCTCTAGCAACCCCTCGTTGGCTGAGCGGAGTGGTCGCATCGGTAGATAAGGCACCAGAAGCTTTTTCAGGTAATCAGGGCCCAACCCGTGTAGGGCTTTGTATATCAGAAGTCCAACTTTAAAGGTGATCCGCCACTGAATCGGCAGCCAGTGCAGATCTCAGTAAGGCTCTGTGCCACTGGACCTTCAGTTCCTTGGCCTTCGCTGGTCATTCCGACACTGGTCCACGCTTCACAGCAGTCCCCAGCATTTACTTCACAGCCACTTTGGCTGGAGCCACCTCCACCTCCACCACAGCCTCTGTTTAGGGCCCTGAGCAAGGAATTTCGCCCCACAGCTGACTTGTCAGGCTGGCTTTCAGTGGCGATCACCCAGGATGAGGATACCAGGGTAGTCCATAGTGGCAAACAGGTGAGGGCCATCTTTGAGGAATCCTCCTATGATTCTGAAAGTGAGTTGCCAAAGGCCTTGATCAGGACTCATACGTCTGACCAGGAGTCAATCAAGGAGCTGACCACTGAACACGAGCTGGTGTCATTTGGCGCTCTGGCCCAATTTATCTCAGACTCCATGAAAGTTCCCTTAGAGCCATTTCAAAAGTGGGCTAAGTACCATTTATAGACATATTGGACAGGGATGATTCCCCAGGAGGTAGCCTTTCCCATGGCTGAGGCCATCTTGAGACCAGCCCTGGAGCTTTGGCAGCATTCAGCATCCTGCCCGGTACCCTCCCCAACCCCCATATGGTCCGTAAGTAAGGTGGTCCCAATGGGTTCCCTTTCTGGGTTTTCCAACCAGACTTCTGTGGAGAGTCTGGTCTTGGATTTGACCTTTTGTAAATTTGGAAGCCAAGGGGTCATAGACAAGCCTCAAGACAAAAAATGGAAATAACGTACCTACCGTAATTCTTGATCTTCTCTTGTATCTTCACCATTCATTACTGCTTGGGTGTAAGCCGGAGGTGTGCACCCACCATGGGAGTTTTTTTTTTTTGGAGAGGAGTCGGCGTCACCCCTGACAGCGACGCACTACATGGTGCTGAGGGGCGATAGTTAGGGTCAGCGAGACCTCCTCCATCCTAGTTCTGACAGCCAGAGAGGCAAATAAGGATAAGAAAAGGACAGCAAGGCAAGAGAGCCGAGGAATAGACAAAGGAAAGGATATAAATTGAAAAAGGAATGAGCCGATAGAGGACAGGAAAGAGGAACACCTTCCCTTTGGGACTGCAGGGCCTCATTCCTGGAGTGGCTCCGAGAGAGGAACACATTAGGGAGAGAAAGAAGAAGGAAGAAGAAGGGGGGGTGTTGGGAGGGGGGAGAAAGTTCTGCCAAATTGTAAAATTTGGTTTGAAGGCTTGTAAGCTCAGAACCAAAAGCAAGGAAGCAAGGATCCCACTCAATAAACCTGGTCAAGAAGATTCAACTGAACCGTGTGCACAGCTTGGTACACAAAAGGCAGACTTTCTAACTAGGAAGCTGGGAAGGCAGTCAGAACAGCAAAGGCCCAAACCGAGGAAAAGATAGCCAACTCAGTTAAGAAGGGGGATAAAACCTTTTGTAAGTACATCAGGGAGTGAAGGAAGACCAAGGGAGGGATAGTGAGGCTTAGTAAAGGGGAGGGAGGGTGGACAGAGGGTGACTGTGAAAAGGCAGAGATACTAAACAAATATTTTTGCTCAGTATTTACAAATGAAGAGGGGGGGTACCTAAAAGAAACAATAGAAACACTCTGGATACAGAAGTCGATACCAGCCCATTTACAAAAGAAGGGGTTCTGAAAGAACTCTTAAAACTGAAGGTGGACAAAGCAATGGGGCCTGATGGGATTCATCTCGTAATTCTAAAAGAACTAAAGGTAGAACTAGTGACACCACTGACTACTTTCTTTAACAAATCATGGGAGGATGGGGTGGTACCCGAGGACTGGAGGAGAGCAGATGTGATTCCCCTTCACAAAAGTGGGAGCAGGGCAGAAGCAGGAAACTACAAACCTGTTAGTTTAACCTGTGATAGGGAAAATGATGGAATCACTTCTGAAGGAAAGAACTGTCAAGTATCTAGAGGCCAGAGGGGCACATGACCCAAGGCAGCATGGATTCACAGCGGGAAGGTCATGCCAGACGAATCTGATAGATTTCTTTGACTGGGTAACCAAAGTAGTAGATCAGGGAGGGGCTGTGGACATGGCCTACCTAGACTTTAGCAAGGCATTTGACACAGTCCCACACAAAAGATTAATATACAAGTTAGCCAGCCTGGGAGTGGGTCCCAAGATGACAGCCTGGGTAAAGAATTGGCTGGAGAATAGGACACAGAGAGTAATAGTAAATGGAGTCCACTCTGAAGAAAGGGGGTTACTAGTGGGGTAACGCAGGGTTCAGTATTAGGACCGGTCCTCTTCAATGTCTTTATAAGCAACATTGCAGAGGGACTGGAAGGAAAAGTATGTCTCTTTGCAGATGACACAAAGATCTGTAACAGAGTTGATGCATAAGGTGGGGTGGGGTGGAAAGGATGAGAACGGACTTGGCAAGGTTAGAGGAATGGTCAAATGTATGGCAGCTTAGATTCAATGCTAAGAAGTGCAAGGTAATGCACCTGGGAAACAAAAACCCAGGGGAAGAGTACACAATGGGGGGTGAGATACTAACAACAACAAAAATGGAAAGGGACCTGGGGTAGTCATATCAGATGACCTAAAGTGGGCAAGCAATGTGAAGGGCAGCAAGGAGGGTGGGGGATACTGGGATGCATAGGGAGAGCATCACCAGTAGAAAACAGGAAGTTACTATCCTCTGTACAGACAGCTGGTCAGACCCCATCTGGAGTACTGCGTGCAGTTCTGGAGACGCATCTCCACAAAGACATAGACAGGATGGAAGCTGTCCAGAGGAGGGCAACTAAAATGGTGCAGGGTCTGCACTGGAAGACATATGAAGAGAGACTTAAGGAGCTTAATATGTATAGCCTCGAGGAAAGGAGGGAGAGGGGGACATGATAGAAACTTTCAAGTACCTCAAGGGAATCAACAAAGTCCAAGAGGGTAGCATCTTTCAAAAAAAGGGTGTGCAAGAACAAGGGGACACAATTGGAAGATAGAGGGGAGCCTCAGAGGTAATTTAAGGAAGTATTTTTTCACAGAGAGGGTTGTGGATGCATGGAACGGCCTTCCGGAGGAGGTTGTGGAGTCAAAAACAGTGGTGGAATTCAAGCATGCGTGGGACAGTCATAAGGCAATTCTAGGGGGTGGGGGTAGGAAGAAGTAGGCTGCTGGTTAACTAGGATCTGCAGCTTATCCATTAGGTAGGAAAATGGGCAGACTGGGTGGGCCAAGCGGTCCTTATCTGCCATCAAATTCTATGTTTCTATATCCTGTCATCCCCAACCCCTACACTCAAACTGTGAGTGCACAGACTGCCAAGGCAGACATCTGTTCCGAAGGGAGCGCACCCAACTATAAAGGGGAAGGAAGCCCATTAGCACCTCGTTGTGTGCTAACACAGATGTGTGTGGGGAAGGGAGGATTTGAAGCCCAACAGAGGGTACCCCTTGCAAAAAAAATGACAGAGTGGGAACTCAGTCTGAGTCACTGAAGGCAAGGCAAATTAGATCACCAGCTCAAGGCAATTAGAGTACTAGAACAGCGTTTAACTAGCAGAGACTGCTGAAAACAGGAGATACAGAATTGCCAGAGGGGACCTGGATAAAGGAACAGAGCCATCTATGGAAAGGTTTCATTAACTGAAGAACTGAACAATCATGGATTAAAAAAAGAGCCAAGAAGTCACCCTCAAGGGCAATCAGAAAGAGTTCCCTCAGGAGAAAGCCAAATTCTACTCGTTCCCCTCTCCTTTCCAATTTATGGTATCTGTTCTGAGAGAAGAACGGAAGACTCAAAAACTTGTTTTTTTTCCGAAATTCAGGCTTTAAGCCATGAGAAGGAGGGAGGAGAAATGAGCAGGGAAGGGGAGACGTCGAAGAAGGAGGCCCATGAGGGGATGGTGGGCGGGTATCAGTAATGAATGGTGAAGATGCAAGAGAAGATCAAGAATTATGGTAGGTATGTAATTTCCATATCTTCCCTTGCCAATCTTCACCATTCCTTACTGCCTGGGTGAGTATCAAGCCCCCCCTGAAGGGGGACTAGGAAAACACTGAGGGAACAAGACCCACAGCCTCCTACTGGTGAGAAACAGAAGAAAGAGACCCTGGCCTTACAAGACAAGAAGCCTAAGGCCGAGGAGATCTAGGAGGTGTCCCCTGGAGATGAGGAGATGGAGGAAGCCCCTGCAGAAGCCTCCTAGCCCTGGCAGAAAAAAGGCGGGTTCCTCAGAAGGCAGAGCGAATCATCCTACGTTGGGCCAGGGGTGACAATCTTGATAGACGAAGCCATACGGTCCACTTAATGCAGATCGCTGTCCCCACAAGTCTGGAAGCCACCTCGTTGACATCATAGGATGCCCTTGCTTGATGCCTTACCAGTTCCAGGCCTATAGCGGAGAGGGCAATAGGCTGTCTGGATTGCTCCATATCAGGCACTGATGTTAGAAGTTGAGAAAGCATCGACCATAAGTGCCTGTTGTAGGCAGCATGGTGTGCCTGATGTGACGCAATGCACAACATCGCATGAGAAGAAGAGAAGAGAACACTCTTTGCCCCCACCAGTCAAACTGTAGGGAATTCAAGTCTGGTGGATGGTCGTGCGTCAGGCGGCGGCACCCAGAGGAAGTCTCAAGGAATGCCAATCCTGAGGATGGGTTGGGGAGAGTACCTAGGGACTCAGATGGGGCACAGTACCTCCTCCTGCAGTCTGCTGGGGCTGGGAAAGGGTCGGCTGGAGACTGCCAGGTGCGGATAGATGCCTCCTGGAAAGGAATAGGCCAGGATGGTACCACCAAATGCTAGGCACTGAATTTGCCAAGGAATTTACACATCTCCTGCTCAGTATTTCCACACCTGACATAGGAGATATGGAGGTCCCCAACCATCCTTGAAAGGAAGTGCTGATAATCCGTGAAAACAGCATTGGAGGAAAGGTGAGCAGAGGGTTCCTCTTCCTCTGAGGAGGGAGCCGAGGAAGATAGGGAACTCAAATGCTCAGAAGACTTCTGTGGCAGAGGGGACAGGTGAAATACCCACTCATGCATGTGTCTGATATATGACAGGAAGGCCGCTGCAGTGCCTCTGAACATCTCCCAGGACAATGGCCCCATAGGACCAACATGGTCTGGAAGAGTGGGAGGGAGGTGGCTGCAGAGGAATGGGAGAGGGGCACCTATGAGTAAGCAACTGTCCTCTGCTAGGGCTCTGAAATCCAGGGAATGGAGCCCGAGCTGGCGGGGTCCCTGAAATCAAACCAGGTCGCAAGATGGAACCCTGGGGATGCGAACTTTGGAAGAGTCCAAACGGGGAATCTCCCCAGTGATGCACCTGGGGTTGCATGGGTCCAGAAGGGCAACCCATGGCGGTGCCACTGGAAGGGTCCCGCGAGCCCAAGAAGGAAAGGTGGGGTTCAGCACTATGGCTCCATCCTGCACCCCAAAAGGTGGTGTAAGGAAGCTGATGCCCCTCACCCCTACCCCTCAATCCCTCACACTCTGAGGACTCCCTCCTCCTCGACTCCAGCAATGGGGTCCATCAACCCCGAGGTCCCTCAAGGGGAGCCCCAGGGGACAGAGCCACCAATCCAACCCGGGAAGATGCAGCAGCACCAGGGCTGGCAGCTGCCACTGCCCTCTCAGGGGGGACGGCCTGTTCCCTGACCCCCAAAACACCATCTCCCAAAGACTCCAAGCCACCCCCGTCCTGGCAGTCCTTGGAGGAAGGGTGTTCTTACGGAGACTCAGGAAGAGGGGTGCTGGGTCACCTGACACTGTGCCTCCCAAGGAACTCTGACTCCAAGGAATCGGGGTGCGAGACCGGGTCCACGTCCGAGTCTCCCACTTCCGAAGAAGTGTTGACCAGCAGGACCTCGATGCTGGCTACCCCAAGAGTCTGCAGTACCGCTACCCAGCCCCGACTCACCAACGGCCCTGGTCGAATCCCCGGCACAGCGCACGGCCCCCCGGAGTCCAACACAGCGCCACCAGCAGAGCTGACCAGAGAAGCAGTACCACAAACAGCACCGACAAGCAAGCTGGCGCAGCCCCGATCACCGCCACCGCAAATGGCACTGGGATCCGAGAAGACACCGGCAGGCGACGCCGAGGGTCCACCAGTGCTGGACCCAACAACCATGGGCCGTGACACTGGGGGAGTCGGCAACTCCGAGGAGGCAACTGCTGAGGCGGTGTTCCTGACCTGATCCTGGGAGGGGCCATGACGTTCCTCTAAGATTGCAAAAGAGGCCTCCTCTTCGGCAAGGCTTGAAGATGAGGAGGCCTCCTATTCACCGGACCGTATTGGCCTGGGAGGGGACCCGGAGGAAGGGCCTAAAGTCCTGGCATAGGAAACCCAAGATTGATGCTGTCCTCCGAAAGTCGGTGGAGCCCTGCCGACTTTAAATGCGCGGACTTCGAGAACACGGCGGTCCATCAAAAACAGGCGTTGTATCTATCCATGTCATGGTTAGGTCCCAGGCACCGAAGGCAGACATCATGCCAGTTCATCATGGAGAAATGCTGGCCACAGGAGCACCGACGCATGGGGGCATGGCCTGCTTTCGACTTTCACTTAGCTCCCGAACCGGACATGATGTGAAAACAACTTTAAAACACAGAAAAGCTCCTGGTGCCGTCGAAAAAATAAAATAAAACGGTCTTACCGGAGTCAACAGCATTGGGAGAATTGAACTGGGATGCAGAAGTCGACTTCGATGACTTTGAAAATGAAGACGGCCTAATGAGGCACTAGAAAACACATCTCACATGCACTGCAGGTGCTATCTTGATGGCGGGAGAAACAGAACTGGGATGGAGTAGGAGACTGCGGTGCCTAACGGCTGCCCATCAAACACCACGTAGTGCGTCACTCTCGGGGGCGATGCCGTCAACTCCTCTCAAAAAAAAAACAATTCCTGTGGCGGGTGTGCACCTCCGGCTTACATCCAAGCAGTAATGAATGGTGAAGATTGACAAGGGAAGATCTCCAAGACTGATTATGTAGCTAAAAAGGTGTATGCTGCTGCATCACTCTGTCTCCATTGGGCCAACTACACCGTCAATGTGGCAATTTATTTTTTTAAATTTACATTTTTCCCCTAACCTCAGATGGCTCCATCCACTGGGACTTACTGCCGGCCAGTACCCTCAGGGCTTGCCCCCCTAGCAGGGTCCCCCAATCCACTACTGTGAAACGGATTCAGTAGTTGGACCGGTGAGCCCAGCTAGTCGGGTGCTGGGCCTGCGAGGGAGGGTCCATGCACCATCCTGCCACTGAGGGTTCCATTTTCTCTTTTCCCCGGAGAAGCATGGTGTGCAGTGATGCCTTGACACATGACCTGTGCACGTGTGCTGTGTGTGGGTGTCTGCCTGCCCGTCTACGCCCTCTATGGCAGTCCTGGGTGCCTTTCCCCCAGCTTACTGCTAGGCGCCAGACATACACCAAGCACTGCAATCCCCCCCCTAAGAGGAGGAGAACAACCCCAGCGGCTGGTACCCCCTCCAAGGCTGTGCAGTGACAGGTTGTGGAGTCCCATCCCCTCTTCTGTCCAGTCCCTGTCCCAGCTCCTAGTTGAGGGTCAGTTGTACCATTTCTTGCTGCAATGGTCTGCGATTACCTCAGACAAGTAGGTTCTAGAGGTGGTGAGCAGAGGGTTACCTCAGGATTTCAAGGCTCTCCTGCCGTACCAACTCTGAGCTTCTTGGGAGTCCAGGTTGTTAAAGGACACACCTGTGCTATGACCCAACATTGTTCAGCTCCCAGAGCATGGGGAAATAGCCTGGGTTGCAGATGCCCAGGACACTCGGGGATATGTGTCCAGGTACTTCCTGGTTCTGAAACTGAGAGGGGGCTGGCAGCTCATACTGGACCTGTACGATCTGAACCAGTTCCATGCAGAAGTGCAAGTTCCAGATGGTCACTACTGAATCGGATTATTGCGTCTTTCGAGCAGGACATGTGGTCACTTCCTGGACTTCAAGGATTCGTTCTTCCATATCCCAGTCCATCCCACTGCCAGTACCTTCGGTTCCATGTAGAGTGGATCCTCTACTAGTTCTTTGTCATGCCCTTCAACCTATTGTCCATGCCCAGGGTCTTCAAGTGCACTGCAGTGGTGGTAGCCTTCTTTCCGTGCAAGGATGTCTGGCTGATATCATAAAGTCACCAGAGTCAGCACTCCATAAACAGGCACTCAGCACAAAGATGCTGCAAAAATAAGTGATTTATTGTGATGAATCACAAATGCAATCACAGGTAAACCTCTACCAGACGCCCCTGCGGTTCAACCATTAGGTCCTCCTCAGGGGGCGGGTTCTGGAGTATTATGAGACACAGTTTAAAAGATAAAGGAGTGTGATGTCACAAATAGTCAAACCTTAAAGTTACATTGTACCAACCAATATGTGGCATACACTCCACAGACCATTATAATGTCCAGATCATCATTCTTACATTTAACATTGGGAACTCGTGTGAAAATCAATAGTACAGAGACCAAAACATAAATATATAAGCTAGTAATTCACATACAAGCATAACTAGTGTGGCAATAGGGTAATTAATGATACCATGTTATTACATAATTTATAACCTCTATTTAGAGCAGTATATCCTAAGCCACACTAGAATCCCAAGAGCAGTAGGAGTCATTATATATATATATATGTATATGTATGTATATATATATATATATATATATATATATATATATATATATATATAATCTGTATATCTATATCTTGACTATTATAATACAAGCAATAAGGGGGGACACCAGGAGGCACCTAAAGAAAAAAGAAAAAGTGAAGGAAAATTATTATGCTGGCCAGCAGAAATAGAAAAACTGAGGAAAGGACAATGGATTATTTAGCATATAGAGGAAAGCGGGAGTACCAATATATCGATTACAAGAAAAGTGTGAGCCAGAGAGAGAAAGAGAGAACACCAACACAAGGTAGAAATTTCATGCTGATCAAAGAAGAGAGAATAGGAAGGAGAACAATTGATGGAACATGGGAGCAGTCTGTATAGGGCAGATGCCACATGGAAAGCAAGGGAATCCTGCGCTCACCAGTTCTGCAATCGTAGAAGTCTAAAAGAGAAAAAGAAGGAAAAAAATATAGAAAAATACCAAGGGAAGCTCAATTAATGAGTACAAGTATCTCAGTCAACTCTCATCTGAATTTTCTAATCTCATAGATACAGTTTAAAATCCATTTCTTGATACAACCCTATAGGATGTAAACTCTTTAACTTAAAAATCCAATAAATCTCCCTTTGTTGAAGCTTTAGTTGTCTGTCCCCACCCCGTTTACTAACTGTTACTTGTTCAAGACCCGTAAAATTAAATACAGAGGGAATTTTATTATGCGTCTGTAAAAAGTGCTCTGCAACTGGATTCGATATGTCCCCTTTTCTAATGTCATGGACATGTTCTTGGACTCGCAATTTAAGCTGTCCGGTGGTCACACCCACATATGTTTTGCTGCATGGCCCCATAAAACATATACAACATGGGTGCTAACACAGGAAATAAACTGCTGTATGTGCACAATTTTATCTACATGTTGTAATGGAAAAGTCTTCCTCTGAATGTTATATTGGCATACATTACAATTGCCACATCGAAAATTACCCGGGGGTCTGACAGGAAGCCAGGTGATAGTCTGGATAGTCTTAAATTAACTAGAGACCAATTTGTCTCTTAAATTCTGTCCTCTCTTGAAACTTATATGAGATTTATGTCCTATGTTAGCTGCTAATGGTGTGTCCCATTGCAGTACAGGCCAGTATTTGTGTAAGACACTGCTTATTCTGCCAGCGACATTGTTAAATTCAGTAACAGATTTAACATACGTAAAATCTTGATTGTCTTTCACTTCAGGAGTCAGCAGCTGTTCTCTCGCTGCACTATTTGCTTTTACAGAATATTTATCCAGTATGTCTTTAGAATAACCCCTCGCTAGAAACCTCCTAGCAAGTTCCTCCGATTTTGACTGGAAGTCAGCCTCAAGGCTGCAGTTGTGTTTAAGACGCAAACATTGTCCATAAGGTATGGACTCTTAAGTTTTTTAAGATGAGCACTTTCCGCACGTAGCAGACTGTTAGTAGAGGTTGGCTACCTGTATGATGTGCTGCTGACCTGCACAAAAGCAGTGGCGCTAAGGGTGATATCCAAGAAATTAAGACTTTCAGATTTAATATCACTTGTGAAATCCAAGTTAACATTACTGTTGTTCATCCATTGTATAAATTCCTCTGCTTCATTTGGGGTACCTTGCACACACACACACACACACACACACACAATACATCATCTATATACCTCTGCCACCTCACTATCTTGCTTACATATTGATTTACTGTTGCATTAAAGATGCACTCCTCCTCCTCCTCCTCCTCCTCCTCCAAGAGCCCTACTATGAGGGAGCCATAGCTGCCCCCATAGCAGTACCACATTTTTGCAGGTAATAAACATCATCAAATGAAAAGTAATTATGTGTAAGCACAAAATGCAGGCTTTCAAAAATAAATTCTACTGGAATCAGTTCTCTAATAGCATGTTTTTCTAGGTAGTATTTACACACCCTCAGGCCATCTGTATGACATATTGACATATACAATGACTCAACATCTGTACCGAGCCAAATGTATCCCGGCCCCCAAACTAGTCCATCTAGTTTCTGTAGTAAATGCATGGTGTCCCAGGTATAAGACGGCAGGGACACCACGCTCCTTTGCAAAAAATAATCAGCAAAGGTGCAAAGATCATAAATCAATGAACCCACCCCCGATACTATAGGGTGCCCTGGTGGTAAATCAAGATTTTTATGAATTTTTGGCTGAATGTACAATACAGGAGTAAGGGGGCGAGTGGCCACAGAAAAATACAGTTATGTAAGAACTTACCGTAACAGATCTTCAAGAGAGGCTCTTGCAATAGGTATTTACCAATAAGACAAAGCTGTCGGGCGTCAGGACCTTATGAAAAAATCTTCTAGTTAGCAGTCTTTGGTGGGGGACTGCACCCACATCAGCTGACTGGCGTCAGTATAAAGGGGCGGTCCCCACGCCCGCCTTCTAGTTCTCTTGTTGGAGTCTGAAAGAGCATGTCAGGAAAAGAGGAAATGCCCCCTAGAAAGAAAAGAAAAACTCAGGGGGGCGGAGGGAGGTAAAGTAATACCTACTGCAAGAGCCTCTCTCGAAGATCTACTATTACGGTAAGTTCTTACATAACTGTACTATCTTACTTTGAGAGGGCTCTTGCAGTAGGTATTCACCAATAGGACTGAGTCCCAAGCAGTATGGAACAAGTCTGAAACCAGGGAGGAGGAGAAGTATCATCCACAAACGAACAGAATGGCAGAAGAGGAACTCAAGAAAGGAGCCCCTGCAAGACCGCCAAACCGAAATCTGCCCTGCGACGAAAGGCAACGTCCAAACTGTAATGCTTCATAAAAATATGTTCAGAAGTCCATGTGGTGGCTGCACAGGTTTCTGCAGCTGACACATTCCTGAAACAAGCAGCAGAGACAGACACCTCTCTGGTGGAATGACCTTATATCTGACCCGGAAGGGTTTTGTTGTACTTGTCGTAACAGAAAGTGATACAATTAGCTAACCACTTAGAGAGGCATTGCTTGGAAATAGCGGTGCCTTCCCTCTTAGGAGCACAGGAAACGAAAAGTTGATCCATTTTCCTGAGATCCTTGGATCTATTAGTATAGTATCTCAGAATTCTGTGAACATCTAGAGTATGCAAAAGATACTCTCCATAGTTAGAGTGAGCTGGGAAAAAGACCGGGAGCTCGATGGACTGGTTTAGGGTGGACTCAGCCACCACGTTAGGAAGGAACTTTGGGTTAGTACGCATGAACACTCAGTCCCTGTGAAAAATCAAATAAGGGATTTTGCACATAAGGGTCTGTATCTTGGAAATCCTTTGAGCAGAAGTGATAGCCACGAGAAAAAGCGTTTTCCAGGAAAGGAAATGCATTTCAGTATCGGCAGCTGGCTCAAAGGGGGGCAGCGTGTGCTTCTGAAGTATGAAATTAAAATCCTGGGTGGCCGGGCTATGGATAGGGGGCTTCAAGTGAAGAATCCCTCTAAGGAAGGTCTTAGAGACTTCCAATTGAGCTACAAACTTGTCCCCCACTGGGAGATGGTAGGCCGAGATGGCCGCCAGATGTACTTTCAGCAAGGAGTAGCTGAGCCCCAGGTTGTAGAGGTACCCCCAGATAATACAGGATTCTGATTGTAGGGCATGAAAAGTGTTCCAGGTCCTTGGAATCTGCTCAAATGGAAAACCGCTTCCACTTCATGGCATAAGTAGACCTGGTGGAAGGCTCTCTGGCCTCCACCAGGATGTCAGCAACCTGAGGAGAAATGCCGAAGCGAGCAGCGGCTATGTCTGCAGAAACCATGCATGCAGATGGAGGGATTTGAGACCTGGATGGACAAGGATCCCCTGATCCTGGGTCAGCATGTCCTATGACAGTGGAAGAGGAATAGGAGGCTCTTCTGAGAACTGTTGTAGAAGAAAGAACCAAACTTGCCTCAGCCAGAAAGGAGCGATGAGAATCATGCGTGCCCCTTCCACCCGGAGCTTGCTCAGAATCCCCTGGATCAAAGGTATTGGAGGGAAGGCGTAAAGAAATCTGTCCCTCCAACACAGGGACAGCGCATCCTGCCAGAAAATGCCTCGCACTGGAATGAGCGAGCAAAAGGTGGGAAGCTTGGTGTTGTCGGGGGAGGCGAACAGGTCTACCTGTGGAGTCTCCCACTGAGTGAAAACGTCATTTACCACATCCTGCTTGATTACCTGCTCATGGAATCTGGCCGATGAGCGACAGAGAGTGTCTGCCAGAGTGTTTTGTATTCCAGGCACGTGGACCATTGTCAGGTATAGGTTGTGCTGAGATGCTCAATACCACACCCTCATCGCCTCATGGCGCAGGGGATAGGAACGAGTTCCTCTTTTTGGGTTGAGGTACCAGACAATGCACGTTGTCCGACTGTACCAGAAGGTGGCCAGGAAGGATGAAGGGCTGAAGAGCCTGAAGAGCATACAGGACTGCCCTCAGCTCGAGAATGTTGATGTGCAACTGCTTCTCGATGTGGGACCAATTCTCCTAGGTCTTGTGTGATCCATGGTGGGCTCCCCAACTGGCTCCTGAGGCATCTGTTGTCAGAGTCTGGGTGGGGTGGGTGGAGCAGAATGGAACCCCTAGACTGAGGTTCTCCTGAACCAACCACCATTGCAGGTCCTTGATCATCGGGTCCGAAATGAAGACCTTGTGATCCAGATCATCCTGGGATTGATCCCATTGGGTTCTGAGGGTCCATTGTGAGACCCATATGTGAAGCCACGCCAGAGGGACAGTCAGAATGGTGGCTGCCATACGGCCTAGAAGGCGAAGGACCTTCCGGGCCTAGACTCGTTTTAGAGAGGACAGGAGCTGAGTCTGAAGTTGCAGAGTCTCTATCCTGTCTGGAGGAAGGAAAGCCCTGCCCAGTGTTGTGTCCAATACTGCCCCAATGAACTGCAGCCATTGGCAAGGAACCAAATGAGACTTGACCTGATTGACAGTAATGCCAAGACTAGAAAAAAATCTCCAGGGTAAAGGAGTGGGAACGCTGAAGATCCTCCCTGGAAGGGGCTGCTAAAAGCCAATCGTCCAGGTAGGGAAATACCTGGACCCCTTTGGTACACAGAAAAGCTGCCACTACCGCCAAGCATTTGGTAAATACTTGAGAAGCCAAGGATAGGCCAAAAGGAAGGGCCTTGAATTGGTAGTGTTCCCCTGGAAACGAAAACGGAGAAATTTGTGGTGGGAGGGGCGTATGGGAATATGCAGGTAGGCATCCTGCATGTCCAAGGCGCTTAACCAAAGGCCCGACCTGAGCAGGGGGTAGAAGGCTCTGCAGAAAGAGCATTCTGAACCTCTTCTACTCCACATACAGGTTGAGGGTGCTGAGATCCAAAATGGGTCTCAGATCACCTGTTTTCTTTGGCACTAGGAAGAAATAAGAATAGTAACCCATCCCCTGGTAAGGGGGGAAACTGGTTCTGTTGCCACCTTCCTCAGAACGGAGTTTATCTCCTCTTGCACCAGAGGAATGTGCAGTGGGGGGGTGGGATGACAGTGGAGGAGGTCTGTAGGGGGGCTGAGTGAACTCTATGGAGTGCCCCTCTGAAACTAGTTGGAGCACCCAGGAGTCAGAGGTTATCCTCTCCCATTCCGACAGGTGGAAGGGAAACCTTCCTCCCACTGGCTCCTCTGGATTATCCAGAGGAAGAGGGAGAAGCAGGGAGTCAGGAAGCCGAGGGCAGAGCAGCAGCCACAGCTCCAGAAGCCTTATGGGACTTGTTCGGAGGGGGTTTGCCCGCTGCCGCGGCTCTACGTTAGTTTGGGTGTTGAGCCTGCGTCTGTTTCTGCTGATGGTGGTTTTGGTGCCGAAAGGGACATTTCTGTCCTTGAGGAGGTTTATACACACCCTGAACCAACCTCAAGGCTTGCATTTTATCTTATAGGTCGGTGATAATATCTTTGACGTCACCACTGACTAGTACCGACCCCCGAAAGAGGGCATCCTGGATGGCAGTCTGCACCTCTGGCACCAGGCCTGAAATGCAAGGCCATGCATGGCGCCACAACCTGATGGCGAAGGCTGAACTTCTGTCAGCCATGTCCACCGCACTGTAGGTGGCACATAGCATATGTCTACAGGCTGACCTGGCCGAGCGGACAAGGTCTCCCAGTTCCTGTTTGGTCTCAGAATCAGGAAGAGAATCTAATTTAGATTCTATCTGACTAAGGATGGACTTCTGGAAATCCCCCATGTGGGCCACATAATTGAGGGTCCTAATGCCCAGGGTAGAGGAGGTGTAGACCTTTTTCCCATATTGGTCCAGAAGCTTAGATTACTTGTCAGGGGGTGAAGAGCTCAAATGTTTAGGATGAGCGATTCTGTTGTGGGCAGCACTGATGATGACCAAATCCATGTTAGGGTGAAGGCTCAGAAAATCTTTGTCTTCTGGAGATTGATAGAGCCTATCCACCTTGCAAGGAAGGTGAGCTAAGGAGGAAGGCTGCTTCCAAATAGCGGAAATGGAGATCCTCGTGAGGTTCAATCCAGGGTAGAATCAGGGTGGGTGAGGACTCCGTCACATCCAAATGTATGGCTAACCTCTGCCGTTGGGGATCTTGCTCTGCTGTCTTCCAATCGTAAGCCACCTGGATTTTGTTTAATCACTCTAGGAAGGAAGGATCCTCCAGAGGGGATTTAGGAGAATCCTTTGATTTGGGAGTCTCTGGAGTATGAGGCTTATCTCTTGGGTCAGAGGGCTCGAAATCACTATCTCATTCCAAGGACTCCTGAGAGGATGAAGTAACTACTGGAGGTAGGGGAAGTTCAACTCATCTGGACACATCCAGCGGTCAGGAGAATTCTCTAGGGTGAGCACCAGTTGAAGGTTCTGGTCTGGCGTCTGGTAATGTCAGAGGGTTCTACTCTGGCCGACGTGTGGTTGCTGGCATTGGGTCCGGTGTCACCTGATGTTTATCCAGTTCCGAGGTGAGCTGGGATTTGGCTTCAGCCCACCAGGATGGCAGCACCGACTTCAAATCCACCTGCGGCTGCTGCAGCGGCTGAAGAGGGGGACTCGGAAACGGGTAACTTGGGAACCCGTGGTATCAATACCCGAAACACGACGGTGGAACGCCTGCATTAAGGAACTCAGGCACCGGGTACTGTGGTGTAGGGTATCCTGGCATTGGAGGACCTGAAGGAGCCAACGGTCTTGATGGAGGCCCAACCAGAGACCCTGATGGGTCTGGCGTCTGCCCAGCAGGCAGAGGGGGTGGAAATGAAGGTCCTGTAGGATGATCCAGAAAAACACACCCTGCCAGCCCAGATGGCAGAGCAGAAGGTCAGTCGTCGGGCAACAGCAAGCCGGAAGGTGATGGCGGAGGAACTATCATCGGATCCGGAGTTGGAGGCTCTGGCGTGGGGGGAAGGGGCCCAATGGCGGAAGCATCCCTTGGTTCTCATCCCCAGCCAGGGAAGGAGGGGCCGACTCCCCAAGAGGAGGCGGTGAGGAAGGAGGAGCCTCCAAAGGCAGCTGGTCAGGTGTCAGCTGCGGCGACCCCCGAACATCAGGTGTGGCATCAGGACCTGGCGGGGGATCGCAGGCTGGGCATTCATTGGACTGGCCAACAGGTGACATCAGCCTTGTCTGGGTGGGAAGCAGCAGAGCCAGAGCCCGACTTATCAGACCCACTCACACTGATAGGCCATGTGGAAGAGGCAGCTGTAGTGGGAGTGGAGGCCTCCTTTGCCCTGGAGGCTCCCGTCGGGCCCGAGTGTGGGCCCAACGCATGCTTGGACATCACCAAAGTGGCCATCGGAGAACGGTCCCCCAGAGGGGAAGATACCTGTAAGGCCATGACTCCAGCCGAAGTCAACTGGGCTGTGGATGAAGATTCCCTGTCCCTATGCTTCTCCTTGTCCCATTTTTTCTTATGGTGGCCTTCGGGAGAGGTCGACGTCTGCCTGAGTTTTTTCAATTCTTTTTTCATGGAGGCCATCTTTTTCTTTATAACATGGGTTTCCAGGGACTGCTGCCACCCTTTATGGGTGACCAAATTGAATTTCTGGCAGTGGTCGCACTCCACCATGCAGTGGTCCAGGTCTAGACAGAAGAGGCACAGGGAATGGCTGTCCTTATGTGGGAGCTGGGATCTGCATGAGTCGCACTTGTTTTTATGCGAGTCAGAGGGTGTCAGGGATGACATATACAGCCGATTAAACTAGACAATCAAATAAATAAACTTCGAAGAAGTAGAAATGGGAGTAAATACTCATCCAAAATGGCAATGCTAGTAGCACTGTTCTTCTGTGAGGTACTTTTGCAAGCCGATGGCAGAAAAGAACTGGAAGGTGGGCGTGGGGACCACCCCTTTATAGTGATGCGTACTGATGCTGGTCAGCTGACATGGGGGCTATCCACCGCAAGAGACTGCTAGCTAGAAAATGTTTCTGTGGGGTCCTGATGCCTAACGGCTTAGTCTTATTGGTAAATACCTACTTCAAGAGCCCTCTCGAAGTAAGATCTGTAATTCCTTCTCATCAATAAACTGTTGTGTCTTAGCTCTTTCCAATAACTCAAATTACTCTTGTTTAAAACTAGCCAAAGGATTGCAAGGCAAAGGTATATAGTTAGCACTGTCCGACAGCAATTCCAACACCTTTTCTTTATAAAATTCACGTCAGCAGTACAATATTTCCACCCTTATCGAATGGTTTAATGACAATGTTGTCATTTTGTTGTAACTCAGAAACTGCAAACTGTTAGAGGTTATGAATTATGTAATAAAATGGATTGATTTAATTACCCTATTGCCATGCTTGAATGTGAATTACTAGCTTATATACTGTATATATATATGTTTTGGTCTCTGTACTATTGATTTTCACACAAGTTCACAATGTTAAATGTGAGAATGATGATCTGGATATTGTAATGTTCTATGGAGTGTATACCACACATTGGTTGGTACAATGTAACTTTAAGGTTTAATTTGATTATTTTAGGGGAAGGGGAAATTGTTTCACCAGGAGAGGCACATCCTTTATCTTTTAAACTGTCTCATGATCCTCCAGAGCCCGCCCCAGAGGAAGACTTAATGGTTGAAGTGCAGGGGCAACTGGTAGAGATTTACCTGTGGTCGTATTTGTGATTCATCACAACAAATCACTTATTTTTGCAACATCCTTGTGCCGAGTCCCTGTTTATGGAGTGCTGACTTTGGCAACTTTACGTTGTTGGATTCTGGCTTGCTGCCTAGCCTGCACCCCACCTAGCTGCTGTGGAGTGTGAGTGTTTTTTGGCCCTGTGTCTGGCTGATAGCCTGTCCATCCAAAAAGGTTGTGGGGATATCCAGGGATCTGGCCCTCCAGATCTGTCAGGACTTGGGCATTCTGGTCAGCCCGGCCAAGTCAGAGCTGTTCCCCTCACAGATAATTAAGTTCACCAGAGCATAACTATACTCTCTGCGGGCCAAGACCCGCCTCGCAACAGACTGGGAATCTGATCTTACCTTCTTTGCCCAATCATTTCAGGTTGGCTGCTTGCACCCTACCCAGGACTTCCTGCAGCTACCAGAGTACACAGCATCCTCCACCTGCATAATCTGTTGGACTTGCTGGCAGATGCACCACCTGCAATGGGAGTTGTGCCAAGAGTGGTTCCAGTGCCCTAGTCTCTTGGACCAGCCAAATGTAGTTACCCAGATAATATGGGATGCCATCCAGTGGTGGCTTGACCCACAACACCTGGAGGAGGGAATTCCATTTGTCCTAGAACCGTCCATCATGCTTAACAATGAATGCATCTCTGGTAGGGTGCAGAGCACAACTGGGAGCCCACATGTTCTGGTCACCCTGGATTCCCAGCACCACATTAACCTGCTGGAGCTCTGGCTCTGACAGAATTCTCCCTATTGATACTGGGTCGGGCCATTCAGGTCCAAACAGACAACATGACCACCATTTTCGACCTGAACAGGCAGGCTGAGACACACTCCCTTTTGCTGTGTAAGGAAGCTCTCTGCACCTGGACACACATACACAGCCTGGGTACAGATATCTTGGCAATCCCTGTCGCAGGAGAAAACAATCAGCTGGAAGACACTCTCAGCTAGCTCGAAGAGTCATTAGATAAATGTTCCCTTACATCAGGAGGTGGTAGACAAACTGCTATGCCAGTGTAGCACCCCTCTGGTAGATCTGTTTGCCTTTTGGGAGAGCAGAAAATGCAAGCTATTCTGCGCCCACCCCCTGCAGTCCGGGACACTCCTGGGGGATGCCTTTGCAGGGCCCTGAACCTCAGGCCTTCAGTACGCCTTTCCTCTCTTCCCCTTAGTCCATGCAGTCATGGTCATGACCTGGAAGGACAAGATGCCGATGATCTTTTTAGCTCCAGACTGGCCAAGACAGTTCTGGTACCTGCATCTCTTCAGCCTCAGCAGCAGACCTTTGTGAATTTTGCCTCTCCACCCAGATCTGCTGACCAGACAACAGGGGAAGGTCCCTGCACCTGGACCTTCAATCCCTGCTCCTCTCACCTGGCTTCTGAGCGGCTAGATTTCCAGGCACTGGGCCTTTTGGAAGATGTCCTCCATGTTGTGGAGGTGTCCCGTAAAGAGCCAACTCGTAAATGCTATGCATTTAGGTAGGAGAGGTTTTCAATCTGGTGCCAGGATAAGGTGCTTGATCCCCTTACGTGCCCCATGGCAAGCATTCATCTACCTGTGGTTCATCTCTGTCAGAACAGCAAGCAACGACCCTTAAGGTGCACCTGGCAGCCATATCTGCATAAAAAGCATGGGCTGGTATGGTGATGGTGGCCCAGGAGATGGTCAGGTGCTTTTTCAAAGGTCTGGATTACTTGACCCTCTGGTGCCTGAATTTCCGCCTCCATGGGATATACTGCTGGTGTTGGCAATGGTCATGGGCAAGCTGTTTAAGCCAATGTACAGGTGTGAGGTGTGACATCTATCATGGAAGTCTGCCTCGTTGGTGGCTACCATGTCAGCCAGAAGGATAAGTGACATCCAGGTGCTCTCAGTGGAGTTTCCTTTCCTGGTCAACAAGGACAGGGTTATCCTTCGGCCCCACCCGAAGTTCCTTCCAAACATCATACTGAAGTTTCACCTTAACCACGTGATTGACTTACCCATATACTTCACCAACCTGACCTCAGAGGCTGATCGCATGCTCCATACTCAGGACCTCCAGAGGGCACTCCCTTACTATAAGGAGCACATGGCTAGAGTTCGGGTGAGGCTCATAAGCTGTTTTTAACATACGCTGAAACCGTGCCTGGCAGACTGGCAACAAAGTGGACAGCTGCCTGGTGGATTACATCTTACATCAACTTTTACTTTAAGTTGACTTGTAAGGAATCACCCAAGAGGCTTAGGGATCATTCTACCACACATACCGCTGCCTCAGTGGCTGCTTCTAGGGAAATCCGCATTGCGTAGAAATGCAGGGCTGCAACCTGGAGTTAAGCGCACACCTTTGTCTCCCATTACAGCAAATCCATGAGTAGTTGGGATGTTACTTTTGGGTCTTTAGTTCTCCAGTCTCTGTTCAACATATAAGAGTGTGCATATTGCCCCCTCCTCCTGGAGGACTGCTAGAAGTCTACCAGAGTGTATATAACGAACTGCAAACACCCTGTTAGAAATACAGGTTACTGACCTATAACTGTAGATCTTCCAAGAATCAGTCTTCATCACTGATTCCAACTAGTGGGTCTTAGCCATTTGCACTAAGACCCAGCAGGTGCCAGAACTTTTACCACCATCAAGTGCACATCAGTGACAAGATTGCCCACCCACTGGGAGTCAGAACGTCACCATCTATATGATGACAACATTCAGTTCTTCAGTTTTAGTGTTAAGTGTTTCTGTATCACTTTATTTGCACAAAGATTACTAGTTTCTCTCTTAGCCCTACTGAGTATGAATGGTCGACCATGGAAGATGGTAGGGAGCCTGAAGAGGCAGGCCATTCCAGCAGTGGGGCTGTGTCTGATCCATCCTCTCCTCCGGAGAGGGGTTCAGACGACCTGCAGTTCAGTACTAGGGATGGAAGACAGTCTGCTCTTAAGTACAAAAAGAGACGGTACTGATCCAGGCACAGTTCAACCCTGGCATCTTCCTTTTCTCGTAAAAAGGGAAGAAACAGCATCAAAGTCATCCTCTGTAAGGTCTGCTGTGAGACATTCGACTTCTGCAGGTCAGAGGTCTCTACTGTCATCACCGATGACACTGGGAACTTCCAGGCCTACAAGGTCGCAGTCTCAGGCCTGGAGCACCCCCTCTGTCATTTAGTGAGGGCTATGTTGGGCAGTTCCACCACTGGGCAGCTTTTATGGAGTACTGAGTATAGTGTCTGGCCCATGCAGCACCACTGGTAGTGCAGGCCCAACCCCTCTGAGTTGGCTGGGCTGGCACCAATGGTGATGCCACTTGGCCAGGTAGTGTGTTCGCCTATGGCAACAGCCTTCTGGTCCTTGCCAGAAGCGGCACCTGTCCTGCTTATGATGTGTTACCTCTGTCCTCTCAGGGGACATGGACAGCCATAATGCCACTGCTAATCACGCCAGTGCCAGTTGGGCCAACACCGGATCCAGTGTTGCATCTGGTACCAGGTTTAGGCCCCTCAGGGCATGACCCGGTGTCGCACACGGTGTTGGGTCTGACATCGCATGGACTTGCAGTGTTGGGAACCCTCCTGGTGTTGCACACAGTGTCAGTTCCAGTGCCACCCCTGACACGGTGTCACCGCAGCTGCGCACTGTGCTTTTAGCTTTGCAACCTCACTCTCTCTTCTATTCTCTTCTCCTTGTGAGGAGGGTTTACAGGGGGATGAGTCAGACATACTGCTGGTGTTGGCAATGGTCATGGGCAAGCAGTTTAAGCAAATGCACAGGTGAGCGATGTCCTGTCGTGGAAGTCTGCCTTCCTCACTCATTTTTATTTATTTTGGGGGGAAGGTCATCTTTATTTATATTCTTGCTTCAGGAGGGACTTACCCCTTTATCAACCCCTCACAGTCCCCCCACCACTAGGTATCCTTCCCCAGCTGCTCAGGATGGAGGACATGTAGCTTGCCCCCTATGGTGGAGCTCCCGAAAGAGTGATAGAGATCCACCTTGCTTCTGCCTGAGGCTTATGTTGGCAGCATCACTTGGATGAAGAGCAAGAGCTTCATGGTGCAGCTGAGGCAAGGGTTTTTTCCACCTTTTACTTCCCCCTGGAGACTCAGAGATGCAATGTCTGCGCACGTACTCCGGCACGCATCCTACTGATGTCTGCCATCATCTCTGCCCCATCAACATGGTCTTGAGCTGGAGCTGTACTCTCAGCATGCACTAGGAGTCGCAGTTAAGCCAGTCTCCACCACCACCACCCACCCCTCCAAGGAGGACAGCAGTCCTGACAGATGCTCATCCTGACCCCCCTCTCCCCAATAACGCTCCACGCTTGTTCCAAACCTGGGTCGTCAGCGTCACAAGCAGTACAGCTACTGCTGCGCCAGTAGGCTCACCGATCCTGACCTTATAATTTCTGAGGGTGGGGATGATGACTCTTAGCATAGTGGTTAAGGGCACTAAGCTGCAAACTGGGAGACATGGATTTGAATCCCATAAGCCTCCACTTTTATTTATTTATTGTATCAGAATTGCATACCTTTGAGTCAGAGACTCATTTACAAAGGCTCTATATCAGCAAACATACAAAGATTTGACATTAACATCACATACTACATTTAGTTACTAACAGTAAAGTGCAGCTGCTCACAGGTAGCATTGTCATGAGAGCATCCAGGTTGAACACTGAGGACAATTATCTGTATTTACATTACATTCAGAATACACGGTCTTATATACCCTAAAATTACAGCTGCCAGCAGGAGGCATGGCCATAGGGAACTGCATACTGTGTGAAACTGAGCAAGTCACTTAACTTTCTTGTGCTCCCAGGTTGCACTTGGAAAGAAGCTCCGGCAAGTATGCCTTTCCTGATTTAACAATTCCCCCTTTCCCTATTATGGTCAGGAGGTCTCAAACCCAGTTCCTATGTCTGTTCCTCAAGAAACATGTATTCAGCATTGGATTTCAAGTCTGCAGCCATTAACCAGGCTAGGCACCTCCAGATTGAGTTCCTAAACTTGCCTAATAACCTGGTCAGTTTAATTCCTCCTATCTAACCCACCCCAGGGGCCTTGTCTGAGGCGATTTGCCATAGGCTTTCTGCTGTGGCAGCTGTCCCTAAGCAGGTGGATGAGAGATACACTGCTCCTAAATATAAGCCCATACCTCTCAACTGCTATGAATTTCGCATAGCGCTATGATTTTCACACTCAGATTTACCCTTGCTTTGCATAGGGTTACTGATGTTCTTAACAATGTTAGAGCTATTTCTGGACACACAAACTATTAAATCATTGAACTAAGTTGATAGAAACATTTCTTATCACTAACTATATGCGGCTCACTATTTGTAAACATGTTATTGTTTAAAATAAGAAAGTGCTACACATTCTGACCATTTGCTATGATTTTTGAAGGCCAGTGCTATGATTTTTATTGCTGAGAGGTTGAGAGGTATGTATAAGCCTGTGTATTTCACTTAGCCCATAGCTGACGCTATTGTTATTCTTGCTGAGAATGACAAAGTCCTTGTGCCCAGGCAAGTCACTGCACACCCTACTAATGAATCATGCAAGCGTGACACCATGGATAAACAAGCTAATGTTTCAGCTACACTGGGCATGAGAATAGCTAGCTCCCAGGGGCATTTTTCCAAGTATGAGTATATCCTCTGGAGCAAGTTGAAGTGTCTGGCAGAGACTCAGTCAGATTCAGAGGCTAAACAAGGTACTGAATCCTAACAGTCACTAGCTCAAAGCCTCTATGGACGCCTTTGATGCAACATCTCGTTCTGCAGCTGCAGGCATCTGCATCAGGCAGGATTCCTGGCTGCGTACTGCTGACTTCACCCAGAATGTCCAGCAGCCTTCGACGGCACTTAGCTATTTGGACAGCAGGTGGAGCAGTCTCTTAAGGCATATAACGAAACTAGAATGAGTCTTAAAGGGAAAGTCCCCTCAACCTTTTTTCTGTATACCTGTGTACTCTGTAGGCGTGAACAATGATTCCCTCTCTTGCATTCCCCTAATTTCATCCTAATTTAAATATAAATGAGGTTGCATTTCTCTGTTCTGTCCTGGTGTAAAGATCTGTTTGACTCCATTGCAAAGGTCATGACCACACTAATGCAAGGCATCATGGGAGTTGATGTATACCAGCATAAGCCAGCAAAAGTTACTCTCAGTCACTTCTGTTATTTATCTTGTGAAGATCCTGTATTCTCTAAAACATTTTTTTTCTAACTCAGATACACTTTAAATTACAGAAAACAGAGGGGCACTTACTATACCTTGAAAAGTTTCATGGCCAGCATAAGACAAGATCACAGGGACTGCACAGGACAGTAACACCACTGTCTGATACAGTAGAGCTACTGCAGGCTTTAGCTCTAAAACATCATACAATTTCAGGATGTCTTATATGAGTTGGGTCATGACTTTGCAATGAAGCCAAACAGATTTTCAAGGGCCAGCCCATCAGCGCAGCAGTTGGATTTCCATCAGCGACGCCAGCGACCCAGGTTCGGGAACGGACCCGGGTTGCTGGAGGGATGGCTGGGGAAGAAGGATGGAGCTTCCAGCGACAGCTCACCTTCTTCGGGGGAGGGTGGGGATGCAGCTTGGCACCTGCTGGCCCCTGGCAGAGGCCGGGGACACAACAGAACATAAGACCCTAGATGACTGGGGAGTGGCAGACATCGACACATACCTTGACGTTAGTGGCATGCCACTCCCTCAGGGAGAAAATGGAAAAATGGTGCCCTGGCCGATCGGGTGATGGCCTCCCCTGATCCTCATCACTGAGCTCTTGGATCTCCATCTGCCGCCTCAGCAGCACCCAGGGTCATGAAGGTATGGCGGAAAGGTTCATTAATTACGAAGGTAAGGGACCCACCCGATGAAGGGATACATCAGGGATACCTGGGTTGGCTGCGATGTGGGATGGTGGTGTCGGGAGCTGCCAAGATGAGAAGGTCCTTGTGGGGGCCTGAAGGAGAGATCAGTCAGGGTGCAGGATGGGAGCAGCCAAAAAAAAAGGTTTTCACACCAGACTTAAGTACCTTCAGTTACATTTAAATCCTGATGAAATTAGGAGCGTGTGATAGAGGCAATTGCTGTTCATGCCTACAAACTACACAGGTAAACAGAATAAAAGGCTGAGGGAACTTTCCCTTTAAGACTTCAAGACCAGTTCCCTTCACCTCCTAGAGAGGCAAAGGGGCATGGATCTTTTCACAACAAGCAGTCCTTTCATGGCTGAGGCAGCAGAGCCCAAAACAATAAAAACCAGCCTCCTCCACCTCAAAAGAAAGTGCAGTGAAGGCATAGGTGCCAAAAGCACTTAGTGCCACGATACGAAGCTCTGGCTCTGGCCCTGGTCCTGCCTCAGCTGCCCGAGGCAGACTTCTTCTCCCCAGTAGGGGGAGGGGGCACCTAACCCAGTTGTATTGTCAATGGGAATCCATCACGATGGACAAGTAGATCCTCAGGATTATCTGAGAGGGGTACTCCCTGGATTATCCACCCAGAAGGCAACCTCCTTTGTCAGTTGACATCAGAGCTTCTGGCGATGGAGATTGCAGGCCTTCTGAGCAATAGGGCAGTGGACATAGTGCCAGAGTCCGAACATAACACGGGTTCTACTCCCACTATTTCCTAGTTCTAAAGAAATTGGTGGGGAAGGGTAACACCCCATTCTCAACCTCTAGAATCTGAACAAATTCATGGATCAAGAAAACTTCAAAATTATTTCTCTGGGCCCTCTGCTACCCTACCTGAAACCTCAGGACTGACTAGCATCCCTGGATATGCAAGATTAATACCACCACATACTGGTGCACTCCAATCACCAAAGATACCTTCATTTTGTTGTGCTAGGACACCATTACCAGTTCTGGGTCCTGCCCTTTGGGCTTTATGTGATGCCACATCTTTACAAAGTGCTTTACAGTACTCACAGTGCACCTGAGGAAATTGGGACTCCCAAGTTTTTCTGTATTTGGATAACTAATATCAAGCCCATCCAAACAGGAGACGGAAAAGGCAGTAGCTACTGCCTCTCACTTCCTAATTTCCATGGGAGTCTTGCTCAGACTTGACAAGTCAGCTCGAACACTCCCAGCAACTTTGTTCACAGGAGCTGTTCTGAATACAACCCAGGCTTTTCTTCCAGAAAGCAGACTACGAGGAATTCTGCAGATGGCATGCTACATCACAGAATGCAAGCCCACTCCATGCAGCACATGGTAGATCTGATAGCTTCCTCAGTGTTCACAGTGCCCCTTGCACATCTACGTAGAAACACAGAAGTTGACATCAGATAAGGACCGCAAGGCTCATCCAGTCTGCCCATTTTTTCTGCCTGATGAATAGACCTTTACTCTGTCAGTGGCCTGTTTATTCATACTCATCTGTACGCTCCCTTATGCCTATCCCATGCCTGTTTGAAGCCCTGCACTTTCATATCCACCACTTCCTGAGGTAGGCCGTTCCATGCATCCATCACCCTTTCTGTGAAAAAGAACTTCCTCACATTACTCCTTAATCAGCCTCCCTCTAATCTCATGCTGTGTCCTCTTGTCCTGCTATTTTTCTTATATTGAAATATTGTTACTCTTTCACCTTGTTAATGCCCTTAAGATGTCTGAATGTTTCGATCATATCACCTCTCCCCCTCCTTTGCTCAAGGGTATACATATTGAGCACCGTTAATCTGTCCTCATATGTTTTCTGATGCAGTCCTTGCACCATTTTGGTTGCCCTTCTCTGGACTGCCTCCATTTTGTTAGTGTCCTTGTGCAGGTACAGCTTCCAGTACTGCACGCAGTATTCCAGATGGGACATAACCAGTGTCTTGTAAAGTGGGATCATTACCGCCCTCTTACGACTTGCGATGCCCCTACTAATACACCCCAACATCCCTCTAGCCTTACCTACTGCTTTAGTGGTCTGCTTGGATGATTTCAGGTCATCTATGATGATGATGCCCAAGTCTCTTTCTTCCCTTGTCATTGCCAGCAACTCCCTACCAACCTATAGGTAGCTTCAGGGTTTCTCTTCCCTATGTGCATGATCTTGCACTTCTTTGCGTTAAACCCCAGTTGCCACTCTTCAGATGATTTTGCCAGTTTTTCCAGATCTCTTCTTATTCTGCCCACCCCATCTGGATCATCTACTCTGTTGCAGATCTTGGTATCATCTGCAAACAGACAAACGTACCCTCCAGTCCATCTGCAATGTCACTGATGAAGATATTGAAGAGGACTGGCCCCAGGACTGATCCCTGAGGTACCCCACTTGGCACTTGTGACTTGCATCTCTTATGACTGTATACCGTTTACCACCACTCTCTGTTTTCTGCCCGGCAACCTGTTTGCCACCTAGTTGACCAACTTCTGACCCCCCTTCCCTGAGCCTACCCAGCTTATTAATCAATCTTCTATGTGGGACTGTATCAAAAGCTTTGCTTGAAGTCAAGACAGGCGACATCAACTGCACCCCCTTGGTCCACCACTCTGGTTACCCATTCAAAGAAATCTATGAGATTAGTTCAACAGGACCTTCCTATTGTAAACCCATGCTGCCTTGGATCCTGTGCTCCTATGGATTCCAGGTGTTGCACTATCCTTTCCTCAAGGAGTGCCTCCATAATCTTGCTCACTACTGAGGTAAGACTCACTGGTCTGTAGTTCCCTGCCTCCTCCCTGCTGCCACTCTTGTGGAGAGGGATCACACGAGCCCTTCTCCAGTCTTCTGGGACCTCTCCTGTGCTGAGAGACTCACTTAACAGTTCTGCTAATGGCTCTGCTAGTTCCACCCTTAGCTCCTTTAGTACCCTGGGATGTATGCCATCAGGTCCTATTGCCTTGTCCACCCTGAGCTTAACAAGCTCTAGTAGGACCCTTTCTTTTGTGAAGGGACTAGTGCACACTTCCCTAACCACTGTGTTCATGGTGCTAAGCTGTGGGCCCTACCCTACCTTCTCCTCAGTAAATACTGAGCAGAAGTATCTATTTAGGATAGATGCTTTTCCTTGGTTCTCCTCCACACACTCCCCCTTATATCCTTTGATCTTAGCAATACCCCCTCTGGACTTTCTATTTTCACTAATGTATCTATAGCAAGTCTGGTCCCCTTATTTTACTGTTCATGCTAGTGTTTCCTTGGGTTGGGCTTTTGCCTGCCTTACTGCCTTCCCTGCTTCCCTTAGGGAAGTTTGGTGTGCCTTCCTATCTTCGTCCCACTGCATTCCCTTATATTTCCTGAAGGACAATCTTTTGGCTCTGATCTTTTCTGCTACTGTTTTTGAGAACCAAAGTGGTTTGCTCCTTCTTTTGCTCTTGCTTTTCTCCCTAGCACAATGGGATGTTGCTTCAAGAATTGCATCCTCTATGCCTGCCCACTTTGCCTGTAGCCCCTCACTTGTATTTCTCCTTGCCAGGACTAGCTTAACTCAGTTGGCCATTTTATCAAAGTCAGCTTCTCTGAAGGCCCATATTTTTGCCTTGGAATGGGATGATTTAGTTCTAGTGGCCAAATTGAACCATACCATGTGATGGTCACTGGGGATCCTGACTACAGATGAGGACACCTCAGTGGATGCATAGTGCTCAATGGTCACAAGCATCTCACCCTCAGAATTACCCTATTCAGGTGACCAAACCCCTGATAAGATTCCTGCTGTGGTGGTCAGTGGAGGAACATTTCCTCCAGGGCTTCCCTTATCCCTACTGGAGTAGGAAGTGATTCTTGCTACAGATGCCTCCCTTTTGGGGTGGAAAGCCCACTGCCAGGGCCTTTGAAAACTTGGTGTCTGGGACTCAACAGAGACTCATCGCCACATCAGTTTGTTGGAGATGCAAGCAGTAGTGTAGGGTCTGAAAGCCTTAGTGAACTTAGTCACAAAACAATCCTCTTCCAGACAGGCAAGTCTCTCATGTATTATGTCAACAAATAGGGAGGAGCACACTCTTACCCTCTATGCAGAGAGGCAATGAGAGTGTGGGAGTGGTGCCTGAAACTCCAAGCAATCTATCTGCCAGGAATCTGGAACACTCTGGCAGATGAGCTCAGTCAAACAGAAGCCAATCCTCATGAGTGGTGACTAGCTCCAGACATAGTGATATTGCTATTCGAGAAGTGGGGCACTCCAGATGTGGACCTGTTTGTGTCCCTACTCAATGTCAAACTGTCTTGATCCTGCTCCAGAAGTCCGGGACATGGAGTTTTTTTTGTCAGGATGCATTCAGGCTGCTATGGAAAAATCTGTTTCTGTATGCATTTCCTCCAGTCTTTCTCATTCAGAAAGTGTTGCTCAAGTTGGATGTGCAAGGGGGCAAGATGATTCTTGTGGCCCCCCGGCTGGCCTTGACAGATATGGTTTCATCTGTTGAACAGACTTTAAGTCAGCAAATTGAGGACTCTGCTACTCAGGATGGACTTGTTGACACGGGGTCCGCTAGTCCATTATAACCTGCATTCCTTTCAACTTCCGGCCTGGGTCCTGAAGAGGTAGAAGTGAACAGGTATAAGGTATCTCACAGGATCTCTAAAATACTTTTGGCTGCTTGTAAGCCTTCCACTAGGAAGACACACAGCCAAATGGAAATGATTTTCCATCTGGTGCTCCAAAACCCACATGGACCCTGTTCGGTGTCTGCCCAACAAGCTTCTGGAATACTTAATGGACCTTTCTGGTGCTGGCCTGCAGTACTCCACACTCAAGGCCCACTTGTGTGCTCTTTCAGCATACCATGAGTCCACTGGCACCCTGTACCTGGCACAGCTGCCACTGTTCAAGAGGTCCAAGGGTTTTTACACAGAAGGCCTCTCATCTGGAAGCCAGTAGCTCCCTTGGGACATCAACCTTGCATTGGATATGCTCGCACACAAGCTCTTTGAGCCTGCTGCAACATGTGACTTCATAACTTGGAAAGCAGCATTTTAGGTGGCTATCACCTCTGCATACAGAGTATCTAAAATCCATGCTTTGGTCACAGATCCTGCTTATACAATTTTCCATAAAGACAAGGTGCTGTAGATCTCTGTACACACACAAAGTTTATACTGAAAGTGGTGTCAGAGTTCCATTTTAGCTTGGTCTTAGTTCTGCCTACCTGCTTTATCAACTTCCAGTATGAGGGAGAAAGGACTCTCCACTCACTGGATGTTAAGAGGGTCCACAGGTTTTATCTGGACAGGACCCAGGATTTCAGGCAGCCCAAACTGCTCTTTGTCTCCGATTCTAATTGGAAGTGACAGCCTGTTACAATCAAGTGCATTTCTGCCTGGATTGTGTATTGCTTTCACCTCTGCTATGCCATGGCTCAGGTTACATTGGAGGGCAGTGTACATGCCCACTTCACTACAGTGGTTGCCCAGTCCCTGGCAGAAATACACTCTGTGCCTACTGGGGAAATTTGCAGAGCTGCAACCTGGAGTGCAGGCACACTTTTACTAAGCACTATGCCCAAGCCAGGCAACATGCTACCTTTCGGAGGACAATCCTGAATGGATTACTATCTATCTGAGTGAGCCCTCAGCTCCAGTCACCCTAGTTTTTCTGAACTTGGTACTCTGTACCACTAGTGGGAATCAATGGTGAAGACTGATTCTTGGAAGATATTGAAATTACTTTCTTACTGTAACTCTTCATCTTCCAGAATATCTTCACCAATGATTCACATGCCTGCCCACCATCCCCAGACTCACTCCAGCATGACTGTGTTAGTCTTCAACCCTTTATACTTGGCTTGGGTTATGAATACACTGTGTTACTGGATTTGGTGGCCCTTCTTACAGGGGCCACCAGGGCTATCTTATGCCCTCAGATTAAGGGCATAGGTGCTTGTTAGGTTATGCTGCTCATTTCCTCAGTAAACAAGGTACTGAGGTGGTTGGGGGCCGTTGAAGCTGTATAACAGCTGGTGTGTGCGACCTTGAGTGATGGTGCACAGCCACTGGCTACCATATCACCAGCCTTCTGAAATGTTCTGGCTCCTGCAGGGGTCCTAGTGCCTCTGGCCAACACCTGTCAATGACGAAGATATTCTAGAAGATTAAGAATTACAGTAAGAACGTAATGTTAATTTCTACTAATGGTATACAGTTCACATCCACATCCAACCTCCCCTGGCAAGTGGAGCCTGTATCACTTCCAGCATACATAACATCAGACATCAGGGGGCACAGCCTGACGATATTTATTTATTTATCAGACATTACCTTTGAGTCAAGGACTCATTTACAAAGATTCCATGTCAGAGACAGTGTCAGAGACAGTCATTACAATAAAACAGAATAGTTTACAGAATACAACAGTCTACTGTATATAGCAGCACACAACAGTAGACAAGCAACAGTGATTATAGACAGCTGAATGCAAAAGCAAAGAATGTTTCATTGAGGTATAGAGATATCTTAACATAAGACTATGTAGGCATGCACCACCAAGGTCGTGGAAGGAGCTTAAGCTTAGCTTGAAGTCTTCCGATGACTCAACTGTCTCTAGCAGAACTACCAGACAGTGGATGTGTAGTGTATACTACTAGAAGAACTACGGTTACAGGTCAGTAGCCAGCAGTTGGTGCGGTCATGAGGGCCCCAACATTTAAGTCTGCCTGCCCTCCCCTGAGCTGCTGTTTGGTCAGGACTTCCTCCAGCTAATGATTATGATGGGCTTCACATAGGTTATTTCCTCCCCGACCCATATTGGTGGTCATTCATTAGACTTGGTGTTTCTCCTGGGGATGGAGATATCCGATTTGGTGGTGGAAACAGTTAGATGGTCTGACCATCACACCACTGGGTTCAGTTTTGAGGCCACCCCCAGTAGGCTAGCCCCTAAGGAGATGGTCCGGTACCGCCTTTTGAGGGGTGTTTCACCAGAGAGCCTGATGGTGGTACTGGACCTATCAGGTTTACCGAGTGAATGCATGGATCCAGGGGACCTGGTACTTGCCTATAATAAAGCGGTGGTAGGGGCCCTGGATTCCATTACTCCTGTTTGTGTTCGTCCCCTCCTTCTTCACCCCAAGTCTCCTTGGTTTGATGAGACTTTGAGGGAGTTGAGGAGAGTGGGACAAAGGCTAGAGAGGCGTTGGCAGAAATCTGGCCTGGAGGGCGACAGACTTAGTTTGATGGACCATTACGTGGTCTATCAATCAGTAGTTACTCATAAGAAGGCAGTATTCCTGTCCAAGGAGAATGCTGCTGCACAGAATCAACCAGCTCAGCTCTTCCGGACCATGGACAGATTGTGCAATCCAACCTGTCTCCAGTCTGGAAGTGCCTTTTCTCAAGAACGGTGTGAGGAGTTTGCTTGATTCTTTTCAGATAAGGTTGCCGCAATCAGGTTGAGCATCCACTTGACCCTCTCTAATGGGGTGTGCAATGGTCGGCAGATGTCGGATGCCCAGTTTTTATGGTGTGACTTCAGCCTCCCCATATATCAGTGACATTGTGATGATCATTCAGTCATTGCGTCCGACCAACTGTAGTTTGAACCTGTGCCCAACACGTCTCCTAGTGGGATGTGTGGATAAAATCGGTCCGGTCCTTGCTGAGATAGTCTGGATGTCCTTGGAGAAGAGGATCTTTCCTGATCCTCTAAAGGAGGCCATGGTTGGCCCCTTCTTAAAAAATCCTCCTTGGACCCAGACTGTCTGGCTAACTACAGGCCTGTCTCTAATCTGCCCTTTGTGGGTAAGGTTATTGAGAAGGTGGTTGCATCGCAGCTGGATGGTCATTTGACCAGCCACAATGTCTATGATTCTCTCCAGTCCGGATTTAGGAAGAGACATAGTACCGAGACAGCTCTTGTTCGGGTGCTTAATGACCTCCTAATAATGAGAGATCAAAGGACCTGTTCTATGTTGGTCCTTCTTGATCTCTCTGCGGCATTTGACACCATAGACCATGATGTGCCTTTGGGGTGCCTGCGGTTCATCTGTGGACTGTCTGGTATTTTTTCCTCTGCATCACTCCCCCATCTTGTGGGGTGCCACAGGGTTCCATTTTGGCACCCATGTTGTTTGAGGTGTATATGCTGATGTTGGGAGTGATTATTAGGCAGTATGGCTTGAGTTTTCACTGCTATGCAGATGACACTCAGCTATACATGTCCTTTGTGCCGGCCAGGATGCTGCCGTTTTGGTCTTTAACAGCTGTCTCACCGAAATCCAGGATTGGATGAATGGAAGTTGGCTGCAGTTAAACCCAGAAAAAACGGAGGTGTTGGTTGTGGACCCAGGTGGTTGAGAGGTGGGTTAGTTGGCTGGATCACCCTCAGGTTTATGGCTTGGGGGTGTACAGCTAACTATCTTAGACCAGGTGCGGAACCTGGGCGTTATATTTGATGATCGTCTGACACTTAAATCACAGATGTCAGCAGTTATCAAAACCTCTTTTTACCATCTGAGGAATATCACCCAGATAAAACACCTGGTTTCTTCCGATGATCTTCCAACGTTGGTCCATGCCTTCGATACCTCCCACCTTGACTATTGCAACTCCCTTTACCTTGAGTTATGGGGGGTTGATATCCGCTGCCTGCAGCTCATGCAGAATGCGGCAGCCAGGCTATTGACTGGTTCATGTAGGACCAATCATATAATGCCTGTGCTTCGTGGACTGCACTGGCTGCCAGTATGGTGGCAGATCACCTTCAAGGTCAGTTTGCTGACCTATAAGGCCCTACACGATCAGGGACCTGGTTACCTGCAAGATCTCCTTCATCCCTACTGTCCCTCCCGCTCTCTCCGATCCACTGATGAGGGCTTGCCAGAGATTCCCAGGGTTCGTTTGAAAACATCTGGGGCCAGGTCTTTTAGTTTTGTGGCCCCGACCCTGTGGAATTCTCTACCTCGTCAGGTTTGAGATTGCCCGACTGTCCAAAGTTTTAAAACAGCATTAAAGACCTTTCTTTTTAGTATGGCATATGCTGATTTTTAGTGCTGCAGCCATGGGGTTTAATATGTTTATTATGGTTTTACTAATTGATTGATTTTGAATTAACTTTGTACAAGCACCTTGGTTTTTGAAAGGCGCTTTTTTTATAAATAAAGTTTATTTGATCCCTGCCAGCAGTTGGTGTGGTTGTGAGGGCCCCAAAATTCAAGTCTGCCTCCACTCCCAAGCTCTTGGATCCCTGCTAGCAGTCGGTGCAGTCGTGAGGGCCCCGAAATTCAAGTCTGCCTGCCCTCCCCTGAGCTGCTAGATATCTGTCAGGTACGGACCTCGGACCCTGCTTCTCGGCAGTCCCAGCATCCGCCCCAACTGCTACTGCTGCTTGCATTTTGAATTTTGGTGCTAAGAAGCTAATCTGGGACTTTAAACACTCTATCTACCACCGCTGCAGTCGGCAGAATAACTTAGTATTTTTATTTGCCTGGCTGCTCTGATTTAAATGATTTTTGTGCCACTTTGTGTTAGTTACTTTAATTTAATTAACCAGAAAAACAGCTTGGCTAGTGTGCTAAAGGGCAGCCATGCCTGTGATTGCTTGTTGAGCTGCTACACTAGCCCTTCCTTCCTTGCATAAAGAAAAAAAAGGAAAAGATTGAGGAATTCACTCCGTTACTTTAAATTTAAAATCCTAGTCGGAACAGCATAGCTAGTATGTAAACAATTTACTAATTATATCACAAAATTAGCCCCTGCTTGTGTAAAATCCACTGTGTCCTTTCAATTTTGTTAATCCGATTTTAAGAACTTAAGAAACTCCCCCTCCCACTGCCAGTACCTCCCCCAGTCATACCTGTCAGTTACCTGAATTTCTCCCCTTCTCTCCATAGCGGTTGGTGCAGTCGCGAGGGCCCCGAAATTCAAGTCAGCCTGCCCTGCCTCGAGCTGTTGGATCCCTGCCAGGTACGAATCTCGGACCGTGCTTCTCAGCAGTCCCAGCATCTGCCCCAACTGCTACTGCTGCTTGCGACTTGCACTTTGGTGCCCCGCCGCTCGCAATATAGTGTGGCTCATATGACTGATTAAAACCAATCCGCCTAAACTCCCATTTGCAGATGATAGTATCTCTCCACTAGATGTCACACACACATATCCTCCCCTAACTTGCAGCACCAATTCCTGGGCAGTGCAAAATAGAGCTCACTCTCTCACTACAAGCTTGCACGCTTCCCACAGCAGCCTATCGCATCATGGCACTCATCCCCATTGCCATCCTTGTCCTCTTTCTACCCTCGGTGGCCATACCACCCTCCATCTACCCAACGGCTGTGGACTGTCAACAAATAGTCCACCCCATGCCTCCCACCACACAGAACTCTATCACCACCACCCACCTCTCGTCGCCCACCATCGCTCCTGGTCACCTGGCCCCTCCATACTGACCCCCAGTTTTCACGCTGGTCTGATTGTGCAAAAATTCCCCCCGCAGACCAACTCGGCTCCTCCTACTCAATCTCCTTCCTCTGACAGTAAGTCCAAGCTAGCCCTGACAAAGTTCCTGGTTACCATGTTGATGGCAGGGGATATCGAACAGAATTCGGGCCCAGTCCCCCCCCTTAACTCCCCTGTGGTTCAAGGTTGGCTCAATTGAACATCCGCAGTCTCCTCCCAAAAATCACGTTGCTCCAGCCAATTGTCCTATCCCTCAAACCGGCCATACTTATCATTACTGAGACGTAGCTAAAACCTCACACCAAGGATGCATGCATCTCAATCCCTGGTTACACTGCAATCTGACAAGACTGGCAGAGTGGCAAAAGTGGTGGTGTCATAGCCATGTACATCAATTCCACCCTTCAATCAACCACTGTGTCACTCCCTTCCCCTTCCTCACAAACTATGGAATCCTTGATGGTGAAAATATCCCTCCCTCATATTATCCCCATCTACACAGCTGGCTCCTACTGCCCCCCAAGAGTCCCCCCTATCCTCTATCAAGGAACATCTAACGGCCTCAAATACAACGCACCGGTGGTGAGCTACACATCTTGGGTGACTTCAATATGAATTGTCTTGCCCCTCCTGCTGTAAAGTTCAAAATGATGTGGCCACACTGAACCTGGCCCAGCTGATCATGGAACCCTCTTACCTAAACCCCAAAATACAAAACCACTGTTAGATTGGTCCCTCACCTCCCACTCTCACCAGATTATTTCAGCTGACCTCCTACCTGACTCCCTAAGTGACTACCATCTAATCTATTCAACAAGGAAATTCTTCAGGCCAACCCCCAAGAACCCTGCTGATTAGGTCATATAAATGTCTTGACCTTGTATCCCTCATAAATGATCTCGCAAACATAGACTGGTCTGCCATCTTGCTTGCCCCCTCCACACACTCAGCACTGGCCTTTTTCAAGAATGAGTTTCTCTTGGTCTGGGACGCCTACACCCCCCCTCAGACATACCCGGGTTTAGGGGGCCCAAGTGCTCTGGATCTCCGCTGATGTCATGGCCAGTCTCCGAGCCAGGAATTATAGAAACATAGAATCTGACAGCAGATAAGGATAGCTTGGCCCACCCAGTCTGTGCATTTCCCTACCTAATGGATAAGCTGCAGATCCTAGTTAACCAACAGCCTACTTTTTCCTACCCCCACCCACTAGAATTGCCTTATGCCTCTCCCATGTATTCTTGAAATCCACCACTGTTTTTGACTCCACAGCCTCCTCCGGAAGGCTGTTCCATGCATCCACAACCCTCTTCGTGAAAAAATACTTCCTCACATTACCTCTGTGCCGTCCTCCCTCAGTCTTCAAATTGTGCCCCCTTGTTCTTGCACACCTCTTTTTCTGAAAGATGTTACCCTCCTGGACTTTGTTGATTCCCTTGAGGTATTTGAAAGTTTCTATCATGTCTCCTCTCCTCCTTTCCTCGAGGTTATACATATTAAGCTCCTTAGATCTCTCTACATATGCCTGGAGGCCATAAAAGCTTTATTTGTCCTTAGCTTCCAGAATTGCAAGCCCTTCGAAATGCATGCAACTAGGCAAATCCACCAGGCAAAAGCAAACAATTTCTGATCCACCTTCCACTCAAATATAAACCTCCCCAATAAATTTTGGAAAGTGGTTCAATCCCTCTTCTCCCCACCATCACAACCCCCAACCCCTGTCATTAACACTGGGGACACCACTGCCGAGGACCCACTAGCACTAGCCACGGAGTTCAACTCCTACTTCACAAACTGTACTGCATCACTGCTGTCCTCTCTCCCCCACTCCACACCAGCCCACCCCACAACACCACTAGCTACCCAAGCAACCTCCAATGCTTTTGCCTTGCAACATGTTACCCCTGCCGATATGTACAACACCCGGCTTAAGTTAAACCCATCCAAAGGCAAATGCCCCTCCAGGTTGGATGCTAAAATGCTCATCCTGTCTGCCCCAGCCATTGCCTCCCCACTGGCTTCTCTGTTCAACCTGTCCTTCTCTCTATCCTCTATCCCAGCCGAATGAAAACATGCCAGTCATCCCTCTCCCGAAGGGTGGCGACCCCTCCCTCCTGGGTAACTACCACCCTATTTCCCTTCTCCCCATTCTAGCTAAACTTCAGGAACACTTAGTCCTCTCCCAGCTCTCCTCCTTCTTTGAATCTACATCTTTCTTCACCCCTTTCCAGTCTGGTTTTAGGAAGTCCCACTCCACTACAACCTCCTTCCTAAGGCTCACTGATGTCATCCTCACTGGTATGGATCAAGCCCACATTACCTCAGCCATCTTTGTTGACCTCGCTAAGGCTTTTGACATTGTCTTACATCCTCTCCTCCTCACCAAGCTTCCCCTAGCTGGGCTTTCCAGCATAGCAACTGACTGGTTCCAATCCTCTCTGGTGGGCAGGACCCAATCTGTCAGGATCGTTAACTCCATCTCCTCCCCTCTCCCCATCTCATCTGGGGTCATCCAAGGCTCAGTCCTAGGGCCACTACTGTTCTCCATTTTCCTCAATGACCTGTCCTCGATGTGCCCACATACATCCATTCACATGTATGCGGACGACACAGTCCTGAATACCTCAGGCCCCTCTCGTGCTGATGTTGAATCCAGACTACAGCTAGACTTCAACAATGTCCAGCTCTGGTTTCACTCCAATCAACTATTCCTAAACACCAAGAAAAGAGTCTCCATGACCTTTGGCACATGGCAGAGACTATCTCAGCTCCCCTTCCTACCCACCTTCCACACCCTAGACAGGACGAACCCGAAGAATTGCTGATCCTCCTTCAGATACCTCGGGGTATGGCTAGACCAACACCTCGAGTTTTCTGTACACATTGAGGCACTTCACAAAAAGCTGCACCCCAAGATGGGACACTGTACTGTAACCATGGGTGCATCCCGCTACTGGCCTGGTGGGAGATTATACAGAAAATGATCCTCCCTATCTTTGACTACGGTGGTGTAGTCTATTGTGCCACTCCCAAAACTACCCTAACCAGACTGGACACCCTCTTCCACTCTTTCTGTCGTTTCACCCTTGACTGTCCTACCAGCACACACCACTGCAGCCTGTACCAGGATTTGCAACTCTACTCCCTGCAGGATAGGAGGCTGTCTCACTGTGCCAGACTCACGGCCAAGTTCTGGACCAAGTCTCTACTCTGTACCTCTATGGTGCCCTGTCCTCATCCCCCCCCCCCACCTTTGCACTCCCTCCGAAATTTCAACACCTGCTCACTGAGTATCCCACATTTGGCCACCATGCAGGACAGGCAGCTTTCTAATATCGCATGCCTAAACTGTGGAATTCCCTACCACTGGCCATTTGGCAAACCAGCTCTGCCGTCCGGCTAATCTTCCTCCTCAAAGCTCACTTCTGCACCTCCTGTGCATGCACCTAGATGACTGGTAACTCTCAAAAGTGACTAGTCCATGATGGCTGACCCCACTGTCAGTGTGCAGCTATGGTCCAACAGTTTAACTGACCATCTCCCTCCTCCTGGCTAATACCCCAAATACACACTTTTTGGAAGCTATTTCTTTTTTGTAATCACATTCCTGATTATAGCTGTGCTGTACCTAGTCATCTTAGCAGTTGTGTACTGGCTGTATTGTTATATCCTGTTTCCCCCCCCCCGCTCTCATACATGACTGTACTCCACCAGGAATCCCTTCCACGATGTAACAGGCTACCTGTATTCTAATCATCCAGCTGTACTTTCTGTACTTAATGTGCTTGTACTCATACATTACTGATGTATTTACACTCTGTGTTGACTCCCCTGATCCCCAACCCCTCATTTCTGTACATAATGTGTTTTGTAATCACGCATTTTACTGTTGTATTCTGCTCTGTGATGCCTCCCTTGCTCCCCACCCCCCAGGACACGTCTGGAATTGAGCGGTAGTCTGCTCAGCATGCCTTCCTGGTAAAACTTATAAATAAACACATTTCTTGCACAGGGCTGTTTGCTGGTGGAAAGACTGCTTCCATCAGCTTTTGGGGGGGGGGGGTCCCATTTCTCCACCCATCCCCTCAGGAGGTCCTAACCAAGGATGCCTCCAGGATGGGGTTTGTGTCTCACATGAGTACCTTAAAAATACAAGGAATCTGGTCCCTGTCAGACCCCTCTATCCAGTTCAACATTCTGCAGATAAGGGTTTTTCTCTTGGTCTACAGGCCTTCGCACACTTGTGATATGCATTTCCTTTACAAAAAACGTTTTTTTTCTGGTGACAATTACCTTAGCTTGCCAAGTTTCCACACTGTAGGCTTTGGTTACGGATTCCCACAATTTTTTGACCAAGATCAGGTTTCATTGCACAGTATACCCAAAAACCAAAAATGGAGCATTCCAGATGCTATATCTGCAACATATTCATTAAATATTCAAGTGCTTCTTCTGTACTAATCAGTGCCAAAGAATCAAAAAAATATATATATACATACAATATTTCACATCATGGCTGTCCTGACAAAACTTAACAGGCCCTGGCGCTTCAACAGATTAGTCTGCCTCAGGGGTGTGGCTGCTACCTTTGGCAGTCCATCTTAAAGGGAAATAATGACATCACAGTGGTGTCATTACCAGCCGGATAACTCTGCACAATTGCAAGGAGTCATTCATTACACACCCACCCTTGGTTCTTTTCTATGATTGTTTTTAAGTTCTTTATTAAACCACGCTGTCACCCTTCCTGCATTTGTTTCCTTCACTTTAGAATGCAATAGAAGTCATCTGGCTTTAGATGCCCATAGAGTCCTACACATCTATGCACAAAGGACGACAGAAAATCACCCAGTTGTTTGTTTTGTGTGCCCCCAGGATGGTAGGCACCTGTGTTTAAGCAGTGCTTTTCTAAATGACTGGCATCATACATTTTGTTTTGTTACCAGAAATATGGAAAGGAGATTCCTGGTCTTGTCTTTGGACAAGCCACCCATGGCATGCCCACTTCTGTGGCTTGTTTTTGTTCAGTCTTGGCAGCTGATATTTTCTCTGGCACTACATGGAGTTCTGTCCAGACTTTTACTGAACACTACAGTCTGAATCTGGTGTCCCATAGATGGGCTGTCTTTGGCCTTGCTGTCTGTCCACCAAGGCCTACTGTCTTAAGGGTCATTTATGTTCTTACTTTCTTGCCTTCCTACTGCTCAGTAGTCCTGTACAGAGGTGTGACTCTATAAAAGGCGCCACCCTCAAAGAAGATAGGTTAGTTACCAATATGACATGGGTATAACAAATCCTAAAACCTGACTGGCTGATGATCTTGGTACCCAGTGCCAATATCTCAGCCCAACTGCACTGGACTTAGATCTGTGACCTCACTGACCTGTTTACATTAAGTAAGCACAGCTGTACCAATACATCTAAATTCCTTTACTTGCATATATATATATATATATATATATATATATGTATATAAAAGACAAAGAACCTCTGTGCGCAAACACTGAGGCAAGGGTTACCCCAAAGGGCATTTGGCTGGGAAGCCAAGTTTCAAGAAAATACAAAATCACACATGCCCACACAATGCAAAGCATCATGGGCTGCATATGCAAATCACCACAGAATGTTATGCTGGTCCAACTTTAAGCAGACTTGCATGGTGCCGAAAGGCCTCTCACACAGTTTGCAAAGGGTGCTAACAGAAGACATAGACGTGTTTCGTCCTACCAGGACTCATCAGTATGCCTCATCTGTTTGACACCCCAGTGGAATGGACCAGCTACCCTAAGACAGTGTGTCTTGGATATGTTGTGTGAGAGGCCTTTCGGCACCATGCAATTCTGCTTAAAGTTTTATTTTAATGGGTTCACCACAACATATCCAAGACACACTGTCTTAGGGTAGCTGGTCCATTCCACTGGGGTGTCAAACAGACGAGGCATACTGATGAGTCCTGGTAGAACGAAACACATGTCTATGTCTTCTGTTCTGTGTGAGAGGCCTTTCGGCACCATGCAATTCTGCTTAAAGTTGGACCAGCATAACATTCTGTGGTGATTTGCATATGTAGCCCATGATGCTTTGCATTGTGTGGGCATGTGTGATTTTGTATTTTCTTGAAATTTGACTTCCCAGCCAAATGCCCTTTGGGGTAACCCTTGCCTCAGTGTTTGTGCACAGAGGTTGTCTTTTAAATAGTTTTTTATTTAATGGGTTCACCACAACATATCCAAGACACACTGTCTTAGGGTAGCTGGTCCATTCCACTGGTGTGTCAAACAGACGAGGCATACTGATGAGTCCTGGTAGGACGAAACACGTGTCTATGTTTTCTGTTAGCACCCTTTGCAAACTGTGTGACAGGCCTTTCGGCACCATACAATTCTGCTTAAAGTTGGACCAGCATAACATTCTGTGGTGATTTGCATATGCAGCCCATGATGCTTTGCATTGTGTGGGCATGTGTGATTTTGTATATATATGATGCAGCATCTCCCATCTACTAAACAAATGGCAAAATTATAATGGATTAATAGGACTACTTTTATTTCTCCTTATTTTGTATATTTTTTCTCATCACTCATATTATATACTGTATATATATATATATACAATTTTTCTTTTACTATTTATTTACTCATCCTAATTGACCTACTTTATAATTGCAATAAGGCACTCCAGGGTGTGCTTTGTGCTGGAATGGCGCTTCTTGGGCAGTGGAAGCAGTCTACTTTTGGCCTTGTGCTTCAACCCATCCAAGCTGTGCCACTATTCCAGCCCAAAGCACACTGTGTCATGCCTGATTGCTAAAGTTACTATAGCTCTTCGAGAGAAGCTTCTCCATAGAGTCACAGCTCACCCTATCACCCACCTCCTTTCGTATTTTCAGGTGAAATACTCTAGAAGACATGTCCATTAGTGCGTGCTTAATCTTCTCCTTTTCAACACTGCTTCAATGGACTTTCTTTCTGGCACCTCAGGCTCTCTTGTCAGCCTCATCAGAGTTCTCATTTCCCATTCCTGTTGGTATAGTACAGCTCCGAGCTTATCTCCAGCGAGAAACTGAGGAATTATGGGGCCACCTACATTATATAGGTGGTGCAGATGTATGTAAATACTAATGGCTCCAGCTAGGTAAACATTTCGTGGTGGTGCTGATGCTGACGATTGACAGTTCCAATACTGTTGTTTTATAAAGGAGATCCTCTCGAAGTTCTACTGTAACCAGTAACTGTTCTACATGTAAAAAACGCACTCTGATGGCCACCACATTGGGGTAGCAAATGACCAGACTTCGGGTATGAGCCCTGGCAGTCACACTGAGAAACAGGTCAGGCCACAGTAGCTGCCACTCAGCACTGCACCCTGGTCGAGGTGGGTTTGCAGTGGTCCTTGGTGCCAAAGTGACCTTTACAGATGGGCTACTGCCACACACACTGGCCCCAAACCACATAACCCACCACCCACTACAAGAACCTGTGCTGGGCTAGTGGAAAGATGGCCCTCCTTGGAACCCCTGCCACAGAGTGGCAGCCATGGGGGACAGAGGCAGCAGTGGATTTGTGGGATGACTGGACTGGGTTATTGCAGTTACAGCCTGACAGTGAGGTGAGGCTGGCGGGTAGAAAAATCTCTATATAAAAAAAATCCACTTAGAGTTCATGACCATTAGTTCAGCTTTTTATTGGGAGTGGTTTACTTGTGAGCTATACAAAATTTAGAACTGTGTACCAAAAATCAGTTTACTAGTTTTTCAGTCTACATCAGTGCTTGGTCACTTTGATGGCACACAAACTTTGGTCTCTGAGACAGGAGGATGTACACCCACATGTTTTATTTGTTCTAATAATATGCAAATGTACTCAAATTTTACAACGTATAATACATTATAAATACACACTGCGGGTATGCAATCCCAAAATGTCTGCTATGCACTAAACCCATTTAAAAGTTCAGCCCACTTGTTGCTTCTGTAGCTAAACTTTCTTCTTAGAATTCAAAAATTCCCTGAAAAAAAAAAGAAAGAAAGATTAGGAAACCATTTTTGCATTTCAGTCATAGACATTCACTGTCAGTTTTAAGCGGTTTCTACATCTTACCCATGGCCATGCGTCTGGCCCTAGATATACATCCTCCACTTTGCCAGCTCCTCAGTGTAGTCAGCAAAGAATTTCACTTTGGGGTTGTGGGATCACCAGAGAGGACTTTGGTTTTGTGATCCCGTAATGCCTTGGGCAAAGATCAGGTGGTGTTCTGACCCTAAACATGCATTATAATATATAAAACTAGTACTGAAACATACAATGGAGCCAGCCAGGATGCAGTGTCATACTGCAGCCGTGCTCCTGGAGTAAACGAGGCAATTTCAGTGGCAGTTAATATCTTTTGTCATGCAGTAACACAAGGCACTGAATTGCATCCTGGCCGGATAGACTATACATGGTTCTTGTAGGGGAAAGAGTGCCGAGGGAACTTCAGGCACTGATGGTAAATAAATCAACGGGTGTCAATGGGTTGCATCCGAGGTTGTTAATGGTGATGGGCCAGGTTTTGGCAGGTTCAGTGACGGACCTCTATGACTGCTCACTAGAGACAGGAGAGGTGCCAGAGTATTGGAGCACGGCTGATGTGATCCCCCTACATGAAAGCAGGAGCTGTGAGGAGCCAGGCAACTATAAATCAGTCAGTCTAATGTCTATTGTGGGGAAGACCTTAGAATTCATTACTGAGGGAAGTATCATGGGATTCCTGGAGGCGACTGGGCTGCAGGATCCCACACAACCTGGTTTAACAAGTATATGGCCATGCCAAACTATCCTGATCAACTTTTTTGACTGGGTGACAAGAGGCAGGCTATGGACCTACTATACGTGGATTTTAGTAAAGCCTTCAATTCCATTCCTCATGAAAGGTTGGTAAAGAAACTGGACGAGTTGGGGATTAGGGAAGAAAATATCTCGGTGGGTAAACAACTGTCTGAGCGGAAGGATCGGAGGATAGTACTGAATGGTGAGTCATCGGGGATCAGGGAAATCACAAGCAGGGTGCCCCAGGTATCAGTCTAGGGCCAAGTTCTCTTCAACATGTTCATTTGTGACACTGGTTGGAGTCCAAGGGAAGATATGTCTCTTGATAGAAGACACCAAGATCTGAGGCAGAGTGGACTATGAGGAAGGAGCCAGAGTCATGAAAAGTGATCTAGAGAAACTAGAATGATGGTCTAAAGTGTGGCAGTTAAAATTTAATGGAAAAAAATTGTAAAGTTATGCAAATAGGGCCCAAACCCCAAAATTGGAATATGGGATGGGAGGTGGACAGCACAGCGGAGGAAAAGGATCTGGGGGTAATAATGATCATGGATACTTTCAAGGCAGTATCACAATACAATAAAGTGGTAGGAAAGGCAAATAGGATAAGTACGGGGTTCACTGGCAGAAGGAGGAAAGTGATAATGCTCCTGTACTGGTTGCTGGTCTGACCTCACTTAAGATTACTGTGTACAGTTTCAAAATCTGCACCTAAAGAAAGTGAGACTGGAGGTGGTGCAGAGGTGTGGGCTACCGAGGTGATCCAAGGGCAGTAGGGTAAGGATGTACAAGGAAAGCCTAAATGATCTGAACATGCATGCTCTTGAGGACAGGGGGAAACAAGGGGACATGACCTAAGACATTCAAGTTCCCTTATGGAATCCATGTAACTAGTGGAAGGAAGAGTCAAAAATATATCAGAAAGTACTTTTTCACTAAGGGGGCAGTGGCAGCATGGAACACATGTCTAGACAAGGTATAACTGGCTAAGATGGTGGGGGAGAGTTCAAGAGGGGATCAGACAGGCAAATGGTTATCGGGAAAATGGGTCCAGTGGAGGGGCAGGGGAGGTCAGAGGGACGAACAGGGACTCAGTCTATTAGACAGGCAGACTTGATGGACCGCTGGGCCTTTTACTGCCAACATTTTATCTTTTCTATGACTCAGTTAGGTGGCAGACAAAGGACAGACAGTGGATGTACTGTATCTGGGCTCTACCAAAGCCTTCGGCTCTGGCCTACATGGCAAAATGGTTAAGAAATTGGAGGACCAGTGGGTGGGGGACAAGATCACAAGTTGGATCACAAAGGCAGGGTGAGAGAACACAGTAGTCAAACAGAAAGTTCTTAAAAGAAAGGGAAGTCTCCACTGGGGGTTCCCTAGGGATAAGTCTTAGGCACAGTACTTTTCAACATATTTAATCTTCCCAGAATCAATCTTCTTCATTAATTCTTACTCATGGGTCTGTGCCAGAAGTACTAGGAAGCCACAGGAGCAAATCTTTGGCCAGAGGGCTGACAACAGCTACTGGGCATGGTGCCCATACACCCCCACGTGGTGCCACACGCTAGCTTATAACCTCTGCTGACTCACTCACCAACCTTAATTCTATTCTTCCCACCATCAGGAGCATCCTGTGGGAGCCTTCTCAGTTTGCCTTGCTCTCTAAGTTTTTTTTTACTGTGTCACTGTTGATTTTTTTTTTCTCACAGTGTCATTTCTGCTTTTTTATTTTCTGCACGATACCAAAATCAAAATCTGGAGGGGTTGTGTTACCAAAAAAAAAAAAAAAGTCCGAAAGCCACTTAGCAGCAGCAAAAGGAACGAAGGAAGTGCTCCTGCTCCTGTACAGATCCCTGGTGCAGCTGCATCTGGAGTGCTGCATACAGTTTTGGAGTTTGCACTTGAAAGAGGACAGGGATGTGGTGTGAGGCGATGCAGACGAGAGAAAGAAAAATGAATCAGGAGCAGTAACAGAAGCCCTACATGGAGAGGCTTGAGGTATGAGAAGTCATAAGGGATAGCTAATGGGGTGGCAGAAAAAGTGTCGTAGACCTGGAGGGGTCTACAGTGTAAGCAATGCACAAAAAAAAAAAAGCAAACTGGATGGAGCGGGGCCATGTGGCCCTTATTTGCCATCCGCTTGTATGTTCTCAACATATTGTATATATAAGGACACCAGGAGGGACATGACAAACTTTAATGTTCCTTAACAGGATGAACAAGGTGGACATGGGAACTGTTCACAATGAGTGGAAACACAGGTACAAGGGGGAACTCAAGCTGGTGGGAGGGAGATTCAGAAAGGGCATCAGAAAGTACTTTTTTACAGACAGGGTGGTGGATATGTGGAACAGGCTGCTGGAGAGGGTGGTCTGCACCAAATCAGTGAAGGGATTCAAGCAAGGATGGGGCAGACATATGGGGCTGGGGAGGATAGCAGGGGATGATGACATGGAGGGAGGGGGAGTGTGTGACCATTAAGGCATTCACATCATTCTACTGGCAGGCTGGGTGGATTGGATGGGCCAGTTGGCCTTGTTCTGCTGTCAATTTCTGTATTTCTAATAATAGCAATATCTATATAAACTAGGCTGTAAGGTAGACAGATGGCAGATGCAAGTCAGTGTAGGGAAGTGCAAGGTAGAGCACTGCACCTAGGGGCCAGAAGAAAAATTACTCACTGTCTTAATGATGTTTCTTCTCAGGGTTCTAATAAGCATCATCTGGCCAGTGTGATGCCCTGGAGACAGAACGTTCTGCTAATTACTGGAACTTAGAATACAAGTTCAAACTCTGCACTGTGGTCATGCTCCTGCTGTCCTAACATCATACTTGTTTCTACAGCCAGGGAAGCAGGGACCCCTAAAACAAGCTAATTAGCTACCACAAATAAAATTACAATTTGAATTCAAATACATTGAGGCAAAATTCAATGATCACATGTTAACAATTGCTGAGGAAGTGCAATAAGTAATGCCCAAGCAACCGTAAGATAAGAACTTATTCTTGTGTGAACCTATTTTCAGGTTCTGGAAGGGGAAGCAGGGCCAGGATTTATAATGCTCATTGATGGATCCCTGAGAAGAAACATTACTATGGTAAGTACTGTGTTCTTCAAACAACAAGAACCCTTCAATGAAATGCATTACAAAATGCAGACTCACTAGCAGTACAGTGGAAGGATTGATCTAGAACCTATTTAGGAAAAAGGTTCTGCAAGACAGTAGTTCCAAAACTGGCAATCCTCCTGGACTGTATGTCTAGGCAGTAGCGCTCTGTGAAGGTGTGCACTGTTTTCCTAGTAGCTGCTTTATAAACATCTAAAAGGGAGATGCCCCTGGTAGCTGCCACAGAAGCAGGGGTGCCCCTTACGGTATGTGCACATAGGTCTCTGGATGGTATTTTACCAACTGTTTCGTAACAGACCTATATGTAGGAGACTATCCAATAAGAGACAGTTTTCCTAGGTGCTGGCTTACACCTTTGTCCACCTCTCCACAAAGGCCTTTGTGACTGGCACTAGCTTGACCAGTGAATCTGACCTTTGGGGCCAGTGACCCCTCAGGTGGTACTGAATATCCCTCATCTGAAATCTGGCCCCTGGCACCACAGATGTAGATGAGGCCATGTGGCCCAGTAACTGCAGAAAATCCCTTAGAGGCCCTGGGTGGCCCAGCGTGAAGGTTTCTGCAATGGCAATTAGATTTGACACCTATTCCCGTGGAAGGAAAATCCTCCCCTGTAGGGTATCCAGGTCTGAACTTAGGAAGTCCAGTACCGGAACTGGTTCTAAGACTTCTGTAGAGTTATTTGCAATTCCAGGTTCTCTGGGGTGTTCTTTAACTGCTGAATGGAGCACCTTGCCTCATATTCTGTTTTTCCTGAGACTAGCCAGTCATCTAGGTAGGAAAAAGCCACCACTCCTTGTTTTCTCAAGTGTGCTGCCACTACGGCTAGGCACTCTGTGAATACCCTTGGTGGTGAGGCCAAAGGGAAGGGTTACAAACTTATTGGCAGTTTTCCAACCAGAACTTAAAGGACAAATAAATAAGCAATTTAGCACATCAATCAAATCTCAAACGCGCCCATGGATTTATAGCATACGGCATGCTGATTTACAATATTCTAGACTTTACCTTTATTTTGTAGATTTACATTGTTTTCGTCAAGTTTAAAACTTTGGCTGAAATGTAAACAAAAGCTCCGTTTAGCCCCGCTACTGAGCCGCTACTCGGCTCACAAAATGGCGATGATGTGCCAACACGATGTATACGTATATTTAGTTATCAGCCTATGTATCGATACTTAGCTTGTGCACCAGACATACGTACGCTGATAACTAAATATACTGCCAATATCCTGCATTTTACAACAGTGCACATAGGTTGTAATAGAAGAAGTGGAGCAGACTCACTACGATGATGTCATCGCGTAGGCACGTCATCCCCTTTTTGTGAGCCGAGCAGCGGTTCAGTAGCGGGGCTAAACTGAGCTTTTGTTTACATTTCAGCCAAAGTTTTAAACTTGATGAAAACAATGTAAATCTACAAAATAAAGATAAACTCTAGAATATTGTAAATCAGCATGCCATATGCTATAAATACACAGGAGTGTTTGAGATTTGATTGATGTGTTAAATTGCTTATTTATTTGTCCTTTAAGATATGTTCTGTGGCTGGGTAGGAATGGAATGTGGAAGCTAGTGTTTTTCAGATCTACTGACCCCAAGCAATCTCCTTACTGTAAGGTATGGTATCACTATGCCCACTGTGACCATCTTGAACTTTTCCTTATTTTTTTTTTATTAATTTGTTTATGCACTGCCCACTCGCACTGGCCACTCACTCCTTTGGGTCGCCATGGACTATGCTCACTCCAGACGACCCCATCCCTGCCGTCTCACATTACAGCTGACCCAGAGGTAACTCGATGCATCCCGTTATCAGGTGGGTCCCCTTCCTACGGAGGGAATTAGCCTTCTGGCCTTCATCTGTTTGACCCCTGGGTGCTGCTGGGATGGCCATCAGGGGGCTCTGGTACCGAGAAGCCAGGCAGCCATCATCTGAACGGCTGGCACGTCTTTTTCCTCTTTTCTCCACCCCCCTCCACCATATTTCAAGGTCTATGGTGGCGGCCGATCTTGGGCGGGGCATACAGGAGGCGTGTCGAGGCCACACATCTCCAGGCATGCATCCAATCGCCCAGAGGGACCTAGGCAGAGGCCCCCCCCCACCCCCCGGAGGGAAGAAAAAATTACTCACCTTAGTAATGTTGTTTCTTCTAATGGAGTTTTGCTGTATTCTGACTATATGCAGTTAGCCCCAGCACTTGAACTGCCCCGGAGAGTAAAGAGTTATCTCTATGCAGAAGCATAGAACGTTGACCTCGAGCTTGGTTTTCAAACCTCTGTCTCCAGCACTCTGAAGTGTAACCATCAGATTATTATGAGCAGTAACTAATCAAATTAACAGGTGGAAACTGTTTCAAACTTTTTTGTAAGCCAAATGGCCACCACAAATTGTTTTTAGGGTCAAAAGACTCAAGTCGAGAACCCCAAAAAGAAAGCTAAATATAAGATAAAGACAAAGTAGGTAGTGAAATTAAAACATTAATACTACTAATAAACCCTTAAGATAGGGCATGCCAAGTACACCTCTGGGGTGCAGCACTGTGCCTGCCCACCCACATCCCAAAACTACTAGGTTCCAGGAGGGGAAGCAGGGAGGGAAGTCATAATACAGCAAGACTCCATTAGAAGAAACATTACTAAGTTGAGTAATTTTTTCTTCAAACAACATGAAGTCTTGCTGTATTCTGACTATACACATACTACCAAGCAGTAACCCTCCAGGAGGAGGGAGTCACAGAACCTATTTTGGGAACAAGCTCTGCAGCACAGCCGTGCCAAACCTAGCATCACTTTTAGACTGAATATCCAGAGAGTAATGTTTGGTAAATGTGTGAACAGTTTTCCAGGTGGCTGCTTTACAGATTTCCACTAAAGGTATATCTCTAGCTGCTGCGAGCGAAGCAGCTGTACCTCTGGTAGAATGAGCCCTCAGGCCTGAGGGAGGTTCCTTACCAAGCTTCGAATAGCAGAATGGGATACAGGAGACAATCCACCTGGCAATAGTTCTCTTGGTGGCTGGTTTGCCCTTTCCCACCTCTCCATAAGTGAGAAATAACTGAGAACAGCCATTCCTATAGGCCTTAGTATGCTCCACATCATAACTAAGGGCTCTCTTTACATCAAGACTGTGTAATCTTCTCTTCCCAGAGGAAGAATGGTCAGTGAAAAATACAGGTAATGACAGATTGGTTCAGATGAACGTCTGACACTACCTTGGGAAGAAACTTTCTGTTAGTTCGAAGGACCACCTTATCCCTGTGAAATGAAATGAAATCAGGTTCCACTGATAAAGCCTGTAACTCACTGATTCTCCTGGCAGAGGTAATAGCTACCAGGAATACAGTTTTCCATGTTAAGTATTTCAGCTTTGCTGAAAATAGAGGCTCAAAAAGGGGCTGCATAAGCTGTGCTATACAGATATTCAGATCCCTAGAAGGGGTAGGGTCTCAAAAGGGAGGATTAACATGTAGCAAACCTTTGAAAAACTTCTTGAAGACTGGATGAGAGGCTAGGGAAGAGCCCTTACCAGCGGAAAGGAAGGCAGAGAGCTGCCATATGTACCTTGAGAGTAGTAGGCCGGAGGCCTAAGCTACTAAGATGCCCCAGATAGTCCAGTACAGTAGCAATGTCAGCCAACTTTGACTGAGCAGGTTTCTGGGAACACCAAAAAGAACAGGTTACTCACCTGTGACAGTAGTTCTAGGAGTGGTATATGTTGTTCATCCACACTCTTTGGCATGTCCCTTTCCCTTTAAATCTCACCGGAAAGTCTTCAAGCTGGCTCCTCCCACCCACCTGGGTGGTAAATACCTTGGCTCCGCTCCACGACGCAAGATCTTAGCCTGCTGGAAGCAAGGTGATGTGCCTAAAGCCGGGGTGGTAGGGTGGGTCGTGTGGATGAACAACATATACCACTCCTAGAACTACTGTTACAGGTAAGTAACCTGTTCTTCTAGAAGCGTGGATATGTTGTTCATCCACACTCTTTGACAGACTCCGGGAGGAGGGAGGCAAGGCGCACAACCCCTACCTAGGAAACAGAGATTGGAGAACCGAGGCCCCAAAACCAGCATCCCGGCGTGATTCAAGGTCAATGTGGTAGTGGGAAATAAAGGTGTTTTCTGATCTCCAGGTAGCAGCCCGACAGATTTCCTGGATAGGGAGATCCCTGGAATCAGCCACCGATGCAGCAGTATGGCAGGTAGAATGAGCTCTTAACCCTCTGGGAGGCTTCTTGCCTGCCAACTCATAGCACAGAACTATGCGTGATGTAATCCATCTTGCAATGGTCCATTTGGCTGCAGGCCTGCCAGAAGCGGCTTCAGCGTAGGTGACAAACAGTTGGCGAACCTCTCCATGAATTTCCGCCATTCTTTCCTTATAATAGGAGAGAGCACATCTCAGGTCCAGAGTATGGAGCCTGTACTCTGCATCCAAGGTGTAGTTAGGGTAGTATACCGGCAGAGTCAACACCTGATTAAGGTGCAACTCTGAGACCACCTTCAGAAGGAATTTTGGGTGGGGGTGCAGGACAACCTTGTCCCTGTGAAAGACCAGATAAGAGGAGTCCACGGAAAGCGCCTGGAGCTCCCCATCCTTCTGGCTAACGGGATAGCCACCAGGAAGGCTGTCTTCCACAACAAGTGTGACAGCTCACACTTGTGCATTGGTTCAAATGGCTTGCCCATGAGCTTTGCTAAAACCAGCAAGAGATCCCACGGAGGTGGAGGTTCATGCACCGGAGGGGATACGTGATCCAGACCTTTGAAGAAGCACCCAACCACTGTTGCCTGTGTCAATGTCGGCTGACCGGTCCGCGCCCGGTAAGCAGAAATGGCTGCCAGGTGCACCCTAAGGGTCGATGACTGTAGACCCCCCTTTGGAGAGAGACCAAAGGTAGTCTAGAATGTTAGCCACAGAGCAGGATAAGGGGTCCAGACTCTTACCCTGACACCAAATGGAAAATCTCTTCCATTTGAAGGCATAACATTTCCTGGTCGATTCCTTGCGAGATTCCTCCACCACAGTGTAGACATCCTTGGAAAGAATCAGAGCCTGGAACTCTAGCCGCTCAGGTACCAGGCTGTGAGGTGCAGGGATTAAAGGTCCAGATGGAAGACCTTCCCCTGATTTAATGATATCAGGTCCAGGCATGCACAAAGCCACTCCGGGGGCCTGCAGCTGAGGCTGAGGAGATCTGGGTACCAGAATTGGCATGGCCAATCTGGGGCTACCAGAATCACCTTCGCCTTGTCCCTCCTCACCTTGAGTAACACCTTGTGGATCATGGGAAATGGAGGGAATGCGTAGAGGAAGCCTGGGGTCCATGGCCTGGAAAAGGCATCCCCCTGCAGCGAGCCCTGCTGGGGGCGGGCATGGTACAGACTCAGCTTGGCATTCTCCTTGGAGGCAAACAGGTCCACCAACGGTTTGCCCCAATGGAAGAACAGACTGTAAGCTACCTCTGGATGGAGGGTCCACTCGTGGGATGTCTAGCCTAGGCGGCTTAGAGCATCTGCCAGTTGGTTCGAGACTCCTGACACATGGATGGCTAGGAAATCCACCTCCAACCAGCTGACGAGGGTCCAGATGCAGAGCGCCTCCTTGCACAGTAGATGGGAGTGCATACCGCCGTGTTTGTTGAGGTAGTACATGGTCATGGTATTGTCCGTCTGGACTTGAATCACTTGGCCCCAGAGCTGAGGAGCGAATGCTGACAGTGCCAGTCTGACTGCTCTGAGCTCCAACAGGTTGATGTGGCATCGTGACTCCTCGGGGGTCCAGAACCCATGGGCCCTGTCGTCCCCCATGTGGGCTCCCCAGCCCATGAGAGAGGCATCGGCCATGAGGACGACTGTCGGCTTGGGGCGGACAAACAGGATCCCTTCCTGCAACTGTTCTGGGATGGTCCACCATTGCAGAGTGTCCCACATCTTCTGGGTTACCGTGATCAGCTGGTCGAATTGACCAAGGCACTGAGTCCACTGGGTGGCCAGCTCCCATTGGAGGGGGTGCATGTGCCACCTGGCCCAATGGACCATTGAGGTGCATGCTGCCATGTAACCCAAAAGGCGCAGAAAGTCCCGGGCAGGGTGCAAGAGCCTAACCAGAAATGATCAGGCAAAGGAGGAAAGAACCTCTGCCCTGTCCGCTGGGAGCCGGGCTCTGGCTTGACGAGATGAAGCCCATCACCTGAGATGGCATGAGTTCCAACTTGGCCTCGTTGATCGGGAGGTCAAGCTGAGAGCAGGTTATTAGAGCCAGATCCCTGGATCTCTCCACCTCCTGAAGACAGGAACCCGCCAGAAGCCAGTCATTGAGATAAGGGTAGATTCGAACTCCTCGACGCCGAAGATGGGCTGCCACCACTCCAATGCACTTAGTGAAGACCCGCGGGTCTGATGACAGGCCGAACACCATGGCTCGGAACTTGTACAGGGTCCTCTCAACCCTGAAGTGGAGGAACCGCTGGTGGGACGGATGGATTGGGATGTGAAAGAATGCATCCTGTAGATCCAGTGAAAAAAAACACATGTTTCACTCCAGGGATGGTATGATCTGGTTCAGAGTTACCATATGGAAGGTGCGAGACCTGAGATACTGATTCAGGTTGTGGAGCTCTAGGATGGGGCACCAACCCCATGTCCGCTTGGGCACCAGGAAGTACCTGGATACGAAGCCTGGGTCTACAGGTGGATCTGGCACTGGAGCTACCACCTCCTCGTGGAGGAGCTGAGCTATGTCGTCTCGAAGAGCTGACTGCGTGCGAGCTGAGATCCTTTCCTCCCGAGGGGCGCGGACTCGACTGGGCGGGTACTGCTCGAATTCCAGAGGCAGTCCCTGCCCAACCACTTCTAGAACCCACCTGTCCAGGTGATTACGGACCAGGCAGAAAGAAAGTGGTGAAGCCAACCCCCCACGGGAGGACCCAGGGCAGGTGTGATGGGTGTAGGGGTGGTAACCCCCAACCCGTCACTGAGCAGGCTTAGAGGAGGAGGAGGAGGAAGCTCATGGACCAGCACCTCGGCCTCTTTTACGGGGCTGTTGAGGGCCCTGCTTGGGCCTAAGGCGCCAAGCTTGAGCCTGCTGCTGCTCTTGGTGCTGCTCACCTCCTTGATAGGAGGGCTGCCTGACCGCAGGGGAGTACTGCCGAAATGGCTTCCTCTTCTGCTGGTTCTTGCTTGAGGAACCCTTAGCAGAAGTGGGGTCCAAGGTGGCACTGGACTGCTCAATACGCTGAAGGTGTCCTGCCACTCCTGGGCCAAACAAGTCGGTACCAAGGAAAGGCACATCAGCTAACTTGTGTTGGGTATCTGCTGGAAAGGAGGATAACCTCAGCCAAGCCCTGCGGTGGGTGGCCACTGTGGCTGCTAAAGAGCGGGCACAAGAATCCCCGATGTCTACGGCTGTTTGGAGCTGCTGTTTGGCGACAGCACGGCCTTGACCACGGACTTGCTTGACCGTGGTCTGCATGTCTGCGTGGAGATGAGGAAGTACTTCATCCAGTGACCCTAGGAGGGCATGGGAGAAGTGTGCCATGATCACAGCCGAACTGGCCTGATGAAGGCCCAAGGAAGAGGCCTCGTAGACCTTACAGGCAGAGTGGTCCATGTTCTTGGACTCCTTGTCCGGAGGTCAGTCAGTGTCGGCCGAGCTACCAGTACGTTTAAAGAAAGAAGCAGTCACCAGGCTCTCAACCGAGGGATGTTCCGTGAATCCCAGTAAGGATCCCATAGGCACCGCGTACTTATGGGCCATATGGACAGACAGTGATGGGCAGGAGGCTGGACGTTGCCAAAGCTCATGTGCTGGACCAGTAATGGCTTCAGCCACTGGGAAGGCCTCCATTGGGGTATCCCCCCTCTTAAGGATATCCGTAAGGGGGTACTCTGCTTTTTCTGGATAAACTCCAGGGGCATTCCGGTGGAATCAGAAATGAGGTGCAGGATGCCATGAAAGGAGGAAGGACCTTCCTCCAGGCCTGCTGAGAGTGACTCCTCATCACCCGGATGGGAGTGCAAACCGGTGGCATCCGAATCCGAAGAGTCAGGATGCAGCGGTCTCCCGCCTATGTCCCCCTCGATACACCGAGGGTGGTCAGGAGTAACCATGATGGACAGACGTCAGGGAAGCCCAGTGTCTGGACAGTCCCCTTTCAAGGGAGCCCCAGAGGGAGGCTGCTTAGGCAGTGGTTTCACCCTAATCGGTGGTGAGACCGGTATGGGCTTATCTGGAACAATGGCCGGCCCCACAGGAGGAGGAACCAAAGATTTCGGGTCCGAAGGGGCCAGCATCGGCCCTTGAGGCGCAGGCCAAGTAATGGCTGGGGTGGACCGCGTAGCTGGCTTCTGTCCGGCCAAAATCAGCTGTTGCCACATAAGCTCCTCATAGCGTCGACGGAGTTTCCGTCGAAGCCTCTCCTCGTCCGAGGAAGATGAGGACCTGTGGCGGTGCCACTTTTTTGAATGCTGGTGGCCTTTCTTCAGTTTTCCCACTGAAGAAGGCGACTGGGTTCTCGATTGAGACCGAGGGTGTCGGCCAGAATCAGGAGAAACCGGGCTCAGGGAAAATCGAGGCTCCGGTTTAATTCCCTTGATGGGGACACCCGGAGGAAGTGTCTCGTCATCAGGGAAAGAAAGGACCGGGGTCCTCTCTAAAGAATCGTTGACCAGAGTCGGCTCGATTGGCTCGAGAACAATCTTGGCCAGATCAGTCGATTCCTCGGTCTCTGCCTGGCCAGATGGAAGATCCGAGAAGCCGGCGTCCGAGGAAGCGATCTTGACCGAAGTCAAGGTCGCAGTGTCCTGGGACTCGGACCTCTCTCAGTCCCAGGAATGTCCCCTTTTAGAAGACGTTAAATCCTTGTCCCTCTTTCGAGGGTGGGAGGAGTGCGAGCCCGAGGGCACCTCACCTCTGGTGGGGAGAGACTGGCACAGCTCCCGGAAGGAACCTGTGAAGGAAGAAACGAGGTTGAGAGGCACAAAGAAACTTCTGCTGGCTGAAGCTTGAGCAGCTTCTTCTTTGTAGGCCTTCATCTGCTCTAACTGTTAGGCGGATCCCGCAGCCGAGGAACCACCCACCTCACTTCTTTCGATTTAACCGGTGGATTCCTTTTCTCTGGTCTCCCCAGCTTAAGACGCACCATGCAGTCATCAAGGTCATTGGGATGGAATGCCAGGCAAAAGGTACAAGTGGTGGTGTCATGACCAACACCTAGGCAGTACACGTAGGTAAGGTGGGGATCGGTGTGCGACATTTTCTGGCTGCACAAACACCGGCGAAATCCGGGGGATGACTTGTCCTCCATGTCCGATACGCTATTATCGGAATCGAAAACTCTGACGAGTTTGAGAGATAAATTCGGTAAAAATCGACGATGCGAATCCATGGCCTACGATGGCTAGAGTTAGCATGAGGGAACCTGATTCTTCCAGCGGAAAGGAAGATCTGGCGTCATGGGGTGCAGCCGAGGTATTTACCACCTGGGTGGGTGGGAGGAGCCAGCTTGAAGACTTTCCGGCCAGATTTAAAGGGAAAGGGACATGCCAAAGAGTGTGGGTGAACAACATATCCACACTCCTAGAACCAAATCTTTTCCATTTGGAGTTGTAAGTCTTTCTGGTAGCAGGTTTCCTGCTGACCTTTAGAATGTCCAAGACTGATTGAGAAAGTTTTATACTTGCATATTCTAACTCTTCAAGAACCAGGCCTTGAGCCTGAAGATTGGGGTAAAGGATCCTCCCCCGGGAGGATGTCAGAAGATTGAGCTGCCTGGGAAGACACAGAGGCATTGTCACTGATAGTGACAGTAGCAGAGGATATCAAGACTGTCTGGCCCTGTCTGGTGCCACTAGAATCACCCTGCAAGGCTGAGATCTGATTTTGTTCAGGACCCTGAATATCAATGGGAAAATAGGAAATGCATACAGGAACCTGCTTGTCCAATCCAATAGTAGAGCATCCTGATGAACAGAGCCTAGGAGAGGAGGTCTGCAACAGAAAAGAGGGAGTTGATAATTGTCCGGGGCTGCAAAGAGATCTATCTCTGGAGTACCCCACCTCTTGAAGATGACGTGAAGGATCAGAGGATTCAGAGTCCACTCATGATGACCCTGAGAAATTCTGCTGAGAGCATCTGCTAAAATGTTGTCCTTCCCTTGGAGGTGCACAGCCACCAGGGAAGCCTGAAAGGAATAAGCCAGAGACCATATCGTCATGGCCTCTGTGCACAAGGCCGAGGACGGAGTGCCGAGTGCCTCCCTGCTTGCTGATGTACCACATGGTTGTGGTATTGTCTGTCCTGATTTGTACTACTTTCCCCTGAACCACAGCTGAGAATGTTTGCAGTGCTAGAAAGGCAGCTCTCAATTCTAGAACATACGAACATACAAAATTTGCCAGCAGATAAAGGCCTAGAGGTCTATCAAGTCTGCTCGAATGTGCAGCTAGCACCCCTTATTCTGCAGCTGCCCCTCCCTTCCACCCTTCCCCTTCATTAACCCTCCCCCTTGTCCTGTCCCATCCTTGTTTGAAGCAGTCCACTGTTCTACTGCATACCACTTCAGCAGGTAACGCATTCCACTCAGCCACCACCCTCTCTGTAAAAAAGTGTCTCCTCATCTCCCTCCTGAACCTTCCTCGCTCCAGTCTCATATCATGGCCCCTGGTGTCCCTCCCCTCCCTTACTTTGAACAGCCCCTCTGTACTTGTCTTGTTTATTCCTTTCATGTATTTAAAGGTTTCAATCATGTCACCCTGTCTCTCCTCTCCTCCAGTGAGTACATGTTCAACTCCTTCAACCTCCTCTCATATGATAAGTCCCCCAGCCCCTTGATCATCTTTGTCGCTCTGCGCTGCACCCCTCCAGTAATTTAATGTCCCTCTTCAGATACGGACGCCAGTACTGCACGCAGTACTCCAGGTGGTCTAACTAATGACCTATACAGTGGCAGAATCACCTCCTCCCTCCCGAGGATATACCCTTGCAATACAACCCAGCATTTTGTTGGCCTTTGCAGCTGCCTTCCCACATTGTGCCGAGTTGTTCATTGACCCTGTAATGAGCACACCCAGATCCTTCTCCTCCTCTGTCTGGGCTAGCTGCGCTCCCCCTAGCTGGTAACTCCTCCGTGGGTTCTTCATCCCAAAATGCAGCACCTTGCACTTTTTGGCATTAAAGCCCAGTTGCCAGGTGTCTGACCAGGTTTCAAGCTTTGCCAGATCATCCTGCAACCCCTGCCATCCCCCTAGGTCATACACCACCGCGCCTACCTTGGTATTATCAGCAAACAGACTGATCTTGCTCTTGATGTCCCATGATATGTCTGCAATGAATATCCCAAACACTGGTCCCAACACCGAGCCCTGTGGAACAACACTCATCACTGCCCTTGGGTGTGAGAGCTCCCCACCCACCACCACCCTCTGTTGCCTTCCCTGCAGCCAATTTCCTACCCATCTCACCAGCTTTGCACCCGCCCCTGTGCCTACTAACTTCCTTCCCAGCCTTCCATGTGGCACTGAGTCGAATGCCTTACTGAAGTCCAGATACAGGACATCCACTGCATGGCCCCTGTCCAGTTGCCTAGTTACCCAGTCATAGAACTCGACCAGGTTGGTTTGGCAGGATCTGCCACGTATGAAGCCATGCTGTCTGCTGTCCTGTAGTCCTCTGTCCTCTAGGGAGGGCCACCAGCCTCTCCTTCAGGACAGTCTCCATTAGCTTACTCACGATGGATGTGAGGCTCACTGGTCTGTAGTTTCCCCGGTTCATCCTTGGGGCCACTCTTGTGGAGGGGCACCACATGAGCCATCCTCCAGTCCTGAGGTACACACCCCGAATGTAGTGAGGCATTAAATAGGTCTGCCAAAGGTCCTGCAAGCACCTCTGCCAGCTCCTTCAGTACCCTGGGGTGGATGCCATCTGGGCCTGGCACCTTGTCCACCCTCAGTGCCTTCAAACCCTCTCGAACTCTGCTCTCCATGATTTCCCCATCTGTCACCATTTCCCACCCTGCTTCTGCCATTTCTCCCACCTTGGGTGTCACCCCCCTCTTCTCTTTAGTAAATACTGAGCAGTAGTACTCATTTAGTGCTTCCGCCTTATCGCACCCTGCTTCCACCCAAACCCCCCTCCTTCCTAATCCTTACTATGTGGTCCTTACAGCTCCTTTTCTCACTGATGTACTTAAAGAAGTCCATCTCCCCCTTCTTAATGCCTTGTGCCAGCCTGAGTTCCGTAGATGCTTTGGCTCCCCTTACTGCCCTTGTCACCTCCTTCGATTCTGTCAAGTACTCCTCCCTGTCCTCCCCCCTCCCTGTTTTCTTGTACTTCCTAAAGGCAGCTCTTTTCCTCCTTACCTTTTCCATGACCTCCTTGCTCAACCAGATCGGTTTCTTAGTCCTAGCCTTCTTGCTCGGCTTTGCAGCAGGTTTTGGTTGCCTCCACTATCCCCAGCTTTATGAGCTCCCACCTCTGGTTAGTGTCCATACTAGATTGAATTCTGGCCAGGTACCCTTTTACCACTCCCCCCATCCTCCCAAAGTCGGCCCTCCTGAAGTCCAGCACTATTGTGCCAGATTCCACTCCTTCCTTGCCCTTATCCAATGTGAGCCATACTGAGTGGTGGTCACTCTCTGACAGTGGTTCCTCCACTATAAGTTCTCTCACAAAGTCCCCATTTGCCAGCACAAGGTCAAGGGTATTCCCTAACCTGGTTGGTTCACTGACCATTTGCAGCAGGAAGCTGTCCTGGAAGGCATCCAGCAGTACCTGCTCCCTTCTGTTCCTGGTTGTTGGGGTGCTCCAGTCCACTCCTGGCATGTTGAAGTCCCCCACAATCACCACACTACCCTTTTGCAGGTCCTCCTGATCTGTCCCACTAGTTCCCTGTCTAACTCCTCTGTCTGAGATGGTGGCCTGTACACCACTCCCATTCTAAGAATCCTATTCTTGGAATCCTGGATTTGCATCCAAAGTGACTCCATACTACCCTCCTCCCTTCCTCCCTTACACTTCAGTCCTTCCTTCATATGGTGCCACCCCACTCCTTTCCCAATCACCCTGTCCCTACGAAATAACCTGTACCCTGGTACAGACAGGTCCCAGTCATTGTATTGGGTGGCCCATGTTTCCATGATGGCTGCAATGTCCACCTCTCCCTCTGCCATGAGAACCTGTAACTCTGCAGTTTTCCTCCCAAGGTTCCTAGCATTAAGGGTAACCACCTTCCACCTTTTCCCCCTCCCATCCTGCCCTCCTTTCCTAGCATCACCAACAGTACTTGTCATTTGTCCTTTGTCACTGTTATGGGGGGTTAGCTCATATGATTTCCCAACCTGTGGTCTCTGCATATCTCTTCCCCAACTGCCACCCCCCACTCCTAGTCTAAATTCCCAACTTCCTCTATGTACTCCTCCATCCTCTGTTTCAACACTTTCTTTCCCTCCTCACTCAAGTGTAGTCTGTCCTTGGCATAGAGACTACTGTCCTCCCAGGTCCCTCCCCAACAGCCCATACCCTTTAGCACAACACCAGGTTCTCAGCCATCCGTTAAATTCCTCTATTCTCAGCTTCCTTGTTGTGCTTGCCTTTGGCACTGGAAGTATCTCTGAAAAAGTTACTGATCTTCCTGCTCCCTCACATAATTGTGCTAGTTCCTCAAACCTCCTCTGGACTGTATCTACTGTCTTGTCAGCCACGCGTTTGTCCCAAGATGTATAATTAAATGAGGCTTGTCCTTACCCCTTCTAGCATATTTCAGAACAGATTGTCCCACCCTTTCCGTTTGTTCCTGGCATGGCCTCCACCCAAATGCTACTATGCCCTCCCCTTGCTACCCCACCCAACTCCTCTTAGTATTGAGTCCCCCAGCAATAAGATTCCACCCCTCTTACTCCCTGCTTGCTTCCATTCATCTCCCTCTCTCATTTCCAGCTCCTCTTCTTCCTCCTGCACATTATTTCCCCCTTTTACCCCTGTTGCAATTCTCCCAGCAGAACTTCCCCCCGCTCCAGTTTGGTCCAGGCATTTATCAATTACTCCTCTAATTTCATCATTTCCCTTCTCCACCTTCTTCCTCTCTAGCAGTGCACAACTATTTTCTGAAGGCCCTTCACAAATGCCCGCTCCCTCTCTCTTCATAGTAACCTGTTCTCTCCTTTCCACTCCATGACTTTTATGTGACTTTTATGAAGATTTATGTGAGGAAGAGACTCCTGGTGAGACCAGGTTCCCTGGGCTGTAAGCTGATCCAGATGAGTCCACCAGCCTAGGAGAGAGGCGTCTATGATGAAAATCACTGAAGGAGCCTGACTGATGAATGGAACACTTTGCTGAAGATTGTTCTCCTCCAGCCACCACTGGAGTGTCTGAACTAGAGTTTGAGACACTGGAACCAATTTGGAAAGGGGGTCCCTTTTCTGAGACCAGTAAGATCTGAGATGAAACTGAATATCTCGCATCTGAAACCTTGCTCCCTGGACCACAGCTGTGGATGCTGCCATGTGGCCCAGTAACTGTAGAAAATGTCTGGCTAGACGAGAAACTAGAGGATGAAAAGAGGAAGCCAGAGTGACTACAGACCGGACTCTTGAAAGAGGAAGGAATGCTCTTGCCTGGGTAGTGTCTATGTCCACCCCCAATGAATGTGAGCAGCTGAGTTGGTTCCAGAACCAACTCTTCTAGCATTTAGAATGAAACCCAAGGACTCCAGGAGCCTTTGGATGACCTCTGAGGCTGACTTGACTTAGTCTGAGGACTGACGTACTAGAAGCCAGTCGTCCAGATATGGGAACAGAAGGATACCTTGTCTCCTGAGGAATGCCACCACTACTGCCAGGCACTTGGTGAACACCCTTGGAGCAGATGCTGGGCCGGAAGGCATTGCCCTGAACTGATAATGGCCTGAGGGCAACTCAAACCTGAGGAACTTTCTGTAGGAATGTCTGATGGGTATGTGGAAATAGGCATCCTTGAGATCCAGGGAGGCTAGCCAGTCTCCTGGTCTGAGAGAGGGAAGAATTACTCCCAGAGTCACCATTTTGAACTTTGGTATTGTTAGGTGTTTGTTGAGGTGCCTTAAATCTAGGATGGGTCACCACTCCCCTGTCTTTTTTGGGGTAAGGGAGTATCTGGAATAAAGTCCTTTTTCCCTGTGACAAAGAGGTACCTTCTCTACTGCTCGCAGGAGCAGAAGAGAGGAGACTTCTGCCTCTAAGGCCTTTGTCTTTGGGGGGGGGCGCTGAAAGATCTTGCTCTCATTTTCGGGAACCTTTTGAAACTGAGAACAAGTCCCTGGCTCACTACTTCCAGGGCCCATTTGTCTGAAGTAATAGACTCCCAGGCCTGGAAGTAGTGAGCCAGCCTGCCCCCTACAGGAATTGGGGAGGCAACCCTGACTGACACCTCAGGGTGTCTGTTTGGCAGGGGGCTTGGACTGAGTGGTTGCTGGGGTTCTGGTCATCCCTTGTTTGCCTCTTCCCCTGTAGAACCCCCTCTGCTGGAATGAAGAGGAAGCCTGGGCTTGGTAAAAAGTCCTGTGAAAAGGGCTGCCCCTGCCAGCCCTAAACTGCTGCTTCTAAGGAGTGGCCTGCTTCTCTTTTGCTGCAGCACTCCTGTAGGTGGTCCTGTACTCATCCATCTTCTTCATGTAAGCCTCTGTCTGTTCCCCAAACAGAAAGTTACCAGCAACAGCAAAATGCATAGCCTTAGTCTGGGTATCCTGTGACAAGTTGGTACATCTGAGCCAAGCCAATCTCCTCATGGAGACAGATGTAGCCATGACCCTGGAATGTACATCATTCGAGTAAACGAGTAAACAGCAGCATGAAATTGGACTTTGGATGCCTCGATACCATCTGCAGCCACCTTCTCCAGCTCCTTGGCTAGCTGGGGAAGGGCACTCTTAGCCAGTTCCAGAACCGTATCCCACCTCGATTTCTGGTACCTTGCTGTATATGCCATGTAATTAACTTGTCTGAGTCCCAAAGAGGATGCCAAGTACTGCTTCTTGGCCATGGCATCCACTTTCCTAGAATCCTTATCTGGGGGGGTGGGATGCCAAGGGAATATTGGCCTTGTCACAGGCAGCAGCCTGCACTACCTCAACATGGCTGCAATGAGTCGTAAGGAATTCTGTTCCAGGACCGGACAACATATATCTCCTGTCCATCTTTTTATCCACAGGAGGTAAAGAAGTTGGAAACTGCAAGATTTTTTGTGTATTTTTTATGCAGAGGGATAGACACTCTCTTCGACTCTGGGACATCCATCATTTCCATGAAGTCAGATTCTTCCTGATCCTGTTCAGTTTCCTCAACAGGGAGCTGAAGAGTATCAGCCACTTTCTTGTAAAACAAGAAATGGGAGGGGGACTCAGAAAGTCTGGGAGGAGACACACTGGAAGGCCTGTCTGGGGAGATGTCAGGCTCTACTGGTTCATCTAGGCCTTCATCTTCCTCTACATCATACTCCTCTTCTCCATCCCAATCGCCCTCATAGAAAGCTTCTGGATCAATGTCAGAAGCGACTATGTCTGACCAAACCAAACCTCTGTGAACCGTTGCCGGTTCGGTCGGAACCGGGCAAAGCGACTGTACAATAGTGATCACTTTTGCAATCTCCTTAGTGGTTGGGCCATGGGATGCCGGATGCAAACTGACTGATTTATGTTTTCTTTTACTAGGAACCAATTCCACAGAATCGACTCTCCTTTTGCCCGAGGAGGTATCGCCCAGGTCAGTGGGCACCTCCTCCGGTTCGGCTGAAACCGAACCGGGCTGGCCATCCGGGTCAGCGGACTTCTTGGCCTCCCTCTACCTCAGCCTACTCAAATGTTTTTCCAGAGTGGCTTTGGGAAAGTTTTTACAAATCTGGCAGTCTTCTTTGAGGTGGTCAAATCCCAGACAGTAAACACAGATGAGGTGAGGGTCAGCCTTAGCAAAGGCCTCCTTATACTCGGTACAGTGCTGAAACCTAGTGGGACCGGTTTTCTTTTTGGGTTTGTCAGACATGCCGAAAAACTAAAATAGTTCCCTTACCAGCTTTTATGCCAGGCAACTAAAAACTGATCGGTTCCAACCATGTCACGGGTTGGTTAAAAAAAATCCAGAAAATCGGATTTTTTTAGGAACCGGAAACCCACAGTAAAATTTCTGAAGAGAACTCAAATATAATGGGTTTTGGTTCTAAACCGGACCGATTGGAGAAGAACCGAAGGCAAAACAATTTCCACAAGAAACACCAGAATTACAACAAAACTACATACTACTACCACTGGCTGTTACCAAGACAGAGGTAGTAAGACCGAAAATAAAGAAGCGGTCAGACAAAACCGACCGATTTAAACTATACTGAACCGAAGTGCAGGAGGGATCTCCGAATCGACTTCACAGTTAGGCAGAATGAAAAATGTGATGGTTACACTTCAGAGTGATAGAGACAGAGGTTTGAAAACTGAGCTCGAGTTCAACGTTCTATGCTTATGCATAGAATTAACTCTTTACTCTCCGGGGCAGTTTAAGTGCTGGGGCTAACTGCATATAGTCAGAATACAGCAAGACTTCATGTTGTTTGAAGTGTCCAATGGATGCCTGGAAATCCCCCCCTGCTGGCCTCTGCTCCTGGTACCTGGGCTTTGGGCATGAACCCAGGTTGCCAGTGTGCCAAGCGAACCCTTCGCTCGGCACCACAGAGCCGGCCAAATTTTTCCTTTTCAATGTATGTTTGTTCAAATATTTTAGATCTAAAATGGGTCACCACTTCCCATTTTTCATGTGGGTCAGGCAGTATCTTGAAAACAGGCCCTTTCCCCGCTGTGGGGTCGGGACCTTTTCTGCTGCCGTTTCTTTCCTTCCACTTCCAGCAGAATTCTTTCTGTTGGTGAATAGTCTGGGACATTTTTTGGTCTCTGCAGTTCTGGAAACCTTTTGAATTACAGGGACGATCCCTGACCAGCTACTTCCAGGACTCATTTGTCTGTGGTAGTTTTTACCCATTGCTGAAAGTAGCGGGTCTGCCTTCCCCTCACTGGCTGGCAATGGTTCACTGGTGATCTGGGCAGAACTGTCAGGGTGTTGTTTTGGCTGTGGCTTGGGGGTCAGCGCTGCAGCTGTCTGTAGCCCCTCCTCCAACTGTGGTAACCTCTTTGGGGTTGGTACTCATAGGGGCATAGGGTTTTGAATATTAACCCCTGTCGCTGTCTCTACTTCCATGAGGCCTGTAGGAAGTGGATGCCATTCCCTTCTCAGTGTCATTTTTAAAAGTGGACATGTATTCATCCACTTTTTTCATGTATGCCTTGGTTTTTGTCACCAGACAGTGAATTCCCCTCAAAGAAGAAATCAATGGCTTTAGTCTGAGTGTCCTAGGTAAGGATCATAGCCCTTAGCTAGACAAACCTCTTCAATGCCACTGCATGAGCTAAGATCCGTAAAGCAGAGTCATCGGAGTCAACAGGCATGTGGAACCGGTATTTGTGGCAGCCAAGTCCTGTGCACTTCACTATCTACCTTATCAGTCACTGCCAGCACTGCATTCCACAAGGCTTTCTGGTACTGGTCTGTGTATGCCAAATTAGCTGCTTGCCTCAGGAGCAGGGAAGCTGATGTGTACACTTTTTTGGACATAGTATCCAGGTTCCTGAAATCTTTCTCAGGAGGCTGTGCGGAGAGAGAGAGAGGCACCTAGGGCTTCTAACAAGCAGCTACCTTTACCAGTTCTTTGTGATCAGGGTGGGCATACAGGTAATTCTACTCCCTGTCTGTCCACCTGATACTTCTTTACAACTTTTTTTTATCAATGCCAGCAGCTGAATTAGGTGATGACATGATATCTCAAGTAGCCTTGTGGAGTGATTTGTGGATGGGGAATAACAGTCTCCTTCTGCGGGCCAGCACCATCATATACAAGAACTCCATTTTCTCCTCATCCTCCTCTGTTTCATAAGACAGGATGTTGAGGATGTTCACACATCTGTTTGATGAATGTGGAGGTATAATCCTCTGTGGTCCACAGAAACACAGAATTTGACAGCAGATAAGGACCGCTTGGCCCACCTAGTCTGTCTATTTCCCTACCTAATGGATAAGCTGCAGATCCTAGTTAACCAACAGCCTACTTCCTTCTACACTCCCCAACAGAATTGCCTTATGTCTGTCCCATGCATTCTAGAATTCCTCCACTGTTTTTGACTCCACTACCTCCTCAGGAAGGCTGTTCTATGTATCCACAACCCTCTCCATGAAAAAATACTTCCTCACATTACCTCTGAGCTGTCCCCCCCTCTATCTTCAAATTGTTTCCACTTGTTCTTGCACATCTCTTTTTCTGAAAGATGCTACCCTCTTGGACTCTGTTGAGTCCCTTAATGTACTTGAAAGTTTCTATCATGCCCCCCTTTCCTCAAGGTTATACATCTTAAGCTCCTTTAGTCTCTCTTCATATGTCTTCTGGCGCAGACCCTGCTTCATTTTGGTTGCCCTCTTCTTGACAGCCTCCACCCTGTCTATGTCTTTGCGGAGATGGGGTCTCCAGAACTGTACACAGTACTCCAGATGTGGTCTTACCAACTGTCTGTACAGAGGGCCAACAACATCCTGTTTTCTACTGGTGATGCCTCTCCCTGTGCATCCCAGTATCCCCCCAGCCCTCCTTACTGCCTTCTCACATTGCTTGCCCACCTTAAGGTCATCTGATATGACTACCCCCCAGATCCCTTTCCATTTTTGTTGTTGTTAGTATCTCACCCCCCCATTGTGTACTCTTCCCCTGGGTTTTTGTTTCCCAGGTGTATTACTTTGCACTTCTTTGTGTTGAATCTAAGCTGCCATACATTTGACCATTCCTCCAACCTTGCCAAGTCCCTTTTCATCCTTTCCACCCCACCTTGCGTATAAACCCTGTTGCAGATCTTTGTGTCATCTGCAAAGAGACATACTTTCCCTTCTAGTCCCTCTGTAATGTCACTTATAAAGACATTAAAAAGGACCAGCCCAGTACTGAACCCTGCGGTACCCCACTAGTAACCCTCCTTTCTTCACTGTGGACTCCATTTACTATTACCTGCTGTGTTCTGTTGTCCAGCCTGTGTTTTACCCAGGCTACCACCCTGGGACCCACTCCCAGGCTGGCTAATTTATTTATTGATCTTTTGTGTGGGACTGTGTCAAATGCCTTGCTAAAGTCTAGGTAGGCCATGTCCACAGCCCCTTGCTAAAGTCTAGGTAGGCCATGTCCACAGGGAGCACAAGGAAGTTAAGTGACTTGCTCAGGGTCACACAGTATGCAAATAGGGGCTGTGGGATTCAAACCCAGATCTCCAGGTTTGCAGCATAGAGCCTTAAACCACTGCCTTATACTGCCTCCTAAGGCATAAGGGAACCTTAGTGGTAAGGAAAAGGAGGAGTAAAGCCAGAGATCAAGTAGGGTCAGCGGTGTTACAGTCAGTAGAGAAAATGGGCAGACTGGGTGGGCCAAAAGGTCCTTATCTGCCATTAAATTCTCTGTTTCCATCATAGACATTTCTACAAGCAATACCTTTGCTCCTTAGTTTTGTAGTCTGTATCAGTAACATTTATCCACCATTTAGTCCTTCATCTCTAGTTCCCATTTCCAATCCTTTATCGTTTCCTTCATACCTTTATTTACCTTGATAATACTTGTACTGTATGGTTTTGCCTCTGTTTAGGTATTTATTTCCCATATACTTTATTTCAATAGAAGAATGATCACTGGTACATAAAGGTGCCCAAATCTAATGCTTGATTTTATCACAATTATTGGTAATGACCAGATCTAATATTTTTGTCCCCTTGTGGGTGTAGTTATCATCTGATGTAAGCTGTTTTCAAATAAAGTGTCTAAGAACAGTTTGCCTTTCTCTGAGGTTGCAGTTAGGGTATCCCAGTTAATGTCGGGTAAATTAAAATCGCCTACTATGATAATTTCACCCTTATCAGCCATCTCCTTAATTTCGTCATTTATAGCTTTCAGTTGATCTTTAGTATTACTGGGCAGAAAGTAACAATTCCATAATTATATTTGTTGGTTTTATATTTTCAATGGCTAGTCACACAGTTTCATTACTGTTATCTTTAGTTACATTTCTAATTATAAGAATACTACTGCAGTATACTGCAACCCCTTCCCCTCTCTTACCTATTCTGGTATGAATCAATTTGTATCCTTCTATTTCCTTGTCCCATCTATCACCATTGACCCACCATGTTTCTTGTACAGCCACTATATCTGGTTTGCCCTTACGAATAATTATTTCAAACCTCTGGAATCCCTCAGTATGCTTAGCTATTGCAGTCAGCCTCCTATGCCGAACTGCCCTGGTTTAAGAAGTGAACCTTTCCCCAAGTATTGCTGTACCTTTAGCATTTAAATGGAGGCCGTCCCCAGGGTACATAGATTTATTGCCTCCGAAAAGGTCCCAACATTTAACCAAATTAGTAGATAGATTTACTGCCTTTGAAAAGGTCACAATGTTTAATCAAAATAATGTTTTCTTTGCATTATCAATTATCTAGCCAGTTATTTGTTTTAATAATTTCTGGTGTCTTCTTTCGAAATGCCCTTGGGACAGTCTGGATTTGAGAAAAAATTGGTCCGACTCCCAGTGGTTTAACTTTACAGCCAATATCTACACAATCACCTTTCATTTCTTCATAGCTTCTTTTCCAGATGTCATTCACACTTATATGAATTATTAGATTGCGAGAACCATCCTTATCTTTACAGAGATAATCAATGTTTTTGTTATGTCTCTAACTGTAGCCCCAGATAAACAGGTCACCATGTTATACATTTGCTTTGTTTTAGGTATCGTGCGGTCTGTATACCATATCATAGAATCTCCAATTACTGTCAGTTGACCTCATTAGATTAGGAGACTCATCCTTTTCCATATCAAGTACCACGAATATCAACAGACATTCTGAATATCTGCGCCCTTCCTCCCCTTTTGACCCCTCTTCTGGGTTGGACAAGAGTCCAGTCTGCCTCCCTCCCTCACTGTCCTCCATCCCATTTCTCTTGTTCCCCTTGTGTAAAACCAGGCACAGGCTGGATATTTAAACTGTGTAAAGCAAGGTCAGTGTTTGCTGAAATAACTGTCATTGGGGCCCTAAACCCCTTATCATGGTTTTCAAGGTTTCTTATTTGATGCATGTGGCTAATTTTATCCCTTAGCTTTTTTTTTTATGCACCTCCCACACCACGACCGGCCACTCCTTTGGAGTGCCAGTGCTTTCCTGCCTCTCTCCGACCTCCTACCACCTACTCCCAGCCCCAATTGCAGCCTACCTTGGGTAGCCCGGCGTATCCCTATATCAGGAGGGTCCCTCTCTTCAGGGGGGAATGGCCTTAACGACTTTTTGCATCTCAGGTGCTGCGGGGCTGGATCCGGGCTGGCTCCGGGGCTTTGGGTGGCAGGGGCCATGGCACTCATCATCCAGTCGGAATGGGGCATAATTTCTGTTTTCTGTGCCCCAGCTACCGCAGTTCTCGGCCTTGCGTAAGCATACAGGGTGTTCCTGGGGCGGGGGCATGCCGTGGGCGTGTCGAGGCAGCACGTCCCCAATCTCACCACCAATCTGCCCGCGGGTCCCAAACCAAATCCCCGGGAGGGCGTCCAATGGACACTTATGGAACCCTCCCTGGCGGTCTCTGCCCTGGTACTTGGGTTTGGGGTGCAAACCCGGGTCGCCAGCGTGCCAAGTGAACGCCTTCGCTCAGCGCCACGAAGCCGGCCTTTCCCTTAGATTTTTAATTTCAAGTTCTAGATCTAGATACTCTATTTTGATAGAGTTTCTGCATGCTGTCTCACAATTGTCTCTTTCTAGGGATATAGTAGTTAGGGTAAGCACATTACACACACATTGCAGATGATCTCCATACTGCCTCCCACCAGTTCTATTCTATCACAATATTACCCATGGCTTGGATGAATAAGCTGTCACTCACTGCTGTGCAGAAATCCCTGGCCTACTAGACTCCCCTGGCTGATATTGGCACCACTCCATGCACACTGCTGCTCGCACAAAGCCCTGCTAATATATGGCTGTTTGACCTCACGTGACCCCAGAAGCATGCTACCATTGCACTGTAGTGTGGTCACTCAGTCAGGTTGCTAATTTAAAAACAAAGAAAACAATGCCCAGATACAGCCTAAGCTGTCAGGCTACTGAAAGTATGCTACTCCCAGTTCACAGTTCAGAATCACATAGCTACTTAATTTCACAATATTAGTAGCTCCAGTGTTTCCATTGGCATCTGCTCCTGTTTGCACTCTCGTCTGCAGTCCAGAGTACAATGGATCTGTAGTTCTCCACTGAAACAATAAATAAGTTTTGAATCTCCATAACAATAACAGTCAGAATCACAACAGCCCAAATGTATTTAAGTAACCTCAAACCCTGATGTAATTAAAATATTTAAATACCGGTGCAATACTGGAGCAGTATTGTCTTAAGTCTGTTTAAATCTGTTTATCTCTGCAAACTTTAAACATAAATACTATAAAATGGACATTTTATAATGAAAGGACTTAATAATACAGTATATATAAATTCAGAATTCAGTTTTAAAAGAGGTTGTTCGTTTTAAAGAGAAGTCTGACTCCTTGGCCTGTCCTGCTAGTCCATACTGAAGTCTGAGCTTGCTTTCTTTTGCAACTAATTGTATTCTAAACTAGTGACTAGCAAGGTTTTTAGCGCTGGTTATAGATAGCAGTCGGATAAAGTGAGAACTGTGTCTTCTGGCATGAACGCCTGAAGCCGTTCAATGGGTGGAATCATTGCATACTAGCTGAAGGTATTGGGGGGGAAAGCATGTTTTGTAAGGAATGCAGAAGTACTGTGTTATGCCAAACACTGAAGAGACCTAGTAAATAATTGTATTCAGTCTTGTCACAAGCGCAATACTTTTAAATCCTGGAACTGATCGGGAACCAGTGAAAACCAGACAACACAAAATTACTCCAAAATGAGCACCCTGATTAACACACACGTATTAACAACTAACTCAGTTTAGTAAAAGTAAATAAAATAATTTTAAGTATTAAAAGTCTGTTGCCCAGAAGACTGGAGCTGACTTCAGTGCGACTGATCTCTTCAGCGGAGAAACAAATCTGATGTTATGAAAGCAGGGGGAGCTTCACCACAGTGGAAAGTTTGAACATGTATTCTAAGTTCCACTAATTAACATAAAGTCCTGACTCCATGGCACCAAACTCAGACGGGATGATACATTTGGTAATGCATCTCACTGATGGATTCCTATTGTCAAAAACAAGAACTGAGCTCACCTGTCAAATAATACAGCAAATGAGCTACTGAACAAGGGAGGGACTTGGCAGTTATTAAAGACTCATCCTTGAAACATGTCAAAACAGTGCTTGGCAGAGGCCTGCAGGGCCAACAAAATGCTTCAATCCATACTTAAAAACAGCAGCAAGGCCCATATACAAGGCAGTAGTTTGACCCCATGGAACACTGTGTGCAGTTCTTAGTACAACATTACAAAGAGGAACCAAGTGCAGCATAGAGCTACAAATCTAACACACAGTGTTTGTAAAGCGAAACATTTTTTTTCTATAGCACTTCCCAACACCATCATCTCACATTCACCATCAGGCTGTGACTTGCAAACAGCCAGCCTATTCAACTACTAATCTTGCTGCCGCTGCAGCCCTCCACGGCTTCCGCTCTATGGCTGAGGGTTCTGGAGGAAGGCCACCCCCCCAGCCAAACCAGGATTCAGTAGCAGGCAGAAGACTGCATGGAGTGTGAGATCTAGGTGTATCAGCTGCCATCATCCCAATAGCAGGATTAACCCCTCATTTTCCTCACTTAGGACCTCTCATGTCACCTGGTGTAGGGACGCTGCATATAGTGGCCTCAGGCGCACCCTATAGGGGATAAAGCTTCCTGGTCCTCCACTTGGGGATGCAATGGTGCTGGAAGCTGCTGCCAACACTCCCTGGCTAAGGCGCATCGCCAGTGGTACTATAGCTTCCCCAGTAATGGCTGGCCTTCTGACAGGAGCGATCCTGGCCCACTCCCAGATTGGTTAACCTACACTGCAGCCCATGCTGCCGCTGAGCCATCAGGAAGCAGACTCAACCTTTTTTTTTAGTCTCGAAGTCCCAATTTGCAGATTTTCAAGGATGTTGCTGAGGTTTTCAAGAGCTCCACTCATAGAAAATATCTTATTGATATGCTAATGTTGTTAAACAATTGAGATGAACAAAGGGTGCATCAGTGCAAAACTCTGCTCCTCTGAACAGGAACAGGGGGACCTTACAACAGGGTTTGAGGAAGGTCACTGAACTGCTGTAGGTTATTTTTATTTTTAAACATGCTTTCAAAACAGAGTTCTCTGTACATCTATGATCAGTACAGTTGTCTACTCTTTCACATGGTTTAGTAATGAGCATTTAAGGTAATATTGTTATAAACTTAGCATACATGTCTTACCTTACAATCTCTGGCAACTTTGAATCTTGATACATGTTCTTATGATGATAACCCAGACTACCAGGAAAAGAGATGAATTTTACTTTGTCCTTTGAATTCTGAGACCTTAATGCAATTTCATACAGCTGTATGTAAAAGAGAACAGAGACATATTGCAGTGAGTGTCCGCTTCAGCAATAATACTATTTTGAAGCAACTTCACAGACTTGACTTAATGGTAGGAGCATTAAATGATAAAGACAAAGCGTTGAGTTTACCAACCAAACATTTTGGGTTCATTTCTAGGACTTTTGAAATGCAGTTTTAAGGGCTTCTTACAACATAAAGCTATAAATCTTAAAGACAATACCGCAGTGGTAATAAAACTAGTGCATCATAAGCAGAGCCCTGGTGCCTGGTTCTCTATGGTACTTCAGCCTTAAAGCAGCAGTACTAGATTTAGTTTTTTTTGTCTGTTCTTTTTTCTCACGTCTCTACGGGGAACTCTCTGGGGCATCCACTGTACCCGCTAGCTCTACCTCCTGCCTGAAGCTCCCCTTTCACCCCCTCACCAACCAGGCAGACGCCCCTGGTTCTGCACCCCCCCCCCAGAGGTGGGGCCGCCCAGGGTGCTCTACCTATAATCTAATGTAACTGACTGGGCGGTCCGGCCCTGGTAGAAAGAGAAGCTCGGAGATGGAGTGTGGCTCGGTGGGGCATGGTGCCATCACCTATCCCCGAGGATGGGGGTTTTCTTGTGTTTTTTCTCCCCTGGGAGTGTGGCATGCAATGACGCCTGTGCATGGCTGCCCTGCTGACATCTGCCGCATTCCCACCCCTTATATTAGGTGGTGTTCCTGCAATACCCCTGATCTCCATCGGGGGCCACCAGGACACCAAGCAACCCTGGATCCCTCCCCAAGGAGAGGAGAGCTGTCCACCGGATGCTCCATCCTCTCCCTCCCTTGCTGTCCCGCAGCTCACCGAGTCTGTCTCCGAACTCGGGTCGCTGGCGTGGCACGAGGTACGGTGTCCAGTGCCTCAACCTTCAGCGCCACCAGGCTGGCTCAGTAGCAGCACTAATTAATAATAAAAATGTTCTTTTCATCTAAAGTATCTGACAAGCCCTATACTAGCAAATATTTAATCCTTTCCAATGCTTTTGGTTTTATGTGATGACGGCGAGTACTTTTACTTACCGACAACTAAGAGTGACAGCAAAACTGCACCCCATCAAAAGGGCATCTAATATTAGAGTGGCTGTTGCAAATAGTGGTGGCTGCTCAGTCTGGCAATAAAACACCCAAATAAATCTTTTTAAGTGGAGGGCTACACCCCCCACACACCCCTTTGTGGGGGGGGCAAGCCCCCTGCACCCCCCAAAATAAAGATTCTTAACTCCAGGGGGAGCGGACATAGAAAACAAATTAGCAACTTCCCCAGGAAGCAAACTGCTTCCTGCACTGGGATCTGAACCCGGCAGCTCTGGCTCCAGGACCAGCGGCTCAAGCCACTATGCCACACAGCCAGCTCAGCAGGGCTTGGCCAAATTAATCTATTTATATCCTCTCTCGTGAGTGTAACGTGTATCCTGCAGTGCTACACTCACTATGATCATTCGGTGCTCTTTTTCTCCTCTTGCTCTACAGATGAGCAGTATTATTGAGTCACTCATATTGAGCTGCTCAATAATATTTGCCCATATAGGGTGTTACCATGCTGTTTTGGTTTTGTTTATATATTTAATCTTTTCTTTTTTCCTGGCAGTCATTGTAAGCTCTGCCCCCCCCCCCGGCTCACTGTGCTTGAAGACCTCCACTGATCCTCCGTGGCAGGGCTGGGATGGGGAGGACCATCCTCCCCCCCGACCCAGTGACACTTATCCTGTACTGGCCCTGGTCCAGGTGGTTGCATGGGATGGGGCCGATGGGCAGAGCTTCATGAAGCCTGCAACAACATTTTCCACCTCCCCTCCCCACTAGGTCCCCTGCTGTGGCGGCATGTAAGCATGTGCACATGGAGGCACATACATGCTATGGAGCCATGGCCCCTCTCTTCTTGTTGCTCAAGCACTGGTGCTACCTCCAGGCCTCCACCTGATGGCAGCCAAGGGCCAAATCTGCATGCCTCCACACCCTGGGAGAGGAGAGCTGTCTGATGGACACTCAGTCCTCCAGCCTCCCCCCCGCCAACCCCTGGTAACCCAAGTTCATTCCAGAACTCGGGTCGACAGCACAGTAGGAGATAAGGTGCCCAGTGCCTCACCCCTCTGTGCTATTGGGCTGGCCATTCTTTATCTTTTTTGATGGTTTTGCAAAGACACTTGCCAGGTGCACCGTACTGGAGTCTGAGCGAAAAGGGGTGGTTCCATTCTCTCATTGGTAATTTTATCTGATGCAACTGGCATGCACCACCCATTCACAGAAACACAGAAGCTGTCGGCTGATAAGGCCCTCTTGGCCCACCTAGTCTGCACAGTTAAAGTTCCTTTGCCTGCTGAACTCACTAGAGTAATTAATATAAACACAGGTTGAAGAAACATGAAATGGTATAGAGGATGCAGTAGTTCATGTGGAGTCAGTTAACATTATACATTTATTAAAAATCAAGGAAAACAATTATCAGAAAACGGTAATAAAAGCCTCAAAGTGGGGGCGCTATTGAGCACTTCTACCGAACAGACGTGACTCCCATCTGCTCTACAACTAATCACTATAAACTTTGAATTCTTACAGCTGCTAAGAGATTTTGAACAAAATAATTCATACCTTTGGATTCCTGACATCGTCCTGCAGCTCTAGATACCAAATTCGACCATGGGCCGAATGAATAAAAGCGGTCCTGGTAGTGCAAAAAATCAGGCTACAGTACAGTAACAGGCTGCACCTAATACTACAGCTCTCAACTCTGGTGAGCTGCCCTAGAAGGCTTTACAGGCAGCCATGCAGGCCATAGATGGAAAGGTGGAGTAAGTTTTATAGCGACTCCGGGAGCAAGATTTAAAAATAGAGAACGCCACCAAAACTGCATCCTCGGCTGAATCCTAGGCAATAAAAGCCATGTCAACAGCAGCTAAACTAACCCAAGAAAATCGGCAGCTCCATTACCATCTCGAGGCATTAGAAAATGCTTCCAGGGCGCCAAATGTGAGAATTATTGGACTGCCGGAGGGGACCGGAAACTCTGACCTCCTTTCTTTCCTAAAATCATGGCTCCCTACTGCCCTACATCTGGAACAGGACGTGGAGATGCACTTCATTAAGGCTTACCGAATATCCCCTCGTTCTGCGGGAGTGCAGAAAGAAATGCCCCGAACAGCATTGTTGGTGACGGCGAGTTCAGCCGTGAAAGAACAGATCCTTCATGCGGCTCGTAATTCAGACCATCTTAACTTCGAGGGGCATACCTTGCACTGTTTTCTGGCTCTCTCCTATGCTACAAGGGCCCACAGAAACCGTTTTGATGGGGTCCGTGCCACTCTTAGGAGTCTGGGGGTGGCCCATTCCTTGATGATGCCTGCACGCCTAAGAATCTTCTATGGTGGCCATACGTTTCAATTTTCTGACCCAGGAGAAGCAGGCAAATGCGTGCAGCAGATCCAACGGGAGTTCGAGGCCTCAGGAGCGGCAACTAGAACTGGAGCTGAATCAGATCAGGAATCGGAGGACAAAGATACTTGAAGGGGGTAAAGTACAGAATTGAACTCTCAGAGCTCACTGTAGCAGCATGGACTCTCCATTATACCAGCAACCCTGAAATGGGACTTTTAGTTTAAAAATTTATTGAATTGGATCACCTTATGGGACTGTATCAGGGCTTAATACATGCTGCGTTCATACCAAAGGGAGGGTCTTATACTTTCCAGTTATTTGGAGTGTTCTATTCAAGAATCAGTTTTTATTTCATTAGAAGTAGGCTGCTGGTTAACTAGGATCTGCAGCTTATCCATTAGGTAGGGAAATGGGCAGACTGGGTGGGCCAAGCGGTCCTTATCTGCCGTCAAAATCTATGTTTCTATGTTTCTGTTTCTATAGTTGATTTAATTAACTGGATATGTTCTAATCTCCACAGCATGCTGTAGATGCATAAGAATTTGGTCTTAAGTTGTTAAAGTGTGTGGGGGCACACTAACATTTTTAGGATTCCCATGTTTGGTAAAGGGGTCTAGTCAGGGTATGAAATTCGTGAAAAAAAGTACATGCCCACTTGGGCATGTAAGAAGAAAATGTACATGCCCAAGGAACGATTTACATACCACCCCTCAAACAGTCTCATGGTGTCTGCCTGACTTCTCGTGATTATTGATTTGGCTTGTTTTGAGAATTTTGATTCGGTATTAATAAACGCAAGAAGGAAAAATGTGTGTGGTCTTTTTTTTCAATAAATAAACTTATTAAGAAAAACTGATTGTGTGTTGCCAGATTTATTTTTTATAGTAGTATTCAGATTTTAGACAGTCTGATTGTGACAAAGTGACAGCGTAGCTTGTTGTAAAAAAAAAAAAATAAGCTTACCAGATTTTTTATAACACTATTCAGATTTTAGATAGTCCACACTCAGAGAAGCTTGTAAAGAGAGCTAGTTATAGTATTTATTCAGATTTAAAGTAGTTGGATAGATAAGTCCACCACATAAGAGAGTGAGACTAGGCTTTATTTAAATAACAGATCATGGATCCTGTATGGTAGGTAGGTAGACAACAGAGCAGCTACTACAGTAGCTTGTAAAAGAATAGAAGCTTTTTAACTTAACCAGCGTTATTTAACAGATGGATCCCTGAACTTAGACTGTAGCCCGAGGAAAAACTTTTAGACTCCCCCTTTTAAATCGGTCCCAAGCAGCACTCTCTCTATTGTCGGTCTTCCAGTCTCAACTTTTTATTATTTTTAGGTAGTAGTAGACAAGTTGTTATTTAACAAGAAAGACAACAATAGGTGTAGTGTTAGTTACTGTTAGGAACTGGGTGGGCAGTGAGAACTGACTGAGCGAGCTCCCTTTACATATCAACACAACATTCTGCCCTGACTTAAACCATTACCTAGAAAAAAATAGCTCTTATGGCCACAACCACAATGGATGTGTGTACACTGTTCTAGATACCCTTCACAGGAGGACTGTTTACAATTTATAAGTGAAGTCACTCACTTCACTTACAATTCAAATAGAGCTTTTTTATTTGCTTAATTAACTTAACTGAGGTTAGGAAGGTAAAAATATTAGCACACAGGCAGCTTTTTATGGTTTTTGAATTTACTGTGTTGCCACTGGCTGCATAAAATAGAAAAATAAATTTACTGCTGGAATTTTCTGCAAACAGATGGTAAATTCATAGAACTGGCCTCTAAAGAGATTGAGTACTGTAGTCTAGTTGTTGATGTTTTCAGACTTCAGTTATTTACTTGTCATAATCATTCACAGACAGTATAGCAATAGAATTATTCTGTTAGGGTAGGAATTTAGGCACATTATCCAGTTAGCTGCTTGGCAGGGTCAGGGTTACCAAATAAGTGCAGCAGGTACATTTATAGCAGCTTTCTGAAGGGAACTGTCTGTAGTCCAGAAAAATCACTGTGTGTTTGTCTCCCCTCACCCTCCTATTACAGGTCTGCTGGTTGGTGTTGTAAGAGCTAAAAAGAAGATCAACAGCAAAGCAGCCTGTGAGATTAAGACGTAATCTTTAATTCAGATGCTGCTTGTTTTTTTACTTTTTAGGAAAGGTCCAACTGACTTCACCTATTATGATTATTTTCTTGCTGTCCAATTTCCTTCCGTCCCGAGAGAGACCTTCACTGTCTCACACCTCTCCTCTCCTCCCTCCAAGTTACCCCTGCCCTAAAATCAATTCACTTTTCAGCACTGCTTTTTTTGTTTTAGTACTCCGTCCAGGCTAGATCTTAAAAGAGCTTTTGGTTCGCTTTTGTTTTTTTTAAATGTTCGATCGATCCCAAAAATAGCCTGACAGCATAAGGTGTCCTGTTTCCATGAATGCAAGCACAGAATGGCGCTGTGCAGCAGGGTCCTCATCATGCTGTCTGGAGGGCGCTATATATACAATAGGTGGCACCATTTAGTGCTCGTCTGCTAAAGCCCGCCTCCCAATTGCAATACAGGGACCCATTTGGCTGATGTCTATGCCACAAAAATGTCAGCAAAACATCAGTCTACTCCTTTTCTCCTCCTCAGAACTTGAAGAGCTCTATGCTCTGAGTCTCCTGCTGCAGTCAGGTGACATCAAGAAGAGCACACTCATGATCGGCTCTTCAATGTCAGCACCGCGTCGCTTCTCCGACCTTTCCCCGCCCCTAGGGAAAGTGAAGAAAAGAAAAAAAAAAAAAAGACGAACTGTGCAAGAATACCTTAGGTGCCCAAACAGGCAGGCACTGCACAGCAGTAGGTGTCCGGAATCAAAAGTGCCTGCCCTGGGGCACCTAAGGTATAGGAATTTCGCACCCTGGGTCTAATCAACACTGGATGTTGAATTCTTCACAATTTTCAGACTACAATACTTGGACTGACCACCTTTCATGTGGAAGTGTAGCTTTTGGGACTAGTACATATGGAACGCTAGTTAAAGCATTGTTGAAATACCCCCAAATTCGGAACCCATATGCCTAGATTAAGATATCCTTTGTATACTAGCTCTGCCTGTATTAATCTTTCAATATCTGGCTAATGTGATATGGAACTCTGGGTTTTAAGAAAAATCAATAAACATAACGGGTGGTGGACAAGTGTAACACCCTGCCAGAGGAAGTGGTGGGGGCTGAAACAATCACGGGAAATAAGAATGCATGGGATAGACATAAAGGAATTATGGAGGTCAGGGGTAAGGGGCAACAGACTTTTAGGAAAACAAACTGAACTTACAAGCTCAAATGGGCAGACTGGGTGGGCCATAGGCCCTTATCTGTCGACACTGTCTATGTATCTATGTATAAAGTTACAAAAAAAAAGCCTCAAAGTAAAAGTGGGATTTTTAAATTACCAGGGAATGCAAAAATTGAGGAAGTGATGAACATTTCTTGGGAACAGTCAGCACCAAGGCCCTCAAGTGTTGGACTGGTCCCAATGTGAACTTTGTGTGCAAACATTTTGCTTGCTTCTAGGCTGAGATCTTCTGTTAATACAAATCCCAGAATCCCCTGCAGCTGGCATCAGAGCAGTAGGCAGCAGTGAGAGTTTATATCAGCTCTGATCTTTTGTTTTCTGGTTGCGCTGTCCTCTCTGGGACAGAAGACTGTATTTAGCCTCTGGAGAAACGCAGAAACAGAAAACATCTGATCAGAGATTATAAATGCAGTAATATTCATTGCAGGCTACTGAATCTTCCACTGCTGCCTACTGCTCTGATGTCAGCTACAGGGGATTCGGGGATTTGTAGTAACAGAAGATGTCATAGAAACATAGAAGTTGACAGCAGATAAGGACCGCAAGGCCCATCCAGTCTGCCCATTTCTTTTTCTACCTTATAAATGTGCCATCGGCCTTTGCTCTGTCAGTGGCCTATCTATTCATAGTCATTTGTATTGCTCCCTTATGCCTATCCCATGCCTGTTTGAAGCCCTGCACTGTATTCATAGCCACCACTTCTTGTGGTAAGCCATTCCATGCACCACCACCCTTTCTGTGAAAAAGAATTTCCTCACATTCCCCCTTAATTGGCCCCTCTAATCTCATGCTGTGTCCTCTTGTCCTGCTATTTTTCTTATATTTAAACATGTTAGACTCTTTCACCTTGTTAATGCCCTTAAGGTGTTTGAATGCCTCGATCATATCACCTCTCTCCCTCCTTTGCTCAAGGGTATACATATTGAGCTCTGTTAATCTGTCCTCATATGTCTTCTGATGCAGTCCCTGCACCATTTTGGTTGCCCTTCTCTGGACTGCCTCAATTTGGTTAATGTCCTTGTGAAGGTGTGGCCTCCAATACTGCATGCAGTACTCAGGCGGAGCCTAACCAGTGTCTTGTAAAGAGGATTATTACATCCTCTTACGACTTGTGATACCCCTACTAATACACCCTAACACCCCCTAGCCTTACCTACTGCTTTAGAGGTCTGCTTGGATGATTTCAGGTCATCAGTGATGATGATGCCCAAGTCTCTTTCTTCCTTAGACTGCTAGCAACTCCTCCCAGCCTATAGGTGGCTTCAGGGTTTCTCTTCCCTATGTGCATGATTTTTCACTTCTTTGCATTAAATCCCAGTTGCCACTCTTCTGACCATTTTGCTAGTTAATCCAGATCTCTTCTCATTCTGCCCACCCCATCTGGATCATCTACTCTGTTGCAGATCTTGGTGTCATCTGCAAACAGACAAGCCTTACCCTCTAGTCCATCTGCAAGGGCACTAATGAAGATGTTGAAGAGGACTGGCCCCAGAACTGATCCCTGATTTCCCCACTTGTGACTTGCATCTCTTCTGACTGTATACCATTTACCACCACTCTCTGTTTTCTGCCCGTCAACCAGTTTGCCACCCAGTTGACCAACTTCTGACCCACCCGAGCCTACCCAGCTTATTTATCAATCTTCTATGTGGAACAGTGTCAAAAGCTTTGCTGAAGTCAAGGTAGGCGACATCAACTGCTCCCCCTTGGTCCACCACTCTGGTTACCCAGTCAAAGAAATCTATGAGATTAGTTTGACAGGACCTTCCTTTGTAAACCCATGCTGTCTTGGATCCTGTGCCCCTATGGATTCCAGGTGTTGCACTATCCTTTCCTTAAGGAGTGCCTCCATAATCTTGCCCACTACTGAGGTAAGACTGACTGGTCTGTAGTTCCCCGCCTCCTCCCTGCTACCACTCTTGTGGAGCGGGATCACATGAGCCCTTCTCCAGTCTTCTGGGACCTCTCCTGTGCTCAGAGACTCACTAAATAGTTCTGCTAATGGCTCAGCTAGTTCACCTTTAGCTCCTTAAGTACCCTGGGATGTATGCCATCAGGTCCCATTGCCTAGAAGCCTAGAAGTAAACTTAGTCTGACACAATCTACTATACTACTGTTTATAAACCAAAATATTTTTGCACACGAAGTGTACATTGGGACCAGTCCCACACTTGAATATGGGACCCTTTGTCGTGTTCCCCTTTAGGATGGCCACCTTATAGAACACTAAACTCAGGACAGGTCCTGACATTTGTCTTGTCAACACCTTAAAATTCAGGACGTGCATTAGAAATTCGTATACCAGTTCTCTTGGGACTAAGTAAAAATTCAGGAAAAGAGGGACTTTCAGGACAGATGGACACCCTACTTGTACTGCTGCTTCAATTTGTGCAGCTGGACACTAAGGGGATACGTGATGGCTAGGTGTGTGATACAGAATATATCCGAATGAGTGACAAGTGAGCTCGGGGAATACCACGAATGGCGGAGCCACAAGTGTGGTTCCCTGAGTTCACCTGCCATGAGTTCAGATATGTTCTGAATCACACACCTAGCCATCATGTATTCATTTTATACAATAGGACTGTGTTTTGTGCTGTTTTTTTTTGTTTGATGATGTAATCACAGTGTTTTAACTGGAGTGATGTCATGACAGTGTGATAATTGGAGTTGTCACACTGCAGTGAGAACACTCGGTTTTATCTAATGGGTTATCTGCTCACTCCTATTGTATAAGTAATGTTCTACGGCCGATTTGCATTACTTCTGCAGCAGATTTTTTGTCCAGCCATTGGTTAGCACACCATGTGATGTCGTGGATGACATCAGGTATTGAGCATGAGGGAGGGGCTTCAGGACAAACAAAATGAGAAAGAACGTCAAGACTCGCAGAAAACTGATTTTTTTTTTAATCAATAAAAAACATCAAAAATGTTTTGAGAGCCATGTTTGTAGGTAGACGTGTTTTCACTTCAGCTTTATCCAAATGCTCTTCAGCTAACTAAACTTTAAACTGTTATATTATTTTTGATGCTGTCGGCTCAGTACACTTGCAAGTAGGACAAGATCCACAGCACACAGATGCTGGCTATGGGGAAACCGAAGCCTTTGGAGCGTAGCTGGTCTGTCTGAACAGGAATATTGGTTTAGAGTAGTTGAAAGAACTTCAGGCCCCACCTGGTGCTGTGAGGAGCAACAAAGTCGGGAAGTCCGAGGCAGCAGGGGCGCCCCACCATGGGACTCAACCCTGAGAGTGTCCTGTGATATGGGTGACTCAATTTGAGCAACTCATACTGAGCAACTCAAACTGAGAGACCGTGGAAAGGAGGACATGCACTAAATAGCGCCTGTTATAATGGTGACTGTGTGCAGGGATAGCAATTTGTGCCATCTACTATATTTAGTGTGGTTTCAGAGGTAGTTATTTAAAGATAGGGGGGTGCAGGGGGCAAAGCCCCCCCAAATGAAATAGGGAAATTTGCTTTGGTGGGGTTTTTATTCTTGAGGGTTGGGGGCTCCCCGTTCTGATGCTCGCTTTTTATTTTGGGGGCTGTTTGTGCTGTCACCATTTTGTGTTCGTCCATATGCCTGTCGCAATTTAGTATTCAACGTTATCACATGGAACCATCCTGAGTGCAGTTCCAGAGATGGACTGCAGGACAGAACAAACCTGGGAAAGAATATTATTTCAAAATAGGCTGGAACGACAGTGAAATATGCTGAGGAGTATATATATACTCTAAATTTTTCCCTTAACTTTCCTGCTTTTGCTGATGTCCTGTCAGCTTTTTCAGTTACACAGAAACATAGAATTTGATGGCAGATAAGGACCATTCAGCCCACCTCGTCTGCCCATCTCCCTGTGTATACTGTCACCACAGACCCTACCTGATCTCAGCCCCCCCACTAAAATTCCCTTGAGCATATCCCATGCACTGTTAAAGTCTACCACTGTTTTCACCCCCACTATCTCTGCTGGAAGACTGTTTTAGGCATCCACCATTCTTTCAATGAAGTACTTTCTCACATCCCTCCTGAATTTTTCCTCTTCCAGCTTCATTCTTGTTCTTGTGCATCTTTTAGCTAAAAAATACCCCCCCCCCCACTCCTGTACCTTGTTCATCCCTCCATGGCACATAGATATATATATATATATATATATTATAGTGTATGATAGTGCCACTATAGTTAGGGATTGACTAAGCACTTTAATGTTAAACCTCAAATTTTGCACCTTAACTTTTGCCACCATTGCAACAGATTTGCCTGAAATTTTGCATGTGCCGCCTGGTACCATAGTTCTTTGGATCTGGCACGTTGCGTTATGGTCAGATGTATGGTTGTGGAGCTACAGAATGAAAAACGAGCAAAAAATTGACTTTTGCACGTTTCTTTGCTCGCACCTACAGCCTGCACGGTTTGTCCGTTCGGTCCGAAATGTTCAGAGAAGATGCAGTCTTGGTCAACGATGTGCCATTCGAAGATTTGGTGAAAAAATATCAAACCGTTCAAAAGTTATTCAAAAAACAAATGTCCCATTATAGTCAATGGGGAAAATTAGCTGTGCATCACGAAAGTTTCGCAAATGTCATTTTTACTTTCGTGATTTGGCCATCTTGTTTTCAGTTAGTGACACAGAAAAATGCCTGGCATTTAAAATTGGGACCCTCTAGCTAAACATTGACTGTTGTGCTTACCTAGTGGGGTCCTGAGGATGCTAGCCCTATCTTTTTTGGGGGGTTAAACCCCCCAGAAATGTATTTTCCAACTTCAAGAAAAAAGTACTTTCGCAAATGCAAAGGTTTCGTGATTTTTTTTTTGTGAAACTTTTGTGATTTGCAAAAATAATCTGCGAAAGTATTTCAAAATAACTGCAAATGTTTGCCATCCTCCTGCAACAAAACGGGTTGGTCTTTTGGGCTGAAATTTTCAGGGTGGCAAGCCCTGGTCACATAGATGTGCCTTTTTGTGCTTTGGTGCCAAAACACTCAAGGGGCCCAAAGTTTCAGAGTTCTGAAGTTGAGAAATTTCTCATAGGATAACACTGCGGCGCCCGTTACGCCTTTTGGCACCAGTATCTCAAAAACTAAGTGAGATACAGACTTTTCGCTATTGGCAGTTTGGCTCACCTTTGGGTCAACTAACCTGCTGAAACAAGTTTGGAAATAGTAGAGGACACCTACACTGGAATTTTCTTTTCTACTTGCTATGGTTACAGAGATATTGGCAAAAACATATTCCAAGGGTTTGAAGGGTGCCTTCTCAGTGGTTTTCGGTGCTTGTATCTCAGAAACAATGCGAGATATGGATTTGGCCGACTATATATATCGCGCAAAGTACTCACTGTCATGATTACACCAGCACTGGAATTTTTTCCCTAGCTGCTACGGTTGCTGAGATATTACCAAATCACTGTTACAAGGCTTCCTTGCCCTATAGGGCTGCTGTATGGATCCATACTTATGTGTAAGTGGGAGCGCAGGCCCGTGCTCCCACATATGCATACCATTATGCGAAAAAATGGATAATGTAAAGGGAGCGCTCCCAGTAACACATACCACTTACATTACACTTTCTCAAAAAGAAGGGAAATTAATTGCAAAAAACTCTGGTAATGCATCAGTTAGGGTTGTTTCCACAGCAACAAAAGTGTGGAAATTCAACGTTAGGGTTACCACCCCACCACCATGCCCCCATCCTCAAACCCCTAACTCCGCATTCCCCCACCCCCCACACACACACATGCAAGACTGTAAGACACTATACAAGTCAGTCGCAATAATCAGTACACTGTACTCATTTCACATAACACTATGTAATGAAAAAACAAGTACAGTATGATTGACTCTATACTGCCAGCACAGTATGACGACACACTATAGCTGGCATATCTTTTTCATGCAGTGAAACTTAGTCTGCACAGATTTTCTAAATACAACTGGCTCGCTGCAGGTATCGCTGCTACCACCTAGGCATGTGGTAGCAGGAAAGACAGAGCTGACACATACATAGTACTTTTCAGATACTGCTCAGCTATGAAACTAGCACCATCACATGTTGTTATACTGCTGCGTTACCTGGAAATACTCATTAGCAGCATGTTATGGTTAGCTTTGGATGTTACAACTGTTGCTGTCACATGCTGCTTGTAAACTATACTACAAAACATTACTTTTATTATTATTACCATTTGTTATTAGGACTGACTCACTCTATCAGAAAAAAATATGTAGACATCCAATGACTGTTGCTAGGGTTATCCAAACTCTTATTTCCAATAAAGCTATCAACAGATAACATACTGTGTGTTTCATCATTTCTTAACAATTGAAATATAAGCATCTGCTTAAATCTTGTTATTGATGTTTGTAACAGAAAATGCTTACTGTGGGCCATCTCCCATGGTTGCCCAGCGTGTGTGTGTTCCTCCAAGGCACTCTGATGGCAGCAGAACTCATATAGTTGCTGGACCATGATGATGGATGAGTCTTGTACTACATATAGAGAGTTCTATGTTACCTGATGCTGGTTGTCTCTGATTGGTTGTGTTGCCTTGGCTCTTCCCCTGTTTGCATGTGTGTGTGTGTGGGGGATGCAGAGTTAGGGTTTGAGGATGGGGGTGTGGGGGGGGTGAGGTGGTAACCCTAACGTTGAATTTCCACACTTTTGTCACTGCGGAAACAACCCTAACTGATGCATTAATGGAGTTTTTGCCATGAAAATATACATATACATATATATATAGATATATATCCCTCTAGTCTTTCCTCATAAGGTTTCTAATTCAGCCCATGCACCATTTCAGTTGCCCTTCTCTGATCAGCCTCCACCCAGTCTATGTCATTCCTGAGACCCACACCTGACACTTGGGTTGTCAGAGGGCTGTGGGTTCAATTCCCACACCTGGCACTTGGGTTAATATCCCAATACTGACACTGTAGTGCAGCATGAGGGGGGTGCTACACTTCTGAGATGCTGTCTTTCCGATGAGACGTTAAACCGAGGTCCCATCTGCCTGTTCTGGTGGTAGTTCAGGTGGATGTTAAAGATCCCATGGCACTTATCAAAAAGAGTAGGGGTGTTTTTATTGAAATTCCAAAAACTCATACAAAAGAATTCAAAGCAGATAAAAACGTAACATAGATTGTCAGCTGTACCTAGGGGGAAAATCAAGGGTTCCCAAAAGCTTTTAACTAAAAGGTTCCTGTAGAACTCTTTTTTGAGAATAGAATAGCTTCTTCTCTTGTAACATGCCATTGTTTCAATTTTTTAAAAATAGTTATTTCTTTATTCCATATGGTATGGAAGTGATACTTGCCATCTTCCCAAAGTACTAATAAATGTTGTAAAACAGAGAAAAGGAATGACTGCCAGGACTTAGTATGAGGTCACAAAAGGGGTCTTATATTAGAAAATATGAAATTAATATTAAAAAAGGCCACAGGATTAATCATTCTTAGACCACCTTTTTCGATCGGTAAGTAAGTAAAGTTCCGCTTTACAGGGTTCATCCTACTTTCCCAAAGGGCTTGAAAAAAGAGGCTGTAAAATTTAGTTTCCAGGTGCAGGAGTAGAGGGAAAATTGTACTAATGTGCAAAAAAAGAGGCACTAATAGTGATTTAATTAAGAGCGCCCATTTCTGTTTGGAGATTTGCAACTGCTTCCATTTATTTGTAAGGGTGAAACCTGCATTCATTTTTGTTTCCCAATTGTACCGACTGACTTTGGATATCCCAAAGGTGACCCCTAGAATTTTAATACCATTATCTATGATAGGAATTCCAGCTATATTATGTAAGGCGGGGTTTCCAAGACCTACTTGTAATGCTTTACTTTTAGTAGTATTAATCTTTGCATTAGAAACACATGAATATTCAAAAAGAAGTTGTTGTAATTTAATCCCTGAACACTGTTCTTTAAAAAACATCAGCATACGCCAGGATTTTAATAGGACGGTGATTATCTAAGGGAGAAATTCCAGGAATTTCTGGTTCAGAAGCAAATGATTTGATACCTTTTAATGGACCAACATAGGTGTAACAAGAACAAAGTGCTCCAGCTTTCGGACCAACCAGTCCTTCTTCAGAAGCTCATGGCAGGAATTTCTGGTGCATTCAATATCTTTTGTATTAAAATGTTCAGACCAAAGATGTACAGTATGGGGCTAAGAGGACAACCCTGTCTAACTCCTTGTGTTGGTTTAATGACTTTACTCAGATAACCATTAATCAGTATTTTAAAAGATGCATGCTGGTAAATCAATTCGATCCATGAAATAAATGTGGCAGGAATGCCATGGTGTTATAAGGCTCAATATAGAAATTTATGTGACATACGATCGAATGCTTTCTCCTGGTCTAAGGAGAGTAGAAAGCCAGGCCTTGTTTGGTGTTTACATGTCTCAGTTAGATCTCTAATCTGAATGAGGTTATCTGTAATGTTTCTAGTAGGAATCAAACAGGTTTCAATACTAGAGATTATTTGGGGTGTTACCAAATTCAGACTTCGAGTCATGATTTTAGTCAAAATTTTCTGATCTGAGTTCAGTAGAGATATGGGTCTCCAATTATTGAAATCAGTTTTATCTCCCTTTTTATATAACAAAATCATATAGACCTGAAGCCACGCCTTTGAAATATAATTAGTGTCTAAGATTTCATTAAAGAATTCTGTAGGTATTCCAGATATTAAAGACTTAAATACTTTATAAAATTCAGAACTAATTCCATTGGGACCAGGAACTTTATTCACCAGAAGAGCTTAAATGGCTTCTTCGACTTCGGTTTTAGAAATCGGCTTTGTTAGTAAAATTCTGTCTTCATCCGGTAGGGTTTTAGGAGGTAAATCTTGAAAAAAATAGTCAAGTGAAGTCTGTCTATTATTTGTTAAAAAGGATTTGTAACGAGATGCAACAAATTGCAAAATATGTCTGCTTTGATCTAATAAGACCCCGTCTTCTGTACTTAAACTCTCAATTATTTTGGTGCTAGTAAATTCCTGATTATATTTAAAAATGTCTACTGAACCTTGCTGTAATTTAATACCGAATCTTTGTTCAGCAACCAATGACTTGGCCCTGTCATATAAGAACTTTTTAATTTCAGTCTTAATGCAGGTGATTTGGGAAAGAAAGGACGTTTTCAAAGTAGTTTGTAAGGAGATGAGTTTATAAAGTTGCATCCAAAGATGTAAATAATGCAAATAATTAGTGTTTGCATGTTGTTTGCCTTTATAACTAAAAAAAAGATTGTAGTTCCTGTTTAGTATCAGACCACCAATCCGTTATGGTGTCATAAAAGACTGCTATGGAAAGTCTAGCTTGCAAGAAGGCTAAACAATCTCAGTGATTTCAGGGTTAATAAGGAGAGAAATATTTAATTTCCAATACCCTCTGCCTAATTGTCTAGTTAGACCTAAATTCAGAATTACATGGAGTTCTGTGTGGTCCGATAAATCACTGACTTGTATCCAAGCCTCCAAAACCTGTCCTCTACTGGAGGAAAGGACATAATCTATACGGGCAGATATACTATTTCTAAAGTAAGTATGTCCACCTGAAGAGTGACTTTGCCGATAAGAGTCTTGTAAATTAGCCATCTGAATAATTAACCTGAGAGTATTGGTGTCACAATACAGTTTATGTGTGTCCCCTGTTTTATCTTTTAAATCTAGTGGGCAGTTAAAATCTCCCCCTAGTATTACAAATCTCCCTGTATGTAAATAAGGCTGTAAAGTTTTAAAAAATGTTATCCTATCACTTTTAGTCTGGGGTGCATAAAGCGTACCAATTCTCATTGCCAGTTTATCAAATAAGACATCCAACGAAAGTAGTCTACCAGGTATGACATCCATAATTCTGGTAACTTTAAATGCCTTGAGTTTTAAATAAAATGCCCACCCTAGAGCATGCTTCTTCCCCCATGGACCAAATGGAAGCCCCCCAGGGTTAAGATTGTTTTGTATATAATATGTCCTGGTCAGTTCTTAGTCTAGTATCCTGTAAAAAAAAAAGGATATGAGCCTTAAGTAATTGTAGAGAGGAAAAAAAAAGAGCATGTCTTCTTTTAAGGCTTCTAATACTGTTAACATTCAATGATGTAACATAAAGCCGAGAAGAAGACAGGTCCAAAAGTTAAATCAAAGATGTTTTTTCCTCATCCTTTTGTATGCCTTTTGTTTTTCTTTCTGTTCTGGCACCTCCTCTCCCCCGAATTGTCTTTATCAGAGGATGCTCTGGAAGATAAATCTGACTCATCCCCGTCGTCTTCTATGCTGGTTTGTAGTGCAGCATAACTATTTCTAGTCATGATAGGATCTCGTCGGGAGATTTTAGATTTAGGTTGTTGCTTTTCCTGTTTTCTTTTCCCACCCACCATGATGAAGTGGTCTTGTGGCATGGAGGGGTGCATCTCAGGTTGAGGGGCACGTGAGGATTGTACTTCCAACAGCACAGAAGGAGATTACGTAGAAGGATTTAATGGCTGGACTTGTGATTGTGCTGGATCCTGGATATTGCGGTCTTCAGGGGCCCCTGAGTCATGTGCAGTAGTCGGACATAAGGATTGAGCCTTTTCCTTTTGTTGTTCAGACTCAAGGTCCATTTCTTCCTGATCATAGTAAGACCCTCTAGTGTGAGCAGCCAATGGGCACATTTTATAAGAGTGCCCTTGCTCATCACATAGATTGCAGTGGACTGGGTTGGGACAGAAATGATGGAAATGACCCCCTTCCAGGCAAATGTCACAGACTTGAACCTCACAGGCGTTACTTAAATGGGAAAGTGAACCATACCTGTGACATGTTTTGGGTTGTCCTGGATAAAAACAAAAACCTCTGTCTCTTCCAATATAAAAACTACTAGGTAGATGCTGAATGCCTGCATCAGAATTCTTTAATTTGGCTTTTGTATGCCAACCTCCCGTCCAAATGTTCAATGTGTCCATAATAGGCTGCGGTCTTTCCACTGCCTCTACTCGTTGTTAAATCCAGTGTAAAATATCTGAAACATTAACACCTTCATTTTTAAAGAGGTTGTTAATTGTTTTCCACGTTGGTTTAGTTAAAGGAATGACAAGGAATAGGTCCATACAGGGGAGTGCTTTACAGTATGATATTTGAGCCAAAATCTACCAAGCAAACAAGGGGATCTGAAACTGACATCAAATCGAGTATCTCCGGAGGTATGGATTAGGGCAAACATCTCAGTAGCAGTAAATTGCATTGTTTCTTTCAGTAACCGTCTGGCTACATAAGCCCTATCGGGTGGGTCGTCTAGGCCTCCCCGGTATTTTAACTGGACAGCGTTTTTCCGTTTGGCCGGCTTGCCTAGGTTGGAAAAAAGATCAGACAACTTGAAAGTTCTAGGCAGCAAAGGCTGTTTATTTTTATTTTCAGCCTGGTGTATAAGGTTCTCAGGCTGGGGTTGGGAGTCCTTAATATCACCCCACAATTTCGATGGGTCGGTATGTGAAGGCGGTAATACAGTGGAAGTTCCTGTGGGATCTAATTTGTCAGATTTGACAGGCTCAGTAGAAACATTGTCTAAAACAGTGGGAAATGCTGTGTTACTTACAGATTCGGTGTGCTCAGCCTTGGTTATAGAATCAGGAGCATTTAGAATCACAGTTTCCTGCGCAGCGGTGTTCTGAGGGAGCTGAGTATTCGTGGCGTTGGGTGCGGCTCCTGACTGACTGTCTGTATGTGTATCCATAGTAACCAAGCCTGCAAACCAGTTGGGGGAACTGTCAGTGTAACAGACTGGGTGTAGTAAGGATGAAATTTTGTTTTCTTGTTTACCCAGAATATCTTTTGCAGTTGGAATAGAAGGAGATGTCTAAGCAGTATTCTCTGTGTTCCAAATCCAACCAGCACTTCTTAAGCCATGTGCAGGGGACCAGATTTGAGCTTTGGAGATTGAATCTCTCTGTACTTCTGGAGATAAACGCTTCGTAAAAGTTTTGTCAAGGGCTTCTGATGAAACTGAGAGAACATTAGCCGTGGTACTTTCCAGGTGAGAGAGAGCTTGTTCTTCAGCTTCCAAAAGTTTAAGAAGTTTGTCCCTGCATTGTTTAATTTCCCAAATTGTCTTTGCTGACTCTTGTCTTGTTGTAGCTCAGAGAGTCAACTGAAATATTTCCTGGGACCATTGTTGCAGCTATGGGGCTGAGTAAGTTCTTGTTCTCCACAGTTCAGGCTGGACTGAGGAATTGAAAATGGTTGTGAAACCTCCATATCCAAATCTTCTTGTAAAATATCTTTAAACAGCTGTGTACCCAAAACAGATGGTGCTGTAGTTTCCATGTTAGCAATTCCTTGGTGCAAAGAATCCACTGCTCCTGCCACACCATCTGTACTCCCTGCTCCCTTGTCGGCCATCTTGCTGACCAGAAGTTGGACAAAGCTCCCCCTACAGCAGAGAAGGGGAATTTCCCTGGTGTCCTGGCCAAATTTCCCCCATTCACTAAAAATACCACTAACAGCTTAATCTGGTTCAAGGTCAGTTGGCATTCATCTGTGTTGGGGAGGGGGGTAATTGGGGAGGGGCAGCTGCAGAAAGTGGGATGCTAGCTGCACACTCAAACAGACTTGATAGTGAGGTCTCACCAACAATCTATACAGTGACACCCCAGCATCCCACTTGCTCTACTTACTGCCTTGTCACACTGCCTCGCCACCTTAATGTCATCAGGTAAGATTACTCCAAGGTCCCTTTCCTATTTGGTGGCTGTCAATACCTCTTCCCCATTTTATACTGTGCCTCTGGGTTTCTGTGCCCTAGGTGCATGATTTTGCACTTTTCACACTGAAACCCAGCTGCCATGATACCTTTGACCACTCTTTGAGTTTTCTCAGGTCCCTGCCCATTCTTTGTACCCCTCTGGAGTATCCACCCTACTGCAGGTGTTGCTGTCATCTGCAAAGAGGCATACCTTCCCTTCTAGCACACCTGTAATGTCACTTATAAAGACAGTTAAGAGGACTGGACCCAGTACTGAGCCCTGAGGTACCCTCTTGTCATTTTCCCTTTCCTCAAGTGAATTTCATTTACCACCACCCACTGTCTCCTATCCATTAACCAGTTTTGTACCCAATTTCGTAACCACCTTAGGACCCATCTCCAAACTACCCAGTTTCCTAATGATCCTTCTATGTGGCATGGTGTTGAAGGCTTTGCTGAAGTCTAGGTAGGCCACATCCACCGTCCCACCCTGATCTACTTCCCTTGTCACCCAGTCGATGAAATTGATCAGGTTCATCTGAACTGACCTCCCCTCATGAATCCATGCTGCCTTAGGTCTTGTAACCCTCTGGATTCAAGATACTCCACAATCCTTTCCTTCAATAGTGACTCCCTTAGTTTCCCCACCACTGATGTCAGACTGTCCAACCTGCAGTTTCCAACCTCCACTCTGCTACTGCTTTTATGAAGTGGGACTACACCTGCTTTCCTCAGTCCTCTGGAACCACTCCGGTTTCCGGATGAAAAGGGCTGTCAGAGGTACAGCCAGACCCTCCATGAGCTCCCTCAACACTCTTGGGAGAACCCTATCTGACCCTATAGTTTTGTCTACTTTCAGATCTGCAAGTCATTTCAGTACTCTCTCTTTTGTAAATGGAATTGTGTCTATCTATCCCACCCCCTCCCTGTTCCTCTGCTTTTGTGTGGTCCATCCCCTTTCCCTTCCGCAGTTAAGACTGAACAGAAATATCTGTTCAGGATATCTGATTTTTCCTGGTCCTCTTCTGCCCTTTTTAACCTCACAATTCCTCCTCTTTCCTTTCTCTTCTCATTTATGTACATAAAAAAGGTCTTCTCTCCTTTAGTTACCCCTTGGCTATACTTTCCTCAGTCTGCACCTTTTGCACTGCTTACCATTTTCTCTGCTTCAGTCTGCCTTTCCTAGTACACTTCCCTATCCTCTTCCCTCTGCATTTTGTTGCACCTTCTAAATGCTACCCTTTCAGTCTTAACCTTTTCAGCAACTTCCTTTGAGAACCACAGCGGTTTCTTTTCTTCTGTTTTTGCTCACTTCTTTTGCCCAGAGGTTTGTTGCCTTCTCTATGCCATCCTTTAAGCTGGCTGATGGTTCCTCCACCCAACCCTGGCTATTTCACCTACTAGGTCATTTCTGAGGCATTCACCTGTTTGTTAAAAATCTGCCCAACTGATGTTCAAGACTCTTGTCCTTGTGTTACTTCTGCAGCTGTCTTTATGCTGAACCACACTGTATGGTGATCACTGGTCCCCAGGTGACCTCCCACCTTAACATCTGCAATACTGTCCCTGTTAGTGAGCACCAAGTTCAGTTTTGCCCCATCACAAGTGGGCTTACTGACTAGTTGTCTGAGAAATGCCCCCTACAGGGAATCTATGATGTCCCTGCTTCTAGCCGAGGCCACGGCTGGCAGGCTCCACTCTACATCCGGTAGGTTTAAGTCCCCCCACCAGTAGCATCTTTACTTTTTTTGCAAGTCTACTAATACTTCCCCCTGTGTTAGAGGTCTGTAGATCACCCTAGTGCAAACAGTGGCTTTGGCTCCAGGGTGAACCACAGTACCTACAAATCCTCCCCTCAGATTTCCCTGCATTTCACATGATTTACTTGTATTAGGTGATTTTAATATGGATTGGTTGGACTTGGCTAAGTCTAAATATGCTAGAACATTTGCTCTCCAGTTAGCTTTAGAACAGTTAATTATTGATACCACCAGTATTAATATTAAACATCCAGGAGGTTCAGCTTTCTTAGAACAATTTTCCCCAACTCCACTTATCATTATGTGAAGTTGTATATATTACCCAACTTATTTAGTGACTGTAATCTAATTTTTTGTATTCGTGGCAAGAACAGAGTTTCTGGTCCTCCAAATTTCATTAGGCTTTGTTTCTTTAAATCATTTGACTACTTTAAATTTTTCTCTGATCTCGAAAATATAAATTGTGAATGGTTAAAACTGATTGATTCCTGATCTTCAACTGGGTTGGGATTATTTTGTGTCTGAATTTTTTTAAGCAGTAGAAAAGCACCTTCCATTTAAAACAGAAGAATATCTAGGGTTTCGGCTAGACTCCAGGGTTCCAGAAATAAACATGTTGAAATTTTTTTTCAGGGAAATTAGATACAAGGGTGGGTCCTCTTTATCGGAACAATGGCAGTTTATCTTTGGATACTATCCAGAAATCAGATTTTCCAGTTTTTCATTATGGAGATTGACTTTATGAACATTCTTCTAATGACTGGCTCCAAAAACTAGATGTATTGTACAATCATCTGGTGAGATAAATACTCGCCTGTCCTCATGAAACTCATTACTGAGACCTCTACAGGACGTTGGGCTGGACTTCACTGGCAACCAGGAGGAAACTCCATAAATTTACATTTGTATATAAATGCATCTTGGGGCAGGCACCGGATTATTTGGTGGAGCATATTAAATTTAGGAAGGTCAGTTCTTCCCTGCGTAATGGCCACCTTTGTGAGTTTGCTAACTCTTGTGCTAAGACCATTCAGTCCAAGTACTTGTTTAATCCTTTTGTTCCCATGATTTGGAAGTCCCTCCCAGCCTATTTCCACTTACTGGACACTAAACATACCTCAATCTCTGCTCTAAAATTCAGGTTAACCTCTTCCCTTGGTAGCTGTAACTGTTTTCTTTCAATTAAGATTATCTAATTAATGCTACTTAATAATAATGTTTAGGATTATACCATGTACACTGTTTATATTATTTATCTATTATATGTGGTGTACTTATATGTGATCAATGTGCAACTTGTACTGTTATGCATAAAGGTCCCCACAGCAAATGAGCTTTAGCTCAGCAGTTTTTTTGTTTTTAACCAGGAGAGAGACACTAAGCTGAAAGCTTGTTTACAGGTGCGACCTGGGAGCACAAGAAAGTTAACTGACTTGCTCAGGGTCATACAGTATGCAAGTGGGGGCTGTGGGATTCAAACCCAGGTTTGCAGCTCAGAGCCTCAAACCACTGTACTATACTGCCTCTAAAATCCTAGGAAAACTTGGATTAGAACCCTGGTCTCCACTACCACCTGGCTCAGCTGCTCCATGCCACAGGAGCAGCTTAAACCTTTGAATAAAATAGAAAATTAAATGAGGAAAGTTCCAAGAAAACACTAGCAGTTGTGGCACCAACTTACCACTGAAAATATCCATCTTAGAAAATGACTGGAATCCCAGGAAAATAAATCCATGTAAAAAAAAGGTTAGTCCATGCTGTTCCATAGCTCTCACAGCAAATACAAATCCATAAACTTCACCATACATAATGAGCTTCAACAGCCACTTGAGCAAGTGCAGGAGTTTAAATACCTTGGTATTACCCTTGATTGCATGATGTCTTTCAGCTCGCATGTTCAACACGTCTCAAAATCAGTCAGCTCAAGTATTGTGGTCCGCTACCACCACCATCGCTGTCTTACCAACAAAGCCACGCGCACAGCCATAACTGCCTCAGTCCCACCCGTCATTGATTATGGGCTTGTCTTCTACGGGGCTGCCATTCATACCACCCTAAAACGGGTCAGGATGGCCCTTAACAAATGCTGTAGACTTCTCACTGGCACAGGGAAGCATACGCATACCTGTGATCTCTACAAGCAATCCAACTGGCTCAATCTAAATAGTAAACTTGCCTACCAGACCTGCCTACTGGCTGAGAAAATCTGTCTTAACCTCACACCCCCTGCAACTCATGCCTTAATGTTGCCCGCAGTCACTGCACATTTTACGCGCAGTTCCCTCAAACCAACGTTTATCGTTCCATTCTGCCGTGCCAACCAGGCTCAATGTGCTTTCCACACCAGGGCCCCACTGTTGCTAAACAACCTTCTCCCTGAAATTGCAGCTGAAAACAAGCTTGGCCAATTCAAACATAAACTCCACCAGCACCTCACTGACCTCAGCTGTTGTGACTGGTCTGCCTAGGCTTGCGGCTTTGTTTCACCTCTCCCTCCCCTTCTCTCCTCCCTTGCTACCCTCCCCACCTCTCTCCATTCCTCTATCCCCTCCTACTCCCTGTCTCTCTCCCACCCCCCACCTACTATTCTACTCCCCTCTCATCTCCCACCTACCATTCCACCCCCTCTCCTGCTCCTCTCCTCCTGTCTCCCTCCCTATCACCCTATCTCTGTTGCTCCATCCCCGGACCACCTAGCACTTATCTTTCTGTTCTTGCACTTACGACAGTGTCACTTCCTTGACTGCCTACCCCTTATTCCCACCCTCCCTCTTATCCCCCACCTTTGCTCCACTTATGTCATCCCTAGGATGGTTTTCATTTGTATCTGTGTCTTGCTATATATACACCTGTATTGTTAATTGTGCATTGTTATTTGCCACTGACTGTTTGCTACTGTGCTAGTCTATACACATGTACTGTCTTTTGCTACTAAATTAACCTCCTGACCTGTATTGTATCTCACCACTGTTTGCTTCTACGTTAACCTCCTGACCTTGTTTTGTATCTTACCACTGTTTTGCTTGCATCCATTGCTGACGCGGAACCTTTGTAAAAGAATCCTTGGTTCAAAGGTATTTGTAATCCTAGTAATTAATAATAATAAAAAAAAATAACTTGGATGGCATGCTCCAAGAAGCAAAGACACAATCTGCTGGGTTTGTCTGTACCTGGCTAAAACTGTGCAGTTCTAAAGAACAGATCCACAATTCCAGGGGCCCTGATCATAACCAAAATACAGCATCCTACTGAGCTGTGTAGAATACACTTCTACATCATGTACACAGTGCGGGCTGCACACAAACAATTTAAAGAGACATGAGGCCACAGTTCTAAAACACAAACACTGAATTAAATTATGAGTTAAAAAATACAGCTAACCCCAGTCCAATGTTATTTGTAAGGGCCCAAGATCAAAAGTCAAAAGTAAATGGGCATACATTCAATATGATCTACACATACTGAATCCATTTAAGAGTACAACTATAAAACAACACCAGACTCATGTATTCTACATGAAATTACTCACAAACAATAAGTAGAAGTAGTAGATTTTATTTCTATCTGGTGCCCTTCCCCTGAGGCTCAGGGCACCATTACAATAAAAGAATACAGAAGCTGGCTCCATGGTCCAGGCGATCGGGGGATCGAATGGCACGCTGTCAACCAGGGTTCGCACCCCGAGCCCAGGATGTCATGAGTGGCGGCCAGCAGGGAGGGTATAGGGCATCCGATGGACGCTCTCCTCCCGGGGGTAGGTGCAAATCTGCACCACTTTGAAGCAACCCCTGGCAACGTTGCACATTGCAGCATGGGTGCACATGCCCCGCCTGTGCATCCTGCCAGAGGGGAAGCTGCATGCAGCCACTGCAGGGGACGAGGGGCAAACAAAACAGAAAAGTCTCTCCCTGATCGGCCGGATGATGGCCACCAAGTCCCCCATCGCCACGACAGCCCAGGATCACCCCATGCTGAGCCTGCAGGCCCCCTGGATATGTCAATGTGCCTTCAGGCACTTCTCCCACGGAGGGGACCCACCCAACGAAGGGTTACGTCGGGTTACCCAGGGACCATCATAGATTGGGCTGTGGATGGCGACCAGGCGTGTGCTGGTGGCGGTGGGGCATGAGCGGCCCCAAGGAGTGGCCGGCGGTGGGGGGCAGGAGCAGCACAAAAAAAACATAAATACAGAATACAAGAATAACATAATCAATAAACCGTAACGATTCCAATACATATAATAACCACATTAATCCAATAAAACAATATAAATACACTAAAACTCAATAAAACTATATGATGTGCTGTATGCATACATTATAAAGATTCTCCAAAAGCTTGCTGAAATAAATAAGTCTTGAGCATCTTTTTAAAAATATCCACCAAGGGGGCCACCCTCAAGGTCCTGGTCTTCAATCTTGCCCTCGGGATCACCAGGAGGCCCTTCTTGGAAGATCAGACTGGGTGAACTGCGGTGTGCAGGTGCAGGAGCTTCGCCAGGTAGGCTGAACCCAGTTTGTTTAGGGCTTCACAGGTTAAGAAATCTACCTTAAACAAGCTACACCACTTCACCAGCAGCCAGTGCAGGTCATGCAGTGCTGGGGAAATATGGCATGATCTTGATAAGCCCGTGAGTAACCGTGCAGCTGCATTCTGCAACAACTGCAGACATCGTAATGTACCACCTTTAATCCCAAGGTAGAAAGCATTACAATAGTCTAGCTTCGAGGTCACGAATGCATGAATCAGCGTAGCCATGTCTTTGGGGGGGAGGGAGGAGGTATGAGGGATCTGATCTGGTGGATATTCTGAAGATGGAAAAAGTAATTCTGGACTATGGCTGGCACCTGACCCTCCAATGTCAGGTCTTCATCCAGTATGACTCCCAGACTCTTGAAAAAAATGTAAGGTGATGAATTTGGGTAAAGGGAACCCAAGGACAGAGCACCACCTCAACGGAGTCCAGCTCAGCACCACACAGGGAGAACGAGATCTACGGGTCATCATAAGCAGCACCCTTAAACAGACAAGCCAATGCAACAAAGCTTATAGCAAGGCCAACAACATGTTGGGGTGCATAGGGAAGGGATTCGACAGCAGGAGAAGGAAGTAATGCTGTCACTCTACAGGTCCCTGGTAAGGCTCCATCTGGAGTACAGTGTCCAGTTTTGGAGTCCACATCTGAAAAAGGATAAAAACAGGTTGGAGGCTGTCCAGAGAACAGTGACCAGAATGATCCAGGGTCTTCAAGGGCACTCGAAAGAGGAGTATCTGGAAGCATTAAATATGTTTTTATTTCAGGCAAGGAGGGAAAGGGGGAACATGTTTGAAATATACAAGTTCCTGAGCGAGATAAATAAAGTGCCATCCTTGGACCTGTTCAACAGAGTCTCCGACTCTAGCTTTATAGGGCACGAGTGGAAGATGAGGAGAGGGAGCTTCACGAGGGAGCTTAGGAAGCACTATTTTACAGAAAGAGTCATGGAGCCATGGAACAAACTGCCAGCTGAGGTAGTGTAAGCAAAGTCCATGACAGCATTCAAGGTGGGGTGGGATAAGGCTAAATCATGTTCAAATGCAACCAGAACAGTAGGAGGCATTAGGTAGAATGGGGGGTTAGGTCCTGGGATCTGTGAAGATCCAAGGAACACATGGGCAGACTAGTTGGACCCTTGGTCTCCTTCTGCTGTCTTTTTTTCTATGTTTCTTCACCCTGGAGCAGGCTAACAATCCAGTGTCACCAAGCCAAAGCCCAGTCACTCCTGCGCAAGCTGCCAATCCACCCTTTCGGCCCAGCTCAACCACTAGTACCTCAGTTTTCTCAGGGTTCAGTCTCAGCCAGCTAGAAGCCATCCAGTTCTGGATTTCAACCAAGCACTTATTAACATGTCAATAGCACACTGAGTCCTGGGAGCAAAAGACATATAGATCTGAGTATCATCCACACAGAAGCGAAACCCCAGCCCAAAATATCTAATGACTTTGCCCAGTGGTAGCATATATACTGCGAACAACACTGGTGATAGGACTGAATCCTGTGGCATGCCACAGGACAGAACCACCGGGTCCAAGGAAAGATTTCCTAGAACTACCCTCTGGGTTCTATCCCATAGAAAGGACTCAAACCAGCAGATCACAGTGTTGGTGAGTCCAGCATACCCCCTGAGATGGTCCAAAAGTACACCATGGTCCACGGTATCAAATGTCGAAGAGAGATCAAGGAGGACGAGAATCGATCGTTCTCTATCCTCTAACCCTCACCCTGAGCAGATCACTGAGCACCCTTCCTAGAGCTGTCTCCATGCTGTACCTAGCTCTGAAACTCAGCTGGAATTGTTTCATAAATGTTAGAGGCCTCCAAGTGTTCCTTGATCTGCAGTACAACCACTTTCGCAACAACCTTCCCTAGAAAGGAAGGTAGAGACTGGACGATAGCCTGCCAAGACATCCGGGTCCAACGATGTTTTTTTCAGAAGTGGCTTTACCAGGGCACATTTAAGTGCTACTGGAACCAGCTCCTCCTGCAAAGAACACCGGACAAAATTTCAGCAAATACTGGGCCCAAGTGATTGACACAACTCACTAAGAGTTGCATCGTGCCCTGGTCCAGATTACAAAATGTTGACCACAGTGCCAAGACAACCCGACAAACCTCTTCCACTGTTATTGGCTGAAATTTGCCCCAGGAACACCTAATGTGCTCCTGCCCAAAAGCAGACCACTGCTGGGCTCAATAAACAGTGACCAGCGGCATGACCTTAACAGATCACAAGCATAACTTGGGCAAAGAAACCTACTCTTAACAAAAAAACAAACAAACAAGGTATTACTGTCCTCTGCATTCAAAATGCCAGTGTCAGGGAAACAAGCATTTTTTAATGCTGAACCTTGCTTGCTTGTATTTGCTGTTTAGGTGTTTGGCACTGACAGTGCAGAGGCAATAATGAACAAATTCATAAACTAGTGAAATTGTCATGATTGTGTATTCATACAAAACATTAAATGTATCACAGGAATGGGCCAGCCAGGTGGCGTAGAGGGCTAAGGTGCTGGCGCCTCACCTCGACCCACACCGATGACCCGGGTTCGAAAACAAGCCCGGGCCGTCGGAGGTCGGCACGGGGTGGGGGAGGCTGAGCTGGATTGAGCTGCCGACAGGCAAGCTCTCCTCTCCAGGGAGGAAGCGCGGCATCCCTCGGCTGATGAGGGACCCCCACTGGAGGCTGGAGGAAGCTCGGGCTGGAGGGGGGCCTAGGCAGCAGGCCAGGGGTAGGAGAAGGAAGCCATGACCGGGGCTGTTCGGCGCATGTGAGCTGACTCCTGGGGCCTCCGGGATACAAATCGGTGGAAAAAATGCCGGTCGGCAGGGTGAAGACCGACCCCCCCGCAGGCGCTACTCCTGGGCCGGGCAGGTAAGAGCCAGTAATTCCGGGGGATGGGGCTGGGACGGTCGGTCGGACTGGGGGCCGACTGGCTGGGGAGCAAAAATTGTGAATAAAAAAAAAATGTATCACAGGAATACTGCACTTACAGCAATGTCTACTGCTTCTGGCTGTCTCTCTATCGCTCTGTGCCTGCACCCACTCTCTCTCTCCCATCCCACACAGTTAAGCAAGCCATGCCAGTGGAGTGTGTCTGTCTTGCTCTCAATCTCTGTCCCTTGCTCCTGTTCCATTCACGGGGTCTGACAGTGTCACTGTTGTGGAGAGCCACATGTCACTGTCTCTCTACTGCTGCCCGCGTCTCACTTGCGCCCCCCCCAACACCACACAACGACACAGAGATAGTCCAACTCTGGCACCCTGTCCGAGAGTGAAGGAAGTGTGGGTGGCGGGCAGCGGGGGAAAGAAAAACACTACATCACCATAGACAGAGAGAGAGAGAGCGAGACAGACACAACACTGGAGCACTGTTGAAGTGAAAGACAGCACAGGGAGAGGCCAACACAGTTACTGATGCTTTGCTCTTCTCCCTCTCTCACTCATCTATGTGTCTGTCTGTCTCTTTCTCTGCGACTGGGCTACTTTTGTGAACGTACACCTTGCGACGTGGTCCAAACCAAGTTGGCCTCTTGGGGACAGTGGTTCAGGGGCACAGATGTTGTATTGCTGGGAGTAGGGAGATGGGAGTCTCGCTTGCTTGCTGCCACACAGTGTGGGATTACAGGCCAGACAGAAGACGCCACTCTGGTCCCGCTGTCTCTCTCAGGCTCAGCACGGTGCCTGTCAGGAGGTCTGCAGAGTGAGTGGGCAGGGACACAGACAGCGATGAGGGGAAAGGAACTCTAACATATTCTGTGGACTGGCACCGCGGGGGGGAAGGGGGTCTCACTTGACTCCTCGGTTCAGTTGTGTGTATCTCCCACTCTGTCATGGTAGGACTGGGACAGTGATTTAGGGGCACAGATGTTGCATTGCTGGTAGTAGGGACACAGAAGCCTGCCTTGCTTGTTGCCGCACTGTGTTGGATCACCAGACAGGACAAAAGATGCCACTGTGGTCCCACTGTCTCTCTCGCTCTTGGCACAGTGCCTGTCAGGAGGTCCATGGGGTGGGTGGTCGGCCAGAGACAGCAGTGAGAGGAAAACATCTATAATATGTTATGTGGAATGGCAAGGTATTCCGAAAGTGCGTGAGGTACAGTGAAGCGAAGTAGCAGATCTCGGATTTTTTAACAGGGGTAGACAAAAGGTGTGTGTGTGCATGTGTGTGAAGGAGGAGAGACAGCAAGGAAAACAGAGCGATGGAGGGGGGAGACGGCATTATGCAAATGAAACGGACAAAGTGCTCTCTCATTGGAGCGCTTCATTCATTAATTTCAACTACACAAAGTTTCTGCCCATAAACTGCAAACCTCTGTCATACTTAGCTTGTATGATCATTGGTCTGTCAAGGACATGTCCAACGCAACTTGACCTGCATTGGGCAAGTCAATGACACACCTCTGAAATGCCGCTCTCTGTAGCAAAACATTTCTTACGCAAGCGCAAGCAACGTAACAAAGTGCATGCTAACAGTAAGGCCAATTTATCTGGCTGAAGCGCTTGGGCATCTGGGCTTCCCCTAGTAAAGAACAGTTACATAATTACCGTAACAGTAGCAGTTCAAGAGAATCTCTTTCATCAGGCCACACATTTGGAACTATAACCCCATCAGTTCTAGGACCACATGGGAACTTTTGCAAGCCATGGGCTGCCTGGATGATGTCATGCATCAGTGTCTACATAAATGTAGATGGCCCCATCACTCCTCAGTTCACCACTGGAGATAATGCTCAGAGGACCTCCAGAGATAAAGGCAGCACCCCACATACCAGGCGACAAGGGGTACTGAACAAGCAGTAATGGAATAACTCTGGACAGAAAATCTGGTGACCTACCCTGAAGGGGGAAGGAGGGTAGACTGGCATGGCCTGATGAAAGAGATTCTCTTAAACATTTACTGTGAAGTACATAACTGTTCTGTCTTCTTCAAGGCTATCTCTTTCATCAGGCCATACCTTTGGAACAAGTCCCAAGCAGTACCAAATACCGATAGTCTGGGTGGAAGGAGACATACATGTTTATAAAAAGCAGTGTGGACTGTACTCCAAGTGGCAGCTGCACAGATGTCAGCAGCTGAGACATTCCTGAAACAAGCAACAGAAGTGGCCATGCCTCTGGTAGAATGACCACGTATCAAACCAGGAAGTTCCATACCGTGCTTCCTATAACAAAGTAATACAGTATGCCAACCATTTGGATAGTCACTGTTTAGACACAGGAGTGCCCTCTTTCCCAGGGGCGAATGAAACAAAAAGCTGAGAGAACTTTCTGCAGTCCTTGGTGTTATTCACATATCTGAGGATTCTATCCACATCCAAAGTATGGAGTAATGCTTCCCCTGGACTGGCGTACTTCGGAAAATAGAATGGAAGATGGATAGTTTGATTTAAAGTAAACTCAGATACCACTTTCAGTAAGACCTTAGGATTTGTACGTAAAGACACTCTGTCTTTATTGAAAACCAAATAAGGAGGCTCACACATTAGAGCATGTAGCTCTGAAATCCTTTGAGCAGAAGTAATGGCAACCAAAAATAACGCTTTCCATGAAAGCAAGGGTAAGTCGCAACTCACAGCAGGTTCAAAAGGAGTCAAAGTAAGCTTGTCCAACAGAAAACTCAAGTCCCAAGCTGGATTCCTAATGAGAATTTTGACGTGTAATATACCTCTCAGAATGGCACAGGATACCTCTTGTTGGGCAACTGTACGGCCATCCGCAGGTGCATGTAAAGCTGAAATAGCTGCCAAATGTACCCTTAGTGAAGAATATTGCAGACAAGAGTCTGATAAGAACAGGAAGTATTCCAGCACAGCACTGACCAGACAAGTGGATGTATCCAGGTACTTGGAAACAGCCCACAATGTAAACCACACAGTATGTATTTTGGAGAGTGTTCTGGTAGCCCCCAGAACATCAGTCACTTTAGAGGATACCCCAAAGCATGCCATGACTACGTCTTTAGGAGCCATGCATGTAGACATAGGAACTTCAGGTCTGGATGGACCACAGACCTCATGTCTTGTGACAACAGGGTCCTGTACAGAGGCAGGCGTACTGGGGGTTCCACCGCTAACTGCTGAAGTAGTGGGTATTAAATCTGCTGAGGCCATAGAGGAGCAATGTGGATGAGGGTTGCCCCTCCATCATCAATTTGAGTAGCACTCTCTCTGTATTAGAAGAAAGGTAAACAGAAACCTCCCATTCCAAGAGAGGGACAATATGTGTCACCAGAAAACTCCAGGCCCTGAGGCAAGCAAGCAGAAACCTGGCAGTTTTGCATTGTGTGAGGATGCAAAAAGGTTCAATTCTGGGTGAACCCACCTGTCGAACAGCTCCCATTCGTGCATGCTGGACTGTTACTGGCTCAGCCTGTCTGCCAAGGCATTTTGGACATCTGGAAGATGAACGGCTAAAAGGTCTAGGTCGTGTTCCAGAACCTAAGACCAAACTCTCATTGCTTCCCTGCATAACGGGTAGGAATGAGTTCCCCCCTCGTTTGATGATGTAATTAATGCATTACACTGACATTGTCCATCTGTATTAACAGAGGCCCTGGCATCTGGTGTGCCTGAAATGCCTGGAGACTGTACAGGCCAGCCCTCATCTCCAGGACATTTATGTGTAAATGCTTCTCTAACTGGGTCTGAGTATCCTGTGTTTGGTAAGGGCACAGGTATACGAACATACAAAAATTGCCAGCAGCAAAAGGCCCTCATGGTCTACCTAGGCTGCTTGTGAATGCAGCTAGCTCCCTATTCAGCAGCTGCCCCACCCTCCCTCCCTTTATCCTCCCCTTTGCCCTGTCCCACCCTTTCTTGAAGCATTCAACTGTGGTACATGCCACCATATCAGCTGTTAGTGTGTTCCACTTTGCCACCACCCTCTCCGTAAAGAAATGCCTCCTCATCTCCCTCCTGAATCTACCCCCCTTCAATCTCATGCCATGGCCCCTAGTGTCTCTCCCCACCCTCCTCCTAAATAGACCCTATGTGTCCATTTTGGTGATCCCGTTCATGTATTTGAAGGTCTCGATCATATCCCCCAGTCCCTCCTCTCCTCCAGTGTGTATGTGTTTAACTCTCTTAGTCTGACCTCATATGGCAGTTCCCCCAGGCCCTGAATCATCTTCGTTGCCCTACACTGCACCCCCTCCAGCAGCCTAATGTCCCTTTGTAGGTACGGGTGCCAGCACTGCACGCACCCCACCCATATCCTGAAGTATCCAAGGTGAGAATCTGTGTTAGGGTTGGCATCAGAAATGGTATACCTCCCGGGATGAGGCGCTGGTTGCCACACCTTGAACCACACCAGCAACCCGGGTTTGGGAATGGACTCGGGGAGCCAGGGGTCAGCAGGGGACTAAGAAGATTGAGCGTCCGGAGGACTGCTCTCCTCTTCGGGGGTGGGGGGATTGGGTCACCTCACTCAACAGCGGCTCCCAGTTGAGACTTGTTTAGAGCGGCGCAATGTGGGAACACCAGAAAACAGAAAATGGCTCCTGTGTGTTCACCAGATGAAGGCCCCTCGCTCTGCAACAACACCGGAACCTCCACTACCTCCTCAGTGCTTCCAGGAAACCTAATAGATAGTGCGCTGGGTAAGCCTCCTCCCGGTGCCTTCCCCCTCAGAAAAGAGGGACCCACCTGCTGATGGGATACACTGGGATACCCCTCGGGAATTGGCTGCTATCTGAGCATCGAGGTGAGCCCAAGAAGAGGATGGTCAGTGAGTCGGAAGCACTGTGGAGCTCGAAGGAGAGGGGAGCACTGGAGTTTGAGGCGAGTAAAATAGATCATGCAAAAAAAAAATAAATAAATGGTACTGTATACCTTTGAGCAAGTTGGTGCAGTCCATCCACCACGTCAAAGCCTTCTTCAAAGGAGACTTGACTAGTACTTGTTTGTCTAGTTCATCTGTGGCCTGATCCCGCTGGACCCGGAGGGACCACTGTGGGATCCTTATCTGCAGGTGAGCCAGTGGCACTGTTACAATGGCTGCTGCTATCAGACCCAGCAGGCATAACAGGGTCTCTGCAGGGACAAACTGACTGTGGTGCACCAGATGTGCCTGTGCCATGATGCATTCTGCTCTGTCCAGAGGCAGGAACACACATAGAAACATAGACTTTGATGGCAGATAAGGATCACTTGGCCCACCTAGTCTGCCCATTTCCCTACCTACTGGATAAGCTGCAGATCCTAGTTAACCAACGGCCTATTTCTTTCTACCCCCCCCACAAGAATTGCCTTATGTCTGTCCCATGCATTCTTGATTTCTCCCACAGTTTCAGACCCCAAAACCTCCTCAGGAATGCGGTTCCATGCGTCCACCACCCTCTCTGTAAAAAAATATTTCCTCACATTGCTCCTGAGCCATCCCCCCTCTATCTTCAAATTGTGTCCCCTTGTTCTTGGGTATCTCTTCTTCTGAAAGATGCTACCCTCTTGGACTTTGCTGATTCCACTTAGTTAAAAGTTTCTATCATGTCCCCCTCCTTTCCTCAAGGGTATACATATTAAGCTCCTTTAGTCTCTCCTCATATGGCTTCTCTTGCAGACCCTGCACCATTTTAGTTGCCCTCCTCTGGACTGCCTTCATCCAGTCTATGTCCTTGTGGAGATGGGGTCTCCAGAACTGGATGTAGTACTCCAGATGGGGTCTCACCAACTGTCTGTTCAGAGGGATAACAACTTCCTGTTTTCTGCTGGGGATGCCTCTCCCTATATATCCCAGTATCCCCCCAGCCCTCCCTACTGCCTTCTCACATTGCTTTCCAGCCTTAAGGTAATCTGATATGATTACCCCCAGGTCCCTTTCCATTTTTGTTGTTGTTACTACCCCATCCCCCATTGTGTATTCTTCCCCTGGGTTTTTGTTTCCCGGGTGCATTACTTTGCACTTCTTTGTACTGAATCCAAGCAGCCATACTTCTGACCATTCCTCCAACCTTGCCAAGTCCCTTCTCATTCTTTCCACGCCCCCCTGTGTATCAACCCTGTTGCAGATCTTTACGTCATCTGCAAAGAGGCATAATTTTCCTTCTAGTCCCTCTGCAATGTCACTTATAAAGACATTAAAAAGGATTGGACCCAGTACTGAACCCTGCGGTACCCCGCTGGTAGCCCCCCCCCTCTTCAGAGTGTACTCCGTTTACTATTACCTTCTATGCCCTGTTGTCCAGGCAATGTTTTACCCAGGCTACATACCTAAGCTGTGTCTTGTACTGCCCCTATGTACTTCAGTCTTTGACAAGGGGTCAGGACTGACTTTGGTAGGTTTACTGTCCCCCCTAAATTGTAGAACAGTATCCTTGTTCGGGCCAGATTGTGTATAAGTTGTTCCCTGGAATGGGCATTCAAGTGTTAATTGTCCAAGTAGGGAAACACATACAGGCCTTCCCTGTGAGGGCTTCTGCTACCACTGCCAATCATTTGGTTAAGACCGGTGGTGCAGAAGACAAGCCAAATGGCAAGACTCCGCACTGGTAATGTTCCCCTTCCGGCAAGAATCTCAGATATTTTCTGTGATTCTTCCTGATTTTAATATGAAGGTAAGCATCCTTCATATCCAGAGAACAGATCCAATCCCCTGCTTGCAACAAGGTGATGAAAATCTATAGGGAGACCATGCAGAACTTCTTGTACTCTATGCTGAAGTTTAGGTCTCTCAAGTCTAGAACTGGCCTCAGGTCCCCAATCCACTTGGGGACTAGGAAGTATCTGGAATAGAAGCCCCCTGATCCTCTGCCTGATAGGAACTGGTTCTATGGCCCATTTTTGCAGTAAGGTGTGTACCTACCTCCTCTTTCAACAGCTACAGGTGTCCCAGGGGATAAGTGGAGGCAGGTGGTGGATGATCTGGAGAGGTATCCAGAAGCTCCAGAGCATGGCCTTTCACAATGATGTCCAGCAGCCATTTGTCTGTAGTTAGCTCCCTCCACTGGTTCAAGTGAAGGGAGAACCGGACCCCTACAACCACCGCTGGGGGCAGTGGTAGTTGGGGGTTTATGGCTGCGAGTCACTGTGAACTGGTGGAGGCAACGCCACCAACTCCACCTCCTTTAGGTGCTTTAGAAGGGGCACCCGGGGGAAGGTTGACAGGCAAGGCTCCATCACCTTTTCCTCTTGCCTTGTTGCCTGTGGGTGGGTGTGCCACCCCTGGCTGTTGGTGGACAAAACTGATCTTGCCCCTTGCCCCTGCCTGGTGTGGGGTACTGGGACATGACTGACCTTAAAGTCATCCTAGATAATTGGAGACCTTTTAAAGCTTCTTACACATCATGTCCAAACAGTTTGTGGCCTCTAGAAGGTGCATTTAATAATGCGTGTTGCATATCAATAGCAAATCCAGCTACTCCTCGGCCATGAATATCTTCTCATGCAAATGCCAGAGGCAGCTGCCCGGCAGAGGCATCCGAGACATCATAGACAGAATAGATTAAATGTTTGCCCATCTCAGTTCCTGCAGTTAAAAGTTTTCATTAACTCTGCTTTTGCCTGACCCTCAGGAAGGGCCTGTGCAGCTGCCTTGGCACACCTCCAGAGGGTGTTCTGGTATATTATAATATGGGCCTGGTAGTTTGCAATACACAGGTGCAGTGATGCAGATGCATAGGTATGCTTCCCCATTATATCCAACTTTCTGGATTCCTTGTCAGGAGGCAGGGAGCTCATATGTTTGGGCATCTTGGATCTGTCAAGGACAGAAATAATGACAACTGAGTCAGTTTTTGGGCTGGTTAGCATAAGGCTTGTGTGAAAATGCAGGATACATCTTGTAAGCTTTCCTAGGGGCTGCTGGTATAGAACTGGGTCTATACCAAGCAGCATAAGTTGCATCCTCCAGAGCTGGGTATAGTGGAGGGATGACAACGAAGGGGGATTCTGGCACCTTCAAAACTCCAACAAATTCCTCTTTGTGGAGTCTTCCTTTCTGCAGAGTGAATTCCATAGCTGCCTGCATTTTACATCATTGTTTGAAAAGAATGATCCACTGGTGGTGACCTTGGGGTATTGACCACGGATTCCTTGCTGCAAAAAGATAAGACGGAGCTGGTAACAGGCAAATACTGGTCCTCAGGATAACCCTCCTCTTACTCATAATCTTCTTCCATGATGAGTTCTGAATTATATTCTACCTCATCGTTATCCCCTTTGATGACGGGGATAGAGGAGCATGCCAGCAACATGGACAGTAGCTGAGTAGATGCCTTTGAAATAGTGTTGGAGCGCAGCAGCGGCACAGTCTGAGTGGTCAAGACCACCATCACTATTAGTACAAGCTGGTCAAGCAGGCCTGGGAGTAGGTGATATATCATTTTAGAAAATGATACCAGCACTGTTTGTGCGTCAACAGCACCCATACTTTGGGGTTGCAACTGTGGTAGGTGATGACGGGTTGAGACCCAGTGATGATGGCATCATACTGCCCATAATAGGCCCAGTAGCACCAAAGCCAAGCCCTGACCTTGGTGTCAGCAGCAACCAGAAGCATGGTGGGAGGCCTTTTCCTTATCCTTGTCACTGTGCTTATGCTTGTAGCTTCCTGATGAAGCGTTATCTTTGGATTTCAATGACCACAATTCGGTCGACTGAGCAGGTGACAGACATTTCCTGAAGTTGTTCTTCCTTTGCCGCTACAGTTTTCTTTAACAAAAATTTTTCCAGCGCCCTTTTCTGCGTCGCTTGGTAGCGGAGTTGAAGCCTTTGCAAATCTCACACAATTTCACATTGTGGGAGAGGCCTGAACAGTGGACACACACTTTGTGGGTATCGTCTTTATAAATCTTCTCTCTGCAAATGTAATATCAGAAAAGAGTTGACGTTTTTTTCAGTGGCATACTGAGCCGAAAATCACTAAAACAATACTTTGCTAAGAGAAAACAAGCATTTGTCAATCCCGAATGTTGGCTTGCTGCCATTGGCAGTGCAGGAATTAGAGAGATGCAGCACAGGAATGGCAGTCAAGTATTGAACTGATGCCAACCCACCCACACCCTGCAGAGAGTGACAGGCATTAGGGTGTCCCTTTGGGTGTTTGGTAGTGCAGTGCGGGAAAACATGCTGGGCAGGATGTGAAAAATGACAGCTGCACAATTCATAAGGAGGTGTAAAAAAATGCCAGTGCTGAAAATGTGGCCCACAAATATACGGAATTTGCGGAGTTACAAGGGTGCGTGGGAAATATGCAACGCATGCTTGCAGCACTGCAATTTTATGGGCGCACAGCACCAAATTTTCAACATAGGCATTTTAGCACCTCTGCTCATGTACAGTGTCACTGTCATTTCCTCAAAGTGTCCCAAGAAGTGATTTCGCACAGCGACCACGCTGTTCTGCGCCGGAAGTGCGGAAACACATTTTGGGCAGGATATGTGAAATGATGGCTGTACTGTTCATCAAGAGGTGTGGAAAAATTGCAATGGTGAAAATCCAGAGTGAAAATATCACAAATGCACAACAGTACGAGTGTGCGTGCAATCTGCCAACGCACGTTTGTAACACAGTCATTTTATGGAGTCAGCACCAAATTTTCAACATAGGCATTTTAGGACCTCTGCTCATGAACTGTGTCACTGTCATTTTCATAATCTAGCCCAAACACTGATTTCCCACAGCGACTGCGCTATTGTGCGCCGGAGGTGCGGAAACACATTTCCCGGGCAGGATGTGGAAAATGACAGCCATACTGTTCACAAGGAGGTGCACAAAATGCCAATGCTGAAAATCTGGCATTAAAATATTGCGAATCTGTGAGATTCTGACCTGCGTAGCAACTCGCCAGCATACGCCATAAAACAGCCATTTGTTGGATTTTTCTACCAAATTTGGAACATAGGCGTTGAGAGGCCACCCTCATGAACATGGCACCGTTATTTCATTAATTAGGTCCCGAAGGTGATTTCGCGCAGTGACTGCGAAATCACCTTCGTGGCCAATTAACGCCATGACAGTGACAGAACTCATGAGGAGGGGCCCCAAAAACCCCATGTTGAAAATTTGGTGCAAAAATTCCAAGAAATGCCTGAGATATGCAGCAAAGTTGGAAAAACCCTATTCATTCCATTATACAGCTTACTGGCATTTCCTCAGTTCAAGGGTCGGCTTTGAAGAGTGCAGACATGTTCCCGGTCCACGGAAGATCGTCGCGCCAGACTCGGAGGTAAGCATGGGGTGAGGGGTGAGGGAGGCAGGGTGCGCAGTGGGTGGAGTGCGGGTGGGGGAGGGGGCATCGAGACTATGAGGGGCGGTTTCATTTGCAGGGGAAAAAAAGGAAAACCATCGAGGACAGTTTCGTGTTGCAGGGCATTTGGCACGCTGGGGTGGGCTCCAGTGTGCCACCTAACTGAGGTTTTTGGTAGGGGTGTCAGTAGCCGGCGGGGACTGGGCACCCTCATCGCACACAACACGGGAGGGGAGTAATGCCGACGGATTGGGCACCCGCCGGCAAACAAAGAAAGCGGGGCGGGTGCGAGCTTAGGGGATTGGGCACCCCTTGGCATTCAAATAATTGGGGGTGATGCTAACGGGAGTGGGCTCCTCATTGGCACAAAGACAGCTAGGGGGGCATGGCCGAGGGGATTGGGCACCCCCCGCATTCAACATTTGGGGGTATGCCGGCGGGAGTGGGCTCCCCGCCGGTACACAAACACAGCGGGGGTATTACATGACAGGGATTGGGCACCCCAATGTCGGGTAGGCGTGGGCGCCGCCTGCTCGCCGACCATGCTTATAATGGTGGCGAGATGGCAAGTGTGACCACTGCATACACGGAGCTTTGCTCGGATTGCAGCGGACCTTGCTTAGATGTACTGCTCATTATGTATGCATGGTGTGGCGCGCATGCAGGCTGATTGGGAATGAGGGGACGCACCTACTGGAAGCCGTGCCATGCATTCGCCCAACAGTGGCCGCGCTTCCCCAAACCCGCATTTAGCTTTAAGATGTTGCTTGCGCAAGCGTGCAAGCCAACATAAAAATAATGACAGCCACTAACAGTCAACATTTCTCTGAGCAGGTCCAAAGAGTATGATCGATGGCAGGAAAAGAACTGAGCAGAAATGGGGCTGCCCACATTTATGTAGATGCTGATGCATCACGCCGTTGTGGGTGGCCCCTGGCTTGCAGAAGTTTCTGTGTGGTCCTAGTGCTAATGCAACTATAGTTCCAAAGGTGTGGCCTGATGAAGGAGATATCCTCGAAAAAGATGTTCTTTTTTGCCACTTTGTAACAAAATAAAATTGGACTACAATTACCATGCACTTTGTCTTACTGTGGCTTTGACTGCAGGATTTGCGTCTTCACTGTTAGATATGGACTTACTACCTCTTACTGCACCCGTAGTTCACGTCTTCTTTAATACTGTTCGCTGGTAGGACACTGGGGCAACAAGACTGTGCATGGAAACAGCAGAGGACATACTGCAGAAAGTAAAATTTTTGTGGTAAAAATATTTTCGCTAAATTCATGGGTGAGTACCATTCCACAAAAATATGTTTACAGTGAAAAATTCTGCTTCTGGGATTGCCAGTTACTGCTGCCTAATAGTGATGGGTCTTTTTACTGTAAAGCACCTCATATCCAGCAGAGGAAACTTAGGCTATTACAGTCTCGCTCTTCTGTTTGCTAGCTGAAATGCTAACTGACGATCGCCAGTTGCCTGCGGTGAGCGACTGAGTCACATTGACAGCATGGCTGTAGCCATTATCCTGTATTATCCAGCTGACATCAAAGCATACCAAGGGAGCATAAAATATAAAATAAAATAAAAAAAGAAAAGAAAGAGCGAGGCGCTGACCTTACAGTCACACAAAACGCTAAAACTGTATGGTGCTGTCTCCCATCTCCCAACCCAGTTTCACAGCGTGAAAATAAAATTGTGCTAAAGGGTCTCCTGAATCCAACCCACAAAATAAATGTTAAATTATAATTTTGTGTTCTAAAGTAGTTAGTTGGCTCAAATACCTTGAGGACTAGCCTGGCCCACACTGCACATTTAAAGTACATACCAAATAAATTCTGAAAGTCATATTCCAGAAATCTGACCTTCCCTACAGGAATATACTGTACAACACTTTGACTTAGCCACAAGGAAACTCTGCAAAATGAGCAATGCTACTAGCCCTTCAGTACACTATTCTCTCCAGAGTAGCTAGCTAGATGTAAGGGAAGGGATAAAAGCAACAGAACTAAAGGGTAAACAGGGAGGAGACACTGTGGGTCACCCTGGAGACTGGAAATGGCTCCACAATCCGCACAGGGGTTGTATACAGACCCCTGTCTCAGGGGGAGGAAATGGACAAGGAAATGATAGAAGGCATCCTTGGGATGGCAGAGAAAGGGGAGATATTGCTGATGGGGGACCTGAATATGCCAGATGTTGACTGGAGCACCTTTGCTGCAGCCACATCCAAGGGCAGGGCCATTCTCGATGCCCTACAGGGGGCGTGCCTCAGACAGCTAGTGTTGGAACTCACTCGGGAAGGATCAATCTTAGACCTGGTACTCTCAAATGGGGACAGAAAGAGGATCTCAGATCTAGAAGTGAGTAGCCATCTGGGAACAAGTGACCACCAAACAGTGTGGTTCACGATAAACTCAGCTGCAGAGTCAAGCCACACAAAAGTGAAGATACTGGATTTCAGGAGGGCTGATTTTGTCAAAATGGGAGAGTGCCTCAGAAAAACACTAGCAAACAGGCAAGAAGGTGGGGTGGAGCAACGATGGGGAAACATCAAAACCGCCATCACAGAGGCAACAAGTCTTTGTGTGAAGCAAATAAACAAATCAAAACGAAAGAAAAAACCACTATGGTTCTCAAAAGAAGTGGCAGGAAAGGTAAGGGAAAAAAATATAGCATTCAGGAAGTATAAGGAAACATAGAAGGAGCAGGACAGAGAACTGTACCAGTTAAAGCAGAAGGAAGCGGGTAAGGTAGTCAGAATAGCAAAGGCCCAAACTGAGGAAAAGATAGCCAACTCGGTCAAGAAGGGGGATAAAACCTTTTATAGGTACATTAGGGAGCAAAGAAAGACTAAGGCAGGGATACTGAGGCTGAACAAAGAGGAAGGTGGTTGGGCAGAGCGCAACAGTGACAAAGCAGGGACACTGAACGAATACTTCTGCTCAGTATTCACAATGGAAAAGCAGGGGGAAATACCTAATCCAGTCAATAGAAGCACTCTGGATAGGGTGGTTGATATTACTCCTTTCATGGAAGAAAGGGTTCTGAAAGAACTCTTAAAACTGAAGGTGGATAAAGCAATGGGGCCTGATGGGATTCACCCCAGAATTTTAAAAGAACTAAGGGAAGAACTAGTAACATCACTGACTACCCTTTTTAATAAATCATAGGAGGATGGGGTGGTACCTGAGGACTGGAGGAGGGTGGATGTGATTCCCCTTCACAAAAGTGGGAGCAACACAGAGGCAGGAAACTACAGACCTGTTAGTTTGACCTCAGTGATAGGGAAAATGATGGAATCACTTCTGAAGGAAAGAACTGTTGAGTACCTAGAGGCCAGTGGGGCACAGGACCCAAGGCAGCATGGATTCACAGCGGGAAGGTCATATCAGACAAATCTAATATATTTCTTTGACTGGGTGACCAAAGACTGGGTGACCAAAGTAGTAGACCAGGGAGGGGCTGTGGACATGGCCTACCTAGACTTTAGCAAGGCATTTGACACAGTCCCGCACAAAAGATTAATAAACAAATCAGCCAGCCTGGGAGTGGGTCCTAGGGCGGTAGCCTGGGTCAAACACTGGTTGGACAACAGGACACAGTGGGTAATAGTAAATGGAATCCACAGCGAAGAAAGGAGGGTTACTAGTGGGGTACCGCAGGGTTCAGTACTGGGGCCGGTCTTTATAAGTGACATTGCAGAGGGACTGGAAGGGAAAGTATGTCTTTTTGCAGATGACACAAAGATCTGCAACAGGGTTGATAACACAAGGTGGGGTGGAAAGGATGAAAAGGGACTTGGCAAGGTTGGAGGAATGGTCAAATGTATGGCAGCTTAGATTCAATGTAAAGAAGTGCAAAGTAATGCACCTGGGAAACAAAACCCAGGGGAAGAGTACACAATTGGGGGTGAGATACTGACAACAAAATGGAAAGGGACCTGGGGGTAGTCATAGCAGATGACCTAAAGGTGGGCCAGCAATGTGAGAAGGCAGTAAGGAGGGCTGGGGGGATACTGGGATGCATAGGGAGAGGCATCGCCAGTAGAAAACAGGAAGTTGTCGGCCCTCTGTACAGACAGTTGGTAAGACCATATCTGGAGTACTATATATAGTTCTGGAGACCCCACTTCCGCAAAGACACAGACAGAGTGGAGGCTGTCCAGAGGAGGGCAACCAAAATGATGCAGGGTCTGCATCAGAAGACATATGAAAAAAGACTAAAGGAACTAAAGATGTATAGCCTCGAGGAAAGGAGAGAGAGGGGGGACATGATAGAAACTTTCAAATACCTTAAGGGAATCAACAAAATCCAAGAAGGTAGCATCTTTCAGAAAAAGAGATGGGCAAAAACAAGGGGCACAATTTGATGATGGAGGGGGGACGACTCAGAGGTAATGTAAGGAAGTATTTCTTCACTGAGAGGGTTGTGGATACATGGAACAGCCTTCCTGAGGAGGTCGTAGAGTCAAAAACAGTGGGGGAATTTAAGAATGCATGGGACAGACATAAGGCAATTCTAGTGGGGGGGTAGGAGGAAGTAGGCTGTTGGTTAACTAGGATCTGCAGCTTATCCGTTAGATAGGGAAAGGGGCAGACTATGTGGGCCAAGAAGTCCTTATCTGCCATCAAATTCTATGTTTCTATGTTTAGCAACACTTCATAACAGTATGTACTATTGTGTTATACTGTATATACCAAACTAGGCAATCTTTGCCTAACAAATGTTAGTAGTATTGTTTTTTGTTTTTTTTAACACTTCGTACATGCATATATAAAATCTGTCTCTATGTAAACTATGTAACATACTGACCAAATCCTGAAGTATATATAAATGTTGATCTTGGGTCAAGAAACGTTTATCTATCTCAAAAGTTCTGTGACCATGAAACTTGCATCCCGCTTGGCCCAGTGGCTCGCTGAGCTACCATGCGGTAAACCAGGGTTTGCACTGTGAGTTCAGCTCCCAGCCCCAGGCTGGTAGAGTCTGGGGAATTCAAGGGGAGGGTTGAGCTTGATTTGCTGCTTGGGCACTTCCTTTGGCTGAACTGGACTTGGACAGCCACAGAAAGTCCTGCTCTCCATACTCACAAGTTTGTCATGGTGAGGGCAGCCTACATCACTGAAAAGGACCTAATTTATAGGGGACAGTGTGGATGGACTGGGTACCAGATGAAACTGGTGTGGCCCACTCACACTTTATGATCTGTCTAGCAGGATCAAGCAATCCTTTGCCCAATATGCTCACCGGGTTCTGATCAGCAGAAGGGGGGGAAGGGCACCTGGGTGGGTGGACATGGGCAGCAAGATGCTGGTGGGTGAGTTGAGGGAATGAGCAGACTATGTCACTATGAACTATATCAGAGCAGGAAATAGGTTCCACCAAAGCTGAAGATAGGCAGCAGAGGTGACAGAACTTGCATGCTGCTGCAAAACTTGAGTGTTTCTGCAGGCTTTGCCATTTTTTATGATTTTGTTATTTAAAAAGTACCAATTTTCTTTAAAGAGATAGTGGAGTCAAAACAGGCAGACAGGAAAATAATACAACATTTTAAGTAGTAGTCAGTTGTAACTTTTTATTTCTGAAGTATTTTCTTTCTTTTTCCTTTTACTCATTAGAAAGTATTCTATGTGGTAATATTGTGCTGGATGTGTAGAACAGCTCTTAGCTTGGCAGCTGACATATCTATATTCCCCCCACCAACTACATCATCAGCATTGTGATCTCACTGACAGTGACATCACAGGTGACTGACCTGGCAGCCACCAAGAGGCTTAGCAGTGATGTCACAATGCTGAGTGTGTGTGTGTGTGTGGGGGGCACAATAGAGACAAATGTGTCAGCTGCCAGGCAGAGTGCTGTACCACACATCACACCTTTTTTTTTTTTTTTTTTACCAGGAGAGACACACTAAGCTGAAAGCTTATTTACAGGTGCGACCTGGGAGCACAAGGAAATTAAGTGACTTGCTCAGGGTCACACAGTATGCAAGTGGGGGCTGTTGGATTCAAACCCAGGTCTGCAGCTCAGAGCCTTAAACCACTGCGCTATACTGCCTCCCACACCTACTAACATCAGGTAAACAATCTTATAATTAAAAAAAAGGGAAAAGAAAAAGTACCTCAGATAAAAAAGGTAATGGCTGACTGCTTTGAAAAACTAATATTAGTTTTAGGCAGTACACTAGCTCTTTAATTCTGGGCATTTTTCCCCTTATGTTTGTCATGAAGCTCTTCCCCTAAGCTCAATATTTATTATCAGCAATGCCATCCCAGGGAACAGTATCTGTGATGCTCTCTTTTTCACAGATGCAAACAGAATTATTTTTCTTTTATTGATTATTTGCTTGTGTAGCACACCATGCAGAACAAGCGTGAGGCTGTGAAGCTGTGTCTGTTAAAACTGGAAGGTTCTATAGGCCACGAGGCACTGATGGGAGTAATTATTGCGAGTCTATTGCAAATGGTTCTCAAAGTACATAACTGGAAAGAATTGCTATGCAGCTCTGTAAGACAAACTAGGTAGCTCTTCAGAACGACGGTAGGCAGCTAGTGAGACTCCAGAAGGAGGATGACTGAATAAGGTTCCACCAAAGGAACCATAACCAGATAATCCAGTTTAAATTTAAATGCAGACTCTGCAACAGTTTTAAGTTATGGGTTTTCTTGGGCTGTGGGACAGGCTTTTGTAGAGGGGGGAAGCCATTATTCCTGGAACTTACCACCTGCTTCTTTTGGGACAGTAGACTCTCACAGGCAATGGAGTAAGCCAACTCGGGGAATAATAAGAAACTCCAGGGTCAGTGCAGAAACAGAATTTGTCAGCAGAAAAGAACCAGAAAGGCCCATCTAGTCTGCTCTATTTTCAATGTCTAGTTCTACATCCTGGACCCTATCTAATCACAAGTGTCCCCCTCCTTCCTCCCTATCCACTGCCTATTATGCCTATGTACCTATCCGGCGTATGCTTGAAGCTCCCCACAGTCTTCGCCCCCACCACTTCTTGTGGCAGGCTGTTCCAGCCATCCATCACCCTTTCTGTGAAGAAATATTTCCTCACATCCCTCTTAAACTCCCCCCCCCAAAAAAAAACCCTAATTGCATGCCCCCATGTTCTGGTACCCTTCCTCCCCTGAAAGAGATTCTCCTGCACCTTATTCAGCCTTGTGAGGTACTTATAGGTCTCAATCATATCCCTTCTTTCTCTCTTTCCCTCCAAAAAGTACATGTTGAGCTCCCACAGCCGCTCCTCATATGGTTTCTCATGCAACCCCCTGCACCATTTTGGTAGTTCTCCTCTGGACCACTTCCACCCTGTGAATGTCCTTGTGGAGGTGTGGTCTCCAGAACTGGACACAGTACTCCAGATGGGGTGTCACTAGCAAGCAATATAATGGCAACACATCCTCCCTTCTCCTGTTAGAAATCCCCTCACTACACCCCCCACATCCTGCTAGTTTTGCTTACCGCCTTGCTGCACTGCCCTGCCACCCTAAGATCATCAGATATAATTACCCCAAGGTCCTTCTCTTGCTTGGTGACTGCAAGTACTCCCCCCATCTTATACACAGACCCCTGGTTTCCCCACCCCGGAAGCATGACTTTGCATTCTTTAGCATCACAACCCAACTGCCACACCCTAGACTACTCCTCTAGTTTCCCCAGATCCCATTGCATTCTCTCCACCACTTGCTGGGTGTCCACCCTGTTGCAGATTTTTGTAATATCCACAAGTAGACAAAACCTTCCCTCCAGTTTCTTGGCAATTTCATTTATGACGGCACTGATGAGGACAGGATCCTGTACCAATCCCTATGGTAATCAACTAATCACTCTCACATCCCTCTGCCTTCTATCCTTCAACCCATTTCAGGGGGATCAGTAGTAGGAGAGAGGAGGTTATACTGCCCTTGTACAGGTCACTGGTAAGGCTGCATCTAGAGTATGGAGTTCAGTACTGGTGCCAACACTTCAAAAAGGACATTAACCTGCTGGAGAAGGTCCAGAGGAGGGCTACAAAGATGATAGTGGGTCAGCAGGGTAAGGCATACGAGGAGAGGTTGAGGGCATGTACTCCCTGGAAGACGGGGGGGGGGTGGAGAGAGAGAGAGAGAGAGAGAAAAGAGAAGAGAGAAGAGAGGAGAGAGACAGACAGACAGACATGACTGGAATCTTCAAGTACCTGAAAGGGATTAATAAGGTTGATAAGGAGAGTCTCTTTAAGCTGAGTGGCAACCATAACACTAGGGGGCACAGTCTTAAGCTGGAACGTGGGAGGTTTAGAAGGGAGGTCAGGAAACACTTCTTCACAGAGAGGGTGGTGGGCACTTGGAATGGACTGCCGGAAGAGGTCATCTCGTTGAAGACAGTGGGCAGAGAGGCTGGGATAGGCATAGGGGGAAGTAAGGATCATGGGTAGGGAGGGTGGGAGGAGTGGGGAGGGAGGGGAGGAACAATAGCTCAAGCTGTGGACCCTGCAATATGGGCAGATTTGATAGACAAAATGGCCTTCTTCGGCTGGCTTCTTCGTATGTCTGTATGTTTGCATGCCCAGTTTGCCTTCTTCTCCCCATTCCCCAAGTTGCTAAGTTATTTAAATTAGCCTCCTGTGTGGCACAGTGTCAAAGGCCTTACTGAAGTCCAGATAGGCCACATCCACTGCATTCCCCTGATCCACCTCCTTAGTCACTCAGTCAAAGAAATTAAAGAGATTTGGGATGAGTTCCCCTGTGAAACCATGCTGCTGGTGGTCACAAAGCCCATTTGATCCACGCACTCCATCAGTCTCTCCTTCAGCAGGGTTTCCATTCATTTCCTCATCACTGATATGAGACTGACTGGTCTGTAATTGCTAGCCTCCTTGCTGCCACTCTTGTGCAGAAGGACCACATCAGCCCATCTACAGTCCTCTGCAACTATCCCATCTCCAGTGAGGTGCTGAACAGTGTTGCCAGGGGGTGGCTAGCACCATGCTTAGTTCTTTTAGTGCCCTTGAGTGGATCTCTTCTTGCCTATCGCCTTGTTTTCCTTTAGGGCTTCCAATCCCCTCTGGACTCTCTCCTGCCAAAACTAACTTCTGTCCACTCCTCCGCCAACCAATGCCTGTTGATACATGTTGGTCTGTACTCCCCCACTGTGAACACCAAGCAGAAGTACTCATTTAAAATGCTAGCTTCTTCTTGGTCTTCCTGTGCACAGTCCCCCTTCCCCTGGTCTCCTGATCCTCACTATCCCACCCCTTGCTTCCCTCTTTTCACTCACATACTTGAAGAAAGTCTTATCCCCTTTTTTTGACCACCTTGGCTATCCTCTCTTCTGTTTGTGCCTTAACTGCCCTCACCCTTCTTCATGCCTCCCTTTGTTTATCTAGATATACCTCCCTGTCCCCTTCCTTTTGGGTCTTCTTATACTTCCTAAAAGTTGTTTTCTTCTCCCATACCACCTTAGCCACCTCCTTTGGGAACCTTAGTGGCCTCTTCCTTCTCCTACCCTTGTTTATTTCCCTCAAACAGTTTGGTGTTGCCTTAGTTATTCCCTCCTTTATCCTTTTCCACTGTGCCTCCACCTCTAAGACATTCCACCCCCTTCAAGACTAGGACAGTCTCCGATTTCCTTAAAATCTGCCCTGCTGAAGTCCAGGACCTTCGCCCTAGAGAGGTTCTTCTCCTGCCCAATTTGTATGTAACCCTCTTGCCACTTTTCTCAGCTGGCACCCCCCTAAAAGAACCAGTGCCCAAATCATGGCATGCAATTTGCTCTTGGCAGAACTACACAAATGGTACCAACCCTAACATTAGAGCGTATACCAGGCTTATTATCTAGAGAACGGAGGACAGGGGTACAATACTAAAAAATTAACTTTTGTATTTACCACCAGATCCAGGGGAGAGGATGCTAGGCATATGCTACACCTAACTGCTAAAGGGCCCCAATAACATTCACACAGAAGCAATAAGCTGAATGTCCAGAGCAGTAACTGGGATTGTGCAGGACGGCTTTATTCACAGATGTTACTTAAAGCAAGGGTAGTCCCCCAACGGTTTGCCATTGCAACATTGGTACACTCTCTTCTGCAGAAATACTATGCTAGGCAGTACTGTTTTCCACAGAAACATCTCCATCCCTCTAAGTGTATTCTTGTGAGATGTGCCACACACTTTAACCATTTCCAGTTCCAAAGTCTATATCTCTGGAATGTGCCACACACTTTAAACATTTCCAAACACATTTCCATTTCCAAAGTGTATATCTATGGGATGTCCCACACACTTAAAAATCTTCCTGGCGCATGGCCTTTGCCCATGAACACTGATGCCCATCCATGAACCAGTTAGCCCTGCCTGAAATTCCAGATGTAATTTCTCCCACCCTTTGCCCCAAGACAGTCTCTGCCATTCCTTCAGGGTTACACCAAAGAAGTCTTCAATCCCCACTGAACTGCTGAAGACTCCAAACTTCAACTTTAAATTCAGCACATTTGAGGTGAAAGGGGTCCTGACCAGTGTGATCTAGCCTTATCTAGGACACACACACCTCAGACAACTCCCTAAGAGAACAGTCACAAAGTCTGTACTGACAGATTAGTTGCTCCTTCCTCCAAGTCATGGAAAGAACAAAAGAAAGGCACCTTTTCCTCTCTGGTAGCTTGTCAGATTCCACTCACCGTCCTTTTTTAAGGCAACTGTTAACTTCTGGACCTTCAGGGGATTGTCCCTTGGATCCACAAGAAACTGCAGTCCCTCTCACTCCCCCTGGAGTGAAACTAAAAAATGGTCTCCACCACTTTGAAGGCAAACTGAGGATTTTACCAAACTAGGTCAAGAAATGACTAGGGCTCCCTTTGCACAGCCCCGCTGGCAGACCTCCTGCTACTCTGACACTCTAACTCAGACTAACTGCTAAACATCCTAAGCTCCGTCTGAGCAGCTGACTCAAAAATGGTTATGCTGATGCAAGAGTTCTAAATGACATAATCATCCCTCTCTCAGGCTAACTGATTAAACAATGATATCATTATGTAGAAAGCCCCTTAAGAGCTCCCTAGCAGCTGCCTTTTCTTACCTGCCTAAGACTAACACTGATGGGATTCTAGTAACCCCAGGGGACTGGGTGGTTACATGTATGCTAAACCACACTATACGATGATCACTTGTACCCAGGGGGCTACCCAATGCTGTCCCTGCTTGTAAGTACCAAGTCTAGCACTGCCCCGTCCCTAATGGGTTCTGTAACCAGTTGCCTGAGAAATGCTCCCTGTAGAGAGTCAAAGATGGCCCTGCTTCTTTTTGCAGCTGCATCAAGAATGCTCCAGTCTACATCCAGCAGATTAAAGTCCCCCATAATCAATACTTCCCCTCTGCTTGCCATTCTGACAATGATCTCCCTCAAAACCCTGTTTAACTCCTCCCTCTGTGATGGTGGTCTGTGCATTCCCCCATGCAGATAAAAGCCTTGGACACTGTCACTATGCCAAGCCAAATTACCTCCAGCCCTTCTGTGTCCCCACTGTGTCCTTGTATCTCCGTGGCTGTTATGCCTTTCCTCACATATAAAATAACCCCCTTCCTCCCTGTCCTATCCTTCCGGAACATGGCGTATCCTGGAATAACCACATCCCTGCTGTAGTTATCAGTGTAACATGATTCTGTTATGGCCACCAGATCCAGGTCCATTTCCGCAATGTTCCCATCCAGGTCAGGAATTTTATTTCCTAGGCTCCTTGCATTGGCACACATGGCACTCCACTCCTTTTATCCCTCCCTGCCCTTATCTTTCCCTCTCTTCCCTATTCCGTTCTTCACCATTCCATAGTCCCTGGTACTTCCTCCCTCCCTCCCCTTTTTAATTCTCCCTTTGCCCCACCTCCTTATCTCTTCTATCAGCCTCAGAATCATCGCTCAATTCTCTTGTCCCTTCTTCCCCCTTGTCTTTACACTCCTCTAACCCTGGAGAATTTATCTCCCCTTGGCGTTTCCTTTCTGCTGCTCCATTTTCTGGAGGAGAGGGCATTCACTGCCTCCCTCGTTTTTTTCTTCACCCCAGCTCATTCAAATGCCCAAACAGCATTTAAAACTTTCCACTCATGACTGCCATTCCCTTCCTGGATTGATGGAAGCCATATCCTTGTAATGTTGTAGTATAACGGTGGGTGCAAAGCTTAGAACTGGCTCATCACTCTGATTTTCTTAGAAAGGAGTTCTGCATGGACTCTGCCATCCTGCATCCAAGAACAAATTACTCACCGTCATAATAATGTTTCTTACAAGGGATCCAACAATAAAGCATATAAAACTGTATCATCTCCATCCAGAGGTGCTGCCCTGGAGATAGAACTGGATGCTAATAGAATTTAGAATTATGTTCAAACTCTGTACTGTGGTCACTCTCCCTATACTGTTCTAAAATCAGATTTGTGTCTGGAAGGCAAGGGAGCAGTGGCCACCCATAACTATTCCATCCAAAATAATAAAATAATAATACATTCAGTTAAAAAATAAATTAACCACCATTTTTCAAGCATTGTAAAATATCAAAGGGTTTAAACAATAAATGTTCAAACACTAAAGAAATCAGATTGATTCTTGTGAGAACCCTTTTTCAGGTTCTAGAAGGGGAGGCAGTGTCATGGATTGTATGACTTACTGTTGGATCCCTTAGAAGAAGCATTATTACTACTATGATGAGTAATTATTTCTTCTAACAGGAATCCAACAATAATATAAACAAAACTACAGACTCACTAGCAGTAGAGTACCTTGGAAGGCTAGGTCCAGAATCTATTTAAGGAAAAGGTTCTACAAGACAGCAGTCCTAAACCTGATATCCCTCCAGGATTGGATATCTAGCAAATAATGGTTAGCAAAGCTATGGGCTGTAGCCCAGGGAACTGTTTTACATTATCTCTTGGAGGCGGGATGCCTCTTGCAGGTGCCACAGAAGAAGTAGCTCTGGTAGAGTGTGCCCTTAGACCTCTGAGAAGCTTCTTACAAGCTTTCTCATAGCAAACCTGGATACAGGAGACTATCCAATGAGAAACAGTCTTTCTGGCTGCTGACTTACGCTTACCAACCTCTCCATAAGTGACACACCGATGTGTGCTGTCAGTCCTGGTGTCTCTGGTTCTGTCAAGATAATAACTCAATGCCCTTTTATCAGGACAGTGCGGCTTCTGCTCACCTCTACTGAAAGGGTTAGAAAAACGCACAGGCAGGATAACAGATTGGTTCTAATGAAATTCTAACACCACTTTAGGATGGAGTTTTCCTTTTGGTTCTTAGAACTACAGTACCTTATCCCTGTGCAAAAAGAAATGTAGTTGGGATCTGTAGAGAGGATGTAGCTCACTAACTCTCCTGACAGATATCTCAGCAATGAGGAAAAAAAGTTTTCCAGATGACATATTTAATGTCTGCCATGGCCATTGGCTTGAATGGAGACTCTATTACCTGGGCAATGCATACATTCAAATCCCATGGTAACAGGTTCCCTGAGAAGGGGAGTGAGGCGATTTAAACCTTTCAAAAGTCTTTTGAAATTAGGTTGTGAAGCCACAGATTTTTCCTTCCCAGCTGACATGTAAGTTGAGACAGCTGTCAGATGTACTTCCAGGGTTGACAGTCTGACACTAAAAGACTGTTAGTGTACCAAATACTCCAGTAAAACAGGCAGATCTGCCTGTAAGAGTCAGAGTTTCTGAGAGCACACTAGAATGAAAATCTTCCCCATTCAGAGGAATATACGTTCCTCATAGCTGGTTTGCTAGATACTTCCAGGGCCTATAGCACTTTGAGAGATTCAATCCTGAAAACTCTAGCTCTTCAAGAACCAAGCCTTCAGGCGCAGCTTTCTGAGATCTAGGTAGGTCACCCTGCCATCTAACAGGGTCAGGAGATTGTGTCTCAAAAGTAGTGAGATGGGGTTCCTGCATGGCAGGGTCAGCAGCAGTGAATCCCAGGCCTGTCTGGTCCAGGCTGGAACTATTAGCTTTATCATTGCTGTCTCCCTCCTCAGCTTCATTGTAAGCACAAGAGTTGGAGACAACTGAAGGAAGGAAATACCTTCTCTGAGGTGTTCCTTGTCTTTCCACCACTACTTGTCTCCCAAAAAACTTGTGTGTGTGTATGTGTGTGTGTGTGTGTGTGTGTGTGTGTATGTGTCTGTGATGTGATTTTGACTGGTACTGGATGCTTCAAGGGGTCTGTCTTCAGTATCAGTACTTCCTCAAATGGTACTGTATAGCCCTCTTTTGCAGGTGAGCCCGGGGCACTACAGTTGTTGCTGATGCAGTGTCGCCCAGGAGCTGCAGGAATTCCCTGATGGGCTGTTTTTTACCTGCCTGGAGTGAATTTGCACATGAAACCAGATGTTCTAGGAGCAGAAATTTGCTTTGCAGGGTGTTCATTTCTGTACCTATACATTTCAGTACCTGACTGGGTCTAGCTGAGACTTTTGCAGGCTTAGGAGAAATCCTAACATTTCTAATGTGCTCCTTACCACAGGAACTGGAGTTCACGTTTTCCTCCTTTTTTCCCCAGCTGATATGAGACAATCTTCTAGATAAAGGAAAAACCACTACACCCTGCCTTCTCAAATGTGCTGCCACCACAGCCACCCCTTCTCTTTGGACCATGCCCTCTCCCTTACCCATACCTACCCTCTACTCACACTTCATCCTTCTACCTCCCCTCTACTTACCCTCCATCCTACTACCTCACCCTATCCCTCTATGATCCTCACCCCCTAATCCCTACTAGATGGCTACCTTTCCTTACCTTCTACTCATCCTGTTTGCACTTTTCCCCTGGTCTTGGCATGTCTTCCAAGCTACCCCATGCAGCCCGTAGACAAAAGAACTGCTTTAATAACGTGTCGTGCTATGTTGTTTTGCACTCCAATGTTCTTGCATTCTTGTAACCTCATGTTTGTACCTGGCTACTCACACACAATGTAATGGCCAAGTGTTATCAATCTGTTGTAACTGCTTGTACACACTCTTTACTATTTTTTCTGACGTGGAACCTCTGTAAACAAGCCTCAGGCTCAAAGGTATTTTCCGAAACTTATAAATAAATACCGTAAGTAAATAAATAAATAAACAAACAGCTAGGCACTTTGTGAACACCTTTGGTGCTGAGGTTAAGCTGAATGGTAAGGCTGAAAACTGGTACTGGCAGTCACTGAGCCTGAATCTTAGGTACTTTTTATGGCCAGGTTTTATTGGGACATGAAAGTATGCATCGTTTAGGTCCAGTAGCCCTAATCAGTCTCCTGCTTACAAAGATGGGATCACTGTGTCAAGTGTAACCATTCTGAACTTTTCCTATTTCATCTGCCTGTTTAGGAAGTGCAGGTCTAAAATAGGCTGCCACTTGGCTTTTCTTGTGATTTAGGGAATATCTAAAGAAAAGCCCCTTTCCCCAGTGGGATACAAGGACGTCTTCCCCTGCTTTTGTCTGCAATATACTTTTTGACTTCCTGCTCCAGGAGTTTTCCCTCAAATGTGTCATGGTGGCCTAGGAAGTTCCTTGCTCTTTGTAGTTTTGTAAATTTCTGAAACTGTAAGGACTGGACCTGACCACTGCTTTCAGGATACACCTTTTACCACTCCTCAAAACTGTGTGTCAGCCCCCCCCCAGCAATGACTGGAAGGTAACATGGGCAACACTTTCAGAGGTACTGCTTGGGCTGTGGCATGCATGCCAGTTCTGTAGCATGCCTGGCACCCCTTGTGCCTCTTGCTCTGCCTGTAGCCCTCTGTCCTGCATACTCACAGCTAGAGAAGTGTCTCTGGTAGTACTCCTTGCCCCAACCTCCCCATTCCGTATGGCCTGTAGGAAGGGGAGGCCCACTCTGTCTCAATCAAATTTCTAAAAGTGGATTTTTATTCATTCACTTTTTTCATATAGGCTTAAGTTTTGTCAACGTACAATGAGGTGACCTCAAAACGAATATCTGACTTTGCTCTGAGTGTCCAGGGTCAGGATAGCTGTCCTATACAATGGAAAATCTTCCTAGTGCCACTGAGTGTGCTGGACGTTAATGCCGTGTCACTGGCATCCACTGCCATCTGAAATTGGTATTTTGTGGCATCAAGGGCTGCTTTTAGCTGTTGCTGCCAAATCATCATCCACGTCACTTTCTAACTTTTCACTCAGAGCCATTACTATATTCAACAACGCCTTTTGGTTCTGAGCAGTGTAAGCCATACAGACCTGCCTCAGCCGTAGGGCGGGTGTTGTGGAAACTTTTCTGGCCATATTATCCGGCTTCCTTGAAATTTTTTTCATGAGGATGTGTTACTAGAGGGAGTTTGTTTTTTCACAAGCTGCAGCTTGTACCACTCCGTCATGATCTGGATGGGCATACAGGCCCTCCACTTTCTGTTTGTCCACTTGGTACTTTTTTCAGTCTTTTATCTATGGCAGCAGTAGTGTATGGTGCTGATACAATCTTAGCAGTAGCCTTTTTAAGTGATATATATATTGGCTCTGAAAGCCTCTTATTGGATGCCTGGCCTAACATACTCATACAATCAGCCTCTTCAGTGTCCTCCATTTCCTCCAAGGGGAGTTGGGAACCAACATCCTCTTCAGGGGTAACCTCAGTCTCAGTCACTTTCTTCTCATCTTCTTCATGCACCTACCTCCTCCAGAACAGGTTGTGCTCATGTGACATCAGCCTGAGGAGTGATGGCAGCGGGAGTGACAAGGTTCCCTATAACTTGGAATGTTTGTAAAAAAGTGCCACATTCTATTAATGTCCTCTGCAGAGGGCATAGCTCTCATTTCGACTGACTGCTCCTTCTACTGGCAGGTGGAGTGGCATGAATATGTTTTGTTTTCTTCCTGCCAGCCACTGCAGGCATCAGCTTGTCAGGAGCTCTCCTAATACTTCTGTCATCACTGGCATCAGGAATCCCCTAAATGGACACTATATGCTCTTAACTGGTTTTCAAAGATGGCTTAGCAGCTTTATCAGTCCTTTTGGACAGAGACTGCTGCTAGCAGCACTTTTTTAGCAAACGATATGGATGTCAAGGGCCACCGCTGAGGTGAGGAACCTTTTGAATAATGCTCTCCACCATCCTCAGTAACCACCTCCATTTCTGAGATTTTACTTGAGAGCTTTTTGGTGACACTAAAGCAGACTGAGGAGCTGAAAAAGCTTCCCTTTGGTAGTCCTTTTCTTTTGTGTTTTTTTTTTTATTTACTGTTCCAACGCTTCCTCCACTCCAGCCATTTGCCATATTTACCTGCCTTCAATCTAGATATACCAGACTTCATGGACCTGTGGGTGGAGGAGGGGTTTTCCTTATTTTATTAGTTTCCCCAATTTTTTCTGTGCCATAGATCCCTGAGCCCCGAAAGACTGCTGGCGTTGAGACGTTGTCCCTAACATGAGCATGTGATGGCATGCTCCCGCAATGTATGCTGACTGAATGGCGAAACCTGCAACGCGAACAACAGTACAGGGACAACATCGACAGGTCACTGTACTGTCACCATGGGACCCAACACTGTTTTCAGGGGGCCTTGCACCCCCTCCCTGAATCAATTCTGACTCAGAGTTATTAGTTTTGCATGGGTGTTTCAGTTTACGTTTTTATGCTGACCACAGCTGCAGTCGACATAGAGCCATCGCTGTAACGTCGGTGGACAACAAAGTTGTTGAACTGGTGTCGAAGAGCCCTCACGCGAGACGCAGCATGTCACATCCCTCCCTCCCTGTGTCCTGTGTGCTCCACCACCCATATAGGGAGAGGCATCACCAGTAGAAAACAGGAAGTTGTTATCCCTCTGTACAGACCGTTGGTGAGACCCCATCTGGAGTACTGCACGCAATTCTGGAGACCCCATCTCCGCAAGGACATAGACAGATTGGAGGCAGTCCAGAGGAGAGCAACACAATCTATGCAGGGTCTGCAACAGACACCATATGAAGAGAGACTAAAGGAGCTTAATATGTATACACTTGAGGAAAGGAGGGAACAGGGGGACATGATAGAAACTTTCAGGTACCTCAAGGGAATCAAGAAAGTCCAAGAGGGTAGCATCTTTCAGAAAAAGAGATGTGCAAGAACAAGAGGACACAATGTGAAGATAGAGGGGGATGGCTCAGGGCAACCGGCCCATAGTGAAGGCTAGGGACCAGCAAAGGTGAGGCTTAAACAGTTCCGGGAGGTGTGCCAGATGTGGGTGCATGTGCCAGTACATCACTGAATGCCACACCTCCCCACAAGGGGACAAAAAAGGACAAACCAGAATCCAGTAGCCCTGGACCCAAAAAGCCAAACCCGGAGATCCACAAACTGCCGGACTAGACAAAACGGCACCATTTGGAGGGATGCTTAGGGGTGCCTCACCCAACGGCCCCACCCCTTGGGCAATCCAGGGTGAACACTGGTGGGGAGTGATGATGGTCCCAGAGGATGGGTAGAGGTGAATGGGAGAAAGGTGAGTTCTGAAAAAGAAAAAAAAATGTGGACCTGAATAAGAAGATGGGGCTGCAAGAGTAAGGGAAGAAAGGGGGGAAAACGAGCCATTGAAGGGACTGCCGAAATTAACATAGCATCGACCAAGCACAGCCATGGAGAGAACAATCCTGGGTAAGAGGAGAGAGGGTATGGAGCTGGGGACTGCTCTTCGATCAGCACTTTTTTTTTTTTTTTTAAAGAGATCGCATTGGACTGAGCAGAGCCATGGAGCGATCATTCCTGGGTAAGAGGAGAGGAGAGAGGATACGGAGCTGGGGTCTGCTCATCGATTTTGTTTAAAGACAGCTATGGATAGGGCTGCAGGAGTGAAACTAAGACCAGACTGACACTGGATGAGACTGACCGAGGAGCCGAGGTGAGGGAGGGAACGCTCAGGTGGGGCTCCTTCAGGTACAACAAATGCTGGACAGTTTAAGAAGAGAGACACAATGCTAACGAGGGCATCCAGGTGGAAAAAGACACTCCAATCAGTGTCATTCACACCTACAGGTACAGCAATTTAACAATAAATACCCATTAACAGCATTGCTAAAAACAGGTTACTCACTTGTAACAGTAGTTCTAGGAGTGGTATATGTTGTTCATCCACACTTATTGGCATGGTCCCCTTCCACTTTAAATCTGCCAGAAGTCTTCAAGCTGGCTCCTCCCACCCACCCAGGTGGTATATACCTCGGCTCCGGCCCATGACCCCAGATCTTAGCCCGCTGGAAGCCAGGTTGTGTGCATCCGCAGCTGGGGAGTTTGGGTGGGTCTATGTGGATGAACAACATATACCCCTCCTAGAACTACTGTTACAGGTGAGTAACTTGTTTTTCTAGGATCGTGGATATGTTGTTTATCCACACTTATTAGCAGACTCCTAGCAGTTCTCTGGGAGGAGGGAGGAAAGGCGCACACCCCCTACTTAGGGAACAGAGATTGGAGAACTGAGGTCCCAAAACCAGCATCCTGGCGTGACTCAAGGTCGATGTGGTAGTGGGTAATGAAGGAGTTTGCTGACTTCCAGGTAGCAGCCCAACAGATTTCCTGGATAGGGATGTCCCTGGAAGCAGCCACCAATGCAGCAGTATGGCGGGTAGAATGAGCTCTTATCCCTCTGGGAAGCTCCATGTTCACCAACTCATAGCATAGACCTATGCATGATATAATCCATCTTGCAATAGTCTGCTTCACTGCAGGTCTGCCAGAAGCAGCTTCAGCATAGGTGACAAACAGCTGGTGAACTTCTCCATGAATTTCTGCCATCCTCTCCTTGTAATAGGAGAAAGCACATCTCAGGTCCAAAGTATGGAGCCTGCACTCGGCCTCCAAGGTGCAATTTGGGTAGTATACTGGCAGAGTCAACACCTGGTTACAGTGAAACTCTGGCACCACCTTCGGAAGTAATTTCGGGTGGGGGCAGAGGACAACTTTGTCCTTGTGAAAGACCAGATAAGGGGAGTCCACTGAAAGTGCCTGGAGCTTCCCTATCCTTCTGGCTGACGTGATAGCCACCAGGAAGGCCATCTTCCACGACAAGTGTGACAGCTCACACTTGTGCATAGGTTCAAATGACTTGCCCATGAGCTTTGCCAAAACCAGCAGCAGATCCCACAGAGGTGGAGGTGCACGTACCGGAGGGGATATGTGATCCAGGCCTTTGAAAAAGCACCCGACCACTGTCTCCTGCATCAATGTCGGCTGACTGGCCCATGCCCGGTAAGCAGAAATGGCTGCCAGGCGCACCTTAAGGGTCGAAGACCGTAGACCCCTTTGGAGAGAGACCAAAGGTAGTTGAGAATGTTAGCTATAGAACAAGATAAGGGGTCCAGAGCCTTACCTTGACACGAAATGGAAAATCTTTTCCATTTGAAGGCGTAATATTTCCTGGTCGATTCCTTTCTAGATGCCTCCACCACAGTGTAGACATCTTCTGAAAGACCCAAAACCTGGAACTCTAGCCGCTCAGGTACCAGACTGTGAGGTGCAGGCATTGAAGGTCTGGATGGAAGACCTTTCTCTGGTTGAGAGATATCAGGACCGGGTGTGTGCAAAGCCACTCCGGGGGCCTGCAGCTGAGGCGATCTGGATACCAGAACTGGCACGGCCAGTCTGGGGCTACCAGAATCACCTTCACCTTGTCCCTCCTCACCTTGAGTAACACCTTGCGGATCAAAGGGAAATGGAGGGAAGACGTAGAGGAGGCCTGAGGTCCATGGCCACGAGAATGCATCTCCCTGCAGCGAGCCCTGCTGGGGGGGGCGGGCATAATACAACCTCAGCTTGACGTTTTCCCTGAAGGCAAACAGGTCCACCATCGGTTTGCCCCAACAGGAGAACAGGCTGTAAGCTACCTCTGGATCGAGTGACTACTCATGGGATGTCTGGCCTATGTGGCTGAGAGCATCCGCCAGATGGTTCGAGGCTCCAGCCACATGGACTTGAACCACTTGACTCCGGAGCTAAGGAGCAAAAGTTGACAGTGCCAGTCTGACTGCCCTGAGCTCCAACAGGTTGATGTGGCATCAGGACTGCTCAGAGGTCCAGAACCCGTGGGCCCTGTTGTCCCCCATGTGGGCTCCCCAGCCCATGAGAAAGGCATCGGTCATAAGGACAACTGTCGGCTCGGGCGGACAAACGGGATCCCTTCCTGGAACTGGTCTGGGGTGGTCCACCACTGGAGAGCGTCCCACATCGTCTGGGTTACAGTGATCAACTGGTCGAAATGACCATATCACTGAGTCCACTGGGCGGCCAGCTCCAATTGGAGGGGGTGCATGTGCAACCGGGCCCAACAGACCACCGAGGTGCACGCCACCATGTAACCCAGAAGGCACAGAAAGTCCCAGGCAGGGTGCAAGTGCCCAACCAGAAATGATTGGGCAAAAGTGGAGAGAACCTCCGCTCTGTCCACTGGGAGCTGAGCTCTGGCTTGACAAGAGTCAAGCTCTGCCCCGATGAAGCCCATCACCTGGGAAGGCACGAGTTCAGACTTGGCCTCGTTGATCAGAAGGCCGAGTTGGGAGCAGGCCTGGAGGGCCAGATCTCTGGACCTCTCCACCTCCTGTTGGGTGGAACCTGTCAGGAGCCAATCGTCGAGGTAAGGGTAGATTCTGATTCCTCGATGCTGAAGATGGGCCGCCACCACTGCAATGCATTTGTTGAAGACCTGTGGGGCCGATGACAGGCCGAATGGCATGGCTTGGAACTCGTACAGGGTCCCTTCGACCCTGAAGTGGAGGAACCGCTGATGGGATGGACGGATTGGGATGTGAAAAAATGCATCCTGCAGATCCAGTGAACAGAACCACATGTTTCGCTCCAAGGATGGTATGATCTGGGACAGAGTGACCATCCGAAAGGTACGAGATCTGAGAAACCGATTCAAGTCGTGGAGATCTAGAATGGGGCGCCAACCCCCCCCCACCCGCTTGGGCACCAGAAAGTACCTGGAGACAAAGCCTGGGTTTGCTGGAGGATCCGCCACAGGAACTACTGCCTCTTTGCGGAAAAGCTGAGCTATGTAGTCTCGAAGAGCCGACTGGGTGCACGCAGAAATCCATTCCTCCCAGGGGGCGCAGGCTCGGCTGGAAGGGTACTGCTCGAACTCTAGAAGCAGTCCCCAACCGACCACTTTGAGAACCCACCTGTCCGAAGTGATAGCGGATGAGGCAGAAAGGAAGTGGCAGAGCCAGCCCCCCATGGGAGGGCCCAGAGCTGGCATGACAGAAATAGGGGTGCAACCCCCATCCCGTCACTGGGCAGGCTTGGAGGAGGGGGCTCCAGGACCTGAGCCTCAGCCTCCTTTGTGGGCCTGTTGGGGTCCAGACTTGGGCCGAGGGCACCAAGCTTGAGCCTGCTGCTGATGCTGCTGTCCTCCTTGACAGGAGGGCTGCCAGACTGCAGGGGAAGAGTGCCGAAAGGGCTTCTTCTTCTTCTGCTGGTTCTTGCCCAAAGAACCCTTGGCAGAAGTGGCATCCAAGGTGGCACTGGACTGCTCTATGTGCTGTAGGTGACCAACCACTCCTGGACCGAACAGGTCGGTCCCCAGGAAAGGCACATCAGCTAACTTGTGCTGAGTATCCGCCAGGAAGTAGGAAAGCCTCAGCCAAGCCCTGCGGCAAGAGGTTACCATGCCATCGAAGGCACAAGAATCTCGATGTCCAAGGCCGCCTGAGTCTCTGGTCATGGACCTGTTTGACCGTGGTCTGCATGTCCATGGGGAGATGAGGGAGGACTTTGTCTAATGACCCAAGAAGGGCATGAGAGAAGTGTCATAATGACAGCCGAGCTGGCCTGACGAAGGCCCAAAGAAGAGGCCGGATAGACTTTTCGGGTAGTGTGGTCCATATTTTTGGACTCTTTGTCCGGAGGTTGGTCAGTGTCGGCCGAACTACCAGTACACCTGAACACAGAGGCAGTCACCAGGCTCTCGGCTGAAGAGTGCTCTGTAAACCCCGCAAGGGACCCCATGGGCACCACGTACTTGCGGGCCATGCGGGCAGACGGTGCTCGGCATGAGGCAGGGTGCTGCCAAAGTTCAAGGGCAGACAACAATGGCTTCGGCCACTGGAAAGGCCTCCGTCGGTGTATCCCCTCTCTTTAGAATATCTGTGAGAGGGTACTCTGCTTTTTTCTGGATAGGTTCCAGGGACATTCCGGTGGAGTCAGAAATGAGACGGAGAATCCCTTGAAAGGAGGAAGGGCCTTCCTCCATCCCTGTGCCAATGGATGACTCATCATCCCCGGGTTGAGAGTGAAGTCCGGTGACATCCGAGACCAAAGAGTCATGAAACAGCGGTCTGCTGCCTAAATCACCCTTGATCTGCTGAGGGTGGTCCGGGGTGACTGTGACTGACAGACGTCGGGGAAGTCCGGTGTCTAGTTGGTCCCCTTTCGAGGGAGCCCCTCCCATAGGCTGCTTAGGTGGTGGTTCCACCTGAATAGGTGGAGAGACCGGAATAGGCCCAAGTGCTGGATGGGCTGGCCCCATAGGCGGAGGAACCAGAGGCTTTGTTTCCAGAGGGGTCGGCTTCGGCCTGGGAGGCAAAAGCCAAGTAATGGCCAGGGTGGGCAGCGGAGCTGGCTTCTGCCCAGTCACGATCCGCTGTTGCCACATAAGGTCCTCATAGCGCCGCCGGAGTTTCTGCTGGAGCCTCTCCTCATCCGAGGAGGAGGATGAGGATGACCTGTGGCATTGCCTCTTCTTAGAGCGCTTATGGCTCTTCCTTTGTCATTTGGCCAAGGGGGTCCTAGACCTCGACTGAGATCGGGCAGGTCGACTCAGTCGATCGGGAGACACCGGTTGGATAGGTGAAACCCGAGGGTCCGGAACCGGGTCCTTGATGGGGATGCCAGTGGGCTGGGTCTTCTCATCAGGAAATACTAGGACCGGAGTCCGTTCTAAGGAATCATCGGCCACGGCCGGTGACAAAGGGTTGATCGGGTTGAGGATAATCTCGACCTCGTCGGCCACTTCCTTGGTCCCTTGGCCAGACGGAAGATCCGAAAAGCTGGCGGCTGAGGCCAAGGTCGAGAACGCATGCTCTTGGGACTCAGACTTCTCTCGGTCCCAAGATCGTCTTCGGAAAGTTCTTTTTCTCTCTTCCGAGAGCGGGAGGAGTGTGAGCCCGAGGGTGCCTCACCCCGGGTGGGGAGAGACTGGCACAACTCTTTAAAAGAACCAGTAAAGGTGGAGCCTAGGTTGAAAGGAACAAAGAAGCTTTGATTGGCCGAAGCACAAGCGGCTTCCTCCTCGAACGCCTTCATGTGTTCCAGCTGCTCAGCGGAGCCCACAGCCATGGAAACCGCCCACCTAGCCTCCTTGGACTTCACTGGAGGGTTCCTTTTTTCCAGTCTCCCCAGCTTCAGGCATGCCTTGTGGTCGTCCAGGACGTTGGGATGGAAGGCCAAGCAATAACTGTAGGATGAGATGTCATGGCCGACAACTAGGCAGTAGACGCACATGAGGTGGGGATCAGTGCGTGACATCTTTTGGCCGCAGGGACACCGGCGAAATCCCAAGGAAGATTCTTCCTTGATGATTTATGCTGCAAAAGTGAAATCGCTAACTCGAACGAGTTTCAATTTCGGTAAAACCAACGATTTGAGAGCCAGGGCCTAAAAAATGCGAGAGCACGAGGGAAGCAAGCTGTATCTTCCAGCGGAAATGAAGATCTGGCGTCATGGGGCGGAGCAGAGGTATATACCACCTGGGTGGAAGGAGCCAGCTTGAAGACTTCCGGCAGATTTAAAGTGGAAGGGGACAATGCCAATAAGTGTGGATGAACAACATATCCACGATCCTAGAATAAGTGTTGCTTTTGTCAAATCCACCCGAAACAGAAAGCGGCTCTAAGATGTTATAGTCTCTGCTTTTTTTTTTCACTCCTTCCATGCTCCCTGGCCAGCCACTCCTTCAGGACATTTATGACCCTGCCGGCACTCTGTCTCCGCCTGCCAACTTCCACCTTACATTATAGCCCCCAAGGGTAACCCGGCGTAACCCTTTGCTGGGTAGCCCCCCCCCCTTCTGAGGGAGAAGGCACCAGTGGGGGCCGGCCAGTATACTATTTTACCTTCCGCCTGGGTGCTGCTGAGATGATCTGGGTAGTCCGGGGCTTCGTGGTGGCGGGGGCCGGCAACTGTCATCTGGCTGGTCAGGGAGAGCCATTTCCAGTTTTCTCCCTCAGGAGTGTGGCGTGCCACTGATATCAAGGCACACACCAAAGTCCATCACACTCCCTAGTCAGCGGGGGCCCAATGGCATTGCTGTTTCCCCAGCCTCTGCCAGGGTCATAAGCACCAGGCCACAGACCCCCCCCCCCCCCGGGAGAAGGTGAACAGTCATCAGACACTCAAGCCTTATTCCCCTTGGCTGGCCCTCCAGTTCCAGAGTCCGTTCCCGAACTCAGGTCGCCAGCGTCGCAGGTGGAAATCCAACTGCTGCGCCAATGGGCCGGCCCAGCCACTGCTTTTTAATATCACTTCTATGGGAACAGTAAATGACAAACTAAAAATGCCCGAAATAAAAATGCGCCACGCCAGACCTGAACCCTGCACCCTACTCCTCCCAGCTGATCACCCTCCCCACTATGCTAGTGGTCCAGCTCGGCAGCTACTCACCACACCCCTCCCACATACCATCCCTCCCTGCCCTCGTGCGCTACTTCCCATCGCCATATTTGTCCATCCCAGTATCCAGTCGCCTCCGCTAGGTAGCTATGAAAAACAGGCTCCCGAATTGAGTCACCGCTGTAGGAGTCCATCTGTCACCTTATTCACTGGATACCAGAAAAGTGTACCTGTGTGGAAAGTTATTTTCAAGAAAAGCTGTGTGGTAAGACAAATTAAGCTTCAGTTCAGTTCAGTTTTTTCTGTTCGCTGGAATTCTTTACTGCCATTTGTTTTTCATTTATCTAGTGCGTTAATGCCATCTCCATTTGTTATTTGTATATCTTATGTATTTTGTAGATATGATTAAATATTTTTATCCATCTGTGGCTGTGTTTTAAAAGGTACAATTAACTTGTTTTACTGTCCACTCTGTGTTCCACCTCCAAGTGCACATTATCAAAAAAAATTAGGCTGCTTCAAGTACAGAAGCAGGGCTAGGAGTGCCTGATGTGAATAAGATTGCTATTTTCATGCCTTGTACTGTGTCATAAAGGCATAAGTGGGACAAGAAGGGAACTGTCCAGTGTGAGTATGCAAGAGCCTGGTGATAGTGAAGGTGTGGTTTTTCTCAATCTGCTGGTAGTAGGTGAAGGAGGTGCATCAAAGATATCTCAGTCAATGACTGTACAGAAATGTGCCACAGAATAAAGTAAGTTCTGCCACTGAATTGAAGTGTGAAAGAGAACAAAGGGCCTTGCCCATAGTGCACCCTCTAGTGGAATGCACTACCAGAGAATACAAAAACTCTCATAACCTTCTGGAGCTCAGTATTTAATAAGGCAGCCACAGCGCACATATTGATACTTCTCACGCAATTCCGATGTACTGAGAGTCGCCATGCCATATGTAACCCTTCTCCTGTGGTGAACAGGAAAGAAGGCCCCTACACAAACAGACAAATGAGCCATCCAGCTGAATGTCTGCAAAGCACAAGGGGTGCTATTCAAACACCTGCAGGCAGCAAGAGCAACTCCGCTATAGTGGCATGCCAGACTCATGCGAACAAGTACAAACAAAACTGGCACCATCATACAGCTGGCCAAAAATCAAAAATGAATTAATTTAATTTAAATATGTGCAAAACTTGAACAGTACATAGAAAAGCTGTGCCAACAAACAAGGAAGAAGCTGAGTGACGTGAAGTCACATGACTTCATGTCACTCTGCTACCACTCTGTTTGTTTGGGAACAAACACTGGACATCGGCAGTCAGCCAGGGGAGGAAGGACTGGGCATCCCAGGGACAGCCCTCCTCCCTTGGGATGGGGGGGACTCTGTGTCTCACTGCAGACCTGCCACTAGACAGGGGCTGAAGGTAACACAGGGAGCGCACCAGAAGAGGAAGTGCTACTGACAGACATCAGCATGCTTGCATAGGCATCATCACATGTAGATGCCCCGGATGGAAAACCGGAGGAAAATGCCTTGCCTCCAGCACCCCATGAAGGCACAGCATGACCAACATGGCAGGGCACCCATCATCATGCGTGGCCCTGGACAAGTGATGGATAACCGGCACGTCCATGACAAGACTGGTGATGGGGTTGGGGGAAGCTGCCACCAGAACCAGGGAATAATGGAGCATACGTGATGGAGAGAAAAAAAAGGATACCCATGAGTAAAATCTTGTTCTATATAGTGAGCTGAAGTCTGTCGCTGTTGCCAATTATGTTTTAATGTCTGCCCATCAAAGGTATATTGCACTTGGAACATTTTAAAGCCCTTGATGGGACCCTATATAGCTTATGTAAATCAGGGCTAGTACAAGGTCACCATTGGCTAGTAGTTTAGTTTTGTTTTGATAACTGGGTGAGCTCAGTCGAACCAAGTTCCTTTTACAGGAGCGATTCCAGTTGGCACAGGTAACAACATCAACAGTACGGCCCCATTCATGGACTTTGTAAACTGTATCTACCACTGCAAGCAATGGGGCTGCACACTGACATGCCATACTTGGTTGCATATGGGCCTAATGCACACACTAAAGTTGCCATTTTGAAGGTGTAGAGTTAGATGGGCTGACTGTCTGAAATAACAGCCAAGGTATGCCTCCCCAACCAATGCATGAGCAGCTTGGTTTATAGCAGCAGGGGCCATGCCTCAATCTGCCATTGCTCCAGTGACTCCACTAGTTTTGAAAACCTGGTCCCATGTCAGAACTGGGGATGGGGATTTTATTAGCATTACATAATTCTGTTGCGTTATATTTTAGATGAGACATGTTTTTCTATATACCATTTGCACCATCTTTTAGCCACCACTGTTGATCTTTTCCTGCAAGTGGCCTTAACGTAGGCTTACCCATCAGACGCAGTAATTCTATTAAAATCAGCTGCACACAACAGAAATTCTGCAGCTCAAGGTCCTACAAGCAACAGACTGTGATACTTTCATTGCCCATTTAAAATCTGACCATAATCTATGTAAACAGAGAGCCCTTTGGCATCTGGTGCTGTCAGTGCCTTAAAATGTAATTATAAATGACATCGGCCCAGTGGCGCTGAGGGTTGAGGTGCTAGACACCACACCTCATGCCGGCGACCCGGGTTCGAGAATGGACTTAGGTCGCCGGGGGCTGGCAGGGGAAGGAAGGATTGAGCGTCCTCAGACAGCTCTCCTTCCTTCAGGGTGGGTTAGGGATATGCGCCGCACTGCAGTGACACCCAGCGGAGGCTGGGTGTTCGGCAGGTGCGGGCATCAACATGGAGGGGACAGCCGGCAGACGTCTGCACATTAGTGCACTGACGTCATAGCACATCGGGCTCTCAAGAGGAAAGGAGGAAAAACATCTCCAAATCCTCCTAGATGACGACTGCCATTGCCTGCTTCACCACCCGCTGCCTAGGAAGGGGCAGACTCCGCTGTGCAGCTCGATCACTCAGGGGATAGAGGAGGGTTTGGGAGGGTCCCTCCTTGCCCCGCCCGAGGGGTAATCCGGGCCATCAAAGGACCCCGAGGATTTGCGAGTGTGGCACTCTAGGAACAGACTCCGGGGCAGTCGGTAGGGTCAGGGAGCAGAGCACCTTGGAGGCCTGAAGGAGTGGAGGTTAGGAGACAGTAGAAGGTGCAGAAAAATAGAAAGTAAAAAAAAAAAAAATGACATCAAAATATTACCAGTGTAGTACAGTCAAATTGTCATATGACGTTTTGCTTTCTACTTTACCTTCAGAAGAGCTGGATCTCTATTAATGAGCACATGGCTTGTCTAAAATCTTCCTTGATCAGTGTTAGTAAGAGTTCCTAAAATTTCAACTACATTGTGCTTGTAGAACAATACCTAAAATGTCCTACCTTTGCACCCATCTCAAAAGGTACAATATGGTCATCTTCGGCATGCAGAATCAGAAGAGGACTGGAAATTGATTTAACACTGAAGAAAACAAGAGAAACCAGATGAGCAAAATGATTTCACTATCAGTACCTCAAGATGGCAACATACATAGAAGGAAACACTGTTTCATCCCACTACTGTGTGCAAACCCAGCCCAAGTAAGTTGTTCATGTTGTGCAAAATGACCACAATGCTAACTCTGCAAAAGGAAGTAAAGGTCTACGTGTTGTGCATGATACGGTACTGTATGTTAAAAAGTAACATAGAAATGTGTCACCAGAAACAGACCAACAGCCTATCTAGTCTACCCCATTTTCCCTGCCTAACACTACACTCTGGACCCTATTTGGTCACAGGAGTCCCTCCCACCTCCCTTACTCTAGTTATTATACTCGTGTGCCTGTCCAACGCATGTTTGAAGCTCCCTGCTGTCTTCGCCCCTACCAACTCTTCTGGCAGGCTGTCCAAGCCACCCACCACCCTTTCTGTGAAGAATTTCCTGGCTTCAGGTAAGCAACAGGATGAAATACCAAACCTACCTTCTGACCAAAAAAGTACTACTGGGATTACTGCCCCCGAGCATTGGTTGCCTGTTAAATAAATCCCCTAAGACCCAACACATTCGCACCTCCAATTCTGACCTCCTTCTAGTCCCTCACTGTCGAACTACTCAATTCCAGTGATCCTTTCGGTACAGAGCCCCTTCTGTGGTTTAATAACCTAGGCAACTAGCTAACCATGCTACCTAGGCATATCCAATTCAAACTAATGCTTAGGCAACATCTTCTAACAGAACGCACTTGTGACTGTTACACCTAATGTCCCACATTGCGTACCACTCACTAAGATCACCTCTGTTGCACTTACCAGGCCTCCTGGTCACTGCCTCTCCCATCATAACAATTCCCTTTCCCCTCAGTCACCTCCTCCCACTCTCTCAATCTATGACAGGGTCTCTGGCTGCCATAATTTCTTATTCTTCCTTGTTACTGCACTCTCCCCTCTTCTTACTGCTAATTTCCCTCGCACCTCCATTCCCCTACCCTCTCACCCTTATAAACCATTGTGTACATAATTGCAGTATTGATTTTCTATGTTCTGATGTAACTACTGATTATGTTTGTACCCCATTTTGTTTTGTTTGTGACCCTCCCACTGATGTGGAGCCTTTGTAAATGAGTGGCCTGTGCTCAAAGATATTTGTAATCCAAGACTGACTAAATAAATAAATAAATAAAAACATCCCTCTTAAACATAAAAAGTGCTTAAAAAGGTCTACAGTAGACCTTTCTAAAGAGCAAGTAGCTAGTAAAGCAAAAAGCTAAGCACTACAATATTTACAACTATTATATTTAGTGTTTGTTCTTTGTTTTCACTTTCTTCCCATACTGGTCTACTAAATATTTTAGATGATGTACTACTTGACCTACATCGAGGATTTCTCCTCTGTTTGGCCACACCTTTGGAACAGTAAGCCTTCGACTGCCCATGATGACATGCAACATCGACGACTATTTAACATGGGCGATTCCCCTGCTCCTCAGTCCTTTCTGCCGCTGACCACTCGTCAGACCTGCACAGAAACAATGCTGTCGTTTCTGCAATTTTATTATTTTTCTACTGTCTACAAATTGGGGTTTACTGTAATGTATTCCTGGGTCCCTAGTACCCACTGCCAGGCTGGTGTCCCATCCTAGTGTGATTCTGTGTCTTTACGTGAGAGTGCCATATTAAGCCTCCGCACCTGTCCCTTTAAGAAAATAGCTAATCTGTGTTTAGAAGATGGTCTGTGCTGGGTCCGAGTGATTTAGGGCTTGTGACTGGCCAGACAGTGATTTGTTCTGCTCCATTCTGCAGTCGCTACTTGTGCAGAGAAAACCTATATAGGAACTGTGTTTAACTGCTGTTTATCTGCTGTTATATTAAATATAGAGAAGTTTGCTTAACCTGCTTTGACTGTAGCTCGAACATTTGGAAGGAAACCACCATGTTAGGTCTTGGAGTTCCAGTAATTGGACCATTCGAACCACTGGGGACCTAAACTGGATCCTGTCCCCAGGGGTCTTGTGGGAAGGAAAACTAGTTTTTATAGTTTTACTGTTGGCACTTAAACTGGCTGGAGGGGAAGCCCAAACTGTGACTGACAGCTCCTCCAGCCAACCGCAACCTTTGATTTACCAGGGAAATCCCCAGAGACAACAGACAGTGGATCAATTAGAGTTGAAGGATGAAGTGTGAACAGCTCGAGTTTTCGAGCAGCTGCTTCCAGAAACAGCATAGGGGAATCGGCGGGAAGAGGCACGACTTGCCTCCTGCCACCTTCTCCTGTATGTAACTACCTAATTGCAGAAGTTGGACCTGTCTGATGCTCATTTGGAACTGCAGCAGAAGAAAAGATGAAGTAAGTGCAACTGGAGATTTGGACCGAAGATTTGCTCCTGAAGTGATCATCCCAACTTGTGAGTGACGTATACTCGGATCAAAAGGTTTGCACAGTGAAGCTGTTGATTTGCAACCGGACTGAATCCGAACTGTTTTCTTCAGTTGTTATAGACTTAAATGTGCTGAATGTGTTTCATGGGTCATGATTTAGTTCCCCATGATTGAATCTGTTATGCTAGCTGGAGGCTTCACCAGCAGACGATCACAAACTTTTGCCAGAACTGTTCACCCTGCCTGGGCCCTGCCATCTTGGCCTAGCCACTACTACTGCACTACAGACTGTTTTGGCGAAAGATCGGCTTGGGGATTCGGCCCCCTGCCTCACAACATCCTGCAAGTTGCGACCATCAGGAGGTGTGTCATGTCGGCCCAGCTTCCCCCTGTCCATCAATCATCACCATGAGGCCTACATATCGCCAGTCTGGCATCCATTTTCTGGTAGCGTGAGTACAAACAAGGTAGCACCCTGCAACAAAGGTTTAAGTCATCTGTGGTACCATCTAATTGTTTTTCTTCTTCCTGGGTTTTCCAAAGGACTGAGCCATCCTGCTCGGGATCACAAATAATCATTTTGTTCCTGTGCATGCTAACTCCTTTTTTTTCCATTAAGGGCCCCACCCAACAGCTGCAACGCCAGCCAACCCCAGGCAATGCTTCAGGCTAGCCTGCTTAACATTCTGGGTACCCAGTGTTGTTGAACTGTATAACTGGGACTTAAAGTGCATGCCAGTAAAGCCTGACTTAAATCAGAACACAAATCATTTAACTAGATTTACGCCCCTTCCTTGTTCACGTCTCCTTAAGAAACCCGATTGTCTTGTTCACATTTAACCTGGCTAGTGTGCATATCATTAGCAGGGTTACAGTATTAAGAGTGTGCTATTGCATTGCTAACCGTACTTTACAGGGGGTCTCCAGGGAAACTGCTGAAGGTTCATCCCTGGTGACAAGTGTGAAGGGAGTGTGCATATTAACACTGTTTCATACTGACTGTGAATTTGTCCTGTGTTGAGTACAAGGTCACTAGGAGGGTGGGTGGGGGGATATAGCTTCCCAGAGGGCTATACCAAAGCAGACAAGTGACCCCAATATCATTACTCTGGGTGGAGGCACCCTTTTAGTGAACTCAGGCCCCTCAACCTGTGCATAGTCATACAGGCTGGGGTAGTAGCGCTTAGAATAGCGCCACCTAGGGGTTACACTACTTTAACTTAAATTGTAGACATTTTTTTATTTATTTATTGAACATTTCGGATTTACAACCTTTGAGTCAGAGACTCATTTCCAAAAGTACCATGTCATTAGAACAATACAACAGGTAGGTCAAAAACAATAACATTTAGGTACATTCATGAGTTACAGAGATAACAAGGTATATTCGTATCCTGTCCCTGTATGCTGCTGTAGAAAGAACCTGTTGTTAATTAGGTTCTGTACCTGTGATTACAAAATCTATAAGGATGACGCTGCCAGTGTTTGTGTTCACTGTTTGGGCCTGTCTCACAATGTCAGGCCCTTCACTATCTGCCAGGGATTCAACCAGGCCACAAGGAGATACCAAAAGAAGGCTCTAGAAGCTTTCATCACCATTACGGCTATGAAACTCAAGCCAAGGCCATGGGCTCCAAGTCTGCTTCTCCTTTAAGCTCGACTGCTGCCGCAATGAAAACTATATTATGCATTCAGCAATGCTGTCATTGAGGACTTCAGACAATGGAAAGGATAAGTCATCATCAAAGTCCTCCTCCTCAAGCCATCACCACAAGCATGAAGATAAATCTCCCCCTTCACCAGTGAGGTTGAGGTCTCCACTAAAGAAGGATATGTCCTCGTCACTGTCCGCTCTGGCAGCACTGACTACAGCCTCCCACCGACCATCACTAAGGAACCAAGGTCAGGGTCTGGCTTTGCCCCTGCTGTATCTACTACTAACGGTAAGCATCCACTGTCATTGGGTAATATTCCTTTGCCGTTGGTAGTCCTGGACCCTTTAGTGGGCACCATCAACTCCCAGGTTGTGCTGACGTCATACTCTGAACTAATCAGACAACTGTTATTGTCGCTTCAACTGACGATATTTACTGTTTCATTGACTGGGTCTCCTTATCGGTACTAATGTGATCTTAAAGCACACCGATTATTCCTCCATCACAGCCGCTGGTTCCGTCGACTACCCCCATCGTCATTCCAGGTGATGACTAAGTGGAATATACTTTTGGTCTCCTTGATATGGAAGAGGATTTGGAGGAAGAAGAGAAGGATGATGATCCCTATGGGGGGGTGCCTTCCAGCTCTTTCCTCTCCTCATGCAGTGAGGACTCTGTGATGTGTACCCCAAGTCTCCTCCTGAAGAGCTCTCATTTCAGGTAATTTGCTAAGAGAATTTCAGGATGTTATGGGCTTTGCAGCGGAGGAGGAGGAAGACTCCAGTAAAATAAATTTAATGGAGTTTTTGGAGGATCCCGTTACACTATCTGTTGTAGTGCTCCTGTATACCCTGCATTAGAAGATGCTAATTTTGCTACCTGGCATAGGCCCAATGCTGATAAACAGTACCCTGCTCTATCTGTTAAGCCTAATTATGCTTCAATAGCCTGGAACTGATTCAGTGGTTATCATAGCTGCTCATGATCACTCTAGGGTCCCCAGACACATGAATCCTTTGCCTCCTGATAAGGAATACAGGAGACTGGATGTTACGGGCAAAAGAACATACAACACTGTGTCCTTAGGCCTAAGAATTGCAAATCACACCGGCCCGGTGGTGCTGAGGGTTGAGGTGCTGGTTGCCACACCTTGTATCACACCGGCTGACCGGGTTGAGTGAACTTCGGGTCGGCGGGATCGGCGGGAGGAGAAGGATTGGCGTAATGGCAGCTCTCCTTCTCCAGGGGAGAGAAAGTACTCTCCTGCGATACCGCCACCTGTTGGGGAACCTCAGGGTGGCTGGTGCAGTTGGAGAGACACTCTGTCAATGATAGATGTTGGCAGGGACCGGCTTGATGTGCTCTCTCGCCGCATGACCTTGTCCCCATTGCGCCAATATTAGGGGAGGGGTTCCACTAGAACATCAGGAAATATCCTGCCCTGGTCTAGGTGACGAGCCTCAGCGCTGGTTCCGAGGCAGCACCCAAGAAGCAGACTCCGCTGTGTGCACTTCCAAAACAATGCTCAGGGGGAGATATGGGGGATCTCCACCGCCCTGCCTGGAGGGTAATCCGAGGCCCTGAAGGTACATGGGTAGTGTTAGTACTCTAGGGGCAGACTCCTTGGGGGTGGGCTGCAGATTGGGACCTACAAAGGGAGCTCTGAGAGAGTGATCAGTGGCAGCAGTAGGAGGATAAAGAAAGAGTACAAAAAAAAAAAAAAAATAATTGCAAATCACATACATGATTAAATATCAGAACAGCCTGTCCAAATCTACAATGTCTACTATTCTGGCTTTGCCTGAAAGTACTGCCAAGGCAGAACTGCTTAAAGCTGCTTCAGTTTGTGAATATTGGAAAACATCTACTACACTCTGCATATGATGCCTCTGATGCTTCTGCCAGGGCTTCTGCTCTGGCATATGCCTTCGGAGATATTTCTGGCTCAGGGTAACTGGCTTTGTTACTGATGTACAACAAGCTGTGCTGAATGCCCCTTTCAGGGGCTCCAAGCTGTTTGGTAGTGATGTTGAAAATGCTCTAAATGTGCTTCAATCCTCCAAGATGACTTTTAAAGTCAATCAAATCCTAGATCCCTCAACCTGCCAGGGGGCATGGCAGAGGCTTGTTTCATAGGCCTGTGGCCCATGGTGGCCATCCCCTTCCTCCTGCTGCCCATACAAAGGCACCCAAAGGGATTGGTAAAGGCGGTTCTGCCTCCTCCAGTATCTTCTGACTCCCCACTTCCTGGTTCCCCAGTGGGCAGGAGATATATGTCCTGTATTGGGCCTCAGAGACCTAAAGTGGTTCGTCGAATACAAAAAGTTTTGAATGCTGTCTCTTCAAGATCTTCTCCCCCCCCATTACTAAATGGGGATCGGCTCTGTGCCCTGGACATGAAGGACACACATCTTCATGTCAAGATTCACAAGTGCCACAAGCAGTACCTCCGCTCTATGCTGGAGGGCAGCCATTATTAGTTCTGAGTCTTGCCTTCTGGCTTATTCATGGCACAGTAGGTATTTATCAAATGCTTAGCCATTGCGGCAGTGGTCATTCAGAGTGAAGTGCTTTATGTCTTCCCGTATCTGGATGACAGGCTCCGGAAGGGAAGAGGTTCAATGCACATTGTCCAAAACAAGAACATTTTTCAAGGGACTGGGTGCTACAGTTAATGTACCGAAACCCATATTAGTTCCTTGTCAGCACTTCCAATATATTGAGGCGATGCTGGACATGATGGTGGGCACTGCCTTCCTACCTGCAGTCAGGGCAGAGGCTCTTGTTGCCCAGGCCCAGCTGATACATGAGTCATTACATGTCTGCTCAGACAATGCTACGTCTCCTGGGACTCATGGCTATTGCTATTGTAATGGTTCCCTTTGCCCATCTCCATATGCGCATATCACAATGGATTCTTCAGGTACAATGCGATCAACTGATGGACGAGCTGGACCAAACGATCTTTGTCATGCCTCCTTTCCGCCATGCTCTGGTTTGGTGGATGGACCACCAGCATCTGTTGCAGGTATTCCATTCTCGTTCCCAACTCCAGTACAAAACCCCATAACGGATGCCTTGGGGTTGGGCTGGGATGCCCATCTCAGTTCCTTTCAGACTCATGGTTCCTGAACTAAGCTGGATTCAGATCTCCACATCAATATCCTGGAGATGCAGGCTGTTCTACTTGGTGTCCAAGCCTTCGTGGAACACCACAGCCTTGGACCTTGGCTAATTCGGACAGACAATGTCAGTGTAATGCACTATATAAACAAACAAGAAGGCCCTCACTGTTAACTCCTGTGCGGGAAAACGATGAGAGTGTAGTACTGGGCAATGTCTCACAGACTCCAGCTGTCAGCGGTGTTTCTCCCAGGTGTCCAAAACACCTTGGCAGACAGGCTACTCTGGTCTAAGTCCCTGGTACATGAATGGGAACTGCTAACCTCTGTGGTGAATGAGCTCTTCACAAGATGGGGTTGTCCAGAGTTGGACCTTTTTGCGTCCCCACACAATGCCAAACTACTATGTTTCTGCTCACTCGCTCCATGGCTTGGAGTTTTTTTGGTGAGATGCATTGTCCCTTTCCTGGAAAAAGAGGTTCCCTTATGCATTTCCTTTGATTCCTCTCTCTCAGAGTGTTCTGCTCAAGCTGAGGGCAGAGCATGCCACCCTTGACTCTCTTGCACCGGTCAGTGTATGACCCAAATCCTCTCACCTGAGGTCCTCTTGGTTTGACGGAGAGCTCAAGGCGATGAAGATTATGGGTCAGAGGTTGGAGCGCTGCTGGCGGAGGTCCGGGCTGGAGGCAGACAGACTGGCCCTGTGCTCCCGTTATGATGAGTATCAAGGGGGCACTCACCCATAATAAGGCAGAGTCCCTGTCCAGGGAGATTGCCACCGGGAAGAATCGAACAACAGTGCTCTTTCGGACTGTGGAGAGGTTGCTACATCCAGTCTGCCTACACCAAAAAAAGCTTTTTCTGATGCATTATGCAAAGAGTTTGTTCGCTTCTTCTCAGACAGGGTGTCCGCTATTCGGCAAGGAGTTCCATCAGTGAGCTAGAGAGTGGCTGACAGTGGTCGCCTTGAGTGTCCAGAGAGCACTCCACCTGATTGCAGGGAGTTTAAACCAGTGGAGGTGTCTGAGGTCACTGAGGTTGCTTCCAAGCTGAAGCACACATATTGCGAACTGGACCTGGTGCAAACTCATTTCTTGATGAGATGTGCTGACACTGTTGGCCCAGTGTTCACCTTGATTGTCCGGTGCTCTATGTCGGAGGATGTCTTCCCAGATACCTTGAAGGAGGCATTAGTCAGACCCCTTCTGAAGAAACCATCATTGGACCCTGACATCAAGGCAAATTACCGTCTTATCTTCAATCCAATCTCCCATTTGTAGGGAAGGTTGTTGAGAAGGTTATAGCACAGCAGCTTGAGGAACACCTCGTGGCCTTTGATGTCAATCAGCTTTTCCAGTCTGGGTTTCATGCTAGGCATAGCACAGAAACTGCATTAGTTTGGGTGCACAATGACCTCCTCAAGGCGAGAGATTGAGGGGAGAGGACAATTCTCATTTTCCTCAATCTCTCCTCAGCTTTTGACAAGGTAGACCACTGGGTGTTACTCAACCGCCTGAGGGAATTTTGTGGACTTGCTGGCACTGTCATCCACTGGTTTGAGTCCTACCTCACGAATAGGAGGCAACGGGTGGTGATGGGGAATTTCTGCTCCTCCCCTAGCCTCCTGTTGTGTGGAGTACCTCAGGGTTCGGAGGTGATGGGGAATTTCCCTTCCCCTTCACTCTGCCTGCCCTAGCACCTCCACCAACCCGCGTAGGACTAAACCCATGTCCCTCCACGCTCTATGCTGCCACCTAACTATTGCCCTACTTCTTCTGGCAGCAGGGGATATTCACCCTAACCCAGGCACTACCCCATCCTCAAGTTCCAACCACCACACACCAAACTCCCTCAGCCAGGTCCTCCACCAACTCTCACTCAGGCTACCTTCCCCGCGGCCTCTGACTTCTCCATTTAAACATTTGTAGCCTAGCCCCTAAGCTCGGTCAGCTCCAGATCCTAGCCGCCCACCATGTCCGTGACATACTCATACTATCCGAGACCTGGTTAAACCCCAGCCTCCCAGACAATACCATCACTATTCCAGGGTACACCATTGCACTGCAAGACCGGCCCTCCAGAGGCGGTGGTGTGGCTATGTACGTCAAATCAACCCTACACTTCACTGTCTCCTTCTCTAAAGCCGAACCCAAAGCCTTCGAGATACTAATGGTGAAACTGTCCCCCCCCCTCCTCATTACCTATCTATGTGACCAGAGCCTATTGCTGCCCAGGCACTCCAACCACTATAGTTACCAACCCCCCTAGGCCAGCTCTCATCTCTCACACAGTCAGGTGAACTCTATGTCCTGGGAGATTTCAACCACAACTGGCTAGCACCCACTTTTAACAAAACCCAAACTGAAATATCCACCCTAAACCTTAGCCAAACCATCTTGGAACCCACTTGCTCTAATGAAGTCCGGTAACCACTCCCTCCTTGACTGGGCGCTTACTTCCCACCCACACCGTGTCGTCAGTTCTGGCCTCCTCTATGATTCCATCAGCGACCACCATCTAATCTACTTGGTCCGCAAGATCCACAGAACCAAAACCCCTCCCAAATTCATAATCCAACGGTCTTATAAATCCCTTAACCATTCCCTCCTACTGGCTGACTTGGCCCACTCAAATTGGGTCCCTAACCCTACCTGCTCTAACATGGATATAGCCCTCTCTTACTTTTGCAACACCTTCCTCTCTATTTGGGACAAACATGCCCCCCTGCGCCGGATTAGAGTCCGGGGATCCCACCTACCCTGGATCTCCCCAGAGCTGTTAGCTTGCCAACAAGCCCGTGAAAAGGCCTGGTGAAACCACAAATCCTCATCCCTCCCAGATAACTACATTACCTACCGCATGCTCCATAACAAATGCACAAAGGCCATCCAATTAGCTAAGGCTGACTATTTCAACAATACCCTCAATGAAAACCTCGAGTGCCCCTCTAAATTCTGGAAGGTCATTAACTCCCTCTTCACCCCCCAAACAATAAGCCCTCCTCCTCTCCTCCTCTCCCATGGGACTCTCCTCTCCGACCCCCTATTGGTCGCCTCAGAGTTTAATACCTACTTTACTACCTGCGCACAGGCCCTCCTAAAATCCCTTCCTCCAGCAACCTCACCCACTCCCCAGTCACCTATCCACCTTCCGTCCAGCAAGAACACTTTTTCCTTCAGACCTATCTCCCCTGCCGAAACCCTTGCTGCCCTACACTCCCTGAACCCCTCCAAAGGCAAATCCCCTGATGGCCTGGATAACAAACTCCTCTTCCTTTCTACCCCCGCCATTGCTACTCCCCTCGCGGCCCTACTAAATCTCTCTTTCTCCACCAAGGAACTCACCTCCGATTGGAAGCATGCCACTGTCTTACCCCTCCCAAAAGGCGGCAATCCTACCTCCACTGCTAACTGCCGCCCCATCTCCCTCCTCCCCACCCTTGCCAAACTCCAGGAACACCTCGTGCTTTCCCAACTCTCCGACGTTCTCTCCGATATTAACTTCTTCTCCCCTTTTCAGTCTGGGTTTCGTAAACACCACTCGACCACCTCCTCCCTGCTATGCCTCATGGACTCCATCCTCACTGGGATGGATAATGGACTAATCACTGCCGCTATCTTCATTGATCTTGCTAAAGCTTTTGACACAGTTTCCCACCCTCTCCTTCTATCCCACCTAGCTGGAGCTGGGTTAACTGAATCTGCCACTAACTGGTTCAGGGCCTACCTCATAAATAGAACCCAATCCACTAAAATTGCCGGCCTTACCTCCCCCCCATCACTACCGGCATCCCCCAAGGTTCAGTTCTCGGCCCCATCCTTTTCTCCATCCTTCTAAATGACCTGCCTAACTCTTGTTCCTCTACCGCTATCCATATGTACGCAGACGACACGGTCCTCTTTACCTCCGGTTGGACCCACGAAGAAGTCTTCTCCAAACTCCAAACTGATTTCAACAAAATCTAACACTGGTTCAATACCAACCAGCTATCCCTAAACGCAAAAAAAACTGTCTCCATGACTTTCGGCACTAGACAGCGTCTATCCAAACTCACCTGCCCCTCAGCTTCTATACCATAAATAACTCCATCCTCGAGGATGTGCCCTCCTTCAGATATCTAGGGGTTTGGCTGGATCGTCACCTCACCTTCTCCACACACGTGGATGCCATCATTTCTAAACTGCGTCCAAAGCTTGGTGCCCTCTATCGCAACCGCTCTAGTCTCCCTCTACCGGTCAGAAGGGAATTAGTCCACAAAATGATTTTACCCTCCTTTGACTACTGTGATGTTGTTTATAACTCTGCTCCCAAGACCACCCTAACCAAACTTGACCCCCTCTTTAATGCCTTCTGCCGGTTCGCCCTCGATGCTCCCCCCCATTCTCATCACTGTGAGCTCTAACGATCCCTGGCCCTACCCTCTCTGTGCAACCGGTGCCTAATTCACTGTGCTAAATTCACTTCCAACTGTTGGCTCGGCTCCCTCCCTCCCTACCTTGCATCCTCTCTATCTTCCCCCCTCACACCCACCCACTCCCTCAGATCTGTTGACGCAAGACTATTGGCCATCCCTCACCGTAGGTCCACCGCTGACCAATCAGCCTTCTCTTACCTCTTCCCTAAACTCTGGAATTACCTGCCAGCTCAAATCCGCCTCTCATTTTCCAAACCTCCCTATTCTTGGCCCTCCCCAGCTTCCCTTGCACCAAGTGCAACTGCCCTTACCCCTCCCCATCAGCTCTCTCCCACATCCCCCTTGTGCCTGACCAGCGCTCGGCCTTCCATGTGTCTGGCTTATACCCCCTATGCTCTGCATCACTCCCTTCTATTCTTTTTCTTTTTCTCCTATTCCCTCCTTACCCTCCCCACTCAGCTACCCACACTTCTCAACCTCAAGCACTTCTACCGCCGCCCCCCACCCTCATCACCCCCACATGCCTCTCCTACTCCGTCTGCCAACTTGATGCAACTCGCCTCAACTCCTGTCATGCTATCACCACTCATGCATTGCTATTAGCACTTACTTAAACATGTATTATCCGGTAGTTGCTCATTGTTATGTATACCCTGGCATTCATGTTCTTATCTCTGTACTGCTTCACCAATTGTTTAAACTCACTATTGATCGCCTGTATTGCTCCACCTATTGTAAACAATGTACTCATGTTATCTCACCCAGCTATTGTACATCATCTGTACTGCACATTCATTATTTTCATTTTGTCTGTACATGATCTGCCTCCTCTGTAACCCTTCCCCCCAGGTCGCACCGTAAGACGAGCATCTTTTTGCTCAGTGTGCCTTTCCTGGTGAAACAATTTCAATAAATAAATAAATAAATAATTTCTACTGCTCCTCTAGCCTCCTGTCATGTGGAGTACCTCAGGATTTGGTCTTGTCGTCAGTGTTGTTTGCCATGTATATGCTGCCCCTGGGGGAGCTCATCAGGAAATACAGTTTGGGTTTTCATTGCTATGCAGATGATACCCAACCATATTTTTCCTTTGCCCCTGGAATACCCAATGCGGCGGAAGTGCTAAACAACTGCCTCGCTGAGATCAATGATTGGACGGCCTCCAGCTGGTTGCGACTGAACCCTTATAAGACAGGTACTGGTGGTGGATTCGAACAGAGGGCATAATAGGATGGCTTCTGGCACAGCCACGGGATTGTGCTGGGAACTGTGCCACTGAAGGCCTCTTCTAGGCTGCGTGATCTTGGTGTGACCTTCGACTGTGGATTGACCTTTGAATCTCAGGTGTCATCCATTGTCCAGACCAGCTTTTACCAACTTAGGAATATCGTCATGGTCAAGCCCCTTATTCCACCCTTGGACCTCCCCACCTTAGCGCATGCCTTTGTGATGTCAAGGCTGAACTATTGTAATGCACTCTACCTCGGCAGGCACTCTCCGCCGCCTGTAGCTAGTGCAGAATGCAGCCACCAGGCTGTTGATGGGGCAGTCGAAATACTGCCACAACATCCCAGTGCTGCGTGAACTGCACTGGCTGCCAGTCAGGTGGAGGATCCTCTTCAAGGTGGGCTTGCTCACCTTTAAGGCCCTACATAGGCTGGGCCCTGGATACTTGACTGACCTTCTTATACCTGTTACCTCAGCCTGCTCCCTCCATTCCTCCTCTAGGGGCCTCCTTTTGGTTCCCAGGACGAGGTTAAAAACTGCCAGCGACAAGAGCTTTTAGTGTCACCAGCCCCATCCTGTGGAATTTGCTTCCACCATCTGTAAGAGAGGCCCCATCAGTTGAGGTATTTAAGGCTCGCCTCGAGACCCTCCTGTACAGTCAGGCCTTCCAGGACACTGTCTGTTAAATTTTAATCCTGGGATTGCCCCCAGAGGCTGTTTTTAGCTGAGCATTATTTATTTTATTTTATAGTCATTGTTGTAATTTATATGTTATTTAATTATGTGTGTATTTACACTATTAGTTTGAATCTATGAAAGGCGCCCAGAGCCTCTGGGATTGGGCACCTTGAAAAATAAAATTTGCTTGCCTTGCCTAATACTGGTGGCCCCCTTCTGACCTCAACATATCTAGATTCCACTTCTGCAGCATCTGGCAGTGAAGCCTCTTGTTCAGCTCCCCTTTGTCAGGGTCTGCTGTCACAGGACCAGGGATCCCTTGTCAATCCAAACCTGCAGCCCCTGAATCTGCATACACGGTTCCTGAAGACGCAGCCATTGCTGACATGGAGTGCTTCTTCATATGGTGTGCTTCCCATTCTGAGGATCCATTTGAATGTCCTGTCAGTACTGTACTGGCCTACTATCTGTCCCTAGTGAACTCCAGTCTCTACTACTCTTCTATTAAAGTGCATTTTGACTTCACTTTCTCACTACCTCTGTTCTCACTCCCTTATGACAGCAGGAAATAACTCACCACACAGATCACTTGCCTGTTGCCAGTATTGTCTTGCTTACCATGTATGGCTGCCACTTTTACACTGTACTTGTTTAGGTGTCTTTTATTGAGCTGTGACCGCATTTTATTCCCTTTACCTACTATGTTTTGCATTTAGCTAATTTTGTACCAACTTAATTTATCAAATTATTGTTCTACTGACTTGTGATTGTGTAATGTACTGCTGTTCTTCCACTGTTCCCCTCCCTTGGGTCGCATCTAGAAATAAGTCTTGGCTCAGTGTGACTCTCCTAGTTACCAATTTTCAAAGAAATCAAATAAATTTGGATTTCCGTACCCCTGCTGATGGGCACACGGTGGCACACTAGAGGTGTCCTGTGTGCTTCTAAAGGGTATTCTGCATCTGCATCCCCCTGATTCTGCCATGGGACGTCAATTTCATTCTTGAAAAGTTCAGTCTGCCTCCATTTGCGCCTGCTGTGACCTGAATGATGTGTTTCTTTTCATGGAAAATGTTGTTTTGAGTCACCGAAACCTCTGCTCATAGGATTTCTGAGCTTCAGGTAATGTATGAGCCTGCTTCCATGATTCTCCACATGGACAGGGTGTCTTCAAGAAAGAATCCATGTTTTCTACCCAATGTGGTCTCTGACTCACACTGAATCAGACCATAAATCTTCCTGTGTATTATCCTGAGCATGCTAACAAGGGTGAGGCACTGCTCCTTACACTTGATGTACACAAAACACTACATTTCTACCTTGATCCCACTAAGGACTGCAGGAAGTCCTCTCATCTCTTTGTCTCATTCATGCCTGGAAAAGAGGGAGCCTCTGTGTTTAAACGGTGCCTGTCCAAATGGCTGGCTCACTGTATCGAGTTTTATTACGGGAAGAAAGTAAGGAATTTTCTGGTGTTGTGCGTGGCCACTCTACACATGCTATGGCCACTTCTGCTGCTTTTCAGAATGTTTCTGTAGCTGACGTGTGCTGCTGCCACATGGTGCACTGTGTATACTTTAACTGAGTACTACAGTCTAGACATCATCTCTCGTAGACATGCTGGCTTTGGTCTTGCCCTATTGCAAGGCCCTCTGCCCTGACTGCGTATCACTCTAGAAATCTTCCTGGGTACCATGTGTACTGCATGGGAATCATTCCAAAGGTGTGGCCCAATGGAGGAGATATCCTGGATGAAGACAGAAAAAAAAAATTACTCACCGTAGTAATCTTGTTTCTTCAAAGGAATCATTCATTATGATTAAAGTGATGCAGTCAGCCTCCTGTGTTGAACTGCCCGGAGAGATGGAATTATATGCAAATTATGGAACTCTCAATTGGCTCATGCCACTTTCAAACTGCTGGACTCTGAGTGCTTCAGATTCTTATGGAGCCTAACTGGATATAAGACCCACTAGCTAAAACTAATAGCATTAAAAATAATATTTTTGTCCTTTCAGGTCAAACATCCTTAATAAACAAACCTTAGAAACTGGAGATCACCTGGACACCAGCTGGTTAAACAAAGCGAGTCTCTACCTTAACCTATATAGGGAAAAAAACCTTAATGTAGGGATGCAGAGCAACTTCTAAAGGTTCTGGTAGGGGAAGCAGGGAGGGTCTTTAATCATAATGAGTGATCCCTTTGAAGAAACAAGATTACTACAGTGAGTATTTTTTTCTTCTGACCCCAGGAATCACTCATTATGATTAAACCGATGCAGACTACTAAGCAGTACCTTTGGAGGTTGGGCAGAGAACCTATTTTGGAAACAAGCTCTGCAGTACTGCTGTACTAAACCTAGCATCACCTCTGGATTGCAAGTCCAGGCTATAATGCTTTGTGAAGGTGTGCACCATTTTCCAAGTAACTGCTTTGCACATTTCCAGTAGTGGAATTTCTCTTGAAGCTGCCACTAAAGCAGCTGTGCCCCGGTGGAGTGTGCTCTCAGGCCCAGATGTATCTGTTTACCCACCTTACTATAACAAAATTGTATACATGCCACTATCCATTGAGCAACTGTACATTTTGTTGCAGCTCTGCCCTTACCAACTTCACCACAGGTGAGAAAGAGCTGTGTTTTACTTGATCTTTAAGACTTAGATCTCTCAATATAGTGGCTAAGTGCTCTTTTGACATCAAGGGAATGAAGTCTCATTTCTGGATAACTGGAGTTCTCTGTAAAAAAAGACAGGTAGAGTGATAGACTGATTTAAGTGAAAGTCAGATACCACTTTGGGAAGGAATTTTCTATTGGTCCTGAGGACCACCTTATCCCTGTGGAAGGAGATGTAGTCCACATCTGTGCACAGGGCTTGTAATTCACTGATCCTTCCGGCTGAAGTAATAGCAACCAGAAAAACAGTTTTCCAAATGATACTGTATACTTCAAATTTGCAGTTGCCATAGGTTCGAATGGTGCATCCATGAGCTTAGCAATGCAGATATTTAAATTCCAGGCTGGGACCGGTTTCCTCAGGGAAGGGTACAGAAGGTTCAGGCCTTTAAAATATTTTCTGAATGCTGGATGAGAGGCCATGGATCTCTCTTTACCAGCTGACAAATAAGCAGAGACTTAAGCCAAGTGGACCTTGAGGGTCGAAGCCTTCAGGCCTAAGGAATGTAAGTGTGTAAGGTAATCCAGGAGAATAGCCAAATCAGCCCTGGCGGGGGTTCACACCCTTACCTGTACACCGTATGTAAAACTTCTTCCACTTAGAAGAATATGTTTTCTTAGTAGTGTTATGCCTGGGTTATGCCCCCTATCATTTCACATACACCTCACATTGTATTCCTGGTCTATTGTACTGTAATGCTGCTATTTTGCATTAATATATAGAAATGGGCACCGATCATATAAGCATGGGTGCTAGAAATGTGCTTTGCTGCTAATATATGATTCATTATACTTCACTATAATACATTTACAGTCGTGGCCAAAAATATTGGCACCCTTGCAGTTTTTTCTAATAATGCACCATTCCTTCCAGAAAATTGTTGAAATTAAAAAATATTTTGGTATCTACATATGTATTTCTTTGGTTTGCAGTGCAATAAAACACAAAAAGCAGAAAAATGTGCTAAGTCTTAGCTTATTCCACACTGAAATCCTTAAATGACCCGGACAAAATTTTTGCCACCTTTTAGAAGTAGTTAGAAATAATTAGATTTCAAGCAGGTGATTCTCCTTCACTTTGGAACTGAATGCACCTGTGGTGAGTTGCAGGTGCCTGCAATATAAAAATCACTCATTCAGCCAGTTTGAATAGAGAAAAGGACTCATTCTCCTGTTTTGTGTCACTGTGTGTACCGCAATGAGCAAGGAGAAAAGAAAGAACGCCAGAGAATTGTCTGAGGAGGTCAGACAGAAGATTGTAGCCAAGCATGGACAATATCAAGGCTACAAATCAATCTCCAGACACCTTGATGTTCCTGTTTCTACTGTACGTAATGTTTTCAGGATGTTTAAGGCCCATGGCACTGTAGCCAACCTCCCTGGACGTGGCCGCAAGAGAAAACTTAATCGAAGATTGCAGTGCAGGATTGTTCGAATGCTGGAGAAAGCACCTCGATCAACTGCCAAACAGATTCAAGCTGACCTTCAGACACAAGGTACAACAGTTTCAACTCGCACCATCCGTCGCCAACTCAGTGAAAGGGGGTTATATGGTAGGATGCCCAGGAGGACCCCACTGCTGAGAGAGAGACATAAGAAAGCCCGACTGGGGTTTGCCAAAACACACATGAGCAAGCCAAAATCCTTCTGGGAGAATGTCCTGTGGACAGATGAGACCAAATTAGAGCTTTTTGGTAAAGCACATCATCTCTATGTTTACAGAAAACAAAATGAAGCCTTCAAAGAAAAGACCACCTTCCCTACGGTCAAACATGGAGGAGGTTCAGTGATGTTTTGGGGTTGCTGTGCTGTCTCTGGCACTGGGTGCCTTGAACGTGTGCATGGCATCATGAAATCTGGAGATTACCAGGCCATTTTGGAGCGCAATGTTGAACCCAGTGTCAGAAAGCTGGGTCTCCATCGAAGGCCATGCGTCTTCCAGCAGGACAATGACCCCAAACACACTTCAAAAAGCACCCAGGAATGGTTCAAGACAAGACGCTGGACTGTTCTGAAGTGGCCAGCAATGAGTCCAGATCTAAATCCCATTGAAAACCTGTGGAGAGATCTGAAAACAGCAGTTGGGAGAAGGCATCCTTCAAATCTGGGAGAACTGGAGCAGTTTGCACAAGAAGAGTGGGCCAAACTGCCAGTAGAGAGGTGCAGGAAGCTCATCCATGGCTATAGGAAGTGGCTGATTGCAGTTATTTTGACCAAAGGCTGTGCTACCAAATATTAAGTCTGGGGTGTCAATAATTTTGTCAATGCCATTTCTTTTCATTTTCTGATTTAAAATGATATATTAAATTCTGAATAAAAAACAAAGGTTCTGTAATATTAACAGAGAAATAAAGAATTGTGGAGACCAAATACTGTACTGTTGTTAATGTCAACTTATTTTAGAGGAAATTGTGAGTTATTTGAAAAAGTGCAAGGGCGACAATATTTTTGGCCACGACTGTATCTAGATTAGTTTGTCTTTCATAGATATTCCACATATAATCTACCTAATCACTGATATGATGACTCTGAGGGATCATCAGTGATTATTGTATACTTATATTCTCATATAATTATATGTAGTGTGTATTTTACACTTAGGCAGACATGCCACATGTAATAGGGACCTGTCAGCAGTTCTCTTTGTCTAAGCAAGCTGACAGACAGAGAAAGCCTTTGTTATGTCTCTATGTTATAGTGTACGTAAGCAAGAAATGCCACATGTAGTTTGAACCTGTCAGCATTTCTTTTGTCTAAGCTATAATGCTAATGGAAGCATATTTTGTCTCATACAGTATGATACTCATTACTAATTCTGTCTCCTAAGTCATTCTCCAATGGAGAATGACTTAGGACCAATACATATTGTTTCTCATATCTGTAACTATGTTGTAATCTCTGTTGCTATACTGTTATCTGTAGTATATAGTTGTCTGCAAACCTATTGTAGGTCTCTAACACTACTAGTTCGGCTCTAGAAGAATTAGTACTCTCTGGCAGAGAGCTGGAGGACAGGGAGAGAACACAAGATCTTAGAGAACCTAAGATCTACAATCCTGGAGATTATGTACATTCTTCAGGCTAGTGGTGAGAAACCCATCTCCCTTGTGATTTTCTTTGTCACATGCTTGGCATAATTAGTATAATAAACTTTATTAGTATGCCTTACTTGTTTACGAATGCTTCTTGGCAGTCTCCGAGACACAAGAATCTGTATTATTATTATTTACCCTACACACCAAGAGTGTTTAGATTACATTAGAATGCTTCCTGGAACCCCTAAGCACTGTCAGCACCTGCTCTGGTAGCTTAAGGTTAGCAAATTCTAAGTCCTCAAGAGCTGTGCCTTTAGCCTCAGTAATTTGAGATTGGGGTACAGGATCCTGCCCTGAGAGAAGGTTAGCAGGTTGTGTCTCCTGGGCAAATGAATTGGGGGAACTACTGACAGAGTTAGCAGAATAGAATACCAGTGCTGTCTCACCCAATCTGGAACCACCAGTATCATTGTTGCTGGTTGGGACCTCAATTTCAGCAGGGTCCTGAATATCATAGGAAAGGGTGGGAATGCATGCAGAAATTTCCCTGTTCAATCCAAGGCCATCGCATCCAGGGGAATTGTGCCCCTTAGTGGGGGCCTGCAACAGTACATTGGTAGCTGGTGGTTTTCTGCAGAAGCAAAGCGATCCACCTCTGGAGTTCCCCATCTCCTGAAAATTGCACTGAGTTTCTGAGTGTTCAGGCACCACTTGTGGTGGTTCTGACTTATCCTGCTGAGATAGTCTGCCAGTACATTGTCCTTCCCTGGAAGGTGTATGGCTGACAAGGACACTCCCATGGAGTATACCAGGGACCACAGTCTCATTGCTTCTGTGCACAGTAGGTTTGCCCTTGTACCCCCTTGCTTGTTGATGTAATACATGGTTGTGGTGTTGTCTGTTCTGACTTACACCACCTTGTTTTGAAGGTAAGGAGCAAATGCCTTTAGAGCCAGATAGACAGCCCTGAGCTCCAAAAGATTTATATGCAACAGAGACTCTTGGGGGGACCATATGCCACTTGCTGTGTACTCCAACATATGTGCCCCCCAACCTAGAAAAGAGGCATCTATTGTAAGGACTACTGAGGGCTGTTCCCTTATAAAAGGTACTCCCACTCTCAGGTTGTGCTCGTCCAGCCACCATTGCAATGCCTGGACTAAGCTTCTTGTGACTGGAACCAGTTTGGACAGAGCATCTGTCCTTTGAGACCAATACTGTTTGAGGTGGAACTGAATATCTCTCATATGAAATCTGGAACCCATTCCCACTGCAGTGGCAGATGCCATATGGCCCAGTAGCCTGAGAAATTCTCTGGCTGGTTTGGGTCTCCCTGACACAAAGGATCTTGCAATCTGCAGAATGCTTGTCACCTTGTCCTGTGGCAGGAAGGCTCTGCCCTGTCCGGTGTTTAGTTCTGTTCCAATAAACTCCAGTATCTGAAGTGGGACCTGCTGAGATTTCTCTTCATTTATAAGAAATCCCAGGGACTCCAGTGTAGATTTTGTTAGTGCCAGTGACTGTACTGCATGCTACAGAGACTATCCTACTACTACTAACCAGTTGTCCAGGTAGGGGAAGACTGTTACACCTTGTTTTCTCAAAAACTCTACCATCGATAGGCACTTTGTAAAAAACCCTTGGTGCCGAAGTTAGTCCAAAAGAGTGCTGCAAACTGATAATGGCATGAAGCCAGTCTGACTCTCAAGAATTTTCTGTGAGATGGTCTGATGGGAATGTGAAAATAAGCATCCCTTAGATCTAGGGAGGCTAGTCAGTCTCCCTTTTGCAATGAAGGAATGATTATAGCAAGAGTGACCATTTTGAACCTTGATTTCAAAATGTGCTTGTTCAGAAGTCTTAGATCCAAAATAGGTCACCAATGCCCATTTTTCTTCCTTATGAGGAAGTACCTGGAATAAAAACCTTTTCCCCTGCTTATTAGAGGCACTGTCTCCATTGCTTTGATTGCCAGCAGATGCTTTACCTCTGCTTCCAACAGAATCCTGTCTGCAGATGTTACTGGAGCAAAGGTTATTGTTCTCAGCCTTGGGAATGATTTGAAGCTGAGTGCCAGGCCCTGGCTCACTACCTCCAATACCCACTTGTCTGTGGTGATGGAATGCCAAGCGTGAAGGTAGTGAGCCAGTCTGCCACCCACTGGTGGTTCTACAATAGGGGATGTGACCTGCACTAGCCCATCAGGGGTTCTTCGTGGGTTGTGCCTGAACTTGTGATGCAGGAGCAGCTGTTCTCATGGCTCTTCTGCCCCTTCCTCTGAAGTAACCTCTGGCCTACTGTTGAGGCTGAGAGGCCTGCGCTTGAAAGAAAGGTTTGTGGTAAAACCCCTTACCCCTGCCTCCCCTACTCTGGGGTCTATAAGAGGTGGAAGGCCTATCTTTGGAATTGCTCCGATAGATGTATTTATATTCTTCCACCTTTTTCATGTGTGCTTCAGTCTTATCTCCAAACAAGGAGTTGTTCTCAAGGGGAAAATCCATTGCTTTGGCCTGAGTGTCTAAAGTCAGATTAGTGGCTCTAAGCCATGCAAACCTCCTAAGCAAAACAGACAAAGCCATTAATCTGGATGCAGTATCATTGGCATCCACTGCCATATGAAATGGGTACTTGATAGCATCAAGTGCAGTCCTTGTTGCATCCTGCAAATCTACAGCCACTTCACCTGGCACCTTATTAGCCAGAGCTAGAACTGTGTTCCAGAGAGCCTTCTGGTACTGCACTGCATATGCCATGTAATTGGCCTGCCTAACTAATAAAGAGGCAGCCATGTACCCTTTCTTTCCCATGGCATCCATTTTCCTTGAGTCTTTGTCTGGTGGATGGGTAGCCAAGGAGATCCTGGCCTTGTCACAGGCAGCAGCCTGGACTACTCCTTCAGGATCAGGATGAGTAAACAGAAAGTCAGCTGTATTTCTATCCAACTGGTATTTCTTGTCAGTTTTCTTATCCACACCAGGATAGAAGTTGGATTTTTTAAAATCTGTAATGTAGCCTTTTTTAAGGACTTATCCATGGATAGAAGCAGACGTTTTGTGGGGGTTAACCCTATCATATCCAAAAACTCTGCCTCCTCCACATCCTCTTCTGTCTCCTGAAGAGGAAGTTTAAGGGTTTCCACCATGCTCTAAACAAAGGCATAGTGGGAAGAATATTCCTCAGGACCCCTAGGAGGAGACCCAAACTCTTGCTCTGCGGAGACTTCTGGATCTATAGGTTCCCCTTCAAAGTCATTCTCATCCTCCTCATCATACACTTCCAGCAATTCCTGCCTTGCAGGGACTGGAGGAGGAACCGGGGCAACCAGTGTAGGAACCGGGATTGCACCCTGTAGGGCTTGTAAAACCTGTAAGGCTTTAGCAATGTCCTCAGCCGAGGGAATACTCTGCTTGTCTGCTGGGAGCTCCTTAGCCATCTTGGCCGGAGGCATAGTGGCATGTTTTTCTTTACACTTTTTCTTTAATGGAACAGGTTCAGAGCTTGTTTCCACAGCCCTTTTTGTTTTACCGTGTCCAGATTTTTCTGAACTCCTGTCACGATCCTTGGCTTTACCTCCATCCTTTTTATGGGAAGAGAAAGAAGCATAATTATCCACACTAGAAGCAGAAGCCATCTCTTCCAAAATCTTAGACCTTTTCTTTAATGTTTTAGGACAAAAGGACTTACAAATATCACAACTGGCAAAGATATGACTTGTACCCAAACAAGAAATACACAGAGAATGTCTATCTGCTTTTGCTATAAGTTGCCCACAAGACTCGCAACATTTAAAACCAGTGGGTCCTGTGTATTTTTTTAGGTTTATCCAAATGGACCTCTGACATTGAAGCAAGACAAAAAGATCTCTTTCCAAAACCGTTATTCAAAAAACCTTAGAACTGGAGGTTTCTTTTTAAATAACTACTGCTAACGGTTCCTGGAACCAAGTGGTATTCGGTTCCTGAAAGAAAAGGGAACCGAGAATTACACTAAATTTAAACAAAACTAAAGCGGTTCAAGGAACCGACAACTAAATATATATTTTATAAAGAAAACTGAGGTAAAAACCTCACAATTAGACATGGAACCCTAGGTTCCAAGAAACCGTGAGGGAACCGTGAAAAGAAATAAAAAACTATTATAACACTAAATAAACTATACTAAACAATGTTCTAAGGCAGCAATTTAAAATTAAACTAAAAATGAGTATTATCAAGAGATAAACTTTAGTCTGAAGATAGTTCAAGGAGAGCTCTCCGGGACGTCCTTACTAGGCAGGCGGAGTAAAGAATCTGAAGCACTCAGAGTACAGCAGTTGCTAGGGCAGCAGTTTGAAACTGGCATGAGCCAACTGACAGTTCCATAATTTGCATATAATTCCATCTTTCCGGGCAGTTCAACACAGGAGGCTGACTGCATCAGTTTAATCATAATGAGTGATTCCTGGGTTTAGAACAGCTACTTCCCATAACAGTAGATCTTAGAGAATCCCCTCCACTGGGCCACAGCGCACCCACCCTCCTTACCCCTTTTTCTGAGGTATTTACTGGCCAGGCTTGTCTACTGACTTGCTTGGAGATGTCCATATGTGCTTTATATATGTGTACTACTTTCCAGTCCCATGCCTCTCCTTGCATGCTTGGTACTGGTTTGGTCTCCTGGTTCCTTAAGGTAAGAGGCCCTCCGAGCTTGTCTCCAGGAGGAAACTGAGAGCAATGGGGCCTCCCATGTTAAATAGGTGCCGACACTGCATGTCATCACAGGTAGTTCCTGGCTAGCAAAAGTTTTCAAATTAACCTGACACCAACGGTGTGCAGTTCAAACTGTGTGGCCCAGTGGAGGAGATTCTTTTGAAGATCTAGTGTTACGGTAAGTAACTGTTCTTTCTACTGTGTCTTTCCAAGACTTTTGACTGTTCCCAATTGATCTCACAATTGCCGTTTGTTATAACATTCTCTGTTGTCATGGTAGGTACTGTAATGTCAAACAGTGGCACTATGAGGTCAGTTGGGAACAGTCAAAACGGTTTTAAACACATGCCTTAGACAGGCTACCATGATGTGTTATAAATTCAAAGGCTACCATGATGTGTACGGGATTCACCCCAGAATTCTAAAAGAACTAAGGGGAGAACTAGTGACACCACTGACTACCCTTTTAAACAAATGATGGCAGGATGGTGTGGTACCTGAGGACTGGAGGAAGGTGGATGTTATTCCCCTCCACAAAAGTGAGTGCAGGGGGAGGGGCGCTGTGGAGCTTCTATCATGGCAGACACCTTTCCTTGAGCTCTGGCTAGAGCTGAACAAAAAGTTTTAAAATAACAGTCTGAAGTGAAGTAAGTAGTTTCTTAAAAGTGGTGAACGACAGACTAACTGCAAAAAAAAACCCAGCTATGAGCCCTAAGAAGGACAAACAAGCCTACCTTTCTGTGGCGATGGGCTAGAGACATGCAAGTAGCAGCCTATCTACTCCTCCAGACCACAGACTGTCGGATGTCCCAAACCCACAGATAATGGCTATGCTCGAGAAGATCCGAGCAACAGGGAAGGATACAAACTGGCGACTTGCAGCAATGGAGGCCAGATTTACTGAACTTGAATCGAAGGTTCAGGGCAACTCTACACAGATAACGGAGCTCACCTCAGAGGCTAAACAGCAGCGAGAGAAGAATGTGGCCTTCGTGCAGGACTTCCATTTTCTCCACGCCAAGATCGAGTCACTTGAAAATACACACCGACAGACGAATGTCCACATTGTCGGCTTCCCTCCTAGGTTGGCTGGAAAGTCAGAGATTGTGGCAGCAGTAAACCGTCTGATTTTTGCAGATTTTAACTTGCTTCCCGAGAGCTCTGGCATCTCCATGGTAAAGGCCTTTGCCATCCCTATGAGAGCGCGACCACAGAGCAATGCCGGAGAGCGACCCCTCACTGCAATAGCCACACTTTCAAGCCCGGAGGCTCGAGTTCCCTTATTGCAAGCAGCTCGGCAGCGGGGAGACCTTATCTGGGAAGGTAACAAATTGCCCTATCTATTCCTCCAGACTACAGAAAGCCCTGCAGGAGACTAAGAAGGCTCTCCTTGAGAATAGTGTTTTGGCCCAACTCCTATTTTCCAGTGTGCTTACAAGTGCGACATGGGGGCAAGACTCACATATTCACGGATCTGGATGCTGCAGCAGCATCTGCAGCTAAAATACTTGAGGCTCAACAGGTTTCATCAGAAATGGAAGAAGAAACTGAGCTCAGCCTCAATAGCTGAACATTGAACAAGGGGGCTGTGTTGCTTCATACATCTGCCCTGCTTTTTCAGGGGCTTGTTTATTAAGCAAATCAATCTGGACTTAACTTCCTCAATATTAAAGCTCATAATGGTAATCTCAGGCTAAGTGTGGGCGCCATGTAGGTAATGCTCTTATAATATGATGTTTATACATAGCCGTCCCAGTGGCGCTGACGGTTGAGGCTCTGGATGCTACACCTCACGCCATGCCGGCGACCCGGGTTTGGGAATGAGCCTGGGCCATCAGAGGTTGGCAGGGAGAAAGAGGACTGAGCGTCCAGAGGACAGTTCTCCTCTCTCTGGGGTGGGTTTCGGGGCCAGCTCGGCTGCCTAGTGACTCCCGGTGGAGGCCAGGGGTACTTCAGACAAACCAGCTGTACGTAAGAGGAGAGGGAGTGCAGCAGACGTCAGCAGGGCAGGCGTGTGCAGACGTCATTGCACGCCGCACTCCCTGTGGGGAACTACTGAAATGAGAAAATCCCTCCCTGTGTTCACGGAGATGATGGGGGCTCCAGGGGCAGCACGCACATCCCAATGCCGGACCACTTCCTCCAGTTGATCTCTCGGCCAACCTGTCGATCCAAGGTAAGGCTCTCTCTAATCTCAGACAGGCTACTAGGGGGAGAGTGGGTGTGAGCTGGGGGGTGATCCGAGGCACTAGAGCTTGCCTGGTCGACGGGGGAGTTCAACAAGGTCTAGGGTTTCAGGCCAGGAGTAGTAGTCCTAGCCGACTGAGCACCCCGGAAGGATACCCGACATAGGGGCTGTATAAATAAAGAATGAAAAAAAATATACATGTTTACATTTTCCACATTTTTGAGACCGTTTTCCTCATTTTTGAGACCGTTTCACTCATGGAGCGGGTAGCTCTACTCAGTTTGTGCACTGATTAAATATCCTTTAAATAGCCTGTTTCCCTACCAGCCGTTTGTATGTGCTAAAGGGGTAGGGGTGAAATTTTAACTTAATTGAGTCCAGAACTTATAATTAGTCATCTGTTTGGTTTTAATTTGGGGATATCAGCCTCCCATCTCTTTACTTCGATCCTGCAAGGGACAAGACATTTTGGTGAATATCCTGTAAGTAGTAGAATAGGTGAGAGTGGACTCTTCTACATTATTATCTTGTTGGACTTTTACTCCTGGCAGCTCAGTGGGAAGAATGGACATTTTATTTTTGAACTATCCGGATTATGCTGTGCAACCTATACATTGTTTCACTGTGCTGTTTTTTCCATATCTGTATGTATTCAATGCTTATAGTATGTGCTATATGTCACAAAATACCATAAATAAAAAGTGGAAAAAAAAAAAGGGTGAGCAAGGCAGAGGCAGGAAACTACAGACCTGTTAGTTTGACCTCAGTGATAGGGAGAAATATGGAATTACTTCTGAAAGAAAGAATTGTTGAGTACTTTAGAGCTCAGCAGGGCACAGGACCCAAGGCAGCATGGATTCGTCTGGGTGACCAAAGTAGAAGACCAGGGAGGAGCTGTGGACATGTCTACTTGACTTTAGCAAGGCATTTGACACAGTCCCACACAAAAGATTAATAAACAAGTTAGCCAGTCTGGGAGTGGGTCCCAGGGTGGTAACCTGGGTAAAAAATTGGCTGGACAACAGGACACGGAGGGTAATAGTAAACAGAGTCCACTCCAAGCAAAGGGAGGTTACTAGCAGGGTACCATGGGGTTCAGTACTGGGGCCGGTCCTTTATTTTTTTATGCTCCCTCCCAGCTCTGGGCCGGCCTCTCCTTCAGGCCACCTACGCCTGGAGCAGCCACCTCTTCACCCCCATATAGCAGCCCCCCCGATGACCCCCAGAAGTAACCCTTTGCTGGGTGGGTCCCCCTCCTCCGAGGGGGATGGCGCCAGTGGGGTTGATGCCAAACCTGTTCTGGGGTGCTGGGGATGGTGTGTGCACTGTCCTCGGTCTCGCGGCTATGGGAGCTGGCGACCATCATCCGGTCGGCTATGGGGCTCTTTTTCCCCATTTGCTCCCCTGGGGGCGTGGTGTGCCACAACATAAGGCAGATGCCAGCGTTCTGCGCCTCCTAAGTAAGTGGGGCCGCCACGCGCTTGCCGTGCCCCCAGCCTCGCTAGGGGTCAGCAAGTGCTGGGTCACATCCCCGCCTTCCTCCAGAGAGAAGGCGAGCCATCAGCCGACGCTCAAGCCTTCTCTCCCTGCCCAGCCCTCCAGCACCCGAGTCCATTCCTGAACCAGGGTCACTGGCATCGCAAGCGGAAATCCAACGGCTGCACCGGTGGGCCGGTCCTTTTAATGTCTTTATAGGTGACATTGTAGAGGGGCTGGAAGGAAAAGTATGCCTCTTTGCAGATGACACAAAGATCTGCAACAGGGTTGATACACGGGGTGGCGAGGATGAGAAGGGACTTGGCAAGGTTGGAGGAATGGTCAAAAGTATGGCAGCTTAGAGTTAGTATAAAGAAGTGCAAAGTAATGCACCTGGGAAACAAAAACCCAGGGGAAGATTACACAATGGGGGGGGGAGGTACTAACAACAACAAAAATAGAACGGGACTTGGGGGTAGTCTTATCAGAAGACCTAAAAGTAGGCAAACAATGTGAGAGTGCAGTAAGGAGGGCTGGGGGGATACTGGGATGCATAGGGAGAGGCATCACCAGTAGAAAACAGGAAGTTGTTATCCCTCTGTACAGACAGTTGGTGAGACCCCATCTGGAGTACTGTGTGCAGTTCCAAAGACCAATAAAACAAGCATTTGTCAATGGTGAATGTTTGCTTGCTGGCATTGGCAGTGGTAGTGCAGAAGTTACAGAGCTGCGTAATAGGAATGGCAGTGAAGTACTGAACTGAAGCCAACCCCACCACCACCCTGCAGAGAGTGACAGGCATTGGGGTGTGCCTTTGGGTCGTCAGGCATAACGCCACGCCATTTCACCACACCCCCGCAGACACTGACAAGTGTCACGTGTTCTTGGGGTCTTTGGCCCTTATGCGCACCCCATTCCATTAGGAAATACGGTGAGATGGGTGCGATATAGGAGAATGGGATGAACATTGGGGCCGAAGAGTCCAAGGCATACCTCGATGCCTCTCACTGGCTGCAGGGTGTGGAATGGTATGAGCATTACAGGCAAGAATCCCAAGTCACACCCCTGATGCTTGTCATTCTATACAGGGTTGGGCATTATGGTTGGAAACCCTAATACCTCAGGCATTCGTTGGTATTTTCACTCCAAATGTTCAACATGTTTTTTTTGTGACCCCACCTCATGAACAGGGGGAATATCAGTTTGTTAGTCAAAGCTGCTTATGCACAGCGACTACGGCATTTAGCACCACAGGTGCAAAAACATTCCGAACAGGATGTAAAAAATGACAGCTGTATTGTTCATGGAGAGGTGTAAAAAATGGCAATGTTGCAAATCTGCAGTAAAAATATTTAAAAAAATGGTGAAGTCACGAGCGTACATAGAAACTGTGCAACGCACACCCGTAATATTATTAGGTTGGGGATTTTTTTTACAGCAGATTGCCAACTCAGGCTTTTTGGTGCCTCCGGTCATGAACAGTGTCACTGTGGTTTTCTTTATCTGTCCCGAACAATGATTTCCCACAGCGACCACGCATCTCTGCGCTGAAAGTGTGAAAACACACTTCGGCCATGTTGTGAAAAATGACAGCTGTACTGTAAATAAGGAAGTGTGGAAAAATGCCACTGGTGAAAATCTGGACTTAAAATATTACAAAGTCATGAACTTACGAGGGTGCGTGGAAACTGCGCAATGCTCACTCGTAACACAGTCATTTATGGACTTTTGTCACTAAATTTTCAACATAGCCATTTTAAGACCTCTGCTCATGAACAGTGTAACTGTGATTTTCTTAATCTGTCCCAAACATTGCTTTCGCACCAACAGCACCACTGTGCGCTACATGTGCTAAAACACATTTTGGGCATGTATATGAAAATGGCAGCTGTGCTGTTCATAAGGAAGTGTAATAAAATGGCAATGTTGAAAATCTGGAGTGAAAATATTAAATTCGCAAACTTATGAGCATGCATAGGAACTGCGCAACGCTCGTAAAACAGTCATTTTAGGATTTTTTCACCAAATTTTCAACATAGCCATTTTAAGACCTCTGCTCATGAACAGTGTCACTGTGATTTTCTTAATGTGTCCCACATTGATTTTGCACATCGACTCGCGCCATTGCGCTACATCAGGAAACACATTTTGGGCAAGATGTGAAAATGACAGCTGTAGTACCATAAGAAGGTGTGGTAAAATGGCAATGTTGAAAATCTGGAGGAAAATACTGAAAATTTATGAACGCATGAGCATGCGTGAGGAACTGTACAACGATGCTCATAAAACAGTCATTTTTGAATTTTTTCACCAAATTTTCAACATAGCCATTTTAAGACCTGTGCTCATGAACAGTGTCACTGTGATTTTCTTAATTTGTCCCATACATTGATTTACGCACACCGACTGTGCCATTGTGCTGCTTCATAGGGCGGAAACATGTTTTGGTGAGATGAAAATGACAGCTGTACTACTCATAAGAAGGTGTGGTAAAATGGCAATGTTGAAAATCTGGAGTGAAAATATTGAAAATTGGCGTATCTTACAAGCTGCATGTAGGAACTGCTTAAATGCACGCCAGTAAAACAGTCATTGTTAGGAATTTTCACCAAATTTCAACATAGCCATTCTAAGACCTCTGCTCATGAACAGTGTCACTGTGATTTTCTTAATTTGTCCCGCATATTGATTTCGCAGACACCGCCGCGCCCATTGTGCGCCTATACGGACGGAAACACATTTTGGGTGAGATGTGAAAATGACAGCTGTACTACTCATAAGAAGGGTGGTAAAATGGCAATGTTGACAATATGGAGTGAAAATATTGAAAATTTGAACTTATGAGTGCATGCGAGGAACTGCGCAACACACGCCAGAAACATTCATTTTTTGACTTTTTTCATATTTCAACATAGCCATTTTAAGACCTCTGCTCATGAACAGTGTCACTGTGGTTTTCTTAATTTGTCCCGCACATTGGTTTCAAGACACCAACCACGCCATTGTGCGCCACATGGGCGGAAACACATTTTGGGTGAGATGTGAAAATGACAGCTGTACTACTCATAAGAAGGTGTGGTAAATGGCAATGTTGAAAATCTGGGAAAATATTGAAAATTCAGCGAACTTCTGATGCGTAGGGCAACGCATGCTTGTAAAACAGTCATTTTATGAATATTCATCAAATTTCAACATAGCCATTTTAAGACCTGTGCTCATGAACAGTGTCACTGTGGTTTTCTTAATTTGTCCCGACATTGGTTTCAGACACCAACTGCACCATTGTGCACTACATGGGCGGAAACACATTTTGGGTGAGATGTGAAAATGACAGCTGTACTACCTATAAGAAGGTGGTAAAATGGCAATGTTGAAAATCTGGAGTGAAAATATTCGAATACCAAGAAACTTACCAGCATGCAGAGGAACTGGCGAATGCACGTCAGAAACAGCGTTGTTTTGAATTTTCCACCAAATTTTCAAAAATGGCTTCTTGAGAGCCCACTTTATGAACACTGGCAGTGTCGTTTTGTTAATCGGTCCCAAAAGGTGATTTCGCACCTTCGGGCCCAAATAACGCCATGACAGTGACAGCACTCATGAGAAGGGGTCCCAAAAACCCCATGTTGAAAATTTGGTGCAAAAATTCCAAAAAATGCCTGAGATATGCAACAAAGTTGAAAAAACCCTATCTAGCCCATTACATAGCTTACCGGCATTTCCTCAGTTCGCGGTCGGCTTTGAAGAGTGCAGACGTTTCCCGGTCCACGGAAGATCGCGCCCGGACTCGGAGGTAGGTATGGGGTGGGGGTGTGGTGAGGCAGGGTATGCAGTGGGTGGGGCAGGTTGTGGGGGGCAAAGAAGACTGCGGGACCGTTTTGCTTTATAGGTTTAAAAAAAAAAAAAGACGCATGATGCTTTGCCACGCTGGGGTGGGCTCCCCAGCGTGGCAGAAGGATGATGGGGGGTGCGTGGAGCCGACGGGATTGGGCACCCCGTCGGCCATGGTTGTTGCCACGCTTGGGGTGGCTCCCAGCGGCACCTGTACTGGGGAGAGTGAAGCCGACGGGATTGGGCACCCCATCGCTGCTAATTATCGAGGTTGCCACGCGGAGTGGGCACCCAGCGGGCATTTGGAAGGCTTTGGGGAGCACAGCACAGCCAATGGGGATTGGGCACCCCATTGGCTGCAAGAGTGTGCATGGGGACAGCGCAGTATGCGTGCGTGTGTGTGTGTGTGTGTGTGAGGGGAGCTGCGCATGAGCAGGCGATATCTTATCATTGTTCACCGAAGCGTAGCTCCCCCTTTCAATTGTATGCCACTGCATTTTGGAGCTTGTCATAGACAGCTCCAGCATGCATTGGCTTACAGGGGCCATGCCTGCCAACACACTGACTGAACTGGAAGAGGGGGTGACACACCTCCGAAATCTCGGATGATGGCACTATGTTTCTTGCACATGCGTGCAAGCAAACATAAAAATGATACCATCCATAGCACCCACCAAAAACAAACGGAATCAATGGTATTATATATTTTAAACCATTTATTTAAAAAGAGCAGTACTAACAATACAAAAAAGAACTAACATTTCGCAAGGACAGCGCCCTGCTTCATCAGAGTTAATTTCCGTCCTCATACAGCATATATTTACATAAAACTTCAATACAGACATTTAAGGGAGGCAGTATAGTGCAGTGGTTTAAGGCTCTGAGCTGCAAATTTGGTGACATCCAGCAGACCAGACCTGGGTTTGAATCCCACAGCTTCCACTTACATATTGTGTGACCCTGAGCAAGTCACACAACTTCCCTGTGCTCCCAGGTCGCACCTGTAAAAAAGCTTTCAGCTTAGTGTGCTACTCCTGGATAAACAAATAAAAAAAAATAAAAATATGGCACGTGTATTTTAACTTACAACAATTACTTGGCCAGAATAAATTAAGACATGAATTTTTCTTCAGTTGCAAAGTGGTGAAACCCACATAATGTTTTATGGCTCAATTCCGCATATGCAACAATATTAAGTACAGAATTTATTATTAAACTCTCATAATATATATAATACAAAATGCTATACAGTTAAATAGCATAAAAAATTCAATCATAGTTATAAATTGAGCTTTTAATGAATACATAGTCCTTAACTGAAATTATGCATTCTTCCTCCTTTCAATTGGCAAACAGCAAACTATATGCTTTCAACATTCATTAGTATGTAATTTCATTATATTTTAAATGTGGAGCATCACATCCTACCATCATTAAATTTAATTATATGATTAGTATAAAATTACTTTTTACCAAGGATCACTACTTGTATCATTCTAAAGGCACAATAATCAACAAATATACACATTCTCATAATTCTTTAACACATCCAAATACGTCCAATTTATTTCAATCACAGGGCTTGAATGTATTTATTTGGAAAGCATCTCAATAATCAAAGTACAGTCATAATTTACTTAAAAAAGCCAAGAGATCTAGGTTTTCATTTAGTCCCCTATCATTTCTTGCTCCAAGAGAATATATCCAAAAACGTTCACGCTGCCTCACTTTTTTCTCGAAATCTCCACCCCAAGGGTTGGCAGTCACTTTTTCAATGCCCATAAAGCTAATTTCATGTGTTCCCTTTGTGCAATACAGGATATGCTTGACAATGGCATATGCAGTGTTTGAACTGGTAACGGCTCTTATATGCTCTCCCATTCGTACCCAGAATTGCCGCTGTATTGTCCTACCAACATAAAAGTGCCCACAACTACATTATAGGGTATAAATAATCCCCAAACTACTACAGGTAATGAAACTATGAATTTCTATTTCTTTACCCATTGCAGGGTTTATAAATTTTTTTCAGTTCTGAAGACCCCATCTCCATAAGGACATAGACAGGTTGGAGGCAGTCCAGAGGAGGGATACTAAAATGGTGCAGGGTCTGCACCAGAAGTCATATGAAGAGAGACTAAAGGACCTTAATATGTATACCCTAGAGGAAAGGAAGGAGAGGGGGAACATGACAGAAACATTCAAGTACCTCAAGGGAATCAACAAAGTGCAGGAGGGTAGCATCTTTCAGAAAAAGAGATGCACAAGAACAAGGGGGCACAATCTGAAAATTGAGGGGAGATGGCTCAGGGGCAACGTAAGAAAGTATTTTTTCACAGAGAGAAGGTGGATGCTTGGAACAGCCTTCCAGAGGAGGTAGTGGGGTCAAAAACAGTGGGGAATCGGCCCGGTGGTGCTGAGGGTTGAGGTGCTGGACGCCACACCTCGTGCTACACCGGCGACCCGGGTTCAGGAACGAGCCCGGACCACCGGGGGTCGGCAGGGGAGAGAGAGGATTAAGCATCTGATGGACTGCTCTCCTCTCTCAAGGAGGGATCCAGGGGTAGCCCGGTGCAACAGTGGCCCCCGGTGGAGAACGGTGGCACTGCTATGCATTGGGGTCCCAAGAGGCAAGGGGAGACGTTGGGCAGCTGCCTTACGGACGTGGGTGGGAGCACCCTCATCGCGGGCTGGGCGGCATTGCACGTCCCACGTTGGGGGGCATAACACTAGCCAGGAAAACCCTGGATCAGAGGGATAGGCGACGGCACCTATCTTCCATGCCCAGCACCGGATCAGACTCGGCTGGGCCCCATAGCTCCTCCACCCCGGCCCCGCCCGCTTGCCAGAGTCTGCCTTCCTAAGGAGCCCAAGATGCAGTCGGGCTACCCTCCCCGGGTAAGTTAAACTGGGGATACTGGCAGTGGGGGGGGGAGGGCAACAGACCGCAGAAGATCTCAGGTGGGCAGGCATAAAGGATGGGATGCCTGAGAGAGTTCCCCTGATCTGTGACCAGAGGGAAAAAGAGTGAGAAAAAAAAAAAAAAGTCGGGAAATTCAAGAATGCATGGAACATACATAAGGCAATTCTAGTGGAAGGTAGGAGGAAGTAAGCTGTTGGTTAACTAGGATCTGCAGCTTATCCAATAGGTAGGGGAATGGGCAGACTAGGTGGGCAAAGCGGTCCTTATCTGCCGTCAAAGTGTATGTTTCTATGTTTCTAAATGGCTGGAAAAGAAAAAAAGGAAAATTAAAAATTTGTGAATTATAATAGCTGAAACATTATATTTCTGAAAGCAGCTGTTAAAGTGCACACAGTTACTCTCTAACTACTTTGGAGCATACCATACCATGAACCATATATAAACCCTTAATTCACTGGTTACAGATAGTGAGAGAGAACAGATGTACACTTATCTAATAGTCAGACACGATTTTTCATTGAATACAAGCCAACCTGTTGAAGGCTGATTTCTTCTATAATCACTGCTGAGAGACACATATGTGTGCTGTAGCTTATTTTGCATCTTGAGGCAGCTTAGAAACATACACTTTGATGGCAGATAAGGACCACTTGGCCCACCTAGTCTGCCTATTTCCCCTACCTATTGGATAAGCTGCAGATCCTAGTTAACTAACAGCCTACTTCTTCCTACCCCCCCACCAGAATTGCCTTATGTCTGTCCCATGCATTCTTGAATTCCCCCACTGTTTCTGACCCTACGACCTCCTCAGGAAGGCCATTCCATGCGTCCACCACCCTCTAGGTAACCTGGCAGGTTACAAATCCTAGCGTCACCGATCAGCTGAGAAGTTGAATGTTGCACATTCAATATGTGGCACATTTTATGCAAGAGGTGGCATCCAGGCATTGTTTAAGGTAAGTATATGCAACTGGCACAGAAACGGCCCAGTACCAGGCAGTGGCAGTTTGTTTCCATGACTACTCCAGATGCAGATGATCACTGGGTTCTGCCATTTCTTTCACTGCTGCCTTCTAAAAATAGTACTTTCTAATCCAAGGAATCCATCGGTATATATTCACTATTATGCAATGCGGGCCAATAATCCAGCAGCCTGATTGGCACCTTTCAGCCATAGTAAATCCTGACCTTACCCACAGCAAAGGTCCCGGTCAGCCACATTAGCAATTACAACTCTGTAAAATCAATCCAATCTGCCATCTTTACTCCCTGCTAAACTCGGAAACTTGAGCGGGAGATTAAAAAAAAACAGACTGGTACTAGTGACACATTTTTTTTTTGGGGCTATTACTTTTTCCCCCTCCTAACGAGGCATACCTGGTCTGCTCCCCCTCTTACCTAGCCTCGGGGAATCCAGCCACCATCTGTCATCCGCATTCTGAATCAGGGTCACGCCTGCACTCCCCTGCGGTTTGCCCCCGCAGCAGGGAGCCCCCAACTCCCCACCTCGAAGAGGATCCAGATTCAGGCGCCACCCTTGGAACCGACGCCATCAGATGGCCATCAAGCCGCTCAACCTAGGATGCCTCCTCCTATTTTCCTGAGTTTCTCCCCTAAGAGCTGGGGGCATACAATGACACCAGGCAGAAGGGGAATGCACAAGTGTCTGCACGCGCTCCCTCCAGGCATCAGCCCCAGCTCCTCCCCATAGTAGAGAGTGGTGTCTTGTCCCCCAGCCTCCGCCAGCGGGCGAACAAGTGCCAACTCTTAGGGAACCCCCTCTTCGGAGAAGGAGAGCTGTCCAACGGACACTCAATCCTTCTCCTCCCCTGCCGACCCCTGATGACCCATGCTTGTTCTTGAACACGGGTCGCCGGCACCGTGCGAGGTAAGGTGCTCAACGCCTCAGCCCTCAGCACCACTGGGCTGGAACTAGTGACACATTTGAAGTCTTTTAGGAAACCTAAAGTAGAAAAACTGTTTCTTTCTTTATTTAAAATGAAGACTGAAACTTTTAAAAATCACAGCCGAAAAGCTGAGCTGCTACACTGGGCAGATGCATGCCTAGTATCACAGCTCCGCTTTTCGGCCATGATATCTATTAAGATTTAGCCCTGGTTATTAATAAAGAAACTGTTTCTCTGGTTCAGCATTTCTAAAAGACTTTGAATATATAACTAGCTGAACGGGTATGGTGAGAGACAAGAACGACCCTCCCGGGGCTTCAGCGCTGTGACGACCGGTGGTGCTGTCAGTGATAAACTGACATTTCAAAAGGATCTGTCTTGGTGTGGATACCAGCACTCTGTTACCAAAATCATCGGAGCTGGCAAACTCAGTGCACCATTGTACACAGTAAATAAATCTCTTGATGTCCCTCACTTACAAAAAAAAACTCTTTAGTCAGAAGCATGGAAAAAAAAAAGCCCAACAGCAAAGGCACCGCGATACAGACCATTCAGCAGCTACTGATCCATTCTGACGTAGTCCACGTGCTGAACTGTCTCTCCTCACTGCACACTACAGCCCACGTGTCACATCATCCAAGAAAAAAATGGCAACAAATCCTTAACGCTAACAGTTGGTGCATACTGATTTTCCCATTCCTAACTCACGTAACCTACGAACTAATCAAAGCTGCCTCGTGGAAACTACACTGATCGCTTAATAAATACGAGCTGCTCACAGTTTGGAGTGGACTTGTCACCTGTACCATGCTCATTCAAAGAAACAGCTGGCAGCAGACTTGTTTTCCTATAGTCATATAAAGCAGCCCCTTACTAAAGTGTAAAAACAAAATTCACCTCCAGATTTACTGCCAGCTATGCCATTACAGGATGAGCTAACATGATGTAGCCTCGCAAGCTAGTTTCCCTAGCAACAGGGAACTATTTTTTCTGGCGCAACAATACATTTTTAAAAATTATTTAAACTGAGGAAAATGCATTTTTCTTTACTTTTTTTTTTTTTTAAAGTGAAGGGGATATTCTATAATTGCAATAAACCACTCCAGGGTGTAGGTGATGCTGGGATTTACCCATGCCTGACCTGGTTTGGCAACTCAGCCTGCGGCCTCGTGACCAAACACCATGCCAGGTGTGGGTAAACCCAGCATCACCCACACCCTGTCATGGTTTACTGCTTAAACAATAATCAGTCCACTGGACTGAATTGCCCTGGAGATAGAATTTATGTTAATTATGGAATTTAGAAATAGAATTAAGTTCAAACTCTGCACTGTGGTCCCTCTCCTCCTAACTGCCTTTTTTTCAGATTTGTTTCTCCATCACCCCCAAGTACAGCTCCACTCTCCTGACATCCAGAACAGTTCTACCATATTGTAATATATGGATAAGCCTCGATAATACTGTACTAAGTTATACAAAAATTTCCTAGTAATACATCACTATTCTCAATAATACTATCCTGAAAAGTGATAATACTATAGTTTTTGCTGATAATACTACAGTTCAAAGGTCATCTCCAACTGTAGTATTATCACTAGATCACATAAATTACGACTGCATGCTGAAACATGTAGAACTTTACGAAGAAAATATTTTGTGACACAAAGAGTACCACAACTATGGAATTCGCTTCCCATGGAAGTTGTAAAGAGTCATAATATGGACCTATTTAAATGGGACTTTGACCAACACATGGGTGGAAAGAAATTAATTTACCATCGTTAACCATTTAACGATGGCGAGTTCACTATGGGCTTGTCCCTCGAACTCATACAACCTATGAACCTATGATATATTACAACAAATAACAGAAAGATAAATGTTTTACAAGGCAGTAATACCATCTCGAGGTTTGGGGGAGTTTAGGACCTCTTGAGCTTCACTCTCGAGGTTCCATGTCCCCTAAACCTCTTGATGGTATTACTGCCTTGTAATACACATTTATCTATCTATTATTCTATTTATTTCTTCTAGGTTTATTTATTTTAGTTATCCCTTGCTACTCTGCATTAGTTAGGGTGTTGGTTTCATCTACTGTTTAATTTTAGCAGTTTCTCCAGTTCCCAGTCAGGTCCCAGGAACCAGAGAAGGCACAGTCAGTTTGGGTCCTGCCTTTAGGGAAGTGCTTCCTATCTTATCAAAACTTTTAAATACTGCTGTAATTTACTACTTATTTTTTTGGCATTTCTGAACTTCAACAGCACTGAGTTCCATTACATTACTTCCTGTTTAAAATCCCCGGATCGCACCTGGAAACAAGCCCCGGTTCAGTGTGCCTCTCCTGATTACTAATTTTTAAACAAATAAATAAAATCGTAATTTGACACTTTCCCTCAGCCACTTTTTAAATTTAGTTGGGCTCCGAGGTAAAAAACAAAACACTAGCAGTTCCATTTATAAAGGGAATGGAATCGAAATTTTAGATTGTGCAGCCTTTTTACATACTTTGGATTTATATTATTTTGGTAAATTTGGGGAACCGGATATTTCTTCTTGTGTCTCTCAGTGTTTGGCATAACTGACAGACCTAAAAAGAAAAGAACAAGACCTACAGGTTTTAAAAAGTGTACAAAGTGTTTTCAGCTCCTGCTATGACAGCCTGCCACAAGCTTTGCCTAAGGTGCCTTGATACTGTGAACTCTGTAAGACACTGTACCATAAAACACAAAAGAAAAGGGCTAAGAGAAGACGTGATGGCTTCTCAGTCTGCCTACATATCACCTTCCAAGGGCTCAAATGAGGGTCCTTCCCCTCAGAACAAGCAGAGGTCTCTGACAAACAGGGCAGAAAAGAAAGAAAAAGCCGCTAAGTCATCAGAAAAGCACAGCAAAGATGGTACAGAACCCAGGGTGTCCTAAAGGGGGAACCCTGAGCCCAGTGATGGCAAGAACAAAACTAAAAAAGCCTCAGAGCAGATACTGGAAACATTGTCTGCAAAGAAAAGAAAAAAGAAAAATATCTCTGTTACTCCTCCTGAAAAACAAAAGGAGCAGACAACTGATTCAAGACAAATGCCCTCAGCAGAAGACATGACAAGGGAATAACAACTTTTCCAGGCCTTCCAGGCTATGGGAAATTTTATGACTATGCCTGTCCCCCTCTCAGGGCCCAGGTTCCATACCAAATGCCTGTGGAGGAGGAAAGAAAAAAAATACCACAATAATCTTGTTTCTTACCAGTGATAACTCGGGTATTCACAGCTTTCTGCAGTAAGCCTTCTAGGTAGGACAGCCCAGAGAGAACAGAACACATACAAATAATGGAATTCTTTGTACGTGACAACTTTTCAAATGCTGCCCTATACTAACTATGAGTGTTCTAAATTCCTTAGATTTCCCATGAGCCTGAAAAGGCAGACCCATGGAAGTAGAATACTATGAGTAATAATGATTAATATAATTAAGTTTGAAAAATCCTAACCTCCTAGCAAAAAAACTCCAACTGGAGGAAGAACACCAAGTTAAAGAACCCCCCCCCCCAGAAATGTCAGAAACACCTGAAAAAGGGGTAAACACAATGAACCCTGTTTCCTAAAAATTGTACCTGAATGTGGTACATACACATTTATAGAGATATGCCCTTTTCTGGTAGAACAGCATGCGGGAGTGCAGAGGCTGATGTTCTGGAAGGGGAGGTAGGGTGGGAAGTTATGAATACCCGAGTATCACTGGGAAGAACCAAGATTACTATGGTAAGTAATTTTTTCTTCTAACCCCACTAATACTCAGGTATTCATAACTTTATGCAGACTACAAAGCAGTACCACTGGAGGTGGACACAGAACACTGTTTTGGAAACAGACTTTGCAGAACTGCTGTGCCAAACCTAGCATCACTCCTGGACTGAATATCCAGGTATTTTTTTAATCTCTTTATGGCGCCCACCAGACTGGAACTCTCGGGCTGCCAGCTCGCATGCCGCTCTACCGCCCACTGAGACCCCCAACCTCCTCAAAGGTGTTAGCTCTCCCCATGGGACCCCCGGCCCCTAGGTCCATGAGGAGTTCAAGGGGTGGAGGCAGAGGACCAGATACGGATGTGTGGCGGGTAGGCTCTGTGGAGCCATCAGCTATCCAGTCGGTGGGGGGGTTCTTAGATCGTGAGCTTCTCCCCCCATGCATGGCGCACGCCCCAATGCACGGCAACTCTGCCTGCACTGGCCATGCTAATCACATACTGCCCAGCTTGCTGCAGTGCTCCCCGGTCTCCACTAGGGGTCGCTGGCACGCCAAGCCATCCCACCCCTCCCTCCCTGGGGAGGAGAGCACCACGAGGGCACTCAATCTCAATCCTCCTGCCGAATTTCAGTGCCTGCTTTCACCCCAACCGAGTCGCCGGGCGTAGCACGAGCTGTGGCGTCAAGCGCCTCAACCCTCAGCGCCACCGGACCAGATCTGAATATCCAGGTTGTATTGCTTTGTAAAGATGTGCACTGTTTTCCAGGTAGCTGCTTTACAGATATCAACCAATCGGACATCTCTGGCAGCTGCTAAAGTAGCAGCCGTCCCTCTGGTGGAGTGGGCCCTCTGTTCTATTGGGGGCTCCCTACCAGCTTTGGTGTAGCAGAACTGGATACACTGGACAATCCAGTGAGAAGAAAAAATTACCTTAGTAATCTTGTTTCTTCTAAGGGAATCTTACTGTATTCTGACTTATGCAGTATGGTCTCACCATAGGACTGCCCCGGAGCCGAAATGGTTAATAGAACCTATGCAAATTATGGAATGCTAGACTCAAGCTCGGTTTTCAAATCACTGTCCCTGGTAAACAACTCTAAACCATCAGATTCTTACGAAGCATACACTATGCAATTTCTGGACAATATAATAATAATATTAATAACAATAAGAATAGGAACAACAACCCTCCCTAATAATTTAAAAGGAAAAAGACTCGAGGAATTATTCTTCCTTCTGAAAACTTGCCAAATGGCATCACCAAGACTCAAGTCACAGATGCCCAAAAACAAGATCATCCATACCCCCAGGTTTGCAACAACTCTACCACAGCTGTAGTGCAGTGACCATAGGTTTCTAGCAGGGGAGGAAGGGAGGGAGCTCAGAATACAGTAAGATTCCCTTAGAAGAAACAAGATTACTAAGGTGAGTAATTTTTTCTTCAAACCCCAGGAAATCTTACTGTATTCTGATTTATGCAGATTACCAAGCAGTGCCTTTGGAGGTGGGCCTTTAACCTATTTAGGAAACAAGCTCTACAGGACTGCTGTGCCAAACCTGGCATCTCCTCTGGCCTGGATATCCAAACAATAATGCTTAGTGAATGTGTGAACTGTCTTCCAGGTTGCAGCTTTGCAAATGTCCACTAGGGGAATATCTCTAGCGGCTGCCACAGAAGCTGCTGTACCCCTAGTTGAATGGGCCCTGAGGCCTGCAGGTGGTTGCTTACCCACCTTGCTATAGCAAAACTGAATACAAGCCACAATCCATCTTGCAATAGATCATTTTGTGGCAGGTTTCCCTTTTCCCACCTCTCCATAAGTAAGGAAGAGTTGGGTCTGATCCTGTCTGTGACCCTTTGTGTGGTCAAGATAATAGCAGACTGCTCTTTTCACGTCTAGGCTATGCAACCTGTGTTCGCCTGAGGTGGCATGGTCTGTAAAGAAGACTGGCAAAGTAATGGACAGGTTGAGGTGGAACTCTGATACCACATTGGGCAGAAATTTTCTGTTAGTCCTAAGGACTACCTTGTCTCTATGGACAGCAATGTAACCAGGCACTGTAGATAATGCCTGGACCTCACAGATCCTTCTGGCAGAAGTAATGGCTACCAGAAAGACTGTTTTCCAAGTCACATATTTGAGGTCTGCTGTGGGCATGGGCTCAAAGGGGGACAGCATAAGCCGTGCAGTGCAAATATTCAGATCCCACAAGGGGGTAGGTTCCCTATGTGGTGGATGCAAATGTAGTAACCCTTTAAGAAATGTCTTGAGCTGGCCTGGTGGGGTAGAGGGTTGAAGCATGGGCGCCTTACCTCTAACCACGCCGGCGACCTGGGTTCGGGAACGGACTCGGGTGCTGGGGGTCGGCAGGGGAACGGGAAGGATCGAGTGTCCGTGGGACTGCTCTCCTCCCCTGGGGTGGGTTGAGGATGATGGTCGCTCAGCACCCGTGGAGACCGAGCACTGCAGAGGGATCACCATAAGGGGAACACCAGAAAACCAGAAATACCGTTCTGGACTTGACGGATGACGGTTGCCGATCCAGGACGCCTCCGAAAGACTCCCATGGGGGTCACCAAAAAATGCCTCAGCAGCACCCGGGACTGAAGGAAATAGTGCACTGGTCTCCATCTGCCGGTGCCTTCCCCCTCGGAGGAGAGGGGCCCTTCCGGCACAGGGTTACGCTGGGCTATCCCGTGGTCGGCTGCGGATCTGAGGTAAGAAGGTGGCTTGTGTGGGAGATAGTAGGCAGTGTGGGGTCATGTCAGCCTGAAGGAGAGGCTGTTCCTGAGCACGACGGGGTAAAATACATAACACACACAAAAAAAAATGTCTTGAACACTGGTTTTGAAGCAAAGGAAGATGTTTTACACCTGCTGATGGATAAGCTGAGACAGCTGCCAGGTGTACTTTCAAGATGGAAACAGTTAAACCAGTGGAGTGCAAATGGCCCATATAATCCAGGACTATAGAGAGATTAGCCTGGGTGTGGTTGAAGCCCTTGCCCCAACACCAAAAAGAAAATATTTTCCATTTAGAGGCATAGGTTTGTTTGGTGGAAGACCTTCTGGAGACTCTCAGTATATCCATGACTGCCTCTGAGAGATGCAAGTTTGCATACTCTAAGTCCTCAAGAGCCATGCTTTGAGTCTGAGGGACAACAGGTTGGGGTACATGATCCTGCCCTGAGAGGATGACAGTAGGTTGTACCTCCTGGGGAGACTGATTGGCTTGGTTACTGACAATGACAGGAGCATGGAGTACCAAGGTTGTCTGGCCCAGTCTGGGGCAATGAGAATCACTGAAGCTGGCTGAAGCCCGAGTTTGATTAGTACTTTCAGTAACAGAGGAAAAGGAGGAAAAGCATACAGAAACCTCCCTGTCCAATCCAGCAAGAGTGAATCCAGAGGAATTGTGCCCCTGAAAGGGGGCCTGCAGCATTACTGAGGGAGCTGGTGATTGTCTGGGGCTGCAAACAGATCCACTTCTGGGGTGCCCCATCTCCTGAGTGATATAAACATGTTGGAAAATGAGTGTTTATAGTTTTTGTGTGGTAAAATTTTTTTATTTAATAATTTTTTAAGTTGTTTGATAATAACTATATGACAACTATTTGATTTGTATGTCAGATAAATTTTCACTGGTTGAGCGTTTAGAAATGACATTTTGGATCTTTGAATTTATCATTAAGAATGATTTCATTCCTTAACTTGAAACTAATATAATACTTATGTATATTTATTATCATTCCCCAGAAGAAGCCTGATTGCCAGGCATAACATTGGGACTACTGAATTAAGAAATTTAAATAATCTGAAGAATCAAGGTGTTGGCGATATTTCATTGCTAGAGCTAGCTGGACCTTTTTTGAATTCTATTTGCCGATTTGTGAGTGGCCAGCTCCAACGTCTATAAAAAGAAATAACATTTTATAGCGATTTCCCAGAGGAACTGTTTTGTTTGTTGCATTTTTATAGGCCGCCTTGTACGCATCCATTTTTTTCATATATGGCTCTGTTTGTTCCCCAAACAGAGACACAGGGTCACAAGGGAAATCCATTGCTTTGTTCTGAGTATCTTGAGTCAGGTTTGTAGTCCTGAATCAGGCAAACCTCCTCAAAAATACAGAAGATGCCATTTGTCTGGATGCAGTATCGTTAACATCCACTACCATCCTGAATTGAGTTTTAGAGGCTTCAATGCCCCTTTCTGCAGCTTCCTCTAGGTCAGCAGCCATGGGAGGAGGGGCTGCCTTAGCAATTTCCAGGACTGTGGACCACATGTTCTTTTGGTACATGGCTATGTATGCCATTTAAGTGGCTTGTCTTATATCCAGGGAAGATCCTAAATAAATTTTGTTTGCGATGGAATCCACCCTCCTAGAATCTTTTTCTGGGGGGTGGGAAGCCAAGGGGATGCCAGCTTTGTCACAAGCTGCAGCCTGCACCACTACTTCATGACTGGGATGTCCAAAAAGGAAATCAGCCCCAGTCTTGGCTACCCAATACTTTCTGTCAGCCTTCCTGACTTTCTGTGGGAGGGATAGAAGTAGGGTTTTGTAGTACCTTCATGGTCTGCTTTTTTAATGATTTGTAAAGAGGGAGGATCAACCTCTTTGATGGTGGGACATCCATCATTTCTTTATAATCCTCTTCCTCCTCATCCTCAATATCTTCCTGGGATGGGAGGTTGAGGGACTGAGCCACTTGCTTCGTGAAAGCAAAATATGCGGTACTAGCATACTAACACACTAAAATGCCAGCAGAATAGGCCTAATGGTCTTTCGTGTCTGCTCGTTTGGTCAGCCCTCACCCAGGGAGCTGACCTTGCTTCCCCCCCACCCTCTGGCTTCTCCATTCCCAGTCCTGGATATTCTCGCTGCAGTGGTTTTTGCGTCCAGAACCCTTCCCCTGTACCTGTCCCACCCCCTCTTGAACCCCTCCACTGTTTCTGCCTCCACCAACCCCCTGGGCAGCGATTCCATGGCTCCACCACCCTCTCAGTGAAGTAGCACCTCCTCCTTTCTCCCCTGAATCTCCTCCAGCTTCCACCCATGCCCTCTAGTTGCCCCCCCCTCCTTCCTTCGGAGCACCCTGACTGCTCCTCCCATTTACCCCCTTCATGTACCTGAAGACCTCTATCATGTATAAGGGCTGGCAGTATAGCCTAGAGGTTAGAGGAACGAGGTGTGAACAAGCTTGATACATCCAGCAGCCCAGACTTGAGTTTGATTCTCATAACCTCCACTTGCATACTGTGTGACTCTGAGCAAGTCACTTAATCACCCAGTGCTCCCAGGTTGCCCCTGAAAACAGGCACTTGTGCCTAGTGGGCCTTACCCGATTACCAAAGACTAAAATAAAAAACAAAATGAAAAAATGTCCCTCCGGTTCCTTCTCTCTTCCAATGTGTACATATTTAGCTCTTCGAGCCTCTCCCCATAGGTCCTATCCCCAAGCCCCAAATCATTTTGGTTGCCCTCCTCTGGACCCTCTCCAGGAGTTCAATGTCCCTCTTTAAATGTGGCCTCCAAAACTGCACGCAGTACTCAAAGTGCAGCCTCACCAAGCAGTTATACAGTGGGAGTATCACTTCCCTCCTTCTGGAGGTGATCCCCCTAGTGATGCATCCAAGCATCCTGTTGGCCTTTGCCGCTGCCCTCCTACAAGTCTCCCAGTTGTTCATCTTGACATCCACCACCACCCCCAGGTCCCTCTCAGCCATCGAGACTTTTAGCATCCCCCAGGGTGTACTCTTGGCCCGGGTTTCTGGCTCCTAGGTGCAGTACCTGGCATTTCCCTGCACTGAACCTCAGCTTCTGCTTTCTAGACCACCTTTCCAGAGCCTCCAGGGCCCCCTGTAGGGCCACCCTCCCCTCCTCCCCATCCACCACCGCCCCCAGTTTTGAGTCATCCGCAAAGAGACTCATCTCATTCCTGATACCCTTCCTTATGTCAGAGACGTAGGCGTTGAACAGGAGGGGCCCAAAGACCGATCCCCTGAGGGACTCCACTAATGACCCTCTTTGGGGATGAGACTATCCCGCCCAACCACGACCCTCTGGGTCCGGTTCTGCAACCAATTTCCTATCCATCTGATCATCTGGTTCCCCAACCCCATTTCTCCCAGATTATCCAACAGGCCTCCGTGAGGAACAGAGTCAAACGCCTTGCTGAAGTCAAGAAAGAGCACATCCACTGGTCTACGCAGGTACAAGGCACTCGTCACCCAGTCATAGAACTCCACAAGGTTTGTCTAACATGATTTCCCCGGGACGAATCCAGTTGTCTATCGTCCAGGCACCCCAACTTTTCCAGGTCCCCCCCAGTCTCTCCTTGACAATGCCCTCCATCACCTTGCCCACCACCGATGTCAGGCTGATGGGCCTGTAGTTCCCTGCCACCTCTCTTGATCCCCCTTTGTGGATAGGCACTATATGTGCCACCTTCCAGTCCTGGGACACCCACCCTGTCCTCAGAGAGAGATGCCGAAGAGCTCTGCCAGGGGTTTTGCCAGGACATCTGCCAGTTCCTTCAGCACTCTGGGATGTAATTTATCAGGCCCTGGTGCTTTCTTCGTCTTAAGGGACCTGAGGGCTTCCCTCACTCTCGCTGCCGTGATTTCCACCTCTGCTACCTCGTTCCCCTGCTTTGCCTTCCCCCCACCTGCCAGTGATACCCCCCTCCCCAAATCCTCAGTTCCCTTATCAGGGGATTCTGGCCTATGAGGATCAGGGGAAATGTCAGGATCAACAGGTTCCCCATAATCCTCATCTTCATCATCCCCAAAAAGATCCCCGTCTTGGTCCGTTAAAGCGTGGGTTGACTGTGAACCGGGAGTTTGGGTAACTGGTTGCTTCCCAACCAGGACCGGGGACTGTAGAGACTGAATTATTTTAAATCGCATTAGAGAGCTCCTCAGCAGAAGGAACTGTGGTTTGTTTCGGTTGCAGTTCCTGGTGCTTTTCCTCCCTCTTCTTTTTTACTGCGACGGCCGGTTCAGCAGCCTTTTCAGCGGTACACTTTTTAGCAGAGCTATCGCCCCTGTCACAGGGCAGCCCCTCCGGTTCATCCGGTTGCTTGGTGGCTGGGTTAGCAGCCTTTTTTTCCTCAGTCTTTTCAATCTCCTATCAAGAGTAGATTGAGGAAAATTAGAACAAATTTTGCAATCTGTCTGCAAGTGGTCAGGCCCCAGACGGAAGAAACACACTAAATGAGGATCTGCTTTAGCAAACGGTTCCCCACACTCAGTACAGTGCTCGAAATCAGTGGGTCCTGTTCTCTTTTTTGGCTTCTATGACATAACCCAGTTACAGAAGAAAAAATAAATCTCTCTCTCTCTTCCTTTTTTTTTTGGTTGTTAAGCCTAACACAGGAAAAAACAGGAGTTACCCTGCTTTTAAAATTTATGACAAGACCAGAAGCTACCCCTGCTGAAATTGACCCACTAATCCAGGAGTTACCCTGGTAAAATGTCACTATTTAACTGACTATACCGAGTCAGAGAGAAATTTAACTAAAATTACGAATAAATGACAAAAGTAAAGAAGGGATATGTTGGTTTTCTCCCAGTTAAGGAATCGGGGAGAAAAAAATTACTACTTACCCCAAACACTAAAAATCTAAACAAATACTACCTGAACACCAAGGACAGTGAAAAGAATACCAATTAAAATAATTTTAAGGGGTGCTGCTGAGCAGCCTAGATGGAAGCAGCTCAAAACTTGAGCTCCTGGAGGAAAGCTAATATATATACTTTTAATTGTCAAAAACTGAAATTTGTACAGCTATCAGAATAAGGACTAATCCAAAGATCTAGAGGAGTGCCACAATGGGGAAATCTAAAGGAAATAGCACCTCGTCTGCAGATTTTTTCCACCCCAAGACGATCAACACAAGAGGAACGGCCTGGTCACAGTGGCACGACTGCAGACCATGCAGAACCGATTACTGGAGAGGCCTCCCTTGCAGCTATACATACTACATTGCACAAACTAGTGAGCTCGGTTCAAGAATTGGACAAAAAGTTTGACTCACTCACTCCAAGAGTTTCGGTTTTAGAAACACACACGGACCACTGTGAGAAGGTGGTTCAATGCCCGGAGACTTCAGACCTCAAGACTACGGAGGCTACAACAAAATTAATCAAAGAGAACATGCAGCTACGCCAACGCCTGGAAAATGTGGAGAACCAGGCAAGGGAGCACAATCTCAGAGTGGTAGGCCTACCAGAGGCGGCTGAGGGGGAAGGCGCACTGTTGTTTGCAAGAACATTTTTACCAGCTATCCTGGGAATGTTGGAGGACTCCTCATTTTCCATAGAAAAGGCATATAGATTTACACCCTGACGAGCCCCACTGGATTCTGCAGCCCCTCAGACACTGATGCTAATCTGTACTGGTGTGGGGGAACAAGACCGTGCTCTTGCTGTAGCCTGTAGGCGGAGATCGCTGAAATATGGGGATGCCACAATTCAGATTTTTCCTCATTTGTCCTACAGTACAAGACAATGGAGATGAGCATTCGATGGCTTGAGGGGTCGCTTACGTAAGCTGAAGGTGCAACATCAACTGCTTCTACCTACGAAGCTGCGTGTGGCTAGGAATGGGTAGTTCTTGTTTAACGATGTAATGGATGCAGACAAGATTGTTACACGAATCGAACAGGAGCTAGAGGATTGAGAGGAAGTTGTGGACTTTTCGGATGAGGACTGATAACCTTACGGACTGGAGATTAAAACAGCAAGTATATTAGGGCCTTATGTGTGTGTTACTAACTAGGCCCGGGGCACTAAGCTGCACTGTGCAATGGTACCTATTTAGGTTGCCATACTGTTCGGAAAGATCAGGACTGAGACACTTCATGAAAGATATATTGATTTTCTTTTTTTTTTATCAGGGCTACTGTTAAGGTCCTCATTATGTTTTGGGTCTCTTGTTAACTGATCTCCCTGCAAGCTAATTAATATTTCCCTATATAGTTGGGTAGATGCTGGTGAGGTAACTTTACCTAAGTTGTTGCTTGCCCTGTGTTAAAGGACTTATTACCTTTAGACAACTACTGATAATTACTGTAATGTGGAGTTTCTCTATATAGATCCTTATCCTACTAGTAGATATGTGGGGACAAATTGAAGGTGGGTTCCTTCCAGGAGCTGGGGGATTGAATATATATTCTTTTTTCTAATTGTTTATTTATAAATAATGGGGAAATCACTATGACCATGAGGTCACTTTGTTAATAAGAAATCGACTATGGCTCATTTTGGTAGACAGACTTCCCTGGACTCTTCCATGGCTGCATGCGAATGGATAATTTGATGTGGATTTATATACCTAAGTGATTTGTACTTCCCCCATGATGTACCAACAAGGGGGTGTTCTAATTTGATCCTTTGTAAGAAGAGATTTGTATTGTATACTCTGCTATCCTCCAGTGTGTAATTGATGTGTGAGTTTTGCTTACAAAATCAATAAAAGAAATTAAAAAAAAAATAATAAATAATTTTACTAGTAAAATAACTGAGAAAATAACGTTTTTTCAAGCGATGAAGGAGAGCTCTCCAGAGACATCTTACTGAGGCAAGCAAAGTAAAGAATAGTACAGTTACGTAAGAACTTACCGTAACAGTAGATCTTCGAGAACAGCTCTTGCAGCAGGTTACACCATTAGGACTGAAGCCGGCAGGCGACGGGACCCAGGAGATCTTTCTAGCTAGCAGCTATCTTCAGCGGGGACCTTGACGTCCAGTCCGCCTGGCCGGCGCGTATGTGGTACAAAGGGGCGGTCCCGCCAGAATCCCCAGTTCTCCCGCCGGAGACTCCCGGCCAGAGGTTGCAATAGAGGGGGAGACCGAGGATCCACCGTCAGAAGGCAAAAAAGGGGTATGAAAACCCCAGGATGAAAAAAGGCATTCACTTTACAGGTGAATATCCGACTCCTGCGCTCGCCCAGCCATGCGGAAGGAAATAACTTCCTGCTCTCTGGACATTCAGACTGGCTGGCTGAATATTCACCTTCACTCCTCTCTCATTCATCATTTTTTATTTTTTTTTTGTGAGGAGCAACAGCGAGAAAGACTTTCTCAAGGGGACACGGTGTGGGAGTGGTACCTGCTGCAAGAGCTGTTCTCGAAGATCTACTGTTACGGTAAGTTCTTACGTAACTGTACTATCTTACTTGATACAGCTCTTGCAGCAGGTTACACCATTAGGACTGATTCCAAGCAATAAAGCTTGTCCCCCACACCGGGAGGAGGAAAAGAAGAAACTGAGGAGGACCAACCCGGCCCCGATTCAGGACAGGAGTCCCTGCAGCACGGCCTGGCCGAAACCAGCCCTTCGCCTAGAGGCGATATCCAGACTGTAATGCCTGATAAAGGTATGCACAGAGCTCCAAGTGGCCGCAGCGCAAATAGCTGAGGTTGAGACATTCTTGAGAGCTGCAAAAGAAGTGGCTACGCCCCTAGTGGAATGGCCCCGGATGGAACCTGGGAGGGGCTTTTGTTTGGATTGGTAGCAATGAGAGATGCATTGCACAAGCCAGCGGGATAAGGATTGCTTAGACACTGGCCGACCTCTCATTCTCTGTGCGAAGGACACGAAAAAGTTGCTCAGAAGCCCGAAAGGATTTAGTTCTATTGAGGTAATACCTCAGGCTGCGTGAACATCTAAAGTATGGAGCAAAGCCTCTATTGGAGTAGTTCGGAAGTAGACCGAAGGTCAATATCCTGATTTAAGGTCAGAGCTGAGACCACCTTAGGCAAAAACTTAGGATTCGCTCTCAGAGACACTCTGTCTCGTGAAAACCAAATAAGGCTCCTTACACATCAGGGCATGAAGCTCAGAAATCCTTCTGGCTGAAGTAACTGCAACTAAAACAACGCTCTCTCCAAGACAGAAAACGTAGTCGCAATCCGCTGGTTGGTTCAAAGGGAGGGAGCGTGAGTTGCTCCAAAACAAAAAGAAGATCCCATGGAGGAACCGGATCTTTAATAGGAGGCCTAAGGTGCAGCACCCCTCTCAGGAACTCCCGAGAGGTGTCCAGTTGAGCAATGGTGCACTGGCCCACCGGCTGGTGATAGGCCGAAATAGCACAAAGGTGTACCTTAATAGAGGAGTAGGCTAACCCCGAATGAAAAAGGGAGAGGATGTAGTCCAAGACTGCCCCCACAGGGCAACCTAAAGGAGAAAGGTCACGAGCCTGTGACCATAGACAGAATCTGCGCCATTTCATGGCGTAAGTAGCGTGAGTAGCCGGCTTCTTGGCCGCAGAGAGTACCTCTGCGACCTCTTGCGAGACCCCGTGTTGCATGATGGCTACATCTCTAGGAGCCAGGCATGCAGGTTCAAAGACCGCAGATCCGGATGCAATAACGAACCTTGCTCCTGAGACAGAAGGTGAGAACTGCACGGTAGTGGGAGCGGGGGTTCCCTGGACAGCTGCGCCAGCAATGGGAACCAGATTTGTCTGGGCCATAATGGGGCCACCAGAATCAAACACGCACGCTCCCTGCGCAGTTTGAGTAGAACTCTCTGGATCAACGGGAAAGGAGGGAAGCGAGAGGAATCTGTTCTCCCAGGAGAGGGACAATGCGCCTCGCCAGAAAAACTTCAGGCCCTGGATCTAGCGAGCAAAATTGGGCAGTTTTATGCTGGATGGGGATGCGAATAAATCTAACTCTGGAGTTCCCCATCAAGGAACAGATCCTCTGCTACCTCCTGAAGAAGTTCCCACTGTGGACTCTGGCCTGGGAGCGACTCAGACCGTCCGCGATCGTGTTGTCCACGCCGGGAACATGTACTGAGACTAAGCTTGTGCCGTGTCCGATCACCCAATCCCACACTCTCATGGCCTCCCTGCAAAGGGGGTAAGAGTGTGCGCCTCCTTGCTTGTTGAGGTAGTACATCACCGCCGTGTTGTCCGTCTGAAGCAGGATGGTACACGGTGGGATCATGGACTGGAAAGCCTGGAGAGCATAGAGCACCACTCTCATCTCCAGAACATTGATGTGAAGATGAGCTTCCAGTGGACTCCATACACCCTAAGACCTCACCCCATCCAGGTGAGCTCCCCACCCGAGACCTGAAGCGTCTGTGGTGAGGGTTATCTCCGGGGACAGCGCTGCGAAAGGGACGCCCTTGGAGAGCGACCCGGGGGCTAACCACCATTGCCAGTCCTGAACCACTCGTTTCGTGATTCTGACTGGATGCTGCATATGGTCTTGCCTCTGGTCCCACTGCGCCTTGAGCGTCCACTGCGTTATGCGCATGTGGAGCCGCGCGAGGGGGACTGTGGGAATGGCTGCAGCCATGTGACCGAGCAAGCGAAGGACCGACCTGGCCGGAGCGGTCTGATTCGCTGATAGGTCCTGTATGAGGGACCTGATGCGTTCCGCCCTGTCGACTGGGAGGAAAGCCCTCCCCTGGACCGTGTCCAGCACTGCACCTATGAACTGCAGGTTCTGCAACAGTACCAAGACTGAATTCTCGTGGTTTATCAGAATCCCAAGTGATCCGAACAGGACCTGAGTGTCGTGGATCGCTTGCAGAAGCGCCTCTCTGGAGACAGCCATGAGAAGCCAATCGTCGAGGTACGGGAACACGTAGTGGCCCTTCCTCCTTAGAGCAGCTGCCACGACTGCCATGCACTTGGTGAAAACCCTTGGAGCGGATGACAGCCTGAAGGGAAGAGCTCGGAATTGGAAATGGTGGCTTAAGAACTCGAAGCGCAGGAACCTCTGATGCGCTTGAGCTATGGGAATGTGCAGGTAGGCATCCTGCATGTCTAAGGACGCTAAATAGGCGCCTTGTTTTAGCATGGGAATTAGACCCGGAAGGGTCACCATGCGGAACCTTTTGCATGCGACTGACAAGTTGAGGTCGCTTAGGTCCAGAATAGGACGGAGGTCCCCTGTCTTTTTGGGAACCAGGAAGAAGTGAGAATAGTACCCTAGTCCTCTCTGGTTTCCTGGGACAGGCTGAATCGCCCCCTTGTCCAGGAGTGCGATCACCTCTTGCCAAATTAAGTCACGGTGCTGACCCGAGTACTGGGAGAGCAGAGGAGGCCTCGAGGGTGGCTGTTCTGCGAACTCTAAAAAGTGGCCTCTGCTGACCAGCTGAAGTACCCACCTGTCGGTGGTTATCGCCTGCCATCCCAACAGGAAGTTCGCAATGCGACCCCCGACCGAAACATCCCGTTGATCCTGAGGGGCGGGGGCTGGAAAGGAGTCATGCTGTGGCAGCTGAAGGACCCGCCGGCTGGGTGGCCTTGGAAGAGCGCTGACCCCTGCTGGCGGGCTGCTTCCTGGGTCCTTCGAAGCCAGAGACCCTTTGTTGTGTGGCAGAACGGGCTGCTGCCTCTGAGTCCGCTTGACGAATGGCCTTGGCTCACTGAAGGAGCCAAGCCTCGCCGGTACATCGCCTGGACTGTCCGGACCGCTTTTCCAGCCTCTTGAGCTGGTAATTATACGTTCCGACGGATTACCAAACAGTACCTCACCTTCAAAGGGAGCGTCCATAATGTTTTTCTGGACGTCTGGGGTGAACCCGGAGACACGGAGCCAAGAGTGTCTTCGGAGGCAAACACCTGAAGCAACCACCCTGGCTGACGAGTCCGCTGAATCATATGCGGCTCTTAAGACTTGGGTCCCCATGTCTGAACCCGTCCGGAGAAGCTGAAGCATCTCCTCTTTCTGCTCACCTTCCAGCAGCCTCTCGGCCGCCTCTAGGCCCTGCTCCCACAGGGCGTTCTGGAACTGCACCATGTGGGTAAGGTAATTCAGGGACCTGAGGGCACAAGTCGCGGAAGCGTAAGTGCGCCTTCCCAAAGAGTCCAGCTGTTTGGACTCGGGGTCCGGTGGCAGGGTGCTCAAATGTTGCGGTCTCTGGGACCGATCATGTGAGGCTGTGATCACCAGGGAGTCAGCCAGAGGGTGCTGTGACAGGTATTGGTCCCCCTTAGGGGCCCTGTACAACCGGTCAGCCTCTCGCACCGCCGGAGCGAATGGACACTCTCACACAGCCTTGGTGACGTCACGAAAGTGTCCACCAAGGGTGGCACCACCACAGGCTTAGGTCTTTCTGCCGAAGGTATTTTGCCAGGCGAACCTTTCGGGGTCAAGTTCCTCTGCTTCCCAACCCATGTTCTCCTGGATATGTCTCATTATATCCATGAAGGATGGATCGTCCGGAGGAGACCTTGAGTCTCATATGGGTCGCGCGAGGGGTAGACCGAGATGGGGATGTGGATGATGAACAGGATGATCCTGCGCCCTCCGTCGACGGCGACCGACATCGCCTCCTGGACCTCTTAGGGCTGGGTGATCCAGGAGACGAAGATCTGGATGGAGGTCTCCTTTTAGAATGTCGGCCCCTTGGAGGAGTCTCAGGCTCCCTGGGGACAGAACAGCCAGCTGAACCCAAAGGTGAAGGTGGGGCCGGAGCTGGAGTAGAAGGAGGAGGAGGAGGTGGAGGAGGAAGGACTGGGGGTACCACGTCCTTCCTGATGGTATCCCACCAGTAGGTAAAAAGGTCCTTCACCTCGGCCAAGGACAGCCCCGACGTCGGCTCCGAGGTCGAGGGCCGGACGTCGGGTCCCGCGACGGCTCCACTGGGGCCTCGGGGCGCGGCGAGGGACCCCAGGAGACTCGCGCTGGGGAACGCCCGCCTGGTCATCGGGCTGGGCCGAATCCTCTCGGTGAGGGACTCCTGTCCGACCGGCGCCGGAGGCTCAGGAGCCCTCGGCTCAGGTGGCGCGGCGCCGCCCCACCGACGTCCGGCGCGCTGAAGAGGCTGGATCGACGCGCCGCCGACACGCCGGCTCGGAGGAACGGTGGCGAACGGCCGACGACGGTCTGGCTGACGCCGGATCCACCGGCTTCCTCAACGGAGTAAGCTTCAAGGTCTTCCGGGGGGGGGAGAGAGGAAGACCGGGCGTCCGGGGCCGAGGAGCGGGAGCCCGACTTGTGGTGGAGGTGGTGGCGTTCCCCCGACTTCGCCACGGCCTTCTGGGCAGAAGATGAAGACGACGGCCTGGCGGCAGAGGCCTGAGTGGGCTTGGTGGCGGGCAGGCACCGCAGCAGGGGCAGAGATGAGGCCCTGAAGGTGAGGGTCTGACCGAGACCCAGAGCTCCGGGACCTGAGGCCCGAACCGCGACCGGGCAGGATCCTCGATTTCTTCTTCTTCTCGCCGTGCCGGTGCGCAATCCCCTTGGACGACATCACCGCAGTTGTTCTTCTAGGAGGTACGCTGAAGGCCTTCTGCCGGGGATCCTGTGCGGCTATTGAACCCCTGCACAGGGAGCAGGCCTTAGTATCGTGGTCTGGGCCCAGGCACCGATCTAACGTGAGGCGGTCTTTAAACGGGATTTCGGTTTACGACGCCGCACTTGGAGGAATGGCCGCTATCGGAGAGGACATCAGACAGGTCACCGTTGATTGTAGAAATCTTCCACAACAAAATTCTCAAAATTCTCAAACCACGCCCGCATCGCTAGACTAAACCCGTAGGGTCGAGGCATGCACTTGACGGCGGGGAAAGAACTGGGGATTCTGGCGACCGCCTTTTGTACCACACGCCTGACGCCGGAGGCGGACCGACGCCGGGGTGAACCCGCTGAAGATAGCTAGCTAGAAAAGATCTCCGGGGTCCTGGCGCCTGCCGGCTTCAGTCCTAATGGTGTAACCTGCTGCAAGAGCTGTATCTCGAAGTAAGATCTGACGGTTTAGAGTTGTTTACCAGGGACAGTGATTTGAAAACCGAGCTCAAGCCTAGCATTCCATAATTTGCATAGGTTCTATTAATCATTTCGGCTTCAGAGCAGTCCTATGGTGAGACCATACTGCACAAGTCAGAATACAGTAATAATTCCTGGGGTTTGAAATAGACTTTTTTGAGGCTGGATTACCTGTTCCCACATCCCCATAAGTCAGGAACGCTGTTTTTTGTCCTGCCTATAGTCCTTAGTGGCTGTCATGTGGTAGCTGAGAGCTCTCTTGACATCCAGACTGTGAAGACTTCTTTCACCAGAAGAGGAGTGGTCAGTGAAAAAGACAAGTAGGGTAATGGATTAGTTAAGGTGGAAATACAAAACCACCATGGGGAGGAAATACAGGTTACTCACCTGTAACAGGAGTTCAAGGAGTGGTATATGTTGTTAATCCATACTGTCTGGCAGGTTCCTTGCCATTTTAATTCTTGCCAGAAGGTCTTCAAGCTGGCTCTTCCCATCCACCCGGGTGGTAAAGCCCTCGGCTCTGCCCCATGATGCCAGATCTAGCCCGCTGGAAGCCAGGTTGCGCATCGAAGCTGGGGAGGTCAGGTGGGTCGTGTGGATGAACAACATATACCACTCCTAGAACTCCTGTTACAGGTGAGTAACCTGTATTTCTAGAGACATGGATATGTTGTTCAATCCACACTGTCTGGCAGACTCCTAGCAGTTCTCCGGGAGGAGGGAGGCAAGGCATGCACCCCCTACTTAGGAAATAAGGACTGGAGAACCGAGGTCCCAAAACCAGCATCCCGGCATAACTCTAGGTCAATGTGGTAATGGGAAATAAAGGTGTGTGCTGACTTCCAGGTAGCAGCCCTGCAGATTTCCTAGATAGGGATGTCCCTAGAAGCAGTCATCTAAGCAACGGTATGGTGGGAAGAATGAGCTGTTATCCCTTTGGGAGACTCCATGCCCGCCAACTTATAGCAGAGATCTATGCAGGAGGTGACCCACCTGCTTATCGTCCACTTGGCTGCAGGTCTGCCAGGTGCGGTTTCAGTGTAGGTGACAAACAGCTGGCGAACCTCTCCCTGAACTTCAGCCGTCCGCTCCTTATAATAAGCGAGCGCTCTCCTAGGGTCCAAAGTATGGAGCCTATATTTGGCCTCTGAGGTGTGACTGGGGTAGAACACTGGCAGAGTCAACACCTGGTTAAGGTGAAACTCCGACACCACCTTGGGAAGGAACTTTGGGTGGGGGCGAAGGACAACTTTGTCCCTGTGGAAGACCTGGTAGGGAGACTCACTGGAAAGCGCCTGAAGCTCTCCCATCCTTCTGGCTGACGTAATAGCCATCAAGAAGGTGGTCTTCCACGACAGGTGAGAGATGTCATACCTGTGCATCGGTTCAAATGGCTTGCCCATGAGCTTAGCCAATACCAGCAGTAGATCCCATGGAGGTGGAGGTTCTCACACCCGAGGGGATATGTGGTCTAGGCCTTTGAAAAAGCACCCGACCACTTTTTCCTGCACCACCGACTGCTTGCCGGCCCACGTCCGGCAAGTAGAGATGGCTGCCAGGTGCACCTTAAGGGTCATCGACCGAAGCCCTAGTGGAGAAAGGGAACACAGGTAGTCCAAAATACTAGCCAATGGACAGGAAGAGGGGTCCAACCCCTTGTCCTGACACCAAATGGAGAATCTCTTCCATTTGAAGGCATAGCATTTTCTGGTTGACTCCTTATGGGACGCCTCAACGATGTTGAGGACCTCGTCGGAAAGACACAAAGCCTGGAACTCTAGCCGCTCAGGAACCAGGCTGTCGGGTGCAGAGGTTGAAGATCCGGATGGAGACCCTTCCCCTTGCTGACTGAGATCAGGTCCGGGTGGGCCGGAAGCCTCCTCGGGAGCCTGGAGCTGAGGCTGAGGAGATCTGGGTACCAGAACTGGCGAGGCCATTCTGGGGCTCCCAGAATCACCTGCGCCTTGTCCCTCTTCACCTTGAGAAGCACCTTGTGGATCAAGGGAAATGGAGGGAAGGTGTAAAAAAGGCCCTGGGTCCACGGCCTCGAGAAGACATCCCCCTGCAGTGAGCCCTGCTGAGGCGGGTGGGACTGAAACAGCCTCAGCTTCGCATTCTCCCTGGAGGTGAACAGGTCCACCTGAGGGGTGCCCCAATGGGAGAACAGGTCTTGCACTACCTCCGACAGGAGAGACCACTCATGAGATGCAGTGCCTATCCAACTGAGGGCATCAGCCAGACTGCTGGAGGCTCCTGCCACATGGATGGCTAGGAGATCCGCCTCCAGGCCGATCATGAGAGACCAAATGATGAGAGCTTCCTTACACAGAGGCAAGGAGAGCATCCCGCCCTGATGGCTGAGATAGTACATGGTCATGTTGTCCGTCTGGACCTGAACCACCAGACCCTGTACAAACAGAGTGAAGGTGGTGAGGGCTAGTTGAACCGCTCGAAGCTCCAGCAGGTTGATGTGGCATCAAGACTCCTGAGGGGACCAGAGGCTGTGGGCCTGGAGTTCCACTAGATAGGCACCCCAACTTATCAGAGAGGCATCAGTCGTAACAGTGACCATCAGCTAGGGGCGACAAACGGGATACTCTCCTGCAGATGAGCTGGGACGAGTCACCACTGCAGGCTGTCCCACATCTTCTGGGTCATGGTCACTGGCTGGTCCAAAGGACCGGAGTGCTGTGACCACTGGCGGGCCTGCCCCATTGCAGGGGGTGCATATGCCTGCGAGCCCAATGGACCACGCTGGTGCAGGCCGCTATGAGGCCCAGAAGGCGCAGGAAGTCCTGGGCAGGGTGCAATTGCCCAACCAGAAATGACTGGGCAAAGGAGGAAAGGACCTCGGCCCTGTCCGCCGTGAGCCAGGCTCTGGCTCGAAGAGAGTCGAGCTCTGCCCCGATGAATTGAATCACCTGCGATGGCAAGAGTTCCGATTTGGTCTCGTTGATCAGGAGGCCAATTTGAGAGCAGACCTGGAGAGCCAGATCCCTGGACCACTCCACCTCCAACCTGGAGGGGGCTGCAATCAGCCAGTCATCCAGGTAAGGGAACACCCGGACCCCTCGGCACCGCAGGAATGCTGTCACCACTGCCATGTATTTGGTGAAGATCCTGGGAGCTGGAGAAAGACCTAAGGGCATGGCTTGGCTGGAAGTCTGAATCGGAGATATTTTCTATAGGACTCCCTTATGGGGATGTGGAAATAGGGGTCTTTCAAGTCCAGTGATGCCAACCAATCTCCTTTTTGGAGTGTTGGCAGAATCAATGCCAAAGTTACCATTTTGAACTTTGGTTTCTTCAGATGCTTGTTTAGAGCTCTGAGATCCAATACAAGCCGCCACTCCCCACTTTTCTTTGTGGTGAGAAAGTACCTGGAATAAAAAAAACATTCCTCTCAGGTGGGTTGGGACAGGTTCTACTGCTCTTAGAAGTAGCAGGTTTCGAACCTCTGCCTCCAGCAGTTGCTTTTCTGCTAGGGAGGGTGAACTGAAGACCCTGGTTCTTTGAGGAGGAAAGGATTTGAAGTCCAGAGACAGACCCTGATCCACCACCTCCAGGACCCACTTGTCTGTGGTGATATTCAGCCAAGCCTGAAAGAAGTGGGACAGTCTGCCTCCAACAGGGAGTGAGGAGGAGGTGGTCTGTGCCTCAGGGGGTCTGTTTTGTTTGGGACTGAGGCTGGACTTGTGACCCTCACCTAGAACCCCTTCTACCCCTGCCCCTGAAGTACCCCTGTTGTGGATACCGCTGGTACTTGGGTGTAGCCACTGGCTGGAAAAAGGGCCTGGTGTGGAAGGACCTGCCCCGGCCTCCCCTTCCATAAGGCCTGGTGGATGGTGAAGCCTTCTCTTTGGCAGAGTTGCTTTTATAAGTGGCCTTATACTCATTAATCTTTTTCTTATAGGCCACAGTAGATTCCCTGAATAGAACATTCCCTTCTAAGGGGAAATCAAGTGCCTTGGATTGAGTATCCTGAGTGAGATTTGTGGCCCTGAGCCATCCAAATCTCCTCTGTGCTACCATGTTGGCCATCCACCTGGCTGCAGTTTCATTAGTGTCAGCAGCCATCTGGAATTGATACTTAGCTGCCTCCAACCCAAACCTAGCAGTTTCAGCTAGGTCATCTGGCAGAGGCGAGGGGGCCTTTTGAGCCATGGCCAAAACTGACTGCCACAGTGACTTCTGGTACTGGGCAGCATAGTAGGGTTACCACTTGTCCTGCATTTTGCAGGACAGTCCTGATTTGAGCAGCTGTGTCCTGCAAAAAAACATGAAAAATACTACATGTCCAGACTTTTTAGTAGAAAAAAATATTTTCTAACTTTCCTCTAAATCTTGTAGAAAACTACAGCACCTTAACTAAAATACATTAAAATGATACAAAACCATAGAAGCAACCAAGAAACTACAATACTTAGCCTTAATTCTGATTATATAGAGAAAACAAGTCTTGCACAAGTCGAAGTTACGTACTATCCTACGAAAAATCATGTTTTAGTAAGAAATGTCCCACTTTGGGCTTCTTAAAAGGTGGTAACCCTACAGCATAGGCCTGAATATTTGCCTGACGTATGGCCAGAGAAGCTGACAGATACCTCTTCTTGGCCATACTGCCAATTTTTCCAGAGTCCTTGTCCAGAGGGTGGGAGGACAGAAGGACCCTAGCCTTATCACAGGCAGCTTGCTGCATGACCCAGATAGTCAGGATGGGAAAAAAGAAACTCTGCCACTTCCCTGTCCATTTGGTATTTTTTGTCCATCCTTTTATCAAGAGAAGGGATGGAATTGGGAGTCTGAAGGAGTTTTAATGCATCCTTCTTAAAAAACTTGTTCACAGGGAGGAGGAGAACTTTAGTGGGGGTTAACCCCATCATCTCCATATACTCCACCTCCTCCTCAATCTCTTTTGAAGTGGTGATGTCCAAGGCATCAGCCATCTTTCAAATAAAAGAGAAATGAGAAGAATAGTCCTTAGACACCCTGGGGTGGGGGGGGGACCAAACTCCTGCTCAGGGGATACCTCGGGTTCAATAGGTTCCCTTTCATCCACCTCACATTCACCACAACCCTCTTGCTCTAGGAAAGAAGATTTTCCTATAGTGCCAGCCTGGGTACCAGGGGTTGGGGCAGGCTGCTGAGATGGAATAGTAATACCATGTAAGCCTGAATGATTTTAAATACCTGAGCAATTTCCTCAGGTGAAGGCACTGTAAGGCTAGACACAGAAGTCCCCAGTTTAGAGGGTGCGGGTTCAGTGTGCTTGAGTTTCTTGGGCTTTTTAGAGGGAACCGGGGAATCAGCTGGTTCACTAGCCCTCTTTTTGCCCTCATCACCCATCTCAGGGGTAGGGGCAACAACAGATGTGGCTTCACCCACATTAGCAAGGAGTAACGACTGGTCAGAGCCAGAGGGACCCCTAGGTTGAGCAAGCTTCTTTTTTTAGCCATTTCAGGCGTTTCTCAATAGTTTTGTCAGGGAACATCTTACAAATAGCACATTCCTCTTTCAAATGCTCTAGCCCAGGCAGGCCACACACAAACTGTGCTTGTCTGCCTTGGAAAAAAAAACGGGGTACAATTCTTAAAACCAGGCTCACCTGTTTTCTTTTTAGGTTTCTCTGACATTTTAACAGAGAAAAAATCTAACTGCTAAATAATAAAACTTTTTCAAAGAAAGATAGCAGTTTGTGGTAGTTTCCGGAACTGAAAAGAATCGGAGGAATCGAACCGATAATAAAAAAAGGGAACTGGTATTAGCGGTTCAGTAACCGGAGTTATCGGTTACAAAATAACAGTTTTTAAATAAATAAATATACAGAAGAAGCAAACCCCCCAACAATTCTGCCCAGGTTGCCCAACCACTGCCAGTGGGGTGAAGGGTGGCTCACTAGTTCGAGGAAAGGTCAAAAATTACCACAGAAAAGTGTGTCCTGGACGCAGTGAGCCGAGGCTTGTCCCTGCGGTGCTAGAAATTCCCCAAACTACAGAAACCAAAAATACTCCCACCTCACACCCCAACAGAAAAACTCCTGCTGGAGCTGGAGTTAAAGCAACTACTGCAGGCAAGAGCAGTGGAGAAGGTCCCTACCACACAATGGGGCAAGGGTCTCTGCTCAAGATATTTCCTCACCCTCATGAAAAATGAGGAGTGGTGACACATTTTAGACCTGGGATATCCGAACAAATACATAAAAAGGAAAGATTCAAAATGGTTACACTGGGCTCAGTGATACCATTTCTGCAGTTGGAAGACTGGCTGGGGTAACTGGATCTGACAATTGCCTACTTCCACATCTCAATCAGACCCACCCACAGAAAGTACCTTAGGTTCAAGCTAGGGAACTGCCAAGACCAGTTCACAGCCCTTCCCTTCAGCCTCACCTCAGCACCTAGGGTTTTCATAAAGTGCCTAGCTGTCATGGCGGCCAACCTAAGAAGGCAGGCGGTGGTGTTTTTTTCCTACCTGGACTGGTTAGTCTCAGGAAAAACAGCAGGAAGCAAGACGCTCTATATAACTAGTAAAAAGTACCCTGCAAAACCTGAGCTTCCTCATAACCCTACAGAAGTCATAAACAGAGCCAGCCCAAGTACTGAACTTCACAGGAGTCCACAAGCAAGGATATCAAATCTGATTTCCACTGCAAAATCCTTCACAGCAGGCCAGCCAAGGCCAGCAACGGATTTTCTGCTGCTGCTGGGGCACATGGCCTCCTCCACTGCAGTGGTACCAGGGGCCAGGTTCTAGATGAGGGATATTCAGCACCAGTTAAGGGACCACTGGTCCTAAAGGTGGGACCCTCTGTTCAAACTAGTGTCAGTTACGGAAACTTTGCTAAAGGAAGTAAAGCAGTGGAAAGAAGCAGACAATCCCTTCATCAAGCAATCCTCAACAAGTATCCTTCACTTCTTCACTAGGTTCACTCCTAGGGTGGGGTACACACCTAGAGGATCTTACTATGGGTGGCACCTGGAACACACAGGAGACTCAGGAACATATCAACCTCCTGGAGCTCAGAGCAATGTTCTGAGCAATGCAACATGTTTCCTCCCAGATACAGGTTCAGTCTGTCCAAGTCCGAACAGACAACGCTACAACAATGTATTACTTAAACATGCAGGGAGGAACAAGATCCCCAAGGTTATGCAAAAAGTCATGCAGATCTGGAATGTAGCGTACTCATTAGGTGTAGAGCTATCTGCAATACGTCTGCCAAGAAAGAACAATGTCCTGGCAGACTCACTAAGCAGAATCAACCAGGGAAAGCACAAGTGAACTCTGAACCAGCAGGTGCTAGCATCAGTGTTCAGATGATGGGAGTGCTTCAGAAATCGACCTGTTTGCTTCCTGTAAAAGCCATCAGCTCCCACAATTCTGCTGCAGGCCCCCAGCAATGGGGACAGTCTCAGTGCATGCCCTGGTCCTGGACTGGACAAGGAAGTTCCTATATGCCTTCCCTCTATTCCCACTCCTGCAGAAAGTGCTCATAAAGCTCAGGCGGGAGCCAGTGACAATGATTCTGGTAGCACCAAACTGGGCCAAACAGATCTGGTACTCCATGCTTCTGACCCTATCCAGCAGGGCTCCAATCAACCTACCACTGAGGCACAATGTGCTGACCCTGTCTCGGCAGCACAGCATTCCCAGATCTCAGAGCCCTATGTCTGAGGGCATGGTCCTTGAGCTACAGTTCTCTAGTCTAAATTTATCAGAGGAAGTAATGAGAGTGCTGAAGGTTTCAAGAAAACCAGCAACAAGAAAAACTTCAGCTTCAAAATACAAGAGATTTTCATTCTGGTATGCTCCCAGAAAGACAAGTTCAAATTTTTTAAATTTAAAACAGGAATAGTTGGCAGACAGCCAACTAAGCAACACTCATTTACAGTGGCCTCCTGAAATGTAAACAGATTATGTTAAAGGTAAGTTACAAAAGAACAATAACTTGAGTTACCAGCAGTTTCCTTTAAAAATCAGTGCAGCATGTCACAGTGAACAAGACATACAAAATTATTACCAAATCTGGAACTTTATGCAAAGGCTGCTTTTCTGAGGGAGCTTTTTCTTTGGTTGTCTATAACCTTCTAGGCTCCATGGAAAACTAAAGAATAAAGGAATAATGCATGACAAGGTGTGTGTTGTGCTGGGATAACGCCATGCCGGGGGGGTTGGGCATAAGGCCGCAACCCGAGTGCGTCCAATGCCCCAGGCGTGGTGTTATCCCAGCCCGACACACACCCTGGAGTGCTTTATTCCTGTTATACAACGGTTTGTTGCTATATGTAGAATAAAAAAATAATTTGAAAGAATGTTTTTATTAGTGTGGAAAAATATTTTTGTTTCTTAAGAGGCGATGCAAAAAAAGAGAATAAGGTCCAAACAATCAGTCAAGAGATTCACAGTGAGGCTGAGACTAGAGCTGCGGTGTTATGCTGGGATAATGCCATGGGTCCAGCGCCAGACTGACCAATCACAATCCAAGATTCTTTCTTGCCATTGTATAATTTACTATTAACAACTTACATGACATAGAAAATATCTTATTTGCTTCTGAAGGCAGATCCCCTCCTTTGAGAAATTTTACTCAAATCTCAGCCAATATTTTGAGGGTGTGGTATTCATTGAGGAGGCACCCAGAGTTTAAGCATGCTTTTTTTCTATTTTAGGATGCTTTCAGAGGATGAATATTTTGGTCCAGCTCAAACTGAGCTGGCATTTGCAAGATGGCGGAGGCTGGAACTGAATTATGTATGTCAGGTTTTGAAGCAGGCAGGGATTCTCTCTTTTAAAACCGTACAGACGGATTATGGGCTTAGATGGGCATTTCTTTCGGTACTTTCAAGTCAGGAACTATATTCTCTGACAATGTCCTATCACCCCTATACTACCCTCTCTTTTGCCTCCATTCTTGAAAATACTTCTAGATTCCCTCTCGAGCAATATGTGGGGGCATCTAACCGGTTCTCTATACAAATTCCTGTGGGAGGTCTTGGGGGATACTACTATATCCATATCAGAGGGGTGGAACAAAGATTTAGAACTGGAAGTTTCAGGCGTCTCCTGGACAAAGGCAACCTTACCAGCAGTCAGACTCACATCTTTGGCAGGATTTCACCTGGAAATGTAGAAATACGTTGTTCCATTACCCAGTGATTTTGGTGAAATACGTCCCTGATAATTTTGGTTACTACTAGAGAGATTACAAATGCAAACTAGCGGATCTGGGACACATTGTTTGGAACTGCCTATTACGAATGCCATTCTGGTGCTCCCTTCAGTCGAAATTAAAGGAATGCTTGGGGGAGAAATTGAACTTACTGCAGAAATAACCCTCTATTCAATCTACCCAGACCACCTCCCCCTTGGTATAAGACCCTCTTGCCTATATACTTATTAGCAGCTAAAAAAGTTATCACCTGCAAATGGATGATCAAAGTTATACAAACGGTGATCGACTGGTGAGTAGCAGTTTTATGGATATACCAAATGGAGAGCTTAACAGCAGCCAGTCATGATAAATCAATGGCATGCTAAACCAAACGGCAAAGATGGATCCCATATTTGATAGAGGTGGACCCAGAATTTCTCCCTTGAGGGGTTAGTGGCCCCTTAGAGGGCCTCCCTTCAGGAAACAACTATACAGTACTTTGAGTGAGTTTAGGTGGGGAAAGAAGATGGGTTCTGTGGGACTATTTATTTAATATACTGGTATGCCATACTCTCTTTGGTTATACTGCACGACTTCGTCCTGTCTTTTTAATGATTAATTGCACTGGAGCCAACTATAATTTATAGATGTACTGTATGATTTTTCCACACCTGATTTCAGTACTGTGACCTGTTGTATGTACTGCCTCGAGTTTCTACTAAAATTCATATTTAAAACAAAAAAAATACAAAATTATAAAGTTACACAAGAGTCACAGTGTACATGGCAAGAAGATTTAAAGCAGAATTTCAAAGTACACAGTAAAGGAATATCATCAAGACTGGAAAACATCTCCCATGGGAGAATGTTCCATAAGTTTGAGCCATTGTAGGTGAGAAATCATTTACCTATGTGACAGCTCATGCTTGGAACCTTGTATTCAAATTCTTTTGCTGCCCTTAACCCTGGCTTAAGAGGACGGTAAGAGAACAAATCAGCAATGTAAACAGAAACCTTTTAACACATTTCTACACAAAGGTTATTTATTTATTTATTAGATCATCGGTTTACAAACCTTTGAGTCATAGACTCATTTACAAAGGCACCTCATCAAGAGAGCAATACAGCACAGTAAACAAAACAGTTCTGTACATAAAGCTTAGATTAAAAAAGCAACCTGTGTCACAGGCATTCACTGGTGGTACACGCTTGGTAATAGGTAGATCACAGTAGTCATAGTATAGGTACACGAGTACCACGTCAGGTAGCAACCAGAGATATTTTATTACATTAGTCAGCAGATGTTGCATGAGGCCCCAGGTATATACAGCAAAAGTAGACAGGGCAGACCCAGCCTAGGGGTGAAGGTAAGGGGCAAGTGGGGGATTATGTGCAGTTGCAGAAGCGAGTGCTTGTCAGATGGCTTCTGAGGGAGACTTTGAAAGGACCAAGCTTAGTGGAGTCAGCTATATTGGCTGGGAGGGAACTGAACCAGGAGGGAGCCCGATAGCAAATGGATCTCTAGGCCATAGAGATCTTTACCCTGGGACAATAAGGGAGGCTTTGACAGTGCTGCGGGTGGAGACTGAGGGGGAGGCACGCTGCAGGGGGGTGGTGACCCCGGGTGGGGAAGAGTCCTAGCAGGGACTTTTTTACAAGAAGGCAGGTTTGGAAGTGGAGTCTTTCTTCAAGGTTGAGCAAGTTGGTGGTGGAGTACAGCAAGCAAGTATGGGTGCGCCTAGGGGCTCCCAGTATTAGCCTGCAGGCCTTGTTTATAGAGAGCTGGATTCTTGTAAGTGCAGTGTTGTCGGCTGCAGCATAGATGGGCAGCCACGGTTAAAATACAGTATGCAGCTGTCTCAGTTGCTCCAAAGGCAACCAATGAAAAGGTGTGTTTGCCGTGGGGCAAGCAAGACAAAATAGGCCATTTATGATACAATGGTCTCGATTCTCAAAGCCTAAAGATTGATACAAAGTGCCTGTGGCAAACATAAATGGCGCAAGTGACACCTTGCTTCAAAGTATGAGCCCTGAACTATTCACAAAAGCAGCCTGCATCAAACGCAGGCTGCACAACCCAAAAGGAACTTGCGCCAGCCTAGTGCCACAAAAGGGGCACTAGGGGGCTTGTAGCAGAGGCAGGCTGCCGTATCCCTGAATGTGGGATTCACAAATCTCATACAGAGGAAGAATTTCTAAGTTGGTTGGTTGGTAAGCACTGGTCTAAGAATACTTAGACACATCCCTCTGGGAGAGGTAGCACCTGTACGCCGCCCATTGGCGCAGCGATGGGATTTCCACTATATGCCGGGCACCCGGTTCGGAACAGACCCAAGTCGCCGGAGAGGGCCGCCAGGAGGGGAGGGATGGAGCGTCCTATGGACTGCCTCCTCTCCTGGGGAGGTTGGGGCAGCATCCGAGCACTGAGGACTCCTGGCGGAGGCCGAGCCTCGCGGCCGCATGCTAGTTTCTGGGGTGGCGGGCGGATGCTGGCGCTATTGCATCGCCCCTCTCCGGGAGGAAAAGCACAAGAAAAAGAAAGAGGGAGATCCTCCGGTCTAGGTGAAGCCTCCCGCTCAATTCACCCCCGCCGCACTCCCAACTAGTTACTGGTCTCCCATGCACTGGAATTAGGGGAACCAGTGCCACGCCCCTGCCTCCAGGGGCAAGCCGGGGTGACTGGGAGGGCGTAAATAGGCAGGCGGTGGAAGCCCGGGGCGGACCAGGAGGATGAGTGACGGAGGATCCCCCAAGTAAAAAGGAAAATCAAAAAAAAAAAAAAAAAAAGAGTGTAGCACCTTGTGGCACTGTCCCACAGTCCTCCCTACCAAGCCCCGATCCCCCTTTTACACAGTACATAGCCCTGGTGGTATAGTGGCCTCCATCCCCGATCCCGATGTTGCCCATTATGAAATTAATAAATACATCCCCTATCCCTGGTGGGTTAGTGCCCCCCCAATGTTGCCCGTTATGAAATTAATAAATATATACCCTATACCTGGTGGTATAGTGGCCCCGCTCCTTGATCCCCGATGTTGCCCATTATGAAATTAATAAATATAATCCCTGTCCCTGTTGGTTTAGCGGCCCCCCCATCCCCAATGCCACCTGTCACATATCTGTACATAATATTCCCCATCCCTGGTAGTCTAGTGGATGCACACCCTGGCAGGTAGTGCCCACCACCCTGTTCCCTTCCCCTATCCTGAAACCCCGAGCTGGCAATCGGCATAGCCCTCCTCTCACCACCATGGCTGGCTGCCGACTGACTTGTCACTGAGGGTGTACTGTATAATACAGTACTCTCTCAATAATTTCATAACAGGTGACATCGGGGATCGAGGGGGCCACTAAACCATCAGGGACAGGGGATATATTTATTAATTTCATAACGGGTGACATCAGGGATTGGGAAGGGGAGCCACTAAACTACCAGGGACAGGGGATATATTTATTAATTTCGTAATGGGCAACATCGGGGATCGGTGGGGGCACTAATTCATCAAGGACAGGAGATATATTTATTAATTTCATAATGGGTGACATCAGGGATCAGGGAGGGGAAACCGCTAGACCACCAGGGTCTACAGTGGCATACAGCCGCCCTGCATCTTGCGGCAAACCCTTCCAGTGTACTGACTGTTTGGTGCATGGCCAGGGTTGTCGCAAGCCACAGAACTTGGCCGCTGGGACCCTGCCAGCTACAGAATCAGGCACAGGGTCCCTGGCACACTGGGCATTGGTGCAAGCTGCTGTTTGCCGCAGCTTGCGCTGATCTAAGCCCATTTTGAGAATCAAGCCCAATATTTCTAACCTCCAGACTGAGCTCTCAAGAAGCCAACAGACATAATGTCCCCAGAATCAAACAACAGCAGTACTACAGTTTGTACTATTCTCTCTCTGACATAGTGGGAAAAATACACTTTGTTTCTATACAGAAACCCTGTCCTAGCATTCACCTCCTTTCCCAAAACATTCAAATGGTAGTCCCATTTCAGATTTTCAGCTAACCAGAACTCCAAGTATTTGTAATTTGGGACATTCTGCAGTTTTCTTTGATTGAAAGTAAAATGTAAATTTTGTCTGTTTTTGCATACAGAGTCAAATCGTAAAACTTGAGGTTTTTTCATTGTCAATTAAGAGATTATCACAAAAAACCAAAAAGTGCCGACTCTCATCAAAAGCCAACTGTATCATCAACTGCTAACGTTGAGACATATGGACTCCAACTGTAGGCAACAGTATGATCTGCATAAAGATGAACAACTATGTTAAAATACTGAATTTTAAGATCATTAATAATAATAATAATAATAATTTATAAGGTGCCTTTCGATTACCAAGGTGCCGTACATACATAACAAATCAGAACAGTAAAAGAAAAAATTATTAAAACATACAATTAAAACAAAACAGTCATAATAGTCAGTGTTCTAAAAATGCAGTTTCCCATAAAAAGTCTTCAGACCTCTCTTAAAGCCCTCCACAAAAGTGCACTCCCGCAACCAACGGGGTAGAGAGTTCCAAAGGGTGGGGGCTACATACGCAAATGCCCGAGCACTCGAAGATTTCAAATTTACCCTTGGAACCTCTAGCAACCCCTCGTCGGCCAAGCGGAGTGATCAATTCAGGTGATAAGGAACCAGAAGTTCTTTCAGATAACCTGGGCCCATATCATGTAGAGCTTTGAAAGTCAGCAAACCGACTTGAGTAATATGACAGGATATGCTAGAACCTGTCAAAAGCCGGGCTGCAGCATTCTGCACTAGCTGCAGGCGACGGATTTCAACCCCAGAAAGCCCTAGGTAAAGGGAGTTGCAATAATCCAAGCATGAGGACACGAAGGCATAAACTAACGTTGGTAGGTTGGCAGACGGAACAAGATGCTGGATCCTGGCGATGTTCCTAAGATGGAAAAAGGAAGTCTTGATGACTGCCGACACCTGCGAGTGCAGTGTCAGCCCACCATCAAGAACCACCCCCAGGTTCTGCACCCATTCAGAGGTCGGGAGAGAAACACCTCCAAGAAAAATTCCAGAAGGCACATCAACACCAGCCCCCCCTATCCGACGACCCGGGTCCACAACCAGTACCTCAGTCTTATCAGAATTCAGCCTCAGCCAGCTAAAATTCATCCACTCCTGGATTTCGGTTAGACAGCTATTGAAGACCGAGAGAGCTCCAAACTGGTTGGAGGCAAAAGAAAGGTAGACCTGGGTATCATCTGCATAAAAGTGAAACCTCAGCCCATACTTCCTTACAATGTCTTCGACGGGTAGCATATACACCGCAAATAACATGGGTGACAATACTGAACTCTGGGGCACCCCACAAAACAAAACAGTAGAATCCGAGGAAAAAACCCCGGACACAACTCTGTGATCTTCCAGTGAGGAATGATGAGAACCATCTTAAGACGGTTCCAGATATTACACAGAACAGCCTCAGGAGTTCTATCAACACCATGTGATCTACGGTGTCAAAGGCTGAAGAAAGGTCAAGAAGAACCAGAATGGAACAAACTCTTCTGATCTCTAGCTATCAAGAGATCATTGAGCACCCGAACCAGTGCTGCCTCGGTACTATGTCTTTTACGAAAACCGGACTGGAGGGGTTCATAGACGTCATGGATGATCAAATGGTCTTCCAGTTGTGCAGCCACTACTTTCTCAATCACCTTCCCAATAAAGGGAAGGTTGGGGATAGGTCTGTAGTTTTCCAGACAGTCAGGGTCTGCAGTAGCTTTCTTCAACAGGGGTGTCACGACCGCCTCTTTCAGGGAGCTAGGAAACTCACCCGATTCCAGGGAGCACCTGATTATCTGAAAAAGGACTGGACCAATGATGTCAGTACAACCCAAAATTAGGGAGGTTGGTCCAGGGTCCAAACTACAGCATGTAGGGCGCATATGCTGGATGATCCTCATGACATCAGTGAACTCCAGCTGACTGAAGGAACTCTAGGAAAGCCGAGGCACTGTGATCTCATCCCAGTTCATGGCAACCCCCATAGAGCATGATGGCAACAACTCAGCCCTAATGTCGGCCACCTTATTTACGAAGAACCGAGCAAGCTCATCACACTCCAATTACGAAAAAACTTTCCGAACTTGAAGACAGGCTGGGTTGCACAGTCTGTCCACAGTTCGAAACAGCTGAGCTGGTCGATTCCGAACAACCGCAATCTCCCTTGACAGGAACTCTGCCTTCTTACAGGTGATTGCGGATTGATAGACCAAATAATGATCCATCAATCTAAGGTGGTCGGCATCAAGGGTGGACCTTCGCCAGCAGCGCTCTAACCTTTGCCCCTGTCTCCGCATCGCCCTCAATGTCCCATCAAACCAAGGGGACTTGGGGCGGAGGGAGAGGGGGCGAACACGAACTGGAGCAATGAGATCCAGAGCCCCAGCAACGGCTGTGTTATAGGCCGACACGAGGGTCTCTGGATCACTGCTTGCCAACGTGGGAGATGAGAGGTCAAGTACCGCTGCAAGGCCTTGGGGATCTATATCCCGCAAAGGGCGGTACCTAACCAACTCTGTAGGGGCAGGCCTTCTAGAAGGGGAGCAAAAACTAAACCCCACGGTGTAATGATCTGACCACCTGATGGGTTCCACCACCACATCGGATGCCTCGACCTCTAGAAGGAAGATTAAGTCCAAAGAGTGTCCACATTTATGTGTAGCAGAGGAAACCACCTGTGTAAGGCCCAGCGTTGTCATTAACTAGGGGAAGTGTTGACCAAATTGCGAGAGTTCGTCGTCGAACCAGGTGTTGAAATCGCCCAGAACCATCAATCTAGGCGATTCAAACACCATATCGATGACGAAGTACGCCACTTCCTGAAGGAATCGCTTCTCATCACTGGGTGGACAGTAAATGAGGGTGACTCGAATGCTTAAACCTGCTACAACTATACACTCAAAGGACTCAACCCTCTCCACTAGTACCTCCGTGAGGCCAAGTTCAGTCTTGAAACAGACCGCAACCCCTCCCCCCTACGATCCAATTTTGGGCGCTGTAACACTGAGTACCCAGCTGGAGTCATAACCTCCAAAATGGGGCCAGAGTTATCATCCAGCCAGGTCTTGGTAATGCAAGCCAGGTTCACCATACCAACAAGATCAGCAATAATTGCGGTCTTGTTTTTAATGGACCTGGCATTGCACAAAACCGCCCGAGTTGGACGAATCTCGTGGGCCGCACAGGCCATCTGCCCACCATAACTGGTGGTGCCCTTGGGTATGGGCACCAGACATGGAGAACCACGATCAGGATTCCATTTCGTCCCAGGGCGCCTTCTGGTATTAACCACCCCAATACGATGACCCCCCTCAATCATCCTCCCATGTTCATAACCCCACACCCTTCTCCCCCTCCTACACACAATGCCCAGTGCTCTGCAATGCTGATAAATCTCAGACTGAAGAGGGGGAGAATAAAAAGGGCGAAGGGCACTAAGAGAGGAGGATGAGTAGCGCACCGCTGTGGGGGCTGAAGACCAACACATACTGCAAACTCAGCTACACAATACAATAAAACAATACCAAAACTAAACTAAAAACTAATAATATCCCACTAAATGCAAACAAAAACAGTTTAAAAAAACCCATCCACCTCCCAGGTTAATCAACCTCAATTTCAGAACCTGGAAACAGAGCCCTGACAATGCCCCCCTTCTTAATATAAAATAACCCACAAAACAAATAAACAACGTTTATATCCCAAAGTTTAAACTATAAATCACAATAACAGATTAATAAACTAAAAACAAACCCAAAATAACCCCAAAAACCCACCCTAACACATTAAAAATTCCACTTAAAATATATATTGCCCTACCCCACATATACTGAAGCAGTCACTCCTGCACTTAATTTTGAAATGAACACTACAGTCCTCCCTCACAGGATGCCATTTGTAGCAATTTTTTCTCCCCCAGTCCTCTCACAGCCCAGGAGATGGGGGAAATTAGGCACTCTAACTGCCCCAGAGATCTAATCCACAGAAAGAGTTCAACAATTATTTCAGCCCCCTCTTATAACTAGTAAAATAATATTCTAAACAATGAAGTAAAGGAAAATAAAAACTCGCACTCTCACTGCCTGGTAGAGTCCCAGTCCACAGAACAAGTTCTGGAAATATTCCGATCCCATCTTAGTTGTACTTCCCCAGGTTCTCTCATGACCAGGAGGGCAGGAATTTTAGGCACTTCACTGCCAAAATTAGAGATCAGATCCACAAAAAAACCCCAAAAACAAAGTACAGTATCTAAAAGGAAAAGAGTTAAAATAAATCACAGAAAAATGTAGACATCCGGTCCTCTCACCATCAGGGATCCATAAAATAGTTAACCACAGAGGGGATGTAGTCCGTCCTCAGTATCATCATCCATAGAAGTGCAGTCGATGCATGATCCAGTACAGGGGAGAGTAAAATGTATCCAGACAGACACCTTCAATAAACCAAGATTTCCTCACGGCTCCCTCACTCCGCTAGGTCACATCCAAGCAATCTTTCCTTGAGCAGAAGTCCATAGACTCCAAATCGAAATCCAACTCACACCCAACAAACAAGCTTAAATCCAGGCCAGGTGCAGAATGAAAGAAGGGGGGGAGCCCACCCCCACCACAAACAGGCCCCGATCACTCCCAAGATCAGCAGCTACAGAAGCCTCAAACTAGGCCGTCAGGACCAGTATCGAGGCCTCTTAGGAACGGTCACCAATAATGGCTCCAGCTCCCTGGAGCAAAAATCTAACCAGCTCCCGCTCGGTCCCTAGGATCAGTTATAACCCTGGAGATGGTGGAAATTCAGGGAGCTTCCCCACTCAACACAGCCCCCTGGAAGATGCAGCACTCGTTCTCAAAATTGCTGTCCTATGACAAATCTTCCGGTATATTAATCCATTCACAGATGTTCCACAATGTCGTTAACGGCATTGGCGTCAAACACCAAACCAAGAAGCCCCTTTCAAAATACAAAGGGTAATCCAGGCAGTAGAACCAACAGTAACAAACCGCCAGTTAGAGATGCTCAAATGCATTAAGGCAGGTCTGCTCCCCAATCGCCTTCCACATATTATGAATGATCCGAACCACAAGAGTCACAAACTGTCGGTATTCAGTTCTCTACAAAAACTATACAGCTACATGTCTCCTTGCTCCATGACTTCTTGCGGCGGTTTCATGTAACACTCCACAGAAAATAAAATAAAATTTAACTAAAAACAGCACAAAACAAATCTTAAAACTGATACACAGAAGCTACTATAAAGGCTGGACCAGCATGGCCGCCATCTTGACTTGAATGATCCCAGTTACCCAGTACCATCTCCTGAGCTATGTGCTAATAAACAGTGAAAAGAGTAATGGCCCCAGGACAGGGCCCAGGGGACCCCTCATCTCACTCCTGTCTTTTTTAGTTTGTTTTTTTATTCCACTAATAGAAACAAGTTGATACCTGCTTGTTAAATAATTAGCAAGTCAGTCTACAAGAGTACTAGAAAAGCCCAGTCTTTTTGTCTTATTAAGTAGTAAGCTGTGGTCTATTGTGTCAAAGGCCCTGGAGAAGTCAATGAAAATTGCTCCTGCCACCATTCCACTATCCACTGCACTGCGCAGGTCACTAGTGACTTTCACAAGGGCAGTAATTGTGCCACGGTTTCGACTAAAGTCAAACTGATTTATGTTTGAAATTTGGTGAGTTGCTAAACAATTAGAAATGTGCTTTTCCACCAACCTCTCCAAGATCTTTGACACAAAAGACAACAGCGAAATTGGGCGATAGTTTGAGAGTAATCTGTCATCTCCCGATTTGAAAACTGGAGTTACTTTTGCAAGTTTCCACATTTCAAGAAACTCTCTATAACTTATTGACATGTTAAACAAGTAGGTCAAAGGACAGCAGATCTCTGGAGCAGCATATTTCAACAGCTTCAGATAATCCCTATGCAGACAAGCCTGCTTACAGTCTTGGCTTACCTTGAACATATGCAATCCCTAGGCCTCAGGCCCGCCACCCTGAAGCTGCATTTGGCAGCAGTTTCAGCTTACACATCAGATGGCAAGGAAAACTCTGTGGCCTTAAACCTATTTTCAAAAGGTTCCTTAAAGGCCTCAACCATTTATCTCTTCCTGTGTGGGATCCTATCCCACCAAGACCTAAATGTGTGCACTGCCCAGCTGATAGAAGCTCCCTTTGAGCCTATGGCTACTGTTGACCTTAAATATGTCTCTTGGAAAACAACAGTCCTAGTGGCTCTGACATCTGTTAGGAAGGTAAGCTGCATAATCTTTTGTAATAGGAAAAAGGTATTGCACAGAACCAATAGGAAATTCCTCCCTAAAGTGGTGTCACAACTCCACCTGAACCAGTCAACTGCCCTTCCTGAGTTTTTATTTATAGAGCAGTCCAGTATAGGTGAACAAAAACTCCACTACCAGGACATAAAAAGGGCACTGAGCCACTATCTGGACAACACAAAAGATGTCAGGTCCAACCGCACTCGGATTTTTATCACCTACAGTGAAGCTGGGAAAGGTAAACCAGCAAACAGAACTATCTCACGCTGAGTAGTCTCCTGCATTCAGTTCTCCTATGAGAAAGCTGGCAAACTGCCCACAAGAGGTCTGAAGGCACATTGCACAAGGCGCACCTCTGCCTCTGTGGAAGCAGCAAGGGGCATCCCCTTTCGAGAGATCTGTAAAGTGGAACCTGGAAAACAGTACACACCTTCACAAGAAACTACTGTATGGACATACAGTTCAGGGGATAAGCGAACTTTGGCACTATTGTCTTGCAGAACCTTTTCCCTACATAGGTTCTGGACCCAGCCTTCCAAGGAAGTCCTACAGAGTCTGCTCCGAAGTATTGGCAAATCAGTGGTGGGTTTCACTTTGGGTTGTCAACACTAATGCCCACCCCTCCCCCAGCCCTTTGCCTCCTGTCTAAAGCACAAGATACAATGCTAACCTAGTGCCTCATAGTGATACAGTATGGCCAACATAACCTGTTGGAGCTTTTCTCACGCAGAGCCCTATGGGCCCTGCAAGAATACATTATATTTGACCTTGTCGAATCAGTGGAGGGGGTGGGAATTAGGGCTGAAAACCCCAAGTAAGACCCCTCCATTGATTTACCAATACTCCGGAGACCCAATACCTAATGTTTTTCATTGCCCTTCTTTGTGTGCTTTGCGTTCTACAACCCTAATGTCTGCCTTAATGTAGTTTTTTTTTGTAATGAATGTCCCTTCTTTTTCTGATAGTGGGATTGTATCCCCATGGACCTGTGCAAAATGAGATAAATACAGTATTATAAACAGTCCTGACCCAGTGCATGGGCCAAGCAGGACCCGGCACACATGTCGATACCTTGTGGGTGAGGTTCCTTGATCCACCACAGGGTGTTGCATCTGTGCCAAAACACTGCTCCATTCCTACTCAGGCCGATGCTGGTGCTTCCTGCTGCAGCATCTTCCCCATCAGCCTTTTCCCAGTAAACCGATTCACTGAGTTCACACCTGAACTCGGCTCACTGGCAACGTAAGGCAGTGTGTTCCCCAGAAATGCAAAGACATCCCTGCAAACAACATTACTTAATGAATTATTTGCTTTTTAATATATTGACCTCAAACTTTCAACATAGTGTTCTTATAACACCACCTCACAAACTCGGTAGGTGAAAATGTTCAAATCCCTGCCAAAACGCCATTCTGCGCCACTGGTGTGAAAACACATTTCGCCAGGATGTGAAAAATGACAGCTGTACTGTTCATGAGGAGGGAAGAAAAAATGGCTATGTTGAAGATTTAGAGTCAAAATACTGAAAATTACCAAACTTGTGCGCATGTGTAGAAAAATGTCAATGAACGATCGTAACTTGGCCATTTTTAAGAATTTTTTCACCAAATTTTCAATATCGGCTTTTGGGGACACCACCTCATGAACACTAGCAGTAAAATTTCATTATTCAGTCCCAAAAGGTGATTTCACGCACAACCACAAAATTCACCCTCTGGGCCCGACTAATGAAATGACACTGCCAGTGTTCATGAGGTGGGGTCTCAAAAAGGTTATGTTGAAAATCTAGTGAAAAAATTCCTAAAAACGGCAAAGTTATGAACATAAGTTCAAAACGCCACTGAAATACATTATACAGCACTTACCTTTATTCCTCAGTTCACGGTTCAGCTTTGAAGAGTACAGACGTATCTCGGTCCACAGAGGACGACAGTGTTCAACCCCAGTGGTAAATACAGGGTAAAGGGGGTGGGGTGCTCAGCGGGAGGGTCAGGATGGGGGAAGGTGGATGACGAGAGATGGCTGTCTTTCTTTCAGGTTAAAAAAAAGGCATTGCGAGATGATTTTCCTTTTGCAGGAACAGTGGAAATAAATAAACTGTTTCAGGACACTGGGGGTGGGCTCCCCAGTGTCCCACTCTGCTGGGGGGGGGGCTTGTAAATGCAGACACAGGGATTAGGTCCCCCGATGTCGGCACTATCAATAAAACAATGGGCTAGGGGGAGGCATCCAACACTGGGGGTGGACATCCTGGTGTTGCAGTATGCTAAAATATAATGAAATAAATAAATAAAAACACTGCCACTGGGGATTGGGGCCCCCGGTATGCAGATACACTTTCTTAAGGCACAAAACAGTCAGGATGGCAGGACTATACCGTCCCTCACATACAAACCATGACACAGCAGGGGTTGTCATACAACACATCTGTTGTTTGTATGACAGCTATGTTGTATAATGCAACCAGCTACTGTCACAAATATTTAGCTATCTGAAGAATGTTGATTTGTTCAACCGTGCATACTCTCAAAGAGAACTTTTTTCTTAAATAATTTAAAAACCACTTGACAGTTGGACCTATAAACAACAAAAGCATATCAATCAATCAATCAATCAATCAAATCTTTATTTATCCAGGCATATACCTTGGGGCAACCTCTATCAAACCTAAAAGTTTCAGGTTTCAAATCTTCATATTTTTTTAGTTATTGGATAGCAAAAAAAGTCTTAACATTTTCAAAAACGGCAAGTTTGACTTTTTTTTTTTGCACCTCTGTAACTTTGCCCCCACTGAACCTGATCTACATGAAATTTTTAGGATGAAGAGATCCTGGCACAAAAGCTGTGCTTTCCAAATTTCATGTAAATTGGTTGAATGGGGCAAAGTTATTAAGGTGCAAATATTGTGGTTTAACATGAAAGTGCTTACTCAACCCTAATATACTGTTGCGCCTGTATAATAAAGGATGGGGAAGTGTGTGATATGAGAATGTAATGCATACCCGAGGTGGGGGAGGCTACATAAACCCCGAGGGCGAAGTTCGGGTGGTTTATTAAAATCATCCCACATGGAGGGTGTGTACTAAATTCTCATATGCACACTTTCTCATCTTTTATTTTATATAATATACTGGTCAGCAATTTGTTTCCACCCCGAGTCTCCTAAGCATGAGTCACACACACACACACACACACACACACAATACACACACACTCTGTTTCCCTCTGTCGTTTCTGAAGAGCTGCATTTTTTTTGTTTTATTTTGTCCCATAGTAATATACTGAAAACACGATTCCGATAACCCCAGGCAGCCACAGAGCCTTTCCTGCTGGCAGTTGGTGTCTCCTGAGGCTCCCGAGCAGGAGGGTCAACCAAATAGATTTTTTCTTTTTTAAATTTATAATGGGATGCAGCACTATTTTATTAAAAGCAAAAAAAAAATGACAATGGGAGGACTCTCGCTCTGTCGGCTCCTCAGTACTGGGGATATGGAGCCATGTTTCTGGAACTGTTCAGGTTGCCCAAAAAGAGATGGGACAGCCAATGAGGGAGTGGCTGCTTCTGAATGACACAACATGTGTTTGCCATAATAACCCACAGGTCATTACGGCAAATAACTGGCGCAGCCCTTAGAAAAAATTTCTGGCCAGATTATATATATATATATATAAAATGTTTACTATGTTCTCCCCTTCCCCCATGGGCCAGGTTCTGCTTCTGCTCATCCACAAGCCCTGGATCTCATGTGTACTACAGTGGGCAACACAGGCCCACAAATACCCACTGCCTGTTCACTGGCATACCACCCCAGGACTAACTCTGAGATAACAGGCAGCCGGAATGTTCACAACTGTGTGATGAGGGTGCGGACTGTGGACTCAGAAGTCCAGTGGACACACCTGGGCTGGGAAAGTGTAGCAGTTTCATCTGCCTGAGCGCCACCAATATTTCCACTTCTTTTTTCATCCCCCTTATATACCACCCTTACCCTACTAGGGTGCATGGCCCAAGACAGGAGACCTTTTTGGCAAGTCATTAGTGTGCTGGGACCAGGTCCACACACTATACCCTGAGAACACACAGCTAGTTGCAGCATACCACTGTGTCCTCTGTCAACATCTTGTATTTATTTGAATTTTGGTAACCGGGTAAGTCCACTGAGACAATTACAGTCTCTTTTTCAGGGTCAACCTGGGGCAGACAACAGAGGTAACACACAGTGCAATACAACAACTCTGGGGAGACAAGATTACAGAAGCAGGAACATACATATAAGAGTGGATAAAACAGATTGAATAACAAAGTACACACAAAATGTCTCACTAAACACTATATAACAAAACTATTTACAAACTTTAATATATACAGAATAGGATACAGTATAGAGGGAGCACTGTTAGCATCATGCCAGTATCAGTTGTATCATGCCACCAACAGAATTTCACCCCATTGTCTGGAGCTGTGAAGATATTCCTGCCCACATGCCCGTGGTTAAAGGAACATCAACGTGTCGGACAGTCGGTTCTCCACAGTCAAGACAACAGGGGTGATGGACCACAAGGAAGCGGCAGGAACAAAGGGGAGGGAAGAGGACCCAAGTCCATTTTCAGGTGAAAGAGTCCCGAAGGGACTTGCAGATCTGAAAGTAGACAAGGCTATGGAACTGGATGGGACACACCGAAGAGCACTAAAAGTAATCAGGGAGGTGCAAGCTACCCAGTTGATGGCCTTATTCAACAGCTCACTGGAATCTGGCATGGTTCTGGAGGACTGGAGGACAGCAGACGTGGTCCTTCTACATAAGAGCGGTGGCACCAAGGAGTCAAGCAACTATAGGCTGATGAGTTCTGTGACGCTTAGCCAGCTGGTTATGATTATTGCATGCTATTTGTAATACAAAAATATAGTATGTGATTGTCTCACATAAGACAGCCTGTGCTTCATGGGTGCCCCCCCTCAGGTTTCAATGAAAACTACAGGATGTATAATTGACCAGGAGATCTCTGTAATGTAATTAACTTCCTTGAGACATTGCATTTTATGGACATTTTATGATCTGTTGCTGCTCTGAAGCTGGGAAACTAAAATATACATTTTATGACTTCAGAAACAGGGCATCATTAAGCTGATTCCTGCCGGATATCTTGCACCCAGGTGAGAGATTACAGGGTTGTAAATCTTCAAAGGAACTGGCTGATCAAAGACTCATAATTTGGGAAATGAGTTTTTGCTGATGTCACATTATTTAATATATCTCCTGACAAGAAATCCTTTTTTTGTCATTTTTAATTCTAAAAAGGAGGAGCTAGATGACTCACCAAGGGTGTGGGGAGATGGAGTTGAAATGTATCCTTGTAACTGGGGAATATGACATATCATTTTGGGACTCAAGAAAGACAGATCTCTGATCTAACTATAAGCACTACAGAGGTAATACATCAGATAGAAAAAGTCTAATTGTATTGTGGTAGGAGTTTTTGTTTTTTAATCTTCCCTTGTTTCTTTTTGAGCTCTTTGATATATTGTTCTGTGTTTACATTTTTCATATTTTTATCATCTTTTAGTAAAATCTTTATTTGAAAGATACTGCCTGCATGTGTCTGTCAGTTCTTTTTGCATGTGACGTATAGAGGGTTAAGACTGACAAAAACTGTTCAAAAGCTTGATGGTGTTACCAAACTGGGAAAAGGTAAGAATATACCTAAGGTCTTTTACAGAGTATTAAGGGTTCATTTTGGGAAGCCTGGCTTGGTGCCACTGGTGAAAGATTGTACCACAATCCCCCGAAGAGGGTACGTATCGGAGCATGTACATTGGGTACGTTAGCATAAGGTTCACAGTTTGAATATCCCACCCCCCCCAAGAACTTGAGACTAAAGGTGATTCAGACCCAAAAACAGACAGGAGGGCTACCCTGTCTGTTACCTGTTCAAGTTACTGTGCCCAGAGGTTGGCACTGTGGGAGCAGAGGGCCTGACCTGCTGAGTGCATTTGTGACAAGTTCCACCTCAGTGGGGGAAGGGGGGTTCGTGGAAACACTGATAAATGAAAGACTGGTAGAGTATCTTGAATCCTGTGGGCTGCATGACCAAAGGCAGCATGGATTCACAGGGTAGGGGAGGTCATGCCAGAGGAACCTGTTTGATTTCTTTGACTGGGTGACCAGTGAAACAGTTCGGGGGGGGTGCAGCAGAAATGGCCTACTGTATTTGCACCTTAGCATGGCCTTCGCTTCGCCACTGTGCCACACAGGAGACTGATTAAGAAACTGAGCAGCATAGGGGTGGGTTCCAAAGAGGTGAATTGGGTTACAAACTGGTTAACCGATAGGCAACAGAGGGTGACAGTTAACAGCACTCACTCTAATGATGGAAACGCTACCAGCAGGATGCCACAGGGCTCAGTATTGGGACAAGTCCTTTTCAATATCTTCATAAGTGACACTACAGATGAACTGGAAGGGAAAACCCTTCTTAACATGCCTCCTTTTGCATTCTACTTTTCCTTTCTCCTCTGATTCCTATTGCCTACAACAATTTTCACCTCACTCCAACATGATTCTTTCCCCTCCTCCTTGCCTACCACAGTTTCTTCCACTTAGCCCCCTTCCTATGCTTATTGTTTGTACACCGACCTCGCACTGCACCAATCAATCACTATTATTATTTAATAACTTTTTACTTTTTAATCACTTGTATGCCATATTTATATTGTAATCAGTCTGTTTGTACTATCTCCCTCTCCCCTCCCTGGGTTGCACCTGGAAACAAGCTTCAGCTTAGTGTACCTCTTCTGGTTACCAAAATGTTTAATAAATATATAAATATTACTTTTTGAAGATTACACCAAAATCTGTAATAAAGTGACCAATCAGAAGGGGGTGGAAAGAATGCCTAGGGATGTTGGGAAACTCAAGGAGTGGTCAAGAATATTTGCAGTTAAGGCTCAGTGCCAAAAAGTGTAAAATTGCACCAAGAGCATAGGAACCCAGGAACTGAGTATGGGGGGGGGGGAGGTACTGTCAGTCACTAAGCAGGAAAGGGACTAGGTTAGACATGGGAAAAGTTGGCAAACTTTGCTCTGCAAATGAATTCAGATTTTATGCAATTCGGTGAATTTAAGCACACCTGTTTGTATCGACCGCAAGTGTAACTTTGCAGGAGACATTCTGCACTTAACAGCAAACACTTCACAATCCGGGTGAAGTTGAAGTTTCTCAGGTCTGGCAAAACTTTACAAAGCTCCGCGAGGCACGAATTACTCTACCAATCCCTAGGGTGGCTCCCATTACAAGGTCATTTTGATTACGCCTTTGGCTGCCTAGTGGACAATGCACTCAGGAGCTATTGCAAACAGCTGTCATCCTACGCTTCACTGTTAACAGATAGGGTAGTTTCTAGAAGCCTCAGGGCCTCCTCCATCCCTCCACTTATAGTCCCATGTACTACCACTGCTATGGGAAGTAAAGCCTTTTCTGTCTCTGCTCCATCCCTATAGAACAGACTACCATCGTCCGTTTGCTTGTCCCCCTCCCACCTCTCCATTAAATCTAATCTAAGATCCGAATCCACTTGCAACTGTTTCCTGCACAGTCATAAGGTCAAAATCTGTCCCTGCCTTGCTTACCTCTGCTCTTCTATGTATCCTTGCTCCCTAGTACTGCTGCTCCCTTGTCCTGCCCTGCTCTCTTATCAGTCCCTGATGTACACTCTCTCTCTCTCTCTCTCTCTCTCTCTCGATCTTTTAGGCATGTTAGCTTGTGTAAGTTGTATTTTTTGCCACATTTAGCATGTATCTACTGGAGGCTATTTGTGTAATGACCTTGAATCCTCATGTTTAACTTATGTGTTTCCCTTGTACTGCTCGATAGTTGCCTTGTATCTTTATTAGCTTAACTACATTGTATCTGTTATGTGATCATATCTTTGTATTCTCTGTATTTTAGTACTTCTGTAGAATGCTTTCTGCCACCTGTGCATGTCATGACTGAAATCAGTCCTTTGGGTCAGCTCACTCACTCCGTACCAAAGACATAAATAAATAAATAAAATAAATTTTCGCCACTTCGAGCGAACTTCGCCACATCTCTACTTGGGGTTACCATAGCTAATGACCTCAAAATGGCAGGGTAGTGTGACAAAGAAGTTGGTAGGGCCAGCGTAATGCTAGGATGCACTGGGAGGGGTATCCCCAGGAAGAGGAACATTGTGCTGTCACTGTATCGCTCATTGGTGACATCCCACCTGGAGTATTGTGTCCTGTTCTGGAGGTTGCTCCTCAGAAATGACATAGACAGGGTGGAGTCGAGTCAGTCCAGAGAAGAGCAACTAAAATGGTGCAGGGATTGCACCCAAAGCCCTATGAAGAGAGTCTGAGGGATCTCAACATGTACGCCCTAGAGGAGAACAGAGGAGAGCGAGAGGGGACATGATAAGAGACCTACAAGTACATCACGGGGGTGAACAGGGTGCAGGAGGGGAATAATTTTCAAATGAGGAAAAGCACTAGACAAGAAGGCATGAGATGAAACTGAATTGGGTGGGGGAGTTTAAAGGGATGTGGGGAAGTAAGGCAAGGCAAATTTTATTTAAAAGATGCCCAATCCCGGAGGCTCTGGGCGCCATACATAAAACCAACCATAAAATAATCAACAGTAAATAACAATACTCATGAACACTATAATACTAATTAAATACTATTCAATAAATAAATAAAAATAAAATTACAAAATTTGGGACAGGTACTATTGCAAGTCAGAACAGGGCAACATTTACACAACTGAGTCAAGGAAGGCCTGCGCGAATAAGAAGGCATTCAGGCGTGCCTTGAATACCTCCACTGAGGGGACCTCCCTTGTAGATGGAGGAAGCAAATTCCACAGGACGGGGCCAGCAACACTAAAAGCTCTGTCGCTGGCAGTTTTTAACCTCATCCTGGGAATCACGAGGAGGAATGGAGGGGGCGGACTGAGGTAGCAGGCGTAAGAAGGTCTGCCAGGTAACCAGGACCCAGGCCGTGTAGGGCCTTAAAGGTGAGCAGGCCCACCTTGAAAAGGATCCTCCACATAACTGGCAGCCAGTGCAGTTCACGCAGCACTGGGGTGACGTGGCAGTACTTAAGACTGCCCTGTCAATAGTCCGGCAGCTGAGTTATGCACCAGCTGAAGTCAGCGGAGGGTACCTCCAAGAGTACTGCTTTATTGAAAAAGTGGTACACACACACACACACACACACACACACACACACACACACACACACACACACGACTGCCAGTGGAAGTGGCGGAGGCACAAATAGTAGAGGGTTTCAAGCATGTGTAGCATAGACATATGGAAATAATAGTAAATGGTCCGGGATGAAGGAGGGTCACTGTAGATCAGTTAGGGACTGTGGAGAGAGAGATTAGACAGGGACCATCTTGGCAGACAAAAGAAACTTTGAAATAAAATGGGAATCTGAAACCCACTAAGCACAAAACAAGTCTCCTGCAGTTGTCATGCAGAGAGTTTATAGAAAAAAAACCCCAGCAATCTATTATTTAGATGGGATACCACTACATTTCAGTGCTGGCCGATGTAAGCAGTTTCCTACATAAAAATCTTCAGCTCAAGGCAGAAGCATATTTTACATTTATGTGATTGTTTAAACCTCTGTTCTAGTTATAAAAGGGTATTTTAGGCCTGAAAAGGGTTGATGGGAGTTTTTTAAACAAGCTCTTGCATTAGCAATGACCTCCACTCTGTTGGAATCTAATGCTTAATTCTTCACGGATCTTTCCACAGGCAGCAATACATTTTTTACTGATGAAGCATGTACTCCAGAGACCGAGAAGGCTCATATAGCTTGAGGGTCTATACTTACTTTTCATCATTTGGGAAGATGATGTTGTTTAATGCCATGGTGTCAAGAATAAAATATTCAAATCCTGGGAAAATATGATAGATCTAAAAACCAAAAGAGATGCACAGTCAGTGTAAACATTGACAAATTGTGGTCCCGATTCTCAGTCCCATTTGCTGGTGTTAAGCAGTTGCTGCAACTACTTAACGCCAGTGCTACACACAGTGGGGGTCACAACCCTTTCCTGCTTGGTGACTAAACAGTTTGCGTCTGTGCAAAGAATTGGACTGCTATGCAATTCTCAGAGCTTGGCAGCCCTCATAATCCCTTGCCCCCAAAGTTCTAAGCGAATGTACAACATTTTGGCTCAGGAGTCAGGAATGAAGATTTACGGCCCAAATACACAGAGGGGCCAACACATGTGAGAGTTCCATGTTTGCTACCCAGGGAATTCCAGTTTAGTTCTGTTAACCAGGTAAATTACACAGGTGTGATGCCTGGAGTCATGGCTTTTCTATTCAAAGGGCAGTTTCTTCTACATAAACCGCTAATTTCGAGATAAAACCTATATTGGCCAGCTTAGTGAACACCATAGTTTTACATTTGCCAGTGAACTCGCATGCTTTGGGAAAAAATGAACACAGTCATGAATGCGCATACTGGTGCTCCGGTGCCGTGTACACATGTGAACGCACCAGAGCAGTAGGTGGAGGGGAAATCAGTCAGGATGACTCAAATGCAACACTGCATTAAAAATAGCATTTTATGACAATGGGGTGACCAGATGTGGTTTCAATGGGAATACAGGAAGCAAAGGACATCAGGATGCAGTGGTACAAAAAACAGCCAAAAAAGCTGACATTGTCTCTTTAAGGAAAAGGAATAAATGGCTGAACAAGACTTGCTGTAAAAGTTTCGTAGCCTGGGCCATAGCTTTCTTTGGTTGAAGTTAACATTCCTCATGTAGGTGACAGGAGTCGAAGAATAAAGGTTAGTAGTTAATTATCCTTGTGTGTGTCACTATTACTTGCACGCTTTGTAGTTTCCTTATTCTTGTATCTCCTTAGCAACTGCTTGTAAAGGTCATGAAATTATATATCCATGAAATGGTTCACCAATTAATGTAGTTTGCTGTAATGTGATGTAAAGAGTTATCTAAATGAATACTTGCATGTGGTTTTATTTATTACATACTGTGGTGAATCAGAACCAAAAAATAGTGACGTACGAATGTTTGCACAAAAGTTAACCTACAGTTGGCATGTCTAAATAAAATCAAGGTGGTAATGGGGAGACGCTGTGCTGTGAAAGAATCTGCAGTATAGGGCTGGTAAGACAATAAGTAAGCAATAAGATATGATGGAGTGTGCATGAAACAGATTTTACCGCATGCCCAGGGGCATAGTGCAGCCCCTGGAAGTGTGGTAAAATCTGTTCCATGTACACCCCCGGAGTGTCTTATTGCGCTTATAAAATGGGTTCCTTTCTTTAAAGTATTTTTTTCACCCTAAAAAAGTAGAGTTACGTAAGAACTTACCGTAATAGTAGATCTTAGAGAGAGGCTCCTGCAGTAGGTAATAACTTATAGGACTGCACCCCCTGGTGTCAGGACCACATGGAAACTTTAAATAGCAGTGTCCAGTGGGGGACCGCCCCCCCTGTCATCACCTGACCAATGTCAGTGTGACCCTATAAAGGGGGCGGTCCCCACACCCGCCTTCCAGTTCTCCTGCTGGAGACCTTTGAGGAGGTGCGACAGGAGAAAGGAAAAGAGGTTCCTGGAGCCAAAACAGACTCATGGAAAAAGAGCAACAGAAGTACAGGGAAAGGAGGGAGGGAAAAGGTTACCTACTGCAAGAGCCTCCCTCGAAGATAGTACAGTTACGTAAGAACTTACCGTAACAGTAGATCTTCGAGAACAGCTCTTGCAGCAGGTTACACCATTAGAACTGAAGCCGGCAGGCATCAGGACCCCACGGAAAAATTCTAGCTAGCTATCTTCAGCGGGGACCGCCTCAACGTCGGTCCTGCCTCCACGCCAGGCTGCGAGCATGAGTCATAAAGGGGCGGTCCCAGATTCCCCAGTTCTCTCAGCTGAGACTCCTGGCCGCAGGATGACATCAGAATGGGAGACCGAGGATCCACCAGAAGAAAATAAGGAATGAAAATCCCAACATGTAGAGGTAAAGCCATGCCTCCAAGGGGAAGGTGGGTGGATAGTATCGCTGCAAGAGCTGTTCTCAAAGATCTACTGTTACGGTAAGTTCTTATGTAACTGTACTATCTTACTGAGACACAGCTCTGCAGCAGGTTACACCATTAGGACTGATTCCCAAGCAGTAACGCTGCCAGAAATTCCGGGAGGAGGATAATAGGAAATACATTCCAGGTCCTGAACCTAGGACAGGAGACCCTGCAGCACCAGAGGCCCAATCAGCCCTACGCCGAGAGGCGATGTCCAGGCTATAATGCCTGATAAAGGTATGCACAGAGCTCCAAGTGGCTGCAGCACAAATAGCAGAGATGGACACGTTTTTGAGTGCTGCAAAGGATGTGGCCACACCCCTAGTAGAATGACCCCGGATAGAACCCAGGAGGGGCTTTTGTTTTATATCATAACAGTAGGAAATACACTGGACAAGCCAGCAAGACAAAGTCTGTTTGGATACTGATTGGCCCATCATTCTCTCAGAGAAGGAAACGAAAAGCTGATCAGAACTACGAGAGGGTTTAGTTCTGTTGAGGTAATACCTCAGGCTGCGGTGAACATCCAGGGTGTGGAGCAAAGCCTCTCCTCTATTTGAATAACTCGGGAAATAGACCGGAAGGTCAATATCTTGGTTTAGAGTGAGTGAAGAGACCACCTTAGGCAAAACTTAGGGTTCGTCCTCAGGGATACTCTGTCCCGTGGAAAACTAAATAAGGCTCTTTGCACATGAGAGCGTGAAGCTCAGAAATTCTTCTTGCTGGTAACAGCAACTAAAAATAACGCTTCCACGCACAGAAAACGAGTTCGTAATCCGCTGGCAGGTTCAAAGGAGGAAGCGTGAGCTGTTCCAGGACAAAGAGCAGATCCCATGGAGGCACAGGGTCCCTAATGGGAGGCCTAAGGTGTAACACTCCCCTAAGAAATTCCCGAGAGGCGTCCAATTGAGCTACTGTACGATGCCCCACCGGGAGGTGATAGGCAGAAATGGCACAAAGATGTACCTTAATAGAGGAGTAGGCTAGGCCTGAATGAAAAAGGGAGAGGAGATAATCCAACACTACTCCCACAGGACAACCTAAAGGGGAAAAATCACGACGCGTGACCATAAACAAAAGCAGCCATTTCGTAGTGTCGTCGCATCGTTACCCGGTTTCTGGCTGCAGAAAGAACCTCTGCAACTCTTTGCGAGACCCGTGATGTAAGATGGCTATGTTCTAGGAGCCAAGCATGCAGGTTCAGAGAACGTGATCCGATGGACCAATGAACCTTTCTCCTGAGACAGTAGGTGGAGCTGAGCGGCAACGGAGCGGGGTTCCCGAGATAGTTGAACCAACAAATGGAACCAGATCTGTCTGGGCCAGAATGGGGCCACCAGAATCATGTGTGCGTGTTCTGCGTAGTTTGAGAAGAACTCTCTGGATCAACGGGAAGGGAGGGAAAGCGTAGAGGAATCTGTTCTCCCAGGAGAGGGATAATGCGTCTCGCCAGAAAACACCAGGCCCTGGATCTAGCGAGCAAAAATTGGGCAGTTTTGCGTTGGATGGGGATGCGAACAAGTCTAGTTCTGGAATTCCCCAACGAAGAAACAGGTCCTCTGCTACCTCTTGACGGAGTTCCCACTCATGGACTCTGGCCTGGGAACGACTCAGGCCATCTGCGATCGTGTTGTCCACTCCGGGAACATGCACAGTGATCAGATTTGCACCGTGTCCAATTACCCAATCCCACACCCTCATGGCCTCCCTGCAAAGGGGGTAAGAGTGTGCGCCTCCTTGTTTGTTGAGGTAATACATCACCGCCGTGTTGTCTGTCTGAAGCAGGAGAGTACACGGTGGGATTACTGACTGAAAGGCCTGCAGGGCATAGAGAACCGCCCTCATCTCTAGGACATTGATATGGAGATGAGCATCCAACGGGGTCCACGTACCCTGGGACTTTACCCTGTCCAGGTGTGCCCCCCACCCAAGACCTGAGGCGTCCGTGGTGAGGGTTACCTCCGGGGACGGCGCTACAAATGGGACGCCCTTGGAGAGCAACCCGGGACTAGCCACCATCAAGGTCTCGGATCACTGAGTTCGTGATCCTGACCGATGCTGCAAGTGGTCTTGCCTTTGGTCCCATTGCACCTGAGCATCCACTGGGTTACCCGCATGTGGAGCCTTGCAAAAGGGACAGTAGGAATGGCCGCAGCCATGTGTCCGAAAGCAAGCCGGAAGGACCGACCTGGCAGGTACGATCTTGTTCGGACGACAAATCCCTTATGAGGGATCTGATGCGCTCCGCTCTGTCATCCGGAAGAAAAGCTCTTCCCTGAACAGTGTCCAGGACTGCGCCTATAAACTGCAGTTTCTGCGACGGTACCAGGAGAGACTTCTCATAATTTATGAGAATGCCCAGAGATTGGAACAAGTCCTGGGTGCTCTGGACCGAGAGTAACAACGCCTCTCTGGAGGCGGCCATGAGAAGCCAGTCATTGAGGTACGGGACCACATAGTGGCCCTGTCTCCTCAGAGATGCTGCCACAACTGCCATGCACTTGGTAAAGACCCTTGGTGTGGATGACAGTCCGAACGGAAGAGCTCGGAACTGAAAGTGGTGGTCGAGAAACCTCGCCGCAGGAACCTCTGGTGTGCGTGAGCTATGGGGATATGCAGGTATCGCCCATGTCTAGAGACGCTAAAAGACGCCTTGTTTCAGCATGGGAATAAGGCCCGAAGAGTCACCATGGAATCTTTGTAGGCGAATCGGACACATTGAGGTCGCTGAGGTCCAGAATCGGACGGAGGTCCCTGATTTCTTGGGAACCAGGAAGAAGTGGAATAATATCCTCGCCCCTCTGGTTCTCCAGGACGCATTTATCGCTCCTTTTCTTAGGAGCGCGAGTACCTCTTGCCAGATCAAATTTTTGTGCTGACTCGGATACCGGGAGAGCAAAGGAGGCCTCGAGGGTGGCTTTTCTGCGAATTCTATAAAGTGGCCTAGAATGACCAACTGCAGAACCCACCTGTCGGTGGTAATGGCCTGCCATCCCGGCAGGAAGTTCGCAATGCGACCCCCGACCATGATTTCCCATTGATCCTGAGGGGCCGGGGCCGGAAAGGAGTCAGGCTGTGGCGGCAGATGGGCCCACTGGCTGGGTCGGCCTAGGGGAACGCTGACCTCGGCTGGCGGGCTGTTTTCCCTGGGTTCTACGGAAACCGGAGCCCCTCTGATGTGTAGCGGAGCGGGGCTGCTGCCTCTGTGTCCGCCAAGAAAACGGCTTTGGTTCCTACGAAAGGAACTAGCTTGGGTCGGTACATGGCTTGAACCGACCTTACCGCCTTCCTGGCCTCTTGAAGTTTGGTAATGATCTTCTTGGAAGGATTACCAAATAAAACTTCTCCCTCGAATGGAGCGTCCATAATGTTTTTCTGGACATCCGGGGTAAAGCCAGAGACACGTAACCAGGAGTGTCTCCGGAGGCATACGCCAGAAGCTGGTGCTCGGGCCGATGAGTCCGCGGAGTCGTGACGCTCAAGCACTTGGTCCCCATTGCCTGAACCCGCACGGAGGAGCTGGAGCATCTCCTCCTTCTGCTCACCTTCGGCAGCTTTTCAGCTGCCTCCAGACCCTGTTCCTACAGCGCTCTGGAATTGAGCCATGTGGGTCAGGTAGTTCATGATCTGATGGCGCAGGTACGAAGCGCATGCGCGCCTGCCCAGTGCATCCAACTGTTTGGACTCTGGGTCCGTGGCAGGGTGCTTCAAATGTTGCGCCTCAGTGACCGGGTCATGTGAGGCTGTGATGACCAGAGAGTCAGCCTGAGGCTGCTGTGTCAGGTACTGGTCATCCTTAGGAGCCTTGTACAGACGATCAGCTTTCTTCGGCACCGCCGGGAGCGAATATGGATGCTTCCACGCTGCCTTGGTGATGTCCACGAAAGTGTCCACCAAGGGTGGTACCACCACAGGCTTGGGGTTCTTCTGCTGAAGATATTTGGCAAGGTGTAACCTTTCGGGGTCTAGTTCTTCTGCATCCCATCCCATGTTCTCCTGGATATGTCGCGTAATATCCATGAACGAAGGGCCATCCGGAGGAGATCTCGGTGTCTCACGTGGGTCCGGAGAAGGGATGGAGAGAGGAGATGGGGATCTAGAGGAAGAGTAGACTGATCCTATGTCCTCCGTCGACGGCGAACGTCGGTGTCTCCTGGATCTCTTGGGGCTGGGTGATCCAGAAGAGGATTTAGACGGAGGTCTCCTTTTTGATCTTCCCCTGGGAGAGGATCCAGGCTCCCGGGGGGGAGGTAAGTGGCCTGCCGACCCCGAAGGTGAAGGGGCCAGTACCGGAGGAGGAGGGGGGAGAGGAGGAGGAGCGGTGGGGGCCATGTCCCTTTTAATGGTGTCCCACCAGTAAGTGAAGAGATCCTTCACTTCCGCTAAGAAAGTCCCGACGACGGCCCAGGCGCCGGTGGGCGGTCGTCGGGTCCCGGCGCCGGCTCCACAGGGGCCTCGGAAAGGCGAGGGGGCCCTGGGAGTTTCGGGCGAGGCCGAGGTCGCCTGCCTGGTCTCGGGCCGCGAAGTCCTTCTCAGTCAACGCCTCCTGACTAACGCCGGTCGGAGGCGTGAGCCCTCTTTCAGGAGGAACGGACGCCGGTTCCCCAACCGCATCCGCTGGGATGGTTTGCCGACGACGGCCGCCTGGCCGACTACGGCTCCAGGGAGGAATGACGTACGGCCGACGACGGTCGAGCCGGCGTCGGGTCCACAGGTCTCTTCAATGGTGTGAGCTCCAAAGTTTTGCAAGGAGGCACAGAAGACGACCGGACATCGGGAGCCGAAGGGCGGGAACCCGACTTATGATGATGGTGGTGGCGCCCCGACTTCGCCAAGGCCTTGGAAGAGGAAGACGACGACGGCCTGGCGGACTTGGCCTGAGAAGAAGAAGGCTTTTACCACAGCCGGGGAGGCTGAGCTGGCCCTGGAAGGAGAGCGGTCGGACCGAGAACCGGAGCTGCGGGACTCTGAAGCCCTGGACAGGGGACCTGGAAGGGGCCTTCTCCCTTCTTTTCTCCGCGTGCTTGTGGGATTTGGATGAAGATTCCCCCTTGGAGGACATGGTCTTCAGTTTTTCCTCCAACAAAAAAGCCTGGAGGGTCTTCTGACGTCGGATCCTGGTTCGGCTGTTGAACCCCTGGCAAAACGAACAGGCCCGGGTATCGTGGTCTGGGCCCAGGCACCTAACGCAGGCCGTGTGGGGGTCCTTGAAGGGGATCTGTTTCCCGCAAGCACACTTGGAGGGATGACCGGAGGTCGGAGAGGACATCAGCAACAATCTTGCTTGAAGAAAAATTAATTTCCCGGAGGAAAGCTCTGAACCACGCGTCGCGCGCCAGACTGAAACCGAAGGGTCGAGACATGCAAGTCGACGGCGGGAAAGAACTGGGGAATCTGGCGGGACCGCCCCCTTATGTACCACGCCTGATGTCGGAGGCGGGAGATAGCTAGCTAGAATTTTTCCGTGGGGTCCTGACGCCTGCCGGCTTTAGTTCTAATGGTGGGGACTGCCGTGTCTCGGCAGATCTACTGTTACGGTAAGGTCTTACGTAATTGTACTATCTTACTTCGAGAGGGCTCTTGCAGTAGGTAATAACTTATAGGACTGAGTCCCAAGCAGTAAGAATCAAAGGGACTGGAAAAAACATGGGAGGCAGGAACAGGTTTTGCATAAACACACAGGAGTTAAGACAGGAGGCCCTGCAGGACTGCTAGTCCAAAGCCTACTCTGCGCCTAGAGGCAATGTCCAAACTGAATTTCCAGCCTGATAACTTTCGAGGTAAAGAGAGCCTCTTCTCTTCGTCTGGACGCCTGCAGGGGGGTGCTACCTGATGAACACTTATATTTTATGAACTTTGTTCCCTGTTCACCACTGGGTGGGCTTGTTATTTGCTTCTCTTTGTGCTACTAATGCTGAAGTGTAAAGCTAGGGACTCACTGGGTGCCCTAGAGTTGCCTTGCTGATTATACCTTAAAGCCAGATATACCAAGCAGCTAATATAGAGCTGACTTGTTTAATATTGTGGTATTGGATCTAATTGCTGATTATACCTTAAAGCCAGATATACTAAGCAGCTAATATAGAGCAGATTTGTTTAATATGGTGGTATTGGATCTAATTGCTGATTATATCTTAAAGCCAGATATACCAAGCAGCTAATATAGAGCTGACTTGTTTAATATGGTGGTATTGGATCTAATTGCTGATTATACCTTAAAGCCAGATATACTAAGCAGCTAATATAGAGCAGACTTGTTTAATATTGTGGTATTGGATCTAATTGTGCTTGTAACTGAAGGTATTAGGATAGCTGGGTCCTAGTGTGACCTCATTTTGGAATAGCCCTGTTTGCTTAGAGTGGAGCTCCTTTGTGAAAGTCACAACATATTCTCCCGCTGCATAGTAATGAGAGGCTTTGTTTTCTCCACTACATAGGCAGCCCCCCAAGCTAGGCACTCGGGACAAACAAGCAACACAAGCAGCTCACCTGAGGAGCTGAGGAAGTCAATTTCAGCCTGATAACTTTGAGGTAAAGAGCCTCTTCTCTTCGCCTGGACGCCTGTGGGTAGGCTAGCCCACGGCACTCGCCCGCCTGCCCTCGCCCCACCCAACCACTCACCCACCCAGGGGCGGCTGTCAATTTAAGGATCCACCCCATGACATCACATCCGGTGACATCACGTCCTGTTGCCCAGAACCTATCTCCCCACTTTCCCATTTGCAGGTTATACCTGCTGGCCACTAGAGGGACCTATGCTCCCTCGCTACTTCCTACTCCTACCTGTACAGTACTACTTCCCTTGGATCTTGCTCACCACAATGTATTGGCCCTGCCTCATGCTCTGCCTGTGCCTATCCCCACTAGCAGTGCACTTGCCCACTTACCCATCTGCTACTCTGCACTGTGCCCTGGCACCCCTCCCTCCCCTTGCTCCTGAACCTGCTCTCCTGCCCCTTGGGACCTCTGTGTGTCTCGGTCCTCCCTGCCTCCCTCTAGCTTTCTCCTCACCTCAGGCACATCTGGGTGTCTTCTTATTCTTGCCTTCCTTCCTGTACCACCCTGCCCACCCCTGCTCCTTAGCCCCCCTCATGTCAATCATAGGAAAACCTCTCACCATCTCCCAGCCAGGGTGTTAGTCATGCTACTACTCCTGTCAGGGAACATTCATCCAAACCCTGGCCCGGTTCCCAGGAGCTCTCCGACTAGCACCACAGGCCTATGCATGGTCTCCATGAATATCTGTAGCCTCCTAAAAAAGTTTGACTCACTACAATGCCTGGTCACATCAATTAACCCTCATGTCATAACTCTGGTTGAGACTTGGCTGTTGAAATCCTCCCCTGACTCCCTAGTCTCCATTCCTGGTTTCACCCTCTTCCGGTCCGACCGTGTTGGGAGACGGGGCGGCGGCTGCACTATTTATGTCAAGGAATCTCTCCCTGTACTAGCCCTGCCTGCTCCCATCCTTGACTCCAGGGCCCAGGAGCTTATGCTGAAACTAACCCCTGACCCTTTAAAGGGACCCCTTTATCTGACTACTGCATACGTGCCCCCCAGGGACCAAACGCAGGCCATTGCCTCTCTTACAGAATATCTTTCCTCACTACCTCCTTCCGCTGATCAAATTCTGGTGGGTGACTTAAATGTCAACTGGCTCAGCCCCTCCTCCTCCTCTCCGAGACCCTTTCTGCAATAGACCTAACGCAACTAGTTACCCACCCACCAGGACTAACCCCAAGAGAGGCTCCAGTACCCTGCTTGATGTGGTACCACCAACGCCTCTAATCGGATCCCCAATGTACAAGTCCTCCCAGACTCTCTCAGTGATCACTCCCTATTCTATTCCACTGGTCATCCTCAGTCCCCAAACCCATAGCACAGTCCACATGCCGGCGTCTAATACCTGGTGGACTGATAAAACTTAAGAACTTCTGTCCCAAATTGACTGGTCTCCTATACAGGCAACTCCTGACATCGACACATTTCTCTCCTTCTTTCCGAACTTTTAATAATGCCTGATATCTTTGCCCCAATGTTGACTCCCTGCTCTAAAAGGCAGAATGCCCCTGGGTAACCCCAGCTTTGATCCACCAACTCAAACATAGGGACAACTCTATGGAACGTGCCATTGAGACCGCCGCCCAGTGACAGGCAGATATGCTGCCGCCTCAAACAAGTGCACTGGCCATCAGAAAGGCCAAGTCTGAGCACCATCGGTCCTCACTCACTGCCTCATGGGGAACCCCAGAACCTTCTGGGATAACATTAAACAGTTAAATGGAGTGCACACTTCCACCCACCCAGATCAACATTAATGGTGTGATCTCCTCAGACCCAGCCCTCATAGCCAACCACCTCAACACCTCATTCACTGACCTTAGCCCATCCTCCCTACAAATTTTTTTACCTCTTCCCCAGCACCTGCCAAATCTTTCTTGCCCTTATTTTCTCCTCTGTCGTGTTTCTGCCCAAGAACTTAGGCCGCACCTTGTCACTGCCCTCAAGAGTAATAGTACAGGCAGTGACACCCTGATCCGTGTATCCCACGGCTGGTCTTAGACACAGTCCTTACCCGATCACGTGCTCATCAACCACTCTCTTTGCCTGGGGAAGGTTCCAACTGCCGAAAGTCGCCACTGTCACCCTATCTTTAAAGGTGGTGATAGGACTGTGGCTGGAAACTATCGGCCAATCTCCATTCTCTCTCCTCTCTCCAAGGCCTTGGAAAAAGTGGTGGCCTCTCAAATCTCTGACTACCTCTCCACCTACAATGTCCTATGTCCTGAACAGCATGGCTTCCGAGCCGGCCACAGTACCAACACAGCCCTCCTAGAGTTCTCCAACTTTCTCCACTCCTCCTTAGACACTGGTTCTCTGGCTGGTGCGGTCTTCATTGATCTCTCTAAAGCTTTCGACACTGTCTCCCACCCCTCCTTCTGATGCCCTTAGTCTCTCTGGTTTTGCTGCTGGGCCTATCTCCTGGTGCACCAGTTATCTGTCTGATCGCCACAGCGAGTAAAATTAATGGGACCTACTCAGACATCTGTCCCATCTTTTCTGGGGTTCCCAGGGCTCCATTCTGGGCCACTTACTATTCTCCCTTTACCTTAACATCCTTCCACGCCTTGCTCGGGAACATTCTATTGTACGCTGATGATGCAGTCATCTTTGCCTCAAGTCATAACCCATTGCCCTCCAGGACTCGCTACAGAAGTCCTTCGTCAAGCCGAGGGCTGGTTCAAGGAACATAGATTGGTGATAAATCTTAAAAACAAAACCATGTTCTTCACTCATACTCAAAACAAGTCCTGCAACTTCAAACCTCATTCACTCTGGGTCCTCTTTCCCACTCGAACAAGTTTGCTCCTATAAATACCTAGGGATCCATTTTGACCCTCCTCTTCTTCCATGGACACATCGCTGCCTAGCCACTGCCACTAATATCCAATTGGGCATCTTACATCGGTATAAACACTGCCTCCCCGGAGGCTCTTCAATCGCAGTCACCTCTCTATCCTGTCCCTAGTGGACTATGGACTGCCGGTGTATGGTGCTGCTGATCAGACCGCACTCCACAAAATTCACTACTCTGAATAAGGCCTGCAGGTTAATTACTAGGCACCTAGCTAACACACACCTGTCTACTGTAATAAAGCTACCGGGTACTCTTGATCTGACGAGCACCTCAAATATCTGACCTGTACCCTTACAAAAAGACCTCCTTGGGCTAACCCCACCAGGATTGACCACCACCATACACCGCTCTGTCCCACTAGTTCATACTCGGACCTCTGGGAAAACCTCTCTATCCCTAGAGCTAGGACCTCTCACGGCCAAAGAGCCTTCAGCTTTAGGGCCCCTCCTGGTTCAACACACTGCCCCTCCATCTTCGAGGCTCCAACTATATCGTGCTTCAAAACTTCTTTACGTAACCACCTTATTAACAATTCAAGCTGTAATCGCCACTAGTCAAAGTTGCATCAGTACTTATGACAAAGCTTACTACTAAGCTGCTAAGGACAACATAACTCTGGTATTGTTTGCATCAATCCTACCTGTACCAGCTTGTTTGTATCTATGTCTTAAGTTACTGTTATACTGTGTTGTACTGTTATACTGTGCATTTTCGTTTGTCTTACTGTGACAAGGTACCTTTGTAAATGAGCCTATGGCTCAAAGGTTTTCCAAACTGCTGTTTAAATAAATAAATAAACTGTAGTGTTTGGTAAAAGTGTGGACAGAACTCCAAGTGGCAGCTGCTGCAGATATCAGCTGCTGACACGTTCCTGAAGCATGCAGTAGCAGCAGCCATGCCCCTAGTAGAATGCCCTTTGACCTCCACCAGGCGGGCTTTACCATGTTTCGGGTAACAAAACACAATGCAGTTTGCCAGATATTTGGAAAGGCATTGTCTGGAAACTGCTGCATCTTCTCTCTTGGGTGCGAAAGAAACAAAAAGCTGGCTCGATTTCCAGATGGATTCAGTGCGATTAGTATAATAATGCAAGATTCTGTGAACATCCAGGGAACGCAGAAGCATCTCCCCGATTGGAATACTCAGGGTAATAAACTGGCAGTTCGATGGATTGATTCAATGAGATTTCCGAAACAACCTTCGGAAGAAACTTAGGATTAGTACACAGAGCCACCCGGTCTCTGTGAAAAAATCAGATAAGGTTCCTTACACATTAGGGCCTGAAGCTCGGAAATCCTTCGAGCTGAAGTAACTGCAACTAAAAATAGCACTTTCCAGGACAAATAGCGCATATCACAAGTACTGGCCGGTTCAAAAGAAGGCAAAGTCAGTTTTTTCAACACAAAATTTAGGTCCCACGGCGGCACTGGGCTGTGCACCGGGGGTTTCAAATGAAGAATCCTCTTCAGAAAGGTTTTGGACACTTCAAGTTGAGCCAGGGTTTTGGCCACTACCAAGGAGTGGTAGGCAGAAATAGCAGACAAGTGAACCTTCAGCAAGGAAGAACTCAGGCCCAGGTCAAAGAGGAAGAGGAGGTAATCCATGACCTGGGGAGGGGAACACTCAAAGGGGTCCCAAACCTTCGAGGTGGCCCAAATAGAGAACTGCTTCCATTTCATATCATAAGTAGTCCGTGTGGAAGGCTTCCTGGCCTCCACTAGGACCTTCGCCACTCTGAAGGAAACTCCGAATCGGGAAGCGATTATGTCTCGAGGTGTCACGCATGAAGGTGAAGGGACTTCAGCCCTGGATGAACTAGCGTGCCCTCCTCCTGAGTCAGAAGGTCGTGACACAGCGGCAAGGGTAATGGAGATTCCACTGAGAGCTACTACAGAAGCGGAAACCAAATTTGCAGCAGCCAAAAGGGGGCGATCAAGATCATGTGAGTCCCTTCCGCTTTCAGCTTGAGAAGAACCTTCTGTAGTACTGGAAAGGGAGGAAAGGCATACAGAAACCTCCCTGTCCAGCAGAGTGACAGCGTGTCTCGCCAGAAAACACCAGGCGCGGGATCGAGTGAGCAAAATCTGGGTAGTTTTGCGTTGAATTGGGAAGCGAACAGATCGAGTTCCGGCTGACCCCACTGGTCAAAGATCTAAACAACCACATCTTGCTTGAGTTCCCATTCATGCACTCTGACCCTGGTGCAGCTGAAACTGTCCGCTAGGATGTTTTGCACACCCGGGATGTGGACCGCAGAGAGGTGAACTCAGTGCAAGACTGTCCAATTCCAGACCCTCATTGCCTCCCTGCAGAGGGGGTATGAAAGGGTGTCCCCCTGCTTGTTGATGCACCAAACTAGGCACATGTTGCCCGACTGAACCAGCGGTGTGCCTGGACAAAGGAGGTGTTGGAAAGCCTGTAGCGCATAGAGAACTGCTCGCATTTCAAGCAGTACATCAATCAATCAATCAAGTCTTTATTTAGCCAGGCAAACACCGTTGAGCAAGCTCATTTACAAGGTGGACCTGCATCACACAGGGTCAAAGAAAAATACATGCAATAAATAGGCATTATCATACAAGGCACTGAAAGGGAAAAATATATACAATCAAGGTAATGTGATCATGGGATATCTTGGCTGTAGGAAAACTAGAAAAGGTGAGAGGAAGGGAAGCAGTAGCAGGAGCAACAGAAGTAGGCCAGTTGTATTATCAGAACTTTGATGGACGCAAGCCAGGCTTTAAAAGGTGTGTATACAGAGCAAAGCACCGCCAAGGGTGGGAAGAATATTGCAGCTGCTCTGTGGCGACCGCTAGGGAAGTGGGCTGAGGGCACTTATAGGGGAGGTAGGGAGTCGGAAAGGGCAGTAAAACAGCATGGGGGATATATTTAGTAAGGATGAGGAGGTCAGGGAAAAGTGGTAAAGCATAGGGCAGGGAAGGTAGGCATAAGAGCATTTAGGCTCGAGGAAAGCAATTGCATAACTCCCTAACGGTTTTTGCAAACAAGATTTTAAAAGCTGCGAGACTAACAGGGGTGCTCAGTTTCATTGATTTCTGCATATTATTCCAGAGTGACGGCAGCGCGATGCTTATGGCCGCTTTTCCGAACCGTGTGTTGACCCTAGGCACTTTCAATGAAATAAGAGAGGAACTCCTCAGTGCATAATTACCTACCAAACTTAGAGGCAAACGGTCAGCAATATATTGGGGGAGTTTGTTGGAGATAGCTCTGAAAGTCCAAAGGACCGCGTGCCTATTCTGCCTGTACTTGAGGGAAGACCATCCCACAGCTGCATAAAAGGAGCAGTGGTGAGTGCAGAAGGGAAGGCCAGTTATGAATCTTAGCACTCTGTGATACAATGTGTCAAGTTTACCAATATAGGCAGCAGCACACTGGCTATAGATGATGTCAGCGTAGTCAATTAGGGAGAGAAATGTGGATTGGACTAGTTGTATCTTAGCTTCTTTGGTCAGGAGGCGATTGATCCTAAAAAATAGACCAAGCCTCTGTCTCAGTTTTTTCAGTAAATCCTCGATGTGATCCACAAAGGAGAGTTTGTGGTCCAGCCAGACCCCCAGGTAGTTGAATTTTGCTATGAATTCCAGTTTTTCTCCTAGTAAAGTGGTGATGGGGGTACCGACCCGACCATGGAGGGGTATACCGTGTGGTTTGCAGGTGAAAACAGTATTGCTTTTGTTTTCTTGGCGTGAGTAATAGCTTTTTGTTTAGGAGCTGGTGCTGTAACCAATCGAACTCAGTCTGCAGATCTCTACCTCTACAGGCAGCTTCAGGTGATGGCTGGCTTAGGTATAGCACTGTGTCATCTGCAAACAGGTGCATGTTGGCCTCCTTGATGCTGATGTCTATATTGTTTATATAGATTGCAAACAGCAGGGGCCCCAGAATGGATCCCTGCGGTACACCTCTTTTTAGCAGTTTGGGTGAAGAGAGCTCCCCGACAGCCTTGACCTGCTGATACCTATCTGTGAGATAGTCGTTAAACCAGCACAGGGAGGATGCGCCCATGCCTATCGTTTTTAGCGTAGCGAGGAGCAGGCAGTGATCGATGGTGTCGAAGGCCTTGCTAAGGTCCAGGAACACAGCGTGGACAAAATTTTTATTGTCCAGATCACGTTGCCAGTCGTTAGTTACTTTAGCCAGAGCCGTGATAGTACTATGCTTTACTCTGAACCCAGAGTGCATTGGGTTTAGCAGGTTTGTATTGTCTAAGAAGGTTCTCAACTGAGGGTTCACGATTTTTTCCAGGCTTTTTGCGAGTATGGGGAGGACAGATATAGGTCTGTAATTATTTAGATCACAGGAGTCCCCTGATTTAAACAGGGGGATGACGTGGGCAGTTTTCCATAGCTGCGGGACAGCCCCCTGTGAAAGTGACAGGTTAAATAGGTGGGTGATTGGTACTGCTAGGACATGGTGAGCAATCTTAAGGAAGTAGGGGTCGAGGGAATCCACGCCAGTGCTTTTTCTAGTGTCCATCTGAAGAAGAAGGTTTTCAACCTCTTTCAATGAGGCAGGCACGAAGGAAAAGACTGCATTATTGGTGCTGGGTTCCGGAGGTTGAGCATCAATCTGGGTACGTAGCATACAAGCAGGCGAGGTATCAAATGCTAGGCCTTCCGTGGCAAAGTGGTTGTTGAAAGCTTGAAGGATTTCCGTTCTATCATTAATAGTAACATTGTTAGAAGTAATTTTTGAAGGAAGCACAGTCCCAGATTCGTGGCCAGACAATTCTTTTATAGTGGACCAAAATTTGGTAGGGCATGTTGAGGCAGAATCTAATTCAGAGCGGTAAAAGTTGGCTTTGGTCTCTCTGACCAACTTGGTGCAAAAATTCCTAGCTGATCTGAAGAGACACCAGTCTTCGTCTGTCTTTGATTTTCGAGCTTTCTTCCAAAGTTTGTCTCTTTCTAGTAAAGCAGCCTTGAGGTCAGCAGAAAACCATCGGCATGTTCTAGCCTTTATGCGGACTTTTACAAGGGGGCATGGTTGTTTAGGGCAGATGACACAATTTCATGGAAGATGTTGTAGGCCAAGTTCACTGATTTAGCTAAGTAAGAACTCTGCAATGCAGGGAAATTCTCAGCTCGTTGATGTATGCGGGCAGATCGAAGTTGCGTCTGGACCTTTTTATGGAGAACTTGGATGTAGAAGGGGCACCAAAGTCGGCTCTTACACCAGCAATGAAGGAATGATCACTAATGTCTGAAGAAAATATTAAAGCATGAGAAAAGAGGTGAGGCTTGCTCACAAGAAGGACATCCAGCAGGGTGCTGTTTAAGGGTTTTTTTTTGTTTGGACAGGTTGGTTCCTCAATGAGTTGCATAAGACCACGCAAGTCACAGAAGGATTAAGGGGTAGGGAGGCCTTGGACAGCCAGTCATAGTTAAGGTCCCCTAATATAATTGTTTCAATGTTCCCGTGGCCCATGATGGTCGACAGGTGGGACAAAAGCAGAGACCCCGCAGATGGAGGCCTGTAGCACCCTATGACACAAATAGCCATTGAGGGGGAAATTTCGACTTAAAGAGACAGGCATTCAAATTAATTTGCACTAGAGGAGGAATCGAGGGTAGTAACTAAGAATTTGTCTTTTACAAAGATGGCTACTCCACCTCCTCTGGTTTGTCTGTCGGTCCTAAACAGCAAGTAGTTAGGGATGTTAACCTCCTTGTCAGGGGTGGCTGGCCTAAGCCAGGATTCAGAAACCACGAGTACATCTGGCTCGGTGTGGAGGACCCAAGCCTGGACTGAGGTGAACATTTTTAGGAGGCTGCATGCATTAACATGCATAAAAATCATTCCTTTAAGTCTTGTAAGGTCAGCTGGTGAGAACAGGGCATCCCTTGAACCAGGGTTGAATTCCACATCGCCTGCGCACAATAAGAGGAGGAGCACAACTTTTCTTAAGGCAGCTAGGGATAAATAGAAGGCTCTAACTCGTCCACGTCTATTTGGGATGGCAGTACAGTGGTGTAACAACTTGCTTTTTATGCTAGGCAGACCCAGGGCTGCAAAGACAAGAACCCTCACTGTGAGGCACCAGGTATAGTGACTGGGAGGAAAGGGAGGAATACCCTGTGCAGGCAGTAAAGTGCAGGTCCCACCCCCAGTTGAAAACTCCATCCTATCCATAGGCAGAGGCATAGGGATGCAGTAAATACTATACGATGGTTCGTTATGTAAGTGGCATCTGGTGGAGGGGCATGAGTTCCCTTGGGAGAAAATTCGGTCTACAGGATTTGCTACATAAGACACCATCCATAATATGGCAAGGAGAAGGAGCCAGGTAGCAGCCCTCATAGTTGCAGTTATGGTGTTTTGGGAGAGGGATTTCGTGTAGGTAGATTGACCAGGCTCCGAGCTCAAGGCTCACTTTGCTAGTATAGAAACTAGGGAAGGAGACAGGGTAGTTTGTAAGTGGGGCAACTAATAGAATGGAGAAGGCACTGGATGAATTGCAGGCAGAGCAAAAATAATGGGGGTGATTTTGGAGTGCTTACTGCTTACAGGTTCAGCTTCCTTTGTAGCGGGGACTGGAAATGAGCAGTATAAGATGTCCAATGGGAGGGGAGACACAGGAGAGGGAGGACCTTGGGTGGGAGAAAAAATCTGTGCAGAGTAAAACGAAGCAGGAGAAAAGTGGTAGTTGCTAGCGCCAAAAAAAGTGCTGAGGGTCCGTGGAAAAAGGCGCACCAATCGGTGTAGCCTAGAGAAGCAAGCAGTCCAATCAGGATTCACTTATGGGGAGCCACACCAATGGGAGAGCACCAAGGCGTGTGGTTCTAAAAATGAAATCAGTGGTAGTACCTTGGCTGTTGGATCCGGCTCCTGGGACCGTGAGGGCGGCAGAGAATGTCGGCAGCAGTCGGGCGGCAGCCAGAGAGATGGCCAGTGCACCGCCTCGGAGGGAGAGAGGGCACTGCTCAGGCGCGAGTCCCTAGGGAAAAAAAGGAGACAGAGAATTAAATAGTAATTGGAGAGGGCAGGAGGTTGGCTGTAGGCAGACAGTAAGGGGCGGAGGTGCTTAACTTAAACAAAAGAGCTTCAGGAGTTAAGTGAGGAGATCAGGACACAACAGGTGGAGGGGGGCCACAGATTGAGAAGAGAAGCGAGGAGGGGAGAGGGGGAAGGGTTGAAAAATGGATGAGAGAGATGGATATCTAGAAGTTCAGCTTGCAGCAAGAAGCCGAGGTGCCCAGTGTTGGGGGGGGGAGCAGGTCAGGGACTCAGATAGGAGTGTTGCAGGAGAGACAGGGTGAAAAAGATAGAATGCAGTTAAAACACTTATGCTGAAGACTAAAAGCAGCACACTACAGGTCTACCTGCATAAAATTAGTACATACAGTGCAATGCTACAATAATGCTTTAGCAACCAGAAAGAAAGGCAATCACAGAATAGGCTAGCAATGCAGTTTCAATATTACAGTTGGAAGGTTAGGTGTGAGCCAAAAATCTGTGCAGAGTAAAATGAAGCAGGAGAAAAACGGCAGTTGCTAGCACAAAGAAAAGTGCTGAGGGTCCGTGGAAAAAGGTGCACCAATCGGTGTAGCCTATAGAGGCAAGCGGTCCAATCAGGATTCACTTACAGGGAGCTGCACCAATGGGAGAGCACCAAGACATGTGGTTCTAAAAATGAAATCAGCGGTAGTACCTTGGCTGTTGGATCCAGCTCCTGGGACCGTGAGGGCGGCAGAGAATGTCGGCAGCGGTCGGGCGGCGGCCAGAGAGATGGCCGGTGCACCACCTCAGAGGGAGAGACCTCAGGCGCGAGTCCCTTGGCTGTTGGATCCAGCTCCTGGGACTGCGAGGGTGGCAGAGAATGTTAGCAGCAGTCGGGCGGCAGCCAGAGAGATGGCCGGTGCACCACCTCGGAGGGAGAGAGGGCGCCACTCAGGCGCAAGTCCCTAAGTATAGCCTAGAGGTTAGAGGAACGAGGTGTAAACAAGCTTGGTACATCCAGCAGACCAGACCTGAGTTTGATTCTCACAACCTCCAGTTGCATACTGTGTGACTCTGAGCAAGTCACTTAACCGCCCAGTGCTCCCAGGTCGTCCCTGAAAACAGGCACTTGTGCCTAGTGGGCCTTAACCGGTTACCAAAGACTAAAATAAAATAAAATAAATTTATGTGCAGGGGCAATTCTTCTGGAGTCCACAACCCTTGCATCTTGTGGCTCCCTAGGTGGGCACCCCACCCTAATCCTGATGCATCTGTCGTTAGGGTCTGGGAAGGAGGGGGGACTGGAAGGGAACTCCGTGAGGTTGGCTAGATCTTGCTACCAAAGCAAGTCTATCTGCATTGAGCTGGAAACCAAGACTGGATGGTCAAGGTCCTCTGACCTCTGATCCCATTGGACTCTGAGGGCCCACTGCGAGATTCGCATGTGGAGCCTGGCCAACAAGACTGTAGGTATAGCTGCTGCCATTAGGCCAAGAAGGCGGAGAACTGACCTGGCGCTGATCTTCTGTTGGAGGCTACCAACTAAGCCTGCTTTTGTAAGGCCTCTGCCCGATCCAAGGGGAGGTAAGCTATGCCCAGGTCCATGTCCAGCACTGTCCCAATAAACTGTAGGCACTGGGAAGGTGTAAGCTGGGACCTGGGGAGATTGACCAAGATCCCCAGCTGGTCAAAAAGGGCCAGGGTAGCAGACAAGGAGAGCTCCAATTGATCCTGCAATGGAGCTGAAAGGAGCCAGTCATCGCGTTAAGGAAAGACACAATGGCCCTGCCATCTGTGGCCACCACCACCACCGCAAGGCACTTGGTAAAAACCCTGGGGGCCAAGGGGAGGGCTCTGTACTGAAAATGCTCCCCCTGGAACACAAACCTGAGGAAATGGCGGTGGGCCTGAAAGACTGAGATATGAAGATAGGCATCCTGCATATCCAGAATGCAGAGTCACTGCCCTTTGGACGAGAGGGGCAGCAGGCCTTTAAGAGTCAGCACCCTGAATCTCTTGTACTCTATGTACAGGTTCAGGGTGCGAGGTCCAAAACAGGACAAAGATCCCTTGTCTTCTTTGAGACTAGAAAGAAATGGGAGCAGAACCTATTGGCCATCTGATCTGGAGGAATGGGTTCTATGATCTCTTTAAAAAGAAGAGCCGACACCTTGTCCCTTAGGAGGGGAATGTGCGCCTTTGGATACCGAGAAACCCCGGGAGGGTTACTTGGGGGGTTTTCTCGAAATTCTAGAGTGCGTCCCTGACTTATGAGCTGAAGGACCCATGAGTCTGCAGTGATTCTGACCCCACCCTTCCACATATTTGGCGAATCTGGCACCCTCCGGCTCCACCGACAGCAGAGGTGGAGGGAGGGCCGCTGTGAGTCAAGAGGCGGAGGAAGGGTTGAGCAAAGCTGCTGCTGGTGGGGAGCAGCTGTATTGGGTGCCCTGCTCTTGAATTGGCGTCTGGGCCCTTGCTGGGGTTTCGCTTGGCGTCTCGCCTACCAATGAAAAGGACGTTTGGGCTGGTGTTTCGTGCGGTACATAGTATGTACCGACCTAAGAGCCAAACCTTTGTCTTGGAGGCTCGTAATAATATCTTGGGCATCTCCCCCAAAGAGGACAGAGCCTCGGAAAGGGGCGTCCTGGATGGCTGCCTGCACATTAAGAGCGAGGCCTGACACCCTCAGCCAAGCGAACCTTCTGAGACGGACTGCTGCAGCCATGCCTTTGGCCGAGGAATCTATGGTGTCATAGGTAGCCCAGAGGGAATGATGGCCTGCCACTTCGGCTGAACCAACAGTATCCGCCAAGAGTGTCTTGGTTTCTGAATCCGGGAGGGTCTCAATGACTGGTTCTATTTAATGGAAGAGAGACTTCTAAAAAACCAGAATATGTGCCACATAATTAAGGGCATGAATAGCCAAAGTGGAGGAGGAATAAATCTTCCTCCCGAACTGATCCAACTGCTGAGATTCCTTGTGCAGAGGAAAGGCACTCAGGTGCTTGGGTTTGTTGGACCTATTATGGGCTGCAGTTATGGCCACTGAATCCACCTTGGGAATGGGTACTCAGGTGGTCTTTACCCTCCGGAGTCCGGTATGTACGAATGGCCTTTTTTGCCATCGCTGGGATAGAAGAAAAAATTACCATAGTAATCTTGTTTCTTCCCAGTGATACTCTGGTATTCATAACTTCTGCAGTGTCCCTTTAAGATAGAGCGACCTAGAGAGATGGAGAATATGTAAATGATGTAATCTTTTATCCGTACCACTTTTTCAAATACTGCCTTCTACTAACTGCCTTAGTCCTAAACCCCTCAGATTTCCTGGAAGCCTGGAAAGACAGGCCCACGAGGACTAAGTGTAATAATAATAATAACAATATTAATCAGAATAATAATTAAATATTGTAGGAACTCCTTTCACACCCAAAAAGACCTCCAAATGGAGGACATAACATATGAAAGAATACCCCTGAATGTCAGAATCACCTGAAAAGGGGAAAAACAATAGTAAACACAATCACAACATATGTGCCAGCGTGTGGCACAGACACCCCTGAGAAATAGCAGTTATGTTAATAACTTACCGTAACAGTAGATCTTCAAGATAGGTTCCTGCAGTAGGTCTTCACATATAAGACTGCTCCCCCTGGCATCAGGTTCGAACGGCAAACTTGTAGCTAACAATCATCAGCGGGGACTGCCCCCCGATGTCAGGTGATGCAACTTCAGCCCGACTGTAAAAGGGGGTGGACCCGCGCCCGCCCTCCAGTTCTATTCCATTGGAGACCTAGAGAGAGGATAGCAGAAAGAAAGTAGTAACAACTCCTGGGACCCTGTGCCCTGGATAGACCAAGGGACTAGACAGGATAAAAAAGGAAGAATTCCAGGAGCTGTGGGAAAGGTGGGTAGGAAACTAGACCTACTGCAGGAACCTCTCGAAGATCTACTCTTACGGTAAGTTCTTATGTAACTGCTATATCTTACTTCAAGAGGGTTCCTGCAGTAGGTCTTCATATATAGGACTGAATTCCAAGCAGTCTAACTAAAAGAAGGAGTCAGAGACGAGTTTCCAGGAGGAGGAAGATGTCTGCCAACTAAGGATCTGCCTTAAGACAGAAGGCCTTGCAAAACTGCAAGGCCGAAACCAGCTTGACGACTAGAGGCAATGTCCAGACTGTAGTGCTTAGTGAAGGTGTGGATGGAAACCAAGTGGCTGCTGCACAGATCTCCGCAGTGGACACATTCCTGAAAAAAGCAGTAGAAGTGGCCACGCTTCTGGTGGAGTGGCCTTTAACCACCCCCAGAAGGGTTTTTCCATATTTCTGGTAAGTGTAGTGAATACAGTTAGCCAGCCACCTAGAAATAGTCTGTTTAGAGAAAGCCTTGCCCTGGCACTGGGAGGCAAAGGCCACAAAGAGTTGGTTCGACTTTCAAACCTCCTTAGTCCAGGAGGTACAGTACCTCAAAATCTGATGCACATCCAAGGTGTGCAAAAGGTATCCCCCCCTGTTGGAATGCTGAAGAAAATAGACCAGCAATTCAACACTCTGGTTGAGAATCGTCTCTGAAATAACTTTCTGAAGAAAAGAAGGATTAATCCTCAGGACCACCTGGTCCTTGTGGAAATCAAATAAGGCTCTCTGCAAACAAAGGCCTGAAGCTCTGAGACCCTTTGAGCTGAAGTAACTGCAACCAAAAACAGCATCTTCCAGGACAGGAAACGCATATCACAACTTGCTGCTGGTTCAAAAGGGGGCAAAATAAGTTCTCCAACATAAAATTAAGATCCCAGGGAGGACAGGGGTTCCGGACTGGAGGTTTGATGTGAAGGATACCCTTCAAGAAAGTTTTGGAAACCTCTAGTTGTGCTAGGGTTTTGCCCTCCACCAGAAGGTGGTAGGCTGACACCGCAGAGAGATGGACCTTAATAGAGGAGTAACTAAGGCCCAACTCAGAAAGATGTAAGAAAGATGTAAGAAGTACTCTAACACCAGGGAGGCCAAGCAAGAAAAATGGTCCAAGCTTTTGGCTGTGGCCCAGATAGAAAATCTCTTCCACTTCATGGCATAGGTGGATCTGGGAGAGGGTTTTCTGGCTTCCACCAGGACCTGAGCAACCTGGGAGGAAACTGCATAGCAAGAAACCGCTCTGTCCACAGGTGCCACACATGAAGATGAAGAGACTGAAGACTCAGATGTACCAGGGTGCCCTGCTCCTGAGACAGAAGGTCGTGAGATAGTGGCAGAAGGACCGGCTGTTCTAGAACTAGTTGTTACAACAGCAGGAACCAAATCTGCCAGGGCCACAGAGGGGCAATCAAAATCAAGTAGGCTCCCTCTGCCTGGAGTTTCAACAGAACCTTCTGAATGAGAGAAAAGGGAGGAAATGCGTATAGAAACCTCCCTGTCCAGCAGAGAGACAGTGCATCTCGCCAAAAAGCACCATGCCCAGGAATGAGCGAGCAAAAGTTAGGTAGTTTTGCGTTGAATGGGGAGGAAAACAGATCTAGGTCTGGCCGACCCCACTGAAGAAACAGGTCTTCGATTGCCTCCTGTTTTAGTTCCCACTCATGAGCCCTGGTCACTGATCGGCTAAGACTGTCGGCCAGGACGTTGAGAACGCCTGACACACGGACTGCTGTCAGAAACAGACCGTGCTGAGTAGCCCAATACCATACTCTTATTGCTTCCCTGCAAAGAGGGTATGACCGGGTACCTCCATGTTTCTTGAGGTACCAGACAGTTGCCATGTTGTCTGTTTGGACAAGAAGTGTTCCCGGGAGGAGTGACAACTGGAAGGCCTGGAGAGCACAGAGGACTGCTCTGGTCTCCAGGATGTTGATGTGAAGATTCTGCTCCTGAGGAGACCACGAAACTTGAATTCTGTGATTCCCCAAGTGGGCTCCCCAACCCGTATCGGAGGCATCCGAGGTGAGGGTCTGGGAGGGAGCCAGAGAGTGGAAGAGGGCTCCCACCAACAAGTTGGTGAGGTCCTGCCACCAAAGGAGATCTTTCTGAAGGCTGTTGGAGATCATGACCAGTTGGTTCATGTCATCCCATCGTTGATCCCACTGGACTGGAAGAGACCACTGGGTAACCCTCATGTGCAGCCTGGCCAGGGGGACAGTAGGAATGGCCGCTGCCATAAGATCCAAAAGATGGAGCACCGAGTGTGCTGGGGTCCACTGAGCTTTGGCCACCAAAGTGGCCTGAGGAGCCAAGGTCTCAGCTCGATCTAATGATAAGAAGGCCTTGCTCTGGACTGTATCCAGTACCACGACAATAAATTGGAGGCACTTAGAGGGTACTAGCTGAGACTTGGGAAGGTTGACCAAAATGCCCAGCTGGGCAAACAGATCCAGAATGATGGAGAGTCTCCTTCAGGCTGTCCGGGGATGGAGCTGAAAAGAGCCAGTTGTCCAGGTATGGGAACATATAGATGCCCCTGCGGTGGAGAAACGCCGCTACCACCGCTAGGCACTTGGCAAAAACCCGGGGTGCTGAGGACAGGCCAAAGGGGAGTGCTTTGAATTGGAAATGGTTCTCCTGGAAGGAGAATCGAAGGAAGTGGCGGTGGGCTGGGAGGATAGGTATATGAAGGTAAGCATTTTGCATATCCAGGGAGCATAGCCATGTGTTTGATGGGAGCAGGGGCAGGAGTCCCTGAAGAGTCAGCACATGGGACTTCTTGTACTCTACGAAGAGGCTGAGCATGCTGAGATCCAGGATAGTTCGCAGATCCCCAGTCTTTTTTGGGATTAGGTAGAAATGGGAGTGGGATCCCCTTCCTAGTTGGTTTGGAGGGATGGGTTTTAGGGCTGCTTTTTGTAGCACGGCCTGGATTTCTTGATGGATGATGGGGATCTGACCCGATGGGTAAAAGGACCTTCTCGGAGGCTTTGGAGGTGGAATCTCCAGGAACTCAATTGAGTGACCTCTTTGTATGAGCTGAAGAACCCATATGTCTGCGGTGACAGCCTTCCACCCCTCCTGGTGGAGGCCGAACCTCCCTCCTACCAGTTCCTCCAAGGGGGACGGAGGGAGCGGGAGGAGGGGAAGTGAGTCAGGATGCTGAGGTGAATGGAGCTTTGGTTCCAGAGGCTGCTTTGGCAAACTTAGCCTGAGGAGCTTGGGCTCCAGAGCCAGTGGCACATCTTTTGCCTTGATGCTTGTTCTGGTTCTTGTTCCATCTTCTTTGGCGATGACAGGGCTGTTTCTTTTGGCCCGTCCAATACATGGAGTGTACATCTCTGAGGGACCTACTGATCTCTTTCAGCCCTGTAATAATGTATTTTGCGTCGCCGCCAAAGAGGACGGGACCCCTGAACGGTGCATCCAAGAGGGATAACTGGACATCCTGCACCAAACCTGTGAGGTGCAACCATGCTAGGCACTGAAGGCATATTCCCGAGGCCACAGCCCGAGCCACAGAGTCCACAGAATCATAAGTGGCCCGGAGTGCGTGACAGCAGAAAGATTTATTCATGTAAACTTTGTCCAGCAATTGAGCCCTGAGGTTTTCATCAGGGATGTCCTGAAGGTCCCTCTCCAGTTCTGAGAGACAGGACTTCTGAAAAGGCACCATGTGAGACATGTAGTTCAGTGACCGGATGGTGCAGGAGGTAGACGAGTAGCTCTTCCTACCAAACTGGCCAAGTTGTCTTGAGCCCTTGTCTGGTGGGGAGGAACTCAAGTGTTTAGGCTGAGCCGAGCGGTCATGCATGGCCGTGATGACCACAAAGTCGGATTTTGGGTGAGAAGTCAGGTGAGAGATCCCTTCTGGGGGAAAGCAGGTTCTATCAGCCTTCCTGGAGACAGCTGGTATGGAAGAAGGCTGTTGCCATATTGTGGAAACTAGATCCTCATGAGGGGCCATCCAAGGCGGGATGAGTAAAGGGTCTGTGGTGGACAAGTCCAAATGTTCAGCCAGCCATTTTCGCTGAGGATCTATCTCCTTGGATGGCCAGCCCCCTGCTGTTTGAATAGTTCTCAAGAGATCCCCAAAAGAAGGATCCTCTGGAGGGGATTTTGGGGATTCTTTTGGATGAAGTTCTACCAGTGAACAAGGTTCAGAGAGGTCGATATTGGAGTCCTCATCCAAATCCAAGGGATCCGACCCACTGGGAAGGGAGGGATCCATCCCTGTGTCACCCGTGGGAAGAGAACCAGCAGCACGTCCCAAAGGAACTGGAGCTCTGGGTAGAGGAATTCCTCCAAGTGGCTGGGACTGCCTAAGCTCTGTAAGGAGTTGCATCCTAGCATCCTGCTACCACGCCAGGACAGAATCGCGGTCAGGCGGCAGTGATGGAGGACGAGGAGGTGGAGGCTGGTACCCGGGATACTCAGCCAAGGGCAGGTAAGTGGGATGATGTCAGTAGGGGTACTGGTACCCTGCAGACCCTGAAGGATAACCTGATGGTGGGTATCCGGATGGCGGATATCCAGGCGTTGGGTATCCAGGCATCGGGTAGCCTGGTGTCGGATAGCCCCGTGTGGGAGGCACCAGGCCCGGCGTCGGATGAGAAGGGTCTGGAGGAGGGCTGCCTAACGGCAGACCATGGGGGTCAGGCCCCGGGAGACTGCCAGAGGATCCAGCAGGAGGAGCTAAAGGCCCAGCCAGGGGAGGCACCAAACGGCTGCTAGGCAGTGGCAGGGGATCAGGCGTAGGGCCCAAGGGTCCCAAGTGGCGGGGGAGGTCCCTACCTGAAAGATCCCGGTCCGGCGATGGACCCCTGGGAGGAGGGGGATCTGGTGGTGGAAAGGAACTAGGCGAAGGGAGAAGCTCAGGAAGAGACCCCAACAACAGGTCTAGGAGCGATCCCGATGGAAGGGAAAGGTTGGGAACGAGTGGCGAATCCCTGGGGGTAGAGACCGGCAGGGATGAAGTGTCCCCCACGAGCACACTCGTCTCGGCGTCGGGGTCCTCAAGGGAGCCCAACGGGAGAGTAGATGTGGCTGTGCGGTCAACGGAGGGTCCATTGTCCGGCTTACCAGTCGCGACCGGGCTGGCTGCAGAAGAAGGACCGCAGTCAGGCTTATCGGTCTGGGCCGGGCATCTGGCGGCAGAGCCAGAGGGTGACTTATCAGCGGTGCTACAAGTGGGAAAACTAACAGAGACCTCAAGAGAGGCAACCCCCGGCTGCCTGCACACCTCGGCAGGAGGGGGAGAAGGCGTCCGGCCCACAGTAGCGGACGGAATGCCCGTAAGAGTGGTACTCATGGTTCTGGAAGTGGAGGGTTTTCCTTGTGGCAATGGGCTTCTCTCCTGGCGCTTCTCCTTGTCCTTCTTTTTCTTTCTTTTTTCTGGGGCCGGTAACGATGACCTCTCCCTAAGCTCCTGGAGCTCCTTTTTTCATAGAAGCTAGCCATTGGGTCAAAAGGTGGGCCTCGAGGGTCCGCCTGCATCAGGTCCGTGTGGCCTGGTTGAACTCTTGGCAAATAGCACACTCAGCCGAGTTGTGCTTAGGCCCCAGGCAGAGGAGGCAGCGGGAGCGGTCGTCCCCGTGCGGGATTTGGGCACCGCACTTGGAGCACTTCTTTTTAAGATGAGACGACATACACTCATTTGAAAAATTCAGAGAAAAAGTACAGAAGATGACAAAATCGCCAAAGACTAAGCGGCAACTGATCACCTCTACCACGCCTGTCGAACTAACTGAAGTGACGGTGGAAAGAACTGAGGGGGGTCAGGACCGCCCTTTACAGTCAGGCTGACGCTATGCCGCCTATCATCAGGGGTGGTCCCTGCTGATGATTGCTAACTACAAGTCTGCCGTTTGAACCTGACACCAGGAGGCGCAGTCCTATATGTGAAGACCTACTGCAGGAACCCTCTCGAAGTAAGATCATAGTGTTTTTAGGTGTGCAGAGGCCACTGGTTCTAGAAGGAGAGGCAGGGTGGAGAGTTATGAATACCTGAGTATCACTGGGAAGAAACAAGATTAGTATGGTAAGTAATTTTTTTCTTCTAACCTCAGTAATACTCAGGTATTCCTAACTTCTGCAGACTACGAAGCAGTACCTTTGGAGGTGGGCACAGAACCTACTTTGGAAACAGACTCTGCAGGACTGCTGTGACAAACCTGGCATTACCTCTGGACTGAATATCCAGACTGTAATGCTTTGTAAAGGTGTGTACTGTTTTCCAGGCAGCTGCTTTTCAGATGTCCACCAAGGGAACATCCCTGGCAGCCGCTATGGTAGCAGTTGTGCCCCTTGTGGAATGGGCCCCCAACCCTGTTGGGGGCTCCTTTCCAGCCTTAGAGTAACAAAACTGGATACGCTGTACTATCCAGCAAGAAATGGACCTTTTTGATGCTGGGTTACCCTTTCCCACATCCTCGTAAGTCAGGAACAGCTGTTTTGTGTCCTGCCTATGGACTTTAGTGGCTGTCAGGCAGTAGCTAAGAGCTCTTTTGACATCCAAACTATGGAATCTCTTTTCACCAGAACTAGAGTGCTCAGTGAAAAAGAGAGGTACGGTAATGGTTTGGTTCAAATGGAAATCAGAAACCACTTTAGGAAGACTCTCCCTGTTTGTTCCCAGGACCACTTTGTGTTCAATGCAGAGACTGGAGCTCACTGATTCTTCTGGCAGAAATCATTACCACAAGGAAAACAGTTTTTCATGTGACAAATTTCAAATGAGCTGAAGATACAGACTCAAAAGGGGGACCCATGAGCCTAACTATACACACATTTAGGTTGCATGCTGGCATCGGTTCCCTGTGGGGGAAGTGTGTGTGTGTGCAAATGGGCCATGCCTTTAAAGAACCTTTTGAAGATAGTGTCTGATAGTGTCTGAGGCCAGAGAAACATTCTGTCCAACTGAAATGTAAGCAGATGCTGCGGCCAGGTGGATCTTTAAGGTACTGGACTGCAAGCCCAGTGAATGCAAATAGGTAAGATAGTCCAGCACAGCTGGGACACCAGCCTGTGCTGGTACCACTCCTCTGGTCGAACACCACATAGAAAACCTTTTCCATTCTGCAGCATAGGTTTTCTTAGTAGAGGGCTTCCTGTAACCCCTTAAACTGCCCAAGACACTTTCAGAAAGATGCAAGCCTGCATATTCTAGGTTCTCAAGAGCCTTGCTTTGAGCCTGAATGACTTGAGGTTCGGGTACAGGAGCCTCCCCCTGGTTAGAGGTTAGTAGATTGTGCCTCTGAGGAAGGCGCATTGGCTCGGCCACAGACATGGAGAATAGCAGAGAGTACCATGGCTGCCTGGCCCAGCCTGGTGCTATCAAGATCATTGATGCTGACTGGGACCTGAGCTTGAGCTATGCTCTGTACACCTGAGGGAAGGAAGGAAAACCATACAGGTGCTTCCCTGACCAATTCAGAGCCAGAGCATCCAAGGGGATTGTTCCCTGATCTGGTGGTCTGCAATAATACTGTGGCAGGTGGTGGTTCTGGTTGGATGCGAACAAGTCTACCTCTGGGGTACCCCACCTCCTGAAGATCACTTGCACCACCTGACTGTTCAAGGCCCATTCATGGTGGGCATGGTTGATTTGACTCAGGGTATCTGCCAAGGTATTGTCCTTGCCTGGCAGATGTATAGCATGCAGGGAAACCCCCATGGAGTATGCTAGATTCCATATTTTTCATGACTTCCATGCAGGGAGGGCTTGACCTTGTCCCTCCCTGCTTGTTTGTGTAGTACATTGTGGTGGTATTGTCTTTTCTGACCTGTAACACCTTTCCCTGTACTAGTTATGTGAAAGCCTTTAATGCCAGTAACACTGCTCTTTAGCTCGAGCAGATTTATGTGCAGGAGTGACTCTGCACTTGACCATGTACCTTGGGTGGTGTGAACCCCCAGATGAGTGCTCCACCCTAGTAGAGATGTATCTGTTGTCAGAACAACCAATGGGGACTCTTGTTGAAAAGCAACCCCTTCCCTTAGGTTGGTTTCCTCTTTCCACCAGTAGAGGGCATGTAACAGTGATTTTTGTTACCGGGAATTAGTTTTGATAGTGCAGATCCTTTCTCCAACACCAGTGTGCCCTGTGGTGAAACTGAATGTCCCTCATCTGGAACCCGGATTCCAGTACTGCGCCAGTGGCAGCTGCCATGTGGTCCAGTAGCTGAAGAAACTGTCTTGCAGTTTTTGGTTTGTTCAGGCTGAATGAGCCTGCTATAAGTGGAATACTTCTTGCCCTGTCCAGAGGCAGGTAGGCCCTGCCTTGTAGGGTATTTATCTCTGCACCCATGAACTTCAGTGCCTGAGCAGGCTGAAGGACAGACTTTTTTAGATTTATCAGGAACCCTAGAGGCCCCAGGAGCCCCTGGGTGAGCTGCAGATGCTCCCTCACTTGCTGGGGTGATTTTCCAACCACCAGCCAGCCATCTAGGTATGGAAAAAACTCTGACACCTTGTCTTTGAAGGTGTGCCAAAACCACTGCCAAGCACTTTGTGAACACTCTTGGAGCTGAAGTGAGACCAAAAGGCAGGGCTGAAAACTGGTAGTGACCTGATGGGGATGTGGAAATAGGCGTCTTTTAGGTCCAGTGATGCCAACCAGTCTCCTTTTTGGAGAGTTGGCGGAATCAATGCCAAAGTCACCATTTTAAACTTCGGCTTTGTCAGATGCCTGTTTAGTACCTTGAAGTCTAAGATAGGTCGCCACTCTCCATTTTTCTTTGTGGTAAGGAAGCATCTTTTTCCAGGAATTTTCTCCCTATATTTGTAGATGATTTGAAAACTTTTGTTGCTGGAAGGAATTTGAAACTCAGAGACAATCCCTGATTCACTACATCCAGAACCCACGTGTCTGTGGTGATTTTTTGCTAAGACTGGAAAAAGTGAGTCAGCCTGCCTCCTACAGGTAGTGATGAGGTGCCTGGGGAGACACATCAAGGCGTCTGTTTTGTTTGAGGCTGGACCTGGGACTGGGAACCACGCCTGGAACCCCTTATGTCCATGTCCCTGAAGTAAACCTGCTGTGGGTACTGCTGATACTGAGGCGCAGCCATGGCCTGATAAAAAAGGCTCGCTCTGAAATGATCTGCCTCTGCCTCCCCTTCCATAGGTTTTAGTGAACGGGGAAGCCCTTTCTTTTGCAGAATTGCTTCTGTAGGTGGTTTTGTATTCATCCACATTTTTCTTTTTTTTGTACTTTCTGTTTGTGTTCACAGGAAATAAAAACAATACAGTAAGTATCCTCATGCAAGAGGAGCCGCAGAATCATCTTTACAACTTCTGGGGTAACATAAGACTTGTTCCCACATTCTTGAACAACAGGCGTGGGGGGAAAACGTATAGTTAGGTGATAGAAACACCATAATTCCCAAAATGTCCAGTATGTGCCAGCTGCTTCATGGCTGAAGTCGACATCCAAAAGGTAAGTGTCACAAAAATGTATGCACTAACCAGTAGTGCTTATTGGCCTTATAATAAGACAACATTAATAGGTATAAATGCCCCACTTAACTCTGCAGCAGGAGTTCTCACACTTTGTCATAATGAGCCTCCCCCAAGCCTTGGAAAAGATATTGAGCCTCCCCTAATATAGAAATAATTTGGGGCCTCCTCAAAGTTAGAACTATCATACTTTGCACATTACAGGAAGAATACAATGAACTGCATGTGAGTAGCTGAGTTTATTCTCATTTTATTGACATTATTATTCTCTCTCTATACCCCCCAGGTCAGCCTACTCGCTCCACACTTCTGAGTTTTGGCCCTATTTACCCCTCGTTGCAATACCTCCATAAGTCAGACTGTTTTCTTTGTCAGTTTTACCCTGCCCTTAAACACCTTCTCTGGGACCATTTTGCTCCCTCTTGGCCTTGCTCCTAGTATCTCTCTGCTTAGCCTTTGTATTTGTGCTTTTCTGCAGCCAGTGTAATGGGTCAATTGTTATCTCATTCCTATTCATTTGTATTCTTTTGCATTTTGTTTTGCACAGTTTCCAAGAATTGTATTTCCTCCATTCTGCTTTCCCCCCATGTCATACCAGGAAACAAGTGTTTGTTGAGTGTGTTTTCCTGGTAACCATTTTGTACATACATTCACATGCCATTATTCACTTTCAGTTTGCTGCATCCTTTCACACAAAGCATCCAAAACTTGACATTTAAATATAGTACATTTTAAGGCTTGCTTGAGCCTCCCCTTGAACAGGCTAGGGCCTCCCCATGGAGGATGGCCTCACCATTTGAGAAACCCTGCTCTACAGTATACCCCACTACTACAAAGCTTATCCTCAGAAAGAACAATGAATAAGAGGATTTAAGGCTTAATCATCAAACATAACTACATGGCTGCTATATAAGCTTCTTTATGCTGAGAACCACACTGTACATGAGTTTAGAGAAGAACACAGAAGGCAGGAACATAATTTGATCGAATGATAATCCCAAATGTATAATTTATAACAATATTTTCCTGCCCCTTACTTTCCCCTCTCCTTCATTCCTCCTCATTTCCCAAACTGTTAAATCAGCATTTTAACTCCCCCACCAATGTTCAGTTCTTTAGATAACAGAGAACTGCCTCTTATATATAATGTCCCTTTTTACTTAGCCTTCCTTTTGTTCTGAATCCTCCTCAACAGAATCCTGGATTGTTTGTGCTTTAAAATTCCAATTCTGTCTTCCCAACCCAACGGGCCACATCCTTCAGGTCAGCGAACTGCCAGCACTTCCCACCATAAGTGATCCGTAGTCTAGCTGGTAAAAGGAGCAAGTGCACGATTCCCAGGGTGCGTAGTTTATGTCTGATGGCATCAAACTGTTTTCTCCTAGACCTGGTTTGATATGAGAGGTCTGGAAATAACTTTATGTCCTGCCCTTGTAGCTGTAGCGGGTAAGATGCATGAGTTGCTGTGATCAAGAGCTTTCTGGTGCCCCGTACCAAAACCTCCCTAGCCCAAAGGTCCTTCCACTACCGAGCCTCCACATGGTTCAGCTCCCTCCAGCCCTCTGTCACTAAGTCTACCAAAATTGGTCCCTTTAAAGTCGCTCTCCATAACCACCTCTTTGGCGTCCAAAGCTGTAGCTGCCCTTAATCAAACTAATGTCGGGGTCCCTCCCCATTTCTGACCCATAGCCTAGACAATGTCCGTTGGACGGCTTCCCCCCTTTTTTTTCCTCACCCCTGTTTCCCCCCCTTCCCAACTCTTCCACATAGGTATTTCCCCGGTACGACCAGGGTTGTGACTTCTACTATTGTTCTACTTTATACGATTGCTATTTACTGCATGTAACTTTATTCCATAAACCACTGTTATATTTTTGTTCTTTTGTTATCTGTATTGCACCTGTATGTTATCACTGTTGTATCTCACACTGTAACCATGTCTACCCTCCCTGTGACGAGGTGCCTTTGTAAATGAGTCCCTGACTCAAAGGTTGTAAATCTGACTTTCAAAAAAATTAATAAATAAATAAAATAAAACAAGACATTCCGAACCTCCGATCCCACTGTCTTCACAAGCACTGTTCTAGGCTGGGCTAAATCCTCGGGCTTCACGCTGGGGTTCACCCTTTAGGCATGGCGTAGTTCTGACCACTCAAAGTCCTCTGGTAATGAGAGATTCTCCGCCATCCAGGTTCTGATGAAAGTCAGCAGATTGGCTCCCTCTGCACCTTCTGGGATGCCAATAACTCAGACGTTACCCGATCGGAGGCTAATCTCGACTGCCTCCAATCGCCCTCAAAGTTGGGAGTTTTCCTTCATTAGGAGTGCCGCTGTTGCCTGGACTGAAATGGATCTTTTGTCTGCCTCTGAGACAGTCTCTTTGAGCAAATGCAAGGCTGCATCATGGGTTTCGAGTCTGGTCAGAGTTTTCTCTATTTTAGCATCCATGGCCCTGACCGACTCAAGAATTGCTTCTCACGGGGGTTCCTGAGATGAGATTCACAGTGAGGGTTCAGCCGATTCAGTGGCGGGTCTGGCTGGTGCATATGCAGAGGTAGGCCATTGATTCCCTTGCATTTGTTAATGAGGGTTTTTGGTGCGCCCCATATTCTATTGAGGTATCGATCTGCAGTTTACAGCCTTCAAAATCAGAAAATCCCTTCTATTGAACAATTCCGTGGTCTGAAAATTAGGAATTTAGTGTTTAGTGGAGCTATATCTGTGGAGCAAAAGTAGGGACATCATGCCTGGAAGCTGGCTCCCTAGCGACCCCTCATCCACCTTTTTCAAGTAAGCCTCTGTCTTTTCTCCAAAGAGGGAATTATCCTCAACTGGGACATCAGTGTTTCATGCTGAATTTTATAAAAAAACTATTAGATGTAATGGTCGGTGAACAGTTCCCCAATTTATGCTTAGGAGGGGATCTAAATTGTGTGATGGAGCCCAGCCTGGATCACTTGGAGTGAACTGGTAGACATGAGAGGGCAATCAGCCAATGGAAGCAGGGGGTGGTGGTTCTGGATATGGTTGATGTGTGGAGGGCAGCTAACCTTGGGGCTCGAGAATACACGTTCTACTCCAACCCACATGGTACGTGGTCCAGACTGGACTATATGTAATGAGAGAGGGATATGGAGGGGTATGGGATGTTATGCATGGGCCCATCCACATATCGGATCATGCTATGGTGGTGTTCAGGCTGCTCCTGGGGCTGAGGGTTAGCCCATGCCCAGGCTGGTGCTTTCCCAGGTACCTGACGACATCAGAGAAATTCAGGAAATTCTTGAAACAACACTGGGAGCAGTACAAGGAGGCGAACGAAGCCACCGCCCCCACAAAAGTCGTATATTGGGAGGCAGGGAAGGCATACATGCGGGGGCGATTATTGGCTATGTGAATGGGTATAAGAAGCAGAGAAGGCTTAGAAGGCAGAACCTAGAAAAACAATTGAAAGATACGGTAAGGAGAATGATGGCTCAACCTTCAGACCAGCTTAGGGGGGAAATGCTGGCACATAGAGGGGCTCTTAACTTACTACTAACAGGAGAGGCTAGCACATCCCTATTCTATGCCAGACAGCGACTTTATGAATGGGGGAACAAACCGGGGGCCATAATGGCTTGACTGGCATGGGGTAGAAGGGGAACAGCAGTGGTAACTGGTGTGAGAGACAGGAGGAGACAGCTACAAACACAAGATGAGAAAATTGGGGGGGGGGGCTTTGCGGCTTTCTATGAAGACGTCTACAAAACAGATTGCGTGAACACAGAGCCATTGACGACACGGTTCTTGGAAGGATTGAGATTGACAGAGCTTTTGGAGGATAAAAAAAGAGAGAAATTAGGAGAAAAGGTAACAGTATGGGAGATTGGGGGGGCACTGGCATTAATGAAAAATGTGAAAGAAGGAGGGCCCGATGGGTTTGTTATAGAATATTATAAAGACCTATGGGGAGGACTAATAGGAGCTATGGCTGGTATGTTGGAGGAGGCAGGAGAGGAGGATGGGTTGCCGCAAATTGCTTACTGGCAATGCTCTGTGTGCTCCCCAAGCCAGGTAAGGACCCTGAGGAATGGGAGTCATACCGTCCCATACCTCTCCTGAACTGTGATATCAAGATCTTTGCAAAGGTACTGGTCCTTAGACTAGAAGGGATCCTACCCCAACTGGTGCATGCGAACCAAACTGGATTTGTACAAGGCCATCAGTCCTACTGTAATATGAGATGACTCCTCAGTATAATCCAATGGGAAATCGACGTCCAGGGCAAGTGTTACTGTCAATGGATGCCGAAAGGGCATTTGACCACACAGAATGGCCCTATCTTTTTGAGGTGTTAAAGAGATTTGGATTGGGGGACATTTACTTAGATATGGTCAAAATGCTATACAAGAGTCCAAGGGCCCAGATCTTAGTCAATGGAGGCTGCTCTGAAATGTTTGAACTACACAGGGGAATGCATCAAGGGTGCCCCCTATCCCCACTCCTCTTTGCCTTGGCAATCGCACCACTGGCTATTCGTATATGGGAAGATGCCAGAATTCAAGGGGTGGTGGGTAAGTCAGGAACACATCATAAACTGACCCTTTATGTGGATGATCTACTGCAGTTCACATCAGGAAACCACTATCCCAGCCCTACTAGAGGTGGTGCAGGAATTCGCAGGCGTCTCTGGATATAAGCTCAACCTATCCAAGCAGAAATGTTTAGGATACTGGACCAGAGGGCAGAGGTGGAGTCAATACATGGGGGTTTAAGGTTGTAAGGGGCAACTTTACCTACCTGGGAATTAAGGTAGGTAGAGACCTGGCTGGATTGTATGGGATTAATTATGGACCTCTGTTACAGATGCTTAAAGCATACATGGAGAGGTGGCTGGCGCTTCCGATTTCATGGCTGGGGCACATTAACCTCCTAAGAAGGAAGGTGCTTCCTAGGACCCAGATGCTACCAATGGGATTAACCAATGGGGATTACAAAGATATAGAGAAAGAGTCTGGTAGATTCATCTGGCAGAATAAGAGGCCTAGGATGCGTTTGTTAAGGCTAAGGAATAAGACAGAAAAGAGAGACCTTAATTTCCCAGATCTTAGAGGCTATGCACTAGCTATACAGAACAGCTATATCCAGGACTGGGTACATTGGGGGGGGGGGGCAGAAGCAGGCTGGGTGGACCTAGAGGGCGAAGGCACAAAAGTCCGCCTGACAGCATATCTAGATCCAGGAGGTAAGAGGGCATACCACAGGTTGAAGAACAGGAATCCCTTGGTGGAATGGACATTAGAGGCATGGGAACAAGCCAGGAAGAGGAGGGGAGAAGAGAGAACAGCTACAGGTCTGGTACCAGTGGTGGGGAATCCAGCCTTCCAGCCAGGGTTAGAAGGGGGAGGATTTGAACTGTGGGAGCAGGGAGGGGTGCGATGCCTCAGAGACTTATGGGGGGGAGAAGGCTTACAAACCTTCGAGGATTTGAGGGGAGGTATGGTATCCCAGCCTCACACAGGTACAAATATTTCCAGATGTTCCCCTAACCCCCAGGTCACACCGAGAGACAAGCAAATTGTTGCTCAGCATGCCTTCCAGGTGAAAGATTTCAATAAATAAAAAGATAAGGTCTTTTAGTACAGCAAGAAATGGACCGAATGGGCAGACCTCCATGCTGGAGCCCCTGGAGGAACTGATACGAACTGCGCAGGTCATTCCCAAAGGCCTCACTGCATGTGCAGTAAGGTAAGACAGGGACCTGTTCCCGGACAGATCCCTAAAGGTTAAAAGTTTGCAGGAAAGGGACTTGGGAACCCAGATCATAGAAGAGAACTGGTCTTTAATTTTACAATCACATACGGGGTTGCTGATGTGCAATAAGTTTAAAGAGTCACAGTACAGGTTTTTACACAGGTTGTACTGCCCACCTGTGGTGGGCAATAAGTTCCACCCCATGGTCTCATCAATGTGCAGTAGATGCAATGAGACGAGTGGGACACACATCCATTATTTCTGGGAATGTAAGGAGTTAAGACCTTTTTGGCTACAGACAGCTCAAGCAGTGACAGGTGCCATGCATATTTCTGTGGCAGACACTGCAGTATATTTGATGTCTGGGATGAAGGATTTGGGGGAGGAGGAATGGGAAACATAACCCAGAATGGTAAGGATACTCTTGACTATGGCGAGATGGTGTATCCAAAATACTTGGGTCTCACACAGCCGGCCATCACTGGGGCAATGGAAAACCTTGGTAATAAATAATCCAGCATTAGAGAGGCTGACACATCAAAGATATGGGAAGGAGGAGGAGTTGTTCTTGAACAAATGGGGGCATATATCAACTCACTGCCGGTGGGGGAAGTGATGGCATTAAGACAAGGAATAACCTGAATACCAGGGCTTGTATTCTCTTCTAGGGACAAGAGACAAGAGAAATGATATCCTGGATCTGCAGTGGAGGGTTGGAACGCTGCCTGTGAGCTGAGGAGAGGACCAGAGGTGGAGACAAAATCTCTGAGGAGGCTCACAGGTAAGTGATGCATAAAGGTAAAAGTGGAGGAGGGGTAGGGGACAAATCTGCAGAGACATCCTAAGAAGCATGACACAGATATACCTTGAGGTTCACAGGTGGAACGCACCTCAGAGGAAGCACGATATTCCCTCCATCACTAAGTGCCATGTGGCAGGTGGAAGGAAATGCAGAGTGTACCCTATGTATAAATACATCAAACACACAACAACAATGCAATATAGTAAAGTTTAAGAATGGTTGATATACATGTATAATTTGTGAAGTAATATGGATTGTACATAGTTCGGGGGGACTATAAGATAAACAAAGATCGTTATTTAGTTAGGACAAGAACAGGCAATACTGCATCTATCATTGGAATGTATTAGCAAGAAATGTGGGAGCAGCATACTCAGTGGTTGGAAGAGGAGCTGTTTATTGCCTGTAATGCCATACTTCATCTGATATTTACCTGGATAAAAGATTTTAAACAAATATAAAATTACAAAAAATAAAAAGCAGCAAATGAAATGTAAAGAATACTTATATATATTTTATACGTTTTCTCACATCAGAACAAGATGATGAGGAGAGAATCTCTGAGTGGCTAGTCTTGACAGGCAGAGAGAAAAATCTGAGGGGTTTAGAACTAAGGCAGTTAGTAGAAGGCAGCATTTGAAAAAGTGGGATGCGAAAAAGATTCCATCATTTGCATATGTTCCATCTCTTGGGCAACTCTATCTTAAAGGGACACTGCAGGAGTTAGGAACACCGGAGTATTAATGGGGTTAGAAGATGGCATCTGCCAAATGGTGTAGGACAAATCTTCGTGAGGCTCCAACCAGGGTGAAGTAAGAACTGGGGAGATTTCTGAAAAATCCAAATGCTCTGCCAATCTCTGCTGTTTTGGATCTTGGGCATCCAATTTCCAGTCCAGAGATTCAGCCATGTGTTTAAGAAGGTCCAGAAAAAAAGAATCCTCAGAAGGAGACTTGGGCGACTCCTTAGTGATCGGTTCTTCAGAAGGAGGAGTCTCGAATCCGGAGCCTGCCAAAGAGTGGTCAGAATCGAATTCCGAATCTAAGGAATCCGATAGTCCCTCAGGTGGTTCAGGAGGGTCCAGTCTCCCATCCAGAACCTCTACCGGCATCTGGGCAGACATCTGATCTTTCAACAGCCCCAACGTGGATGGCCGCTGAGCAGATGGAGAGGCAGGTTGAGGAGCTTGGTCCGGCCGAGGTACTTCCCAAGGTCGACAGCTCTCCAACTCTGAGACCAACTGGCCTTTAGTCTTGGACCACCACAACTTAAGGATCTCCCTGAAGTCCGCCTGTGGCTGAGGAGGAGGCGGGGGTGGTGGTGGAAGGGTTGACACCCCAGGTAGCATCTGGGAGTACTGCATCTGGATGAATGAAACCAAGCGTGGCAAATTTGTTAGGGTAGTACGGGTATAACCCGCATTGGATACCCCATGGTAGGTACCCTGAAACTGCTGCCAGTCTGACGGTGGGAGCCCGACATCGAAAACTTCAACAGAGGCCCCAACAGATGCCCTGACAATGGCCCCGACAAGAGCCCCGCAGGCAGAAACCCTGATGGCAGCCCCGATGGCAGAAAGTCAGATGGAGGGCCTGACAGATGCCCTGCTCGAGGAACATTGCCTGAAGGGGGCACCAATGGCGGGGGACCTGACGGAGGCCCAGACAGGGGGATACCCAACAGAAGCCCTGACAGAGGGATGCCTGATGGAGAATTCACAGGGGCTGATGGGCGATTCCAAGGAATCTGGTCCAGCAACTCATCTGGTGTCGGAAGGACCAGTGGCAGAACCGTCGACAGGTCCGGGGGTGCTACCGGAGGAGCGCCAGATGAAAGGTCTCCCTCCACTGGGTCCTGCAGTTCTGGAGAATGTGGCGGGGTTCTAGGAGCGGGGGCAACCTGGATCACATCCCCAGGAAACCTATGCTCGCCGGCCGGAAAAGAGCTGTCTTCCAGTCGTGCATCGTCAGTACCCACGTTGAGGTCTGACAGCAGAGCAGTGGTCGGGCAATCGTTGGATAAACTGGTGATCAACTTATCAACCACGGTCAAGTGGATGTCGAAGAAGCCGATGCCAGACTTACCAACCTTGGCCAGGCGCTCGCCAGAGGATTTGGCGGATGGCTTCACGGCCCTGCCTGTCACCTTAGAGCCCGTGGTGGATAAGGACCTGAGGGCGGCGGATGCCTTGGACGTGGCCAAGGTGCCTGCAGCCACTGTAATCAGCTGCAACAGGGAGACCGATGTCTGCTTCAAAGGAGGGGCTGACTTGGTTGTTGCAACCGTCTTCCCAGAGGAAGAGGGCCGCTGCTCGCCCGGGGGGGGGGGCCCGAAGGCAGCCTCGGGTGAGATGGGGACCATTTCTGGTCCCAGTGCTTCTCCTTGCCCCTTTCTTTTTCTTGTGGGAGTCTGATGGTGAGGAAGAGGTACTTCAAAGTTTTTGCAGCTTCTTCTCCATGGATACCAATTTTTTCTTCAAAAGGTGGGTCTCCAGTGTGTGCTGTTAGCGTTTCCATGTGGCCGGGCTGAAATTTACTTGGTTTACTTGGTTAAATAGGACAAAAGAAGGCCAAAGCCCATCGAGATTGTCCCCCACCACTGTGATGGGAATATTGTAAATTTTATCCACTTAGTTCATATAGTTATTTGACTCGAACCACTGGTCCAAATTTCTTTTGAATGAAACAATGGAATCACAATCCACCAGGTCTTGAGAAAGACTGTTCCATAGTCTTGGGGATCTTATAGTAAAGTAATTTAATCTTTTGTCTGTTCTTCCTTTAACTACCACAAGTTGTTTATTGTGCAGCCGAGTTGAGGTCCTTCTATCAGTGAACTTTAGGCCAAACTGGTCCATTAATTCTGGAGACGTTAAAATTTTATATAGAAATAGCAGATCGCCTCTGGAACGTCTACTCTGAAGAGTAAATAATCCCGTTTCCTGTAATCTATCAAAATATTCCATATGGGCCAATCTTGGAACTAATTTAGTAGCCCTTCTCTGAATTTTCTCAATTCTGTCAACATCATGGGAGCAGGCTTCACAATCCTCAACATCGTGATCCGGTCCCAGACAGAAGAGACAGAGGGAGTGAAGCTCTTTATGCGGTAGTTGGATGCCGCAAGAATCACACTTGTTTTTATGCGATTCGACTGAAGAAGTCGAAGACATACAAAATATAAAGAAAAACACTAGAAAATAAAAAAAAGGATACTCATCCAAAATTAGGCGGTCGAACTGCTGCAACGATCTCTGCGAGGTCCGACATGCACAGGTCGATGGCAGAAATGGAAGGTGGGCGTGGGGACTGCCCCCTTTATAAGGTCACACTGATGTCAGTCAGGTGACATCGGGGGCCGTCCCCTGCCAGACACTGCTAGTTAAAGTTTCCATGTGGTCCTGATGCCAGGGGGTGCAGTCCTATAAGTTATTACCTACTGCAAGAGCCCTCGCGAAGTAAGATCTATATTTAAATGTCTAAAAGCAGAAATCATCATGTTACTTTCAGGTAAAATAGTGCTTCTGCCTGCTACCTGATGATGTCATTGTATTTAGCCTGCATTACAATGAGCTGGTTTTCTTTTTTGACATTAATATGTTTGTCCTACTGTGGCCACCTTATCTCTGGTTGAACATGTTGTCACAGCTACTCCACCCACCACACACACACACATGTGAAAGATTACTTTGAATTTCTCATTCCTGCGTTTTATTTTACACATTTTATTTTAATAAAACCTTCACACTGTCTGATGCAGTGCTGCTTGTTTGCCTAATACTGATTAAACTATCCTACTATACACTGAGCTGTATTGCTGTGAGCCCTGGTATAACAACCAGGTAGAGGGGCTGTAGTTCATTTTGACACCAGAACTACAACTCATGTGCTATAGGCAACACACAACATTCTAGATAAATGTATGTGAATATGCTTGTGTAGTTACGTCTAGAACTATGTTTGAGTGGGTCATTTGTTGTTTTTAAAAACTTGTATTGCTCAAATTTGTGCTCAGGGCTCCGTGACCTCGGACTGCACTTCCGGGTCAGACTCGCCTTTATATTGCTTGCCCTGCTGTGAGCAGGGCGAGCGTAAGCAGGTCGAATGCACGTCTTACGCACGAAGACGCGCGCAAAGACATGCGTGTCTAGCGCGTGTTTGGCATTGTACGCGGAGTAGCAGACATAAGTACAGACCTACATGGTTGTGCATTATACCTTGGATACCAGAACCTTGTAAGAAATCTGTGTTCACTTAACATAAATTCCTTGCCAACTAGAACCAAATTTATTACAATGAACAGCTTAATAGATTCCCCTACTTTGTTCTGTACAAAAGCTATGTACCAATTGGTTCAACTATTGCCTTGTTCAAACTCAGACTTTACCTGTGATAAATGTACCACTAATAAGGAATTAAATGTAGGGAATGCTACATTTACAGCCAGGCTAATTCAGTTAGGAAAAAAGCCAGAAGGACATGTTGCTTAGATTTGCACAACTGGACAGAGCTCCCCAGCCCAGCTCCTCACTTAGTGAAGGTTTATTTACTGAATCCCAACCAGGAACATCCACACAGAATTTAAATAACACTTCTTCTCTTACTGTTTCCCATTTCCAATTTAATAATAATGTCACTATCGATCAGGATAGCACCCCAATACTAAATCAGCAAAGGAAGTGGGGAAGAGATGAAGATGGGGACCCTGAAGTAGACCCAGATTTAAATAATGAATGGTCTCAAGTCCCAAAAACTAGAGCAATCAAAAAGGGCCGCAAGGCAGAACAGTTCTTCTTACCAACTCAGGATTCCTTTTCAGTACTATCGGAACCAGCAGCCCTTTTCTCACCCAATATGGGTCAGGAAGGAGATTATCAGCATGCCTCTGCTATAGCATACAACACCCCATTCCCCCACCACTGATGTCCACTAAGTCTCACTCCCATACCTCTCCCTTTTTGGGAAATGAAGTAGCACAGTCGAATAGCTCATTATCACAAAATACATCTAAGACGGATACTAACACTTCCCCAAATCATCAACAATCTAACAGTCTCATGAGCAAATGCAATTCATCTACACCTAGCAACATGTCTCGTCAAGTTTTGGTGTTAGGTGATTTCATAATCAAACATCTTGATAGGGCAATTTGCAATCCGGATAAAGCCAATCGTACATGCTCTAGTTTCCGGGGAGCTAAAATTTCCCATATTACAAAAATGGTACCTAAAATAATCTCAAATGCAGGACCTAACCCACTGGTTATTATACATGCAGGAATTAATGACGTATATAGTATGCACCCCCTCAAATAAAAAAAGATTATGTTGCTATATATAATCTACTCGTTGAAAAGAGATGCAGTCTGTTTCTCTGAAATTCTCCCAGTGCCAAGAGCAACTGACACCGTCACTGCTAATATTAAAGCAACAAACGAATGGTTAAGAAAGTGGTGTCTTAAACAGAACATGCACTGTATTCCACATTGGGAGAGTTTCTACAGAAGGGACTCACTGTTCTGCTGGGATGGTCTTCATCTCAGCAGGCGTGGGACTACATTATTCGGCAAAACCATAAGTTCCATCATTAACAAGCATTTAAACTAACATGCATGGGGGAGAATGGTTATTTTGCCAATTCTCTAATTGGGACTAATAAATATTCAAGAAATAGGAACAGTAATTTTTTATCATTTAACACAAGATCTCTAAATCAGCTGAGGGAAGTCTGAACTAGAGCTAAAATGTATTTAACAGGATCTTCATATCATAGCAGTTACTGAGACATGGTGGAATTCCTTCTCAGGATGGATTAGGGAAATACCTAGCTTCAAACTCTATCACAAGGACAGATATAATTGGTTAGGGGGAGGAGTATGTTTATATGTTAGAGAGGATATTACATCTTATGAAATTCCTACTCCTATCTCTACCGAATCATTATGGGTCACTATTCTACCTAAAGGTTACCCAAAGCTTATATTGGTGTTTGCTATAGAGCTCCATCTGCAGACATGCTCTACATTTCTGATCTGATAAATGTTATATCTGATTTGGTTGGTAAGGGAGATAATTTGATAATGGGTGACTTCAATTTTCCTGGCATTAACTGGGAAACCTTCTCTGCCAGTACAGAACAAGAAAAACTATTTGCCACCATATGCGTAGACAATGGACTCGAACAATTGGTAGATTCCCCCACCAGGGGGTCTAATTTACTTGATTTAGTTCTTACCAATATTGAGAATAAGATTTTTGACATGAAAATATCAGCTCCAATTGGCAATAGTGATCACAATACAATCAATTTCAGTATAAATATTATCAATCCTAAACCATGTAATAATATTACATATAAGGACTATAATAATGCTAATTTTGATTTAATTAATACCAAAATCACTGAAATTGATTGGGAGGAAAAATTCAGGAATAAAACGGTTAACTGTGCATGGACTGAATTAAAAGACTTTATATACTATATAGAAATTAATTTTATTATTACCAAAAAGAAATACAATAAAAAAGGTAAAATTCCTATTTGGTTCAACAAAACTATTAAGAAATTAATTAAAAGAAAGGACATCTTGTTTAAAAAACTTAAAAAAAAAATTTCAAATCCTTATATTAAGTATTAATACAAAACCATGGTTTCTTCCCTCAAATCATCAATTAAATGGAAAGTTAAAATCTGAATTTAATTTAGCTCATTCAAAGACTAATCATAAATCACTTTTCTCTTACATTAACAGTAAGAAAGGTAATAATAAAACTTCAGGCCCCATATTGAATAACGGGAACCCAATTACAACTGATGCTGAAACAGCTAATCACTTTAATACCCATTTTTGCTCAGCTTTTAATCCACCAGATGCACGTCCTGTAACAGTTAATGATACGTCCCAAATTCCGTCCTTTACTTATGATGATATTCTTCAGGTATTATTACAAATAAACAAAACTTCAAGTCCAGGCCCTGATAATATAAACCCAAGGTTTATACTTGAAACAGCTAAATCATTGGCCACTCCACTAGTGTTATTGTTTAACAAGTCCTTACATGAGAAAATGTCCCTGATGATTGGCGTTCTGCCATCGTTGTCCCCATTTATAAGAAAGGTAATAAATCTAATGTACAAAACTATAGGTCTATTAGTCTAACCTCAATAATAGGGAAAGTAATTGAGTGTTTAATTAAGGCACTGTTTGAAAAGGAAATGGACAACTTAGGTATCCAGGACAGGACACAGCATGGCTTTACAAAAGGCTATTCATGTTCGACTAATCTAATTTCCTTCTATAATCATATAAGTAAATATCTGGACATTAAAATTCCATTTGATGTCAAACTGCTTGACTTTAGCAAGGCTTTTGATAAACTGTCAAACTCCATTCTAATCAATAAATTACTTAAATTCGGTTTTTCATCTTGTCTTGTTAGCGGGACTGCAAGTTGGTTGCAGAACAGGTCCCAAACAGTAAAAATAAATGGTTCCTTTTTCAGTATTAGGTCAAGTTACTAGTGGAGTCCCACAGGGCTCTGTGCTGGGTCCCTTATTATTTAACATCTTTATAAGTGACATGCACGTTTCCCCAAATAGCCATCTATCTAAATTCGCTGACGATACGAAACTGGGTGGTAGGGTTGATTCTATATCTGCCATAAGCTCTCTTGAAAACGATCTTCTTTGTATCGAATCTTGGGCACAGAATAATTCAATGCTTTTCAACACTGACAAGTGTTCGGTCCTCCATTTTGGTATCAAAAACCCAAAGACTAATTATTACCTTAACAATACTATGATAAAATCTACCACTAATGAAAGAGATCTAGGAATCATAATTGACCATAAGTTATCCCTAAATTATCACTATAACAAGGTGGTTAGATCTGCTAATGTTCTAATGAAACAAATTAAAAGAACATTTGTCAGTAAGTCTGAGCACTGCTTACTACCTTCTTTATAGGGCTTATATCAGACCTCCATTGGACTATGGATCACCATTTTGGAGCCCTTATCTTAAAGGAGATACTATTCATTTGGAGCAAATCCATAGACATTTTACTAAAATGGTACCACAGCTCAATTCTCTCAATTATGAATCTCAACTAAGAGAAACAGGTCTCTCTCCCCTAGATATATGTAGGTATAGGGGGGTATTCTCTTTGTTTACAAATTACTTAAATTCCCCATCTTAATGGAACAATGTGGACTTACCTTAGCAGACAAATGCATAGTGGGTAGATGCCATAACCAGCAATTAGTTGTAGATTGGGCGAATACAAAAAAATATGATAATTTCTTTTCTATCAAAGTTGCCAAACATTGGAATTTATTACCACAGGATTTGATCAATATAGCTAACTTTGAATCATTTAAATCCCAGTTAGATTTATGGCTCAACTCTCAATATCGTCATAACCAATGATCCACTGTTGTGGGGGACAATCTCGATGGGCCTTGTGCCTTCTTTTGTCCCAATCCATCCAGTAAATCCAGTAAAATGAGTTTGTGCAGGATGCAGGTTTTTTATGAATGGGAACCTGACAGAGCATGCCCAGCTCCACCCCCCACACATACACACATAGATACATCCAAATACTACCAAATGAGAGTCTCTCTCCGTTTATTTTTTATGTTAGTTTTAAGTTTGTCTCTATTGCTGTTTACGTTTGGACTCTGAATGTATCAGGACAGTGAGGTATTGTGCATTGGGAGAGAGAGCATGGAAGAGCAAGTTTTCTGTGCCGGTGAGTGATCAGCATTATCGAGTGAGTGGCTGTACTGTTGTCCAACTGTTGCTGCTTGTTGTTATAGGATGTTTCTTGCTTATTTTTTTCACTGTGAATTGTGGCAGGTAGGTCGTGTATTGAAGAGAGAATGCCCAGAGTGAATGAAAGAGCGAGGTTTTCAGCAGACATGAACGGTATTAGTAAGAGACAAGAGTCGCATTAGTGAGAAAAATAAATGGCAGCATTTCTAATATAAGTATTCTAAAGACACAGTGATTATTTTTATTAGCAATGCAATCCCGCTTTCAGGTACTTATTATTACCTGTGCATGGAACAGATTTCATGCACAGGTAATAACTAGAGCCCCGTGAAATATTTCTTATTTTTTATAGTTTTTATTTTTCTAGAATTTCTTATTTCTTTTTCTTTACTGAAAATGTAGTTTTATTTCTTGTTATCACATTTACATTCATAAAATGCCTCAATGTGACCTTATACACACTAGAAATCCCATCCCTGGTATACTACATTGTATTAAGCAGCACTATGCTATGGTCTTGAAAGGTTTTGTGAATCAGACAATTTAGCTACCACTTCCTTGAAAACCATCTCTGTGGTAACAGCGGAGCCTAAATAACAACTGCTGCAAGCATTTATTTAGTTTTTGCCCAAAAAAAAAGAGAGCAATTTTTAAACTTTTTTCATGTGCTTGTTTTTGTTTTATTTCTTTTCATACCTTGAATTTCTTATTTAAGAAAAACACGGGTCTCTAGTAATATTAAATCAGATAGTAGGATTTTGACTCCCCATTTTATAACAAAAGTATGTGGCGGAACATCCGTATTAGTTGCGTTTTGGGTGCAAGAACTATACTAGTCTACAAACAATAGTGTGCAGGCCGCCCTATTATTTAGTCAATTTATATGTTGGGTCATCCACTGGCACCTAAACTCAAAACAACAAAGTATTTGGGGTGAACTCCACTGGAAACAACTTTCTTCAATCAATCTTCTTTTATTTCTCAACAAAGATAATATATTATTTTTAGGCCCGCAACATCCGAGAAGAATGGACTGTATGTGGCCATTTAACAAATAAGCAGCTCATATGAAGCTTTGTCCATAAGGACGCAACCAACACTAAATGCAAGCTTTTACCGTTTATACAAGTTAAGACAAATTTAACAAGCACTTATCAATGCCAAGAGTTCGCTATTGGTATTGCTCTTGTACATGCCTCCCATATTTTTCTCTGTATATTCCTCTGTCTTGCATTTTAAGGGTTGGCATTATGGTTGGAAACCCTAACGCCCCGGGCGTTTGTTGGTATTTTTGCCCCAGATTTTCAATATGGGCTTTTTGGGGCATCACCTCATGAACAGTGTCAGTATCATTTTGTTACTCAATCCCAAAAGGTGATTTCACACAGCGAGGGTGCCACTCGGCGCCACAGGTGCGAAAACACATTTTGGGCAGGATGTGAAAAATGACTGCTGTACTGTTTATGAGGAGGTGTGAAGAAATGGCAATGTTGAAAATCTGGAGTGAAAATATGAATAAGTGGCGAAGTTACAAGTATGCGTAGAAGCTGTGCAACACACACTCATAACGCAGTCCATTTTTGGAATGTTTTCACCAAATTTTCAACATGGCCTTTTTGGGACTTCCCCTCATGAACAATGGCACTAGAATTTCGTTAATCTATCCTGAAAGTTGATTCTGCACAGCAACTTTCCCCATTCTGCACCACAGATGCAAAAACACATTTTGGGAAGGATACAAAAAATGACAGCTGTATTGTTCATTAGTAGAAGAAAAATGGCAATGTTGGAAATATGGAGTGAAAATCTTAAAAATCGATGATGTTACGAGTGTGCGTAGAAACTGCACAACAGAAGCTCGTAAAGCAATCATTTTTGGGAGTTTTTTCACCAAATTTGCAAAAAGGGCTTTTTGGGACCCCATCTCATGAACAGTGGCACTGTCATTTCGAATTGGTCTCGAAAGGTGATTCCGCACAGTGACCACGAAATCACCTTTCGGTATCAAGAAACAAAATGACAGTGACTATGTTCATTAGGTGGGATCTCATGAACCCCATGTTGAGAATCTGGGACCAAAACTCCCAAAAATGGCTGACATATCAACCTAAATTGAAACCCCCCCATTCACTGCCATTATAGGACTTACCGTCATTTCTTCAGTTTGCGGTCGGCTTTTGAAGAGTGCAGACGTGTTTCCAGTTCATTAAAGATCGCTACCCCCAACCTTCCAGTGGTAAGTATGGGTGCGGTGTGGTGCAGGGAGCTGGGGTGCGCAGAGGGAGGGTGCGAGTTGGGGGAGGGGGGCCGGCGGCAATGACGAGGGACTGTTTTCTGTCTTCAGGTTTAAAAAAAAAAAGAAAGACTTTATGGGTCTGTTTTCTTTTTTTACAGGGAAACTATGGATGTTGGCACACTGGGGTGGGCTCCCAGTGTGCCAGAGTACTGGGGGGTTCTAGGGGGATCAATGCCGACTGGGAATTGGGCACCCCGAGGTCGGAGGTTATGTGGGGGAGGGGGCATCCGACACCGGGAGTGGGCATCCCAGTGTTGGAAACATCACAGAAGGTTTTGGGGGGATACAGGCCACACGGGGATTAAGCACTCCAATGCTGGCTGGTGGGGGGAAGGGGGTCCACCAGCACAATCACAAAGACAGCAGGACGTAGAGGAGGCAGGCAAGAAAAGCGCCTCCTCCCAGTCAGCGTGATCGGATTGCGCTTACAGTAAAAGTGCCTTCGGGCACTCAATATTCCCAGCCCGTACAGAGCTTAGGCTGTGGCCTGCTCCGCACGGGTGGGAGAAACTTTAGAACGGGAGACAGGGGGACGTGGCGGAGACATCACGACACAAACAGCTGTTTGCTCTGCAGTGGCCTGAAGATGAAAGAAAAAAGCCGGCTCCTGATTGGTGTGACTTTTTCTTTTCAAGAGCAGACCACTGCAGGCAAAACAGCGTCAGGACCAGGCTGACTGAGGATTGGTGTGATACTGTCGAGCCCCATGCAGAGCACTCTGCATCGGACAGGCAGTGTCACACCCCTCAAAGCTACTATCCCAATGAGTTTGATACACATGCCCAAACTCAAAAATGAAATAGATTTAACCTGAGGCTCAAATCATTTTCAGGTCCATAATATTTAAGAAGAAAAAACTGAAAGATGAACAATACATAATTCGCATAGGGCTTTGCAATAAGGGTGAGATGTAAAAAGTTATACAACTTTTAATTATACAGTTTATAAGGCAAAACAGATGATTTGTTCATACATTTCTAAAAAAGTGAATTTTTATATCTTTTTAAAACAGGTGTCATGAAAAAAGGAAAAAGAAATAAAGGAGTTCATAAAGCACAAATTCAGTATACTATAAAGGGTGAGCATGAATAAAATGCATGAAGGCAATTAGCTTTATCTGTTAAGAATACATGAATTTATTGGACATGGTAATCGAATATAGATGTCATACGACAGATGTTTTCCTTAAATAAGACTGTTCCTTATTAATGCTAGTGTGCAAATATACTAATCACGTATATGGTGCTAAATAATGAAAATGTGGCATGGCTGGTGGTTTACACAATAATGTGGAAGTGTATATGTGTGTTTTAGATAAATCAAGTACAAAACTGTAAACAATATTTTTTTTCATTATTAGAAACATAGTGGGGCCTGAGGAAGTGGTGAAGCCATGAAACTGTGGCCCTCCCCCCATGTTCTTTGTTGAGAAATAAAAGAAAATTGATGGAAGAAAGTTGTTTCCAGTGGAGTTCATCCCAAATACTTTATTGCAAGAACTATACTGCCACAGAGAAGTGGGAGGGTAGTCCAGATAGCTCTCCAGGCCTTCTTCTACCCAACAGACCAAAGCATGGACCACAGTAGTAAGTGGACCCACTGAACATCATGGAAAACTTGGCACTTGAGATAAGGGGGGGGTGGCACTGGACTACCGGAGATATGACCAATGAGCTGAAACAGTTCATAATCTACTGGCCCACAGAAGAGCTAAAAGGTAAAAGAGAGCAGGTAGGGGGAACTACTGTATGGCTCTTATGGCACAGCCTCACAGCACAGCACAGGTCCGTGCAACTGGCACAATACCATGCTGCAACTCACCCGTGTGAGTCTTTAACTGGCATATAGGCTGGTGCAATCTGATAACTGATTTACCCCCATGATTAAGTGGCACATTTGCGTACAGCACAAAAGGGTAGCGGTGCAACAGGATGAATGAGAAGAAAAATTACCCACCGTAGTACTGTTATTTCTTCTTAAGGGATCCATCAATAAGCTTCACAATAGCAATCAATCCACTGGATTGAGTTGCCCTGGCTAATTTTGGAATTTTAAAATTAGAACTAAATTCAAACTCTGCACTTTGGTCACATTCTCTCCAACAGTCAAATTTGTTTCTAAAACCAGGGGGAGTTATGGCCATTAAACTAGCTAAATGGCTACCAAAAGGATGTTTATAATTTGCTCAAATTTTGAAAAACAGCAATTAAGCAAAGGCAGAAACAAAAAATATAAGGAAAAAAATATTGTGATCAGATCACTTCGCAACAATTGTAAAGGCATCGTAACAAGAAATGCTCGAGCAAACTGAATAAGAACTGATTCCTGTCTGAACCTGTTGTCGGGTTCTGGAAGAGGAGACAAGTTGCTGTAAAGCTCACTGACGGATCCCTTAGGAAGAAACAACATTACTATTGTGAGCAATATTTAGTTCTAACCTCAGGAATCCATCAGTATAGTTTTACAGTTGCAAGTCTCCGTAGTACCTTGGGAGGCAGGGTCCATAACCCATTTCAGAAAAAGGTACTGCAAGACAGCATTACCAAAACTAACTGAATGTCTAGACAGCAGTGTTTTGTGAAGGTGTGTACTGTCTTCCAGGTAGCTGCTTTATAGATTTCTTGAATGCGGATGCCCCTTGCTGCTGCCGCGGAGGCAGAATTCCCCTTGTGTAGTATGCCCGTAGACCTCTGGTGAGGGGAAGGGGGGTGTTATTCTGCCAGCTTTTTCATGACCTTACTGAGTTCATGAGACTATCCAACATGAGACGGTTCAAGTTGCTGGTTTATCCTTTTTCACTCCACCACAGGTAATAACAAGATCTGGCAGAGACACTACGACTGTGAATGCATTAACTAGATAAGAGTGTTTCATGGGCTTAAACATAAACATTTATTTATTTAAAAAATATCAGATTTGCAAACCTTTGAGTCAGAGACTCAGTTGCAAAGGCACCTCATTGAAACTAATACAAAGACAGCACGGTTAACAAGTCAAAAAACAATGGCTCGGAGAGCAGACTGTTATAACAGTCATTCACTGGAGATGCATGGATAGCAGTAGATAAACAGGTTACATAGTTTAGGCACACAGACACCACATCAAGAAGACCAAAGCAGTTCACACAATATACTATAGCTAAAGCAAACAGACATCAGGAGTCAAACAGAAGCCCAGAGTGTTCACATGAAGGCTGTTGCATATATACTAACTGAATCAAAGTACAGTACAGTGAGAAAGGGCATGTTTAAACAGTAAAGCACAATATGGTGTGTGTCATGTAATAATGTCACACCTGGGGTGGGTTGAAGCACGAGGCAAAGCCGAGAGCTTCCACCACCCCAGGAGTGACAATATTACAAGATAACACACATCCAGGAGTGCCTTATTGCAATTATACAATGGCTTGTTGTTATATACAGAATAAAAAATAAATTTTAAAGGATGTTTTTGTTAGTGTGGAAAAATATTTCTTAAGAGAAAATGCAAGGAATGATCCAAATCCAAAGCTACGGTGATGTTATTGTGTAATAACATCACTGTTTCAGTGGGTCAGCAGCCAGCTTCTTACATTTTTCCTTGCCATTGTATAATTAAAAATAATGCCACCATCTGTATTACAGTTACCTATACGTTTTGCATTTTATTCTATGCACTGTTATAGCAATCAACTCAACAGAACCAGGCCATCATATACATGAAAGTACTGTATGCTAACTGAAAACAGTGCTGAGACAACTGTATGTTGTGACAAGGTAGAAGATAAACACAATGCTGAGACAAGTTTTTGAAGACATTTGATGTGTTTCATTGTGTTTCTTTTTTTAGAAACTAATATACAGTTCACACACAAAATTCATAGGCCCAGATATTCAAAAGGGTTGCGCTATGCGCAACAGGGTTGCGCATGCTCAAGTCCTACATTGCGCCATTCTGCGATATTCAGCAGGAGGCAGTTGCGCCACTGAAAACAGGTTGAGCAACAGCGCAATGCAAATGAATGCATGCTTAACAGGAGGGGGAGGAACCATGCATAAACTGCACAGCCCGATATTCAGTCGGGTTGTGCAGAGTTGTGCAGGCGCAACCCCCAACCTGCGCCTGCACAACTTTGAGCCAAAAAAAAAAGGATCAAGTTGAGGGCCACCCACAGGTGAGCTGCTGTATTGCAGGGCGCAACACAGCAGCTGCCACCCGTGGCTGGCCCCCAACTCAGTCCCTGTGCCCCCCACCAGCCCGATTGCGGGCATCAATGTAGCCCCCTCCCGTTCACATCCCTGGTGGTCAGTGGACCGTAATGCCCGATCGCGGGCAGAGCGATATAATGACAACCCCGCAAACATCTCCTAATGCCCGATCGTGGGCAGAATGTATCAACCAACCCCAGTGCCCGATCGCGGGCAGAATGTAAAAACACCCCCTGCCCAAACATCTCCCAATGCCGATCGCGGGCAGGCGTAACAACCCCCCCAAACATCTCCCAATGCCGATCGGGCAGAATGTATAATAACAACCCCCAAACATCTCCAATGCCCGATCACGGGCAGAAGCGTGGCTCAACCCCCAAACATCTCCCAATGCCCGATCACGGGCAGAATGTAAAGACCCCCCAACCCAAATATCTCCCTGGTGGTCCAGTGGACCGTAATACCCGATCGTGGGCAGAATGTTTAATAACAACCCCCAAACATCTCCCTGGTGTCTAGTGTCCCCCACCCCACCCACCCACCCGAAGCCCACCACCCGCTCCCGGCGGCGGTAGGCAGCATCCACCCGCCTGCCGCCCTCCCTTCGACTGACTGTCCGGTGGGGCTGCCGCCCGATGGTGCAGAGCTAGAGCCAATGGGCGTGCAGCCTTTATACCGTAGGACAGATCAATTTGTGAATGAACATCATTCACCGTCTGGACTGTCTTATGCTCTGAAATGTTGAAATTATCGAGATACATTCTGCCCGCGATCGGGCGATGAGGAGGAACCGTCGTGCCATTCTGCCCACGCGATCAACGTAAAATGTTTGAAGTTGTTTTCACGTTCTGCCAGCGATCGGGCTTCTGAGAAAATAACGTCCGATCTAGCGGCTGCTGCCTGGCGGGCGACCAGGTGCAAGTCCTCGAGATTGGCACCTACATGCTAATGGCATGCAAATGGGGCCATAATCAGATGCAAATGGCCCCCCTGTGCCTTGCATGAATTAAGGCCCCATTTGCATGTCACCGTTTGAAATATCGGAATTTGCGGCGTGGTAGCAATGGTACTAAGCGCCACCGGTTGAATGCTCAACTCTCTGACAACTGTGATTGGCGGCAAGTTCCTCACCATGCACAGTGGCTGTGGCTGGGGGGTGATATTTAAAGGAGTTGCTCAACAGTGCAACTCCTTTGAATATCGCCCCGGCCACACCCCTGCACAACTATTTTGAGCAGCGCAAGGGCTTGCGCCTCAGAATGGTGCAGTTTGAATATCCGGGCCTTATACTATAAAAGTGCATATGCCCAAATGTCAATATAAATTCGACTCATTTCATTGCAAGCTGTTCTGCTCAAGGAAGATATTACTATGTAAGGCCTAAAAATGGGCATCAGGTAAATGTAAACTGGGGTAGGTGTGTTATTGAGGGTATTGCATAGTTTATCTTTTATTGTTGCTCCACTGGATCAGCAATATTTGCACAAGCTGTGCCCAGTCCAGATTTTACAGCTCTGGCCTGGGTCTGGTGATGTGGGTTTTACCCATACCCCACTGCATGTGGCTTAGTGGTATACTGTACAGATGGCTACAAAGTCTAAGCCATTGAAGGTTGAAGTTTCAGAAAACCATTATGCTAAAAATATCACGACTCATTCCTTCCCTCACTCCCCAGTCACAATTAATCCTCTACCAAAGTCATGCTTAAATACTGGTGCCTCTACATCCACGCCACTAAGCCTTTAATGCCAACCTGCTTCTTCTGCTGCTGTGACCAATTCAATGTGTGATCTGCTCAACCCTGACTTTATAAATTTATTTAATTATTTTTAGAGGGGCTCCTGGTTGTGACCAATATCAAACAAACAACTGAAGTCCAGTGTGCCCCCCCAAACTGCCCAAACAGGCCTGTAATGGAGGATTTTTCCATCTTTCATGTCCCAAATAGGGGCTCTTAGTTATCAAACTTTGGCCAAAATGTGAACAAGCCAAACCACTACATCAAAGTGCCCCAATCAGTTTGGTCCTGCACTTTAAATAACGTAAAAAGTACCTTGCTGATCTGAGTTAGAGTCCAGCTGTTTCATTCTCTGTTTGCAAAGACAATAGTCCAGCTTCCTTGTCTCACATTTATAAAGTGCAGTCTGCTAGCTGTGGCTGGGAGCAAATCACTAGGAAAGTGATCACAGCTTTCCCCTAATCATAAACCAATTCAATGTGTGATCTGCTCAACCCTGGCTTTATAAATTTATTTAACTATTTTTAGAGGGGCTCCTGGTTGAGACCAATATCAAACAAACAACTGAAGTCCAGTGTGCCCCCCCACCCCCGAACTGCCTGCCTGAGAATGAAGCTGGTATATTATTTGGAAAAATGCAAGGCTGGGTCTCTTATTATGCAGTGTCCAGCAAAGACGGTTGTGTCAAAAGGCTTAATGAGGTGCTGTGAGTTGCCTATCGGAACTTGTCATGTAGAAAGTTCCAGGGACACAGACATAAAAACTGGAATTACAGGTTCCAAGGAGTAATTAATTAGGGAGGAATGTTAGTAAGTCAATTCCACTATAAACTGAGCTAGGAAAAAAGAAAATAGGACAAGGAAAAAACAGAATTCTGTTTCTAAAATGAGTTGCTAATTGCAACTGGTATTTTTAACATGTGCAAGTCAACTCCACTTCTCAAACTTAAAAAGAAAAATACACTTCATCACAGACTGTATTTACCAAGTACTGTGCCATTTTTAGTATAATAAATGTTTAAGAAATACCTGAAAGCTGTCTATTTTCCATTGAAGGTGAATCCTTAGTAGTTTCACACACTTAGTCTTTCCCTTTGAGACACCAGGTGACTGATAATGATTTGTTCCAAGGGCTTTTAAGTCAGTTTGAAGGTATTAAGTATTTTCTGTTCTCATACTCCTTAAAAAAATGCAAACTTCTTGTGTTCCTAGGTCCAGCTCCCAAACTAGTGAATCATATTTCAACATAATAGATCCACCTCATGCCCCTCCCACACGAAAAAAAAAGGTTGGCTGGATCTTTAGGAGCTTCTTGGGTGGAAGAGGGTTGGATCTTACTTCCCCCCAAAAAAACAATGCTGCCTCCCACTACTCAGGTTCCAGTTCTTGTACCACCCATTTAAGAAAGAAAGTAGTACCCTGCAACCATTGAGTAACATGAAAGGGTATTTATTTGAGGGCGGAAAACATTTCTTGGAGGAGGGTAAGGCGGAGGAGACTATTTACACCTTCAGTCAGTTCCACAGACAGAAAACATGGCATCACTCCTTTTGTACATGCAAAACTCCTGTAGGCTCCACCCACAGTCATAAAAAGCTGAGTGCTGCTGGACCTGACACCTTTTGTGCAATCCAGGTAGTAGCTTAGTGCCCTCCACATTCAGGCAATGGAGGTTTTGTTCCCCTGTAGCGGAATATTCAGTGAAAAGCACAGGGAGTGCAACTAACTTGAGGTGGAATTCTGACACCAGATTAGGAAGGAATTTCCTAATAGTCCTGAGGACTACCTTATTCTTATTAATGATAATATAGTTTGGATCTGTGCAGAGGGCTTGCAGCTCAGTCACCCTCCTAGCACATGTAATAGCAACTAGGAATACTGCTTTCCAGGTAATATACTCTAGGTCAGCAGTAGCCATAGGCTCAAAGGGAGCTTTCATCAGCTAAGCAATACACACATTTAGGTCCGGAGGCGGTAGGTCATTCAAAGGAGGGTACAAAAGGATGAGGCTTTTAAACAACCTTCTCAAAATAGACTGTGAGGCCAAAGACTTATTCTTGCCAGCTGATGTATAAGCTAAAGCTGCTGCTAAATTTACCTTTATGGTGAAAGGCCTGAGTCCTAATTACTGTAGGTACATGTAACGGGTAATCCAGAACTGCAGGCCGACCTGACCTGCCTGCATAGGGATTTTCTATGCAGGAACATGCCAGAATGAAAATCTTTTCCACATTGAGTCATATGTTTTCCTTAGTAATGTTTTTCTTTGAAACCTTCAACACTCTCATCACCTCTTTTTTTTATTTTTTATTATTTATTTATGCTTCCCTTGCCAACTGGCCCCAGTCCACTGGTCCCCCCAGCCCACTGGGACTTACCTTGTCCAACTCTTCCCCTAGGGCTTGCCCCCCCGCTGGGGTTGGCAGGGAACCCCCTACAGCCTCACCAGGAACAGGATCCAGATTCACTGGAGGTGCCCAGCTAGCCAGGTGCAGAGCCTGCGGAGAACCGGTGCCATCCTACTGGTCAGTAGACTTCTCCCCTATTTCCTCCCCTGGTATGGAGGAACTGGCATGCAATGGTGCCAACAGCGGTACCGAGCATACTCCTGCATGCAGCATGCCAAGCATCTGCCCTGCCTCTGACCCCCCCATGTGCAGTGTTGGTGTGCCAGCCCCCAGCCTAGGTGGCCAGGCTGGCACTGGCCACTGATCCCCTCCCTCCCCAGAGGAGGACAGCCATTCTTGGGACCCTCAATCTCCCCTCCCAGCCAACCCTCCGACTCCCAAGGTCACTCCCGACCTCCGGTCATCAGTGCTGCAAACGGTAGTGCTACTGGTGCGTTGGTGGGCTGGCCTCTCATCACCTCTTCCGATACATTTAAACTAGAAAATTCTAGCTCCTCAAGAACCATGCCCTAGGCATAGAGTTCTGAGGTCTGGGAATGTTATCCACAGAATAAGCACACTGTGCCTCAGAGGCAGGTTGACTGGGGCACTGCTACACAGGCTGTATAGCATGGAGTACCAAGCCTGTCTAGCTCAGACTGGTGCTATCAAAATTATCATTGCTGGCTCCCTCCTGAACTTTATGAGTACCCTCTGTAAGAGTGGGAATGGAAGGAAGTCATATAGGAACCTCCCTGTTCAGTTCAGTTCAGGAGTAGGGCATCCTCGGAAACTATCCCCATTCCTGGGGGCCTACAACAGAACTGTGGGGAGCTGACTGTTCTTCCAGGAAGGAAACAGATTTTTTTTCTGGTGTACCCCATCTACTGAATACTGATGCCAGTACCTTCTGGTTCAAGGATCCACTTGTGGTTTCCCTGGCTGATTCTGCTTATTGAGTCTGCCAGGCCATTGTCTTTTCCTGACAGATGTACTGCAGATAGCTCTATGTCCAGGAAATGTGCTAGGTTCCAGATCTTCATGGATTCTGCGCACAGCCTTAAGGATCTTGTTCCTCCCTGCTCATTTCTGTAATATATTACTGTGGAGTTGTCTGTTTTGACAGACTAACCCTGTATCAGAGAGGAATGAGCCTGCACTGCTAGCAGCACTGCCCTGAGCTCCAGGAGACTGATACATTCCTGGGTCTCCTGTGTGCTCCAAGTGCCCCACTCATGGAGAGGTCCTCCAGGTGGGGACCCCACCCTAGGTGGGGCGTCTATTGTGATAATGCTTGTGGGTGAATGTTGTAGAAAGGTAATGCCTTCTCTGAGGTTGCTCTCTTCCTTCCACCAACCTAGTGCCTTTATCAAAGTTTTTGTGACTGGCACTAATTTGGACAGAGAATCCCAGCTTTGGGACCTGTGGTCCCTTAAGTGGTACTGAATGTCTCCCATCTGGAGCCTGGCCCCTAGTACAACTGCTGTGAAGGAGGCCATGTGTCACAAGCATTGCTGAAAATCACTTGCAGACCTTGGCTGCCCTATTGTGAAGGATTTTGCAGTTGTAATCAGACTTAAAACCCTTGCTTGTGGAAGAAAACCCTTCCCCAGCAGGGTATCTAGCTCTGCACCTACAAAGTCCAATACTTGGGCTGGCTTTGCTTCTGACGTCTGAAGGTTTATCAGGAAGCCTAGGCTTTCTAAGGTGCTTTTTACCAACTGTATGGAGCACCTTGCCTCCTGCTGTGTTCTTCCTGAGACTAGCCAGTTGTCCAGGTAGGGAAAAACCATCATACCTTTCCTTCTCAGATGTCTGCCACCACAACTAGGCACTTTGTGAAGACCCTTGGTGCCGAGGTGAGGCCTAAGGGAAGGGATGTGAACTGGTATTGTCAGTTCCCTAACCTGAACATGTGTGAATGTCTGATTGGGATATGGAAGTACGCATCTTTCAGATCCAGAGATCCCAACCAGACCCCTGACTGCGGCAATGGTACCACTGAGCCCAATGTGACCACCTTGAAACTTTCCTTTTTTTGTGTGTTTGTTCAGATATCTAGAATCTAAACTGGGTTTTCGCTCCTCATTTTTCTTGTGGGTTAGGATGTATCTTGAAAACAGACCCTTGCCCCTTTGTTAGGCAGGGACTTTCTCCAGTGCTTTTATCAACGCAGTTTCCTTACCTCTAACTGCAGCAAAATGTTTTCTGTTGGAGTGTGAGATGTAAACAATTTTGGTTTCTGCAGCTTTGGGAATTTCCTGAACTGCAGGGACAAACCTTGGCTCACCACTTCAAGGACCCACTTAATTTGTGATTTTTGGACACCGGCCTGGTGGCACTGAGAGTTGAGGAGCTGGAGGCCACACCTCGCGCCACACCGGTGACCCGTATTTCAGGAATGAGCCAGGGCCACTGGGGGTTGGCAGGGGAGAGATCCAGGGTCAGCCCGGCACCGCAGTGGCCCCCAGTGGAAGCTGGAGGCACTGCTAAGCACAGGGCTCAGGTAGTGGGCATCTGAGCTGCGGTGGATGTCATTGCACATCCGGGTTCGGGGGGGGGCGTAACAAAGAAAATCCCCACTGATGAGGATAGGAGAAGGCACCCAGACCCCAGGAAGCCACACTCCAAGGCTGGGCACCTCTTCTCGTGTCTCCCCCAACCACCTGGCAAATTAGATTGTAGATAGAGTGCTCTGGAAGGATAGGGTGGCCCTACCTCGTAGGGTGCAGAGCCAGGGAGTCTGCCAGGGTGGCTCGGGCCAGAGAGAGTTGCTCAATGGCGGAGCACAAACAGAGTTTGGAAAAAAAAAGTGTGATTTTTTTTACCATTCATGGAAGTAGCAAGTCAGCCATCCCCACTGGCAATGGTTGGGTGACCTGGATAGAACTGTCCGAGGTTTTGCTTATGCTGTGGCTTAGGGGCTGGTGTTGTAGCTGCATGGCTAGTGCTCCTACTGCCCCTGACCCCACAATAACCTCTTTGGGACCGATACTCATAAGAAGCACATAGACTTGGTTAACCCCTCCCCCTGCCTCACGTTCCATAAGGCCTGTACAAAATAGAAGCCTTTTCTTTTTCAGTGTTGTTCCTAAAAGTAGTTTTGTACTCATCCACTTTTTATGTTGGCTTGCAGGCACGCGCAAACAACATATTGGCGTAGTAGCACTTTCAGAGATGTGTTACTGTTGTGGCGAATCCAGGGGATGCTTTTGTCAGTGTGTCCCTCGGCCGCCAACCAGTGAGCATGCTGCCAATGACAGCAGTTTCAGAGAGTGCCACCAAATTGAAACGAATCTGCTGCTACAATCAGAGACCGGCTCGTCATTGCAGCAGCAGATCTGACACGCCTCCATTACGTGCAGGGTTTTAAATAGCCGGTATCGCAGCGCATTTTGCGACGCGAACCGAATGATCATGCGATGCGTTGCTAGTTACGGATCGCAAAAAATGCGATCCAACTTTTGTGAGCCCCCCTAATTCATTTTAGCTCCTTTGATACAGCAGCGTGCCGCCGATATGCTAACACTTTCACTGCTGCGGGCCACAATGCCGGCAATTGCTCCAAGTAATGCTTTGCGATATTGCATATGGGAGTGATTGCCGGCACTCGGGCCCGTGGCGGTGAAAGTATTAGCATAATATTGGTGGTAATCTGCAGCACTATCTCGCGAGTGGGACACCGTTCAGACCCACGGTGGAGAAGCTTAACAGCGGCACCCTGCAATGACTTGGTGAGTCTGCTTAAAGGGACAACGGGGGGGGGGTAGCACCACCACTACTCTGTGCAGCCCTTGCAGTTTTGTGTTGGGCATTCCAGCTGTCTCCCTCATGAAAAGAAGCAGCCCACACATCCTATATATTCAGAATTTTAACCAGTAGTAAGTAAAACCACTGTGGATTCCATAGCATATGCATGTTGGTGTGTCCCTGTCACTGTCCCTCATTTTGAGTGTCCATGTCCCTTATTTCAATGCATAAAGGCTGGGGGGGGAAGAGTTGTGGTAGATGGCTCAGACCTTTTGTTTTGGGCAAAAGGGACATGGCTGTAGACTAAGAGTCTTGATGGGTGGGGGTTTTGGCAGGTCCCTTAACATTCTGGCAAAGAGGACACGCTGTGGAGGCTGAGATGGGTCGGGGTTTTGGCAGGTCCCCTATTCTGGCAAAGGGGACATAGCTGTGGAGGCTTAGATGGGTGTGGGCTTTGGCAGGTACCCTTTTACTCTGGCAAAGGGCACATGGCTGGGGGGGCTGAGATGGGTGGGGGATTTGGAAGGTACCCTATTCTGGCAAAGGGGACATGGGCGGTGTGTGTGTGTGTGTGTTGGAAGGTACCAAAACAGATGACACAAAGACAATTCATTTTAATGAGATATTTTATTTTTAGTGAGAGATTGTGTTTAGGTTACATACAATATTTAAAATATATGTATTACACACATTTGCACATTTTTAATTCTGCTAATCAAATTAAGGCATGTGCTATTCATTTTCGCAGTTGATTAGCACTTTCACGTGCAAAACTGCTAATCAATTTTCCGAGCTTATTTAAAACCCTGACGTGCCATTCCTGGTGAAACATTTATATACGTATGGTGGCTCCTGCCATCCGCAACACAATCCCGACATTGGGGTGCTCAATCCCTGTGTCGGCATCTCCCCCGGTGTGTCTTTGCTGGTTAAACAGCTTCCCTTTTCCGAGACCAGGATGCCCACTCCTGGTGTCGGATGCGGCACCCCCAACCCATCTATTCGGCTTGCCAACAGCGGGGTGCCCAAACCCTGTGTCGGCATGCCCCTCCCCGATTTGTGTTGTGTGTAAGCAAGCAGTCCAAACCTGTAAATAAAGAAAACATTCCCTTGTGGTCTGTTTTTCCTGCAAAGCAGAAACGTCCACCATTGTCTCCCTCGTCCCCTCCCTCATCCCCACCCTCCCTCCCTCTGTGCACCCACTCCCGCACCCCTCCACCCATACTTACCCTCCGGAGGTTGGGAGCCATGATCTTCCCTGAGGCAGGACACGTCTGCACTCTTCAAAGCCGAACTCCGAACTGAAGAAATGATGGTAAGCTTTATAATGGGGGCTTTCAACTCAGGTTGGTATCTCAGCCATTTTTAGGAATTTTGGCCCCTCATCATTTTCAACATAGGGTTCTTGGGACCCCACCTTGTGAACATGTAAATATAGGTTACTCACCTGTAACAAGAGTTCTACGAGTGGTATATGTTGTTCATCCACACTGTCTGGCAGGTTTCTTGCCGCTTTAAATCTTGCTGGAAGGTCTTCAAGCTGGCTTCTCCCACCCACCCAGGTGGTAAAACCCTCGGCTCCAAACCATGACACCAGATCTAACCCGCTGGAAGCCAGGTTACGCGTCGAAGCCGGGGAGGTCGGGTGGGTCGTGTGGATGAACAGCATCTACCACTCCTAGAACTCCTGTTACAGGTGAGTAACCTGTATTTCTAGGGACGTGGATATGTTGTTCAATCCACACTGTCTGGCAGACTCCTAGCAGTTCTCCAGGAGAAGGGAGGCAAGGCATGCACCCCCTACTTAGGGAATAAGGACTGGAGAACCGAGGTATCAAAACCAGCATCCCAGCGTGACTCAAGGTAAATGTGATAATGGGAAATGAAGGTGTGTGCTGACTTTCAGGTAGCAGCCCTGCAGATTTCCTGGATAGTGATGTCCCTAGAAGCAGCCACCGAAGCAGTGGTATGGCGGGTAGAATGAGCTCTTATCCCTTTGGGAGGCTCCATGCCCACCAACCTATAGCAGAGATCTTTGCAGGAGGTGACCCACCTGCCTATCGTCCACTTGGCTGCAGGTCTGCCAGGTGCGGCTTTAGCGTAGGTGACAAACATCTGGCGAACCTCTCCCCAAAATTTAGCCGTTCGTTCCTTATAATAACAGAACACTCTTCTAGGGTCCAAAGGATGGAGCCTATATTCAGCCTCCGAAGTGTGACTGGGGTAGAACACCGGCAGAGTCAACACCTGGTTAAGGTGAAACTCCGACACCACCTTCGGAAGAAATTTAGGGTGAGGGCGAAGGACAACCTTGTCCCTGTGGAAGACAAGATAAGGAGACTCAATGGAAAGCGCCTGGAACTCTCCCATCCTTCTGGCTGACGTGATAGCCACCAAGAAGGCGGTCTTCCACGACAGGTGAGAGATGTCACACCTGTGCATCGGTTCGAATGGCTTGCCTATGAGCTTAGCCAATACCAGCAGTAGATCCCACGGAGGTGGAGGTTCTCGCACCAGAGGGGATATGTGATCAAGGCCTTTGAAAAAGTGCCCGACCACCTCCTCCTGCGCCACCGACTGCTTGCCAGCCCGCGCCCGGTAAGCAGAGATGACTGCTAGGTGCACCTTAAGGGTCATCGACCGAAGCCCTAGCTGAGAAAGGGACCACAGGTAGTCCAGAATGCTAGCCAAGGAACAGGAAGAAGGGTCCAACCTCTTGTCCTGACACCAAATGGAGAATCTCTTTCATTGGAAGGCATAGCATTTTCTGGTCGACTCCTTACGGTACGCCTCAACGACGTTGAGGACCTCGTCGGAAAGACCCAAGGCCTGGAACTCTAGCCGCTCAGGAACCAGGCTGTCAGGTGCAGGGATTGAAGGACTGGGTGGAGAACCTTCCCCTTGTCGACTGAGAGCAGGTCTAGGCGGGCTGGAAGCCGCCTCGGAAGCCTGGAGCTGAGGCTGAGGAGATCTGGGTACCAGAACTGGCGGGGCCAGTCTGGGGCTACCAGAATCACCTGTGCTTTGTACCTCTTCACCTTAAGAAGCACCTTGTGGATCAAGGGAAATGGAGGGAAGGCATAGAAGAGGCCTGGGGTCCACGGCCTTGAGAAGACATCCCCCTGCAGCGAGCCCTGCTGAGGGAGGTGGTCATGAAACAGCCTCAGCTTCGCATTCTCCCTGGAGGTGAACAGGTTCACCTGAGGGTAGCCCCAATGGGAGAACAGATCTTGTACTACTTCCGGCAGGAGAGACCACTTGAGAGATGCAGCGCCTATCCGGCTGAGGGCATCGGCCAGACTGTTGGAGGCTCCTGCCACATGGATGGCTAGGAGATCCGCCTCCAGACTGATCATGAGAAACCAGATGCGGAAAGTCTCATTGCACAGAGGCAAGGAGTGCATCCCGCCCTGATAGTTGAGGTAGTACATGGTCGTGGTGTTGTCCGTCTGGACCTGAACCACCTGACCCCGTACAAATGGAGCGAAGGCGGTGAGGGCTAGCCGAACCGTTCGAATCTCCAGCAGGTTGATGTGGCATCAAGACTCCTGAGGGGACCAGAGGCCGTGGTCTCTGAGCTCCCCAGATGGGTGCCTCAACCCATCAGAGAGGCATCGGTCGTTAGAGTGACCGTAGGCTCAGGTCGGATGAATGGGATACCCTCCTGCAGACGAGCTGGGACGAGCCACCACTGCAGGCCATCCCACATCTCCTGGGTCACTCTCACTGGCTGGTGCAGAGGACCGGAGCGCTGTGACCACTGGCTGGCCAGCCCCCATTGCAGGGGATGCATATGCCAGCGGGCCCAACAGACCACGCTGTTGCAGGCCGCCATGAGGCCCAGGAGGCACTGGAAGTCCCGGGCAGGGTGCAATTGCCCAACCAGAAATGATTGGGCAAAGGAGGAAAGGACCGCGCCCTGTCCGCCGGGAGCCAGGTTCTGGCTCGAAGAGAGTTGAGCTCTGCCCCGATGAACAGAATCACCTGCGATGGCACGAGTTATCATTTGGCCTCGTTGATGAGGATGCCAATCTGAGAGCAGACCTGGAGGGCCAGATCCCTGGATTGCTCCACCTCCAACCTGGAGGGGGCTGCAATCAGCCAGTCATCCAGGTAAGGGTACACCCAGACCACTCGGTGCCACAGGAATGCTGTCACCACTGCCATGCATTTGGTGAAGACCCTGCGAGCTGGAGAGAGACCAAAGGGCATGGCCTAGAACTCATAAAGAGATCCCTCTGCCCTGAAGTGGAGGAATTGCTGATGAGATGGATGGATTGAGACCTGAAAGAATGCGTCCTGAATATCCAGAGAACAGAACCACATGCCTGGTTCCAAGGATGGAATGATCTGAGCCAGAGTGACCATCCTGAAGGTGCGAGGCCTTAGGAACTTGTTCAGATCATGCAGATCGAGAATGGAGAGCCAGCCCCCCATCCGTTTTGGGACCAGGAAGTACCTGGACACAAATCCTGGGTCTGGAGGGGGGTCCGCCACCTCGCTGATCACCTCTTTCTGGAGGAGCAAAGCAATGTCAGCTCGACGAGCCAACAGAGAGGCTGCGGAACCCGTAGACCCCCCGCCCCGTGGGGCGATGGCTCGATAGGGAGAGAACTGCTCGAATTCCAGAGGCAGACCCCTGCCGACCACTTCTAGCACCCAGCGGTCCGTGGTGATTGCGGACCAGTCGGAAAAGAAGTGGCAGAGCCGTCCCCCCGCAAGGGGAACCTGGAGTGGAATGACAAGGCTGGGGGTGACACCCCTCAACCCGTCACTGAGCAGACTTGGAGGAAGAGCCCGCTGAGGGACCTCCTGGACCCTTGCCTCTAGGCTTCCTACTAGAGAAAGCAGCAGACTTGGCCTTAGGGCACCAAGTGTGAGCCTGCTGGCCCTGATGCTGGTGTTGCTGGGCCGGACATGCCACGGGAGCAGAAGGGCGAAAGGGCTAACACTGCTGCTGGCGGCCTTTGTCCTTCTGGACAGACGTGACCGAGTCCAAGGTGGCGCTGGACTTCTCGATCCTCTGTAGATGCCCTTCCACACCGGGCCCAAACAAGTTGGTGCCCAGGAAGGGAACGTCTTTGTGCTGGGTGTCCGCCGTGAAGGTGGAGATCCGCAGCCAAGCTCTGTGGCGCATGGCCACTGCGGCCACTACTGATCAGGCACAACAGTCACAAATGTCCAATGAAGTTTGGAGCTGTTGTTTAGCCACCACCCTTCCCTGATCCCGCACCTGCTTGACCATCGTCTGAAGGTCAGCCGGGAGATGAGGAATCACCTCATCCAGGGAGCACATAAGGGCATGTGAGAAATGTGCCATCAGAACGGCCAAGCTAGCCTGATGAAGGCCTAGGGAGGAAGCAACGTAAACCTTCCGCCCCGAGTAATCCAACTTTTTGGATTCCTTATCGGGCGGTTTGTCCATGTCCCACTCGTTCCCAGAACGCCGGAAAATGCCATCAGCCACTAACCCCTCCGCAGAGGGGTGCTCCGAGAAACCAGAGAGTGAACCAGTGGGGACCACGTACTTGCGAGCCATCCTGGCCGAAGGCGCGGGACAAGATGCTGGCCACTGCCACAACTCCAGGGCCGGGCCAACAATGGCTTCAGCCACTGGAAAGGCCTCCGTAGGGGAATTCCCTCAGTCCAGTATCTCCGTAAAGGGATACTTGGCCCGTTTTTGAACGGGTTCGAACTGCATACCAGTAGACTCTGAGATGAGTCGAAGCATACCCAAAAACCAGGATGGGCTCTCATCCACCGACTGGCCCCCTGCAGACTCCAGGTCAAGTGGCCTGGAGAACAGAGAGGAGTCGTCGTCAGACTCTGAGGAGTCTGTGAACAGCTGCCGAGCGCCTGAGCCACCCTCCACCTGCTGAGGTCAATCCGGAGTGAGGGTGACTGACAACCTATGGGGCAAGCCCTGACCCGACCGAGAATCCTTGGTCGTGGCCCCAGTCTTTGGTTGTGGAGGTGGAGGTTCCACCACAATGGGTGTAGCAGCCGGTTTTGGCCGAACAACCGGTGCCGGGGTCGGCTCCTCGACTACCATGACGGGTTGTTTTGGCCACTCTGGTGACAGCCACTTAATGGCTGGAGAAGGCGACAGAGTCGGCTTGTTACCAATCAGTAGAAGTTGCTGCCACATCAAGTCCTCGTAGCGCTGACTAAACTTGCGTCGTAGCCTATCCTCCGAAGAAGATAAGCGGCGACACCACTTTCCATGGTGCCGAGACCGAAGAGGACCGAGACCTTCAGGGATTCTGAGGGTGGGTTAGAGAGGGAACGGGGGAAACCCACCTCTCCCTCGGTGCAGGGACCTTAACCGGGGACTTCAGCACAGGAGGCACAGGCAAGTCCTTGGTAACCACCGGGGGAACCGGTGAAGAAGGGTTATCGGCTTCTCCAGTCGACAAACCATCTGACGGGTCGAGAAAAATCTCGACCGCTGACGAATGTCTTGGCCTGCTGACCTGATCGGGACATCAGGAAGCCAGCGGTTGCAGCTGCAATCTCTGACTGAAGTCGAGAGTCGACGGTCCAGTGACGGGATCTCTCCCTGCTCCCACGAACGTCGACGGTGGGACTTACCTTTAGAATCCTTCTTCCTGGACCGACTGGTATGTCCCGATGGCCCTTCTCCCTTAGTGGAGAGGGACTGACAAAGCTCCTTAAAAGAAGCAGTGTAGGAGGAGCCCAAGGAGAGCGGGATAAATGCCACGGCCGAGGAGGAAGAAGAAGCGGCCTGGGCCGCCTCCTCCTCGAGAGCGATCATCTGCTCCAACTGCTCCGTGGAGCCCACCGCCGCTGACACCGCCCAACAGGCCTCCTTAGACTTGACCGGCCGGTACTGTTTTTCGGGGCGCCCAAGAAGTAGTCAGGCAGCGTGGTCCTCCAAGACCGAAGCCGAGAAAGACTTGCACAGTTCACAGGCCTGCGAATCGTGGCCAAGCCCTAGGCAGTAGATGCATGTGGAGTGTGGATCAGTCCGGGATATCTTCTGCCCACAAGGGCACCGACGGAAGCCAGGAGTCGATTTGTCCATCGCAGCCGTGAGGGAAGACAAAGACCATAGTCTTGTAAATTTTAAAATTCGTTTCGGGAAATCCAAAGAGTGTGGATCCAGGCCTAAAATGCAGAGCGCTAAGGAGGGAACCTGAGCTTCCAAGCGGTAAGGAAGATCTGGCATCATGGGGCGGAGCCAAGGGTTTTACCACCTGAGTGGGTGGGAGGAGCCAGCTTGAAGACCTTCTGGCAAGATTTAAAGTGGCAAGGAACCTGCCAGACAGTGTGGATTGAACAACATATCCACGTCACTAGAACTGTCATTTGGTTTCTCGGTCCCAAAATATGATTTCCCCGTTGCTGCACGGAATCACCTTTTGGGACCAATTAATGAAACAACAGTGCCACTGTTCACGAGGGAAGGTCCCAAAAAGCCCATGTTGCAAATTTGGTGAAAACATTCCAAAAAATGACTGCGTTACCAGCAGTGCATTGTGCAGTTTCTATGCACGCACGTAACTTTTCCAATTTTTAATATTTTCACTCCAGATTTTCAACATTGCCATTTTTTCACACCTCCTTATGAACAGTACAGCTGTCATTTCTCACATCCTGCCCAAAACATGTTTTCGCACCTGTGGTGCACAATGGGCATGGTCGCTGTGTGAAATCAACTTTCGGGACAGATTAACAAAATCACAGTGGCACTGTTCATGAGGAGAGGTCCCAAAATGCCCATGTTGAAGATTTGGTGAAAAAATTCCCAAAAATGACCACATTACGGGCATGCATTGCGCAGTATCTATGCACGCTTGTAAGTTTGCAAATTTTTCATATTTTCTCTCTACATTTTCTACATTGCCATTTTTTCACACCTCCTCATGAACAGTACTGCTGTCATTTTTCGCCTACTGCCCGAAATGTGTTTCCACACCTGTGGCTCCCAATGGTGCAGTTGCTGTGTGAAATCACCTTTCAGGACCGAGTAATGAAATGATAGTGCCACTGTTCATGAGGTGGGGTCCCAAAAAGCCAATGCTGAAAATCTGGAGTGAAAATACCAACAAATGCCCAGGGCATTAAGGTTTCCAATCATACACTCACCCTGTAGAGACTGACAGGCATCGGGGGGGGGCGTAACTTGGGTTCATCGGCCTTAATGTTCATAGCATTCTACCCCACCCCACCCTACAGCTACTGACAGGCACTGAGGTGTGCCTTGGGTTCTGCCACATAGAAACATAGAATTTGACGGCCGATAAGGACGGCTTGGCCCACCTAGTCTGCCCATCTTCCTACCTAACAGATAAGCTGCAAATCCTTGTTAACCAACAGCTTACTTCCTCCTACCACTCTAACGTTCATCCCATTCTCCTATATTGCACCCATCTCAGCTTGTTTCCTTATGGAATGGGGGGCGCATAAGGGCCGAAGACCCTAAAGCACACCGCAACACCTGTCGGTGTCTATAGGGAGGGGTGAGGTGGAATGGCATAAGTGTTATGACCAATGACCCAAAGCCACACTCCCAACACCTTTCAGTTTCTGCGGGGGGCGGGGGTGTTGGCGCTAGTTCAATACTTCACTGCCACTACTGTTATGCATCTCTAACTCCTGCACTACCAATGCCAATGCCAGCAAGCCAACATTCGGCACTGACAAATGCTTGCTTTCATATATGCCTCTGTCTTATCACCAAACAGGGAATTTCCCTCCATGGCCTTAGTCTATATGTCCTGGGATAGGATGGTGGCCCTAAGCCAAGAAAACCTCCACAGAGATACTGCATGGGCCATGACCCTTAAAACAGGGTTGTTGGTGTCCACAACCATGTGGAACTGGTACTTGGTGGTATCCAGTGTTGATCTGGCTGTGTCAGCCAAGTCCTGTGCCAAATCACTGTTTACTTTCTTGCTTAGTGCCTGGATCGAATTCCACAATACCTTCTGCTACTGGACTGTGTACGCCATGTAAGCTGCTTGTCCGAGAAACAAGGAAGTTGTTTTATACACTTTCTTGACCATGGTATCCAGTTTTTTTGAATCCTTCTCTGGAGGTTAGGCAGAGAAAGACGCCGTAGCCTTCTCACATGCAGTAGCCTGGACCAGTCCCTCATGATCAGGGTGGGTGTAAAGGTACTCAACCCCTGCCTGTCCACCTGATACTTTTTTTAATTTTTTTTTTGTCAATGCCAGCAGCTGAAGTAGGTGTTGACATAATTTTTATAGTGGCTTTTTGGAAGGATTTGTGGATAGGAAGTAAAAACCTCTCTGTGGGAGACAGACGCATTTTGTCCGTAAATTCCACTTCCTCTTCATCCTCCTCTGCTTCATAGGAAGGGATGCTGAGGGTGTTTACCATTTGTCTAACAAAGGAATAATAAGATGTGCAATCCTCTGAAAGCCTGGGAGGAGAAAATACAGGTTACTCACCTGTAACAGGAGTTCTAGGAATGGTATATGTTGTTCATCCACACTCATTGGCAGGTATCCTTGCCGCTTTAAATCTTGCCGGAAGGTCTTCAAGCTTGCTCCTCCCACCCACCCGGGTGGTATAACTCTCGGCTCCGCCCCATGACGCCAGATCTGGCCCGCTGGAAGCTCAGGTTGTGCGTCGAAGCCGGGGAGGTCGGGAGGGACGTGTGGATGAACAACATATACCATTCCTAGAACTCCTGTTACAGGTGAGTAACCTGTATTTCTAGGGACATGGATATGTTGTTCATCCACACTCATTGGCAGACTCCTAGCAGTTCTCCGGGAGGAGGGAGGCAAGACGACACCCATATACTTACTTGGGAAAGAGAGACTGGAGAACCGAGGCCCCAAAACCAGCATCCCGGCGTGACTCAAGGTCGATGTGGTAATGGGTGATGAAGGTGTGTGCTGACTTCCAGGTAGCAGCCTGCAGATTTCCTGGACAGGGATGTCCCTGGAAGCAGCCACCACAGATACCAACAATATGGGCGGGTAGAATGAGCTCTTATCCCTCTGGGAGGCTCCATGCCCGCCAACTTATAGCAGAGATCTATGCAGGAGGTTACCCACCTGCTTATCGTCAGCTTGGCTGCAGGTCTGCCAGATGCGGCTTCAGCGTAGGGTGACAAACAGCTGGCGAACCTCTCCCATTTCAGCCCGTGCGCTCCTTATAATAAGCGGCGCCTTCTAGGGTCCAGAGTATGGAGCCTATATTCGGCCTCCGAGGTGTGATTGGGGTAGAACACCGGCAGAGTCAACACCTGGTTAAGGTGAAACTCCGACACCACCTTCGGAAGGAATTTGGGTGGGGGCGCAGGACAACCTTGTCCCTGTGGAAGACCAGGTAAGGAGACTCGATGGAAAGCGCCTGGAGCTCTCCCATCCTTCTGGCTGACGTGATAGCCACCAAGAAGGCGGTCTTCCACGACAGGTGAGAGAGAGCACACCTGTGCATAGGTTCGAATGGCTTGCCCATGAGCTTTGCCAGTACCAGCAGTAGATCCACGGAGGTGGGGGTTCCCGCACTGGAGGAAATGTGATCAAGGCCTTGAAAAGCGCCAGACCACCTTCTCCTGTGCCACCGACTGCTTCCGGCCCGTGCCCGTAAGCAGAGATGGCTGCCAGGTGCACCCTTAGGGTCGTCGACCTAAGCCCTTGACTAGAAAGGGACCATAAATAGTCCAAGATGCTTGCCAAGGAACAGGAGGAAGGGTCCAAGCCTTGCTCTGACACCAAATGGAAAACCTTTTCCATTTGAAGGCATAGCATTTTCTGGTGACTCCTGCGGACGCCTCAACTACATTGAGGACCTCGTCGGAAAGACCCAAGGCCTGGAACTCTAGCCGCCAGGAACCAGGCCGTCAGGTGCAGGGATTGAAGGTCCGGATGGAACACCTTCCCTGATTGACTGAGAGCAGGTCCGGGCGAGCTGGAAGCTGCCGCGAGTCCTGGAGCTGAGACTGAGGAGATCTGGTACCAGAACTGGCGAGGCCAGTCTGGGGCTATCAGAATCACCTGCGCCTTCCTCCTCGCCTTGAGAAGCACCTTGTGGATCAAGGGAAATGGGGAAAGGCGAAAAGAGGCCCGGGGTCCATTGCCTCGAAGGCATCCCCTGCAGCGAGCCCTGCTGAGGGGGCGGCATGGAACAGACTCAGCTTCGCTCTCCATGGAGGCAAACAGGTCCACCTGAGGTGTGCCCCAAAGGGAGAACAGATGCTGTACTACCTCCGCAGGAGAGACCACTCGTGGGATGCAGCCTATCCGGCTCAGGGCATCGGCCAGGGTGTTGGAGGCTCCTGCCACGTGAATGGCTAGGAGATCCGCCTCCAGGCTGCGCCACGAGTGACCAAATGTGGAGAGCTTCCTTGCATAGAAGCATGGAGCGCGTCCCGCCCTGGCGGTTTAGATAGTACATGGTCGTGGTATTGTCCGTCTGGACTCGGACCACTTGACCCCGGAGGAACGGAGCAAAGGCGGTGAGAGCTAGGCGGACCGCTCGGAGCTCCAGCAGGTTGATGTGGCATCGGGACTCCCGCGGGGACCAGAGGCCATGAGCCCGGTGTTCCCCCAGATGGGCACCCCAACCCATCAGAGAGGCATCGGTCGATAGAGAGACCGTCGGCTCGGGGCGGACGAACGGGATGCCCTCCTGCAAATGATCTGGAACGGTCCACCACTGGAGAGCGTTCCACATCCCCTGTGTCACCGACACAAGCTGGTCCAAGGGATCGCAGCGTTGTGACCACTGGCTGGCCAGTCCCCACTGAAGGGGACGCATGTTCCAGCGGGCCCAACGGACCACGCTGGTGCAGGCCGCCATGAGACCCAGGAGGCGCAGGAAGTCCCGGGCAGGGCGCAATTGCCCAACCAGAAATGATCGGGCAAAGGAGGAAAGAACCTCGGCCCTGTCCGCCGGGGCCCGCGCTCTGGCTCGAAGAGAGTCGAGCTGCGCCCCGATGAATAGAATCACCTGCTTCGGCTCGAGTTCCGACTTGGCCTCGTTGATAAGGAGGCCCAGTTGAGAGCAGACCTGGAGGGCCAGATCTCTGGACCACTCCGCCTCCTTCCTGGAGGGAGCTGCTATCAGCCAGTCGTCCAGGTAAGGGTACACCCGGACCCCTCGGCGCCGCAGGAATGCTGTCACCACTGCCATGCATTTGGTGAAGACCCTGGGAGCTGGAGACAAGCCGAAGGGCATGGCTTGGAACTCGAAGAGGGATCCTTCCGCTCGGAAGCGAAGGAATCTCTGGTGAGACGGACGGATAGGGACGTGAGAAAACGCGTCCTGCAAGTCCAGAGAGCAGAACCACACGCCGCGTTCCAAGGATGGTATTATCTGAGCCAGAGTGACCATCCTGAAGGTTCGAGACCTTAGGAACTTGTTTAGGTCGTGTAGGTCGAGAATGGGGCGCCAGCCCCCCGTCCGCTTCGGAACCAGGAAGTACCTGGACACAAACCCTGGGTCTGAAGGAGGGTCCACCACCTCTCTTACCACCTCCTTCTGGAGGAGGAGAGCGATGTCGGCTCGACGAGCCGCCAGTGAGGCTGGGGATCCCGAAGACCCCCGAGGGGCGACGGCTCTGAAGGGTGGTGCCTGCTCGAATTCCAGAGGCAGGCCTCTTCCCACCACCTCCAAGACCCACCTGTCCGTGGTAACAGCGGACCAGGCGGAACGGAAGTGCGGAGCCGCCCCTCACGGGGACCCTAGGGGTAAGGTGACGGGATGGGGGCGACACCCTCAGCCCGCCACTGGGCAGGCTTGGAGGAGGGACCGCCGAGGGACCTCCTGGGCCCTTTCCTCCCCTGCCTCCTGTTAGAGGAAGCGGCGGCTTGGGTTTGGGATGCCAGGCCGAGCCTGCTGGCCTAGACGTTGCTGGGCGGGGGCACAGAAGGACGAAAGGGCTTAGGCTGTGGTTTGCGGCCTTTGTCCTTCTGAGCGGAAGAGACCGAGTCCAAGGTGGCATTGGACTTCTCGATCCTCTGCAGGTGACCTTCCACCCCAGGGCCGAAGAGGTCAGTCCCCAAAAAGGGAACATCCGCCAACTTGTGCTGGGTATCCGAAGTAAAGGTGGATATCCTCAGCCAAGCCCGACGACGCATAGCCACTGCGGCCGCCACCGATCTGGCACATGAGTCCCCTATATCCAAAGCAGTCTGGAGCTGCTGTTTGGCCACTGCCCTGCCCTGGTCCCGCACCTGCTTAACCGTAGTCTGCAGATCGGCGGGAAGATGAGGGATGACCTCATCCAGGGAGCCCAACAGGGCATGAGAAAAATGTGCCATGAGGGCGGCCGAACTGGCCTGCGAAGGCCGAGAGAGGCATGCGTGACTTTTCGCCCGACATAGTCCAATTCTTGGACTCTTGTCAGGAGGTTTGTCCACATCCTGGCGCTAGCCGGCGCGCGAAAACGCTGTCGGTAACCAACCCTCAGCAGAGGGGTGTTCAAAACCGACAAGGAACCGTAGGACCGCGATACTTCCTGGCCATCCTGGCCCGGCGCGGGGCAGGAAGCAGGGCTGCAAAGCTCCAGTGCCGGACCCACTATGGCCTCGGCCACCGAAAGGCCTCCGCCGGAGAATCCCTCGGTCCAGAATCTCCGTGAGGGATACCTGGTCTGCTTGAAACGGCTTCGAGCTCCATCCCGTAGACTCCGAGATGAGCCGAAGCAGTCCTAGGAAGGACGACGGGCTATCGTCCATTGACTGACCTCCTGAAGACTCCAAGTCCAGTCACTTGGAGAAAAGGAGGAATCATCTTCGGACTCGGAAGAGTCCTCGAAAAGCTGCCTCTGGCCTGAGCCACCCTTCACCTGCAGGTCGGTCGGGAGTGAGGGTAACTGACAGCGATGGGTGAACCCTTAGCCGACCGAGAATCCTTGGTCGGAGCCCCAATGGTGGCTGTGGGCGGAGGTTCCACCGAATCGGTGGAGCAGCTGGTTTTGGCCGAACAACCGGCCTGGGTATAGGCTCCTCGGATAAGTCGAGGGGTTGTGTCGGCCGTTCCGGTGACAGCCACTTAATGGCCGGGGAAGGCGACGGAGTCGGCTTATTCCCGGCCAGGAGCTGTTGCAACATAAGGTCCTCGTACCGTCGACGTAATTTACGCCGAAGCCTCCCCTCATCCGAGGAGGAGGACGAGGACGAGCGGCACGCCGCTTATCATGTGCCGAGACCGAGACCGCCTATGACGGTGGGATCGGCTGGACCGCTTAAGAGGTCCGACCCAGACCGAGAGTCCCGGAATTTCGAGGTCGGTGCGGGAGGTGTCGGCCGGAACCGCACTCCCCTGGCTCGGATGGTCCATCCGAGGCTCGGAACGGAGGCAGGCGAGCCCAGGATCCTCAACTCCTCCCGGGGAACCGGGAGAGGGAATCTCGGCTGCTAAAGGCGACACCGTCCAATGGGTCGAGAAAATCTCGACTTCATCGGTGGGAGTCTCGGTCAACTGACCTGGCGGGACACCGTGAGGCCAGTGGCGAAGCCTGAGCCGTGGGACAAGCCGGCGGTCGCGACGCCGGGGAGGGACCTTTCCGCTCCCAAGAGCGTCGGACGGAGGGACTTACCCGTCCTCTTGGACCGAGAATAAGGTCCAGCAGACGCAGGCCCTTCTCCTTTAGTGGAGAGGACAGACAAAGCTCCTTAAAAGAAGCCGTAGGAAGAACCCAGAGAGAGCTGGATAAATGCCGCGGCCGAGGAAGATACGTCTTACGTCACTTCCTCTTCGAGGGCTTACCATCCGCCGAGCTGATCCGCCGAACCGCCGCTGACACCGCCAACCGGGCCTCCTTGACTTCACCGGAGGGAACGCTCGGACGGCCCAGCTGCAATCGGAGCACGGTCTTCGAGGACGAGGGCGATGAAAGATGAGCACAGGTCGCAAGCCCGCGGTCGTGCGTGCTCAAGGCCTAACAGTAGACACACGGGAGTGTGGATCCGTCCGAGACATCTTCTGCCATGGGCATCTCCGAAACTGGAGTCGATTGTCCCCATCGAGCCATGAGGGATAGAAGATCGGAAGTCTTTTTGCAAAATTTATTTTTAAATCCGCAAACGGAGAAATTAGGAACCAGCCTAAACGAGAGCGTTAAGGAGGGAACCTGAGCTTCATCGTAAGGAAGATCTAGCGCCATGGGGCGGAGCGAGTTATACCACCCGGTGGGGGGGAGGAGAAGCTTGAAGACCTTCCGGCAAGATTTAAAGCGGCAAGGATACCTGCCAATGAGTGTGGATGAACAACATATCCATGTCCCTAGAACAAATGCTTACTCTGGTGAACCATCTGGTTCCAGTGGTTCACCTTCATCATCTTCATCCTAACAGTACCTTTCTTCCTCCTCTTCAGGCAGTTGGTATGGAAACAAAGCCGGGGGGGTGGGGCAGCAAGCATATATGAAAATTACGTACCTACCGTAATTCTTGATCTTCTCTTGTATTTTCACCATTCATTACTGCTGGGTGTAAACCAGATGCACGCACCCGCCATGGGATTTGTTTTTTGAGGAGTCGGCACCAACGGCGCTGCCCACAAGCATGACACTCTACGTGGTGTGTGAGGGGCGGTTGTTAGGCACCGCAGACTCCTCCTCCATCCCAGTTCTGTAAAGCTGGAGAGGTGAAAATAGATTAGGAAAAAAAGAGTGAGGCAAGAAAGCTGAGAGCTAGAGAAAGGAAAGGAAAGGAAATAAACTAAAAAAGGAATAAGCTGAAGAGAGGACCGGAAAGAAGGAGAACCCTACCCTAAGGGACTGCAGGGCCTCACTCCTCGGGCGGCTCTGAGGGAGGATAAGATAAGGGTAGGAGAGGAAAGTAGAACAAGAAGAAGAAAAGGATAGTGGGGAGGAAGGGGGAAGTCTGCCACGACAATTGGGTGAAACTGGCTTGAAGCTTACCAGCCCAAAAACGACTGAAGACAAGGGAGCAAGGATCCCTTCAGACATGACTGCTTTTAGATGGTTCAATTGAACCCTCTGCACAGCTCATTACGAGAGAGGCAGATTTCCCTTTTCACCTCGCTATCCAATTACTCACAACTTAAGCCGAGAGCTCACAGAGTGTCCCCAAAGGGAAAAATTATCTGTTCCGAAGAGGAGAGAGCCCCAACTAAGTGTAGGGAAAAAATTAGTACACAGTCACACAACCAAGTACTAGTATAGGAGTCCCTTAAAGAACGGCGCAACCTATTTGTGGAAGAACAAACAAGAGACAGGGAAGGAAACTCCTTCTGACTCCCTAGGAGAAGTACAAGCCATAGGAAAAAAAAAAACTAATATATGGAGAAGCCCAAATTCTGGGGACACCACGGCAAAAGAGAATCAGAAAGAGTTCCCTCAGAAGGTAAGGGCGAAGCCCTACTCGTACTCCTCCCGGATCGAACCCTCTGTGGCTTCAGAGAAGGAAAGTACAGTTATGTAAGAACTTACCATAACAGTAGATCTTCAAGAGAGGCTCTTGCAGTAGGTATTCACATATAGGACTGACCCGACAGGCATCAGGACCCCACGGAAAAATTTCTAGCTAGCAGTCTCTGGCAGGGGACCGCCCCCCACATCAGGTGGCCAGCATCATACGACGTCAGTATAAAGAGGCAGTCCCCCACGCCCGCCTTCCAGTTCTTTCCCGCCAAAGGCCAAAAGAGGCAAGACAAGACAGAGAGAGAGAGAGAGAGAGAGAGAAGACGATATTTCCCCCCATGGAAATGAAGCAAAGAAAACTTAAGGGGATGGAGGGTGGGACGGCAATACCTACTGCAAGAGCCTCTCTCGAAGATCTACTGCTATGGTATGTTCTTACATAACTGTACTATCTTACTTCGAGAGGGCTCTTGCAGTAGGTATTTACATACAGGACTGAGTCCCAAGCAGTCAGGAACAAAGAAAAGTACTCGGGAGGAGGACTGTCATCCATAGCATGGAACCTCAGGCTGAACGGGTCTCACGAAAGGAGACCTTGTAGAACAGCCAACTTGAAGCCTGCTCTACGTCGAGAGACAATGTCCCAACTGTAGTGTTTCGTGAAGGTATGGACAGAAGTCCAAGTTGTGGCTGCACAGATGTCTGCCGCTGACACATTCTTGAAACAAGCGACAGAGGCAGCTACTCCTCTGGAGGAGTGACCTCTGATTTGACCCGGAAGGGTCTTGTACTTGTCTTAACAGAAAGTGATACAATGTGCCAACCATTTTGATAGGCATTGCTTAGAAACAGCATTGCCTTCTTTTTTGTGAGCAAAAGAGACAAAAAGCTGATCAGTCTTCCTGAGCTCCTTAGTTTGATTGGTGTAGTATCTCAGGATTCTGTGAACATTCAAAGTATGCAAGGGGTATTCCCCTTGATTGGAGTGTTGCGTAAAGAAAGTGGGTAGCTCAATAGATTGATTCAGCGTAGATTCAGCCACCACCATAGGAAGAAACTTAGGGTTGGTGCGTAGAGCCGCATGTTCCTTGTGAAATATCAAGTATGGTATTTTACACATTAAGGCCTGGAGCTCGGAAATTCGCCAAGCAGAAGTAATGGCCACTAGGAAGAGTGTCTTCCAAGAAAGGAACTTCAACTCAGCTGTGGCTGCTGTCTCGAAGGGAGGCAGAGTAAGCTTCTCCAGGATGAAATTCAAGTCCCATGGAGGGGCAGGAATGCGGATGGGGGGTCTCAAATGGAGAACCCCTCTGAGGAAAGTCTTAGAGACTTCCAGTTGAGCAAAAGTCCTGTCTCCAAAGGGAATATGGTAGGCTGAAATAGCAGCCATGTGGACTTTCAACGAGGAATGGCTGAGACCCAGATTGAAGAGGTGACACATGTAGTCCAGGACTTTATTGGCTGGGCACGAGAAGGGCTCGAAGTCCTTCGAATCTGCCCAAATAGAAAACCGTTTCCACTTCATGGCATAGGTGGACCTGATGGAAGGCTTCCTGGCCTCTACCAAAATGCCCGCTACGAGAGGAGCAACTCCAAAGTGGGCTTTAGCTACGTCTGCAGGAGCCACACATGTAAATGAAGGGATCTGAGACCTGGATGAACAAGGGTCCCTCATCCTGGGTCAACAATTATTGTGACAGAGGAAGAGGAAGTGGAGGTTCCTCTGAAAACTGTTGCAGAAGAGAGAAACAAACTTGCCTGGGCCAGATGGGAGCGATGAGAATCATTCGAGCTCCCTCCGATCTAAGTTTGTTCAGGACCCTCGGAATTAAAGGAATGGGAGGGAAGGCATAAACAAATCTGTCCCTCCAAGTGAGAGACAGAGCATCCCGCCAAAAAATGTCTTGCCCTGGAGTGAGCAAGCAGAAGGCAGGAAGCTTTGCGTTTTGGGGAGAGGCAAAGAGGTCTAACTGAAGTGTTTCCCATAGCTGACAGATGTCGTTTACGACTTCTTGCTTCAACTCCCATTCGTGGAACCTGGTTGAGGACCAACTGAGTCGGTCTACCAGTGTATTTTCCACTCCCGGAACGTGAACCGCGGTCAAGTGAAGGTGGTGTTGGGCTGCCCATTGCCAGACTCTCATCGCTTCTCGGCACAGAGGGTAGGACTGTGTCCCTCCCTGCTTGTTGAGGTATCAGACAATGCACATGTTGCCTGATTGTATGAGGAGATGACTGGCGAGGATGAATGAGAGAAGAGCCTGGAGGGCATAAAGGAATGCTCTCCGTTCAAGCACGTTTATGTGCAGGTTTTGTTCGAACCTGGACCAGCTGTCCTGAGTCCTGTGAGACCCCAAATGGGCACTCCAACCTTCCCCTGATGCGTCCGTCGTCAGCGTCTGGGAGGGCGGATCGATGTAGAAATGAACTCCCAGGCACAGGTTCTCCTGAACCATCCACCATTGCAAGTCCCTGATCATGGGATCGGATACAAGAACTTCTTGGTCTAGGATGTCCCGGGTTTGGTCCCATTGAGACCAAAGCATCCACTGAGAGATCCTCATATGGAGCTGAGCAAGTGGGACTGTCGGAATGGCAGCCGCCATTAGCCCGAGGAGGCAGAGGACTGACCTGGCTCTGACCCTCCTGTGACCGGACAGAAGGCAGGCCTGAGTCGGAAGAGTGTCTACCCTGTCTGGAGGCAAGAAGGCTTTTCCAGTGGTCGTGTCCAGAATCGTCTCTATGAATTGGAAGCATTGGCATAGGACCAAATGGGACTTGGCCTAATTGATGATGATACAGTACCCAGGCTGGTGAAAACCTGCAGGGTAAGGGAAAGGGAATGCAAGAGTTCTTCCCTGGACGGGGCCACCAGGAGCCAGTCGTCCAGGTACGGGAATACCTGTACTCCCTGGGTACGCAGGTGGGCTGCTACCACAGACAGGCATTTGGTAAACACTCGGGGGTGGGGGCCAGGAACGACCAAATGGGAGGGCCTTGAATTGGTAGTGGTCCCCCTGAAAGCAAAACCAAAGGAATTTGCTGTGGGAAGGGCATATGGGGATATGCAGGTAGGCATCCTGCATGTCCAGAGCGCACAGCCACTGTCCCTGCCGAAGAAGAGGTAGAAGCCTCTACAAAGAGAGCATTCTGAAGCGTCTGTACTCCATAAACATGTTCAGGGAGCTGAGGTCTAGAATAGGCCTTAGATCTCCTGTCTTCTTTGGGAACTAGGAAGAAATGGGAATAGTAGCCGGTTCCCCAAAGATGGGTGGGGACTGGCTCTATTGCCGCCTTCAACAGAAGGGAGATGATTTCCTCTAGGACCACAGGAAGATGTTGCGGGGAGTAAGACGACTTGGGGGGGTGGTCTTTGGGGTGGTTTCTGCAGAAACTCTATTGAGTGTCCTGCTGATATCAACTGGAGCACCCAAGCATCTGACGTTATCCTCTCCCAGCCCAGGAGATCGGAGGAGAATCTCCCCCCTACCGGTTCCTCTGGAGCTTCCAGAGGCAGTGGGAGAGGCGGGGAGTCAGGAGGTGTGGGGCAGCATAGCAGCCGAGGCTCCCGCGGCTTTTTTTGCTGGGGAGAGTCTTGGTTGCTGGAGGGGCCCGACGTTTGTTGGCAAGTTTGCCCTGTGCTTTTTGTCTTTGCTGGTTTTGGCAATGAAAAGGACCGCCACTGTCCTTGAAGCTGCCTGTACATAGAGTTGACAGACTTGAGTGCAGTGCCCTTCTCCTGCAGTTCGGTAATGATGTCCTTGACATCGCCCTCGAACAGCACCGAACCCCTGAAGGGAGCATCCTGAATGGCGGATTGCACTTCAGGGACCAGACCTGACACGTGGAGCCAGGCATGACACCGTAGGGCTATGGCGAATGCTGAGCTCCTTCCAACTGTGTCCACTGCATCACAAGTGGCATGAAGCATGTGCCGTCTGGCCAAACAAGCAGAACAGACAAGATCAGCCACTTCCTGCTTAGTCTGTGATTCAGGAAGGGAGTCCAATTTGGATTCCACCTGGCTAAGGATGGTCTTCTGGAAATCCCTCATGTGTGCCACACAGTTAAGGGCCATAATACCAAGAGTAGAAGAGGAATAGATCTTCTTCCTGTATTAGTCCAGAAGCTGGGATTCCTTATCAGGTGGAGACAAGCTGAGGTGTTTGAGACTGGCGGAGCGGCTGTGAGCAGTGCTGATGACAACCGAATCCGCCTTGGGGTGAAGGCTAAGAAAGTCTACACCCTCAGGAGCCTGGTATAGCCTGTCTGCCTTCCTCAGAAGGGGGGCTAATGCAGAAGGTTGTTTCCAAATGGTGGAAATAAGAGCTGCATGAGGCTCTGTCCAGGTTGGGATCAGCGTAGGAGTGGTCTCAGGCAGATCCAAATGGGCAGTGAGATTTTTACGCTGTGGGTCTGGCTCCACTGATTGCCACTGATGTACTTCCTGGATTTTCCTCAATAACTTCAGAAAGGAAGGGTCCTCTGGAGGGGATTTCAGAGGAGTCCTAGGCCTGGGTATTTCCAGAGTACGGGGCTCATCTTCGGGGTCAGAGTGGCTGGACTCTGAGTCCAAGTCAGAAGTTTCCAACGAAAAGGAGGAAGACTCCTCCCTACGAGGGGGAGAGACGGCCCCTCTGGAGAGTTCCCTGGGGCGCGTATCCTCCATTCCTTGAGCGCCAGAGGGTTCTCCTCTGGTATCGGGAAGGGGGGAGGGAGTCTCCAGTCTCCCACATAGGGGATCCTGTATAGGGTCCGGCATCGGCAGATGACTCTCAACCTCCCTGGTGAGCTGAGCCTTGACCTCAGCCCACCAGGAGGCCAATGTCTCCTTCAAATCCACCGGCGGAGGAGGAGGAGGGGATATGGATATTGAGGGTATCCGTAAAAGGAGTATCTATAACCCAATGGTGGGTAGCCCGGCATCGGGTACTGTGGCGCCAGATATTGCAGCATCAGGTATTGGGGCGCCAAATACTGAGGAGCCGGGTATTGCGGTGTCGGGTACCCGGGGGCCAGGGGCTCTGATGGAGCAGAGGGACCCGGCAGAGGCCCTGGTGGTGGGCCAGACGGTGGTAACACTGGCCCCACGGGCGTCGGGCCCGGCGTGGGTATCCCTTCAAGAGGGTCCGAAGTACCTGGCAGAAGGATAGGTCTATTGCCAGGTAAAGGGACGCTGGATGGTGTCAGGTTGGCCAGCATCGAGACCGGCATCTGAGGGTCCAGCCCAGAAGGGGGTTCCCTGACGGCAGCATCCCAGTGTCCTCGGTGACGACTAGGGAAGGAGGATTATAATCCCTGGGGGTCAGTCGAGGAGATGCAGGGACCTCAGAGGGCAATGTGGTAAGACACTGCAGAGAGCCTGGGGCATCAGACTGTTCAATGGGGTCTGGTGCAGTCTTCTTGGATGGGTGGGCATCAATGGAGCCAGCGTCCGACTTATCAGCCAAATCCGGGTGGATGTCAGAGGAGGCGGCGTCCGACTTATCAGACTCCATGCCCGAGGAAGGCTGCGAAGGAGATGCGGTCTTGTCGGGAGGTGTTTTGGCTGGGTGCTCCCCCGAAGGGGTAGGCGACTTAGCAGCCTTGACTGGGCGAGTGTCGGTGGGACCAACGTCCGACTTACTGGGCCTGCTCAGACCGGAGGGCCGCATGGGAGAAGCGGCCTTCACGGGGCGGAGGCCTCCTTTGCCCCAGGCGGCTCCGAAGGGCACAGCACGAGCCAGGCGGGAGGGGCGATGCCTCTTGGTTACCACCAAGACGGCCATCGTGGAGCGATCCCCCGGAGGGGACGTTATCTTAAGTGACACGACTCTGGCCGGAGTTGCGGCTGCTGTGGAAGCCGGTTCCTGCTCCTGGTGCTTCTCCTTGTCACGCTTTTTCTTATGACCTTCAGGGGAAGTAGACGCCTGCTTAAGTTTCTTTAACTCTTTTTACATGGAGGCCATTTTCTTCTTTAGGATATGGGCTTCCAGGGACTGCTGCCTTCTCTTGCCGGTAGCGGAGTTGAACTTCTAGCAGTGCTGGCACTTCTCCATGGGGTGGTCTGGGCCCAGACAGAAGAGGCACAAGGAGTGGCCGTCCTTGTGTGGTAGTTGGGAACCACACGAGTCGCACTTGTTCTTGTGTGATTAGGACGGTGTCAGGGACGATATACACAGTGAATTGTTTGAAAAAATCAAAAATTAGAGAAAATAGGTTGAAAAGTTCGAAACCTTAGAGACCGACGATTGACTGACGAGTGCTATTCTACTGCGAGGAACTTTCACAAGCCAACGGCGGGAAAGAACTGGGAGGCGGGCATGGGGGACTGCTCCTTTATACCAACGTCGTATGACGCCAGTCACCTGATGTGGGGGCGGTCCCCCGTCAGAGACTGCTTGCTAGAAATTTTTCTGTGGGGTCCTGATGCCTGGTGGGTCAGTCCTATATACGAATACCTACTGCAAGAGCCCTCGCGAAATAAGTAAGATCAGAAGGTCCTGAGGTACCAGGGGGGACTCATCCCCCAACTGGTCTCAAGGTGGGGAGGGCGAACATGGCGGGGGAGATGCCCAAGAAATGAGGCCTATGAGGGGAATGTGGGCAGGATTCAGTAATAAATGGTGAAGATACAAAAGAAGATCAAGAATTACGGTAGGTACGTAATTTTCATATCTTCCCTTGTCAGTCTTCACCATTCATTACTGCTGGGTGAGTACCAAGCCCCCCCCCCAAAGGGGGGTCTAGCGCAGCCCTGAGGGAACAGAACCCTCAGCCTCCTGCTGGTGGAAAACAGGAGGAGGAGGAGACCCTAGCCGTACTAGACTGACAAGTCTAAGGCTGAGGAGAGCTAGAAGGTGTCCCCTGAAGCTGAGAGGATGGAGGAAGCCCCTGAAGAAACCTCCTAGCACTGCTGGAAAAAAGATGGTCCCTCAGAAGGCAGAGCAGATCACCCTACACTAGGCCAGGGGTGACCATCTTGGTAGATGAAGCCACACCATCCGTCTAATACAGATCACTGTCCCTGCAAGCCTGGAAGCCACCTTACTGGCGTCATAAGATGCCCTTGCTTGCTGCCTTGCCAGTTCCAGACCTATGGCAGAGAGGGCGATGGCTTGTCGAGATTGCTCTGAATCAGGCAGCAATGCCAGCGCTTGAGCTAGCACTGCCCACAAGTGCCTGCTGTAGGCAGCATGGTGTGCCTGTTGTGACGTGATACACATCAACGTGTGAGTGGAAGAGAAAACTCTTTGTCCCCACTGGTTGAACTGTAGGGAATCCAGATCCGGTGGCCGGTCATGCACCAGGTGCCGAAGCCCGGATGGAGTGTCTAGGGACGTCAGGCCTGAAGGAGGGTGAGGGAGAGAACCTAGAGACTCCCACGGGGCACACTACCTCCTCCTGCAGTCTGCTGGGGCTGGAAAAGGGTCGACTGGAGACTGCCAGGAGCGGATAGAAGTTTCCTGGAAAGGAACAGGCCAGGATAGCAACACCAGGTGGTAGGCACTGAACTCACTGAGGAATTCACGCGTCTGCTGATCGGTATTGTCTCTGCGAACGTAGGAGATACGGAGATCCCGAACCATCCTCGAAAGGAAACGCTGCTATTCAGTGAAATCAGTATCAGAAGATAAATGGATGTTGGGTTCCTCTCCCTCCAAAGATGAAGTCGAGGAGGATGAGGAACTCGACTGTCCAGAAGACTCCTGCAGCGGAGGGGACAGCGAAAGACCCGCTCATCCATGGATCGGACATATGACGGGAAGGTCACCGCAGTGGATCTGAACGTCTCCCAGGTTAAGGGCCCCATAGTACCCACATGGCCTGGGGGGGTGGCTGCAGAGGGATGGGAGATGGGCACCTGCAGGGAAGTGCCTGACCTCTGCCAGGGCTCTGGAATCCAGGGAATGGAGCCCACACTGGAGGCGTCCCTGTGATCAGACCGGGTTGCAGAGAGGAAATCTGAAGATGCGAACTCCAGAAGAGCCCAGATGGGGAATCTCCCCTGTGACGTGCCTGGGGTTACATGTGTCCAGAAGGGCAACCCTCAGCGCTGCCACCCGAGGGTACCCTGGAGCCCGAGAAGGAGAGATGAGGTTCAGCGCTGCGGCTCCTCCCTGCACCCCGCAGGGTAGCAATAGAGCACTGCCGCCCCTCACCCCGACCTCTCAATCCCTCAGACTCTGAGGCTGCCCTCTTCCTCGACACCAGTGAGGGAGTCCCCTGGTCCATAGGCCCCATGAGGGAGGCCACAGAAACAGAGGTCTCCAACCCTCTCTGGGGGGGCTCAGCAGCACCAAGACTGGCAGTTGCCATAGCCCTCTCGAGGAGAAAACCCCCTCCCCAGTCTCAGAGCCAACACCCCCAAGAGACCCCAGGCCACCCCCGGCTGAGGGATCCTCGGGAGTAGATTGCTCCGGAGACTCAGGGATGGGGCCACTGGGCCGCCTGACATCACATCCCACAGAGACTTCTGATCCCGAAGAATCGGGTAGCCAGTCCGGATCCAAGTCTGAGCTGTCCCCATCCAAAGAGGAGACGACCAGAAGGACCTCAATACTAGCCACCCCCAGAGTTTCACTGGAGATGGCATCGCGAACGGCACCATCCTGGGATACGGCACCGCCAATGGTGCTGGTCAGGTCCGCCACGCTGCCCACAACCCCGGAGTCCAGTGACAACCCGCCGATGGCCCCAGCTGAGTCCCCGGCACTGCGCATGGCGCCGGAACCCAAAATGGCACTGCCAGAGGAATCGCCCAAAGCACCGGCACCGCAAATGGTGCAAAGACCCAGACTGGCACCTCCTCGATCACCAGCGCCACGAACGGCACCGGAATCTGAAATGGCACTGCAAGGCAGCATCGAAGATCCGCCAATGCCAGACCCAGCAACTGTGAAGGTAACTGCCAGGGCAGTGTCAGCGACGCGACTCCGGGAGGAGCCGCGCCACTCCTCCGACACCACAGAAGAGGCCTCTTCCTCAGCAAGGCTAGAAGCTGAGAAGGCCTCCTCCTCTCCGGGCCATATAGACCCATGAGGGGACCCAGTGGAAGAGTCTAGAGTCCTGGCCTGGGAGGCCCGAGGGCAACGTCGTCCTCCGAAAGTCGGTGGAGCCCTGCCAACTTTGAACTCGTGGATTTCCAATACACGTTGGTCCATAGAAAAACAGGTGTTGCACCTATCCATATCGTGGTTGGGTCCCAGGCATCACGACAAACATCATGCAGGGCCGTAATGGAAAAGTGCTGGCCACAGGAGCACCGACGCATGGGGGTGTGGCCCGCTTTCGACTTGCGTTTAGCTCTTGAACCAGGAATGATGCGAAATAAACTACAACACAGCAAAAGATCCCGGCGCCATTGGGAAAAAAGACAAGAAACAATCTTACCGGCTTCAACAGCGTTGGGATGGAGAACCGGGATGAAGGAGATGAAGAATCGGTGTCGACAACTTTGACTTAGACCGAATGGCACAACAGCAACTCTTGTAGCGGTAGCAGGTGTAGCCTCAATGGCGGGAGAAACAGAACTGGGATGGAGGAGGAATCTGCGGCGTCCAACGGCCACCCCTCGCACACCACGTAATGCATCACACTCGTAGGCGGCACCATTGGCGCCGACTCCTGAAAAAATAAAAAAAAAAAAAAAAGCTCCCATGGCGGGTGCGTGCATCCGGCTTACACCCAGCAGTAATGAATGGTGAAGACTGACAAGGGAAAATTCAAAAATTTCCCATGGTCTTGAATGCCTGGAAAAATTGTCATGCCCTTGTCATGCCCTCTGCTGAGGGCATTTTTATTGTATCCATTTTCTGCTCCCTTCCTTTTTCAGAAGGAGTGACAGAGATATGTTTTTGGTTTTTCTTTGCAGCACTGTTTCTAGTGCCTGCTCTGAGGCCAATATACATTTACTTTCTGCCATCACTGGATTCAGGGTTCCTCCTTTTGGATGCCATGGGTTCTGAACCATCTTCACCATGCTTTCCTGATGGCTGTGTAGCTTTAACTTTTCTTTACCTGTCCCCTTTGACAGAGACTGCTGCTGACTTTGAGGGGATGAACCCTCAGCTGAGCCTTTATTGTGTTTCAGTGATTTCAGTGACATGAAGGCAGAATGAGAAACCATAAAGTTGTCCCTTTTTTGGCCCTTTGGTTTTGTGTTTTAAGGCAATACTTTTTACAGAGTTCACAGTTTACAAAATCGTGGTCTGGACACAGGCACCTTGGACACAGTTCATCACCTGCCCTTGTCAGGAGCCGAAAACAATTTTTACAACTTTTAAAACCTGTAGGTCGTCCTGTTTGTTTCTTTTTGGTCCATCAGTCACACTGACAAACCATGAATAATCAGTTCCGTAAACATTCAAATACATTTTAACAGAGTCCATGGAATATAAAGAACGGCTCTAGAAAAAATGTGCCAGTCTGGTTCCCACAAAAACTGGAACCACGTAAAGTTTTACCTCACAACTAACAACTTTAATAATAAATATCTCAATTTCAAAAAGACTATTCGAGCATGTCAGTTCCCTCTAGTGGGAGCTGACTAAAATGACAAAAAACACTAGACAAAAGCACAAAAGCATCATTTTAAAAAAAATATTAAATTAACATTTTTACTACAAGAAAAAAACAGTTCCCTAAAGACAGCAACCATGTTAACTTGCGTCCTTTTCCTGTTCCTGGAAACTGGAGAAACCACAGAAATCACAAACAACACAAAACAACCTAACACACAGTATCAAAGAAATAACAAACAATATTCTTTTAAAAAGAAATATAAATGTTAAACCATTCTGGGGGCCACAGAAGTCAAGCTGTACTTTGGGGTGATTGCTCTTTTCTAGCACAGAAACAAATCTGATTGTTGTTGGGGGGTTGGGGAGGAGTATGACCAAAGTGCAGATTTTGAACTTTTTTCTTATTCTAAAGCCGTGTTTACATGGCTGCAGTGTTTTCCTTTCTTTTCCGATCTTTTTCCCACTGCGTTGTGTGCTATACCGATGTTTTTGGTTTACACTGCTTCCTCTTACAGCAGTGCAGGTCACACTGCAGAGGGAGGCTGGACATTCTGTAGGGTGAGTTTGGATGGCGGAGAGACAGCTTTATAGCGGATCGAGCGCAGAAGAGAGTTTACAGTGCAGTTTAATGCACTCAGTGTGCTTCATGTACCCACTCCTGAGTCGGAGCCAAAAATGGATCCAGAGCACTCGTAACACACTCCAGTAAGTGTCCACACTGTCGTATTTACAGCGCATCAACTGGTGCACACGGGTTGATGCGCTGCAAACATGACGGTGTAAATGGGGCTTAAGATCCCAAAATTAGCTTAAGTTCTGATTCTGGGACAACTCAGTCCAGTGGATTGGTTGCTACTGAAAAGCTCTACTGATTACAATTGTTACTATGAACTACTGTTTTTGCAAATTTAGTTCTCTCTCTTTTTTTTTTTACATGTGGAGAATGTACGTATTGTAAGTCTTAAATGTGCACTTGGAAAAAGGGCTAGAATAGAGCCCTGTATTTTTGAAAAAGTGAATTATCTCTTACATTTTGCAAAAAAGTATTGGTGGAAACAAAATTCTGCACCCCTTCCAGATGACTATCTCAGATTGCTGCAGTACTGGCCCATCTCTCACATGAGAACAGCTCACAGGCCTGCTGCAGTTTGTTATTCTCAATGAGTACCTTGAAGTTTCTTGAAATGAGCCACAGATGTTATGAGCTAGAAAAACAGTTTACTCACCTGTAACAGTAGTTCTAGGAGTGATGCACGTTGTTCATCCACACTTTTGGCATGTCCCTTTCCCTTTAAAGATCGCCGGAAGATCTTTAAGCTGGCTCCTCCCACCCACTCGGGTGATATATCCCTCAGTTCTGCTACAAGACGCCAGATCTTAGCCCGCTGGAAGCCAGCTTTTGTGTGTCTGCAGCTGGGGAAGTCGGGTGGGTCTGTGTGGATGAACAACATATACCATTCCTAGAAAGTACAGTTATGTAAGAACTTACCGTAACAGTAGATCTTCGAGAGAGGCTCTTGCAGTAGGTAATTACATATAGGACTGATGCTGGCAGGCGGCAGGACCCCATGGAAAAATTTCTAGCTAGCAGTCCCTGGCAGAGGACCGCCCCACCGTCAGGTGACCGGCCATATGACGCCCAGTATAAAGGGTGGTCCGGTCGCCGCTTCTTTCAGTTCTTTTCCTCGCCAGGCCCGAAGGCCCGGACGAGGAGAAACAGATGTTTCCATTCCTGGAAAAGGAGCTGAAAAAGCCTAGAGGGATGGAGGGCGCGGAAGATATTTACCGTGAAGAGCCTCTCGAAGATCCACTGTTACGTAAGTTCTTACGTAACTGTACTATCTTACTCGAGAGGGCTCTTGCAGTAGGTAATTACATATAGGACTGAATCCCAAGCAGTCTGGAACAAATAAGAGGCACCAGGAGGAGAAACGACTCCAAAAGTAGCAATGGCATGAAGGACTCAAGACAGGAGGCCTTGCAAAACAACTAGTCAGAAGCCTGCTCTGATGAGAGAGGCAATGTCCAAATTGTAGTGTTTCACAGAAAGGTATGGACGGAAGTCCAGGTGGCGGAGCGCAGATGTCTGCCAAGACACATTCTTGAAACAAGCGGCAGAGGCCACTACTCCTCTTGTGGAGTGGCCTCTAACTTGACCCAGAAGGGTCTTGTTGTACTTGTCATAACAGAAAGTGATGCAATGAGCAAACCACTTCGACAGGCATTGCTTGGAAACAGCATTGCCTTCTCTTTTATGAGCAAAAGAGACGGACAACTGATTAGTCTTTCTGAGATCCTTCGTCCTGTCGGTGTAGTAACTCAGAATCCGGTGAACATCCATGGTATGGAGTAAATATTCCCCCTGATTAGAGTACTGCGTAAAAAAGGCAGGTAGCTCTATGGACTGATTTAAGGTAGACTCAGCTACCACTTTGGGTAGAAACTTAGGATTCGTGCGAAGAGCAACTCGTTCTTTGTGAAAAATCAAATAGGGGATTTTACACATAAGGGCCTGGAGCTCAGAAATTCTTAGAGCTGAAGTAATGACCACCAAGAAGAGCGTCTTCCATGAAAGAAACTTCAGATCTGCAGAAGCTGCAGGTTCGAAGGGAGGAAGAGTCAGTTTCTCGAGAACAAAATTCAAGTCCCAAGGGGGGGCAGGAGTACGGATGGGGGGCCTCAGATGGAGGACCCCTCTGAGAAAGGTCTTAGAGACCTCCAGTTGAGCCAAAGCTTTATCTGCGAAGGGAACATGGTAGGCTGAAATAGCGGCCATGTGAATCTTCAGGGAGGAGTGGCTGAGGCCCAGGTTGAAGAGATGACGTAAATACTCCAGCAGAAAAGCCACTGAACAGGAGAAAGGCTCCACGTTCCTAGAGGCTGCCCAAATAGAGAATCTCTTCCACTTCATGGCATAAGTGGACCTGGTGGAGGGTTTTCTAGCCTCTATCAAAATCTCTGCCACTTTTGGAGAGACGCCAAAACAGGACTGGGCTAGGTCTGCAGGAGCCATGCATGAAGTTGAAGGGATTTGAGGCCTGGATGGACCAGGGTCCCCTGATCCTGGGTCAGCAAACCTCGAGATAAAGGAAGAGGAAAAGGAGGAACCTCTGAGTATTGTTGTAGAAGAGAGAACCAGATTTGCCTGGGCCAGAAAGGAGCGATCAGAATCATTCTCGCTCCTTCTGTGGTTAGTTTCTGCAAAACTCGTGGGATCAGAGGAATTGGGGGAAAAGCATAGACGAATCTGTCCTTCCAGTCCAGAGACAGAGCGTCGCTCCAGAAAGTGCCTCGCTCTGGAACGAGCGAGCAAAAGTTGGGAAGTTTTGCGTTTTGGGGGGAGGCGAAGAGGTCTACCTGCGGGGTCCCCCAAAGCTGAAAGATATAGTCTAGCACCCTTTGATCCAATTCCCACTCGTGTGCCAGGGCAGAGGAGCGGCTTAGCTTGTCTGCCAGGGTGTTGTCGACTCCTGGAACACGAATCGTTGTGAGGTGAAGGTTGTGATGAGTTGCCCAATCCCAAACCCTCATTGCTTCCCTGCATAGAGGGTAGGAACGAGTTCCTCCCTGCTTGTTGATGTACCACACCATGCACATGTTGTCCGTCTGGACGGCTAGGTGGCCGGGAAGTATATATTGGTGAAGGGCTTGGACAGCGTATAGCACAGCTCGAAGCTCGAGCACGTTGATGTGGAGAGCTAGTTCCAGTCTGGACCATAAGCCCTGGGTCCGACGAGGGCCCAGATGGGCTCCCCAACCTTCGCCTGATGCGTCCGTGGTCAGAGTCTGGGAGGGGGGAGGATGAAAGAAGGGGACCCACCGAAACAGGTTCTCTCAAACCATCTACCATTGCAAGTCCCATACCATCGGCGAGGAGATCAGAACTAATTGATCTAGGTCGTCTACAAGTTGATCCCACTGGGAGCGAACAGTCCACTAAGAGATCCTCATGTGGAGTCGAGCTTGGGGGACCATCGGAATAGCGGCCGCCATGAGCCCCAGAAGACGGAGGACCGACCTCGCCAGAACCCTCCTGCTTTCTGATAGCAGGGAAATCTGGGATTGAAGAGAGGCCACCCTGTCTGGAGGCAGGAAGGCCTTGCTCACCATCGTATCGAGGATAGCCCTGATGAACTGTAGCCTCTGGGAGGGGTCCAGATGGGACTTGGAATGGTTGATGGTAATACCCAGACCAGTAAAAACCTGCTGGGTGAGGGAGAGAAAATGTAGGATTTCCTCCCTGGATGAGGCCGCCAGGAGCCAGTCGTCCAGGTAAGGGAACACCTGTACTCCCATTGTATGCAGGTGGGCCGCTACCACAGCCAGGCATTTGGTAAATACTCGGGGCGCCGAGGAAAGACCAAATGGGAGCACCCTGAATTGGTAGTGGTCCCCCTGAAACACAAAAAGAAGATACTTGCAGTGAGAAAGGCGAATGGGAATGTGCAGATAGGCATCCTGCATATCCAGTGCACAAAGTCATTGACCCAGCCGAAGAAGGGGCAGAAGGCTCTGCAGAGAGAGCAGCTTGAACCTTTTGCATTTCACATAAAGGTTCAAGGAGCTGAGATCTAGAATGGGTCTGAGATCTCCCATCTTCTTTGGGACCAGGAAGAAATGAGAATAGTAATCCGTCCCTCGAAGATGAAGGGGGACGGGTTCTATCGCCTGCTTCGCAAGAAGGGCCGAGATTTCTTCCTGGACCAAGGGAAGATGGTCTCTGGAGTATGACGACTTCGGTGGAGGGTGGTGGGGTGGTTTCTGAAGAAACTCTATGAAGTGCCCTTCCGCTATAAGCTGGAGCACCCAAGAATCCGTGGTTATCCTCTCCCAACCCGGAAGGTGGAGGGAAAATCTCCCTCCTACCGGTTCCTCCGGTGAATCCGGAGGCGGTGGGAGAGGAAGGAGTCAGGTGGTGTGGGGCAGCGCCGCAGCTGAGGCACCCGCTGCTTTTTTGGGCGGAGGGGGCCTGGCAGCTGCGGGGGCCCAACGTTTAGTGGCCCGCCTTCCTTGGGGTTTCGCTGCAGGCCAAGTCCGCTCATGGTAAAGGACGGCGCTGCTGGGATGGGGACGGTATGGAATCCACGGATTCAGGGACGCCCCCTTCTTCTTAAGTCGGTGATGATGTCTTTGACATCACCCCGAAAAAGCACCGACCCCTGAAAGGTGCCTCTGAATGCGGATTGCACCTCCGACCAAACCTGACAGTGGAGCCAGGCATGATGCCGTAGACTTACGGCGAAAGCGGAGCTCAGCCAGCAGTGTCCACTGCATCTTATGTCACCCATAAATGTGGCGACTGACGAGCAACGAGCAGAACGGACAAGGTCTGCTAGCTCCTGTTTGACTTAAGAGTCAGGTAAGGAGTCTAGTTTAGATTCCGCCTGGGTAAGGATGGCCTTCTGGTAATCCCCCATGTGGGCGACGTAATTCAGGGCCCGAATTCCCAGTGTGGAAGAGGCGTAAATCTTTCTTCCATACTGGTCCAGGAAGCGAGATTCCTTATCCGGAGGAGACGAGCTCAGATGTTTTGGATGTGCCGACTGGCCATGAGCGGCACTAATCACAACTGAAGCAGCACAAGGGTGAGAGTCAAGATAGTCTACACCCTCGGGAGCCTGGTATAGCCTGTTGGACTTCCTGGGAAGTGGGGCTAACGCCGACAGTTGTTTCCAAATTGTGGTAACAAGGTGGGCGTGAGGCTCGATCCAGGGTGGCACTAAAGTTGGAGCTGTCACGGGCAGGTCCAGATGCTCAGCGAGTTTTAGACGCTGGGGATCTGGTTCCAAGGAGTGCCATTGGTGAATTGCCTGGATTTTTCTAAGCAACTCCGTGAAGGATGGCTCCTCCGGAGGAAACTTTGGAGGGGTCCTCGGCCGGGGCTTAGATGGAGAGCAGGGCTCGTCGTCTCTCTCGGAACATCCTTCGGAAGAATCCGAGGAATCCGAGAGGGAGGAAGAAGCAGAAGAAGAATAAGACTCCCTCATATGACTAGGGGAAGGAACGGATTCCTTGGGTGGTACCTGTGAACGCGTATCCAGCCCCTCTCTGGATCCAGAGGGAAGAGCCCTGGAGTCTGGAGGCGGTGAGGGAGTGTGCCACCTCGGACGTACAAGAGCCGGGGACGACACCATCATCGTAAGGCGGCTCTCCACCTCTTTGGTGAGCTGAGCCTTGGCCTCAGCCCACCAAGAGGCCAGAGTCTCCTGCAGATCCACCGGCAGCTGGGGGGGCGGTGGAGGTGGAAGAGGAGGGAAAAAGTGTATGGGTTGTACCTGTAAGGTGAGTATCCGTGACCTGGCTGCGGAAACCCAGCGTCAGGTAATGTGGCGCGTCGGGTACTCGGCCAGAGGAACGGCGTCAGAACTGCGGCACTGAATACTGCGGTCCCGGGTACAACGGGCGTCGGATAAGACGGCAGGTACCCAGGAGCAGAGGCTGCGGAGCAGATAGGCCAGTCGGCCCCCATGGCGGATCCACATTAATGGGGCCCGGGGGGAGGGCCCCGACGGAAGGGAACATCCCTGCCGGCGTCGGAGGTGCCAGCGTCGGAGGTACCAGCGCCCGGGAGCCGACGCAGATCTGGTTCCGCTGGAGGAGGGTCTCCACGGAGGTGGAAGGTCCCCGGACGCTCTGGGGAAGGAGGAGAGAAATCCTGGGGTCAGGCTGGGGTGACTCGGGCTCCCCAGACGGCAGCAAAGTCTACGGGGAACCGGGTACGATGGACATGGGGGAGTCCGTCGTCGGTTCCGTCGCCCGGCGTGCATCGGAGGAGCCGACGTGCGGCTTAGGGGCGAGATCCCGGCGGGCACCGGAGGAGCCGGCGCCTGGCTTATGGGAGCCCTCACCGGAGGTGGGCCGAGGGGGAAGGGCAGCCCGGTCCGATGGGGAAGTGGTCGTGTGCCGCCCTGAAAGGTCGGGCGTCTTATCGACCTTCTCCATGCAGACGTCAGAGGAGCCGACGTCCGACTTAGAGGAGTCGCCCACGCCAGTAGGCTGCAAACCTGAGGCCAAACCGGGGGCGGAGGCCTCCATTCGCCCGGAGGCGCCCGCAAGGCCTGAGCGTGAGCCAGACGGGCGGACCGACGCCTCCTCCAAACCCTTGGAGGCTGCCGTCGACGGTCCCCAGAGGGATGTTGACCTGGCCGGACTCCAGTGGGAGGCGCGGTAGAGGAGGACTTCTCCCGGTGCCTCTCCACGTCCTTCTTTTTCTGATGTCCTTCCGGGGAAGTGGACACCTGCCTCAACCTTTTCAACTCTTTTTCCATAGAAGACATCTTTTTCTTGAGGAGATGGGCTTCCAGGGACTGTTGGTGCCGTTTACGGGTAGCCGCGTTGAAGTTGAGGCAATGCTGGCACTTATCGACTGGGTGATCGGAGCCTAGGCAGAAAAGGCACAGGGAATGGCCGTCCTTGTGTGGCAGTTGGGCACCACACGAGTCGCACTTGCTTTTGTGCTCAGAGGGTGTAGGGGACGACATACACCAACGATGTACCTGACGATTGAAAAAGAATAACTAATTTTGGTAAAAACTGACAAAAGACAGGGCTGATGAAGCACGAACTTTACATGAGGTGCCATGAGCTAACAGCAGGAAAGAACTGGAAGGTGGGCGTCCAGGACGCCCCTTTATACCGATGTCAGGAGGACGCTTGGTCACCTGACGGGGGCGGTCTCTCGCCAGGGACTGCTAGCTAGAAATTTTTCCGTGGGGTCCTGCTACCTGCCGGCGTCAGTCCTATATGTAATTACCTACTGCAAGAGCCCTCTCAAAGTAAGATCTACTGTTACAGGTGAGTAACCTGTTTTTCTAGGATCGTGGATATGTTGTTCATCCACAGTTCTAGGCAGACGCCTAGCAGTTCTCTGGGAGACGGGAGGCAAGGCGCACACCCCCACTGATACTTACTTGGGGAAAAGACATCGGAGAACTGAGGCCCCAAAACCAGCAGCCCGGCATGACTCAAGGTCGATGTGGTAATGGATACTGAAAGTGTTTGCTGACTTCCAGGTAGCAGCCCGACAGATTTTCTCGATAGGGATCTCCCTGGAAGCAGCCACCGATGCAGCGGTATGGCGGGTAGAATGAACTGTAATCCACCTTGCAATAGTCTGTTTTGCTGCAGGTCTGCCAGAAGCGGCTTCAGCGTGGGTAACAAACAGCTGGAGAACCTCTCCTCAAATTTCCACTGTCCTCTCCTTATAGTAGGAAAGGGCTCGTCTCAGGCCCAGGGTATGGAACCTGTATTCAGCCTCCGAGGTATAATTAGGGCAGTATACTGGCAGAGTTAACACCTGGTTAAGGTGAAACTCTGACAACACCTTCGGAAGGAATTTCGTGTGGGGGCGCAGGACAACCTTGTCCCTGTGGAAGACCAGATAAGGGGAGTCCACCGAAAGCACCTGGAGCTCCCCTGTCTTTCTGGCAGACATGACAGCACAGTGAGAGCTCACACTTGTGCATCGGTTCGAATGGCTTGCCCATGAGTTTTGCCAGTACCAGCAGTAGATCCCACGGAGGTGGAGATTCACGCGCCGGAGGGATATGTGATTCAGGCCTTTGAAAAAGCATCCGACCACTGTCTCCTGCATCAACATCAGCTGACCAGCCCCCGGCCCGTAAGCAGAGATAGCTGACAGGTGCACACTAAGGGTTGATGACCTGAGACCCCCTTTGGACAGAGACCAAAGGTAGTCGAGAACATTAGCCACTGGACAGGACAGAGGGTCCAGGCCAATGCCCTGACACCAAATGGAAAACCTTTTCCATTTGAAGGCATAACATTTCCTGGTCGATTCCTTTCTGGATGCCTCCACCACGTTGAGGACATCCTTGGAAAGACCCAAAGCCTGGCGCTCAGGTACCGGGCTGTAAGGTGCAGTGATTAAAGGTCCGGATGGTATACCTTCCCCTGATTGAGAGAGATCAAGTCTGGGCATGCTGGAAGCCATTTCAGGGGCCTGAAGCAATCTGGATACCAGAACTGGCACAGCCAGTCTGGGGCTACCAGAATCACCTTCGACTAGTCCCTCCTCACCTTCAGGAGCACCTTGTTGATCAAGGGAAATGGAGGGAAGGCGTAGAAGAGGCCTGGGGTCCATAGCCTCAAGAAGGCATCCCCCTGCAGTGAGTCCTGCTGAGGGGGGCAGGCATGAAACAGCCTCAGCCTGGTGTTCTCCCTGAAGGCAAAAAGGTCCACCATCGGTTTGCCCCAGTGGGAGAACAGGCTGTAAGCTACCTCTGGATGGACAGACCACTCATGGGATGTCTCGCCTAAGCGGCTGAGAGCATCCGCTAGATGGTTTGAGGCTCCTGCCACATGAATGGCTAGGAGATCTGCCTCCAGATGGCTGACAAGGGTCCAGATGCAGAGTGCCTCCCTGCAAAGCAGATGGGAATGCTTGCCGCCCTGTTTGTTGAGGTAGTACATGGTCGTGGTATTGTCCGTCTGGACTTGAACCACTTGACCCCAGAGCTGAGGAGCGAAGACTGACAGTGCCAGTGCGACTGCTCTGAGCTCCAACAGGTTGATGTGGTGTCAGGACTCCTCGGGGGTCCAGAACCTGTGGGCCCTTTTGTCCCCCATGTGGGCTCCCCAGCCCATGAGAGAGGCATCGGTTGTGAGGATGGCCATCGGCTCAGGGCGGATAAACAGGATCCCTTCCTGCAACCGGTCTGGGGCGGTCCACCATTGGAGAGCGTCCCACATCTTCTGGGTTACAGTGATCAGCTGGTCGAAATGACCATGGCGCTGAGTACACTGGGCGGCCAGCTCCCATTGGAGAGGGTGCATGTGCCACCTGGCCCAATGGACCACAGAGGTGCACGCCGCCATGTAACCCTGAAGGTGGAGAAAGTCCTGGGCAGGGCGCAATTGCTCAACCAGAAATAATTGGGCAAAGGAGGAGAGAACTTCCGCCCTCTCCACCGGGAGCCGAGCTCTGGCTTGATGAGAGTCGAGCTCTGCCCCAATGAAACGCATCACCTGGGAAGACATGAGTTCTGACTTGGCCTCGTTGATCAGGAGGCCAAGTTGGGAGCAGGTCTGGAAGGCCAGGTCCCTAGACCTCTCCACCTCTTGCTGCTTGGGACCTGCTATGAGCCAATCGTTAAGGTAGGGGTAAATTCTGACACCCCCCCGATGCCTGAGATGGGCTGCCACCACTGCGATGCATTTGGTGAAGACCCATGGGTCCGATGACAGGCTGAATGGCATGGCTTGGAACTCATATAGGGTCCCTTCGGCTCTGAAGCAGAGGAACCGCCAATGAGACGGACGGATTGGGACATGAAAGAATGCTTCCTGTAGATCCAGTGAACAGAACCACATTTCGCTCCAAGGACGGTATGACCTGGGACAGAGTGACCACCCGAAAGGTGCGTGACCCAAGATACTGACTCAGGTCGTGTAGATCTAGAATGGGGCGCCTGCCCCCCATCCGCTTGGGCACCAGGAAGTACCTGGAGACAAAGTCTGGGTCTGCTGGAGAATACACCACTGGAGCTACTGCCTCCTTGAAGAGGTCTGGATGGATACTCTTTCTTCTCGTGAGGCACAGGCTCAGCTTGGAGGGTACTGCTCAAATGCCAGAGGCAGTCCCTGACCGACCACCTCCAAGACCCACCTGTCTGTGGTGATTGCGGACCAGGCAGAAAGGAAGTGGCGGAACTGGCCCCCCATGGGAGGACCCAGAGCTGGTGTGATGGGCGAGGGGGTGGCAGCCCCCGCCCCATCACTGAACAGGCTACAGACTTGGGAAGGTCCAGGCTTGGGCCGGGGTCACTGAGCTTGAGCCTGCTGCTGCTGTTGTTGCTGCTGCCCTCTTTGAAAGGAGGGCTGCTGAGCCACAGGGGAAGAGTGCCGAAAATGCTTCTTCTTCTGCTGCTTCTTACTTGAAGAGCCTTTAGCAGAAGGGGCATCCAAGGTGGCATTGGACTGCTCAATACGCTGAAGGTGATCAGCCACACCTGGGCTGAAAAGATCGGTGCCCAGGAGACGCACATCAGCTAGTTTGTGCTGAGTATCTGCCGGGAAAGAGGAGAGTCTCAGCCAAGCCCTACGGTGAGAGGCAACTGTGGCTGCCAACGAGCAGGCACAAGAGTCCCCAATGTCCAGGGCCTTCGGAAGTGGCCTGGTCCCGGACTTGCTTGACTGTGGTCTGCATGTCCGCAGGGAGATGTGGGAGGACTTCATCCAAAGACCCCAAGAGAGCATGGGAGAAATGTGCCATGATGACGGACAAACTTGCCTGATGGAGGCCTAAAGATGAGGCCACACAGACCTTCAGAGCCGAACGATCCAAATTTTTGGATTCCTTCTCGGGAGGTCGATCAGTGTCAGCAGAACTGCCAATATACCTGAACACAAAGGCGGTCACTAGGATCTTGGCCGAAGGGTGCTCTGTGAACCCCGCAAGGGACCCCATGGGTTCCGCATACTTGCGCGCCATGCGGGCAGACAGAGCTGGACAGAAGACAGGACGCTGCCAAAGTTCTAAGACCGGGCCAACTATGGCCTCGGCCACAGAAAAAAACCCCGTCAGGGTATCCCCTCTCTTGAGGATGTCCATGAGAGGGTACTCCACCTTTTTCTGGATAGATTACAGGGGCATCCCTGTAGACTTAGAGATGAAGTGAAGAATGCCCTGAAAGGACGAAGGACCTTCCTCCATCTCTATCCCACCAGCTGATTCATCAACCCCGGGATGAGAATGTAGGCCGGTCTCATCTGAATCCGAGGAATCCGGATACAATGGTCGACCGCCCAGGTAACCTTCGACTCACCAACAGAGGTCCGGTGTGGTGGTGACCAAAAGACACCAGGGAAGCCCGGTGTCTGGTCTAGCTTCCTTAGAAATAGCCCCTCCCACAGGCTGCTTGGGCGGGGGTTTAACCACTATCAGTGGAGAGACCGGTTTAGATGGAACTGGAGGTTTCGCCAGCTCCGTGGGTGGGGGAACTGACATAATCAGCTCCGAAGGAGTCAGCTTCGGCCTGAGAGGTGAAAGCCAAGTAATGGCTAGGGTAGAAGTCGGGGTCGGCTTGTGACCGGTCAAAATCAGCTGTTGCCACATGAGGTCCTTGTAGCACCGACAGAGTTTCTGCCAGAGCCTCTCCTCATCCGAGGAGGATAAGGACGACCAATGGCGTCACCTCTTTTTCGAGTGCTTGAGGCTCTTCCTTGGCCTGTCAGTCAAGGGGGTCCTGGACCTCGATCGAGATCGGACAAGCCGATTCGGTCACTCAGGAGACACCAGCAGGACCGGTGATTTCCCAGGGTTAGGGACCACTTCCTCGATGGGATTCCCAGTGGGTTTGGTCTCCTCCTCTGGGAAAGAAAGGACCGGAGTCTGACTGAGAGAATCATCGATCAGAGTCGTCAACAATGGGTCGATCGGATCGATGATTATTTCAACCTCATCGATCGACACTTCGGTCGACTGGCCGGATGGAAAAGCCAAGAAGCCAGTGGCCAAAGAGGCAATTTCGACTGAAGTCAAGACTGCTGGTTCCTGGAACCAAGATCTCTCCCGATCCCAAGAACATCTTCACCGAGACGAAGACGATCCCTGGTCCTTTTCCCGCTTATGGGACCGAGAGAAGTGCGTGCCCGGAGGACCCTCTCCCTTAGTCGAGAGAGACTGGCACAACTCTCGGAAAGAACCCGAGAAAGTGGAGCCCAGGTTGAGCGGTTCCTTCTTGAAGGCTTGCATGCGTTCCAATTTCTCGGTGGATCCATAGCGGAAACTGCCCACTAGGCCTCCTTGATTTCATCAGAGGTTCCGTTTTTCCAGCCTCCCAACTTCAAGCATACGAGACGGTCGTCAAGGACATTAGCGTGAAATGCAAGACAAAAATCGTACTTCGAGGTGTCATGGTAGACACCCAAGCAATAGACGCATGCGGTGTGGGGATCGGTGCACGACATCTTCTAGACACACGAACACTGGCGAAATCCGGGGGAAGACTTGTCTTTCATAATCGAAGATAAACAGTCACGATCGCTAATGCAAACTAGACGAATTTTAGGAATAACCGAAGGTATTGAAGCCAGGGCCTATAAAATGCGGGAGCACGAAGGAGGCAACCTGAATCTTCCAGCGAAAAGGAAGATCTGGTGTCATGGGGCGGAGCTGAGGGATATACCACCCCGGTGGGTGGGAGGTAGCAGAGAAAGGTAAATGGGGAGGAAACCAAATTTCAAAAATCGATGCAATTTATCATTCTGCAGCCCAAGTAAGGCTGAATCAATAACCAGCTGTACTTCCCCTGGGAGGTGTTATTATTAGTCAGGTTTTAGGCAGCTATGAGACTCAGGGCATGTGGCCTGGTCATAAAGGAATAATACAAGGCTTGGGTGGTTGTTTGGCATGAGGTGTAGCCAAGTGCACAAGCTTCCTAGAACTGCACTATTCTCAGATGAGCACACCATCTGCAGTACGTTATTCCATTTATATGTATATTTTAAATAAGGTGTATGCTTATTAGAGAATACTCAGCAGTCATGTGGCACATATTTTGAACAATGAGGTTATAGGATTTGCACGGCCCATTTCATAAACGACCTTAACTGACATTCATGAAGAACAGTTTCCGCGATATAAACACAGTTTATACTCCATTTCTCTGGTAGCAGACAAAGGTCAAAAAATAATCAAAGGATATAGAAAAAAATTATCAAATGGAGAATACAGAGAAAAATGTACTAATATGAACTTCAGCTTCATTAAGGTCAGTCTTGCTGTTGCCTTAACTGTCAAAGTCCATGCCACACTTCTGCAGAAACATAATCTGGTGATTACCATACAAGATACGGGGGCAGTTTATTTGTGGGTCATACACCTATTTTTCCTGAGAGCTCTCCCTGCCCCACCCCAATATTGGGATCACCACAGTGGCACTGTGTGCTTCAGCCATAACAGCGAGGGAGACACTGTCTTGCTAGTCAGTGCTGATGCAGCTCTGTGGTCAGCAGGCAGGGATGCCTGGAGGCCCACACTGTCACATCACAGGCAGCAAGAACCTCACCTCTTGGACCACCTTGCCTGAAACTGCTTTCAGAAGCTCCAGACTTTAAATTAAAATTAATTTTTAAAGCCCTTCATCCAGATGCAGATGAAAGATCCAGCCATGTCTGCAGAGCGTTGGGTGCCATCAACTATTTTCCAAGACTGAAGACGGTTTGTGACACTGAAGTGTATTTTGCAGCATACTTCATCAAATGATGTACACTTGGCTTTGCGGTCCTTTGCATCACTTATTGGTGCAACTGCAGGAACATCTGTGTCTAACGCTCTGATGTGCATCACAAGCATGTAGACCAGGTAATTACTGGTCCACCTGGGTGGACATAAGTCTGACCGAAGACAGAGATTGACCCGCTTTAAAATTCTCCCAATGCATTCAGACCGAACAAGACAAAGGCAGTGGTTTGTGGTAAGTACTGTCCAGTAGAGAAACCTTTTCATAACGGGCATTTGCACTGAAATTCTTACCTACTAGCTAGAAGCTGATCCACTGAAATACCACAATAGCCTAGAAACAAATGTTTATTGGAACTTTCATGTTCTGTTATAGGCTAATGACAAATGTTTGCTGCTGGCAAGAAAATGTCAAGAACAAAACACGTTCAGATTTGGATCAGAAAAAGGAAATGGTACACATCAAAAGGACTACCGGGGTGGAAGGCTATGTGCATAAATGCTCGTAGTCAACCAAACAAAATCCCTGAACTCACAGCCTTGGTGGCAGAGGCACAACTGGACTAGATCACGGCTGTAGAAACTTGGTTCACCACCAACCACACCTGGGATGCTACTATCCCAGGTTACAAACTCTTCAGAAAAGACCAGGAGGGAAAGAAAGGGGTTTGTATGTAAGGGAGGGAATCTGTGCAACAGAGAGCCAGGGGAAGCACAGTAAAGCAGAGGCTCTATGGGTCATCCTGGGAGCAGGGAAAAAGGACCCCCTCTGGGTGGGAGTTACCTACAGACCCCCAACCCAGGAAAGTGAAATTGACAAAGAGCTCCTGCAAGCCATCTCAGTTATGGTAGACGGGTGAGTTGCTGCTTGTCGGGGACTTCAATCTGCCAGATGTGGATTGGACCTTACACACAGCAGCCACAGAGTGGAGCAAAGAATTCCTGTTCATACTGCAGGGGGCAGGTCTAAATCAGCTGGTAGACTCACCCACCAGAGACAAAGCAACCCTGTACTTGGTGCTCACAAACAGCAACAGGATTTCAGATGTCCATGTGGGTATCAATCTGGGGACCAGCAACCACAGGTCAATCTGGTTATCAGTAAATAAAGGAGAAGGTAAAAGTCACACAAAAATCAAGATACTGTACTTGATTTCTGGAAAAAAAACTTTCCCGAAATGAAATCCAGGATCAAGGCCATGCTTGACACCAGTAACAAGGGGCATGCAGAATACTGCTGGGAGAACTTAAAGAATGCCTTAAATACAGTCACTGAACAATGCGCAAGACAAATCAGCAAAGCCAAAAAAGGAAGAACCCTCCCTGGTTCTCCAAAGAGGTAGCAACCAAAATCAAGAAAAAAACAGGGCTTTGAAGCAGTACAAGGAAACAAAATGAGAAACAGACAGGGAGGAATATAGAAACAAACTCTAGGAGGCAGGACAATAAATTCTGACAGCCAAAGCCCAAACAGAGGAAAGAACAGCACAGGGGGTTAGGAAGGGAGATAAAACCTTCTATAGCTACTTAAGAGAAAAAAGCAAGAATAAAGGGGGAATAGTCCGACTAGGAACAAGGGAGGGCCAGCTGTTAGAGAAAGATGAAGATAAAGCAGAGCCGTTAAACAAATTATTTTGCTCAGTCTTCACAATAGAAGATATTGGCAAAGGACCTACACTAAGTAAGACAGAGCAGGATAGTGGGGGGGGGGGAGAGAGACACAAGCCCTTTTACGAAAAAGAGGCTCTTGGAAGAGCTAAGCAAACTTAAGGTGGATAAAGCCATTGGGCCAGATAGTATCCACCCCAGAATACTAAAAGAGCTTCGGAAAGAAATAGCTGCACCACTAGCTTAGCTGTTCAATCTATCTCTGGAAAGCGTCAGAGTACCTCAAGATTGGAAAGGGGCAACAGTTGTACCCTTGCACAAAAGTGGTAGCAAGGAAGAGGCAGGAAATTACCGCCCAGTCAGCCTGACCTCTATAGTGGGAAAAATTATGGAGACATTACTAAAGGAGAGTATAGCTGACTACCTAAAGGAAACTGGAAAACTCAACCCCAAACAGCATGGCTTCACAGTAGGCACTCATGCCAAACACGCATGACTGATTTCTTCAGTTGGGTTACCAGAACAGTGGACCAGGGTGGGGCAGTGGACGTGGTGTACCTAGACTTCAGCAAGGCCTTTGACACCATTCTCCCCTGGAGACTTGCAAACAAACTAGAACACACAGGAGTCGGACAGAAAATAGTAATATGGATTAGAAACTGGCTGCAGAATAGGACCCAGAAAGTTTTGGTCAATGGAGCATTATCAAGGGAGGGAGGTGTGACCAATGGCATTCCACAGGGATTGGTGCTGGGTTCAGTCCTCTTCAACATATTCATCAGTGACATCACTGTTGAACTGGAGGGGAAGGTTTGCCTGTACGCAGACAATACAAAGCTCTGCAACAGGGTGGATACATTAGAGGGGACATTAAGTATGGAAGCTGACCTAAAGAGACTGGAAGAATGATCCAGAAATTGGCAGTTAAAATTTAATGCCAAAAAGTGTAAGGTAATGCACCTGGGGAAGCAGAACCCAGGAAAAAATACGTACTAGAAAGGCATCAATTAGAGGAGACAAAGATGGAGCGGGATCTGGGCGTGATCATTACCAACGACTTAAAGGTAGGAAAACAATGTGAAAAAGCAGCGCAGAAGGCAAGTGGTATCCTCTGATGCATAGGAAGGGGCATTACGAGCAGAAAGCAGTAAGTTTTCATGCCCCTCTACTGATCCTTGGTGCGACCACACCGCAAGTACTGTGTCCAGTTCTGGAGGCCTCACATAGAAAAGGATATTGACTATCTGGAGATGGTGCAGAGAAGAGCAACTAAGAAGGTGCAGGGGCTGCATCATGAGCCATATGAGACAAGACTCAAGGGAGTTGAATTTATTCTCTCTCCTTCTGAGGGAGGTGTTATACAGGCCTTGGGCACAGTTACATAATTAATATCCCTGCAGTACATAAATGCATACAGGAATCTTTCTTCAAGAGCTGGTACTTAAGCCCAGAGACTCAGCTGCTGCTAATTAGGAGGCCAGCACACCCCTAGAGCCTGCCGATTTCTAGTATTTTTACCCTCCTGCACCCTCCTGCCTTTATCAGGGTGGAAAATTACAGACAGGTTATAGGTGGCCTGGAGGAAGCTTCACACATAGCTGGTTACATTGGTACATAGGATTTCCAGACAAAAGTAGGCATGTTGCCCTCTAATTTGACCGTCACTATCTCAGTGAATTATATCCTTCAATACTCCATTGCATTTATTAAATTATCTAAGTTCCTTTTGAATTCCCCATGTATCCCACAACCCACCGACTCCTGGGGACTGCATTCCATGACGCTACCACACTTTAGGTGAACCAAAATCTCCTCTCTTCTTTTTAAAATGCTCCCCTCTCAGCTGATACTCATTTCCCTGTACATGTAACCTTTTCTCTCTGATGCAGAGAATCAGGCATACCATCAGCCAAGGATCTTTTCATGCCTTATACACCAAAATAAGGTCCCCCTCATCCTTCTCCTCTCCAACTTGTGAAGGTGGAGTTCTTTTAAGTCTCTTATCATATGTCCTTCCCCTCATGCCTCTAATCACTTTAGTTGACCTCCCCTGTATCCTCTCATCCTTCTCCTCTCCAACTTGTGAAGGTGGAGTTCTTTTAAGTCTCTCATCATATGTCCTTCCCCTTATGCCTCTAATCACTTTAGTTGACCTCCCCTGTATCCTCTCCAGTCTTGCCACATCCCCCCGTTTGAGGTGACCACAAACTGCGCACAATAGTACATGTGTGGCCTACTTTATACAGTGGCAAGAGCACATTCCTATCTCTGGAGACAAAATTTCTTCCAATAAGTCCCATGATGTAACTGCTTTTCTTGCACTATAGCCTCTTTTATAAATTGTCAGTGACAAGAACTCCAAGATCCCTTTCATTGTTTGATGTGTGCAGAGTATTACCATTTAGTGTGCCATTTCTTTTTTTTAAATTCTTTTGGTAACTGGGTAAGGACCACTAGGCACAAGTGCCTGTTTTCAAGGGTGACCTGAGAGCACTGGGCAGGTTAACTGACTTGCTCAGAGTCACACAGTATGCAAGTGGAGGTTGTGGGAATCAAACTCAGGTCTGCTGGATGTACCAAGCTCATTACACTAACCTGTAGGCTATACTGCCAGTCAAGAAATAAGGGCCTCAGCTGGGACTTAAACCCAGGCCGCCCGGAATACTGTTCTGGGTTGCACTACCAGCTGCACCATGACTGACACATTTTATACCAAAACATGTACAGTGGCGTGAAAAAGTATTTGCCCCCTTCCTGATTTTCTCTATTATTGCATATTTGTCACACTGGATGTTTTCAGGTCTTTAGAGAAAATGTAATATTAGATAAAGGGAACCTGAGTGAACAAATAACACTTGTTTTTTTTTTTAATTTCACTTATTTAATGAAAAAAAGTTAACCAACACCAACTGGCACTGTGTGAAAAAGAATTGCCCTTACACTTAATAACTGGTTATGCCACATTTAGCTGCAATGACTGCAACCAAACACTTCCTATAATTCAATATCAGTCTTTCACATCGCTGTGGGAGGAATTTTAACCCACTCTTCCTCGCCAGAACTGCTTTAATTCAGTAACATTTGGTAGGTTTTCGAGCATGAACTGCTGTTTTCAGGAGTCCTGCCACAGCATCTCTATTGGATTAAGTCTGGACTTTGACTAGGCCACTCAAAACTTTAATTTTACTTCTTTTAGCCATTCTGATGTGGACTTGCTTTTGTGTTTTGGATCATTGTCTTGCTGCATGACCCAACTACGCTCAGCTTCAGCTGACGGAAGGATGACTGGACATTCTCCTTAAGAATTTTCGGTACAGAGCAGAATTCATGGTTCCTTTAATTGCTGGCAAGTCATCCAGGTCCTTAGGCAGCAAGCATCCCACACCATCACACTACCACCACCATGTTTGACTGTTGGTATGGTGTTCTTACTGTGGAATGCTGTGTTTGCTTTACACGAGACATTATGGGATCCATGTTGTCCAAAAGTTCCACTTTGGACTCATCTGTCCATAGAACATTTTCCCAAAAGGCTTGTGGATCATCCAGGTGCTTCTTGGCAAATGAGAGATGAGCATTTATGTTCTTCTTGTTTAGCAGTGGTTTCCGCCTTGCTACTCTCACATGAAGCCCATTTTGCCCAGTCTCTTTCTGATTGTGGAGTCATGAACACTGACCTTAGCTGAGGCAAAGAAGCCTGCAGTTCTTTGGATGTTGTTTTAGGATCCTTTGAGACTTCTTGGATGATTTACACTGCGCCCTTGGAGTAATTTGGCAGGCCATACTCCTGGGAAGGTTCACTACTGTTCCAAGTGTTCTCCATTTGGAGATTATGCTCTCACTGTGGTTCGATGGAGTCCCAGAGCCTTAGAAATAGCTTTGTAACCCTTTCCAGACTGATAGAGGGCAACAATTTTTTTCTGATCTTTCAGGAACTTCGTTGATCATGGCATAATGTGCTTGTTGAATCTTTGTGCTGGCAACGTGACTCTGACGGTAGGGCCAAAATAAGTGAGGTTTATATTGAGCAGGGCTGGCTGTAATCAAGCCTGGCTGTGTTCAATCAGCTGACTCTAATTATCCCTTTAATTGGGTTGATTTAACTAGGGGCAATTACTTTTTCACACAGTGCCAGTTGGTGTTGGTTAACATTTTTTCATTAAATAAATGAAATAAGTAAAAAAAAAAAGTGTTATTTGTTCACTTAGGTTCCCTTTATCTAATATTATATTTTGTCTAAAGACCTGAAAACATCCAGTGTGACAAATATGCAATAATAGAGAAAATCAGGAAGGGGGCAAATACTTTTTCACGCCACTGTACCACTATACATTTCATCACATTAAAACATATCTTGGCAGTTTCTGCCTAATCTGCCATTGTGTCAAGTTCCCTCTGCATGGACACAGTACCCTCCGCAGTGTCAATAATGTGCCCAAGTTTAGAATTATCCGCAAATTAGGTCACCCACCCACCATTTTTTAATGCCTATCACTGACATAGAGGTTAAAAAGTGTTGGTCAAAGGATCAATCCCTGATGGACTCCGCTTTTTAACTCTGCCCCAATCTGAGAGGAATCCATTTATTCGAACCCGAACCCTTCGCCTTCTGTTTTCCAACCAGCTGCTAATTTATCTGTTTATGCTATGAACAATTACTGTACTACATTTTCCAATTTAATGATCAGTTCCCTGTGGGGAACTGTGTCAAAAGCTTTACTGTAGTCCAGACAGATCAATCTATGTCACGTCCTTCCTCAATGACTTTACAAACAGACTCAAAGAAACAGATTTGGTTTGTCAAACATGACCTAGCCCTGGTGAACACACGCCGTGTGAGATCCAATTTGTTGAATTCAATTTATTGAATTTTGGTAACCGGGTAAGTCCACTGAGACAATTACAGCCCCTTTTTCTCAACAGTCCCTGTTGTTGATGCTGATGCAGTTATGTATTTCCACTCTAACACTACCTTCCAGCATTTTTCCCACTACCAATGTCAGACTGACTGGTTTATAATTTACACATTTAAGGGCCAATATAACCCATCACACTTATACTTACATCTGTATCAACCAATTTATAAAGATACAAGTGCAAGATCAAACAATGTTTCTTATCTGTGTGAGACTGAATGAGTGACTGACCCAGGTGGAGATATTCAGAGTCTTTCTGTATGCGTGAGTGGATGCACTACAGCTGTCTTTCTACCAACTAGTAAGCACATGCAAGGATCATGCTCGGGTACACAGACTATACATATGAACCACAATTCAATAAACCAGTAAAAGTCTGAATTCAGTTAAGAAAGTTGCAATATATGACTTCCACATTACTGGAAAACTGATTAAAAGTTGTATTTTTATAATGCAACTTTCTTTTAAAAAATAGGAAGTGTGGCTCCATCACTGGTAGGTGATATCATCTACTGGCTTTCCATCTGAGTTCTACAAGCTGAAGAAAAACAGCCAACACAGAAGAGAGACCTCTACCATGAAAAAGTTTACTTTTATTTATTTTTTTAAGTTTAAAAACAATGCAGATACTTATTCCATGGCATATTATATGTATTTAAAATATTTGACCATTGTTGTTTACCACAAGTATCAATTTTATGATTTTCATAAAAAAAAAATAGACCTTTATAAGGTTAACTAATAACCTCATCTCCTCCTTCTCCCTTGACTACTCATCCCTCACCTGCTACTGCCCCACTCCGCTGTCTTCTACACGACTGACAAAGCCAAATTTGGCTGCTTGTTCCCCCTACTCTGCATTAGCCTGGCTCTTGAAATATGGACCATTTTTGGACTTATCTAAGCAATGCACCACACTCTAGTAGTGTTGAGATGTTCTTGAGCACTTCCTTGCTGTTATAATGATTCAATACTCTACTGTAAAAGCGTTGAAACTATGCAGTCTTGTGTCTTTCCCTGTATTGTAGTGAATTGTGTTGTATGGTACTGTATTGTATTGCATTGTATTGTTTTTTGCCTGACTTGGAACCTTTGTAAATGAGTCCTCAACTCAAAGGTATTAATAGGAATCTGAAATAAATAAAAAATAAAGTTTTGTCTCCATTTGACTTTCATATATCCTGCATCCTACAGCTGTGGGAGTTGGAGTTAGTGAGGTGCAGGCATCACAGAGATCATTCAGGCCTCCTGAAAATGGAACAGTCAAGTCTGATAATGGAGCATTCCTATACTATAAAAGAAATTCATTGCAAAAAATATCATTAATGCATCAGTTAGGGATGTTACTAAAGCAACAAAAGTAGGGAAATGTGGCGTTAGGATTTCCAACCCTAACACCCCACCCCCACCCTGCACACACCAATAGGCGTCAGGGGTGTGCCTTGAGATTGTCAGTCCTAACAGTCACCCCATTCCTTAAGTAAATAAGCTGAGATGGGTACAGTATAGAAGAATGGGGTGAGTGTTAGGGCCGACGACCCCAAAGCACAACCCCGATGACTGTTAGTGTGTGCAGGGTGGGGGTGTTAGGGTTGGAAACCCTAACGTCACATTTCCCTACATTTGTCACTTTAGTAACAACCCAAACGGACGCAAGGGACACTGTCAACCTGTTTTGCATCATATTATTTCTAGTTAAAAACTCACATTTTATGATTACCTTCTCTAAAATTCATTGATGTTGCTGTTTGCTTTGTCTGTCAACTGAAATGCATGTTAATGCATATTTATAAACAACTTTTTTTGTTTCAGATCCTGAATCTATTCTTATTGAATACTTTCTGAACATTAGAAGCACCTCCAAACAGTGTAGTTACTCATGAGGCAGTAGCCGCCTAAACTCCCACCATATCATGAGTTGCTAGACTGTGTTGGGGATGTTTCCAAGTCCAGGAAAGATGCAGTGGAAGTTGATCAAGGAATTAAACAAACATGTTTTTGTGTGGCAACACAAGTATGGTGGGCAGTTGTTTTTCACTTTTTAAAAGAAAAAAAAAGAATCAGAATCAAACTAATAGCTACATCAGCAAACTTTACAGAATGCTGGCAATCATAAAATGTGTTTTTATACAAGGGACACTTTGAGGCCTAAGGGGGTTGACAGTGTCCCTTTAACAAAGTTTTTGCAATGAGCTCTGTTACTTTTTAAGACAGTATAAGTATATCCTTATCTGTCTGTGGGAGCGCAGGGCCCATTCCGCCATAGATGTATATATGTATGTAACTGTGGAAGCACAGGGCCCACTGGGTCCTGCGCTTCCATTTATAGGACAGCAGTGGCCAAATTGTCAGCATAGCCATCTTATTACCCCACCTCATGTATCCTGTACAGAAAATTTTCAAATCCCTGCTAAAACGTAATTCTGCGCAACTGCAACACCATTCCGTGCCACAGGTGCGAAAATACATTTTGGGCAAGATCTGAAAAAAATGGCAGCTGTGACATACAAGAGGTGGGTTAACAAGAAGGCTATGTTGAAAATCTGGGGTCAAAATATTTATAATTTCCAAAGTTATGAGCGTGCATTGCAAAATTGCAACAAATGGTCATAACTGACATTTTTTCATATTTTGACCCCAAATATTCAACATAGCCTTCTTATGACCCCACCTCATGAACACGGGCAGAAAAAATTTCAAAATCCCTGCCCGAAAGGTGAATTTGCAAAGCGACCATGAAATTATCTTTCGGGTGGGAGCTGCATAATGGCAATCCTATTGCTCATGAGGAGGGGTCCCCAAAAGGCCATGTTGAAAGTCTGGGGTCAAAATCTGAAAAAATAGGTGAGATGTGAGCCAAAGTTGAAAACTCCATCGAAATACACTGAACCACAGCATGAAACAGGATCCTGTTTTGCAAAAGGATCCTTTTTCGTGCTTTCCCATTGACTACAATGGGATTAGCATGATGTAGAATCCTGTTTCACAAAACAGGACCCTTTATCTTGCTTTCCCATTGTAGTCAATGGGAAAGCACAATAAAGGATCATTCTGCAAAACAGCATCCTAAATCAGACTACTCCCATTGTAGTGAATGGGAAAGCACCATAAAGGATCCTGTTTTGCGAAACAAGATCCTATTTCATGGCAATCCCATTCAAACTAATTTTCACAATCTCCCTTCTAGTGTAGCGATCCCACCCCTCCCACAATTTACCATCGCCCTCCCCATATTAAAAAAAATTACCCTGGTAGTCTAGTGGTCCCTCCCCTCGATGTCCAATCACCGTCTCTTTATTAAAAAAAAGACTCTGGTAATTTAGCTGTCCCTGCCCGCTCTCCCCAATGTCTGATCACCGTCCCTGTGAGGTAAAACAATCCTGGTAGTCTAGCGGTCCCTCCCCCTTCCCCTCGACGTTCAAGCGCTGTCCCCATAATGAAAAAAAAAAAAAATGGTAGTCTAGTGATCCCTCCCCTGAAGTCCATTTCCCGTCCCCATTTAAAAATACTAATTACCTGGTAGTCTAGTGGTTCCTCCCCTATCCATAATCCCCCTTCCCTGAAATCACATTGATTTTCCTGGTGGTCTAGTGGCCACCCACCCTGTTAGGTAATGACCCACCACCCCACTCTCCCATCCCGATTCTCTCTGCAACCAGCGCAGCTCTCCTCTCACCTTCATGGCTGGCCGCAGACTGAGGTAGGAATGAGCGCCTACTGTAAATAGTAGGCGCTCATTCATAGTTCTGTCAGCAGCCAGCCATGGAGGTGTAGGAGGCTGTACTGGTTGCAGACAGGGATCTGGGATGGGGAGGTGGTGGGTCATTACAACAGGATGGGGGTGGGAGCCACTAGACCAACAGGAGACCCACACAATTAAGTGAGGGGAATCGCGAGGGGAGCTACCATGTAATTTGTATTTTTATATGGGGACGGGGATAGGACATCGGACAAGGGAACACTAGACTACCAGGATATTTTTTTTATAATCAGATGGCGACCGGACATCAGGGAGGGGGAAGGGACAACTAGACTACCAGGTATTTTTTTCATTATGGGGACAGCGATCAGCGATCGGGGGGAAGGAGAGGGACCATTAGACTACTAGGATATTTTTTAAACTTACAGAGACAGCAATTGGTTATGGGAGGGAGGGGGAGGGACCACTAGGCTACCAGGAACTGTTATCAGTGGGTGGGGGGCTGCCACTAGACACCACGGAAAGACGGCACAGCAATCGATGGGTGGGGGGTGCCACCAGACACCAGCGAATATAGATATTTATTACGGGGAGTCAGAGACAGCAATCGAGGGGGTGAGGGAGTGCCACTAGACACCAGGGGAAAGAGCGGCTCCAAGCACACACTGCAGCCAGCAGCATGAGTTCAGCTGCGGCTGCACAAGTGAAGAAATTACTGCTGTTCTCATAGAGAGAACGGGGGGAAGCACTAAGCTGGGTGCCCTAGATTTTGGGTGCCCAGAAAAGGCATTTCTTGGAATAATTTTGAAAAACAAACATCAGAATATAGCTAAACTGGTCCCGTTTAGCTAGGTTCTGATGTTTATTTTTTGAAATCCATTCAGTTTTATTGAGTGTTATGTGTTCTCTTTTTCACGCTAACTGCCAAATGAAATGGCTGCAGCTCAAAAAAGGATTTCCCACCTGCAACACAGGATGACCCATCTGCAAAAAGGGATTACATGCATGTGACAAGGAATCCATTTTTTCGTGCTGAACATCTATAATTTCCCATTTGCCCTGGCAACTGTTCAGTCAATATGTGTGTCCCTACCCTATGGTTTCATTCACCATTTTATCGCAATTTTACTACTTAAGACAATCTACTTGTGCAATGTCTTAAAATGTGCAGCTGTTCTGTATCCCTACTGTAATCACTTCCCTGTTTCTTTTTCTGACTCCACACATTTGTTTCCCTTTACGATCCCCTTCATTGTTGACTTTCTCCTACAGCTACCCTCTCTCTCGTCTCTCTCGTCTCTCTCTCTCTCTCATTCCATTCAGCTCAGCCTCTGAAGTTCCCTGAACAACGTATCTGACAACTTGCAATTGATGGCTAAGACCCTTAATCCCACTTTGTAACATTCATTTTAATTTATTTGGAGGATTACTGAAGCACCTGACCTTCTCCGTGTATTTTGTCTTATCTGCCCCAAGCTGTACGAAGGAAGGATTCCCCTTACCTGAGTGTAAATCCAGCTAAGAAAAACAAGCTGAGCGACTGCTGATCGGACAGATCTAACACTTGCCTTTCAGTCCAACAATGCCCCAAAGCGGGATTCCGAATAACTTCTCCATAGTCGTCTGAATCAGTATTACGAAATTCTCTTACTTACTGGCAACCTATTTCCTTAGGTGCCCAGAAAAGGAATTTCTTGGCATAGTTTTAAAAAAAAACACCAGAATGTAGCTAAACGGTTTAGCTAGGGTCTGATGTTTGTTTTTTCAAATCCATTCATTTTTTTCTTTTTTCATTTTTTCTATGTGTTTTCTTTGTCTCGCTAACTGAAAAAACAAACTAGGAGACACACATAAAAGGATTTCCTACTTGCAACACAGGATGACCCGTCTGTGAAAAAAGGATTAGGTGCCTGCAACAAAGGATCCTTTTTCATGCTGAACATTTATAATTTCCCATTGAAAATAACGGGAACTTCAAAATGTATTAACTTTGGAACGGATTAATATTTTTTTCACCAAACCAGCAAAAGACATATCTGTGAGGCAAAGGCTTTCTACCCTGAAAAGTTCAGACCACAATATATATATGTATATATTTTTTTCCTTTGGTAACCAGCTAAGGCCCTTCAGAGGTGAGCCAGGAGCACTTGAGAGGTTAAGTGACTTGCTCAGAGTCGCACAGTATGCAAGTGGAGGTTGTGGGAATTAAACCCACACTTGCTGGATGTACCAAGCTCATTTACATCTTGCTACTCTAACCTCCAGGCTATACTGCCAGCCCTATATGCATTGGATAGTGCTACCTCAATGTAGTAATATTCACAAAACTATGTAATGCATATGTTACCTGCTGCAATGAGGTAGCATTATCCAATATATACAAGAATGCTTTTTGTAAAAACTGCCATCATCTAGAGAAGGCCACTGCCTGAAAGCTTGTCGCTGAAAATTACTTGGTATAATAGAGAGAAGTATTAACTTTTTTTACAAGGACCTATACGGCCACCAACATTTCTGATCTGAAAATATACATTATCTTCAAAACTACTTAAAAGGACAGCACCTGTAACAGTGTAGCATCCCCTAGTATAACTACAGTCTAAGTACTGGGTGTGAGCACATGACTCTGGTGTGGAACTCCGTGAAGTTCTAGCCAAGAGGCGAGAGTGCTACCAACTCGGCCGTACTGAAACTGTCAGGCTTTCAAACATGACAAGTCTAGTAGCCTGCCATAATATGCATTTGACCAAAGTGTAACAACTTAAGCTATCCAATAGGTCAAACCTTTAGCAGAAATGAAATACTCAGATGAGCAGGCTGCCCCTTAAAAACGGGACACTCATGTTAAAATGGGCCTACCCAGTTACCAAAAACCAATAAAAATTCAAAATAGACAACAAAACCGTGTCAGCTACAGGTTGCTGCCAACTGCAGTACCTATATCCACGTATAAAAGCATATACTGTAACAGGCTGCATACCTTTCCGAGGGGATGCCAGGCTCCGGCCTCACGAATATTGGTATACGGGGCTTCTAGGACGACAGCATCCACAGGGCTTCCTAGCAAACAATCCAGAAATGAATACATTCTTATTTTCCAACCACTTCTACTAGTAAAACCAGTTTTAAAGCTCTATTTATATTTAACCACATAGAAACTATGGCACTTAAATCAGTCTACATATAGTATGAGTAAGGCTGTGCTTTTGTCATGGTATATTTTGGAGAAAATCATGGGTTTTGTTAATGACAGAAGTTTTAGAAATCATAGTAAAAGTCACAAAAAGTCATGAATCCATTGTATGTTGGCCAACTTCCCTCTGTTTTGACATTTCAAATAAGCACATCAGCAAAGATTTAAATGTTTCAACAATTACATTTTGGGGTTGACCTAGTGGTGGGTGACAGCACACTGCGCTGCAACCTGGACAACCAGAGTTTGCATGAATGCACAAAATCCTACTCTGATGCTAAGGAGGACCAAGTGTGCCATGGAGGAGAAGCACACATACCATGCGCTTGTCATGGCAAACACCAGACATGATGGTGTTGTTATGGCAAATGCTACAAAAGATGGTGTTGTCATGGAAAATGGCAACTATCATGGTACCTTCATGAAAGTGGGGAAAATCATGCTATCCATGACTTCAGTGACACATGTACAGCCCCATGTATGACCAATGAAACTTGCTGCTTCAACTCTCAAGTCACATTGCATACATAAAAACATACTTGTTTCTTGGCTGACTGCTCCAACAAAGCAGTAGACATGTTAAAAAAGTGGATAGGCACAGCTTGATACTTTGGAGAAGGATATGTAGAAATGACACTTGGCACAAGCAACAGTAGTGGCAATTTTTTTTTCAGTCTTAATTTTACAACTCTATTAACAGATGGCAAAGCAAGACACACGTTGTAAGACAGAAAGCAGTTAAAAAACAACAGCCAGCTGTCTAGCCTAGTGGTCGTACTACCACTTGCCATCCAGATGACCACGGTTTGTCCCCCGAGCCTACTGTCAAGGCAGGGTTCCGGCATCCATACTGAAACCTCCTGCCTCTGGAAGGGAGAACGCCTCCTTTCACTGCACAACCGCCCCCGGGTGGCCCAAGGGAAGGCATGTTTTCTAGGAAGGAATACAGTGGTCACTATGCAGCAGCCTTATGTCGGCCCACACCCACTCACCTGACAAATGGTTCAGAGGTGTCACATGCCTAGATTGGGGCCAGTAGGGGAAGTCCAATGGCCCTGGCAGGCTACAGGCCAAGTTGCTCCTCAGGAACAAGTCCTAGGGGCACTCCATGCTCCATTTGCTCCATTTTCTACATCAGCCTTCTATGTGGGAGTGAGTCAGAGGATTTACTAAAATCCAGGTCAAGAATATATACTGTTTGTCCTTAATCCACCATTTCTGTTACTGTCTAAAGAAGTTAGTCATGTTAGTTTGGCATATCCAGACCATTGTGAACCAGTGCTAATTTGAGTCCATAAAATTCTGGCCATCTAGGAAGTCTACTATTTTCTCCTTGAGTATTTATTCCATCAGTTGCCCAATGACAGACATCAGGCTCACAGGCCAATGGTGTCTTGGTTTGCTCCTATCCCTACTCTTAATAACTGGTTATCACATTAGCAGTTCTCCAGTCCCCCAGGTACCACTCCAGAATCGAGAATTTTGTTGAAAAGGTCTGCTAGAGGAACTGCCAATGACCCCATCTCCCTTAGTATCCCTGAATGTACTACACCTAGTGATCAGGTCACCTCAAGCCACTGTAACCCCTTCCAAAATCTTATCACCCGAGATGATCCCAATGTCTAGTCTGCCTGCCTGCTTTTCAAGGCATCTGTTGCAAGCCAGCCCAGTGGTGCAGAGGGCTGAGTGCCTTACCTCATCCCATACCGATAACCCGGGTTTGGGAACAGGCTTGGGTCATTCAGTGGTCGGACTGCTCTCCTCCCTCAGGGAGTTCTGTGTCTCGCTGCTTGGCCACTATCTGTAGGAGTCCAGATAGAAGCACACAAGGCTCAGTAATGGGGGAAGGGCATGCTGGGAGGTGAAGTATGTGCACTGTGCCCCTTGCATGTCTACAGTGCCCACTGGGGAGAAAAGCAATCTCCTGTTATGGAGCTCTGTGACACCACCAGACTGACTCCTATGCAATACTTCAAGCCATTAGCCTCATCTGGGGGTATCTGGTTGAACTGGTTGCACCCCTGGTAGCTCCTGGGGAAGCCCTGCCATGAGGTGTAAATCACAGGCCACCCACAGCCAGGCAGGCCAGTGGAGGACTTGAGGGGATGGTCTAAGGAGTTGAATGGGGAGACCATCCCCTTGCCCGTGGCAGACAGGGAAAAAAAAGGGTATCTGTTGCTGCCGTCAGGAAGCGGCCCTGATCTCTTCACAGTGAATAAAGGGCTGACATATTCATTCAGCACATTGCCTTTATCCGTGACATCCTCTATGGATGAATTTACCATGTATTTAACACATGCATTTGGTTGTAATAGCTCTGAAACTGATTTTGAATCTGATATTTTTCCCTTCTACTTGTCTGCATTATTAATTTTAAAGCACTTTGTGATACACAGTATGAAAGACACTATATGAAATAAAACTGAACTGGAAGAGGGGATATTGTCAACTTTTACAATAGCAGTACAGATAAAATGAGGAACAATAGAGTCACATTCAGTATCTCACCAACATTTAAACTTCTATGTTATTTTTTTATACTTTATTTTTATTCAGAGAGAAAAGGCTGGGGCGCCAGAACAGAGTAGGAGGGAATGCCCCACTCCACCACTTTGTGCAGCCTAGAATTGCCCCTAACCTTCTGTGAAGGGTAGGCGAGAGCCGACTGGTGTACGTTTTTTTTGTTTGTTTGTTTTCGCGATTCCCTTCTTCTCTAGCTGCATATGGGGGCGGGATCTAAATATGTGACGTGCGTACCCCAGAGCGGACCTGATTGAGATGGCAAACATATCTCTCAATCAGGTCCGCTTTAAGAAATAAAGGCGTGTCTTTAGTTGGGGGTGGGTCACGCGGGCTCTTTAAATGCCCAGTGGTTTCGTAGCTTTTCCTATCCTGCTCTGTTCCTGCCTGGAGTAGACCGAGACTCGAGCCTGAGGAGCTGTGTGCGTGGTCCGTGGTCTGGATAGTGCGGAGAGTGGAGGTGACTGACTGAGTCTGACTGTACTGAGCTCAGCTGAGAGGAGAGTCAGAGAGTGAGAATCGAGGGCGACTAGGCGGCACATAGTTGGAGAGTCGGACTGGAGAGACTGGTCGGGTTGTGGAGCTCAGCTTAACCGGGGGCAGCTGCTGCTAGTGAAGGACTACAACTGCGGCGTCAGCGTCAGGACGGCATCCATAACTAACTTTTGTCTTTAATTCCTTAGCTGCAGCCTGCAGCAGCAAGTTGGTGCTGGTGGACTCTGTGAGTTTTTGTGGCCTGAAGCCTGAATCAAGTAAAGTTCTAGTTCGTCACTTGTGGGGTGACGCTCAGTAACACGGTGGCGTTCGTTCCTTGAATCCTGCAGGGTAGTACTGAGAGTGAGAGTCGGAGTAGGGTCCCGAAGAGGAGCGGCAGCAGTGGAGCCTGTCTGAAGAGGAGAAAGCTGGTACTGAGACTGAGATTAGAAGAGCCCCCCCCCCCCGAAGTTCCTGAGCCACAGCGAGGAGGAAGCTAGTCAGGACTGAGTCTGTAGCTCAGGAGCTGTTGTGCCGAAGAGTAGCTCTACTGTGCCTGGGCATCTGGAGAAAAGAATCTCCTTATCGACGGCGGCGGCGGCAGCGCAACATCTTTTCACTGACTGTACAGTCTGCACCAGATACCACTAAAAAAAGTAAGTCACATTGTTTGTTGTATATATTTTGAATTCCAAACTAAGTAGTCTGTAATATGGTATATAACAAGTAACCACATGACTTGCCCTTAACCAGTTGGATGTGTGCAGCAAAATTAAAATGCAGTCAAATGCTCATGAATATGCTGGATAGCAGCACTGGTGTTGATACTACGCATTTTGAGCAACTGTCCTGAAAGAAAAATCAAGCTAAAAAAGAAAAGAGGTACATTATTTGCAGTTTCTTTCTATGGCCCTGTTAGTTCAACACCACTGCCTGTAAACAGCAGAAAAATGCAAAGTTCTGTGGTGAATCCTGAATCCAATATAAGAACACCAGCAGTACTTCTGTAGTATCAGTTTCTTCTGTTCCTGACTCTGTGGCACTAGAGGCATGAAAAAGCAAGCCCCCCCCCAAAAAAAATAAACAGTCTAAAACCATTTTTTAGGCATGGCAGTTGGGGTTCAGTGCCAAAAAGTGCAAAATCATGCATCTAGGGCACAGGCACCCCAGTGCTTAGTATAAGATGGGGGGAGGGCGGAGGCTGTCAGTTGCTAGGGAGAAACAGGACCTTATGGTTATTTCAAAAGACCACAAGGTGTTAGTACAGTTGTGACAAGTATGTGGGCTGGGCTAGTGGGATGCTGGGATGCACAGGGAGGGGACATCACCAGCAGGATGAGGGATTTTGTGTACTGCTCTCTGGTACACCTCCACCTGGAATACTATGTTCAGTTCAGGAAACTGCACCTAAAGAAAGATATAGACAGGGTGGAGAAGTCCAGAGAAGCAGAAACAAAGCCACACAGGCTATGAGGAGGTGTTTCAAGATGCATATTCTGGAGGACAGGAGAGTAAGGGTGACTTGATTGACCCTTCAAGTACCTCACAGGGTAAACAGAATGCAGTGAGGGGCCTCTTCCAAAGAGGCAAGCTCTTGAACTGGGAGGCATGCTATAGGGGGTGGGGGATTTAAAGTAGGTGAGAAATACTTCCTCTCAAAGGGTGGTAGAAGCATGAGAGGGTAGCATGTTATATGATGGGCGATGGCTCAGGCTGGCTTTGATTTGGGAGCTTCACCACCCCTATGCTTCAGTATCCTGAGCTAAGCCTAATTCCCAAATTGAGGTTACTGGTGTCATGAGTGGCAACAAAGCAATGCAGGAACACTTGCACTGTTTGTGTCTTCAGGACAAATAGGCTCCTGTGTGGGAGTCTGGGGGCAGGTTTGGGGCTCATGAACACCAACTATAGCCCTGAAAACTAAACAATGTTTCTCTGCATCACTACTTTCTATTTAATCTACCCTTCACTGGAAAAAATTATTCTTGTTACCAGCAGAAAAGTTAAAATGTTCCATTTTCACCTTGACACAAATCCAAAGTGCACATTCACATGCATAAAAATAGAATCGGTGCCCCATATTCATAGCCTTCTAGATAATATTGTGGCATGGCATTTCACTATGTACTGCTTTTGACATTACTCAGCAAAATTCCCTCCATGAAGCTTAGCCTGTTTGCCAGTCTTTGTCTAACCATAAATTCCATGTTTTTTTTTGTCTTATCAATAAATGCACCAGCTGAGGAACACAGTCTTATGTGAGCTAAATAATACTACACGGGGCTGATGGGGAGCAGGGCTGGGCACGTTGCAGAGGTGAGTGGCTTGAATCCCATTACAAGCAGCAGACTTCCCTGCATTTATGGAAGGACTAAATCAGAGGGGGCAAAAGGATGGAATTGTAGAAGGGGGACAAATGGAAGGTGGTATACATAAATGCCAGACATAAGGGCATCAAGATGGATGAAGCTTAGGTGGTGAAGGCTGCAGACAAAATAGACATAGTGACTGTTACAGAAACTTGGGCTAACCTGAACTGCTGGGACTCTAAATGTTCCAGGGTACAAGCTCTTCAGGAAGGACAGGGAAAACAGAAGGGGTTGGGGTGGCAGTGTATGTGGGGGATGATATTAAGGGGTGTCTAAAGCTACAACAGTTAAGGGGGAAGGGGCACTGTGAAAACAGGTTAAGTGGAGTAAAAAGAAGTGCAAGGTAGGGGGTAGTGTACAGGTCACCAGATTGTTACACTTTATTTGTTCACTTACCTACACTCTAGTTACAGTGTAACTACACTGCAACTACATTGCAATTACAATGCAGCTGCATGCAACAACATGCAACTACCCTGTTTCATGTAATTAGATATGAATTACGTTGAAACAGACACAAAATAAAGTGTAACCACCAGATCTAATGACCAAAATGGATGAAGCTATGGAGACAGAGATAAGAAAGTGGCAAGATCTGGAGCCATGAAGCCTGATTCTAAAAAGCGTATGTTTGTTGCAAGGTGCCTGCACCAAATGGGTATGATGCAAGTGGCACCTTGCATCAAACTTTGTGGAAATCCTGATTTTTTTTGAATGTGTTGAGATTGGAAAAAAGTAATTAACTGCACTCCAGAGATAGAGAACAACAAAATGATGTTGCAAGATATGTATTGCTGAGCCAACTAGCTCTAAAGTAGACGCTGGTCAATAACACATACAAGAAACATATTTTGGGACTGGCCTATAACTGCACCCACTGACTTAACGACAGAATGCTGGTACTGAGATTTGGAAATTTGTGTTGAGATTAGGATGCCTTGCGCCCAAGCCTCCTTGTATACTGCGACAGAGCACCGTTGCACCAGGTTGCAAGAGGGTTTGCACCACAGTGGGCTGCACCACTCCTTATTTGTAATTTTGGAAGCCCCACCATGGAGGCAACAGAAGGTTCAAGTTAGACTAGCCAGGAGGAGGTTTAAGAGACATGAATCACTGCCAGACACTGGTGATGGAGGTACCTGAAAGTAGGGGCAGGAGCAGAAGGTGCATGGGGTGCCCTAGAGGGCATCGAGGAGACAGCGGGAATGACAGGAATGTGATGTGGCACCCAGCAGCCATGAGGTAGTGACATGGCCCCAGGTGGGCACAGAAAGGCACTGCTGTGGGAGGTTGGCAGACATGAACAGTGACACAGCCCCCCCATAGGTGCAACAATGGACCACCTGTAGGTGGTAGGTAGCCTGCCACGATGGGGAGGGTGGGTACCAGGGGACTATTGTGGTGCTTGAAGAACATTCCCCTCCACCACTGGCAGTCCTCAACCTTCAGCTAAGCTTTACACCTTCAGGGTTGTCAGTTGTTGCACCTATGGGGCAGGTGTAAGTGCTGTGTCCCATTGGTGCCATGTCACTGTCCATGCCTGCCAATCCCGCATGAGGCGGTTCCATCCAAGTGACTGTGCCACTTCACATCCCTGTCATTCCTGCTGTCTTCCCCAAATCCTCTAGGGCACTCCCCCATGCTCCTCCTGCCCCAGGCCCCCTCCTGGCTTGCATACGCATCCCCTCAACCTTCACAGCCCCTCTAGTGTTGTGCTAGGCAGTGGGCTAGATCCCTGTGGCAATCCCCGCAGGTGTGCCAGATGTTTGGTGCAAGCCTGCAACTGCAGTAACTCCTGGGTCTTTGGTGCAGGGACTAATCTATAAAACTGGGCACAGGGTTCTGATGCACTTGAAGTTTGCCAGCCCTAGAGTGATACAACTTGCATGCTCTAAGGGCTCTTTTAAAATCAGGCCCATAGTGTTAATGGCTTACTGCAAGCTTCCAGACATAGGCTGGGGGACGGCAGCTACTATAAGGCAGAAAGGGTCAAAATTTGTGGATGTTACTCTGGACTGTTTCCTCACACAATGGGTGAGTGAAGCTACAAAGGGAGGGCAGCACTACACCTGATAATGTCTAATCAAAACATTAGGGACATTAAAGGGTGTCCCATGACACGAGCGACTCATCTTGAGTAAAAGATTGCTCTTAAAAGAGCCAAATTCTAAAACGTCTGCTGTTCTCCAAAAGCACTAATTTTTTAGGACATGAAAAGGCCCTTTTCAAACTGGCAGTAGTGAGTAATGTTCCTATTTACAGTAATGAGATTCATCATACCTCTAAAAGACTCTTATCTAATTGTGCCTGAATACACAGTTGAAAAACTGTTTTGTATTGTGGTTTGGAACCTAGGCAGAGAACAACCTTGATTGGGTATGTCTCTAATGCTGACTATAGGTGGGAACTAAGAATCTCGGATACGTTGGAGTCTGCTTGTTTACAGTTTTGTAAATTACTAGAGAGCCAATTGAAGGTGCATCTGGATGAGGGGAATAAGCAGCTTAACTGGGTAGGTAGAGTACAATGGTGTTCATTCCATTTCGATTTTAAAATAAATATAAGCTGATTATGAACAGTTAGGGAAAGACTGGAGGCATTGGCATGTTGTAATCTAGCATGGGGAGGATAGCCTGAGCAAAAATCAATTTGTGATCTGATGACAAGCAATGCCTGGCCCATCTTAAGCAACCCAGGTATTGGTGGACTTTTGAAATTGTTTTGGTGGTGGTGGAGGAAATACTCAGCAGAGTGAGGAACTGTCTTTATTCTCATATGAGAAAGCGGGGTATGAGCCAGTTCCTACTTCCCCTTAGTTATGGAGCTGTGGTATACTGCACAGCCCCTAAAGCTACCCTGTATAGTTGTTGGACCTGTACAGGTTCTGGAGATGCACCCCTGTGAGCACTTGAGGCCCCACCATCTCCTGTTATACAGCCACCTTGACTAGCTAAGACCTCCATTTCCGGAGCCTATGGAGTGCTATGGAACCAGTTAAAAAAATTGCACTGTCGGGAGTTCTAAGCGACCACATACTGCTACACATAATTTGTGTATCGTGTGTCCCCTCTCTCTCGACTGACTCTGCACATCTGCCTTTTAATTCCTGTGACTGGTGGCATTCCGACCTAACTGTAATTGTTCTAATAGCTTGGATTGCCAGGACTCACATCTCAGAAATCTAGGGACATTTGCATTATAAAATAGTGATTTACAAATGTGTCTAAAGTGAGCTGGGTGTGGAGGAGGCAGCTGTAAGCATGCTTAGAATGATTAATGATGCATGTTTTACGTAGTGTAGCACTGGCAGACAATGGCATGGAATCTGCCTTGCATGTTGGACTGGATTAGAGTATGCCACTGTTGTGTTCAGGGGTGGTAAATGAAGTTGCCACTTGGCATGACTTGTATGAGAAACCACTGAGTGGTATAGGGAGCATTAAAAAGTAGTACCACTGTGTCCAAGTTCTCCCTGTGGGCACAGTTTATGAAACAACTGAGGTTTGTGCTTCTCGTATAAAAACAATTCAGTGTTGGGTGAATAGCATAGTCCTTGCATGCACTGAACTTTGGCCTCTCTGTCACCACCCTTGGTTGCATAGCCAGGCAGTAATAGGGTAGGGAATTGCTTACTCCCCTTGCTGCTGGGTCATCTCTGAGAAGGAAGAGTTGCAGAAGTTGGGCATTTGAAAATTCTGAGTTGCAGCTGCTGGGAGAGGGTGGCGATATGTGACATAGGGGAGAGGCAAATTTCACAATACTGAAGTCATGGCCATAACAAAAGCCCTGCCACTGTAACAGTTGGGCAGCTGAGTAACAGTGTTGGTGGCATACAAAACAGTTTAATTGTCAGTACCAGCGTCGCACTGAGTCCACCTAGTTCCAAAAGGTGAACTTGGATTAGTAAAACATCGGGTTTTGTTCTCTACGAGAATCCAGTGGCTTGGACTGAAATCAGACCTCTGATACCTTCTTATTACAGCTGGTAGATGTGTCCATTCTGAGGAGTATGTAGCTTATATGAATGCGCGTAAACAAGTACAACATTTTATACTCCCTCTCTTGTCTTGCTACCCATTGCTTTACTGACCAAATCTCCCTTAAGCAGAATGTCTTTTTTTAGTTGTTTTTTTTTCCTCTGTTGCGCTGCCGGCTTGTCTTCAGGAGGGCGCCCCAGTCCCATTCCCCAGTGTCTACAAGCCAAAGCCTCCAATAAATGTTATTGGACTCCAGTCTTGTACACTGGTGCAATACACAAGCATTTTGCTGCATGGATCACTAGCCGAGAATATCTAAAGTAGGCCCAGTAGTTGCGGATTGATAACTATTGACAACGATTGGGGTTGAGAAAGGGCAAAATATAAAATATTTGCCATAGAAATTCTATTGCTTGCATGCTTAATGTTCATGCTGCAGTACCTTATCAGAAGATGGTAATTGGATGGGTTCACTAAACTGTGTACGCAATTCTTTCTCAGAGCCTGCACGGACTCACTGCATTCAAATATGCCACGGTCTGAGAGACAAAACGACAGATGGAGAAACAACTGGCTGATATTGCTGCCAAGATGCCAAGAAAACTAAATTACTGGTTTGGGAGTGCCCCCATACCAACAGCTTCAGAGCATGCAGGGACATCGCTGCCAGGAATATACCACTGACACTGCCACAAGCACTGCAGCTGTCAGCTGTACCGTATTGTAAGTGCCAATGTAACTGTGCATACCACTTCTGCTGAATGGCTTCGACAGAGTCAAATGCAGCCATGTTTGTTTCAATGCTGCATCAGTGCTAGAACTAACATGTTCCTTGCCTGATGATTGTCCTGCAGCTGCTATTCCAGTGCCCCTGGATGGTAAGGCCTGCTCTTTCTCTGATACAGAAAACAGAGCTGCAGAGCTGTTCCCAATGAACAGCAACAGTGATGGCAACATCGTGCATGTCTCTGAGAATACTCAGCTCACAGCAGTTGAACCAACCGTGTCTGAATCTGCTGTCTCTTTGTCTCTCCCCTCCTGTTCTGAGAAAGCCTGGGTAACTGCAGTTGAACCAACCGTGTCTGAATCTGCTGTCTCTTTGTCTCTCCCCTCCTGTTCTGAGAAAGCCTGGGTAACTGCAGTTGAACCAACCGTGTCTGAATCTGCTGTCTCTTTGTCTCTCCCCTCCTGTTCTGAGAAAGCCTGGGTAACTGCAGTTGAACCAACCGTGTCTGAATCTGCTGTCTCTTTATCTCTCCCCTCCTGCTCTTCTGTTTGTTGCCACAATCTTAACAGTGTTTTTCAACCAAGCAGTGTTATAGATACTTCGATCAAACAAGTCATTCTGCGAACCAATGGGAGAAGTGAAACAAGAACTTGTCAAACACGGTGGTTTTCATCTTTCAACTGGCTAACATATTGTGTTTCAAAAGGATGTGTGTTCTGCTACTACTGTCGGGCAGCAGTGGAAAGAAAACTAATCAAAGGCAGTCGTTGTGGTGAAACTACATTCATTTCAGCAGGATTTAGTGATTGGAAGAAAGCAATTGACAAATTCAAGAAACATCAGACATCATTATTCCACTATGAAGCTGTTGAGAAGTATACTGCATTCAACAACACAAGGATGAACGTTGGTGCTCAGCTCAGCCAGCATCTTGCACAGGAACAGGCAAGAAACAGAGACCTGTTCCTGAAACAAGTAAATGCAATAAAGCTTCTAGTTCGGCAAGGACTAGCAATTCATGGCCATGAAGAACAGGAAAGCAACCTGAGGCGGGAAATGCTAAGTAGGGCAGTTGACATGCCAGAACTACAGGGATGGATCCAGGAAGGGAAGTATCAGAGTTCAGATGTTGTGAATGAAGTCATTGAAATCATGGCACATCAGCTGCTGAAGAACCTTCTGGAAGAGATACGCAATGAATCAAAGCTGTATGCAATCATCGCAGATGAATCACGGGATATTAGCCAACATGAACAGATGACAATATGTATCCGATGGGTTTCCTGCCCCATTTTGTTATACATGAAGATTTTATTGGGATGTATGAATGGCTAAGACTGATGCAGAATCCATCACCAGTGCCATTAAGGATGTTCTAATAAGATGCAACTTACCAATCAACAACCTGAGGGACAGGCGATGATGGAGCAGCAAATATGAGTGGATGCATTTCTGAACTGCAACAAGAATTAAGAGAGAAAATCCACTAGCATTGAATGTCCATTGTGCAAGTCATTCCTTGACCTGGTGTTGCAAAACTGTAGCAAAATGAGTGATGCCATTGATGATGCTCTCAGCTTTGTCCAGAATTTTAGTGTGTTGATTCGGGATCCCACAGAGGCTGGCTCTTTATGAAAATATTGCAGTGAATGACAGTGACGACCCTTACATGATGATAGAAGGCCTGCACTTACTTTGTCCAACAAGATGGACAGCAAGAACAAAGAGTATCAAGTCGGTTCTCAAAACTATGGAGCACTCCATGACACCTTAGAGGAGCTGAAACGAGACAAAGCTACAGATGTACGAACTAAGGTCAAAGGCCTGATGTGGGTGATGAAAAAGTTTCGGACCTATTTTGGACTGGTTGTATCATACAACATATTCAGCGATCAGAACAAGTGGCTTCAATCCTGCAAACAAAAACACTGACAGCAGAAACTACAATGATGAGCATAAACTCCCTGAAGAAGAATTTACAACGCCAGCGCGATGACTTTGACCAGGTCTATGAAGGCATCAATGAGAGAGCTCAACTACTGAAAAAAGTGAAGGAGCCAAAACTTCCCAGACAGCACTATGTGCCAGCAAGGCTGCAACATGGTAGTGCACCACATCACCATCCCGAATCTGCTAAGGACTGGTATCGACAGATGTACTATGAAGCCATTGATGCTTGTCTTGTTGAACTAGACCGACGTTTTGATCAAGAAACCTATGCTTTGCTGTCATCCATGGAGAATTTGTTGCTTCAAGCAGCCAATGCAAAGACGTTTTCAGTTCCTCTTCAGATCACACAGTTGTATGGAGATAAGGACTTGGACATTGACATTCTGAATGCACAACTGAACTTGCTCCCAGGACTTATGCGGCAGGTTCTGCCAGAGGTGAGGGCAGTAACTTCAATCAACACCATTACTGATGCCTTGGTGGGAAAAGACTGCCAGCAGCATATACTATATTCAGAAGTAGTGAAGCTCATTCAAATTTACCTCCTCGTCCCAATGAGTACAGCAACTGGGGAGAGATCTTTTTTCAACTCAGCGGATGATAAAGTCTTACTTAAAGAAGCACCATGACAGAGAAGAGGTACAATCACCTAATGCTGTTGCACATTCACAAAGAGAGAACGGACAACTTGGATCGGACACTAATTGTTCGGGAGTTTGTGCAACGAAACGAGAGACGACTTAACTTTTTGGAAAATCTGATACAGAAATTCTGTACTTTACAGAGATTCATATGGTGGTAAATTTGTTGCTTGGTTGTGGTGGCCACCAGGGCTTGGTGGAGGTTTGCAAGGCTTACCAGCCTGAAGTGGCTCCCAGAGCATTCATGGGATGATTTGGTGCCACCAGGGCTTGGTGGAGGCTTGCAAGGCTTACCAGCCTGAAGTGGCTCCGAGCATTCATGGGATGATTTGGTGGCCACCAGGGCTTGGTGGAGGCTTGCAAGGCTTACCAGCCTGAAGTGGCTCCCAGAGCATTCATGGGATGATTTGGTGGCCACCAGGGCTTGGTGGAGGCTTGCAAGGCTTACCAGCCTGAAGTGGCTCCCAGAGCATTCATGGGATGATTTGGTGGCCACCAGGGCTTGGTGGAGGCTTGCAAGGCTTACCAGCCTGAAGTGGCTCCCAGAGCATTCATGGGATGATTTGGTGGCCACCAGGGCTTGGTGGAGGCTTGCAAGGCTTACCAGCCTGAAGTGGCTCCTGAGCATTCATGGGATGATTTGGTGGCCACCAGGGCTTGGTGGAGGCTTGCAAGGCTTACCAGCCTGAAGTGGTCTCCAGAGCATTCATGGATGATTTGGTGGCCACCAGGGCTTGGTGGAGGCTTGCAAGGCTTACCAGCCTGAAGTGGCTCCCAGAGCATTCATGGGATGATTTGGTGGCCACCAGGGCTTGGAGGAGGCTTGCAAGGCTTACCAGCCTGAAGTGGCTCCCAGAGCATTCATGGGATGATTTGGTGGCCACCAGGGCTTGGTGGAGGCTTGCAAGGCTTACCAGCCTGAAGTGGTGACCAGAGCATCAAGGATTAATTCATGACAGGAGTATAGATGTGATGGTAAATTGGTTGGTTGGGTCTGTGGTATGCAGTAGCAACAGTACAGGAATGAATGAGGAGATGTCTTTCCTTTATTGAATTCTTTGGAACATTGGCCCATTTCCAAATGTATCCCACTCCTCCATCCATCCATCCAGACTGCTGTAAAAATCTGTTTATACCCCTGTCGTTGTACAATATTGTTTACTGTCATTGTATACTATGATTCATTAATAAATACACTTTACGATGTACACTGATTCATTAATAAATAAGCTGTGTAAACATAATGGCTCTGTGTCTTTATTTCTCCAGCCTCAGGAGTTTACCTTGTCGCTGGTGGTTGGGCTTAACTGCTCACTTAATGCATGGCAGAAGTATAGATGTGATGGTAAATTGGTTGATTTTTGGTGGCCACCAGGGCCTAGTGGAGGCTTGCAGAGGCTTAACATCCTGAAGTGGTGACTAGAGCATCAAGGATTACTTCATGGCAGAAGTGTAGATGTGATGGTAAATTGGTTGATTTTTGGTGGCCACCAGGGCCTAATGGAGGCTTGCAGAGGCTTAACATCCTGAAGTGGTGACCAGAGCATCAAGGATTACTTCATGGCAGAAGTGTAGATGTGATGGTAAATTGGTTGATTTTGATGGCCACCAGGGCTTGGTGGAGGCTTGCAAGGCTTACCAGCCTGAAGTGGCTCCCAGAGCATTCATGGGATGATTTGGTGGCCACCAGGGCTTGGTGGAGGCTTGCAAGGCTTACCAGCCTGAAGTGGCTCCCAGAGCATTCATGGGATGATTTGGTGGCCACCAGGGCTTGGTGGAGGCTTGCAAGGCTTACCAGCCTGAAGTGGCTCCCAGAGCATTCATGGGATGATTTGGTGGCCACCAGGGCTTGGAGGAGGCTTGCAAGGCTTACCAGCCTGAAGTGGCTCCCAGAGCATTCATGGGATGATTTGGTGGCCACCAGGGCTTGGTGGAGGCTTGCAAGGCTTACCAGCCTGAAGTGGTGACCAGAGCATCAAGGATTAATTCATGACAGGAGTATAGATGTGATGGTAAATTGGTTGGTTGGGTCTGGTATGCAGTAGCAACAGTACAGGAATGAATGAGGAGATGTCTTTCCTTTATTGAATTCTTTGGAACATTGGCCCATTTCCAAATGTATCCCACTCCTCCATCCATCCATCCAGACTGCTGTAAAATCTGTTTATACCCCTGTCGCTGTCCAATATTGTTTACTGTCATTGTATACTATGATTCATTAATAAATACACTTTACGATGTACACTGATTCATTAATAAATAAGCTGTGTAAACATAATGGCTCTGTGTCTTTATTTCCCCAGCCTCAGGAGTTTACCTTGTCGCTGGTGGTTGGGCTTAACCACTAACTTCTATCTTGAAGTTAGTGGAACCAAAAACTCCTAACTCATTAGTGTGAAGACTGCATGCTTGGGACTGGTGATGCACATTACTATGGCATCTCTCTGTTGCACCTCGACAACCACTGTAACAGGTTAAGGAATGTGTGGTTCAAACGTCATGTGGAGCTATTGGAGGGAATGGGTCGACAGCTGCTTTCTTAATATTGCTGTACACATGAGCAGACTTAGACTGGGTGGTCTTTTTGCTGGCACCTTTGTATGCCGTTGCATAATTAGTCCTAAATGGGACTGCATTGTTAACATTATGATGTGTGTACATGATTTATTGTATTTTTGTATGGCAAAAACTAGTGTCGAAAGTGCCCTTTTGACACTTAAAAGTGCCCCTCTGATCCTCCGCCCCCTCAGTTTTTACCATCTTCCGGCACCCCTGAGAAAAGGAAAACATTATTTCACATAGAATAATATTCAAGTACCACATCTCAAAAGAAGATACATTTCAGAAAATAACCACAGTATAATTATTTTTATGGGGGTTAAAAGAATAAACAAGTGCAACTTTCTGTTTCCTACTCCAAGCTTTAAACGTCCCAACATCAGAATCGAATTTAAAGCCGGCCCGGTGGCGCAGTGGGTTGAGGTGCTGGATGCCACACCTCATGTCACACCGGCGACCCAGTTCGGGAACGAGCCTGGGTCATTGGGTGGGGGGGGGACATTGTGTAAGCTGCCGGCAGGAAGCTCTCCTCCTTGGGAGGGTGTAAGAGGGCCTCTCGATGCTTGGCTGCTGCCCAGTGGAGGCTGGATGGTAGTGCTGCCTCCTAGAAGCTTGGTGTTAGACCATGGGAGGGTAGATGGGGCTGGTCTGGAGCTATGGCGCGCATGTGTGCCTCCACGCACATGTGCCGCTACTTCCAGGGCCCCGGGTAGAATTGAAGGGAGGGGAGAAAAACACAAGTGGAAAATCAGGGCTTGCCACACGATGAAGCCTCCAGACCTGCTCGGGAGTTCCACCGGGACGCGCATAGCGCATGGAAGATCCCAAAAGACCCCGTGACAGGTAAAGGTGGCAGAAGACAGCAGCGATCCACTGCAGCGGATAAAGAAAGTTGAAAAAAAAAGAATCGAATTTAAAAAGAATAATCATTAAGGGCAAAGATAAATCCATCTTGGAGTAAACAGGGGTCATTGACAAAGGCTATTCATAAAGTATTTTGTTTAAATGTTACGAGCCTTTCTGTAACCTGATTTCTCTGCCAGTAAAAAATGCTGGATTTAGTAAGGGGTTGATGACGATGTCATGTGATTGCCAGCAAGGGCACTCACAGTCTAGTCCTCACTGCCAGCAACAATGCACGATCATTCACTCATCTTGAACTTTGTATCCTGTGCCTCTCCAGAACTGCCCATCCTGCACCCCTTCCAAAATCTGCACCCCACTCCTCCCAACATTTGTGCCTTTTGCTCCTGCCACCTTGTACACACTCACACCCCTCACAAATCTGGCACCTCAGATCCCTCCCTTATGATCCACAGCCCTCCCTAAATTTGCTTCCTGAAATTTGTGTTGCACATCCTCCCTGAATTTTGTATCCTGTGCTCTTCCTAATCTTTATGCCCGGCAAGCCTTCTCCAAGACTGCACCCTGCACCCCTCCCAAGATTTCTTCTATCGCTCTACCAAATTTTGCACACTGCACCTCCTCTTGAATTTTTCATATTGCACTCCAAACCCCTCCTGAAATTTTCATCCCAGCAACCCACCTGTATTTTGCATCCTGCAACACACTTAAATTTTGCACCTTGCAATCCTCCTAAAATTTTTAACTGGCACCCAATCTAAAATTGGCATCCAGCACACCTCATGAAACTGGCACCCCATGCCTCTGAATTCTGAAAGGAGTTTGGGATGCGAACTTCAAGAGGGGAGAAGTGTGAAAATTCTGGATGATGCGATGCAGATTTGGAACTGGTACAAAGTACATATTCCAAGATGGCTGTAAATATCAGGATGGATACAGATGCAAATTTCAGGAGGGGTGTGAGGTGCAACTCTCTCATGAGTGGTGAGGTGGGATGCAAATCTCTGATAGGTGCAGGGTGCAAATTTAGGGTGGAATATGGGGTGTGATTTTTGGAAGAAGTGTGGGGGTACAGTAGAAAGTTGTGGAGGGGTGAAAGGTGTAAATTTTGTGATTGGTGGTGGAAAGTCTATATGATCCAGTGATTAGTGTTGCTGGCAGTGAGTTCCCTTGCTGCCATCACATAACATCATCGGCAGCTATACACTGAATCCAAATGAATCCAGCTTTTTTTTTTTTTTTTAACAGGTAGCAAAATCAGGGTTACAAATAGGCTTGTAACTTTCAAGCTAAGTAATACAGAAATCTGAATTTTGGCATGACACATACTGGCGATCTGCTGGTTCAAATTCTGAGTTCAATACTTTTGGCAATATCCCCTCAAGGATTACACAACAGAGTAAGGGTACATTCTCGCATTTAATCCTAGATGTGTATCCACTGGCAGCTCTACACCAAGGAAAACCAGGGCATGTTCCCTAGTAACAAAAAAACCAAAAAGCCTGTTCCCATTGGTGCCCCATTTATTGCAGAGCTTCACAAAGAACAACATGTGTTCTCTATACTGGTGCTAAGCTGCCAGCAGTTGTGCCTCCCTTGCCATAACCAGTAAAAGAGACTGGAGCTGCTACTGCATGTCAATGCTCAAAACAGAGTGCAGTCGTTATGTGTGCAATAAGACGAGTGTGGAATTATATGTCAATAATCGCACAGCACAAGTGTGTTATTAGACATGTGGAACTTGCACAGAGTGCTTTGAAACACACAAGAGAAAAGTATGATTATTGACTGTAATGACACAGCCCTGAAGTACCTTATTGCACTTATAACACGGATTCAACTTAAAAAGATGTTAAAGGTTTTTTTCTGATTTTTAATAAGAAAATATGTGTTACTCATCTATAAATAGCAGTTATGTAAGAACTCACCGTAACAGTAGATCTTCTAGAGAGGTTCCTGCAGTAGGTCTTCACATATAGGACTGCACCCCCTGGCGTCAGGTTCACACAGCAAACTTGTAGCTAGCAATCGTCAGCGGGGACCGCCCTCCATCGGCAGGTGATGCGACATCAGCCCGAATATAAAATGGGGCGATCCCGTGCCCACCCTCCAGTTCTTTTCCACCAGAGACCTAGAGATAGGGAGCAGAAAAATGGAGTAACAATTCCTGGGACAATCTGCCCAGGCTGAACCAGAGGGCTAGATAGGAGAAAGAAAATAACTCCAGAAGCTGGGGGGTAGGTGGGTGGGAAACTAGACCTACTGCAGGAACATCTCTGGAAGATCTACTGTTACAGTAAGTTCTTATGTAACTGCTATATCTTACTTCGAGAGGGTTCCTGAAGTAGGTCTTCACATATAGGACGGAATTCAAAGCAGCGTAACAAAAAGAAGGAGTCAGAGACGAGGTTCCGGCAGGGGGAAGATGTCTGCCAATGAAAGGTCTGCCTTAGGACAGAAGACCTTGCAAAACTGCAAGGCCAAAACAAGCTCAGCACCTAGAGGCAATGTCCAGACTGCAGTGTTTAGTGAAGGTGTGGACAGAAAACCAAGTGGCCGCTGCACAAATATCTGCAGTGGACTCATTCCTGAAAAAAGCGGTAGAAGTGGCCATGCTCCTGGTGGGAGTGACCTTTGACCGCCCCCGGAAGGTGTTTCTCATATTTCTGGTAAGTGTAATGGATGGTATCCTGTGATATGGGGCACTAGCAAGTGGGTGCCAGCTGAAACGGCAACCACTTTGGCTAGTGACCGCACGATGGGGTGTGTATGGCCGTGAACAGATTGGGGGGGGTCGGTAAAAGGCATCTGCGATATACGCCGCAGAGGAGCAAGCCCGCCGAGGAAGGGGCAGGAGGGTATATGAGTGGTGGGCTGCCGATTCCGCGAGCTGGCATCATGGCGCAGGGTTAGGTGCCTACTTTAGGTGGCGAGGATGCAGGTTCAGACCGTGCTGGTAGTTTTTATTGCCCGCCCAAGGCAGTAAAATGAATTTTTTGTCCCCAGGTATGCAACTCCTCCCGACATGCAACCCCTTGAGTTGAGAATCTAATATAGGAGGATGTGGAGGCATAGCCCTCACATAAAACAAAACAAAAGGTTTCGGCCATGCTTTGTCTCGGCCGATCCACATTGTCGAAATTGAATTTCGGCGATAAATGGGTTGCTTATAAGGGCATTTGCGTTTAAAAGTTGCCCTTATCACATAGAACCATAATGGATACAGTTAGCCAGCCACCTAGAAAGGGTCTGTTGAGTGACAGTCTTGCCCTGTCACTGGGAGGCAAAGGCCACAAAGAGTTGGTTCGATTTTCAAACCTCCTTAGTCCGTGAGGTAGAGTACCTCAGAATCCTGTGCACAACAAGGGTGTGCAAAAGATATTCCCCCCTGTTGGAATGATGTGGAAAGAAAACCGGCAGTTCAGCACTCTGATTGAGAGTCATCTCTGAAACGACTTTCGGAAGAAAAGAAGGAGTAGTCTGCAGGACCACCCGCTCCTTGTGGAAAATTAAATAAGGCTCTCTACAAAGAAGAGCCTGAAGCTCTGAAATCCTTCAAGCTGAAGTAACTGCAACCAAAAACAGCGTCTTCCAAGCCAGGAAGCGCATTTCACAACTTGCTGCCGGTTCAAAAGGGGGCAAAGTAAGTTTTTCCAACATAAAATTAAGATCCCAGTGAGGATAAGAGTTCCGGACTGGAGGTTTGATGTGAAGAATCCCCTTTAAGAAAGTCTTGGAAACCTCTAGCTGGGCTAGGGTTTTGCCCTCCACCGGATGGTGGTAGGCCGACACTGCAGAGAGATGGACCTTAAGTGAGGAGTAACTAAGGCCCAGCTCTGAAAGATGTAAGAGGTACTCTTAACACCCCTAGAGGCCGAGCAAGAAAAAGGGTCCAAGCGCTTAGCTGTGGCCCAAATAGAAAATCTCTTCCACTTCATGGCAAAGTGGATCTGGTAGAGGGTTTTCTGGCCTCCACCAAGACCTGGGCAACTTGAGAGAAAATGCCATAGCGAGAAATCACTATGTCCACAGGTGCCACGCATGAAGATGGAGAGACCTGAGACTCGGATGTACCAGGGTGCCCTGCTCCTGAGACAGAAGGTCGTAAGATAGCAGCAGAGGAAGTAGTGGTTCTAGAACTAGTTGTTGCAACAGCAGGGACCAAATCTGCCGGGGCCACAGAGGAGCAATCAAGACCATGTGAGCCTCCACTGCCTGTAGTTTCAAAACAACCTTCTGAATGAGAGGAAAGGGATGAAACGCGTACAGAAACCTCCCTGTCCAGGAGAGAGACAGTGCATCTCGCCAAAAAGCACCATGCCCAGGAACGAGCGAGCAAAAGCTAGGTAATTTTGCACTGGATGGTGATGCAAACAGATCTAGGTCTGGTAGACCCCATAGAAGAAACAAGTCTTCTACTACCTCCTGCTTTTGCTCCCATTCGTGAGCCCTGGCGACTGATCGGCTGAGACTGTCTGCCAGGATGTTGTGAACTCCCAGCACGTGGACTGTTGTCAAGGTTAGGCTGTGCTGAATAGCCCAATACCATACCCGCATCACTTCTCTGCAGAGAGGATACGATCGGGTACCTCCCTGCTTGTTCAGATACCAGACAGTGGCCATGTTGCCTGTCTGGATGAGAAGTGTTCCTGGGCGAAGTAATGACTGGAAAGCCTGGAGAGCACAGAGAACTGCTCTTGTCTCCAGGATGTTGATGTGAAGATTCTTCTCCATGGGAAACCAAGAACCTTGCATTCTGATCCCCCAAATGAGCTCCCCAACCCATATTGGAAGCACCTGAAGTGAGGGTTTGTGAAGGAGCCTGGGAGTGGAAGAGAGTCTCCACCAACAAGTTGGTGAGATCCTGCCACCAGAGGAGATCTTTCTGTAGGCTGTTGGAGATTATGACCAGCTGGTCCATGTCATCCAACTACTGGTTCCACTGGACTTGAAGAGACCACTGGGTAACCCTCATGTGCAACCTGGCCAGGGGGACAGTTGGAATGGCATCTGCCATAAGACCCAAAAGGCGAAGCACTGAGCGAACCGGGGTCCACTGAGACTTGGCCACCAAGGTGGCCTGTGAGACCAGGGTCTTTGCTCAGTTTAGTGGTAGGAAGGCCTTGCTCTGGACCATATCCAGCACCACATCAATGAATTGGAGGCACTGGGAGGGTACTAACTGGGATTTGGATAGGTTGACCGAAATTCCCAGGTGGGAAAACAGATCCAGAGTGAAGGAGAGGGACTCCTTTAGGCTGTCAGGAGATGGGGCTGAAAATAGCCAGTCGTCCAGGTATGGGAACACGTATATGCCCCTGTGGCAGAGGAACGCCGCTACCACCACTAGGCCCTTAGTGAAAACCCAGGGCGCTGAGGACAGGCCAAAGGGGAGTGCCTTGAAATGGAAATGGTTCTCCAGGAAGGAGAACTGGAGAAAGCGGCGGTGGGCCGGGAGGATAAGGATATGAAGGTAAGCATCCTGCATATCCAGGCAGCACAGCCAAGTGTTTGACAGGAGCAAGGGCAGGAGTCCCTTGAGAAACATAGAAACATAGAATTTGACGGCAGATAAGGACCGCTTGGCCCACCCAGTCTGCCCATTTCCCTACCTACTGGATAAGCTGCAGATCCTAGTTAACCAGCAGCCTACTTCTTCCTACCCCCAACCCCTAGAATTGCCTTATGACTGTCCCATGCATGCTTGAATTCCACCACTGATTTTGACTCCACAACCTCCTCCGGAAGGCCGTTCCATGCATCCACAACCCTCTCTGTGAAAAAATACTTCCTTAAATTACCTCTGAGCTGCCCCCCCCATCTTCAAATTGTGCCCTCTTGTTCTTGCACACCTCTTTTTTGAAAGATGCTACCCTCTTGGACTTTGTTGATTCCCTTGAGGTACTTGAACGTTTCTATCATGTCCCCCCTCTCCCTCCTTTCCTCGAGAGTCAGCATGCGGAACCTCTTGTATTCTACGAAGAGGTTGAGCATGCTGAGATCCAGAATAGGTCTTAGATCCTGTCTTTTGGAACTTGAAGAAGTGGAGTAGAATCCCTTCCTATTTGTTCTGGAGGGATGGGCTCTATAGCAGCTTTTTGTAGCAGAGCCTGGATTTCTTGATGGACGATGGGGATCTGACCCAATGGGTAGAAAGACCTTCTTGGAGGATTTGCTGGAGGTATCTCCAGGAACTCGATTGAGTGACCTCTTTGTATGAGCTGAAGGACTAATGCATCTGCAGTGACGGCCTTCCATCCTTCCAGGTGGAGGCCAAACCTCCCTCCTACCGGTTCCTCCGAGGGGGCGAAGGAAGCGGGAGGAGGGGAAGTGAGTCAGGATATGGAGGGGAGGGGAACTTTAGCTCCTGAGGTCACTTTAGTGAACTTGGCCTGAGAAGTTTGGGCTCCAGAGCCAGTGGCACGACATTTGTTCTGACATTTGCCCAGGTTCTTGTTCCATTTTCTTTTGGCGACGAAAAGGCTGCTTCTTTTGGCCCGTCTGGTACATACAGCATACGTCTCTAAGGGACCTACCTCTCTCTTGCAGTCCTGTGATAATATCCTTTGCATCACCACCAAAAAGGATAGGACCCCTGAATGGTGCATCCAACAGGGACAACTGAACATCCTGTGCCAAACCTGCTAGGTGTAGCCAGGCTAGGCACCTAAGACAGATTCCCGAGGCTGCAGCCCGAACCATGGAGTCCACTGAATCGTAAGTTGCCTGGAGTGCATGATGGCAGGAAGATTTATTCATCTGCACTTTATCCAGTAACTTAGCCCTGAGTTGCTCATCAGGGATGTCCTGGGGGTCCTTCTCTAGTTCAGAGAGAGAGAGGGACTTCTGGAATGCCACCATGTGAGAAACGTAGTTTAGAGACCTGATGGCACAGGTGGCAGAGGCATAAATCTTCCTACCATACTGATCCAATTGCTCTGAGTTCTTGTCCGGAGGAGGAGAACTTAAATGTTTTGGTTGAGCCGAACGGTCATGAGCTGCCATGATGACGATGGAATCAGCTTTTGCCTGGGAGGCAAGGTGAGAGATCCCTTCCAGGGGGAAGTACATTCTATCAGGTTTCCTGGAAACAGCTGGAATGGATGAAGGCTGTTGCCATATGGTGGATGCAAGATCCTTATGTGGGTCCATCCGAGGGAGAATGGGGAGAGGGTCCACATTGGTCAGATCCAAATGCTCAGTAAGCCTCTTTCGCTGAGGGTCTAACTCCTTAGACGGCCAGCCGCATGGCCCTTTGAATGATTCTCAACAGCTCCCCAAAGGAATGGTCCTCCGGGGTCGATTTAGGGGACTCTTTCAGTTGGGGTTTGACCAGAGAATGTGGTTCTCTGAATAGTCGATATCTGATTCTTCATTCGATTCAGAAGAGTCTGGCCTGCTAGGCAGGGAGGGATCCACGCCAGTGTCACCCACGGGGAGAGAACCAGAGGCATGACCAGAAGGAACTGGACTAGGGGGTGGTGCCCTAGGGAGAGGGGTACCTCCCTAGAGGCTGGGACTGCTTAAGTTCCTTAAGGAGTTGAGTCCTGGCATCCTGCCACCATGCTGGGATGGTCGGGTGGCGGTGGAGGAGGAGGGGGAGGCTGGTACCCTGGATACCCAGGAAAAGACAGGTAACTGGGAGGGTGATGCCAGTATGGGTACTGATACCCTGAAAAACCTGAAGGGTATCCTGGCACTGGGTAGCCCGATGTCAGCGGTAACCCGGTGTATGCAGGTAACCCGGCGTCGGAGGCACAAAGCCCGGCGTTGGATGAAAAGGATCCAGTGGTGGGCCACCTGGCAGCGGGAACTGAGGTTCAGGCCCCGGAAAACTTCCAGAGGGGCCAGCAGGTGGGGCTGAAGGCCTGGTCAGGGGAGGCACCGAAGGGCCACTGGGCAGCGGCAATGGATTAGGCGTCGGGTCCATGCCTTGAAGATCCAAGTCCGGTGATGGACCCCTGGGAAGAAAGGGTTCTGGTGGTGGGATAGAACCTGGCAAAGGGGGGGGGAACTCCAGGAGGGACTCCAACGACAAGTTCTGTAACGTGCCCAATGGAAGGGAGAAGTCGGGAAGGGGGTGGTGAATCCCTGGGGGTAGAAACCAGCAGGGATGATGGTCCCCCCATGAGTACACTCATCCCAGTGTCAGGGTCCTCAAGGGAGCCCGATGGGAGAGCAGATGCAGCTGCACGATCACAACTGGACTGGCTGTGGTGGAGAGGTTGCAGTCAGACTTATCGGTCAAGGCTGGGCGACCGGTGGTGGAGCCGCAGGGTGGCTTATTGGCGGTGCTACAAGTGGAAGAATGAACAGAAACCTCCAAAGAGGTGACCCCCCACTGCCCGCTCACCTTGGCAGCAGGGGGAGAAGGCGTTCGGCCCACCGGAGTGGATGAAGACCCAGCAGGAGTGGTACTCATGGTTTTTGAGGAGTATCCACTCTGGTCATCGACCAAAGCTTGGCTGGTTTGCCCCTGTGGCAACGGGCTTCTCTCCCGGCGCTTCTCCTTCTCCTTCTTTTTTGTCTTTTCAGGGGCTGGCGATGACGACCTCTCCCTAAGCTCCTGAAGCTCCTTTTCCATTGAAGCCAGCTGCTGAGACAGAAGGTGGGCCTTGAGGGTCCACTTGCTTTGGGTCCGGGTGGCCTGGTTGAACCCTTGGCAAACTGCACACTCAGCCGAGTTGTGCTTAGGCCCCAGACAGAGGAGGCAGCAGGAATGGCCGTACCTGTGTGGAATTTGGGCACTGCATTTGGAGCACTTTTTCTTGGGATGACACAACGTACACCACGGGTATTTTAGAAAAGTTTTTAAGCAGAAAAAAGACGAAAAACGTTGAATAATAGCGGGTGACTGATTGCTGTTCTACCACTTGTCGGATGAACTGACGCAACGGCGGGAAAGAACTAGATGGTCAGGCGTGACAGCCCCTTTATAGTCAGGCTGACGTGGCATCACCTGACGACGGGGGGCAGTCCCCGCTGACGATTGCTAGCCACAAGACTGCCGTGTGGACCCAACGCCAGGGGGGCACAACCCTATATGTGAAGACCTAGTGCACGAACCCTCTCGAAGTAAGATCTGAAGTTCTAGGGGTGATATACAGTTTACATCCACACTCTGGCAGTTCTATTGGAAGTGCAGATTTGTCTCATGTCTTCAAGCTAAGCTCCTCCCACCAACCTGGTAGTATCTCCTCTGGCTCCACTCCGTGACATCAGATTTTTGCACACTGGAAGCAGGGATCTGGGTGCCACATTGCCAGGGCAAACTGGGTGGGTCATGTGGCTGGGAACTGTTTACCAAGCCTAGAACTATGATTACAGGTGAGTAACACCTATTTCTAAGGGCATTGATACAGTGTACTATCCACACTCTGGCAGACTCCTAGCAGTTCTCCAGAGGGGACACGGCACACACCCCTATTTGATGAACAGAGACTGGTGAACCGAGGTCCCAAAAGCAGCATCCCAACGTGACTCAAGGTCAATGCTGTAGTGGGAAATGAAGGTGTGTGCTTTCCTCCAAGTAGCAGCCCTACAGATCTCCTGTATTGGGATGTCTCTGGAGGCAGCCACTGAGGCAGTGGTATGTCTGGTGGAATGCCCCAAGCCCCTTAGCAGGCTTCCTACCATCCAGACCATAGCAGAGGTTGATGCAGAATGTTATCCACCTGCCAATCCTCTGCTTTGGTGCTGATCTGCCAAATGCAGCTTCGGTGCAAGTTATGAACAGCTGGAGAGTCTCACCCCAAACTCCAGCCATGCACTCGTTGTAATAAGATGCCCTCTTCAGGACCAGGGTACGGAGCTTGCGATTCACTTCCTGGTTAATGTGAAATTCTGATACAACCTTTGGGAGGAACTTTGGGTGGGGGCAAAGGAAGACCTTATCCTTGTGGAAGACCAAGTAACCTGTCAATACGAGGACTGTGGACTGGCGGCCCGTGAAGAGGGAGACTGAACCACAGTGTTGACACTTTTGGGCGACCAGCGGTTCTCCCTATCCCCGAGGTATGCCACCAGGAGTTAGAATCCTAAATATGGGGGGGGGGCCCCCCCGTAAGAAAAGACTTCATTACATTTTGTCGCCCTGCGGGATTTGCGCCCTCTTCACAGGTTGCTGTTCCGCAGTGGCGGTTATGACATGGAACTGAAGACCAGATAAGGAGACTCCACCAAGAGTGCCTGGAGCTCACTAATCTTTCTGGCTGACATAATAGCCACCAAGAAGGCTGTCTTCCACAACAGGTGTGACATCTTATGCCTATGCATAGGCTCAAATGGCTTGCTCATGATCACAGTCAGCACCAACAGTAGGTCCCATGGTGGTGGTGGTTCATGCACTATAGAGGAAATGCTATCAAGGCCCTTGAAAAAGTGCCTGGCCACCTTATCCTGGGCCACCATCGGCATACCAGCCCACACATAACATACAGAGATGGCTGTCAGGTGCACCTTGAGGGTCATTGCTCGCAGCCCTAACTGAAGAGGGACCAAAGGTACTCCACAATGTTCACCTCACAGCAGGCAAGGGCATCAAGCTCCTTGCCCTGGCACCAAATGGAAAAGTTCTTCTATTTGAAGGCGTAGCACCATCAAGTTAACTCTTTTTTGGGAGGGCTCCATAACATGGAGCACAGTTTCCTAACACCCAAAGCCTGGAACTCTAGATGCTCAGCAACCATGACGTACATGGATTGAAGGTCCAGGTACAACACCTTCACTTGTTGTCTGGTCGGCACATCCAGGTAAAGAGGTAACTGCAGTGGAGGCTTGCTGCTGATGCTGAGGAAATTCAGACACCAAAAATGTATGTGCCAGTCTGTAGCTATCAGGATCATCCACACCTTGTCCTTCTGCGCCTTGACCACCACTCTGTGGATCACGAGGAAGGAAGGGAAAGCATACACAAGGTCTAGAGTCCACCACTCGTGCAATGTCTCTCACCCAGCTGAGAGCATCTGTCAGCTGATTGTTCATTCCTGCGACATGGATCACCAGACAATCAGCACCCAGGCTTCACACAAGGAACTGGGTGTGGGACTCCCAACACAGAGGGAGAGAGTGAGTTCTGCCCTGCCTGTTCAGGTATAACATGGTTGTGATACTGTCCATCTAAACCTGCTCATCCTGACCCCTGACTAGAGGAGAAAATTCTGTTAGAGCCAACCACACTGCATTGAGGTCCAGCACGTTGATGTGGTGACAGGACTCCCCAGGTGACCAGAACCCAAAAGCTCTGTGGTCCCCAAGTATGCTCCCCACCTCACCAGAGATGCATCTGTCGTGAGCATGACAGTCAGCTCTGGGTGGACAAAAGGGATTCCTTCCTCCAGATGGTAAGGAACCGCCACCACTGGATAGTGTCCCACATCAGCTGGGTCACTAAGAATGGCTGGTCCAGATGACTTTGGTGCTGGGACCACTGACGGCCCAGCTCCCACTGAAGATGGTGCATCCACCATGCTGGTGGTCAATGTCATGCACCCCAGCAGCTGTAGGAAATCAAGGGCAGAGCACAAGTGCCCAACCTGAAATGATCGGGCAAAGGAGGTAAGGTCCTGAGCCCAGTCCGCAGGGAGAAAGGCCTTGGCCTGCAGGAAGTCTAGTTCTGTCCTGATGAGTTTGATAACCTGCGAGGATATCAGTCTGGACTTGTCCGGGTTGACCTGCAGACCCAAGTCCTTGCAGGTCTGGAGGGTGAGACCCTGGACCACCCACAGTCTCCTTCAACAGCCCAGAAATCAGCCAGTTGTCTACACAGGCATACATCCTGATGCCGTGATGCAGCAGGAAGGCTGCCACCACTGCTTTGCACTTGATGAAGACCCTGGGCGAGGACAAGAGGCCAAAGGATGTGACCTGGAACTGATAAAGAACCCCTTCTGCGTGGAACTGAAGGTACCACCAGTGGGACAGATGGACTGTGATGTGGAAGAACACGTCCAAAAGATCCAGGGAGCAGAACCACATGATCTGCTCCAGTGATGGTATGGTCCAGCTCAGACTGACCATCCAGAACATGCAATTCTGTATGAACTGGTTCAGATTGTGCAGTTTCAGTATGAGGTGCCAGCACCCCCTCACCTTGTCCATTTCGGGACCATGAAATACCTGAACATGTACCCCTAACTTGCCAGGGCATCTGAGACAGGAGCTATTGCTCCTTTTACCAGGGGCTGAGCAGTGTCCTCCCTTAGGCAAGACAACATGTCCTGTGACAATGAGGACTCCCATGGAACGTGGAGTGGGTAAGCAGGAGAGCCTCAAAGTCAAGAGGCAGCCTTCTGCCTATCATCTCTAGTACCCACTTGTCCGCAGTAATGACGGATCAATGTGGCAAGAAGTGGCATAACCAACCCCTCATAGGCAGCTGGGTGAGGGACTGGACGGATGGGAGGATGACACCCCCGACCTGTCACTGGACCGCTATGGAAGGGGCACCAGCCACAGGGACTGGAGGGGAACCAGTTCCCCCACTCTTGCCTCTTTTGAACTGGCCACTGAACTTGGATTTAGGGCACCAGGTGTGGTATTGCCCCTGCTGGGGCTGCTGCAAAGGCTGCTGTGGCTGAAAAGACCAGTATTGGAAGGTATTCTTTTTAGACTTTTAAGCCTTAGAGTCCTTCTGGGACAAAGCCACATAATCCAGGGTGGCACTGGACTTCTCTATTCTGGTGAGATGTCCTTCCACCCCAGGGTCAGACAGGTCAGTACCCAAGAAGGGAACATCTGCTAGTCTGTGCTGAGTATCTGCCATGAAGATAAAGAACCACAGCCAAGCCTTGTGCCACACTGCAATGGCCACTGCCATGGCACAGGCACAGGAGTCGCTCATGTTCAAGGTCATCTGGTCCTTCACTGACTTCACCAGCAACTGCTTGTTGGCAGGGAGATGAAGGTGGATATTTTTCCAGCACTCCCACCAGGGAATGACCAAAGCTGGACATTAGGACAGCATAGCTGGCCTGACAGACCCAAAGAATAAGCAGCATAGACTTTTTTGGTCACATGATCAAGCTTTTTCGACTCCTTGTCAGGGGGCTTATTCATGTTCCCTTGACCCCGGACTTCCGGAAAGCCCAGTCGCAGACCAACCCCTCGGCTGAGAAATAGTCTGAGTACCCCGAAAGAGATGCTGTAGGGACCACAAACTTGCAGACCAACAGGTTGAGTGTTCCTTTTAGGAACCTGAAGGTCTCTATCATATCTCCCCTCTCCCTTCTGGTCTAGAAGAAGAAGAATCAGCATTTATATAGCGCTTGTCATACACAGTGTATCCCAAAGCGCTTTACAAGCAATGCTAGACTGGTAGTGAAGTGACTGAATGTGTGGTGGCGTCCATATCGCACATCATTACCCACACACAGCCTGGATAATTGCATGAACCGGTTTTATGAGAAAGGGAATGTTGGCCAGGACACCGGGAATGTTCCCTACTCTTTGCGAAGAGTGCCCTGGGTTCTTTTACTTCCACCTGGACACCCACCAGAACAATACCAGGATGGGCAGAAGGGACATCGATTTAACGTCTCATCCGAAGGACGGCACACCCCAGCAGTACAGCACCCCCCAATACTGCACTCAGATGCCAGTGACTTTTAGGTGCAAGTCCAATCCTGGTGTGGGATGAGAACCCACAACCTTCTGGTCAAGAGGCGGATGTGCTACCAACTGAGCCACGCTAACCCCAGCAAGTACATGTTCAGTGCCTTGAGGTGCTCCTCATAGGACCTGCCCTGTTGGCTCTGAATCATTTTTTGTTATCCTGTGTTGCACCTCTCCAGCCTATCTCTATCCTTCCTGAGGTGAGGACTCCAGAACTGGACAACATACTCCAGATGTGGCCTCACTAAGGATCTATACAGAGGAAGTATTTTCTCTTCCCTTCTGCTATTAATACCCCTCCTGATACATTCCAGCATCCTACTCACTTTGCCATATGCCTTGTTACACTGACTCAATTGTTTGACGTACTCTCTGATGATAACTCCAAGGTCCCATCCCTCAGCTGTAGTGCTAAGTCTCACCCCACCCATCCAATACTCTGTCCTGGGATTCTTGCTTCCTAGGTGCATTATCTTGCACTTCTTGGTGTTGAATTTTAACTGCCAAACCTTAGACCACCCCTCTAGCTTTCATATGTCATTCTGCATTTCCCAGATTCCCTCATCACTATCCACCCCCCCACCCTCAGGGCTTAGTGTCATCTGCGAAGAGACACAGCCTGCCCCGGATACCCTCACCAATGTTGCTAATAAACATATTGAAGACTGGTCCCAGAACAGATCCCTGTGGTACCCCGCTCATGACCTCCCTCCCTGCTGACTTGACCCTGTTGACTACAACCTTTTACTGCCTCCCCTTTAGCCAGTTACCTACCCAATTTACTATGACCTTAGCTGCACCCAGATCCTCCATCTTCTTCAGCAAGCACCTGTGAGGCACCGAGTCGAAAGCCTTGCTTAAGTCGAAGTAAAGCAAATGCACTGCATGGCCCCTATCCAATTCTCTTGTCACCCAGTCAAAGAAAACTATCAGGTTAGTCTGACATAACCTCCTGCCAGGAATCTGTGCGGTTTACTATCCTGGAGCCCACTGCTCTCCAAGTAGTCCATGAGGTCCTCTTTGACCAATGAATCCATCAGCTTCCCTACAATAGAGGTAAAACTGACAGGTCTACAGTTCCCCGCATGTTCTTTGTCCTCCCCCCCACCATGCAGCTGAACTACGTCCACCACTCTCCAATCCTTCTGAACTACCCCATCCTTAGAGAGCTGTTGAACAGACCTCTCAGGGGTTCAGCCAGTTCTGCTGCCAGCTCCCTGAGTAACCTTGGATGCAACCCATCTAGTTCCAGGGCCTTATCTATTTATTTATGCTGCCAGCCCTTTCTGGATCCTTTCACTTGTAAATATTGGCTGCCTCATCTCCAGTACCCCCTTAGTGGTCACTTTGATACCATTCTCTGGCCAGACCCATCATTCTCCTTAGTGAAAACTGAGTTAATGTAATCATTATGGACAGCGGCTTTCCTCCTCTATCACCCTACTACCCTCTGCTAACCTCATGATTCCCCCTCCTTTCTTCCCTAATGTAAGCAGCCAGTCCCTGGGGTTACTAGGGTCCCATCAGTTTTAGATCAGGCAGGGAGCCTGGGCAGCCCAGAGGGTGTAAAACTCTCTGCAGTACATTACATCATCACCTGCTTAGCTCTGCTGAGGCAGAAGATGATATAATGGAACTTAGGACTCTCGCAGTAGCATGGGCCACAGTGCTCTGCTGTTTTGAAAACTGTGAGTTGGAGTTGATAGTTGCAGTTGAGAGTACTACAGGCAAGTGGTGCTTTGCCAAGGCCACTTGTTAGAGGGAAGGACCCTCAGTTTGTTATTGTTTCACCCAAGTATGGTAAACAGCGGCTGGATTTGCGGGACGTGGTGACTACCAGATCCTGTGATGCCTGAGGGGCTGAAGATTTCTCAGCAGGAGAAATGGAACTGAAGGTTTCAGGGAGTAGTGTTGGGGCAACCCCCAAAAGACTGTGAGAACACACAGTGCTGCCCAGATACAGATTTAAAGTGTTTTAAAAGTGTTAAAGTCTCTAGCCAGGAAAGCTAAAGATTTCTTGGAGCAAAGTTAGATTTCAGAAAAGAGTACAAAAGCCTATAGCCTAAGTAGTCCTGAGATTTTCTCAAGAGTTAAAGTGTTTAGAATGTGGGGAGACAAGAAGTACCCCCTGAAGTATTCTAGGTCTGGAAGTTAACCCAGTCCTTCCAGCTGGTAGACATGTACACTGGGGACAGGCAAGACCCTCTGTAGAAAAGCAAAGAGCAAAGTGTGGAGTTCAGTGGGCTCCGAGGGGTGGTAACTAGTTTCACCCAGTGTGTGCTTGGAGAGAGTGCTGTGGCACCACCCACATAAATGTACTGGTAAAGTCCAGAGATCCCTAATACAAGGGGTGGATGTCTGTGGAAGTGTTCCTGTGAAAAGTCTCAATACTGCAAGAGTCTGTAAAAATGTTTCTGCCTGCTACAAGTGTACCATCTGTTTAGACAGCAACCAAGCCCTGGGGGCACCACCATTCTTTTTGTTACCATCTGTTCAAGAATAAAAGCCATACAGTACAATCCCAATTTTCTGGTTGTGGACATTCCATCTCTGAGTGACCTGTGTGAGTTTTTTGGGGCCCCACAGACAGGAGACTCACCATAGCCCTGGCACCTCTCCCCGGACCTGGGTAGAAATAGAAATATTGCTTTGTACCACTCCCCCGCCTCCTAGATGCCTGAGCCAGGTGTTGCCCTAATGCCAGGGGTGATAGCCTTTGTTGTTGTGGTAGTTGCCTTGCCGCAAACTGCTAGTAAAAAGGGGGAGCCCGGGCTACACTAATATGTTGGAATAACTGGTTTTCTTCATTCGTGACCCTCTGTAGTACACTGCTCTGTGTGTTTTTGCCTCCCTCACTGCCCTCTTTGACTCCCTATTTTTCAGTATGTATTCTCCCCATTCTTCCTCCATCAGCTACTGTATTATTGCAGCTAAATCTGGTGTACGGCTGAAAAAGTACAGGACTGTAATTAAGGCAAGATAATAATTCTCTTGCACTAGTAATTTAGCTAGTCAGGTGGCTAGAATGTTCTTACCCATGTTATAAGTTGTAGCAGGAGGAGCGGACATAGAAACATAGAAACATAGAATTTGACGGCAGATAAGGACCGCTTAGCCCACCCAGTCTGCCCATTTCCCTACCTAATGGATAAGCTGCAGATCCTAGTTAACCAGCAGCATACTTCTTCCTACCCCCCCGCCCTAGAATTGCCTTATGACTGTCCCATGCATGCTTGAATTCCACCACTGTTTTTGACTCCACAACCTCCTCCGGAAGGCCATTCCATGCATCCACAACCCTCTCTGTGAAAAAATACTTCCTTAAATTGCCTCTGAGCCACCCCCCATCTTCAAATTGTGCCCCTTGTTCTTGCACACCTCTTTTTTTGAAAGATGCTACCCTCTTGGACTTTGTTGATTCCCTTGAGGTACTTGAACGTTTCTATCATGTCCCCCCTCTCCCTCCTTTCCTCGAGGCTATACATATTAAGCTCCTTAAGTCTCTCTTCATATGTCTTCCGGTGCAGACCCTGCACCATTTTAGTTGCCCTCCTCTGCACAGCTTCCATCCTGTCTATTTTCTTTGCGGAGATGGGGTCTCCAGAACTGCACACAGTACTCCAGATGGGGTCTCACCAGCTGTCTGTACAGAGGGATAATAACTTCCTGTTTTCTACTGGTGATGCCTCTCCCTATGCATCCCAGTATCCCTCCAACCCGCCTTACTGCCCTCTCACATTGCTTGCCCACCTTTAGGTCATCTGATATGACTACCCCCAGGTCCCTTTCCATTTTTGTTGTTGTTAGTATCTCACCCCCATTGTGTACTCTTCCCCTGGGTTTTTGTTTCCCAGGTGCATTACTTTGCACTTCTTAGCATTGAATCTAAGCTGCCATACATTTGACCATTCCTCTAACCTTGCCAAGTCCCTTCTCATCCTTTCCACCCCACCCTGTGCATCAACTCTGTTGCAGATCTTTGTGTCATCTGCAAAGAGACATACTTTTCCTTCAGTCCTTCTGCAATGTAAACATAAAGACACTGAAGAGGACTGGTCCTAATCTGAACCCTGCGGTACCCCACTGGTAACCCTCCTTTCTTCTGGTGGACTCCATTTACTATTACTCTATGTGTCCTATTCTCCAGCCAATTCTTTACCCAGGCTGTCATCTTGGGACCCACTCCCAGGCTGGCTAACTTGTATATTAATCTTTTGTGTGGGACTGTGTCAAATGCCTTGCTAAAGTCTAGGTAGGAGCCCTCCTGATCTACTACTTTGGTCACCCAGCCAAAGAAATCTATCAGATTAGTCTGGCATGACCTTCCGCTGTGAATCCATGCTGCCTAGGGTCCTGTGCCCCTCTGGCCTCTAGATACTCGACAATTCTTTCCTTCAAGTGATTCCATCATTTTCCCTATCACTGAGGTTGAACTAACAGGTCTGTAGTTTCCTGCTTCTGCCTTGCCCCACTTTGTGAAGGGAATCACATCTGCCCTCCTCAGTCCTCGGGTACCACCCCATCCTCCCATGATTTGTTAAAGGGTAGTCAATGGTGTCACTAGTTCTACCCTTAGCTCTTTTAAATTCTGGGATGAATCCCATCAGGCCCCATTGCTTTGTCCACCTTCAGTTTTAAGAGTTCTTTCAGAACCCTTTCTTCTGTAAATGGGCTGGTATCAACTTCTGTATCCAGAGTGTTTCTACTGTTTGTTTTATGTACCTCCCCTCTTCATTTGTAAATACTGAGCAAAAATATTTGTTTAGTATCTCTGCCTTTTCACAGTCTCCCTCTGCCCACCCTCCCTCCCTTTTTAAGCCTCACTATCCCTCCTTTGGTCTTCCTTCGCTCCCTGATGTACCTATAAAAGGTTTATCCCCCTTCTTAACTGGGTTGGCTATCTTTTCCTCGGTTTGGGGCCTTTGCTGTTCCGACTGCCTTCCCAGCGTCCTTTTGCTTTAACTTGATACAGTTCTCTCCCTGCTCCTTCTACGATTCCTTGTACTTCCTGGATGCTTTCTTTTCTCTTGAACCTTCACTGCCACTTCCTTTGAGAACCACAGTGGTTTCTTACATCATTTGTTTTGTTTATTTGCTTCACACAAAGGCTTGTTGCCTCTTTGATGGCAGTTTTTATTATTCCCCATTGTTCTTCCAACCCTCCTTCCTGCCCATTTGCTAGTGCATTCCTTAGGCACTCACCCATTTTGGCAAAGTCAGCCCTCCTAAAGTCCAGTACTTTTGTCTTTGTATGGCTTGACTCTATTGCTGTGTTTATTGTGAACCATACTGTTCGATGGTTGTTAGTTCCCAGATGGCTACCTACTTCTACATCTGTGATTCTCTCTCCATCTCCATTTGAGAGAATCAAGTCTAATATTGCTCCCTCTCGAGTGGGCTCCAGTACTAGTTGTCTAAGGCATGCCCCTGTAGGGCATCTAGAATAACTGCACTCTTAGAGTGGCAGCTGCAACTGCACTCCAGTTAACATCTGGCATATTCAGATCACCCATCAGCAATATCTCCCTTTTTCTGCCATTCTAAGTATACTTTCTATCATTTCCTTGTCCATTTCCTCCCCTGAGAAGGGTCTGTATCTAACCCTGTCTGCGGATTGTGGTGCCATTGCCTGTCTCCAAATTTACCCACAGTGCTTCTTCTCCTCCCTGTTTACCATTTTGTTCTGTTGCTTTTATTCCTTCCCTTATGTAAAGAACTACTCCTCCTCCTCCTCCTCTTTTACCCTCCCTGACCCTCCTGTAGATAGTGTATCCTGGTATGTTTACGTCCCAGTCATGGTTTTGTGTGTACCGTGTTTCTGTGACTGCCACGATATCCAGATGTTCCTCCTCCATCAAGGCCACTAATTCAGGAAGCTTGTTACCCAGACTACGGGCATTGGTACTCATTGCTCTCCATTTTTTATGGTTTACCTTCTGTTGCAAGCATCCCCACTGACCGTTCTACCTCAGTCTTTTTCTCATTTAGTACCCTGTTTTTGTAGGGAAGGCTGGGATTTTCTACTGCTTGTCAGTGCCTCCCCTTTGACTAGTTTAAAAGCTTGCAAATGAAGCATTTAAACCGACTGCTCAAAAGACTTGTTCCCTTCCTGGACAGATGCAGACCATCCTGCCAGTATAGGCTGGTGTCCCTCAGGTGGAACCCAGTCCCCAATGAAGCCAAACCCCTATGCTCCGCACCATTTTTTTCAACCATTCATTAAACTGCATGGTGCTAATTACCTTGCCTCCCCATGCCTTTGACAGGCAGCACCTCTGAGAAGGATACTGTGTGTGCTACTTGTCTTAGTCCCTCCCCAACTCTGCAATGTCCTCCTGCACTGCTCTAATCTTATGATGAGCCAAGTCATTTGTCCCTAGGTGGACAATTCGTCCAGCTCAGACTCCCTTGCAGCTGTTCTCGTGATCCTAAGGATGCGCTTCCTGTCCCTCCAAGCCATGGCACCAGGCAGGCACTTTACTTCAGTTTTCCCAGCTCCCCCAAGTTCTATACCCCTAATAATTGAGTCCCCCACCAGGAGCTGCTTCCTTTCCCTGCGGTGTCCTCTGCCTCCTTCCTGTGGGCCTCCCTTGTGACAGTTGTCATCAGTCTTCTCTGCGGGTGCATCCATATGGCAGCTATGCTCCCCCAGAATAGTGTATGGATTGTGGAGTGGAACAATTGACTGGGTGTGCCTCTGTTCCACCATCCTCACCCTCCCTGAGCCCACTGTGGTCCAACTGCTGTGCTTTCTTCGCAACCTCTGAGGTAGTGGTGGTGGTGCTAGTGCTCCCTGGATGGGGGAGGTTCCCTTCCTACTGTCCAGTGTGGCCTGGGGGAAGGTTTCCTTACTACTGTCCAGTGCGGCCTGAAGATGGGCAACTTCCTCCCTCAGGGCAGATAGTTGTTTGCAAATAGGGCAGCATCTCAGCCTCCAGAAAGACTCCCGGAAGACTGCTGCCCCACAGCCATTACATTGCACTACTCCCCACATGTTTATCTACTTTTTGTGTGTGTGTGTGTGCACGCGTGTGTGATTGGTTATATAGAAATATATATATTATACAATGTGTATGCTTATATTGTCAGTGCAGTGTGCTAGAGAGGATATGACAGTGATATGTACCTTGCACTCTTGAGAAATGATGTCAGAACCTCAGGTATAAAGGAACTATTTCAGGGTGGGTGGGGTGAGGGGTGGGAAGGGGTTGGGCCTAAACTGTGCCCTCACAAAACAATCAGCTAAAGCTCTCACCCACCGCTGCAATGAGTGCCTTCCTGTCAGCAAGATACCCTACACAACAATTTGACAGAGAAAGTACCCTGCTAATCAAACAGAGAAAAATCCAGACATCCAAGTCAGACACAGGTAAACCTCTCCAGCCCCAAAACAGCCTGGTGGTTTGTTAGCCACAAAGGAAAATCAAATATGCAGTTATTTCAGCCCTTCTGAAGATGCTGACAAGATAAGCAGTTTTGAAAACCCCCTTCCTGAATTAAAAACTAAAATAATTAAACACAAAGCAATACCACTTTAAAAGTGAGGAAAACTTCTCTCAGATGTAAAAGAGAGAGAGATTAGTTACAGATATTTAGTCAATATAGTATATCCCACGAGCTTCTCAGTTGTTTCAATGCACCCAGTACACAACTTGGAAGAAGATGGACTTCTATCTCAAACAGGATCCTACCAGTAGTTTATAGTAATAGAACAATGCTGAAATAGTTAAGCTAGACAATTGGCTGTGATGCAGGCCTCTGACTTGTGAAGACAATTTCCCCCACCTCAGGCTATGTCTGGCATCCAATTACAAACTGCAGCCTCTGCTATTTTAAAATCACACAACCCCACCAAAAGTTGCAAAATATATTGATGCAGATTGTCACAGAATTCTAGTAATCAGTCCAGTTAGCCACAAAGGGAAATCAAATATGCAGTTATTTCAGCCCTTCTGAAGATGCTGACAAGATAAGCAGTTTTGAAAACCCCCTTCCTGAATTAAAAACTAAAATAATTAGTTAATTAGACAAGTTGGACCCTATGTCCTGTCCACTGATCATGTCACAATGCTAAATCAACTTTTGTTACTATGTATACTTTACAATTACCTCTCTCTTGTTGTTTTTTCGCAGCATTGGTAGCCACCCTGTGAACAGAGTAAGAAACTACAATTATTAAAAAAAAAAATGAGTTGCCAACATGGCAGCTTAGTTTTAGTAGCTTACTATGGTGAGAGACTGGTTTGGTTCCTACTGCTAGGGATGGCAGACTACGGCAATATCAGCAGAGAACTCTTAGCTCTAGGTATGGGTTGCTTTCTGTTACAGTTACTGTATCTCAGAGGGGGAAGTAAAATCAAAGGAGAATTTTCACCACTGATCCAGATGTATGTTGCTGGAACCATGACGGTCCACCTTGGTAGGACTGACACTATTTACACAATGTTTTAATCACACCCTTCTGGGGTATCTCTATAAGCACTGATATAGAGCTGGTAGCACTTGAAAGATGTGTAGAAAAAAATATAAGGCAGTCTGAGTTTTACAGACACACAAGTTTTGTTATTTCTGATGCAAAACCCCAAACATCAATGATAACTGTAATAAAATTCAAGTATAAAGTCCAGCATCACATCATCACTTAATATGACATCTAAACTAGACTATCCATGTATAGTAAAGTTAATTTCCTTTATGTTGTCACAGTTCCGTTATTGCCTATGTACTGGGTAAAACAAACTCCCACTTGACTCTCAGTATTTATTTACTAGCCAGTTACTTTTTGTTTGTGGTATCTCGTCTATGGCCTGGGCCATCAACACAATTAAACCTCGTTCACACCACTGGCAATACTGACTTATTTCAATACACCTTGGTGCTTCTTTCCTCAGAGCCAGTTAGCAGGGCCTATGCAGTCTCTATACAAAGTTTGCTTCATGCACGTGCAGAAAGTTGGGCTAGAAGCATGGCTATGCCTATAACCACATAGTTTCCATGGATTATTCCAACCACTGGACAGCAGGAGTGAATCTTACTACCAGATGCACATCACCCAGACTCACAGAACTGAGGAGTATTGAGAACAGGTAGTCTATAGTCTTAACACCAGCAGCAGAGCAGACAGTTTCTAAAAAGCTCTAAAAGCTCTTTAGTAAGCATTCAAAGTGCCAGAAAAGTGGTAAGACCAGGGAATAGTTCTCACTACTTTTCCTTGGTTGCCATGTCAAGGAGGCATTCAAGTGCCCTCTGATGCACTAAAGATCCAACCTGTGCTAACCAAGGTACCTGTAATGGGTACTGTGGCTACTCTACAGCATATATGGTATGTGTTATTATTTTATATTTTGGACATTACCATATACTGTATGTGTTATTTTATATTTTGAACATTACTTACCCTGTACCAAGAGAGTGTCCCCACAGGCACACTGGGCTTTTTCCACTGCGGGTTTTAACCCACTCGTACAGGTATATTGTGTCTGTGGTCATTCCTTCCTCACTAGGCTCACCAGTGGAGTCCCCATAACCTAATAACAATAAAAATTGTTAAACACAGACCACTCAATCTACAGTCCGATCTGCCAACTGCTGCAACTAGTATGTGTCAACCGATCTAGTAATTTGCTAATCTAATAACACTGGCCTATACTTCCTCTGGATAGCAACAGTTTTTTTCCAATATTCTTAGATAAGAAGAAGGAAAATACAGTTCTTGTATAGTTTGGGTAATAATACTTTTGCTTGACTAGTTTTCTAGTTCCAAGACATTCCCTGTACAATTTAATGGCAGGGACCAGCTGCATGCTTACCTCTATAATCTAGAGCCAATATGTGAAATCCAGCAGCACTCAGCACCTGTGGAGGACAAAGGTCACTGTTTAGAGAGATGTGCACAGTGCGGTTAACGTGTGAAATGCACTGTATAACTTTAAGCATACTAACCTTCATTAGTTCAACTCTGTGAGCTGCAGCCCTGTAAAAACATTAAATAAAAATGACAAGTACAGCATGAAAAAGAAATGAGATCAAGGGAGTGTAATCAGGTCTTAAGTTATGATGCAATCATGTTGAAACACAAAATGAATAAATTACAAAGAAGATTCTAAGGCATTGTGGTCTTATGGCTACAGCACAGACTTGTGAACCACGAGTCTAAAGTTCAGATCTCACCGGACACTTACTCGCTGTACTGTATGACCCTGAGCAAGTCTCTTAACCTCTCAGTACTTCAGTCCACCCAGCTGTAAAGTTCAAAAGCAGGTACTGGCTCCATGGTGCCGAGTGGTGGGGGACTGCTCTGCATGCTGGCAACCTGGATTCCAGCCCTGAGATTGGGGTGTCAACAGCAGAGGCCTACGGGGAGGATTCAGAATGCCCTTTGGATGCTCTTCTCCCAGGAAGGTTAGGTCATGATGTAAGACTCTGTAGCGACTCCTGGTGGTCAAACTGGCAGTATCACAGGTGACCATTCTCTCCCCTTCCCAAACAACACTGCAGCGTACACACGTTGGTGAGGTGGGCAGAGAGAACATGGGAGAAAATCTGCACACCAGGTAATACCCTTCAGGGCTTCCCCTATGCCACTGACCCTCACACGCGCCACCTCTGTCCCTCTCGACCACTGAGGGCCTGCAGGGAGCCCCCCAGCAAGGTTATGGTAGATTCATGGAGGAGCAGCAGAGAATGCCAGGGAGTCAAGCGGTACACAACAGCAGTGGCAGGTGAGTCAGGCAGGCAGCAAATGCCAGCCCATAGGAGGTTTCATAGGTGTGGGGCACCAGGCAGCAAAGAGAACAAGAGACAGGAGAGAAATAAATTCAACCGATAACAAGATATTACATCTACCCAGGGTAAAATGAGACAAAAAAGAAAAAAAAAAAGATTTACAAAGATAATTACTCTGCATTACAAGTCAACTCCTAACTGAACAATATCTCGCAAGTCAAAAGCTATCTATCCATTTCAATCTATGGGAGAAATTCTGACATCCATACAGAAACAATACGCATCTCTTTCATACCATGATTTATTCCATGACATTCCTTAGAGCTGTAGGCCTGCTATGGGAGAACTTCAGAAGAAAATTTCAAAGCTTAGATTTCGATTAGTGTTTATTACTTTGTCAAAAAGTAAACTGGTTCAGCAGAGTATAAAAAAAGACATAATGGATACCCAGAGCAGGACGGGGGTGTAATGACAAATACATTCAAGGGCTTTACTGTATGTTCATAACATGTGGTGCCATGCCAGAGCCCCTCCCCAAGTCATGTAGGCAGTCATCATGCGCATGTTTACAAATTTTGTTTTCCACCTGCGGAAATGAGTGGAATTTAAAATTCTACCAACTTTGCAGTCAGTAAAAGTTATGACAGTTTCACCTAGTATAATTTTCACACATTCTGCCCTGCAAAATTTAGATTTTGTCAGTAGTATCTAATTTTGCAATTTTCAACAGTCAATTTAGTAAAGTTGAACATTTTTTCCCATAATGCTTTTTACCTCTTGAGGTTCAAGCGAGAAGGATCTCGGCCCACTCCTCTTAGCCGTCGCACACCTCACTAGTCCCACGGGTGAGCGCCCCCCAGGGATTGCGTCCCATGGCAGAGCCAGAGGGGGAGAGCTATCTTCCCCCGGTACGTAATCTAAATGTTCCTGGGGAACTGGCCTGCGGCCCAAGCTGAGAGGGAGCAGGCGGAGCTTCATGAAGCTGGCTTGACTCTCATTTTCCACATCTCTCGCTGTGTGCCTACCATTGGATGTGCTGGAGTGCGTGTGGAGGCACACATGCCACACATCATGACGGCTCCTCCCTTCATGCCGCCCACAGCTACGATACTGCCTGCCTCCACTTGATGACAGCCTAAGACCAAGCTAACAAGCCACCTCTCCCCTGGGACAGGACAGCAGAGCAGTCCATTGGACGATTGACCTTCTCCTGCCCCGGCCAACCCCCTGATGACCCAAGTTTGGGTCACCGGCATAGCAGAAGATAGGTGCATAGCATCTCAGCCCTCCACACCACCGGGCTAGCTAAACTTGCACACTTTATTTCTGCAAAAGCATTAATATTGTGTAAATGTGTGGTTATTTAAGCATAGCAATTCTCACTAATATAAAAATAAATCACATAGATTTCACAGGTCACTGCCTCAGAATTCAACAGAATTCCAAGCAAATGACACATTCCTCTTTGGTTACGCAGATGTGAAGTCTTGCAATTTTGCATATTGCTAGTCTTGGTGGCATTCTTGAAAAAACAAACAAAAAAAAAACAGACAAATGCACACACTGCATAAGTCCTACAGGTGTATGCTGTGGGAGAGGCAGACCAGGGAGTGGTCAGCACTAGCAACCAGTACACCTACCAAAGGCCCTACAGTGCAGCAGATATCATTAAAGGTGGAATAGTGGTCAGTCACCCAGGTGGGTATGGAGAGGGCAGGCAGCAGCAACTTTTATGAACCCCCCCACCACCACCAAAAACTGAAATTAGCTTTTTGTTTATAAGAAAAATAATGCCAAGGCCCCCTGAAATCTCTGTATTCAGGTACATATATATTTGTATCATTCAGTTTTAATTAAAAAACAAAACTGCAAAGGGCATATGGCAACTCGGTCAACATTCTCATAATTCTCTGCTATAGCACCAAATAGCCCTTGATCTATGTACAGTACGTGGGATCCACTGTGGCTTGCTATGGGCATCAGACTTGAAGCCTGCTGTCTGACCTAGCCAACAGCCAAGTGGTCAGTGAAACATACAAGGGCCCCAGGTTCAATTCCTGAACCAAGGTTTCCATTCAGAGCAGCAGAAAGCTATGCACAGTCCCCAAGGGAGGCTCTACGCCTTGTTGCCCTTGGGTGGCCCAAGGGTAGGGGAGCAGTACAGCTGAAAGGAGTACTACAGTCAAAATTTGCAAAAACATACAGTATGTTGTGCAGTGTTTTGATTTGTGTGTGTAGTCCTAGTGTGTCCTTCCCTTTGTTTGCTGTTAGGAGTTTTTTCCTAAATTTGCCTACTAGTTTTATAGCCCCTGAGGGGGCTCCATGTTAACAATGTTATTGCTCTTCTTTTTCCTACAATGCCTCCTGTCTCGTGTGACAGTGGCACGTCCAAGACCACTGATTCAGTGAGGAAAAGCTGTTGCAGCAACAATCTGTTGTTAGGAGCCTGATGTTCTGGCCTCACCTAAATACAGTAACCCTAATTCAGTTGTTTGTTTTCTAGCCATGTTTCTAACTCTAGGCAGCTGGAGAAAATGTTTTATTTTTGAAGTTTTTTCATTTCGCCAAACTACACACAGCCATAAAAAGCACACAAATCACAATCACCCCACGTCATCAGTGCTATAATTAGTGAAGAGACTAGTTTTTTCTTACAGAATAACCTGCTCAATTAGCCCTCAGATGTTTGCAAAACTGTAAATGTAGATTTTATTAGTGCTGAATGGATAAGTAAATATACTAAAAATCACAGCACCACTCCTATAAAATTGGCTCTAAACCAATCTTGGCCCCAGGTGCAACACTATCACATGGGCCAGGAGGCCCTGTAGGAAACAGAAGAGCAATAAGAAAAAAATGACTCACCATAGTAATGCTGTTTCTTCTAATGGAGTCTTGCTGTATTCTGACAATCTGCAGTTAGCCTCAGCACTTGAACTGCCCCAGAGAGGAAAGGGTTAACTCTATGCCAAAGCATAGAACGTTGAGCTCGAGTTCGTTTTTCAAACCTCTATCCCTGGTACATCTTAGTGTAACCATCAGATTTTTATGAGTACTAATACTAACTCATAGAATAGAAACTGTTTTCATAGAAACTTTTAAAAGCCAAAAGCATTAACAAATGGGGTCCGAAAGACTCAGGTTGAGAACCCCCAAATAGAAAACCTCACGTAGATAGTGATAATAATCAAACAATGTAATATAACAAGAGAGCCCAATCTAAGCGGAATGGGATCCAAAAGGTACACCTCTGGGATGCAACACTGCACCTGCCAACCCATAACCCAAAACACAGAGGTTCTGAGAGGGGAGGCAGAGTGGGAGGTCAGCATACAGCAAGACTCCATTAGAAAAAACACCATTACTACGGTGAGTAATGTTTTCTTCAAACAACATGAAGTCTTGCTGTATTCTGACAATCTGCAGACTACCAAGCAGTACCTCCATGAAGGAGGGAACTACAGAACCTACTTAGGAAAGAGGCTCTGCAGCACTGCAGTGCCAAACCTAGCATCACTTCTGGCTTGGGTATCCAGACAATAATGCTTGGTGAATGTGTGAACAGTTTTCCAGGTAGCTGCTTTACAGATTTCAAGAAGGGGAATATCCTTAGCACCCCTGGTGGAGTATGCCCTCAGGCCTGAGGGAGGCTCTTTGCCCAATTTAGTATAACAGAACTGGATACAAGAAACAATCCATCTGGCAATAGTTCTCTTCATGGCAGGTTTACCCTTGCCCACTTCACCATAAGTGAGAAACAACTGAGAACAGCCACCCCTATGGACCTTGGTATGGTCAATATAATAACTCAGTGCCCTTTTTACATCCAGACAGTGTAACCTACGCTCACCTGAAGAAGAGTAGTCAATGAAAAACACAGGCAGAGGCATGGACTGGTTAAGATGGATATCTTACACCACTTTAGAGGGAAATGTTCTATTTGTCCTGAGGACCACCTTATCTCTGTGGAAGGAAGTTGTCAGGTTCCACTGGCAAAGCCTGTAACTCACTGATCCTCCTGGCGGAAGTAATGGCTACCAAGAATACAGTCTTCCAAGTCAAGTACTTTAGCTCAGCTGAAGACAAAGACTCGAAGGGGGACTGCATAAGCTGTGCAATACAGATATTCAGGCCCCAAGCCAGTGCTGGTTCCCTGAAGGGAGGACTGATATGAACCAGACCTTTGAAAAACTTACTGAACACAGAGTGAGAAGCAAGGGAAGATCCCTTCCCTGCTGAAAGGAAACAGAGACAGCTGCTAGGTGCACCTTAAGAGTAGCAGGCCTAAGAGTTCAAATGGACTAAATAGTCCAATACTGTGGAAATGCCAGCAGAATCTGGCTGTATATCCCTCTGAGAGCACCAAATGCTAAACCTCTTCCATTTAGAGTTATAAGTTTTTCTGGTAGAAGGTTTCCTAGAAACCTTCAGAATATCCAAAACACCTTGTGAAAGGTGCAATCCTGCATACTCTAACTCTTCAAGAGCCAAGCTTTGAGTCTGAAAGACTGGAGATCGGGATACCAAATCCTCCCCTGGGAGGAAGACAGGAGGTCATGCCTCCTGGGAAGACAAAGAGGAATTGTCACTGCCAATGACAGCAACAGAGGGTACCATGGTTGCCGGGCCCAATCTGGAGCCACCAGGATTACTGTACAGGGTTGAGACCTGATCTTGATCAGTACTCTGAATATCAGAGGGAAAAGAGGGAAGGCATAAAGAAACCTGTTTGTCCAATCCAACAGGAAAGCATCCTGAGGAATAGACCCCAGGATTGGGGGTCTGCAATAGAACAGAAGAAGCTGATGATTGTCCGGGGCTGCAAAGAGATCTATCTCTGGAGTGCCCCATCTCTGAAAAAATGATCTGCAGGATCTGACAGTTCAGGGCTCAGTCGTGATGACCCTGAGAGATCCTGCTGAGGGCATCTGCTAGCACACTGTCCTTCCCTGGCAGATGCACTGCTACCAGGAATGTCTGAAGAGAGTACACCAACGACCATATCTTCATGGTAGTGGTGTTGTCCGTCCGGACCTGCACCACTTTCCCCTTGAACTGAGGTCGAGAATGCTTGAAAGGCCAGAAGCACAGCCCTGAGTTCCAGGAGACTGATGTGGAGAACAGACTCCTGCTAAGACCAAGTGCCCTGTGCAGTAAGGGTCCCCAAATGAGCTCCCCACCCCAGGAGGGATGCATCTGTTGTAAGAACAGGTGAAGGGACCTGGGGAAGGAAGGGAACTCCCTGTCTGAGGTTGTCCTTGTCCAACCACCACTGGAGAGCCTGGGCAAGAGTCTGAGTCACTGGAATCAATTTGGTGAGTGGATCCCTTCTTTGGGACCAAAGGGACCTGAGGTGAAACTGAATGTCCCTCATTTGGAACCTGGCTCCCTGGACCACTGCAGTGGAAGTTGCCATGTGGCCTAGAAGCTGAAGAAAATGCCTGGCTGGCCAAGACACTCGAGGTTTGAAACAGGCTGCCAGGACTGTGAGAGCCTTCACCCTTGAAAGAAATAGGAAGGCTTTTGCCTGAATGGTATCCAGTTCTACCCCATGAAAGTGAGTAGCTGAACCGGTTCCAGCACTGACTTGGAAAGACTGGAGATAACCCCTAGAGAATCCAGAAGCCTCTGGGTAATAGCCAGAGCTGATTTGACTTGGTCTGAGGACTGGCCTACAATGAGCCAATCATCCAGATAGGGACATACAGAAATGCCTTGTCTTCTGAGAAAAGCCACTACTACTGCTAGGCACTTTGTAAAGACTCTGGGAGCTGAAGTGAGGCCAAAGGGCATTGCTCTGAACTGATAATGACCTGAGAGCAACTCGAACCTGAGGTACTTTCTGTGGGAGCATCTGATAGGGATGCGAAAATAGGCATCTCTGATATTCAGAGAAGCCAGCCAGTCTCCTGGTCTTAGAGACGGAAGAATGATTCCCAGAGTCACCATCTTGAATTTTGGTTTTAAAATATGTTTGTTCAGATATCTTAGGTCTAGGATGGGTTGCCACTCCCCAGTCCTTTATGGGGTAAGGAAGTACCCTGAGTACAGTCCTTTGCCCCTGTTTACTAGAGGAACATGCTCCACTGCTCTTAGGAGCAGCAAGGCCGAAACCTCTGCCTCTAGAGCAGCTGTTTCCAGTGGTGAGGATGGCTTGTAGGACCTTGCCCTTACTTTGGGGAATCTCTTGAAACTGAGAGCAAGTCCTTGGATTACCACCTCCAGGACCCATTTGTCTGTTGTTACAGACTTCCACTCCTGGTAGAAGTAAGCCAGCCTGCCCCCCACTGGAACTAAGGAGGCGACCCGGTCTGACACATTAGGGTGTCTGTTTGTCAGGGGTCCTAGCTTGAGAGGTGGATGCAGCTCTGCTCATCACCCTTCTCATTCTCCCTCTAAAGAACCCCCCCCGCTGAAAAGTAGAGGAGGCTTGAGCCTGGTAGTAAGGCCAGTGAAAAAGCCTGCCCCTGCCAGCCCCAAACTGCTGCTTTTGAGGAGCGGACTGCCTTTCCTTGGCCATTGCACTCCTGTATGTGGTCCTATACTCGTCCATTTTCTTCATGCACTCTTCTGTTTGCTCCCCAAACAGAGAGTTCTGAGTGACAGGAAAATCCATAGCCTTAGCCTGAGTATCCTGTGAGAGGCTAGTACATCTGAGCCAGGCGAACCTCCTTAGGGAGACAGATGTGGCCATGATTCTTGAAGACACATCATTCGAGTCCACAGCAGCATGGAACTGAACTTTAGATGCTTTGATGCCATATGCAGCCACCTGCTCCAGCTCCTTGGCTAGCTGGGGAGGGGCATTCTTGGCTAACTCCAGAATTGTATCCCACCTTGATTTCTGGTACCTAGCCACATAGGCCATATAAAAGGCCTGCCTGAGTCCCAAGGAGGATGCCAAGTACTGTTTTTTAGCCATGGCATCCACTTTCCTAGAATCCTTATCTGGGGTGTGTGAAGCCAAGGGTATGTTAGCCTTGTCACAGGCTGCAGCCTGCACTACCCCAACATGGCTGCAATGGTTATAAGAGAATTCTGTCCCTGAGCCTGACAGCATATACCTCCTGTCCATCTTCTTATCCACAGGAGTTATGGAAGTGGGGGCCTGTAAAATTTTTTGAGTCTGTTTCCCCAAAGACTTATGAAGGGGAATGGACAGTCTCTTTGACTCTGGGACATCCATCATCTCCACACAGTCTGGCTCTTCATCCTCATCCGAGGCTACCACCATTGGGAGCTGGAGAGTTTCTGCCACCTTTTTATAAAATAAAAAGTGTGAGGGGGACTCAGACAATCTGGGAGGAGAAATACTGGTAGGCCTGTCTGGGGAGATGTCAGGCTCTACTGGCTCATCTAGGCCACCAAAGTCATTGTCATCATCACCCTCCTACTCTGGATCTCCTTCCCAAATCAACCTCATAAAAAGCCTCTGGATCACATTCTGATGGGGCTGGAACCAACGGAACTGACCATCTTTCGGAACCGGTAGGTTCGGTCCGAGTAGGGCGAAGCGACTGAACTATACTAATCGCTCTCGCAATCTCCTCAGCGGTTGGGATCTGTGGGTTTGGATCTGAACCGGCTGACTTCTTCCTGTACTTTACAGAACCCGATTTCTCTGAATTGGACTTTCTTTTGCCCGAGGAAGTATCGCCCATGTCAGCAGGCACTTCCTCAGGTTCAGTCAGAACTGAACTGGACTGGCCATCCGGATCAGCGGATTTTTCGGCCTCCCTTTCCTTAAGTCTAGCTAGTCTCTTTTCTAGCATGGACTTAGGGAAATTCTTACATATTTGGCGGTCTGGATCGAGGTGGTCAAACCCCAGACTATAAACAGACGAGGTGGGGATCAGCTTTAGCAAAAGCCTCCCCACACTCGGTGCTGAGTCAAAACCCAGTTGGACCGGTTTTCTTTTTAGGTTTCTCTGACATAGCCACAACTATTAAGTTACCCTTAAAAGCGTTAAAGCCAGGCAACAACCAAAACTTTCACCCACCAACCGGTTCAATGGTCATGAAAAAAACGGAATAAAAACGTTTTGTTTAGGCTGAAAGATACCACAGCAAAGCGAAAAATAAACAACAATCAAGGATAAAGTCAGTTCCAAACTGGACTGACCAGAACAAAACCGAGGAAACAAAACAATTTATTTTCTACAAACAAATACCACTATCTACCACTAAACACTATACTGTACCATGCACAGAGATCTGATGACTGAAAGAAATAAATCGGATGAGATTATCTGAACGATTTACTGCACCGAACTGAAGCAGCAAGGAGAAACTCTCCAGAGCGTCTTCACAGTAGGGTGGAATAAAGAATCTGATGGTTACAATGAGATGTACCAGGGACAGAGGTTTGAAAACAGAGCTCGAGCTCAACGTTCTATACTTTGGCATAGAGTTAACCCTGTCGTCTCCGGGGCAGTTCAAGTGCTCAGGCTAACGGCAGACTGTCAGAACATAGCAAGACTTCATGTTGTTTGAAACGATGCTAACATGGAGATCCCCATATCTAGAAAAAAAACTCCTAATAGCAAACAAAGGAAAGGACATACTAGGATATACTAGGACTACACACACACAAATCAAAACACTCTGCACAACATGTTTTTGAAATTCTGACTGTAGTACTCTTTGAAGTCCTTTCCTGACAAATCTGCCTTGACACGGGGATACAGTACATCTGGTATGGGGTCACATAGGTGGTCCTACATTCAGCAAGGACAGTGGAATGCCCCGAAATCTGCCCAATATCCAGGCAGAAGCAGAGGCCATGCCAGCCTAAACAAGCAGGAAAGCCTCTACATAATGGCAAGCACAGCAGTGGCTTTAATTTAAGTCAAAAGATGACCAAACATTAAAAAAGTAAAGAAAAATGGACCCATACACTTCTATGGGATGTGCCACTGTGCTGTCCTTTGTAGAATGTCATGCCACATCAGAGCACAGGGGCATGGTAGGCAAACAGGGAAGTGGAAGGAATCAGCTGGCCATCTGCTCTGTGCCAGAATACAATCCCTTCACTTCAAATGGAGACTGCAATTAAAATTATGAAAAAATTCTCTGATAGACTCCTGCAGAGGTATGGAAGTTTTCTTGGGGTGTATTTTCTGCAAAGTAATTATCTTACACATTTCCTTTAAATTAACTGTTCAGACCCCTTATAGAAATCATTAGCTCAACATTGAGAGGCTTAACACCCTGGTAATGGGATATAAAGCGGCTGACAGGCTAATAATGTTTAGTTTAGTTTAGTTTAGTTTAGTTTATTAGTCTAGGAATTAATACCTTTGAGCCAGGGCTCTTTTACAAAGGTTCCACGTCACAAAGAACATTTAACAAAGCATGATACACATTACAGGTAAAACCAGACAGGAAAGTTACATCATAAATTTGCTATTAACAGTTTAAGGCAGTAACGTTTTTAAGTTTCATAGAAAAACAAGCTATAACAGGTTCAAGCGAGTAGACAATTTCGAGGTTAAGGAAACTTCCAGGGAGAGGGTGATCATTAGGCGCCAAAAGGAGGCTAGAGAGAAGGGAAAGGTGGTGAGCGGGAGAGTAAGTGAGAGGGGACAGGAAAAAAGGGGGGGAGTGAGTTTGGGTGGGATGTAAAGTGGCTGACAGGCTGTTAAAGTGGCCGCTGCTTTATTCAAATATTAGCATGTCACTAAGTGGTTAGTGTGATCGGACAAAATATACCACTGTGCCCATGCAAATGAGGTGAGCCTCTTGCATACAGGCTGCAACGGTATAGTTAACAGATTTTGGAAGTGTTAAAAAGGCTGCTGTGGCAGCATAATTTACCATTTCCAATACCCTACTCTTAATGCACACAGTGGTGCATGAACTTCCCCCCCAGGCACTGGTGCCTGTGTAAAGAACTGTGTAAAGCAATAAAACCATCCCCCGCCCTAACCTGATCCGTTGTAGAAAACAACCCTGGTACAAGTGGTACTTGCCTTCCTGTGACAGTTGCCTGTAACATACAATCCCTGGTGCTAATGGTACCCCCAACCACCCTTTTCCCCTGTAATATACAATTAGTTGTGCTAGAGATTCGCCCAACAACCACAATCCCCCATAATGAACAATCCCTGGTGCTGAAGATACCCCATACCACCACGAACCTCATGGTGGTACTTCATGGTGGCACAGGGGGGCAGGCCCCTTGGGAGGCATTCTGGGCCCTAGGGAAAGTTCAGACTCTGGGGCCCCTACCAGCTCGCAGCCCCTTCACTGCATACAGTATGCTGGGAGGCCTGGGCTCCTCTTGGCATTGGGTCCCGGGAATTATCCCCTGCTACCCCATCCTCTCAAGGACCCTGGCAGGGAGCTACATAGGGGAAGGGACAACTGGACCCCAGAGAGATGTTCTAGTGGGCCAATGGGGGTCAGGTGACAGGGGTCAGTAGACTACCAGGGATGTAGGCATATACCTATCCTGATGGAGATCACGGCAGTAGGGGGGGCACCAGCAGCACCACTGATTGTACTTTACAAGGGATCTGGGAAGGAGGGGGTACAATTGCACCAGGGATTGCACTTTACAGGGGATTGGTGCAGCAGGGGTACAATTTCTGTAGCACAAGTGATTGTATTTTACAGGGGATCAGGCAGGAGGGGATAACACTAGAATTAAGGATTTTATATGAGAGGGATCTGGGTGAGGGAGAGGGCACCAAGCATTTATAATGGTGCAATAGGGGAACTAAATATATAGCTGGTTTTAAAGTTGAAAGAGAAAGAAAACAAAGAGCGAGTCATGTACAGAATGAGAATGAGGGGTATGCACATGTGAAATGGGTATGCTGTAGAGTTCCCGTTCTGCTTTAATGATGCATTTTGATCATTACATTTAAACTGAAAGATTGAACTACCTGGTGCCTCCATTGCCATGGAGATAAACTATGACTGGATTACCATCTGCAAGTGCAGCCTCATACCAACTCGGATCCTTCCCTTGAGTCTCCTGCCACCTGCTCTCAGGCACCGTATGCCTAAAGGAATGAGAAAATGGTTTTAAAAACAGTTCACAAAGGATTCTGAATTCAACTTAATGTAAAAACAGATCATTCCCAGACCAACTTATAGACTTTCTTGTTTCAGATACAAGTTTGCTACAATTTTCTCAAAGTTTAAAGATGCTGTTAGAAATGCATCCAACTAATAAGTTTCTAGAACAAATGATGCAAAAAAAATCTAAAGATAATCAAATGTACTGCCTTAGATATTTGACAAATAGGCTGTGGATTTTAATCTTATAATTTACCTATGTTTGTGAATTTACCTAAGTATTAAATGTTTTAGCTAATAAGTAAGTAAGTACATTTTTCTTTCTTGAGTGCCCAATCCTGGGGGCTCTGGGCACTTCACAAAGGTAAAGATGCAGTGAACAAACATAAATAGTAGTACACAATAAACCAATATCAACAAATCGATAAAACTGCACAATAAAATAGCAGCACTTCAGTAATGAACAAACTATAGCTAGCTTCACCTTCAGACCCCACTTAAAAGCCTCTACCGACCGAGCCTCCCTCAGCAAGTTCCAGAAGGCCGGGCCAGCCACCTCAAATGCATGGTCTCCCAAGGTTTTCAGCCAGGCCTTCGTAACTGCTAGGAGGCCCTTGGTGGAGGAGCAGAGAGAGCGCACACAGCAGCCAAGGGTAAAGAGGTCACTCAGACAGCCAGGGCCTGACCCTTATAGGGCCTTATAAGTGAGTAAGCCCACCTTGAAGATGATTCTCCACCTCACTGGTAACCAGTGCAGGTCACACAGGACTGGGGTCACATGGCAGACCTCGGAAGGCTTGTCAGCAACCTGGCAGCTGCATTCTGCACTAGCTGCAGGCGACAGAGAATCCCCCCATTTATTCCGAAGTATAGAGTGTTACAGTAGTTGAGCCTTGACGTCACAAAGATATGCACCAGTGAGGGCAGGTCACCAGGTGGAATTAAGGCTTTAATACGGGTGACATTCTTTAAATGGTAAAAAACACCCTGGACGATGGATAACACCTGAGCCTCAAGTTGAAGGGATTTCATCTAGCTGACACTAATGCGCATGCCAGGAGCCATGGCTTCAACTTTAATACACAAAATAAAACAGGTTAGTGCTCTTGTTTGTCAAGGGGAATAGCTTTGATGAGATCAGTGGCATGAACGGCATGAGCTGCAACATTTTACTAATATGTGACACCAAATTACTAACTCGTTCATAAATGAATTTACTCACGGATCAGCACCATTCCAGCTCATGGACATGCACCACAGGCATTTTGGTCAGGATGAACGGATTTCCAGATCTCCTGCCATTAATGTTTTGTATATATTGATAGTGCTTCCTCCAGACACATTCAGTCCAGACACTATAAAAATGGGCTCAAAAACTGACAGTGCTCCTTTAACTGAAAAATGCCTCCAGTCTCATGTGACAATAATGTATCAAAGACTAATAATTCAGTAAGGACTGGTTTACTGTTTAGTTTATAGCAGAGTTTACAGCAGAAGAACTGTGGATTTTACGTGCCTCACAAAATCTAGTGAGCACTAATAAAGGCGACATTCACAGTTTGGCAAACACCTGAAGGATAATTAAGTGGGCTATTCTTCAAGAAAACAGCTAGAGTCTTCACTAATCATAGCACTGATGATCTGGGGAGATTTGTGTACAGTACAAGCCACTTAATCAGGACACCTCAGTGGATGCCTTTTTGTCCCGATGTAGCAGCTGTCCCGATAAAAAGAAGTCAATGTATTCTAGTGAAAATTCATGGATTTCAAGCATTTGCCCCAGTCTTACCTCACTCCTCCATACTGTACCTCCACCAGACAGCCAAAGGCAGTATTGTCTATGATTTGGGGAATCACGAGGAGAGTTATTTAAAGTTTAAAAGTTAAAGTTATTTAAAGTTAAGTACTATAGTGCTGAACATGATGTGCTTTCATTATCACAGATGCTGATATGCCGACACACTTGTGTTTTCACCCCCATCTGCAGAACTGCCTCCACTGTCCTTCTGGTACTTAGGGTAGAACAAACAATGCATCACTAAGTTCTGCTAGGGGCTCACAACAAAGTGCTGACAATAACCTCTGTGTGCCTACCCCCAAAAGAGCAATCTACTGGCTTCAATAACATCCTTGAACATCTTAGGGGTCTGTGTCTTAACTCAAAAACTATCATCTTAGGAGACTTTAACATAAACTGGCTCTCGCCTGATGCCTCCTCCTATAAGGACGCTGTCTCAGCACAGCACCTCACACAGCTTGTTTCTGCTCCCACAAGACATAACTACAAGACAGGTACATACACCCTACTTGATTGGATTCTGTCAAACCACCCAGAACATATTTCTCAGGTGGACGTGCTCCCCGACACCATTAGTGACCACTCTCCCATTACCTTTGTCTGGTCAAACAAGTTCGAAAAGCCCCCTCCCAAGCTTCTGTTTGCTAGGGTACTAAAGTGGGGGCTTCTTGAATCACTTAAATGTCATCTCCGTAACCTGGACTGGACCCTACTTAACACTATCACCGACACTAACGTAGCTCTGGAATTTTTTATCTCTCAATTCTCAGCTGCCTGTGATACTTATGCGCCCGTCAGAAAGATGAAGGTTAGAGGGAACTCAAACCCATGGATTACACCTGAGCTTATATCTCAGCTGAAACTGAGGGACCACCTCTGGCACTGTGCTAGAGCCTTATCCAGCCAATCAGATAACCAAAGATACAAAGTTCCCAGAAATTAATGTACACGAGCCATTCGAAACTCAAAAAGTAAATACTTCAGGGACACGCTCACTAACTCCTGGGGAGATGGGAAAAAATTCTGAAGCAACATGAAGGACCTTACTGGGAAAGATCCCAAGTTGCTACCCACTATGCTGAACATCAATGGATAACCAGTTCTTGACCTCGGGACCATTACCAACACCTTTAATGATGCTTTCTTGGATCTAGGCTCTGTTCTTCTGCCTGATTTCTTGGATACACCCAACACTTATGCTCACCACAGCGAAGCATCCTTGGGTGGCCCCACCCCGCAGTTCAACTTTAAGAAGATTCCTCTGTATCTTCTGGCAAGAACTTACATACGCAAGGCCATCCTTAAACCTTGTACTAGTGGTGACTCTCTTGATCTAAAATTAGTCTCACTCGTCCTCAAAGAAATCCTTTTGCCTATCACTAAGATTTTGAATCTCTCACTTAGATCTGCACAGTTCCCTTCAATTTGGAAACAGGCGCTTGTCACGCATGTTCACAAGAGTGGAGACAGGGCACTACACACCAACTACAGGTCCATCTCCATTCTCCCTTCACTTTCCAAAGCACTAGAACACATAGTCTCTGATCAGCTCATGGAGTATATGGACAAATATCAACTCCAATGCCCCCAACAGCACGGGTTCAGAAAAGTGCACAGCACCACCACCACTGCACTCTTGGAATTTACAGGTTTCATCTAAAACACACTTGATCAGGGAAATTGTGCAGGTGCGGTGTTCACTGACCTAACAAAAGCTTTCAACACCGTCAACCACCCACTTTTACTCAAACAGCTGTCCTCCATTGGTCTTTCCAATGAAGCACTACAATGGGTTTGAAAGTTATCTGGTGGGTCAGTCCCAACAAGCAAGGATTGCCAATATCACCTCAAATTGAAGGCCGGTCCTTTCAGGCGTACCCAAGGGCTCCATCTTGGGACCGTTGCTGTTTAGCCTATTCTTGAATAATCTTCCAAGTGCCAGTCAACAGAGAATGCTACTATATGCAGATGACGCCGTCATCTTTACCAGACACCATGACACTAAACACATCGAGCAACATCTCCAGCTTGATTTTGAGCGGGTTGAAAAATGGTTCAGCTCCCACAACCTGATCCTGAATTTCAGCAAAACCAAAGTTATGCTATTCAGCAGTGTGCGTAGCAAACATAAAACACAGTCCCTCACCATCAGGAACGGCTCTGGAGTCCAGCTTGAGCAGGTCAAGCAGTTCAAATACCTAGGGATTACGTTGGATAACTTCCTCTCCTACACATGTCACATTGTGAAAGTTGTGAAGGCTGTAAACATTCGGATTGGAATGCTACACAGGCACAAACATTGTATGCCCACCAATGCCTTGAGACTGGGAATCCACAGCTCTGTCACCTCAATCATCGACTACGGTCTAGCCATCTATGGCACTGCTTCCCCTACAGCCCTCTGTAGGATCACCGTGGTGCTTAATAAAGCCTGTAGACTTCTCACTGGTGCTGCCCGTTTAACTCACACTGTGACCTCTACACCCAAGCTGGATGACTTCCACTCCAATACAGGATTCAATATCAGACATGTCTGTTAACAAAAAAGGTTCTCCTAGGCCTCATGCCACCAGGTGTAGAAAAGCTTTTAATCTCGCACTGTAGCTCTCAGCATACCCGGAATGCCATAAACAAAACCTTCCAGGTCCCCAGATGTCGGACCTCTATGGGGCAGAGATCATTTGCCTACAGGGCACCCCACTGGTACAATGTTCTCAACCGGGATATCCAAACTACCAACAAACCTGGACCATTCAAACGACTGCTCCGGGAACACCTCACCACCTCCAGTACCTGCGACTGCTTCACATAGGGGTATCACCTCCATTAATCCCACCTGTTCATCCTTTTCGCACCTCTTCCCCTTCAGTCAACTACTGCTATCTAGTCCACCCATTTCGCCCCACCTACTCTGCCCCCTCTCCCCCCCATCTTCACCTACACTAGCACTTCTCTCTTCACTATCCCCTTCCCTCTAACCAACGAGCACTTCTCCCTCATTCCCCCCCCACCCTTGACAATGGCCCTCTAGCCTGCCTACTACTCTGATCGGGTATCCCCCTACTGTCTACTCCTCGTGTGCCTCTCCAATCTTTCATCCTAGCTTTACTTAGTCCCTCGTCACAGCTAGTCCCTTCTTCTGCACCTCAGGTTGTTTATCTTTACCCTTATCTTTTTTGTGTAATCATGTATAATTCAAGTAACAAAGTCCACCCCGTATGTTTTTTACCATCTGTGTATTTCTCGGTATAATTCTATACCAATGTTCACCCTGTTTTGTTGTCTAGCATCCTGTTTGACGTGGAACCTTTGTCAATGAGCTGTTCTAGATCAAAGGTGTTAATCCAAGAGTTAATAAATAAAAAATAAAATAAATATAAGTGGGAGCAGAAACAATTTGGGCAAAACAGCTACATTTCAGCTGGAGAAGAAAGGCAGAAATGATATTCAAGTAGCATTTCAGGTGGCGTGGACTCAATAGGAATGGAGGGGAATGCGGTGGGAGTTTTCGCTGTTTTTGTGTCAGTGTGAGGGAGGGTGGCTGGCATTAGTTTCACGCTGTAAAACAAACAGACACAATGCATGTGGATGATGTGACACTGAATGAATGGAAGAAGACAGGACGTAGCTGATGTGCCTGACAAGCTGGTGGCAGTTTCCATTGACAGGTATTTATCACCTCTCTACTGGCTGTTACTGCGCTTAGCACTACAGTCTATTGGCAGGAATTGTCCCACTAATCAGGCAGGCTCTGGCAGACCCATCCCAATTAGCAAGAAAAGCCTACATTTGAGTAATATTGCCACATAATCGGTTCTCGCAAGGATGTCCCGGTAAAGAAGAAACCCCATTTAAGCATGTCCTGATTAAATGGCTTGGACTGTACTTCTTATGGCTGTGTGTGGTTTGATGAAAATAAAAGTTTTAAAAACAAAACACTCCTGATGGCTAGACCTGGGTGTATACCCCTTGAAAACAACAACACTGGTTTAGAAGGAGTTATTTTTTGTGAGGCCAGAATAATAGGCCCTTAACAGCACAGTGCTTCTGCAGCCTGAACAGCAAGGAAGTACTCACTGAAGTAATGGTCTCGGATGCATCACTGTCACATGGAATAGGAGGCACTGTAGGAAAAGGAAAGGCAATAAAACATACAGACATGGAGATCCCGGCTGGCCCGTCGGCGCAGTGGTTGGATTTCTGTCTGCGACACCAGTGACCCGGGTTCGGGAGCAGACCCGGGTTGCTGGAGGGCCAGCTGGGGGAAAAGGTTGGAGCATCCAATGACAGCTCGCCTACTCCGGGGGGGGAGGGGACACAGCCCATCGTGTGCTGACTCCTGGTGGAGGCTGGGAGTGCAGCAGCACATCGGTGCCCTGGGCTTGACTGTCCTCAGACATAGGTCGGAGGTTTGGCAAGTTCCGGGGCAGATGCAGGGGGAGGACATCAGCCCATGTGCTTGATGTCAGGGAAATCGCAACATCCATGAGAAAATGGGAAAATGCCCTCCGGGGTCGGAAAGATGGAGTGCCAAGCCGGGTCCCGATCTGCCGCCACCTGTCCAGCTGTCTCAGGGGGGCCCGACGAGACTTGAAGGTTCAGGGGTTGGCCCACCTCGACCCCGCGTGGGGGGCCAACCGCAGCAAGATGGGGGACCCTGAGCAGTCAGGTAGGGCAGTGGTAGGGACAGGCTTAATTGGCACCTCCTGATGATGAGACTCGGGGATAAACTGCAATTGGAAATAAATAAATAAAGACATGGAGATCCCCAGAGGCCATAAAACAAGTAGGTGGTAAAGTTAGAAAATAAACTCTTAACAGCAAACAAAGGAAAGAATGCACTAACTAAAACACACTGCACAACATTTTTTTTGTACATTTTGACTACAGTTCTCCTTTAATCAACCTGACCATCTTAATCTGGTAGATGCTGTTCTCACAACCATTCAGAATAGACTTAATTGAAATTTTAAATGCAGAAAAATACTGGATACATCAACTTTACACATTCCATTCCAATGGAATGAATATATCAGAATAACAAGGGACAAAAAGACTATCAGAAGTTTAATTTGCACTGTTTCCTCTGGCCTACATTTCCTCTCTCCCCCCAACAACCTGTTTATGTATTTTTGCACCTTATCAGTTTGAAACACTGTACCCTTAAATATATCTTTTTGCCTTTTCCTTTTCGCTGTTTGCGTACTGTTTGACACCAAGCAAAACACCTTGACTATAAACCATAATTTGTGGTGTCAATGCATCCATCTGGGAACCCGCTAGCTGACTGAAGAAACTACTAATGCATCACACCCAGGCCAGCTGCAAAAAGCCCTTTCCAAAACATCTACAATAGCTTTTCTTTTCTTTCCCCAGCTTTTACACACAGTGCATCCCCCCCGCCCCAGTTTCCTTAGGTTTCCCAGACACCAAGCACACCATGCATAACTACCTCTTAATAATTTTAATCTTAATGGAGAGAAGGAGAAATAGAGAAAGGAGATGGGTGGGTGGATTCGGTACCCACCCTGGGTTCTGAAGCACTAGCAGACTCGATAGACTATGCAACCTACTCTGCTGGCGTCTAGTATGTTGGTATGTTAAAGGGGACCAGTCAAGACCAAAAGCCCCACACTCATGTGTGCCGAGTAAGGGTTTATATGAGTTAGAGTTTATATAAACTCTGATCTTCTGTTTGCTGGTCCCACTGTCACAGAGGACTGTATGTAACCCCTGGAGAAAAGCAAACCTGGAAAACATCTGATCAGAGATTATAAAAGCTCTAACATGCACTCCAGGCTACTGAATCTACCACTGCTGCCTACTGCTCCGATGTCAGCTGTAGGGGATTCTAGTATGTGTAGTTACAAAGGATGTCAGCCTAGAATCCCCTTCTCATTAGAATACATAGGGAATACATGATGGGTTGCAGTGTAATAACACATTTATCTCCGCTAGTGAGTGGTAAGGCCCATAACTTATGAGTGTTAAAGCCATGAGTTGGTTATAAAGGTCTTATCATATCACTCATGTATGGAGATACAGTAACTGTGTTAATTCCACTGCAACCCATTATGTATTTAATATATACTACACCATTTGTAATGTTTTTACTGGTGTTTTATCTTGTTTTAGCTTAAAACTGCCTTTCTTTCCACTGTAAACTCTCTATCTGGCCCGTTGTTCTCTGTGATCCATTTCCAGATTCTAAATGGAAATAAGTTCTAAGTTAAATAAATTGTGTTCTAAATGAAAATAAATATTCATCCCAAAATAACATGATTTATTTACCCAATTTATTCACCACTGGTGTGGTATATATTGACTTCCAGAAAGGGCTTGGGTAGGTGGAAGGAGGACCCAGTAGCCATTGATCACGTAGGGTCAGTGACTACATACAAGTATAGGGCTTACAGGAAGACTAGATGGGCCTACCGGTCCTTATCTGCTGACAATTTCTTTGTGTCTATGTAGCTGGTGAGGCAAAGATGGGGGACAAAAATACAAAGTAAAAAGAAAAAAACTAGAACTACATATCATTAATCAGATACAACCTATAATACTACAGTAAACAATAAGTAAACCAAAATGTTTCTGCACACAGAGTGCAGATTGGGACCAGACCCACACTTGAGTGCGGGGACCCTTTGTGTTGACTGTTCCCCTTTAACTAAGGACTTGCATACTTGCAGACGGCTTCACTTGATTACCTAAAACATTTTGTAGCCTTCAGTTTATATTGACACAGATAGTTTTACAACCAGCTGATGATCTGCAATTGTTCCTGACTCCATCACTAATTGTTGAAACTGTGTGACTGCATGACTACTGCTCAGGAACCTCATGTGAATGAGATGCTACATCCCATGAAACTAGTCTAGGAAAACAATGTTAATAAATAAATGATATCGTAATGGGACAGAGTTTGGTGTCGACAACATAAAGTCACTGCATCATATTTTTGAAGAGAGTTATTTCCAAACACCAAACATGCTGGAAAAACTGTGGTCAGACCACAGCAAACCATTACCACGTTTTTTGGTCTTTCCCACATGCAACGTCTTTCTGGGAGGGGGGCGAGGGGGAGTTGAGAAGGTGATAAATGCTTTTATTTCAGACGTTGGTACTCTTACCTCTCAGACTGCGGTGCTGCTACTTTACCTTGATGCGATCAAAAATAAAAACAACAAATGTATGTTGGGGATAGGTTATAGCTCAAATCCCCATCTCCCTCGATACATCAGTGGGAAGATCTGGTGATCTCTAGCTATCAGATGGAGAAAATCACGTACAAAATATGACAACAGGTACCCCACTTCCAAAATTTCTGGATGGTGTAGTTACTGTATATTATGGATGAACACCCAGATTTTATACCTTAATCGCACAGAGACCACTGGAACAGATGTATGAGAGGGAGTGATACTGTAATATATAGAGGGAATCCATTCTCCACAACAGAACTGGTACTACAGCTGAAGGAAAAAGGGAAGATTAGCGAACAAGACAACTGGATGAAACAAACCACTGTGGGCAGCCTTACATTAGGCCGATATTATTTTTAGCAGAAAACCCAGTTGCACCTCCAGCAGCTCATAAGAAAAAAATACTCACCATAGTAATGCTGTTTCTTGTAATGGACTCTTGCTGTATTCTGACTATATGCAGTTAGCCCCAGCACTTGAACTGTTCTGGAGAGGAAAGAGTTAACTCTATGCAGACTCATAGAACTTTGAGCTCGATCTCAGTTTTCAAACCTCTGTCTCTGGTACTCTGTAGTGTAACTGTCAGATTCTTATGAGCACTAAACTAACTAACTCAATAGGTAGAAATTGTTTCTAAAATTTTGTGCCAAATGGCAATAACAGATTTTTAGGGTCAAAATACTCCCAAAAAGAATATAAGCAGGTAGTGAAACAAGCAAAAACATTCATAATAAAAACCAGAAAAAACCTTAATAAGATAAAGGCATGCTAAGTACACCTCTGGGGTGCAGCACTGTGCCTGCCAAACCTCATCCCAAAACTACTAGGTTCCAGGAGAGGAGGTAGGGAGGGAGGGAGGTCAGAATACAGCAAGACTCCATTAGAAGAAACAACATTACTATGGTGAGTAATTTTTTCTTCAAACAACATGAAGTCTTGCTGTATTCTGACTATATGCAGACTACCAAGCATTACCCCCAAGGAGGAGGGAACTACAGAACCTATTTTGGGAACAGGCTCTGCAGTACTGCTGTGCCAAACCTAGCATCACTTCTTGACTGAATGTCAAGAGAGTAATGCTTGGTAAATGTGTGAACAGTCTTCCAGGTGGCTGCTTTACAGATTTCCACTAAGGGTATATCCCTGGCAGCTGCAATTGAAGCAGCTATGCCTCTGGTGGAGTGAGCCACCCTCAGGCCTGATGGAGGCTCTTTCCCCAATTCTGAATAGCAGAACTGTATGCAGGAGACAATCCACCTAGCAATAGTTCTCTTAGTGGCAGGCTTACCTTTACCCACCTCCCCATAAAGTGAGAGAACAGACTTTTCTAGGTTCAGAATGAAGCCCAAGGATTCTAGAAGTCTTTGAGTGACCTCTAAGGCTGACTTGACTTGGTCTGAGGACTGGCCCACTAGGAGCTAGTCGTACAGGTATGGGAACAGAAGGATACCCTGTGCCCTGAGGAGTGCCACCACTTCTGCAAGACACTTGGTGAACACCCTTGGAGCAGATGTTAGGCTGAAAGGCATAGCTCTGAACTGGTAATGACCTGAGGGCATCTCAAACCTAAGGTACTTTCTGTGGGAATGTCTGATAGGTTTGTGGAAGTAGGCATCCATGAGATCCAGATAGGCTAGCCAGACTCCTGGACTCAGAGAGGGAAGAATTACTTCTAGAGTCACCATCTTGAATTTGGGTTTTGTTAAATGTTTGTTCAGGTACCTTAAATCTAGGATGGGTCACCACTCCCCTGTCTTTTTTGGGGTAAGGAAGTATCTGGAATACAGTCCTTTTCCCCTGAGACAAAGAGGTACCTTCTCTACTGCTTGCAGAAGCAGACGAGAGGAGACTTCTGCCCCTAAGGCCTTTGTCTCCAAGGGAGAGGGAGGACTGAAGGACCTTGCTCTCATTTTTGGGAACCTTCTGAAACTGAGAACAAGTCCCTGGCTCACTACTTCCAGGACCCATTTGTCTGAAGTAACAGACTCCCAAGCCTGGGAGTAGTGAGCCAACCTGCCCCCTTCTGGAACTTGGGAGGCAACCCTGACCAACACCTCAGGGTGTCTGTTTGGCAGGGGGCCTAGACTGCACGGATGATGGGGTCCTGGTCATCCCACGCCTGCCTCTTCCCCTAAAGAACCCCCTCTGCTGGAAAGAAAAGGAGGAGGAGGCCTGAGCTTGGTAGAAAAGCCTTTGAAAAGGCCTGCCCCTGCCAGCCCTAAATTGCTGCCTTTGAGGAGTAGTCTGCTTTTCCTTGGCTGCAGCACTCCTACAGGTGGTCCTATACTCATCCATCTTCTTCATGTAGTTCTCTGTTTGCTCCCCAAACAGAGAATTACCAGTAACAGAAAAATCCATGGTCTTAGTTTGGGTATCCTGCAAAAGGTTGCTACATATAAGCCAAGCAAACCTTCTCATAGCGATAGATGTAGCCATGACTCTAGAATGGACATCATTCGAGTCCACAGCAGCATGAAACTGCACTTTGGATGCCTCTATACCATTCACAGCCACCTGCTCCAGCTCCTTGGCCAGCTGGGGAGGGGCATTCTTAGCCAGCTCCAGAACCACATCCCACATAGATTTCTGGTATCTGGCTGTATATGTCATGTAATTAGATTGCCTGAGCCCCAAAGAGCATGCCAAGTACTGTTTCTTGGCCATGGCATCCACTTTCCTGGAATCCTTATCTGGGGGTGAGATGCCAGGGGAATATTAGCCTTGTCACAGGCTGCAGCTTGCACTACCCCAACATGGCTGCAATGCACTGAAAGGAATTCCATGCCAGGACCTGATAAGGCATACCTCCTGTCCATTCTTTTATCCACAGGAGGCATGGATGTGAGAAATTGCAAAAGTTTCTGTGTCCGTTTCCCCAGGGATTTATGCAGAGGGATAGACACTCTCTCTTTGACTCTGGAACATCCATCATCTCTACATAATCAGATTCTTCCTGATCCTGATTAGCCTCTTCCATAGGAAGCTGAAGAGTCTCAGCCACCTTCTTGTAAAACAAGAAGTGGGATGGAGATTCAGAAAGCCTGGGAGGAAAAACACTGGAAGGCCTATCTGGGGAGACGTCAGGCTCTACTGGCTCATCTAGGCCTTCACATTGCTCTTCTTCATAATCTTCCTCCTCCTCCCAATCACCCTCATAGTATGCCTCTGGATCAATATCTGAGGCAACCATTTCCGACTGAACCGATCGCAATTGAACTGACGCCGGTTCGATCGAAACCGGGCGAAACGACTGCACTATAGAAATCGCTTTCGCTATCTCCTCAGCAGTCGGAACATGGGAAGTCAGAGCCGAACCAGCTGATTTTCTCTTTCTCTTAGCCGGAACCGATTCCGCAGAATCAGCTCTCCGTTTGGCCAAGGAGGTATCATCCAGGTCAGTGGGCACCTCCTCAGGTTCGGTCGCAACTGAACCGGGCTGGCTATCCAGGTCAGAGGACTTCTCAGCCTGCCTCTCCCTCAGCCTACTCAAACCTTTTTCCAGAGTGGCTTTGGGAAAGTTCTTACAGATTTGGCAGTCTTCTTTGAGGTGGTCAGTACACACAGACGAGGTGAGGATCAGCCTTAGCAAAGGCCTCCTTACACTCGGTACTGTGCTGAAATCCAGTGGGCCCAGTTTTCTTTTTGGGTTTCTCAGAGATGCTGAAAAATTCTAAAAGTTACCCTTGTCAGCGTTTAAGCCAGGCAACTAAAAACTTATCGGTTCCAACTGTGTCACTGGTCGGTTAAAAAAAATCCCACAAATACCGGATTTTTTTAGGAACAGATAAGCACCAGAAAACCACAATATAAATGAAGAAAAAAGCAAACCAATCACAATAAATTTTGGTTCTGAACTGGACCGACCGGAAAAGAACCGAAGGCAAAAACAATTTCCAACAAAATCAACAAAATTAACACTACCTACTACTACCACTTACTGTTACCAAGACAGAGGTAAGAATACTGAAAAAGTAAAGGGTTGCGGTTGAAAAAAATTACCGATCTGAACTTATACCGAACCGGAGCGCAGGAGGGATCTCCGGAGCAACTTCACAGTTAGATGGAGTAAGAAATCTGATGGTTACACTACAGAGTACCAGAGACAGAGGTTTGAAAACCGAGCTCGAGCTTAATGTTCTGTGCTTCTGCATAAAGTTAACTCTCTCCTCTCTGGAGCAGTTCAAGTGCTGGGGCTAACTGCATATAGTCAGAATACAGCAAGACTTCATGCTGTTTGAATTACTTCACATATCCATGTATTGTGTGCGTTGTACTGCTGCCAACAGTTACACTGCTTTTATTGTTTGTTGTTGGAAAAAATTCAGTACATACAAATTAAAAAAATAAAGAAATGATAGTCTGACCTGACGTGCCAGCAGCAGCATGCTGTGCTACCATGCAGGAGACCCAGGTTTCTGTCCTACTTCCAGCCCGAGACCTGAGAATGCCATAAAGGCAGTGCTTTTCTTTTTTCCTTTTTTAATTTATATTTTATGCCCCTTTTCTTTTTCATCCTGTCCCAACCGCATGCACGCCTATAGAGGCATGCGCACGCTGTGGTGCCGGGACACCCTCCCTCAGCTTGCTGCCTGCACTGCCCACAGACCTCTCATCTGCGAGCAGTGGAGCTCTGACAGTGACAGAGTCCTCCTTGAAAGAGGAGCGCTGCATTTCAGCTGCTCAATCCTGCTCCCCGTGCCAGCTCTCTGACAACCCGGGCTCGTTCTCAAACCCAGGTTGCCGGCGTGATGCAAGATAAGGCATCTAGCGCCTCAGGATTCAGTGCCACTGGGACGGCAAGGCAGTGCTTTTCTAAGGCGGGGGGGTGACTCCAAGGCATAATGCTTATGAATGTATAAAGATGGAACAGACTATATACAGATTAATTACATCATGGCTCTTGTACTGATCATCTACCAAGCATACTTAACATCTTTTACCATGTATTGTGCAGATCCTTCATAAGAATTATTCTGACAAAAAAAGGTAGAACGCTCAGACTTTGGGGGGGGGGTTGCTGTCATTTTCACACTGTACCAAAACCTGCTGTGGCAGAAGCAAACAATACAGTGATGCCATCGGTGACTGGGTGTCTCTTCTTCCTACCCCCAGCACTGTGTCTGAACATTACAGATGGCATAACGGACTTCATACACAGAGAAAATCTACTGGTGACTGAGCATGTCTTCAAAGGTGCGCACATCTGTAGCATCTGATCTGTTCACCTGGCTCCACCCACCCTCCTGACAAACCAGAGTTGTTCCACAGATATGAATGGTGGAGCCCTGCCCGCTCTGGAATCAATCATATTTGGGGGTTCTGTAGGTTGGCAGAAGATGTGACGGGGACAGAGATGAAGACAGGAATGTGGCAACCAGTATCCTCAGCAGATGATACAGAAGAAATGATGTCAGGTGTGTAGAATGTAACGCATGACTAGGGGAAAAAGATTATCAATAGATAAATATAAACAGATGGCAATGCTAATAATACCTAGAAGAAGGGTACAACATTTCTGAATTCAGTGTACTCACCAGATGCCCACAGTGATACCATCTTCTGGAGTAAGGTAGAAGTTCACAGTGTGGTTCAATATCACACCAGAAGGATGTTGCAGATCTACAAAGAGTGGGACTCTTACTAAAACAGAAAAGAACATCACTGTTACAAAAAAATTTTTCTGTATCTTTTAAAACTAAGCAACACTTTAGAGCTGATGTAGCAGCCTTTCAAAGTAACCCATGGTTACACTTTAAAAAGTAATTATCAGCCTCGGATATTTTTGATTGTTACAATTTAACATTGCTTGCAGTCAAAACTGTTTACTTTGAGTTGTATTTGAATTAAACAAGGATCAGGAGTACAGTATGAAATGGTGGGGAGTGATGCTGGAAAGCACCACAGAGGAAAAGGAACTAAGGGTCCTGATACTGGAGATTCTCAAACAACAGCACATTGTAATAGACCTGTGGGCAAGGCAAACAGGATGCTGGGCTGCATATGAAGGGGGATAAGAAGTCAGGAAGTGATCCTCCCATTGTACAGGTCACTGGTGTGACCACATCTGGAACACTGCGTAAGGTATTAGAGTTCACAGCCGAGGACAAACTGCGACAAAGTGGAAGCAGTACAGCACAGCTCAACCAAGATGTTCTGTGGATTAGGGGGCAAGACATACAAGGAGAGGAGGCAGGACTTGAACACGTACACCCCTAACAAAATGAGGTTAAAGGGCAACATGATCAAGGTGTACAGTTACCTGCACAGGATAAACAAAATGTACGACAAGGAACGTCTCCTTGAGTTCTACTACAGGGATAAGAGGGAACTCACTCAGACTCGCACGGGGAAGATTCAAAAGGGACGGCTGTAAGCACTTTTTCTCAGAATGAGTGGCAGGCAAGAAGAACAAGTTGCCAGAGGACGTGGTACAGGCCAAGTCACTGAACATGTTTAAGCAGGAATGGGATAGGCATGTGGGGTTAATTAGAAAAGGGGGTGCAGAAACCAAGGGAGTGATGACAACTAGGGCCAGTGCAGAGTAGTTAGACAGGGTGGGCAGACTGGATGGGCTGACATGTCTTTTTCTGCCACCTTTGTCAATATATTTGAGCAATAACAACTAAGAAGCTGGTCATTTCTGAGGGATTAATCACTGGTTGGAGGGATGGGTGGCCTGAGGGGCCATCTACCTCCAGCTGGTCATTAATCCAAAGAAATGACCAGCTTCAAGGTTGTTATTGCGATTATAAATCTAATCGCAATATAAATTTTCTTTTTTCCCCATTAATTAAGATTTAAGCAGAGTGCCGTGAGCCACGGGTGCTGCACAGCATCAGCTGGCAACTGGATCGGTAACATTTCTAATATGTTAGTGACCAAGCCAGTAGCCAATCAGGAGCCTCGCTAGGCTCATAAATAATTAGATTTATGGCTATGTATGTATAGAGGGGACCCATATCCCAGCCCCAGCTCAGTCACTCTACTAAACATGTTTTCTCATGCAGTGTTAACACAAACGGCAGAGGAACTAGTGACTGCATCCATTATGTGAGACCCATACACTGCACTGAGGAAAACAGTAACCATCAGCACAAGTTTTCATTCATTTATTTTGATATTGGTTTAGCACACTGGAAAGTACAGCTGCGTAGGAACTTACCGTAACAGTACGTCTTCGAAAGAGGTTCCTTCAGTAGGTCATCACTTACGGGACTGGCGCGCCACCTGGCATCGGGCCGCATGGCAGAATTTTCTAGCAATCCTTGATGGGGGACCACCCACCCGAAGTCATGTGACCGATGTCAGTGTGACTGTATATAGTGGATGGTCCCCACACCCGCCCTCCAGTTTTCCTGCCAGAGTCAGGAAGAGGCCTGACAGCAGGTGTGAACAGGATTTGGAGATCCTGCAAAACACAAAGTATGGGGAAGGAGGGAGGGGAAAAATATGACCTACTAAAGGAACCTCTTGTGACACTTGGCCAGCTGGTTATGATTGTTCTATGACTTTTGTAATACAGAATGTGGTACGTGATCTGTCTCACAGGAGACATCCTGTGCCCCTGGGATGACCCCCCCCCCAACCAGGTCTCATTAAAATAACGGGATATATGTTAAACTGAAAGCCAGGAGATAATTAAAGACTAAAGAGACATAATTAAGGGTCTACTGTTTATCTGACTTAATTGTAGCTGACCAGCTGCAAGGAGGGATTGTAAACTTTTATGACGTTTCAGAGGAGTTGCAATTTATGACCTCCTGCCTTTGAAGTGTGGAAATAGGAACAGCTCAAAGATCAAAGAGGAGCAGGAAACCACTTAAGTTCAAAGAAGTCATTTGGGAAATGAGTTTTTGCTGATGTCACCTTATTTAATATACCTCCTGAGTGATGGGACATCCTGTGTGTATTAATTTTTATATTTAACAGGGAGGAGCTAGGTGACATCATGGAAGGGACAGGTTTAGAGACAGTTTAAACTGTATTCTGTATTTTCCACTGAGACACATTCCAGTTGGACTTTGAAACAACAACATCTACTTTAAGCACTGTTTTAGAAGGTAATACATTAGATAGGAAAGTCTAAATTGTATTGTGGTAAGAGCTTGTTTGCAGTTTTTCCATATTTTCTTTTAAGTGATTGTATGCTTTGTGATATATGGTTCTGTGTTAAAATTGTACCTATTTTTATCCATTTTCTAAGTAAACCTCTTATAGAGCCAAATCTTGGCGCCATTACCGATAGTGGCGCTCTACGGCCGCTGTGCCGACTCAGCCAGCAGTCTCTGCCCGCCTCCCTGGAACTCCTGCACAGATCACTCAAGCAGGTATCAGTGCCTAACTGTTTTGGAAGCTCCATACTTGGCGGCTCTCTGTTGTTGAAACCTGGCTGAATCCAAAGATCCCTGACAGTGCAGTTGCCATTCCCGGCTACATGACTTTTAGGCAGGACAGAGGCTCTAAGCGGGGTGGTGGCTGCGCCATCTACCTGAGAGATACTCTCATGGGACATGTCATCCCCCTTCCTAGACCAGGATCTCCATCCCAGGTCCTCGCTATCAAAGTTCTCCTCGGTGCCCACAACAAAAACCTCACTATAGTCTCCGTTTACATCCCCCCAAAGGACCTGGCTAATGGCTTCAATAATGTCATGGAATGTCTCAAGGGCCTACGCCATAACTCCGAGTCCATTATCCTGGGTGATTTCTACATCAATTGGCTTGCACCGGAGGCCTGCTTTTACAAAGATGCAGTTACAGCACAACAATTCACACAGCTGGTCCCTTCTCCAACCAGGTGTAACTACAGGACAGGGACTTTCACCCTTATAGACTGGATACTGGCCAACCACCCTGAAAGAATATCAATGGTGTCTGTACTCCCTGACTCCTTAAGTGACCATTCACCCGTTATCTGCACCTGGGCTAATAACTACATAAAGCCCCCACCTAAAATAATACACACCAGGGTACTCAAGAAGGGGCACCTACACCTACTAAAAATCCCTCCTAAGTAGAATAGATTGGTCAAATATAGACTCACTCCAGGATGTAAACAAAGCACTAGATCTATTTATCAGCCGTTTCACTGAGGCATGTGATATCCATGCACCAGTAAAAAAAATTAAAGTTAAAGGTAGATCTGACCCATGGATTGACACTGAGCTTATCACGCGTCTCAAACAGAGGGATCACCTCTGGCACTGTACTCGAGCCACAGCTGCCCCAGCGAATTTTCAAAAATACAAGCAAGCAAGAAATAGCTGCACCCGTGCTATAAGGATGGCTAAAAGCAAATACTACAGAGAAGCGCTCTCAAACTCATGGGGGGATGGGAAAAAATTCTGGAACAACCTTAAGGACCTCTCTGGCAAAGAAATCAAGTCTCCACCCACTATGCTCAACAGTGATGGTACTCCAACGCTAGACCTAGATACCATCACCAATATGTTCATCAATGCTTTCTCCAACCTAAGCAGTGTCCTCCCACCTGATTTCTTTGACACTCCTACCGCTAACCCCACCTCTGCTGCAGCATCACAGGCTCACCCAGCTATGCAGTTCTTCTTCAAAAGGATCCCAATGCACTCTGCCAGAACCTACAGTATATTTGCAAAGCAATCAGCAAAACTGGATATAGTGGTGACTCACTCGACTTAAAGCTGCTTTCACTAGTCCTAGATGAGATCATTGAACCCCTGACTAAGATCTTCAACCTTTCCCTAAGATTTGGCCAGTTCCCATCACTCTGGAAAAAGGCTTCCATCACACCTGTGCATAAAAGTGGTGATAAGTCACTGCACACCAATTATAGGCCCATCTCCATCCTCCCCCCTTTATCCAAAGCACTTGAACGTATAGTCTCTGACCAGCTTGTAGAGTTCCTGGAAAAACATAATATTCAGTGCCCTGAGCAGCACGGCTTCCGCAAAGGGCATAGTACCACCACGGCTTTGTTGGAATTTACTGGCTACATCCATGGACTTTGTGGGGAAGCCAAATTCATTGAACTGACAAAGGCCTTTGATACAGTTAATCACTCCCTCCTACTCAGTCAACTGACAGCTCTTGGACTCTCCAAGGATGCACTGCCCTGGTCTTCTAGCTACCTGGGGGGGGGGGGAGAGTACAAAGTGTAAACATTTCTGGAGTCTCCTCAGTTGAAAAAACAGTCCTCTCGGGTGTCCCTCAGGGGTCTATACTGGGCCCTTTACTATTTTCTCTCTTCCTAAACCACCTCCCTGGCATCTGCCAACAGAGGATACTACTCTACGCAGATGATGCGGTTCTCTTTTCTAGCAACCGGGATTTTAATCTACTAGAGAGTCAACTGCAACATGATTTCAGACTGGTGTAAAATGGTTTGGCTCCCACAAACTTGTCATGAACTATAGTAAGACAAAAGTCATGACTTTCTGCAATGCTCGTAGCATGTATAAACCTCTACCCCTTACCATCAATAATCAAGGGGGGACCACACTTGAACAGGTTCATGAGTTCAAATACCTCAGCATCACCCTGGACAGCTCACTCTCCTACCATCAGCACATTGGGATGATTGCTAAGTCTGCCAACATACGTCTTGGCCTGCTCCACAAGTATAAACACTGTATGACCTCTGACGCCCTAAGACTGGCCATCCACAGCTCTGTTACCTCCATTGTCGACTACGGGCTAGTCATCTATGGCTCGGCCTCCCCCACTGCACTTAGGTGTATATCAGCGACACTTAACAAGGCCTGTAGACTTCTCACGGGGGCTGACCGCCTAATGCACACCTGTGACCATTATGCCAAGACTGGATGGCTACCTCTCATTAGCAGAATTCAATACCAGACCTGTCTGATAGCCAAAAAAACTCTTCTAGGACTCATGCCTACAGGTGTTGCAAGTCTCCTTACTGCCAACAGCAGCACCCTGTCAACTCGCAGTTCTCAATACCAGACTTTCAATGTCCCCAGGCACTGGACCTCGTTGGGTCAGAGATCCTTCATGCACAGGGCTCCGTAGTGGTTCAACAACCTTAACAAAGTGACTCTTGCTGCTGCAACACTAAGCCACTTTAAAAGGCAACTGCGGCTATTCCTCCCCACTACCTCAACTTGTGACTGCCTCCCCTAAGCAATGGTCACCACCCTCTATTGTGTCTGCCTCCCATAAGAAATGGCCATTGCCCTCTACCCTAGCTGTAGCTATAACCGGACACACAAGCCTCGCTTTCTTGGCTCCGGCCTCCTCCTCTCACCCTTCGCCCCACCCTCCCATCCCTCTTCTGGACTCACTCATTTGGTATGGCCACTGGTCCCTGTCCCCCTCGCTCTTTTCATCCTTGTCCGACAACGGCACCTATAGGCTGGCTTCCTACTGACTTTTCCTACCAAGTATACCGATTCACCAAGAATTTATGTTAGAAACTAACTTGTGGTTGTTCTTCTGCAATCGGATTAACTGAACAATTTCATGTACTTGTTATTCTGTATGTTATGACTGTTACCATGTTTACCATTGTTGTATGGTACCACCATCCTCTGACGTGGAACCTTTGTAAATGAGCAGTTTCTGCTCAAAGGTACTTGTAATCCTAGAGTTTAATAAATAAATAAATTTAAAGAGACTGCCTGGTGCCTTCAAAGTTCTTTCTTTTGCATGTGAATTACAGACAGTTAAGGCTGACTAAACTGTTCAAAGCTTGATGGTAATACCAAACTGGGAAAAGGTAAGAATTTTCCTAAGGTCTTTCATAGAGTTTTTAAGGGTTCATTTTGTATACCTGGTTAGGTGCTCTTGGCGAAAGATATCTGGCATTCCCCAAAGAGCAGAATTATCTGAGCCTGTACAGTTGGGTACGCTAGCATAAGGTTCACAGTTTGAATCCCTCCAGAACTTGAGACCAAAGGTGATTTGGACCCTCAAAACAGACAGGAGGATTACACTGTTCTGTTATCCTGTTCACAATACTGCACTCGGAGGTTGGCACTGTGGGAGCAGAGGACCTGACCTGCTGAGTGCGGTTGTGACACCTCTCCCGAAGATCTACTGTTACGGTAAGTTCCTATGTAACTGTTCTATCTTATTTTGAGAGGGTTCCTTCAGTAGGTCATCACTTATAGGACAGAGTCCCAAGCAGTCCCTCCAAAGAGAGACCAAGAGAAACTAGGGAGGAGGAAAACTAAATCCCACAGAAAAACTGGAATCCAGAATGGACCTAGTCTAGGACCGAAGGCCCTGTAACACATCTAGGCCGAAACCAGTCCGCCGCGTAGAAGCAATGTCCAGACTGTAATGTTTGGTAAAGGTATGGACAGAACTCCAAGTGGCTGCAGTGCAGATATCAGCCACAGAGACATTTCGCAAAAAGGCAGCAGAAGCAGCCATGCCCCTAGTAGAATGACCTCTGATGGTACCCGGCATAGGTTTTTCATACTTCTGGTAACAATACCTAATGCAGTTGCCTAACCATTTGGAAAGGCCCTGTTTAGAAACTGGTTTGCCCTTCGATCTGGGGGCAAAGGAAACAAAAAGGTGATCACAGCTATGGAATTCTTTAGTCCAGTGAGTATAATACCGGAGAATCCAATGTACATCCATGGTATGGAGGAGTGCCTCACCTCTATTAGAGGGGGATGGGTAGTATACAGGAAGCTCTACTGATTGGTTCAGTGTGGCTTCTGACACTATCTTGGGAAGAAACTTTGGCCCGGTCCAAGAAATCCTTCATGGACCTTAGAAGGTCTGAAAAGGCAGGGTCTTCTGGTGGTGATTTCGGGGAAACCTTGTCTGTCGGGCCCTCAGGTTCCTCCGGGACCTCCTCCAAAGAATCGTCAGCCCACTCATCATCGTTGTTGTCTGCCCCTTCGACAGGATGGTGACGGATATCGGGAAGAGAGACATCCTGATGAGTCTTCCCAGAGACATGTGCAGTAGTCAAGGAAGAACTGCTCAGGGAAGGGGACCTGGGAGACCGTGGGAGCGGGAGTTTCGTCTCCAGGTCCAGCACCAACTCAGACCAAGCCCCCTGCCACCAAGATTGAATCAGGGTCTTGAAATCCAAGGCAACCTGAGGAGGTGGGGGGGTGGCGGAGTTGGTTGAGGCTGGTGGGAGGAGGAGGAGGAGGAGGCGGGGGAGGCGGCATTACCGGTGGGGGAGGGTAATGATAGCCCTGGAATCCCTGGTAGTGAGAGTAGGGATTGAACCCAGGGTAAAATTGCTCGTAATGACTCCAGTCCGGAGGGGGGCCAGCCGGGTAGTAGTCCCCAGGGAACCCCTGCGGGTAGTGAGGGACAGTTCGGGGTCTGGAGTAAAGCCCCATTGTCAGGTCTGGTGGCGGGGGTACCCACGTCGGACCGGCTGTGGTATATATAGGTTGCAGGTCCGATGTCAGGACAGCCCACGTCAGGGGGACTGACGTCGGAACCGGCACCACCCAATCCGGTGCTGGAAAAAGATCCGGAGTCGGAGGGGCTGGTGTCGGCACCAGACGAAGAGGCCCTGATGGCAGGACCAGATCTGGCATTGGGGCCAATGGCTGAGGCTGATCCATAGGTCCTGGTTGAGGGACTGTCTCCATAACATCCAGCGTTGGAGCCAGCGGCTGGGGCCAGTCGCTAGGTCCCGGATGAGCAACAGACGTCAAGACATCCAGCATCAGAGCAAGGTTCACTGGGTCCTCAGGAGGGGTATTGGCCGGAATCGGCGCCACAGAAATCCTGCCCGAAGGCGGAGGAGGGGCCTCCACATTAAGGCCTGTTGGCTTAGGAGAAGCCTCCTTCCCCTTGACCCCAAGAGGAGAACATGGAGTTGACCCCGTGGAATCAACTACGTCAAGGGGTTCTCAGCTATCTTCGCCCAAGGTATCCACCGTCGAAGTGGAGGGTACGGGTGAAGGAATAGAGGGGAGAGGGGCCTTCTCCCTCTGGTTCCACTGGACGTCGGGTGAGGCACTGTTAGGCCTCAACGGGGGAACCACACCTGTGTGGCTGTCAGGGATGGGCATCTTAGCAGGTGGCGTGTGTCGGGCAGGTGGGGAAGAAGCCCCCAGCCAGCTTATTGACAGGTGCCAGGTGGGTCCCCATGGACTGAGGAGCTGGTTTACTGCTGCCGTGCAGTCCCCGGAGGAGCCAGGGGGTTGACTTATTGGCTGGTGCGGTCGTTGGGGGGCAGACGATCAACTGACCCACTGCGGTCTTACCACACTTACTGTCCGATGCCATGGCGTTGGCCTTGCTCATCGAGGGGTCACAAGGTCATCCGCTGGGCCCGCTTCCCAGACTTCTCCTTGTGTTTCTTCGATGGAGAAGATTTATCTGCCAAGGACTCTCTCAAATGGTCCATTTTCTTTTCTAGACAAGCCAGGCGAGCTTTCAAAAGATGGGCCTCCAAAGCCTGCTGCCTCCTTTTCTTCATGGCCTGATCGAAGGTCTGGCACTCCGGGCAGGAGACAGGGTGGTCTGGGCCTAGATAGAGGACACACTTGAGGTGACCATCTTTGTGTGGGATCTGTGTGCCACAAGATGAGCACTTCTTCGGTGAAGATATCATTAAAGAGTTGCAAAAAAGGAAGAATTTTTGGCGAGGGAAAATCTGACACAAGATACTTTCACAACGATCGCTATATGGAAGTCTGCAATGCGACTGACATTAGGCGACAGTGGGAAAGAACTGGAGGGCAGGCATGGGGACCGTCCACTATATACAGTCACGCTGACGTCGGTCACGTGATGTCGGGTGGGCGGTCCCCCGTCAGGGATTGCTAGAAAAGACTCCTGTGTGGCCCAACACCAGGTGTCACCAGTCCCATAAGTGATCACCTACTGAAGAAACCCTCTCGAAGTAAGATTTTACATTCCTTTTTCAGGTACAACTCAAGGTCTTAAAAGTGGAACAGACTAACACCATTCAACTACAAAACACTTGAAAATACAAAGTATCTCATGTCACACACAATAAACAATATATACAAAACAATAATTTACCAGAAACAATTGCAAATATTGTACTCTTTAAAAATAAAGGAACACTGGCTGAAAAGGAGTTGAGAGAGGGCACATTTTTGATGCTATTAGGAAGTTCATCCCACATAGACGCAGCCCTATATGCTAAGATACGGTGTCCTACCACAGCATGCACCAATTTCAGCACTAGAGAGTTTGAAGAACTGTAATCAATTAACTGATCACACAAGGTCTGGAATTCCAATTTGCTGAATTTTGTAAACACTGAAGACAGAAAAACTTTAAAGTTCATGTGAACAAGAAGCCAACAAAATCACAATGATGCACTCGATTACATTCCATTAAAGAAGATTTCAAATTTTTAGTAGCAACATAGATTTCCCTGAAAATGTACAGGAGGGGGCCAGGTCAATAAGTATGCAACCACAGTGGGAAACTGGTAGCAAATTTAGTGTGGCTATAGTCAGTTGAGTGTCCTTAGTTACATAATTCTGAATTTTGTAAAGGGTACCAATTTTGGAATGCATCTTTGTGGTACCCTGATCCAAGTTAGGGCCAAAGCTTAATGCTGGGACTAATGTTACCCCAAGGTCTTTAAAAGTGGAAACATTATCAAGTGGGGTACCAGCTAAGGTGCAAGCACTTTTTTTTTTCAGTTTGTAGATTTTCTCCCCTCTGGCCTGCCCAACGATACTCCCCCAACCCCATCACTGACCTTCTCACTGAACTACCGGTTATCCACTTGCTCAGAACCACGATGGGTGAGTGGCCTACTGTGTCAGTCATGCAAGAGCCTACGGAGGGGGCTATAGCATCGCAACATGTGCGCCAAGCTTGTCACAGAGCCTTTCCCCTCATGCATTCCTGCTGCGCTGTCACCCAGATTCCGTCAGGTGGCAGTTTCTGCAGGACATGATGTTCCTCCCTGCAAGAGGAAGGAGAGCTGTCATTGGACATGCAATCCTCCCTCACCTGGCCAGCCCAACAAGCGACCTTAGTCTGTTCCCAAACCCGTGTCGCCAGCTTGGAGAGCAGAAGCACAACTGCTCCTCCACTGGGCTGGCCTGGCACTTACTTTTAATTCCCCAACATGGCTATTTATTCTTGGTGCCATCCCAAACAACAGTGTCTTTGTTTTGGATTTATTTAAAACCAAATTGTTCAGATTTAGCCATCCCTGTATTTTCTGAACTCATAAGAAAGAGAAGAGTTTATGTCACACAGAGTCCTTGTAGCAAAACACCACAGCGCTGTCTGCATATAGCAGAAGCTCAGAATCAGAAATAACAAAGGTTATGAGGTCAGTAGGCAATGAAGAAAGCACTGGGCCTCATGTGGATCTTTGTGGTACCAATACTGAACCTGCATGGTAGCAGATGTACAACCTCCAAACTTAAAGTACTGGTACCTTTCATTCAGGTACTCTGAACACTAGGCAAGCATGGACCTCTACAATCTTAGCTGTTCCAACTGATTGATAAAGAATAAGTGGTCAATATGATCGAATGCACTGGTTAGGTTCACTAATGCAGCACTGGTGAGACTCCCATCTTCCATAGCACTATGTGCTGCATCCAGGAACTCAGCCAAGGCAGTCTCTGTACCATACCCCATTCTAAACCCATGCTTCTTTTTAAAATAGACTATATTTTTCTATATACTCAGTTAAGTAGCTATGAACTATTGTCCCCCTGAATTTTAGACAGGACTGAGAGAACTGATATTGCTCTGCAGTTGCCGAAATCAGAAACAGATTCTGCCTTGTGTACTAGGATAACATAAGAATGTTTCCATTTATCAGCTACTTGCCCCAAAGAACAGGACATTGTATTTATTTAGTTATTTATTTATTTCAAAAGTTTTACCAAGAAAGATATACTGAGCTGGTAATGGCTCATTTCTTAATACTTACAGAGTGTGCTATTTCAGATGCTGCCACAGACAATAATCTAGTGGGGGTCTAGTACGATCTCCCAACATCGATCTTCCCAGCTAAAAAAGAGCCTTTTTTTTACTTTCCGTTTGTAACCTTCCCGCTGTTGATTTTATACCGATGTTGATTCTCCCGACACATATATGCCCTGAGTAGCTTGTGTACGAGTGTCTGGATGGCAACATGGGAGAGTCCCGGTCATTAGATAGGAAGTTCCAGATTATCAAGGTTTAGTAGATTGGGACTGCACTGTATTTAACAAAAAAAGTTCTTGGGAAATGCAGACTTTATGGATGTTGGGGTGGGCTGACTGTGCATAATGTGTAGTGTCGGCTCCACTCACTTTAATTGACTGGCAAGTGTTAAACCAGTGTGATGACTGCCGGGTGGCTGACTGGGCAGTAAGTAAGGTACAACTACTACTGTATACTTGACAGTTGCAAAAAGTCTAATTGTAAATGATTATATTTCTTGCAGCATTAGTGGTGTGGGCGCGTGAGCGCAGTGCAATTAGATGTGGCTGACGGGACCTGTCAGTTACACTCTCACTCTAATAAAAGAGTCAGCAGTTGCAAGTGTTAAAGTAAAGCTGCACAAATTAACGAGTCTGACACTATGAAATATCCAGTAACTGTCAGGTGGCAGGGCAGTCGGCAAGTAAGCCAGGACAGACTCTCAGTGCTGCACCACCTCCTCTTACTATAAACTGTGCCCCAAGAAGATAGTGGGTGTGGAGCAATTCTGTGGCTTGTATGACAGACTGTGCACATACTTCTTAGGTCGGGCAAAGGCAAAGCAGAATAAAAACTTTTCAGCAATACTTTTCATTCTTTCAGCAGAGTGAGGGAGCGGGAGGCACTTTATTATACTTTGCATGGAACACGATGTCCCACAGCACTGTACCACACAGCAAATGCATTTCTAGCTTTTGTTATGCAATAGTATTTTGAACATTTTTTGTGTCGTTTCCTATTCATGCCGCTATTAAAGCATGTCGGGATAATTTCTGTCAGTTTGTTTTTCGTCGGGATCTTAATAATGTCGGCAAGTTGGTGTCAGTGAAATAGATGTCGGGAAGCTGAATCTTGGGAAATGATACTGATCCCTCTAGTGGCTATGCCATTACAACCCCCAAATTGGTCTGGCTTTAACTTTTTCAATAGCTTGAAGACTTCCAGTCTGCTTACAGTTCTTAAATAAAAATTTGGTCTGTTTAAATTAATCAATCAATATCTTTATTTAGCCAGGTGGAACACCATTGAGCAGGGCTCATTTACAACATGGACTTGGTAGTTTAAACAACAACAAGACGTCACAATACAACAATTTGGAGTAGGCGTAGTAACATTAGCAGCCTATGCACAGTCATTACACGTGAGAAAGGCATGGCTTGGCCTTGTGGTGTACAATAATTTACAAATAGCAACGTAAGGCTTGACAGTGAGAACAGAACAAGGCAGCATAATTTACAGACATGGTGCCAAAGGCAGTCAGCATACCGCTATGTACGAGTTCTATTCAAGGCAGGTCTCTAATAGACAGTGGAGTACAATATTATATTGGATGAGGTCTAGACCAGCAAAGCATTACGTGGCCTAGGAGAAGACTATAAAAGAAGGGGACTGAGGGCACAGGATGCGCCAAGGATAGTGGAGGGAGGACAGGTTAGGAGGGGTGGGTGGGGGCAATTGTAATACCTTCAGGATTGACTATTAATTAAATTAATCTCACTGGAATAGGCAGAAAGGTGTCCTGGTAACCCAGCACAGTAGCCCACTAAACTTGTAAATAGTTTATTAAACTCATTACCAGTTGTCAGTGGGCAAATTAGAACTGTACCTCGTTCCCTTTTTCATATTGAACTTTATTCCAGTCAAGGAGTTATTAAAGATTTTAGTTGGATGCGTAGCATGAGGCAATGGCTGTACGCAGAATAAGAGGTACAGCCTTTCTCCTTGCTGACTGGCCAGACTGCATTCATTACCATATGTTAGTTAATATCTAAGCAAGTATAGAATGTTTATTAGACTTTAAAGTCAAACGAGTTGGAGCCCCAAATAATTGCTGCAGCTCTGTTTTTTAAAGTAAGGATAGCGTTCCCAGACCAATTTAAATTGACATCACCAACTGCAATCAGTTTGCTTTTCCCAGTCACGGACAATAAGTTTACAAAATATAACAATCCCTTCTCATTAAGCTTTGGTGGATTATAAATACAACATACATTTAATTTTTTAAGTTCACCTAATTTGAGCTTTATAATGAACCACTCACAACAACAATCACGTGTAACATGAATGTCATAGTCCTTTACCATTAATGTGTCTTTGACTTAAAACATTATCCCACCCCACTGTCCCTTGCTCACTCTGTCTTTTCTGAAAATAAGGTAATTAGGTACATATAAACATTTGAAAGTTGCCAGCAGAATAAGGCCCTGTGGTTTATAGAGTCTGCTTGTATTGCAGAGTTCCAAACGGCAGCTAAGGACTCTACCCCCTTCCCAAACTGACAGCCCCTCCTTTCTGACCATTCCCTTGTTGGCCCTGACCTTACCTTTTACCCTGTCCCATCCCCTTTTGAAGCTGTCCATTGCTTTTTGGTGAAACCACTTCTTCAGGAAGCCAATTCCACCCTGCCACTACCATCTCCATAAAGAAGTGCCTCCTGTACTCCCTCCTGAACCTCCCCCCAGCTTAAGGCAATGTTCCTCATGTTTTTATTTCCACTGAGCCTGAAGAGGTTTTCCTTGTCCACCATATTAATGCCATCAAATATTTAAAAACCTCAATCATGTGCCCCTCTCTCTCTCCTCTTGGGAGTACATAGTCACAGCATTCAGCCTCTCCACGTATGTCTTGCCCTGCTGACCTTTAACCATCTTTAACACCCTCCTCTGGACCACCTCCAGCAGGTTAATGTCCTTCTTCAGGTAGGGATGCCAGTATTGCACTCTATACTCCAGGTGCGGCTGTACCAGTGACCTGTATAATGGCAGTATGACTTCCTTCCTCCCTCCCTCCCGCAGCAGATCCCCCTGCCAATGCAGCCCAACATTCTGTTGGCTTTAGCCGCAGCAGCCTACATTGTGATGAGTGTTTTAGGTCCCTAATGATAAGCACCTCCAGAGGTTTCTCTTCCTCGGATTTGGTTACCAGGACCCCACCCAGGCTGTACTCCATCTTGGGGTTCTTGGCTCCAATGTGCATGACCTTACACTTCTTTGCATTAAAGAACACTAAGGCACAGGAAAAAAAACTGATATCCTGAGCAAATACTTTTGCTCAGTCTTCAAAGAGGAAGGGGAAGGGAATGGGCCACATAAAAGCAATAGGGACACTGGAGAGGGAGGTAGACACAAGTCCCTTTATAGAGGAGAAAATCCTAAAGAGACTCGCAAATCTGAAAGTGTACAAAGCTATGAAGCCAGATGAGTACAATCAAGGGTACTGAAGGAGCTCAGAGGAATACTTGGTGCACCTTTAACAATCCTTTTTAACAACTCACTCGAAACAGGGGTGGTTCCACAGGACTAGAGGAGAGTAGATGTAGTCCTGCATCACAAAAGCAGTAGCAGGTAGGAGGCTGCCAACTATAGGCCAGTCAACCTGACATCAGTGGTGGGGAAACTATTGGAGTCAATGATAGAAGTAAGGATTGTGGAATATCTTGAAGCCAAAAGGTTACAAGACCCGGAGCAAGGGATTCACAGGGAGGCGGACATGTCAGATAACTATAGATTTCTTTGACTGTGTGACATGTGAACTAGATAAGGGTGGGGTGGTGGACGTGGCCTACTTAAGATTTCAGTAAGGCTTTCGACACCGTTTCACATAAGAGGCTCATAAGGAAACTGGACAGCTTAAGGATGGGTCAAAAGGTGGTAAACTGGGTAACAAATTGGTTAAGGGATAGATGGCAAAGGGTGATCATAAACAGAGTCCACTACAGGGAAGAGAGGGTGACTAGTGGGGTGACACAGGGCTCAGTACTGAGACCAGTCTTCTTTAATGTCTTTATAAGTAACATTTCAGATGAGCTGGAAGGGAAGGTCTGCCTCTTTGTGGATGACACCAAAATCTGCAACAGGGTGGAAAGAACAGAGACCTGAGGAGACTTGAGGATGGTCAGCAGCATGGCAGCTGGGTTTCAATGTAAAGAAAATGCTAAATCATGCACTTGTGGCACAGAAACCCAGAGGCACAATACAAAATGGGAGAAGCGGTATTGACGGTCACCAAACAGGAAAAGAAACCAGGAAGTAATCATATCTGATTATCTCAAGGTTGTGAAGCAGTGTGACAAGGCCACAAGTAGGGCCAATGGGATGCTGGAGTGCACAGGTGCTACAGCAAGACTTCCACAACATCTTACGAAGGTGCCAGTCAAATCAGCTTTGGGTCAACACTAAAATAAATCAGTGTCCATGACCTTTGGCACCAGCCAAAAACTGGCCAAACTCACTTCAGTGCCCATTTTCTCCACCTTGGAAGTCTTCCCACCTGAAGTGGTTCCTTCCTTTAAGTACCTTGGTGTGTGGCTTGACAGCAAGTTTGACTTCTCTGTCCACATTGACACCATCCATGCCAAGCTCCATCCTAAACTTGGTGCCTTGTACCATGATAAAGATTGTATTTCCCTACAGGCTCACTGAGAGCTTGTCAGCAGAATGGTGCTCCCTGTCTTTGACTATGCGGACATGGTCTATGGGTCTACCCCCTCCACCTCCCTGGCCAGACTGGATACCCTCTGCAACTCCTTCTGCTGCTTTGCAACCAACTCACCCTCTCGAACTCATCACTGCTCACTTTACTCATCATTATCCATTCTGCCCCTTCCAGCCTGTCGCGACATGTACTGTGTCTTCTTTATATCTAAGTACTGGTTTAGGTCCTTCCCTCCTATCTCTCATCACTCCTCTCCATTGTTCTCCCTGTTTCATGCTCCCTCCGTTCCAGGGACAATCGCACCTTTGCCACATCCCCATACCTCAGCTGGCCAATTAGCCTTCGCTTATCATCTCCCCTTACTTTGGAACCTCAGCTGGCCAATTAGCCTTTGCTTATTGTCTCCCCTTACTTTGGAACCTCACCTGGCCAATCAGCCTTTGATTATCGTCTCCCCTTACTTTGGAACCTCAGCTGGCCAATCAGCCTTCAATTATCGTCTCCCCTTACTTTGGAGCCTCAGCTGGCCAATCAGCCTTCGCTTATCGTCTTCCCTTACTTTGGAACCAACTTCCCTATTCCATCTGTTTCACTACTTCCCACAAATATCAACTGAGACTCATTCCCTTTCCTCCTTGCTCCTATTTCCCCTTCCCTTAACGGTCCACATATGCCTGGTGTAATGCTTCACTGCCAGTTTCTCTTTGTTTGATCATGATGCACCTTCTGTGGTCTTTGTGTGTTATGACTTTGCACTCTTTCTGTAACATTGTATTGCTCAACTTTGTATTTTTTTTTTTAATTAATCATTTGCTTCCCTCCCCAGGTCACACCTGGAAATGAGCCCCAGCTCAGTGTGCCTTTCCCTGTCACCAATTTTAAAATAAATAAATATATAGGGAGATGTATCACCAGTAGAATGAGGGAGGTGGTGTTGCCACAGTGTAGCTCGCTGGTGAGGCCCCACCTGGAGTACTGTGTCCAGTTCTGAAGATTACATCTCAGAAATGACAGACAAAGTGGAGGCAGAACAGAAGAGGGCAACTAAAATCGTATAGGGTCTGCATCACAAGCCCTACCAGGAGAGAATAAAGAACCTCAATATGTACTCTCTGGAAGACAGAAGGGAGAGGGGAGATATGACAAAGACATATAAATACCTCAAGGGGGTAAATAAGGTATAGGAGGGGAGCATTTTCAGAGAAAAAGATGTACGAGAACAACAGGACATGCAATAAAGCTCAAAGGGGTAGAGTGGCAGACTTCTGGAACCTTCCCAGAGGAGGTGGTGGGGGCAAAAACAGTGGTGGGTTTCAAGAATGCACAGGATAGGCACAAGCGACTCTTAGTGGGAAGCAAAGGGAGGGGACGGAGACCAGGTAGTGTGTGCGGTGACAGTATGGGCAAGGAAGAAATGAGCAAACTGGGTGGGTCAGGCTGTCCTTATCTGCAGTCAAATTCTATGTTTCTACGTAAGCCGAGTTGCCATATTCTAGACAACCTCTCGAGCTTGGCCAGATCTTCTTGTGACAGGCCTCTACCACTCTTCTTTTAGGTCCTATATCCCTTCAACTGTATACACTCTCCCACAGAGCCTGGCGTTGTCCACAAACAAACAAGCAAGTATTGTCCTGTATGCCCTCTTTAATGTCACTAATGAAGACACTCAACAGCACCGATCCAAGCCCTGAGCCCTGTGGCACCCTGCTGTTGACATATCTAGATCATGAGAGCTGCACCACTACCTCCCTCTGGGTCCTGTCTTTCAGCCAGCAAGCTACCCATCCAGAGAGTGTCTCTCCTACTCCAGGTCCTCCAGTTTCCTGATCCATCTCTTACTGGGGACAGAGTCAAAGGCCTTGCTGAAGTTCAAGAACAGGATGTCAATTGCTTGGTCCCTATCTACTGTTTCAGTGACCCAGTCAAAGAAAGCTATAAAGTTTGTTCGGCAGGATCTCCCAGCCACGAACCTGTGTTGTCACTTGTCCTGGAGGCCATTTTCCTCCAGGTAACCTACTGGTCTTTCTGTAAGTATGGCCTCCATGATTGTACACACAACTGAGGTCAGGCTGACCAGTTTATAGTTGTCTGGATCAACCCTGGGTCCACCTTTATGGAGTGGCACCACATGCGCTGTTCTCCAGGCCAGTGTTAAAATCCCCAATTCAAGCAAACTACTGAATAGGTCAGCCAGGGGGCCTGCAAGTTCCTCAGCTAGTTCTCTCAACACTGTTAATTGCCATGTTCTCTGCAGTGTGATTTTACAGCCATTTTACTGTTTTAGTTCATTGTGCATATTTTGTACAGCCATTTACATCTGCTGTTAATAACTGTGACTTAAAGTTCTCTGCTTGCACTTGTCTACTATCTGATCCCCTTCTCATTACCTTCGCTAAGTTTCTGTCACTAAGGGCACGAAATTGCAAGCCTTCTGCCTCACTAGTCCTGCTGCTACCGTTTCTCTCTCCCGCTGTACTGGCGCCAGGTTCTAGAATTATCCATTGTTCCGAGCCTTGCCCCCCCATCCCGCCCCGCTCTGACTCACATCTGCCTAAACTTTTCTCTGCTCCACGCCCCCAATTTAGCCTCTTCCCTCGTCCATCCACCTTTTTGTCCTGCACTGCAATAACTAATCCCCCCTTTCCTCTCTCTCCCCCTTAGATTCCAGCCCCTGACCAGGCCACCGGGTTCTCTCTTTGACACGGCCGCGGCTTCGGAAGATAGCCACCCAAGCCGCCAACACCTGCCCGCCTTACAGCTCCAGCCACTCAGGGTAAGATTCTGCCTAGGGTCGGGGCAGCACGGGCAGCTACCATTGGTCTAGCATTTGCTGCCTCGCTCCCCGATTGGACTCCCGCTACCTACACTGCTCCTGATTGGCTCCCGTCTCTCTCTGCCTTTTGCTCTGCTCGCTGGGCTCTGCACCCATAGAAATACATTGGACTTTGCCGTAATTTTGCGCCCGCCCCGCCACCCCACCTTCCTTAAACTTATATGCCTTAAACCCTGCCCCTTCTTTCTCCCTCAGCCCATTTGTTCACTAGCCTCGGTCCTTTTACGCAAACCCTTCCCATTTTTTCACCTTACAGTGTGCCTGTCTTACCATGCTCTTTCTCCTCCTACTTGTAGCCTTCTCCACTGCCCTCTGATCCCCCTCAATCTGTATTGGCACGGCCCCCCTCGTCTAGTCTGACAAATCAATGTCCACCTCGTGGCCATTCTCCCCCTTGCTTCTTACCCTCCTCCTTCTCCTTGTTATGCCCCCATCTCCTCCCTCCCTACGCCCTACCTTCCTTGCCCACCCCCGATCTCCTGCCCTAGCACTACCTTCTGCTGTAAGGGAACTCTACACTTCCTGCCTCGTCCTCCTTGTGGCCCGCCTATGTTCAATACCTGGTTACTGCTTATGGAAACAAAGCCCTGTGGGCTGGCCTGCATATCTTTGCTTCGACTAATAACATCGCCTGGGAACTACCAACTGGAACCCACCTACAACTCCCACAGCAAACAACGTCTTAAATTAAGCCTCAGGGAACTACACCTCTACTCCTTAAAACTGCTTCTCCTCATCCTACTGATCTCTGGCAACGTTCACCTGAACCCTGGACTGCGCACTCCAATTCTCAAAACTACTGCCAGATCTCTTCTCCTTGTAATCCTAAACATCTGTAGCCTTCTGTCGAAGTTTGACGCACTTCAATCTTTCGTTAGGCATCACAACCCTGACGTCCTAGTTGTTGTGGAAACCTGGCTGACGCCGAAAGTACCGGAACCTGCGATAACCCTCCAAGGCTACAACATCTTTAGACTGGACCGAGTCTCCAAGAAGGGTGGGGGCTGTGCCGTTTATGTCAAAGACACCTTAATGGCCAGGGGCACAGGAAAATTGCGGAAAAATCATGGACAAATTGAGGGGATTTTTCAGATTTATTGAGGGGAAATTGCGGGGCCCTTGACATCTGTAGTTGCGTAGTTTCCAGATATATAATATTCAGTACAACACCAAAAAAATAAGACATAATGCAAAATAACCAAACTTTAATGAAAGCTATACATGGCAATCAATTACATTATTGAAAATAAAATTAGAATACCAATTTTCTAACAATGCCCAAACTTTATTTAACAATATATCTAGACTACAAAGGCCAGCAATATAGATAATTAAAACATTTTAAATATCAATTTCCTACAAATTGCAGATACTGCAATTTTATTCCTTACGTACACTCATACGCACTCTCCTTTCAGTGCCACTCAGAAACCACTCTAAAAATCTCTATATAGTTTTATTGTACTTCAACATCAAAAGCAGTTTTACATTGTCCTTTGTTAAAGTCCGTCGGTTGTCCTTCAGCAGGTCTGAGTACACTGAAAATGTTCGTTCTACATTGGCTGTGCTCACTGGAAGCCAGATGTATTGCTTGGCAATGGCAGTGAGCTCTGGCAGTGCAACATGCTATGCCTCCCACCATTCTGACAGGTTGAAGTCAGATGGAATTGTCTGGGCTACAGCCATGTATGCATGCCTATTCCATGTTTGAGACCTTGAGCAGTCCAGGATCAGTTCAGTGTAATCAGTTTTATTCTTCTCCACTGTTGGTAGCTGCTGGGGATCGAAGACTCTTGCTGCTTCAAAAATGTTCAAGGAGGTGGTGGCTTACAATGTTTATCATTTTCTCACTGCTCTGCAGCATCAGAGTCTGAAAAGAGTGGTACAAACCTCACGTTCCTGTACTTGGCATCTGGATAACCATTCCACAGTCTGGGACCTGTACTCCTGAGCACCAGCTGTTGTGCAAAAGTCTAAAAAGAAATGAACAGTTTGCAATTTTGAATAAATGTTGTGCCCATGTGGCTTGGAGTTGGACTGTAGCTCTTCGATGAGCCTAACCAACTCTACTGAATGTTCTGTGACAAATGTTGCTTGCGTCATCAACTCTGTTAATTTGTCCTTCAGCCTTTTGAGGGTCGCTGCACCAGATGTTTCACTTTGTAGAAATTCAGCAATGATGGGCATGTATTCAGCTAAATAGTCCACAGCACTGACCCACGAGCACCATCTTGTCAGGACCGAATATACCGGCATCTTTGGAGTCACATTATCTTTCGACTCCATAAAAGACAGGAACTGGTGGCGGCGTATTGGGCCCTGACAAACACAACTTCAACAAGCGCCACCACGCTGTTCAGATCTTGTAAGGTGTCTGCCCAGATTTCCAGAATAAGATTGAGAAGATGTGCCACATTAGGTCACATGCACAGCGTTTGGTAGTACTCCAGAGAGAACTGAACCAAATGCTTTGTGCATGTAACTTGCACTGTCTGAAACAACTGCAAGTACTTTGTCGGAAGTTCACAGAGTTGGCATTTAAAACTCTCAGCAGAACCTGTGATATTGTTGAATGGTTAACACGCTGCAGGAACTCCACACCAATCAGAATGGGCTGTTTTCCAACTTTATTCAAAGGCTGAGCCAAAGCTGCTAACACGCTGCGTCCACAGGAGTCTGTGGTTTCATCCAGAAAGATATAAACGTTAGCATCCTCCACTTCTTTCTTTACATTAGCTTCATGTTGTGGACGTAGTTCTTGCAGATACGTGCTGCGCAGTTGTGCTGGTCCAGGAAGTGTTCCTCCTTGTTTGGTGTATTTCTGAAGAAACTCTTGTAAAGCTGGAGCCTTTTCCAGAGGAATATCTGCTCATGTCAGACATTGAATAAAGTCCAGCACAAACTCCTTTCGTTCCAATGAGGACGCCGTTGCTCTGGCAAGACATGTTGTGAGAGCTTGTTGTCGCTGACGACTGGCAGCACCTGGAAGACACAAAAAACAATGTAGATAACATTTTTATGCAGTTTGCGCATAGTCACTAGTCAAACATTCCACAACCAGCACGTAAAGGAAAACAAAATATTAAGCAGGTGGAACAGAACAGTTTGAGCCAGCCTGGTGGCACAGAGGGCCGAGGCATCTCATCTTACCTCAGGCCATGCCAGCAGCCCAGGTTTAGGAAGCCCTGATGTCGGGGGGGGGGGGGTAAGCAGTATTGCACATCCTGGCCAGCCCACTGGTGCAGTGGTTGGATTTCTGCTTATGCCACCAGTGACCCAGATTCAGGAAAAGACCCGGGGTGGAGGGCCGGCCACAGGGAGAAGGATGGACTGTTCAGAGAAATGCTGTCCTTCTCCGAGGGGAGGGAGGGGAGAGTGTCTGGTGCTTGATGGACCCTGGTAGAGGCTGGTAGTACTGCAGTGACAGATGCCTGAATGTTCAGGGGGGCAGGGCGGATGCTGGACATCATTGAACATCCATGCCCCCAGGAAAAGAAAAATACCAGCCCCCAACATGATGGCTCGACTCGTTCCTCCGCCCCCTACCACCAATGCCCCATGGGAGGGTCCCACTCTCATGGTGGCCCTGACCTGGGGGGTAATCTAGGTCTTGTCTACAATGTCTGTTAGGGAGTGGGAAGCCCCCTCAGCAGCCCAGCCCAGGGGGTAAGCCTGAGCATGGGGGTGGAGAATGGACAAGACTCTGGGTAGAGGGACAGCTAGTAGTAGGGGTGTCCCACAGTTCATCCCTCCACAAGGATGAGGAGTGGGCTGGGAAAACAGGAAAAGCAATAAACTAAAATTAATAAAGGAATAGAACAGTGCTTTTACCTTTGTTTCTTTTCTTTATTTCGCTTTCGTCCAGGTGTCTCTGTGACTTCATATGGATGTCAATGGTATGCTTCCGGAGAAAGTCGATCGTGTGGCAGCAAAATTGGCAGGAACAAGTGGCCTCCATCCTCATAAAGATCTTCTGGATACATCTTTACACGATCCTTGGCCTGGATACAATATGAAACATGGCGTGCTTTGACTTCTTCCCACGAGAACCGTGGATGCTTTGCTTGTGGTGCGGACATGCTTGCGAGCGCGACTGGAAATGTACAATGATGATTTTTCATGAGGACGAATTTATAATGTTTGAATACTACTACATTTTTATGAATATATCTATGAAATTGTGTAATTAGTGTATTGCTCTCCCTTTGTATTCAAATTAATTAAAAATATATACACACACACACACACGAAAGCTGAGTATGTTGTTTTATTTAACACTTCCACAATAGGTACATACCTTCTATCCTACACCAAGAAATCTGTCGTTGATGGTCAGGACTGTCCCCACAGACTGGTATACATGTTGGAAAACAAACTGTTCTGGCCACTGCTGATGGATAGATAGAGGGAGGGAAGGGAGGGAAGTAGAAGCAAGACAAGAGGCACAGAACAGTTTGTTTTCCAACATGAGTACCAGTCTGTGGGGTCCGTCCCGACTATCAATGACGGCCCACATGAAACAGCGCACAGTACATGAAGGATCGCACTATCACATAATTAAATTAATAGTACAATTGTACAGAACAATTTTTTTTTCTGCATGTGGGCCAGTCCGCCAGGCCCGACCCTCCACCGACCATCAACAAGCAGCGACTGGAGCTTGGCATGGACCTGCCGTACTGGCACACATGCAGAAAAAAATTGTTCTGGGCCAGCCTGCTCGTCCGCCCCATGCCTATCATCACCGAGGCGGAACAATTTTTTCTGCATGTGGGCCAGTCCGCGAGGCCGACCCTCCACCGACCATCAACAAGCAGCGACTGGAGCTTGGGCACGGACCTGCCGGACTGGCACATGCAGAAAAATTGTTCTGGGCCAGCCTGCTCGTCCGCCCCATGCCCACCAGAATACACATGTATCAGTTGGCCACTGGAAATTAGCTTCTCCAGCCCCTTGTAAAAAAAAATAAAAATACATAATTTCATTACCATACCATCCCCCAAACTCCACATGCCAAACAAAACAACAGTGTTTCTTAACTTAAGTTTTACCACTCCTGGCTCAGTCAGGCACTCTGGGCAGTCCTTCAGTTGCAGGAAGGGCAATTTACAGGCTCAAGCAACACAAAAAAAAAAGCGATGCACAGCTCTTTTTGTAAATTATTTTCTTGCTTCTTGCATCCACTACTCCCACTCCTCACTCGTCAGAGATGGTCTGTTGCTCTGGTGGTCTAGGTCGCTCACTCTGACGTCCCTCCCGGTCTCAAAAATGCCGCGGTCCTTACTGGCTTGCTCCCCTCACTCCTCGGTGGTTGTCTGGGTCCTCGATGGTGAAATACCTGTCCCCCCTCTAAGCAAGCTGCATTTGAAGGGCTTGCGCGAACCTGAGTGGGGACAGGACAAAAAAAAAGGTGCGAAGGGTTCTATCTGCATCGGTGTTCCTCCCCTTTGTGACGCTCAATGGGCAGGGCGGAACAACCTTGGGGAACAGGCACACAAAGGAGAAAGCCAGTAGCCTCTCAAGTGCCAATGAAATCGAATGACAGAGCCATGCTGCAGCAGGGATAAGAGAGGAGCCTGCCTCCCACTACCAAATCGTCCGCAATATCGCGCTGGGGTTGCGGGGGGGGCCCTCGAATCGCGGAAATAGCGCGAAAATCGCGCCTGCAATTTTCCAGTGCCCCTGTTAATGGCTCACCCCCTAGCCACACTGATGCCTGAGTCCTCGTCCCAGAGTCTACCCATCAGACTACTCCTAGGCCCTAATCACAAAGTGCTCCAAATCGTCTCCGTCTACATTCCACCCCAGGACCAAGCCAATGGTCTTAAGGATGTCCTCAAGTACATTAACACCCAACTTCCTGACTCTGAACTTATCCTGTTAGGGGACTACAACATAAATTGGCTTGGTTCTGATGTAGGTGCTCATAAGGATGCCATAGTGGCCGCCAACCACACACAGATGGTCAACACCCCTACTAGAACTAATTACAAGACCGGCACTAGCACTCTACTGGACTGGGTACTTACAACTCACCCATCCTGTATCTCTCCTACCTCTGTTCTCCCAGACTCCCTCGGTGACCACTCCCCAGTCATCTGCGAATGGTCCAATAAATTCCTCAAGTCACCTCCTTCTATCTCACATAGTAGGATCCTTCCCCATGGGAAGCTCTCCCACTTCAAACATTACCTGAGCCTTCAAGACTGGCAACCTATCTACAATGCAACTAATGTCAATGTGGCCCTTGACTTCTTCATTGCCACCTTTAACAAGGCCTGTGACCTCTATGCACCTGCTAAAAAACGTAAAGTCAAAGCACTCATCAACCCCCGGATAAACTCCAAGCTTCTCTCGTAATTGAAAGCAAGGGACCACCTCTGGGTGGTAGCCCAAGCCACAGGCAAGCCATCAGACATTCAAAACTACAAACAAGCCCGAAATGCCTGTACTAAAGCCATCCGGCTTACCAAAACCTCCCACTACAACTACGCTCTCTCAAACACCTGGGGAAATGGTCGTGCTTTCTGGGACAACATCAAAGAAATCACAGGAAAACAACCAAAAAAGCTCCCCAGCCATGCTGATCGTTGACGGTGCCACCACACTGGACTCCATTACAACTGCTAACACCTTTAACACAGCCTTCACTGATCTCAGTGCTGTCCTCCCCCCTGAATTCTTTAATGATGATAACTGTTCCTCAATTGCCTGTGTTTCCAAGGTAAACAGCCCCAACTTTTACTTTCAGCAGATCAACTTGTGTAAAGCACGTCATTACATCACAGCTGCCATCTCAAAATTCAGAGCAAGTGGTGATACCCTCGACATCAAGTTACTGCTGCTCACTCTCGAGGAAGTCCTATGTCCCTTAACCAAAATCCTGAATCTCTCTCTCTCTCTCTCTGCGCCAGTTAATTCCCGGACAGATGGAAAGCTGCTACTGTTTCTCCAGTCCACAAAAGTTGTGATAAGTCCAACCATGCTAACTATCGCCCGATTTCTATCCTGCCCCCTCTCTCCAAGGCACTTGAACGTATTGTAGCAGACCAGCTAACCGACCATCTCATCAAATACAATCTATTGTGTGATCAACAGCATAGATTCAGAAAGGGACACAGTACCTCCACTGCCCTTCTTGAATTCACTGGTGCTGTACATAGTTCCCTAGACAAGGGTCTCCTTACTGGCACAGTTTACATCGACCTCTCTAAGGCTTCTGATACTGTTCGCCATTGGCTACTGGTCAACCAGCTCCTAACATTGGACTCTCCCCGGACTCAGCACAGTGGTTCAAAAGCTACCTTGAAAACCGGACCCAAAGGGTAAAAATTTCCACTACTCTCTCTGATGCCTTACCAGTTCGCTCCAGAGTTCCCCAAGGATTCATACTTGGCCCGCTACTTTTCAATCTATTTCTTAATTCCCCTCCCACAATCTTCCATGGAGAAAATCATCCTCTATGCCGACGATGCAGACATCTTCTCATCACTACAACAAAATCTCCAGACTGGTTTTAGTGCCATTGAGAAGTGGTTCTCTAACCACAAGCTCATCCTTAACCAAAAGAAAATGAAGTCTATGCTCTTCTGAAGCTCTCAAAATAGACACAAGCTTCACAGCCTAACCAGCTCCACTGTGCAAGGGTCTATCCTGGAGCAGGTCCATTCCTTTAAATACCTCGGGATACTGCTCGACACCAACCTCTTCTACAAGGATCACATCAAAAGTGTGGCCAAAGCAGCAAATACTCGCCTTGGCCTCCTCTACAGGCACAGACAACATCTCACACCCCAAGCTCTCAGGCTTGCCGTTCAGAGTTCAGTGGTCTAGATTATTGGTTAAGGCCTTCTCTTCTATGGCTCTGCCACTAGGTCTACCCTCAGGCGTGTCTCAACAGCCCTCAATAAGGCATGTCGGCTAGTCTCTGGGGCACACCGACTTACACATACCTGTGATCTGTATGCTCAAATCCACTGGCTCCAACTCTCTAATCGCATAAAGTTCCTGACCTGCATAATGGCTAAGAAAATCAGCCTTGGCCTTGCACCAACGGGAGTCTTGGCCCTGCTCCAAAACAGCAGAAACAACCTGCAGATTACCAGGGGGGCTAAAACTCAACTCCTTCAAATCCCCTGCTGCCGCACTGCTCAGGGTCAATGAGCATTTGCGTACACGGCTCCATTACGGCTGAATAACCTTAGCCCTGACATCATCTCAGCTCCTACAATTGGTACCTTTAAAACTCACCTACGGCTTCATCTTATTGCCTCTAGCTCCTGCGACTGCTACACTTATGCTTGAGCTGACTTGTCCAGCCGCTGACACCTCCTCAACTTTCCCCCTCCCTGCAGCTTGTACCCCAATTGCACTTACTATCCTTCTCCCCCTCCACCTATCCTCACCTATCCCCTCTCTCCGCCATCCCCTGCCCCTCTTCCCTTCACCCACCTTCTCCTTTCCCCCCATCCGACAGATGCCTCTGGCTGCTTCTTTGTGTTCCCCTCCCTTTGCTTCCCCTTGTTCTCTGTGCTGCTCCCCCACGAGGCATTACTGTCTCTCCATAGGTCTATCTCCATCTTGAATTGTCTATGTATCATGTCATTATTTGTTCCTGTCTCAAATCATTATATATTGTTGTACTAAGACTACTGTTCCCTAATTTTGATGTGTATCAACCCTGTTTTGTACTTGCCTCTGACGTGGAACCTTTGTAAAAGAGCCTTGGCTCAAAGGTATTTGTAATCCTAGATTTCAATAAACAAATAAAATAAACTGTTGGATGAATGCACTCTGGGCCCATGAATCTGTCTACCCTCAGAGTCGACAAACCTTTCCTCACCCTGTCCTCACCTATCTTTCCATCTGTGTCCTCCCTTCCCCTCTCCCTGTGATACTGGGCTACCCCTCTCTTTTGTGAAGACAAAACTGAAGTACTCATTTAACAACTGTGCCTTGTCCCTATTTTCCTCCCCCCTTCCCTCTCTTAAGTTGTACTGTGCCATCCTTGCCTCTTTTTTCACTTGTATACTTAAAAAAGTTTTCTCCCTTTTTATTCCCCTGCACTAGCTGCAGCTCTTTTTGGGCTTTAGTCAGCCGAACTACCCTCTCTGCCTTTCCTTTGGTACACTTCCCTGTCCTCTTCCCTTTGTGTCTCCCTGATCTTCCTGTAGGCTGTCCCATTGTCTATGACTGCCTGTGCTACCTCACAGCTAAATCAGCTGGGTGCTGTGGCCCTTGAGCTTTTATCTTTAGCATAACACACTCCTCTGTGGCAGCCACATTTCCCTCCTTAATGATGGGCCGCTTCTGATCCACCCCCATCTCTCCAGTGATGCCAGCCAGGTGACTCTTTAGGACCTCCCACATCGTTCTGAAGTCCCTTGTTCTAAAATCTAGGACCTTGGTCTGTGTGGCCTACCTGAAGCACATTGTGCAGTTCACCACTCCCACCAAGGGCTCCTCAACCTGGATATCCTGAATGTGGTCCCTATTCTTCAGTACCAGATCAAGGACTGCTCCCTCCCTAGTAGGTACCATGACACCCTGGATCAGGAATCCACTCTGCATTGCATCCAGGATTACAGAGTCCTGGTGTAGGTCATGGCAGGGAACATCCAATCCACCTTAAGCAGCTTAAAGTCTCCCACAATTACCACCGCAGCCACCTGGGTTATGGAAGTCAGTTCCTTGTCCCTTTCCACCTCCTGGTAAGGTGGTACAGCAATTTCTTTATTAGATACAGAAGGCTGTAGCCAGGTTTCACTAATAGCCAGTGTATCTGGCTTGTAATAGTCTATCCATGCCTCTATCTTGTGCATTTTAGTTTAATTCTAGCAAGTAACAGCATAATAGTAACAGTTCAACCAATGGCTTAGGGAACTGGTTCAAGGAGGAGGACTTCCGCTGTGTAGGGGGCTGGGGCAGAGTCTGGGGTGATAAATCCCTGGACAGGATATACCTCAGCAGAGATGTTACCAGGGTGCTAAGTGACAAGACTGGCGAGTACATCATAGGCAGTTTAAATTTAAAGTGAGAGGGGAGACTTCCAGGGTGCATGGGACCCAGGATACTTGTCAGGAGGAGGCAGGAAAGCCTCCTCCCCAAATGGAAGGCATCTTAAACATAAACAATTTAAGTGCTCATGAATATGGAGAGCACATCTGGAGAAGGGAGAGAATTGGGGGGTGATTCTTCAGTTAGTTGGAACAGGAGGGAGGGAGGGATTCTAGCTGGTGAGTTTGTGACTGTGTTTGTAATTGTATTTGAGGTCTTTTCTTAATGCCATTTCTGTGTGCTTTTCAATTTAGTTTGGGCAGGACTGAGGGATTCTAGCTGACAAGTTTGTGACTGTGTGTTTGTAAGTGACTGTGTCTGGATAACAGTGAGTGGAGTAAGGAATCACTGCCAGAGAACTCCTTGGCTGATTGTTTTTGGACACAGCCTGTGGTGTAGTCCCACCATCCCTCCCCACTACCCACCCACCCCAGGGCTCACCCTACATTTACTGGGTGGGTCCCATAGGGACTTGAAACATCCTGCATCCATACAGGAAGTAGCAAAGAGAGAAAGCATAACAAAACACAACAGAAATAAAACAAATATTTGGGAGATAAAAAATAGCTGTCTTAAGCAGGCAGTTGATTAAGGAGAGAAACAGACAAGATGGGAGTGCTGCACTGCAGTGGTTGTGGAGCAGCTGTCTTCAGGGAGACATTCTGGAGGCTGTGATGCTGTCCTATCTGCAGGAACCTCTCTGGGCTGAAGGAGGAGGAGGGTGCCTGACTCTGAGCAGAGTTGGTCAAGCTGAAGGCAGCATCCACTCCCACCCAGAGACCACCGGCTCCACAACCTATACCTCAAAGGATGCCAGGGAAGAGGAGTGAGTGATTGGACTATGGTGGGCTCAGGGAGGGTGAGGGAGGTGGGGTCAAAAGCACATCCCCCAACCGGTCCCGCTTAGTAACTCCTACACTGCTTTGGAGGAATGGGAAAGTCCCACTCAGGAACCCGAGGCTGGGACCTGGGAGGATGGGAAGGTCCTCCAGGATGGAACCCCAGGGAAGGGAGGCAGAGAATGCCAGAGGAGGGGGAAGCTTCTCCTAGTGGGGGACTCTATTGTCTGGGGAGTGGAGTTAGAGTCACTTAGGAGGGGAGAGAGGGAGGTCAAGTGCCTCCCAGGGAGTGCTGCATGGAGGGATAAGAAGCGGATCCATAGATCGCTACGGCAATAGCCAGGAGGGAGCAGCTGGATGTCATTGTCAATCTGGGGACCAATGACCTGACCAAGAGAAGGGTGGAGTTAGCCAGAGTCAAGGAAGATTTCAGGAAGCTGGGGGGACACCAGAAACAGATAGCACGCTCCGTCTCATTCTCGGAGGTGCTTCCTGTCCGGGGCACAGGGAAAGCTAGGGCACTCCACATCCGTACCTTCAACTCCTGGTTGAAGGACTGGTGTGGAAGAGAGAGTTTTGGCTTCATAGGGACTGGGGCCTGACCTGGGCAGATGCAAACTTATATAAGGAGGACGGCCTGCATCTGTCTGAGAAGGGGACCTTGGTCCTGTGAGAAGTTTAAATGCTTCAGCTTTGAGCACTTAAACTGCCGGGGGGGGGGGCAGGAGGCTCAGGAACACCCCCCCCATGAGAACATGCAGGAACATAAGTCGACTACAGGAACAGCTAAAGCAGGCAGAGAGGGGCAGGCAGGTGAAGAATGTGTAGCAAGTGATACAAGAGGGGCAAGAGCACATGGGTTGTGGGAGGTGATATGCATAGATGCCAGGAGTCTGGGGAACAAAATGGACGACTTCTAGTCCATGATGGTGCGTCAAGCAGGATATGGTTGCTGTCACTGAGACCTGGGCAACTCTGTACCATGGCTGGATTTGCCTGTTCCTGGATATACCCTCTACTATTACAGGAAAGACAGAACTAAAGGTGCATGTGTTGGGGGGGGCTAGCGTTCCACATTAGGGATGGGAAATCTGTCACCAGGGAAGATACTGAGGGAAATATAGAAGTTGACGGCAGGTAAGGACCGCAAGACCCATCCAGTCTACCCATTTTTTTCTACCTTATGAATGTGCCATAGGTCTTTACTCTGTCAATGGCCTATTTATGCATACTCATCTGTAGTGCTCCCTTATGCTTATCCCATGCCTGTTTGAAGCCCTGCACTGTATTCATATCCACCACTTCCTGAGGTAGGCCATTCCATGTATCCACCATGCTTTCTGTAAAAAAGAACTTCCTCACATTACCCCTTAATCTGCCTACCTCTAATCTCATGCTGTGTCCTCTTGTCCTGCTATTTTTCTTATATTGAAACATGTTAGACTCTTTCACCTTGCTAATGCCCTCAAGATGTTTGAATGTTTTGATCATATCACCTATCTCCCTCCTTTGCTCTAGGGTATACATATTGAGCTCTGTTAATCTGTCCTCAAATGTCTTCTGATGAAGTCCCTGCACTACTTTGGTTGCCCTTCTCTGGACTGCCTAAATTTTGTTAAAGTCCTTGTGCAGGTGTGGCCTCCAGTACTGCACGCAGTACTCCAGATGGGGCCTAACCAGTGTCTTGTAAAAAGGGATTATTACCTCCCTCTTACGACTTGTGATACTCCTACTAACACATCCCAACATTCCTCTAGCCTTACCTACTGCTTTAGTGGTCTGCTTAGATGATTTCGGGTCATCTGTGATGATGATGCACAAGTTTCTTTCTTCCCTTGTGATTGCCAGCAACTCCACTCCCAACTTATAGGTGGCTTCACGGTTTCTTTTTCCTATGTGCATGATCTTGCACTTCTTTGTGTTAAACCCCAGTTGCCACTCTTCTGACCATTTTGCCAGTTTATCCAGATCTCTTCTCATTCTGCCCACCCCATCTGGATCATCTACTCTGTTGCAGATCTTGGTGTTATCTGCAAACAGTCAAACCTTACCCTCCAGTCCATCTGTAATGTCGCTGATGAAGATATTGAAGAGGACTGGCCCCAGGACTAATCCCTGAGGTACCCCACTTCTGACTTGCATTTCTTCTGACTATATACCGTTTATCATCACTCTCTGTTTTCTGCCTACCAACCAGTTTGCCACCCAGATGAGCAACATCTGACCCACCCCGAGCCTACCCAGCGTATTAATCAATCTTATATGTGGAACAGTATCGAAAGCTTTACTGAAGTCAAAACAGGCAACATCAACTGCACCCCCCTTGGTCCACCACTGGTTACCCGGTCAAAGAAATCTATGAGACTAGTTTGACAGGACCTTCCTGTTGTAAACCCATGCTGTCTTGGATCCTGTGCTCCTATGGATTCCAGGTGTTGCACTATCCTTTCCTTAAGGATTGCCTCCATAATCTTGCCCACTACTGAGGGAAGACTGACTGGTCTGTAGTTCCCTGCCTCCTCCCTGCTACCACTCTTGTGGAGTTGGATCACGTGAGCCCTTCTCAAGTCTTCTGGAACCTCTCCTGTGCTCAGAGACTCACTAAACAGTTCTGATAATGGCTCTGCTAGTTCCACCCTTAGCTCTTTTAGTACCCTGAAATGTATGCTATCAGGTCCTATTGCCATGTCCACCCTGAGCTTACCGAGCTCTTGTAGGACCCTTTCTTTTGTGAAGGGACTTGTGCACACCTCCCCCCGTGTCCATGGTGCTGAGCTGTGGGCCCTGCCCTACCTTCTCCTCTGTAAATACTAAGCAGAAGTATCTATTTAAGATAGATGCCTTTCCTTGGTCCTCCTCCACACACTCTCCCTTATACCCTTTGATCTTAGCAATACCCCTCTGGACTTTCTCCTTTCACTAATGTAGCTATTGAAAGTCTTGCCCCCTTCTTTTACTGTTCGTACTAGTGTTTCCTCGGTTTGGGCCTTTGCCTGCCTTACTGCCTTCCCTGCTTCCCTTAGAGAAGTTTAGTATGCCTCCCTATCTTCGTCCTGCTGCATTCCCTTATATTTCCTGAAGACCAACCTTTTGGTTCTGACCTTTTCTGCTACTGTTTCTGAGAACCAAAGTGGTTTCCTCCTTCTTTTGCTCTTGCCTTTCTCCCTAACATAATAAGATGTTGCTTCAAGTATTGCATCCCTAATGCTTGCCCACTTTGCCTGTACCCCCTCATCTGTATTTCTTCTTGCCAGGGCTAGCTTAACTCTGTTGGCCATCATATCAAAGTCAGCGCCTCTGAAGTTCCATATTTTTGCCTTGGAATGGGATGATTTAGTTCTAGTGGCCAAACTGAACCATACCATATGATGGTCACTGGTCCCCAGGTGACCTTCTACTCGGAGATCTGTGATCCTTTCCCCGTTAGTCAGTATTAGATCTAGGTTACAGAGACCTTATGGGTTCAGCTACAGTTGGGGAGGGGGAATAAGAGTGGCGGTAGTGTTTTGGCTGCCAAATCAGGATGAAAATGCAGATCAAGAGCTGGGGAATAAGATAAGGAGGGCTGCGGAGGCAGGGGAAAGAGGCGGTACTGGGTGATTTTAACATGCCTGATGTAGACTGTAGTATCCCACAGGCCAGCAACAGCAGAAGTCAAGCAATCTTAAACGCGGTCCAGGCTGGGTTTTTGATCCAGTGGGTGATGGAGCCAACAAGAGACTGGGCCATCCTGAACCAAGTGCTGACAAATAATCAATACAGAAACATCAGAGTAGATGACCCCCCTAGGAGGGAGTGATAACAGGACAGTGTGGTTTCAACAAGAAAGAAGAAAAAATTACTCACCATAGTAATGTTGTTTCTTCTAATGGAGTCTTGCTGTATTCTGGCAATATGCAGTTAGCCCCAGCACTTGAACTGCCTCAGAGAGGAAAGAGTTAACTCTATGCAGCAGCATAGAATGTTGAGCTCGAGCTTGGTTTTCAAACCTCTGTCTCTGGTACTTCTCAGTGTAACCGTCAGATTCTTACGAGCAAACTAACAAAGTACTAAATATGGAAATTGTTTTACTTAAAAGCCAAAAGGCAACAACTTGGGTCCAAAAGACTCAAGTCGAGAACCCAAGAAAAAAGGTAGTAACAATATAACAAACATAAAAGCAACAGCAATAAAATAACTACCCCACCCTAAAGAGGGAGGGTACAAGGTACACCCCTGAGGTGCAACACTGTACCTGCCAGACCACTTCCCAAAAACTAGGTTCTGAGAGGGGAGGCAGGGAGGGAGGTCAGAATACAGCAAGACTCCATTAGAAGAAACAGCATTACTATGGTGAGTAATTTTTTCTTCAAACATCATGAAGTCTTGCTGTATTCTGACAATATGCAGACTACCAAGCAGTTCCCCCAGGAGGAGGGAATACAGAACCTACTTTGGGAACAAGCTTTGCAGCACTGCTGTACCAAACCTAACATCACTACTAGCCTGGATGTCCAGAGAATAATGCTTGGTGAATGTATGGACTGTTTTCCAGGTGGCTGCTTTACAGATTTTTACCAAGGGTATATCTCTGGCAGCAGCCAGTGAAGCAGCTGTACCCCTAATCAAGTGAGCCCTCAAGCCTGAAGGGGGTGCTTTGCCCAATTTGTCATAGTAGAATTGTACACAAATGACAATCCACCTGGCAATAGTTCTTTTAGTAGCAGGCTTACCCTTTCCCACTTCACCATAAGTGAGAAATAATTGAAGACAGTCATTTCTGTGTGCCTTAGTGTGCTCTATATGTAGTAGCTAAGTGCCCTCTTAACATCCAAATTGTGTAATCTTCTTTCCCCTGAAGAAGAGGGTCAGTGAAAAACACAGGAAGAGACAGACTGGTTCAGATGAAAATCTGACACCACTTTGGGCAAGAACCTCCTATTGGTTCTCAGGACCACCTTATCCCTATGGAAGGATATAAAGTCAGGTTACACTGACAGGGCCTGTAATTCACTAATCCGCCTGGCAGAAGTGATAGCTACCAGGAACACAGTTTTCCAGGTCAAGTACTTAAGCTCGGCCGAAGCCAGAGGTTCAAAGGGTGGCTGCATAAGTTGAGCAATGCAGACATTCAGATCCCAAGCTGGAGTAGGCTCTCTAAAGGGAGGGCTGATATGAACCAGACCTTTGAAGAACTTAGTGAAAATAGGATGAGATGCCAAGAAAGAGCCCTTCCCTGCTGAAAGGAACACAGACACAGCTGCTAGGTGAACCTTCAGAGTTGCAGGCCCAGGGCCTAGGCTATTAAGGTGAACCAGATAATTTAAGGCTATAGCAATGCCTGCAGTGTCAGGCGGAATGCCTTTCTGAGAACACCAAATACTGAATCGTTTCCATTTGGAATTGTAAGTTTTTCTGGTGGAAGGTTTCCTGGAGATCTTCAGAATATCCAGAACTCCCTGAGAAAGATGCAGGACTGCATATTCTAAAACCTCAAGAGCCAGACCTTGAGGTTGAGAGACTGGAGATTGGGGTACCAAATTCTCCCCTGAGAGGAGCTTAGGAGATTGTGTCTCTTGGGAAGAAACAGGGGGAGTGACACTGCCAGGGATAACAACAGGGGGTACCAAGATTGTCTGGCCCAGTCCAGAGCCAGCAGCATCACTGTACAGGGTTGAGACCTGATCTTGACTAGAACTCTGAACAGCAGGGGGAAGGGAGGAAAGGCATAGAGGAACCTGCCCTTCCAGTCCAATATGAGAGCATCCAGAGGAACAGTCCCTAGGACTGGGGGTCTGCAGCAGAACAGGGGAAGTTGGTGATTGTCCAGGGCTGCAAAGAGATCTATCTCTGGGGGGCCCCATCTGCTGAAGATTACTACCAGGATGGAAGGATCCAGGGACCATTCGTGATGTCCCTGGGAGATTCTGCTCAAAGCATCTGCTAGCACATTGCCCTTCCCTGGGAGATGAACTCCTGTCAGGGAAGCCTGAAGGGAATAGGCTAGAGACCACAATTTCATAGCCTCTGTGCACAAGGCCGTGGACCGAGTGCCCCTTGCTTGTTGATGTACCACATTGTGGTGGTGGTGTCTGTCCTAACCTGCACTACCTTGTTTCTGACTGAGGCTGAGAAAGCCTGAAGGGCCAGGAATACTGCCCTGAGTTCCAGGAGATTGATATGAAGGAGAGACTCTTGTGGAGACCAAACACCCTGTGCTGTGAGGGCTCTCAAATGGGCTCCCCACCCTAGGAGAGAAGCATCTGTGGTTAGGACCACTGAGGGAGCTTGACTGAGGAATAGGACACCTTGTCTGAGATTGTCTTGATCCAGCCACCACTGGAGAGATTGGACCAGAGTCTGAGTCACTGGAACCAATTTGGTGAAAGTCTTTTTTCTGAGACCAAAAGGACCTTAGGTGGAACTCAGTATCCCTCATCTGAAACCTGGCTCCTTGTACCACTGCAGTGGAAGCTGCCATGTGGCCTAGGATTTGAAGAAATTGTCTTGCTGGATGAGAGACCATAGGTCAAAATGAGGAAGCGAGATCTGTAAGGGCCTTTACCCTTGCTAATGGGAGAAAGGCCTTTGTCTAAACAGTATCTAACTCTATCCCTATGAAAGTAAGGAGTTGTACTGCTTTGAGAACTGACTTTGGGAAACTGAGGAGAAGCTCCACAGAACTGAGCAAGTTCTGAGTCATTTGCAGAGCTGACTTGACCTGGACGGAGGACTGACCTACAATAAGCCACTCGTCCAGGTAGGAGAAGATAGATATACCCTGCCTTCTGAGAAAGGCAACTACTACTGCAAGGCACTTTGTAAACACCCTTGGAGCCGATGTTAGGCCGAAGGGCATGGCCCTGAACTGATAATGGCCTGAAGGCAACTCGAACCTGAGGTACTTTCTGTAGGAGCACCTGATTGGAATATGGAAATAGGCATCCTTGAGGTCCAGGGATGCTAGCCAATCCCCTGGCCTTAGAGAGGGAAGAATTATTCCCAGAGTGACCGTTTTGAACTTTGGTTTTGTGATATGTTTGTTCAAATACCTTACGTCTAGGATGGGTCGCCATTCCCCTGTCTTTTCCAGAGTAAGGCAGTATCTGGAGTATAGATCTTTGGCCCTGTGCTGAGTAGGAACTTTCTCTACAGCTCTGAGAGCCAGTAGAGAAGAAACCTCTGCCTCTAGAGCAATGATTTCTGAGATGGGTGCAGGTGGAAAGGACCTGGTCCTCATTTCTGGGAACCTTTTGAAACTGAGGGCCAGTCCCTGGCTTACTACCTCCAGGACCCACTTGTCTGAGATAACAGACTTCCAGGCCTGGAAGTAGTAAGCCAGCCTGCCTCCTACTGAAATAGGGGAGTCGAACCGGGCTGACACATCAGGGTGTCTGCTTGGCAGGAGTCTTGGACTTGGAAGAGGATGCAGTCCTGCTCATCCCCCTCCTGCCTTTCCCTAGAAAGAGCCCCCTCTGTGGGAAAGAAGAGGAAGATTGGGCTTGGTAAAAAGGAATGTGGAAAGGCCTGCCCCTGCCCCTAGACTGCTGCTTCTGAGGAGTGGCTTGCCTTTCTTTGGCCTGTGCACTCCTGTAGGTGGTCCTGTACTCATCTATTTTCTTCACGTAAGCCTCTGACTGCTCCCCAAACAGAGAGTTACCCACCACAGGGAAATCCATGGCCTTAGCCAGGATATCCTGAGAAAGGCTAGTACATCTGAGCCAAGCATGTCTCCCTGAGAGACGCAGATGTAGCCATGACTCTTGATGCCACATTGTTGGAGTCTACAGCAGCATGGAATTGTACTTTGGATGTCTCAATTCCATCAGCAGCTACCTCCTCCAGATCTTTGGCTAGCTGGGGGAGGCCTGTTTAGTCAGTTCCAGAACCGTATCCCACCTGGACGTCTGGTACCTGGCTGTGTAGGCCATATAGTCAGCCTGCCTGAGTCCCAAAGAGGATGCCAAATTCTGTTTTTTGGCCATGGCATTCACTTTCCTGGAGTCTTTGTCAGGGGTGTGTGAAGCCAAAGGAATATTAGTCCTGTCCCAGGGTGCAGCCTGCACTACCCCAACATGGCTGCAATGACTATATTAAAAACTCTGTACCTGAGCCTCATAACATGTACCTCCTGTCCATTCTCTTATCTACATGAGGTAAGGAGTTAGGTGTTTGCAGTATCTTTTTTGTTGGTTTCCCCAAAGATTTGTGAAAAGGGATAGACAACCTTTTGGACTCTGGGATGTCCATCATCTCAACAAATTCAGGCTCTTCCTCCTCCTCAGCAGCTTCTACCATTGGAAGCTGGAGGGTTTCAGCCACCTTCTTGTAGAACAAAAAGTGCGAATGGGACTCAGAAAGCCTGGGGGGGAGAAGAGACATTAGAAGGCCTGTTTGGGGAGATGTCTGGTTCAATGGGCACATCCAGGCCTTCAACATCATCTTCATCCTCAGGATACTCTTCGTCGCCCTCCCACTCCACATCACAGTAAGGATCCAGATCGTAATCCGATGGAGTCGGATCCGACCGAATCGACCGCCTAACTGGCGGTACCGGTTCGGACGGAACCAGGCAAAGCGACTGAACTATACTTATCGCTTTGGCTATTTCGTCAGCAGTTGGAGTAATGGGGTGCTGGATCCGAACTGGCTGACTTTCTCTTTCTTTTTGCCGGAACCGACCCCTCGGAATCGGATCTCCTTTTGCCTGAGGACGTATCGCCCAGATCAGTGGGCACCTCCTCAGGTTTGGCCACAACTGAACCGGGCTGGCCATCCGGATCCACGGACTTCTCGGCCTCCCTTTCCTTCAGCCTACTCAACTTTTTTTCCAGAGTGGCTTTAGGAAAATTCTTGCAGATCTGGCAGTCTATTTTGAGGTGTTCAAACCCCAGACAATAAACACAGATGAGGTGGGGGTCAGCCTTGGCAAAGGCCTCCCCACACTCAGTACAGTGTAGAAACTCAGTGGGACAGTTTTTTTCTTGGGTTTCTCAGACATGGCCACTCTAACCAATTACCCTTAATAGCTTTTAAGCCAGGTAGTAATCCCCTATTGGTTACCAACCGTGTTACAGGTTGTGGAAAATAAACAGAAAAAGTCAGTTTTGTTTTTTTTAAACCAATAGGAACTGGAACACCACACTAAATCCCAGAAAAACACAAATATAAACAAAAGGTAGGTTTCCAACCGAACTGACCGATCAGAAACAGAGGAAAAAACAATTTCCACAGAAAAATAAGAAAACTAAGTCACTACCTATCTACAACACTGCCTGTACCGTAGACAGAGACTGGAAAGCCAAAAAATTATAAATCGGTTGAAAAAAAATGTACGTTTTTAAACTCTACCGAGCCGAGCAGAGGAGAAATCTGCGGTGCGACTTCACTGTTAGGTGGAGTAAAGAATCTGACGGTTACACTGAGAAGTACCAGAGACAGAGGTTTGCAAACCGAGCTCGAGCTCAACGTTCTATGCTGCTGCATATAGTTAACTCTTTACTCTCCGGGACAGTTCAAGTGCTGGGGCTAACTGCATATTGTCAGAATTACAGCATGACTTCATGTTGTTTGAAATAGAATAGAAAAGGTACAAAAAAAATACACAAAATGTATAGCAGGACTGAAAGGGATGGGCTATGAGGAAAGGTTAAATGCATTGAACCTAATGTCAATAGAAACCAGGAGATTAAGGTCTGATCTTCTACTTATGTACGATATAATGCAAGAACCTGATTTATTATGTGAGGTAGGTATTGCATTTAAGCAAGATAAGAAGTGCACAAGGGGACACCCACTACAAATACAAAGGACAAAATTCAGAAGTAATAGAAGGAAATATTTTTATACACCGAGGATTGTGAATCCATGGAAGTCGCTTCAAGACAATATAATAAGTAGAAATAAAAATTAATTCAAACAGACTGAATAAGCACATACTGAGTGGAGTCGATATTAAACATAGTAACTGATAAGAGCAATTATGGGCTTTGCTTACTCGCTCCATACCTACCTCAGTATGAACCTCCGTTTCAGACAGATTCAGGATGAGAAGTCCTGGATATGAAAACACATGTACTAGACTTCAAGGAGGCAGGTTTTGAACACATGGGAGTGATACTGAAGGAACGTCTCATAGTGCTTAGGGAGGATATGGGACTGGAGGAAAGGTGGGTCCTTAAACCCGGAGGGAATCCAACTTGTCACCGAAACCTAGGAAGAGGAAACTGCTGTAATTTACAGGGGAGGTGTGCAATGTAGTGAAAGAAAAAGGGGCTTCATTCAGAATGTACAAGAAAACCCAGAGGGAAGAACACAGACTTGAGTACTTGGAGAAGCTAAAGTCAACTAGCAGGGTGGTAAGGCAGACCAAGGCTGGGGTAGAGCTGTGAATAGCTGAGGAAATCAAGGAAGGTGCTTTAGATAAATCCCAGAGACAAGTTCAACAAAGGAAGACACAATGAAGCTGAAGAAAGAGGGGAAGAACAGGTTGAGGAAAATAAAGAAAAGGCAGAAGTATTAAGTGAATACTTTTGATCAGTTTTCACAAAGAAGGATAGCCCAATTCCACAGAGAAAGACAGTCATGGGAGCAGTGAGGATTAGTGAGAAGGAAATTATGGAAAGCACAGTCCTCAGAGGGCTCAAATCCCTAAAGGCGAACAAGTCCCCAGGACCAGATGGCATGCATCCACAGGTACTAAGAGAGCTGGAGAAAGTTCTTGCAGAGCTCCTGGCTGCTCTGTTAAACTGCTCTTTAGATAAAGGTGTGGAGAACAGCTGATGTGGTGTCTTACACAAGAGAGGATGAAGGGACGAGCCAGAGGACTACAGACTAGTCAGGCTAACATCAAATGTTGGTAAGCTAATGGAGATCATTTTAAAGAAAAGGTTGGTCGAGTTCCTAGAGGAAACCGGAGTACAGGATATCAGGCAGTACAGGTTTATGGCAGGGAGGTCTTGCCAAACAAATTTGATCAGTTTCTTTGTTTGGGTCACCAGGACCATGGACAAGGGCCAGGTAGTGGATATACTGTACCTGGATTTCAGTAAGGCCTTTGACTTGGTCTCCCAAAAGAGGCTGATCAAAAAGCTGGCAGACATGGGAGAAGGGGAACAATTACCCAGGTGGGTGGCAAGTTGGCCAAGTGGGAGGACTCAACAGGTGGTTGTGATGGTGGTGGTGGGGGGACACTCAAGATGAGGAGTGTTACCAGCAGGTTCCTCAGGGGTCAGTGCTCGATCTGGTCCTCTTTGATGTGTTTATTGATAATACTGGGGATAGTATCAAAGGCAAAATATGCCTCTTCACAGACGATACCAAGCTCTGTAGGAGGGTGGACACTGAGCAGGATATCAGAGACCTGAGAGAGGACCTGGTAAAGTTGAAAAGGTGGTCTGAAATCCAGCAACTAGGGTTCAATGCAAAAAATGTAATGTATATAAGTTGCAAGAAAGCTCAGAACAGAGCACAGACTTGGCGGTGTGAAGGCCACAGTCTCATCAGAGAAGGATTTGGGAATAACGACAACAAACAACCTGATACCCACAATGCAAAAAGGCTGCTGTGAAGGTGCAGAATTCTGGGTTGCATTTTGAGGGGGTTCACTAGCAGGAGGAAGGAGGTCATTCTGCCCTGTACAAATCTATGGTGAGACCACATCTGGAGTACTGTGTGTAGTACTGGTGCACCTACCTTAGGAAGGATATAGATCAGCTTTAAAAGGTGAATAGAAAGGCTGCAAAGAGGATACAAGGACAAAAATGCAGCTTGTATAAAACAGAGGCTTATGAACTTGACACACTTGAGGAGAGGAAGGAGAGAGGGGACATGATAGAGAGCTTCAAATACCTCAAAGGTATCAGCAAGGTTGACCATGGGGATCTTTTTAACATCAGTGATGAGAGAGTGGTGACAGGGGAATGCACTGTAGATGGGGAAGGAAATAACAAAACAGGTTAGGGATTTAAAAGAAACTGGGTGGGATAAATTCAAGGGACGGTTAGAATAACAGGGAAGGGGTGTACCAACATATAACAAAAGTGCATGAGCTCTGCAATCGAACATAGAAACATAGATTTTGTCGGCAAAAAAGGACCTTTAGTCCCATCAAGTCTGCCCCTTGTTCCTGTCTATTCAGTCACCACTGATCCTAGCTGGTCATAGGTGTCACTCCCTCCCCCGTTCCTCTACCTAATATGCCCCTGTGCCTATCCCATGCATGCTTGAAGCTGCCTACAATCTTTGCCCCATTACCTCTAATGACAGACTGTTCCTGTTATCCACTACCATTTTCTTGAAGATGTATTTCCGCACCTCTCTTAAACTTTCCCCCTTAGCTTCATTGCGTGCCCTCTTGTTCTAGTTGCCTTCATCTGAAAAAGACCCTCCATTTGCACCACGTTTACTCTTGTGAGGTACTTGTAGGTTTCAATCATGTTCCCTCTCACTCTCTTCTCTTCCAGGGAATACATGCTGGGTTCCTGCAGCCTTTCCTCATATGACTTCTCATGAAACCCCCTGACCATTTTGGCTGCCCTCCTCTGTATCGCTTCCACTATTTCAATGTCCTTGTGGAGGTTCGGCCTCCAGAACTGGACACAGCACTCCAGGTGGGGCCTCACCAATGAGCAATACAACAGCAGCACCACCTCCCTCCCTCCTCCTGCTAGAAATCCTTCTCCCAATGCACCACAGCATCCTGCTAGCCTTTTCCACTGCTTTGTCATATTGCCCAGCTACCCTGAGGTCATCAGATATGATGATCCCCAGGTCTCTTTCTTGGTTGGTGACTGTAAGCTGTACTCCCTCCATCTTAAACACAGCCCCTGGGTTCCACAGCCTTAAGTGCATAATCTTGCACTTTTTGGCACTGAAGCCCAGCTGCCACCTCCTAGACCATTCCTCTTGTTTCCTCAGAACCCTTTACATTCTTTCCATCCCTTCCTGAATGTCAACCCTGTTGCAGATTTTTCATCCACAAAGAGACACATCTTACCCTCAAGCTCCTCTGCAATGTCGATTATGAAGACACTGAAGAGAATCAGTCCCAGCACTGAACCCTGTGGCCAGGGGTGTGCAAATCCTATTGCTCCCTGTCTGGGACAAGTAAATTTCCTTGAAGGGCAAGAACAAAAAGAAAGCTAATTTCATTATAATGAATAGGGGCAAGTGAAAATTCAGCTATAGTCATGGCTGGGCAAGTCCTAAAAGTTTTGATCTGAACACCCCTGCCTGTGGCACCCCACTAGTAACTCTTCTATTGCCTAAGTGGCTACTGTTTACTACCACCCATTGCCTCCTATACCTTAACCAGTTTGATACCCAACTTGTCACTTTCTCCCCAACCGTCAGGCTGCTTAGTTTCTAAACTAGCCTTCTGTCGGCACAGTGTCGAAAACTTTAGCAAAGTCTAGACAGGCCACGTTCACCGCTCTCCCATTGATCCACCTCCCTGGTAACCCAGTCAAAGAAATCTGTGAGATTAGTTTGACATGACTTGACTCCCGTGAAACCATGCTGCAGTGGTCCTGCAGCCTTATTGTCTCCAAGTACTCCACAAGCCTCTCCTTCACCACCACTGAAGGGAGACTCATTGGCCTGTAGGTACTAGCATCCTCACTACTGCCGCTTTTGCGCAGAGGAACCACATCAGCCCTCTTCCAGTCCTCTGGAACTTCCCCCATCTCCAATGAGGTTCTAAAAAGTACTGCCAGAGGGGCAGCCAGCATAGCGCTCAGTTCCTTTAGGACCCCTGGATGAATCCCATCAGGCCCCATCACCTTATTCTCCTTTAAGGCTTCCTATCCCTTCCAGACCCTCTCCACTGAGAATAGACTTGTGTCCACCCCACCCGTTGCTTGCTGCAGCATGCTAGTCTGTCCCCCACCCACCCTCTACCGTGAAGACAGAGCAGAAGTAATCATTTAGTATTTCCTCATTCTCTTGATCTTCCTATGTGCAGTGCCCCCCCCAATTCTCACTATCCCTCCCCTTGTCTTCCTCTTTTCTCCCACATATCTGAAGGATTTGTCCCCTTTTTCTGAGATCCTTAGCTATCCTCTCCTCTGTTAGTGCTTTAGCTGCCCTCACCCTCCTTCCTGCCTCCCTTTGCTTTGCCAGACTTGATAGACCTTTTGCACACTTTTCTGCTGAATTTTTTGTATGTTCTCATGTATAAGATTAAGACCAGTAACACTAGTTCTTAAAAAAAACTCAAGTGTTCTATAGGTAATATAGTGCAAAAAAAAGGCACACAACCCTTTTTTTCTGTTCCTGGGGACCACCCACTTTATTGTTTTTGTATTGCCTCACCTAATTGACAGTTCTGGCAACTGTCAGGTACATGCCAGGGCTCCATGTAAACTAATTACTCGGCTGAATGTCTCTTACATACAAACATACGTACATAGGAACATATGAAATTGCCAGTAGATACAGGCCTTACAGTCCATCTAGTCTGCTCGAGTGTACAGCACTTCAGCCTTTTAGACTGCAGTTGCCCCCGTCGCCTCCCTCGTTATTCTTCCTGCTTCCTTCCCACCCCCCACCCACTCTGTTTGGATACCCCTTTGATCTTGTCCCACCCCCTCTTGAGCTGCTCACTTACCTCAATGATACCACCTCATCCAGCAGTGCGTTCTACCCTGTAACCACCCATTACATGAAATAGTGCCTCCTCATTTCATAGAAACATAAAAGCTGATGGCAGAAGGAGACTGCTAGGTTCATCTAGTCTGTCCATTTGTTTTGGACCTATTTTGACACTCTAGTTGCCCTTTGTAATCAGGGCTCCCTTGTGTCTGAGACTCTGTACCATGCATTCTTGAATCCCCCCCACAATGTTGACCCCACAAACTCTTGGGGCAGGCTGTTCCAGGCATCCACCACTCTTTCTGTGAAGAAAAACTTCTTGGTGTTGGTAGAGAACCTCCCTCCTTGCAGCCTGAGGTCTTGTCCCCTGGTCCTGGAGCCCTTCTTGAAGTGAAGAAGTTCCTGTGCCTGTACATTGTTAATGCTTTTGATGTACTTGAATGTTTCAGTCATGTCCCCGCTCTCTCCTCTGCTCCAGGGAGTACATATTCACTTCCCTATGTCTTTCCTCGTAGGACATGTACTGCAGACCCTGAATAATTTTTGTCACCTTTCTGTGTACTGTTTCCACCTGATCAATGTCCTTCCTGAGGTGAGGCCTCTAGAACTGGACTCCGTATTCCCTGTGAGGCCTGACCAGTGATCTATACAGTGGTAGTACCACCTCTCTCCTCCTGCTCATGATTCCCCTCCCAATGCAGCCCAGCATTCTGTTGGCTTTCAACACTGCTTACTAACCTTCAACTCATTTGAGATTATGATTCCCAGATCTTGTTCCTGGTTTGAAGCTGCCAGTCTTTCACCTCCTAGGTAATACTCCTTTCCAGGATATTTCTTTCCTATGTGCATGACCTTGCATTTTTTGGCCCTTACATCTCAACTGCCACACTCCAGACCATTCTTCTAGTTTCTTGAGGTCAGCTTCCATCTTGCTCACTCCTTCTGAGGTGTCCACCGCATTACATATCTTGGTGTCATCTGCGAACAGACACACCTTCTCTTCCAGTCCATCAACAATGTCTGCTATAAAAACAGTGAAGAGCAGAGGCCCCAGTACTGAGCCTTGGGGCACCTCGCTGGTCACCCTGCCTTCCATTGATTGCATTCAATTAACCTGTACCCTCTGTGTTCTACCTTGTAACCAGTTTAGTACCCATCTGACTACTTCTGGACCAATCCCTGTGTGGTCAAGCTTCTTTACCAGCCTTCTGTGTGGAACCCAGTCGAAGACCTTACTAAAGTCTAGGTAGACCACATCCACTGCCCCACCGTCGCCCACTATTTTTGTAGCATAGTCAAAAAACTCGAGCAGATTTGTCTGGCATGACCTACCTGCTGTGAAACCGTACTGTTCAGGGTCTTGTTGGCTGCTAGTTTTGAGGAATGCTATGATCCTCTGTTTGAGTAGTGTCTCCATTAGTTTCCCTACTATAGACATGAGGCTCACCAGTCTGTAATTACTGTCCTCTTTGCAACTGCCTGATTTGTGAAGTGGAACCATTATTGCCTTTTTCCAGTCTTGGGGTACCACACCGCTCTTCAAGGATTTTGTGAATTGAAGTGCCAGAGGGGCTGCTAATTCTGCCTCCAGTTCCTTGAGGATTCTGGGGTGCATCTCGTCTGGTCCCATGGCTTTGTCTACTTTCAGTTTATTTAGTGCCTCCTGTACTTTGGCTTCTGTAAAGGGACTAGTGTCTACCCCTGGTCCTGGGGTGTTGTGTTTTTTCAGGGCCGGGCCATCCCAAGTCCTCTTTGGTAAACACTGAGCAGGAGTGTTTGTTGAGGGTTTTGGCTTTCTCTGGGTCATGCTTGGTGCATTTCCGTTCTTCAGTAGCAACCTTTACTATCCCCCCTTTTGCCTTCCTATGTTCTCCAAGGTATCTAAAAAATGATTGTCTTCTCTCATTGACCCTTCTGCTATCTTTTCCTCTGTCTAAGCTTTTGCCTTTCTGATTTGTTTGTTAGACTCCCTCATTTTTCATTGTGCTGCTCCAAGTCTTTCTCAGTTTTGGTTTCCTGGTATGTGCTGTACGCCTTCTTTTTTTCTTTGACTGTGGTAGCCACTGTCACAAATTCGCTCAGCCGGTCAGCCCTCTACTCCCAAAGTGCCAACCTCTGAGCGTAGAATTGTGAACAGTACAAGGTAACCCTCTTGTCTGTTTTGTGGGTTCGAGTCACCTTAGTCTCAAGTTCTGGAGGGATTCAAACTGATAACCTCTTCTTAGCGTACCCAATTATCAGGCTCAGATAATTCTGTCTTCAGGGGACCAGATATCTTTGCCTATGGGCACCTAATCCGGTATTACAAAATAAATCCTTAGAACTCTATGCAAGACCTAGAGAACTCTATCTGTTTCCCAGTTTGGTATCACAATAAGCTCATATACAGTGTCAACTATAACCTTCAAAGCTTCACTCATATAAAAAAGAAATTTCAAGGCACACTAGGCAGTTTCTGTTTTTAAAATAAGTATCTTTACCTTAAAATAGGTAAAATAGGAAAACAGTAAAATACAGAACAAAATATCCCAACACATACAGCCTTAAAACAAACAGGTTTAAAAGTGCAGACTCCTACAAATAATAACACTCAGACTAGTCTTGTCTAAGGTCCTTACTGCTTAATCTTTCAGTGCTTCTTGGTCTCTCTTCTCTCTGTCAGAAATATGAATGTGTGTGTCTCTGAGGTTTGCTCAGTAGGGTTAAAAACAGTCTTGAGCCGGCCTTCTCTCTGAGGTCACCTAACTCTGCCTTGGAGTATTAAACTTTATATTCCATAACACAGGATGTCCAAACAAGATATTTGAAAAAATAATAGGTGACGTCAATTAATTTCCTCTTTTCCTGTGACCTTTCAAACTGGTCTGTGATCTACAGACATCAAAGGCTCTTTCATGAAATGCTGACTTCCCTCTGACGACGCCCCCCCCCCCCACATGCATATTGGACTACAATGCAGTCTGGGACCTGTACATCAAAGTCTCTTTGATGTAATCAAATGGCTTCTGTGAAAGACAGTTCAAACACATGCAGATGTTCCTTCTTTCCCAATCCTTAGTGCAAATCAAGGATTTCCCTGAGGACGTCATGAATGGCTAATTTTATTCCCTGGGATCAAAGCCAATTTAACATGCTAATTGAACCTCAGATATTTGTAGTTTTCCCTATGTCCTGTCCTTTGAACTTATGCCTGGGGAGGTTTTAATGTGTCAGTTCCAGCAAGACAGCATTTTCTCTTGGCACAGTCCATCACACATTTTTTTATATTTACAAAAAATGATACAGGGATCAGAACCAGACGTCCAAGTGTGACAGTTCCTCCCCACCTAGGCTGAATGTGGTGGCTCTGTCCCCCTGCATGGGATGAGCTTCTCAAATCAGTTCATTCCTCATAGACCCTGGAAGCCCATCTGAGTTCTGATTGGTCGCTCCAGCCCTATGTAGAATGGTCATATCATATCCTTGCAAAGCAAGACTCCATCTTAGTAACTGACCATTGTTTTTCCCCATCTGCACCAGCCAAACTAGAGGGTTGTGGTCAGCCTGCACCACAAAAAGCTGCCCTTACAAGTATGGCTCCAATTTCTTTAGGGCCCACACTATGGCACGACTCTCCTTTTCCACCGTGGAGTATGACTACTCCCTGGGAAGTAACTTTTTACTCAGGTAGGCTATTGGGTGGTCCCTCCCTTCGCTGGATGTCTGGCTCAGTACTGCCACAATACCCATGTCTGAGGCGTCAGTCTGAACTATAAAAGGATTGCTATAGGTGGGACTTGTCAAAACAGGAGCACTGCACAGTGCCTTCTTTAGTTTGGAAATGTTTTCCTCACAGGCTAGGCCCCAGGTAATTTATTTTGGGCATCCTTTTCTTTGTCAGGTCAGATAGGGGAGCAGCCAGGGCACTGTAATTGGGTACAAACTTTCTATAGTACCCGGCTGACCAGAGAAAACTCCTGACCTGCTTCTGAGTTTCTGGTCTGGGCCATGCCTGGATTACCTCTATCTTTATTTGGTTAGGACGGAGCTGTCCTTGGCCTACCACATGCCCAAGGTATGCCACTTCTCCCACGGCCACCTGGCACTTTTCGGCTTTGACAGTGAGCCCGGCCCTCTGTATCCTGTCCAACACTTCCCTAAGGTGGGATAGATGTTCCTCCCAGCTGGTACTAAAGATGGCAATGTCATCCAGGAACGACACAGCGTACTCCTCAACACCATTTAACACCTGGTTCACCAACCTTTGGAAAGTGGCCGAGGTGTTCTTCATTCCGGAAGGCATTACTTTGAAATCAAATAAGCTTATCAGCATGATGAAGGCTGACCTCTCCCTAGCTCTGTCCATCAGCTCTACCTGCCAATACCCCTTCATCAGGTCAATGGTCGTAAGGTAGGTTGCCCCCCCAACTTGTCCAGGAGTTCGTCTGTCCGGGGCATCGGGTGGGCATCTGACTTCGTGACTGCATTCAGTCCATGATAGTCTACACAGAAATGAGTCGAGCCATCTGGCTTGGGTACAAAGACTACGGGTGAGGCCCAGGGACTGTGGGATCTCTGGATTACCCCTAAATCCAGCATCTCCTCCACTTCCCTCCTAATGTCCTTTTGGACAGCTTCTGACACCCAATATGCTGTCCGCCGTATGGGCGTCTGTGTCCCTGTCTCCACATTGTGTGTCGCTAAGGGGGTTAGTCCAGGCTTGGCGCTAAACAAGAGGGCAAAATCTGCTAAAATCTCCCTTACTTTCTGGATCTGGCCCGGGGTCAGCTGGGGAGACAATTTTACTGCCTCCACAGAGGACTTCCACTTACTCTCTTCCAGCAAGTCCAGAAGGAGGTCTCCTTCGTCCATCCCCTTCCCATGACTAGACACTGCAAACATCATGTCAGCCCTATTTGCATATGGCTTCATCATGTTGACATGGTACATTCTTTCTGTCTGTCTGCGGTCAGGTAACTCCACAATGTAGTTCATGTCATTTACCTTCCTAACCACTTTATATGGTCCTGCCCACTCAGCTTGCAGCTTGTCATTCTGGATCGGAATAAGGACCATGACTTCCTGACCCACCATGTACGAGCGAGCTCTGTCTCTGCAGTCGTACCATACTTTTTGTTTCTGTTGGGCAGCTGCCAGGTTGCTCTGGGCTGTCCCCATAAACTCCTTCAGCCTTTCCCTAAACCTTAGAATGTAATCTACAATGGGAGTTCCCTGGGTGGCATGCTTGCCTTTCCAGTCCTCCTGGATCAAATCTAGGGGCCCACATAGCCGGCGTCCATACAAGAGTTCGAAGGGGGAAAATCCTGTCGACTCTTGGGGCACCTCCCTGTATGCAAACAACAGGTGGGGAAGGTATTTCTCCCAGTCCCTCCCATGCTGTTCAGCAAACACCCAGAGCATTGACTTTAGGGTACCACTGAATTGTTCCACAAGCCCATTGGCTTGTGGGTGATACGGTGTCGTGCATTTCTGTACCACCCCACACTTCTCCCATAAACATTTCATCAGGTCCGACATGAAGGAACCCCTCGATCGGTGATAACCTCCTGCGGAAACCCAACACGGGAGAAAATCCCAAGTAAGGCATCTGCCACTTTGTCTGTCCTCAAAGAGGATAGGGCGACTGCCTCTATGTACCGGGTGACATAATCCACCACAGTCAGGATGAATCTCCTCCCTGAGGAGCTGGGGGTATTTAAAGGCCCCACAATATCCATTCCTACCCTCTGGAATGGCTCCTCCACTGTGGGCAATGGAATCAGGGTGGCTTTGGTTTTCTTGCCTGCCTTCCCTATTTCTTGGCACTGGTGACAAGACCTGCAATACTCCTTCACCTGCTGGATGAAGTTAGGCCAGTAGAAATTCTGGGCCAACCGCTGCGTAGTGTGCGCGATTCCCAGATGACCAGACAAGGGAATATCATGTGCAATTTTGAGCAACGCTCACGATACACCTGGAGAATGACAAGCTGCCTGCCTAGCATCCCTCCCTCTGTCTGTACTGCCTGTGTATACATAAGTCCATTTTACCAATAAACCTTATGTCTGCCGTCACCTCCCTGTGTTCTGTCAGAGTCAGACCAATCCCTCAGCTTCTCTAAACTAGGGTCATTCCTCTGAGCAGCTGCAAACCCCTCACACAGTCCCAAGGCATGGGACAGGTCCCCTCCAGTCACTAAACTAGGGTCCCTAGCACTAGCGTCAGGGCCCTCAGGATCACTGTCAATCCCAACCCTCTGACAAGGGGTCACTCCTCCCTCTTCGGAGTAACCCTCTGTAGCTGTGTGGTTACTTGCTACTGGGCAAATTTCTACCCCCATTTTATCAGTCTCCCCATCTGGAGACACAGGCTGGGGAACCAGCCTCTCAGTGGTTTCCACACTGGTTTCTGTGGGGTTCAGGGAACTACAATTTTCCCTTGCTGCTTGGCTATGGGTAACTGCACATACCATCCCCTGCTGGAGGTTGTTACGCAGGATCACATCCACTGCTAATGTGTTGGCTACAGTCACCTGTTTCACCCCAGTCCAGGAGAACACTAGCCAGTGGCAATGTTTTCTCCCCGCCCGTAAAGTCCTGTACAGTTACGTATTTATTGGGTATAAGCTGACCAGGCTGTACCAGATCCCCCTTTACCAATGTCAGGGATGCCCCTGTGTCCCTTAACCCCTGCATCTGTACACCATTTACTATGACTGGGTGCATGTGTTCCCTCATGTTCACTGGCATGCTTCCAGGGACACACAAACAACCCACTTCTTTTCTAGCACCCTGTTGTGTATTATGGCTCGCCTTTTGGGACACTGTCTGGCAATATGCCCAGTTTCTTCACAACCAACATTCAGTTCTTCTCTCAGAGAAATCTTTCTCTGAAACCTGGGAGTAACTGGTTTCGGTGGTGGCAGTGAGGGTTTTAGCTGCCCTGAAGGTGCGCTTTTCCCTTTCTGCGCTGCCACACCCACCCTATTCGCTCTCAGAGGAGGTCTGCTCTTGGCATAGCGGTCTGAGAGTTCAGCAGCCTCTTGCACTGTTTTTGGATCTCGGTCCTCTAGCCTGGTTTTTAGTTCTGCTGGGCAAGCCCGATAAAACTGTTCTAATAAAATCACATTTTCAATTTTATCAACAGAGTTTGCCTCAATTCCTTCCCACCAACGTTTTAAAAACTGATGTTTTGTGGCTAGCTCCTCGTAGCTCATATCAGGGCTTCTCCTGAGCTTACGGAATTTAGCTCTGTATGATTCTGCAGTTAATTCAAACTTTTTTAACAGTGCACCTTTTAGCTTGCTGTAATCATTGCTGTCCTCATTGTCCATTTGATCCAATGCATCCCGAGCTTTCCCGGTAAGTAGCGGGGACAGCTGGAAGCTCCAGGACTCTAGGAATTTTAGCGTGAATACAAACTTTTTCAAAAGAATTTAAAAAGGCATCCATGTCCTATCCTTCTTTAAACCTGGCTATTAATTTGGAGTTCAATTTGTAACCCAGTCCTGCAGTCCCAGTTAAACCTAAGCCACTTACCTGCTCTGGTGCCACTGGCTGGAGTTGTAGCTTCTCCAGTTCGTGTTGCCACTGGCCCTCCTCTCTCTTCTCCTCTGCAGCTCTACATTCTCACTCTGCCTCTCAGCTCTCTTGCTCCTTCTCCTCTACAGCTCGCTGGCGCTCACACTCCTTATGGTCTGCCTCTCTCTGTTGTCGCTCTGCTTCCAGTTCCATCCTGAGCAACTCAATTTGCAGTCTGAGTACCTCTGGATTCAGGATACTGGTGACTTTTCCCTGCTGCTGTGGTCCTTCACTGACAGTGGCCCCGCTGTCCTCCTCACTGGATCTAGACCCTGCACTGGCCGCTAGCCCTGCCACATTCGAGGTCTGATCCTTTCCAGTCACGGTCTGTGACTCACTGCTCTGGGTATCTGCTACCATCAAGGCCTCTATGAGGTTCTGCGTTTTGGCTGTCACCTTGAACAGGACTCCTCTGTCCCTGCACAACTGCTTTAAGTAATCTACAGTGTGCCTGCTGTAGTCGGAAGTCATCTTCCATAACTACTACTTTTCTGACTGGCACTTAGAAAAAAAAATAAAATGGGTAGGAACTTGACTGTAAGCCAAGGCATATAGTTTTGTTTCCTTTTGAAATAAAACACTGCCTTTCTTTTTTCCAAGTGAGCCGAACGGTCTCAAGCTGACACACTGAACAATAAAGCTTATATCACCAAACTTTTTTTGCCACCACTGCCAACCAATCTGTCACAAATTCGCTCAGCCGGTCAGCCCTCTACTCCCAAAGTGCCAACCTCTGAGCGTAGAATTGTGAACAATGAACAGTACAAGGTAACCCTCTTGTCTGTTTTGTGGGTTCGAGTCACCTTAGTCTCAAGTTCTGGAGGGATTCAAACTGATAACCTCTTGGTAGCGTACCCAATTATCAGGCTCAGATAATTCTGTCTTCGGGGGGCCACATATCTTTGCCTACAGGCACCTAATCAGATATTACAAATTGAACCCTTAGAACTCCATGTAAGACCTAGAGAACTCTATCTGTTTCCCAGTTTGGTATCATGATAAGCTCATACACAGTGTCAACTATAACCTTCAAAGCTTCACTTATATAAAAAAGAAATTTCAAGGCACACCAGGCAGTTTCCATTTTTAAAATATATATCTTTACTTTAAAATAGGAAAACAGTAAAATACAGAACAAAATATCCCAACATATACAGCCTTAAAACAAACAGGTTTAAAAGTGCTGATTCCTACAAATAATAACACTCAGACTAGTCTTGTCTAAGGTCCTTACTTCTTAAGCTTTCAGTGCTTCTTGGTCTTTCTTCTCTCAGTCAGAAATATGAATGTGTGTCTCTAAGGTTTGCTCAGTAGGTTTAAAAACAGTCTTGAGCTGGCCTTCTCTCTGAGGTCACCTAACTCCGCCTTGGAGTATTAAACTTTATATTCCATAACACAGGATGTCCAAACAAGATATTTGAAAAAATAATGGGTGACATCAATTAATTTCCTCTTTTCATGCGACCTTTCGAACTGGTCTGTGATCTACAGACATCAAAGGCTCTTTCATGAAATGCTGGCTTCCCTCTGAAGGCCCCCCCCCACACACACACACACACATATATATGCATATTGGACTACAATGCAGTCTGGGACCTGTACATCAAAGTCTCTTTGATGTACTCAAATGGCTTCTGTGGAAGACAGTTCAAACACATGCAGATGTTCCTTCTTTCCTGATCCTTAGTGCAAATCAAGGATTTCCCTGAGGATGTCATGAATAGCTAATTTTATTCCCTGGGATCAAAGCCAATTTAACATGCTAATTGAACCTCAGTTATTTGTAGTTTTCCCCTTCGTCCTGTCCTTTGAACTTATGCCTGGGGAGGTTTTAATGTGTCAGTTCCAGCAAGACAGCATTTTCTCTTGACACAGTCCATCTAACATTTTTTTATATTTACAAAAAATGATACGGGGATCAGAACCAGCTGTCCAAGTGTGACAGCCACTTCTTGGAAAACCACAGAGGATTTCTTTTTGCTTTGCTGATCCATCTAGCACATTGATCTGTGTCAGTCTTTACTGCTCTCTTGAGTCTCCCCCACATTTCCCTCCTGAGTCTGCCTCCTTCCAATTTCAGACTGCCCCCTGGTTTCCCACCATACTTTTAATTTGAAAATACTCTCGGGCCCGGATATTCAGACTGCACCTGACAATGGCGCAAGTTGGGGAGCAGCGCATCCAGGATGCGCCAGGGCCAGGACCGGGTGTTATTCAACGGTGTTCACCGTTGAATATGGCACAGAATGCACATGGCGCAGTGACAATGCGACAGCGCAAGCCACAGACAGGGTGAACTGGGAATGCGCCAGCGCAAATGTGGTTGCGCTGGGCATAGCACCCGTGATATTCAGACATGGGTATGCAAATGAGGCCATAATATATGCATAGTGCATATGGTTCCATTTGCATGTTATTATGGCCCCATTTGCATGCATTGCGCAGGGCAGCCCAGGGAACTGCGCCTGACACCCTGTAGCCACCATCCCCATGTGCTGAGTCCCTGGCGATCCAGTGGTTAACCCCCCCATTGCCTGATCGCGGGCTGTACATGAATAACCCCACCCTGGAGGTCTAGTGGTTAACCCCCCCAATGCCCGATCGCGATCTTTACATGAATACCCCACCCTGGAGGTCTAGTGGTGAACCCCCAATGCCCGATCGTGGGCTGGACGCCAGCGATCTGACCCTGGAGGTCTAGTGGCTCCCCCCTCCTGTGTGCCTGATTGCGGGTGTGTACCTGAGAAACCTGTAACCTGGTGGTCCAGTGGTGCCCCCTCCACACCCACCCACAGAGGCCCCAGGCCACCCAACTCCCCCCATCATCGGTGGCCAGCACCCTGCCCGCATACCACTCAACCGCCCGCGAATGACAGCATACAGTATGATCTGTGAGTACACTGGTCCACAGTGTGGACCAGCAGACTGCAGACCATGCTATTACTACTGAGCACAGATATGTGAATGGATGTGTTCATTCATATCTGTGTATAACAAAATAAATATACAAGCCCATTGGTCCACACTGTAGAGCAATAGGCACAGGTCATACTGTATCCTGTCATTCGTGAGTAGCGAGCATGCAGGCGAGGGTACTGCTGCCCGCTGATGGCGGGGAGCTGGGTGGCGAGGGCACTCACAAAATGATGAGAAAGAGGCCTACCACTGAACCTCCTGGTCTGAGACTCCCAGGTACATGCCAGCGATCGAGGCTGAAGGAAGGGGCCACTAGATCTCCGGGGTGGATCGCTAATAATAATACAGCCCACGATGAGCATGAAAGTGCACTAAGATCTCCAGGGTGGAATATTCATGTGCAGCTCGTGATCAGGCATTGGGGGGAACACTGGCATGCCACAGGGGGTTTGGGTGTTTGTGGATGGTGTCCCTGCTGGGCGGGTGGCCACCCACGACTGGTAGCTGCTGTGTTGCGCCTTGCAATACAGTGGCCTTCCTGTGGGTGGCCAGCATTTATTCCTGGGTTTTCGTGGCACAACATTGTGCCCAGGTTTGCGATGCATCTCGGGGATGTGCCAGCAGCTGTGCCGTACATCTCGGGCTGAATATCGGGATGTGCCGCATATGCATGGGCACGCCCCCTTCAGATGCACCACATACATTAGCAATGTGCCCCAGAACATCGGAACTTGTGCTGCACAGGTGCCCGTTTTGAATATCGCACAGGGGTGCACTGCGGGGTTGTGCTGGCACAACTCTGTTGCGCCAGGCACAACCCCTTTGAATATCCTGGCCTCTGTGTTTATTCTGTTTGTCCCCTTCGGGTACTTGAAGGTCTCAATCATATCCCCTCTCTCCCTTCTATCCTCCAGGGAATACATACTGAGCTGTCAGTCTCTCCTCATCATGTTTATCTTCCAATCACAGGATCATTTTTGCTGCCCTGTGCTGTACTCCTTCCAGTAACCTGATGTCTTTTTTCAAGTAGAGACACCAGTACTGCACGCAGTACTCCAAGTGTGGCCTCACCAGGGACCTCTACAGGGGAAGGATGACTTCCCCTCTCCTAGAAGCGATTCCCCTTGCGACTCACCCCAGCATTCTGTTTGCCTTTGCCACTGCCTACCTGTACTAGGCCAAGTGTTTCATTTGCCCTGTTACTAGTATATCCAGATCCTTCTCCTCCGTTGACGTGGACAACTGCACTTCCCCCCAACCAGTAACTACTTCCTGGCTTCCTGGATCCCAAGTGCATGACTTTATACTTCTTGGCATTGAACCCCAGTTGCCATGTATTCAACCATTCCTTAAGTCTTGCTAAATCTTCCTGAAGTACTTTACCGCTCCCCAACCCCATCCACTTCCACACAGATCTTAGTGTCATCAGCGAAGAGGCTGATCTTACTTTTTATCCCGTCTGATATATTGGCAATGAAAATGTTAAACAGCACTGGTCAAGCACCTAACCCTGTAGGACCTCACTTATTACTGCTCTGGGCTCTGATAGTTCACCCCCCCCCCCCATTACCTTCTGCTGTCTATCCTGTAACCAGCTCTTGATCCATCTAACCAGCTTCCTCCCTGCTCCCAGGTTGCTCAACTTGCTGGTCAGCCTTCCATGAGGCACTAAGTCAAAGGCCTTGCTGAAGTCCAGGTAAAGGATGTCCACTGCATGACCCTTATCCAGTGCCCGCATCACCCAATCAAAGAAGTCAACCAGGTTCATCTGGCAGGATCTGCCCAAGACAAACCCATGCTGTCTGCCATCCTGAAGACAACTAGCCTCCAGAAATTGTACCAGCCTTTCTCTGAGGATAGTCTCCATTAACTTTCCTACAATTGCGGTAAGGCTCACTGGTCTATAGTTCCCTAGTTCGTCCCTGGGCCCACTCTTATGGAGGGGCACATGTGCCACGCTCCAATCCCTGGGCACTCACCCCGTATCCAGAGAGGTGTTGAACAGGTCAACCAGTGGCCCTGCCAGGACTTCTGCCAACTCTCTCAGGACTCTAGGATGAACTCTGTTGGCCCAGGTGCCTTATCCACAATCAGGAACTTAAGGTCCTCCAACACCCTATCCACTATGATCTCCTCATCCGTGACCTCCTCCCCCTACTCCCACCCCATCCTTCCCCTTAGGTATGGGTCCTTCCCTCTTCCTGGTGAATACTGAACAGAAGTACTCATTGAGTACTTCTGCCTGCTCTGCCCCCTTTGTTACGCTTGGGTTAGTCTGAAATTACTTAGCACTATTCCCTTGTCAGTGGCAAGGAACCTTGGATATGTCACTACACACACCAGTATTGCTACATGTTTTGAAACGTATTCCTGCACAATCCAGGAAGCCATGTTTATGACTGTCATTGCCACATTTTTATCCAGCAACATCCATCTCTGATCGTCTGGCAACTGTCCATTCTATGGATCATCTTGATGGGAACTTTTATCGTAAAAAGGTTGAAACTACCTCCTTTCCTTGTTTACCATGAGGTCTTGGAATCGTGACTGACTCTGAACTTTGAATATCGAACCTGAAAGGAACATCACCTTTTATGCAGATATGACATCTTCCAACTTGTCTTACCAGCTTGTGAATACTGGCCTAAAAACTGAAATTAGGCTTCCATTTGTGAACTTTCAAATAAACTGTATTCAGTCCAGCCAATTAAGATTCTACAATCAAGCTCACTGTTATGCATACCATGAAGCTAGTCTGGGGTAAGGGCAATCCCCTAGCTCAGCAAGAAGACTCTTCTTCATTTGATCTACAATCAAGAAATTCATTTTCTTCGCTGATTGTTTTCCAAGCCTGGCTGGCACCTCATACCAACTTAGTACTGTTATAAACTTTTACACTTTGTGCAGCCGTGTGATCATCTTCAACTGAACACTGTTGCTATTTCATTGTGAAACTCAATGTGCAATCTAATGCACCCCCTGCTGAGGCCTATGAAAATACTGCTGCCTCCTGAACATTTGGATCAACCTTTAAAAAATCTGAATGCATCAAATTTGAACTATGAATCTTCATCTAACACTTGAAGAAACCCTGGATTTATCCCTGGAACTGTTCGTAGTTTATGCCTTGTGGACATTGACATTTTGAGTCCCATTCAACTTACCAACTGAAAAATGCCACCCTTCAAGGTGGTATATTCTGCAGATGTGGAACATTGTGTGGTGATCAACTATACATTCTTCTGATATGGACTAAAAATTATGCAAAGTGAACATTTCTAACTTCTGTTCTAACTTCTGGATATACTAGTAACAGGGCAAATGAAACACTTGGCCTAGTACAGGTAGGCAGACTGAAGGGGGAGGATGGGAGCAGCGTGGAGGATGACAACAGTAAAGCTGACATATTGAACAGGTATTTCTGCTCAGTCTTTACTAAGGAAGAGGGGGGTAATGGGTCTGAAGGGAGTACAAGGGGTGAGAATGGTGCAGAAATGGACACAAGTCCCTTTACACGAGAAAGGGTCCTGAAGGAACTGGAAGTAATAAGAGTTGACAAAGCAATGGGGCCAGATGGGGTGCACCCCAGGGTCCTAAGAACTAAGAGAGGTGGTGGCTGAACCTCTGGCTATCCTGTTCAGCCAATCACTGGAAACAGGAGGTACCCAAAGACTGGAGGACAGCAGATGTAGTCCCCTTATACAAAAGTGGGAACAAAGAGGAAGCAGGGAACTACAGACCAGTCAGCCTCACCTCGGTAGTGGGAAAGATCATGGAAGCACTACTGAAGGAGAGATTGGTGGAACATCTGGTTGTCAATGGACTACAGGACCCAAGGCAGCATGGTTTCACCAGGGGGAGGTCATGTCAGACCAACCTCATTGAATTTTTTGACTGGGTGACTAGGGAGATGGATCGGGGAGGGCAGTGGACATGGCCTATCTGGACTTCAGCAAGGCCTTTGACACTGTGCCACATAGAAGACTATTACACAAACTGGGGAATATGGGTGTGGGCAGGACAGTAGTGTGGTGGGTAGGTAACTGGCTGGGTGGCAGGACACAGAGGGTGGTGGTAAATGGCTGTCACTCCACAGAGGAAGAGTGACCAGTGGGTACCACAGGGATCAGTGCTGGGACGGTCCTATTCAACATCTTCATCAGTGACATTGCACAGGATATAGAAGGCAGAATTTCACTGTTCGCTGATGACACAAAGCTCTGTAACAGAGTAGACACACCAGAGGGTGTAGACAGAATGAGAAGGGACCTGCAGAAACTTGAAGAATGGTCAAGGGTTTGGCAGTTGAAATTCAATGCAAAGAAGTGCAAGATAATGCATATGGGGCACAAAAACCCTGGCACAATATATCAGTTGGGGGTGAGGATATAGCATGCACCAAGCAGGAAAGGATCTTGGGGTTGTCATCTCTGATGACCTCAAGGTAGGAAACAGTGTGACAAGGCATCAGGTAAAGCAAATAGGATGCTGGGATGTATAGGCAGGGGCATCACCAGCAGGAAAAGGAGGTCATAATTCCGCTATACAAGACACTAGTGAGGCCCCACCTGGAGTACAGTGTACAGTTCTGGAGACCATACCTACGTAAGGACATAGACAGGGTGAGAAGGTTCAGAGGAGGGCAACAAAGATGGTGCATGGGTTGCATCACAAATCCTATGAAGACAGGTTGAAGGAACTGAACATGTACTCCCTGGAGGAGAGGAGGAGAGAGGGATATGATAGAGACATACAAGTATCTTACAGGGAGGAACAGGGTGCAGGAAAACACTATTTTAAGCGAAAAAGATGTTTCAGGACTAGAGGGCATGGGATGAAGTTGGAGGGAGGACGATTCAGAGGAAACATGAGAAGAATTTCTTCACAGAGCGAGTGGTGGACAAGTGGAACACCCTGCCAGAGAAGTGGTGGGGGCTGAAACAATCACAGGATTTAAGAATGCATGGGATAGACATAAAGGAATTCTAGAGGTCAGGGGTAAGGGGAAATAGACTTCTAGGAAAACAAACTGAACTTACAAGCTCAAATGGGCAGACTAGGTGGGCCATAGGCCCTTATCTGCCGACACTGTCTATGTATCTATGTATCTATGTATTCCCTAAACAGGTAATAGCTCATATGGTAATCACACCTGTTCCCATCCCGGAACCAGATATCATTAAGTCTAGTCCTAACTATCTTGATGCTCTATCTCGATTTTACTTATTTTTAATATCCATACAGACAACTTAAGTTTGTCTCTTCAATTTCTTCCTAATAGGACAGATATACACCTGATACATATCAGTATTTACTGATTGTTTTTGATACTGAAAAACCCCATTGTGAAGTTTTACTCCAAATGTTTATAGTAATACAATGTTTACTAACATTTTCCTTATAATTACATTTTGTTGTTTAAGGAAATCCCTGATACACCACCGTGACCAGTTAATATTCCTCTATCAGGTTCGTGCCTTAGCCTGTAGACAAATGGTGCCCAACCTCCATCTTTTTGTTGTGTTGCCACTTTTGCAATTAGGGCAACACAGAGGGGAATGTTATGCTTGGGTTATGCTCCCTATTGTCCCACATACACCTCACATACACCTCACACTGTATCCCTGGTCTATTGTACTGTGATACTGCTATTTTGCACTTATATATAGATATGAGTGCTAGGAATGTGCTTTGCTACTAAGATATGCTAATATTGTCATGCATGATTTATTATACCTCACTATAATACATTTATCTACAGTATGTTTGTCTTTTACATATATTCCATGTATAATCTATCTAATCACTGATAAGAAGACTCAGAGGGATCATCAGTGATTATTGTATACTTACATTCTCATATAATTATATGTAATGTGTTTTACACTTAGAAATGCCATGTAATAGGCCTGTCAGCAGTTCTCTTTGTCTAAAGAAGCTGACAGAGAGAGAGACAGCTTTTGTTACGTCTCTATGTTTTATATTGTATGTAAGTAAGAAATGTGCATGTAGTTTGAACGGTCAGCATTTCTTTTGTCTCAGCTATAATGCTAATGGAAGCATATTCTGTCTCATATGTTACTTATTAGTAATTCTGTCTCCTAAGTCATTCTCCAATGGAGAATGACTTAGGACCAATACATATTGTTTTTCATAACTGTAACTATGTTGTAATCTCTGTTGCTATGCTGTTATCTGTAGTATTTAGCTGTCTGCAACCCATTTGGCGCTCTCGAAACACTACTGTAACTTCTCTAGAAGCAGAGAGAGCTGGAGCGCGGGGACAGAGAGAACAAGATCTTAGAGAACCTAAGATCTACAGTTCTGGAGATTATGTACATTCTTCAGGAATGGTGAGAAACCCATCTCCCTTGTGATTTTCTCTGTCACATGCTTGGAGTAAGTAGCATAATAAACTTTATTAGTACTCCTTGCTTGTTTACGAATGTTTCTTGGCAGACTCCGAGACACAAGAATCTGTATTATTATTATTTTTATTGTTTACCCTACACACCAAGAGTGTTTAGACAACACCTTTTCTGCCCAATCACTGCCATTCTTGATCCTAACAATCTGATCCTTACTCTTTCTCTTCCCCATATATACCTGAAGAAATCCTTTTCACCTTTTCTGATCCCCTGTGCTAGCCTCAGCTCCCTCATCACCCTTGGCTGCCCTTACTATTCTACTCATCTCCCTGGTGTGTAACAGAGGAGGCTGGTACCCTTTGTGCCAGACCCCCAGCTCTATAAAATGCCCTTCTCACAAGGACTTGAATTAATTGTTGTTGGTGAGAAGTATGGACTCAAACAGGGGATCTCTCTCTCTAGAAGGGTCAAAGAGGGAAGTGGCAGCTTTGGGAGTGCTGGAGCTTGAAGCAACACTGCTACCTGTAACCACGGGTTCTGTCCAGTTAGGGTAGGGCTGAACAAGCAGTCAGCTAAGCACTTAAAGAATGTGCTGCAAAGACTGGAGGGAGGCAGTCTTTATGAATCAGGGCCCACAGGAAGTATAAACCCTACCTCAGGAGGGGGCTTACTTGGACTGCTTTTGCTGCTGCCCTCCCGACTGCTACTGGACCTCCGTACAGTTTCTTATTCACCTGCATGTATGGCATGGTGAGAAAGAGCCACAGTCAGACTGTATCTTTGGCGCCTTTGGTGCCCTCCTGTTAAGCAGCTGCTAGCATACTCTTCTGCTCCAGACCCCAGCTCATGGCAAAAGGAACTGGGAGCAATAAGGGGCACCATTCTTTACTTCAGTGCCTCATGCACCATGGCATAAACTGCTGCCCTTCTTCGAACAGGAGTATACACTGCTATGGGGGTAGTGTTCCCATCTCCATCACACCCCGGCCAACACCCCACTCCTGACTCATGGACCTTCCACCAATCCCAGCCACAGCATGGCTAGATGACAACCCTAGGGGCTGCAACAAAACCAGGAGGCAGCAACACTAAAATACACAGAATAAATACAGATGATTGGAGAACAAGGCTCCATCAGACATGGATGCGGCCATCTTTATGCACCTTGACCCCACCAGCTGGCCAACTAATGGGCTAGAAAGCCTGAATGAACAGAGAATTGTGGGGGGAAATAATCAGAGACCCTCCCCACTGTTCCTGGAGGGTTCAGGTAGCCAATGAGAGGGCAGAGAAAGGTAGAAGGACTCACGTAAAGCCCTGCTTAACAAATCAAACACTGAACTGGGGAAAGAAATTTCTGGGCTCACAAGGAGCTTGTGGCAGTTGGAGAGAGATATTGAGGTGATCAGAAATGCTGCTGTGAGAGCACGCTGGAGGCCTAGCCGGGCCTAAAGCTTGGTGGGTCCTCTCCAGGGTTCACTGATACACATTCCTGTGAGCCTTATCCTGGGCTCACACTGTTGACAAACCACGCCAATAAAGCAACTAATAAGTGAAAGCTGTGAAATCATGACAGAAGAGCATCTGCTGAGCAAGCCAATCAAGAGTCTGAACCTGTGGGGCATTTTCTGCATGATGAAGCTGCTGTGAGGAAACTGGAAAGATTCAATCCTGAGAAAGCTGCTGAGCTCAGAAACTGCAGACAGAGACCTGCATCTTCATCAAACTGCTATGGAGCCAGGTAGGGGGTCTGCTATCCCTTATCAAGTGGGGTGAATCAGGGAACGGGAAGTCACAGGGTGTGTGCCCTGAGAACGTGGGTACTCTTGATCTGGAGGGAAGCTGAACCATGGAGGTCGCTCCTGGGGTCTGGGTTCTTTGAGAACTGTGAAGCTACTGTGCAGTGCTACTGTGTGTGCTATAAGAGTTGAGTCAAAAGGACTGTGCTGTTAGAACTGAGCCAGAAAGGCTGTACTGCTGCAAAGAGTCTGAGAGCGAGTCTGAATTGCTTCAACCCTAGGCCATTGGGATCTAATCCTGAATGCTGTCCTATCTGCTTCTGTGTGTTGGTTCCCACCTCAGCTGAGCTGCTGCATCTGTGAGTCACTTGAGTGCTGGCATTGCTGGCTGGGGTGTTTGTACTTTTCCCATTTGGATTACAGTAACCTTGATTGAGATTACAAAGTTAGTTTTCAAGCAATTCCCACTTGGTACCTTAGGTTCTCTTTGTTTACTTTTCGGGCCCCCCAGACTTTGTTGGAATGAAAAAAGCCACCCATGACTTCCCTTCTGCATTTATTAAGGTTAATAGTTGGCTTTCCTCCTCTTTTCTTCTAGGCAGGGAACCCTGCCAAGGGTGCCCCTTATCCCCTCTATTATTTGCACTGTATTTAGTGCCTTTGGCTCAGACCATTAGGCAGCAGTCTAACATCAATGACGTGCACTTAGGGGACAGGGAACGAAGTTGGTGTTGTACACCATCAATCTTCTAATTTACCTAACCAACCCTGAAACAGCTCCCATCTGTGGAATGCCCTCCATCATTTTGGAACACTGGCCGTTATGGCTTAAACACAACAGAAACGGAGGTGATACACCTTCATTATGCTCCCTCTTAGGCAATTAAACACTGCGTTCAATTTAAATGGGATATACCGGCATTTAAATACTTAGGAGTCCAGTTGGTGACTAAGTTGGAGACAGTACTGACTCTGAACTATGATCAAATAACACAAGCACTATCCCAGGATACTGAAGTCTGGTTTTACCTCCCCACTCCCTTTAATCCAACAAGTAGATAATGTTAGCATGAATTTACTACCTAGGCTCCTTTATTTGGCCAAATGTTACCAGTGACACCCCCAATCAGCTACTTTAGGAAATGGAATAAACAGGTATCTTGCTACCTATGGCAAGAAAAATAGCCTAGAGTCTGAACCACAGTCCTCTATCTCCCTATAGCTCGGGGGGGGGGGTCCCTTCCAAACTTGCCACTGTATCATGCAGTAGCACAGATCTGTACAGTATACAGGACATACTAAAAATCACAGGAGTTGATACAGGAAGAAATGCACAACCTAGTCACAATACTATTTGCTGCTCTGCAAGAGTCCTTTCCTGTATGGATAATCATCACATGAGATCCACCCTAAACATATGGCAGCAGACACTGAAAACTAAAGCAATGTCTACTAGTGTTTTTTTTACCGTATCCTCTCCCAGACATGGCAGCATTCCTTCCTGCAAGGTTGGATCCGGGTTTCCAAACCTGGGCATAACTGCAGCTTATTTTTTCAGTTTTTCATAAACTGAGAGATAGACATTTGAGGATCAGCAAGCAGCATTCGGCCTCCTAAGATCACATTTTTTTTTTTTACATTTACAGGCTTGGGTTTTTAATACAAAACTATGTTAGGTCTTACCTAGCAGAGGAAGAAATAACACCACTGACATCAATTACTAATAGCAGCAGTTGTGAGCCAAGGCAGTAGGAGACATCTTATCTCCCGTATCTACTAAGTTCTACTGGCAAAACAACATACGAACATACGAAAACGCCAGCAGAAACAGGCCTCTCGGTCTATCGAGTCTGCTCAATTGTGCAGCTAGCCCCTCAACTCACAACTGCCCCACCCACCCCTCTGCTCCTCATTATTACCCCCTCTCACTATGTCCCATCCCCTCTTAAAACCGTCTGCTGTGCTACAGGCTATTACCTCCTCCAGCAGAGTATTCCACTTATCCACCACCATCTCTGAAATAATATCTCCAGAATCTTCCCCCCACCAATCTCATCTGGTGCCCCCTTGTGATCCCCCCTCTTCTAATCTGGAAAATCCCTTCTGTACTAGTCTTGTTAATCCCCTTTAAGTATTTAAAGGTTTCGATCATGTCGACCCTATCCCTCCTCTCCTCTAGGGAATACATGTTCAGCTCACCCAGGCTCTCCTCACAGGAGTATCACTCTAATCCCTGGATCATCTTTGTCGCCCTCCTCTGTACACCCTCCAATAATCTGATGTCCTTCTTCAGGAAAGGGTGCCAGTTCAACAAAACATCACTCTACTGATGTGGCAAGAAATTATGATTACTATCTATAGAATGGAAGCCTTAACGGCAACCCTCAATAAAAGACTTGCCCAGTTTGAGATTCTTTGGAGAAGATGGATAATGTACATGGCAAGACAGAGACCTGACTTCATCCCTTGATCTCCCTAAATTTGATTTCTGAAAGAGTGCCCCTACTTGACCCGAATACCCACCCTGTCAGATCGTATACTATAAGGCTTTTTGTACCTTCTCTTATTAAGATAAATTACATTTTAAAATGTGCTGACTTTAAATACTCATTTTTAAGGATTCCCTATGAAATAACAGGATTAACCACATCAATGGAACTGCGGGACTTGTACTAAACAGACGTTAACTCATCCTGCCATAAAGTACACTGAATGAAATCTAACGTTTTAAACCAAGTGATACCTGTATATATATTTCCCTGTCGTGATAGTGTACCCCTGTATGTTATATTGTTGTACATTACATGTTGTGTTAAAATCTTTAAATAAAGTTTAAAAAAAAAAAGGAATGGGCGCCAGTACTGAATGCAGTATTCCAGGTGCGACCTGACCAGAAACCTGCAGAGGAGCAGGATCACCTCCTTAATTCTGGAGGAGATTCTCCTCGCCATATACCCCAGCATCCTGTTGGTTTTCACCGCCGCCTTCCTGTACTAAGCTGAGTTGTTCATACTCCCCATTATAAGCACCCCTAGATCCTTTTCATCCTCAGTGCAGTCTATCTGTACTCCCCCAGCTGATAGCTCCTCCCTTGTTTGTTAGCCTCGAAGTGCAAAACCTTGCACATTTTGGCATTAAACCTCAACTGCCATGCATCCGACCACTCCTGTAGTTTGGTCAGGTCCTCCTGCAGCCCCCTCCACCCTTCGATGTCATCTACCACAGCACCCATCTTTGTGTCGTCCATGAAGAGACTGATCTTACTCCGGACCCCGTGGAAGATAACAGCTATGAATATCCTGAACAACACCAGTCCCAATACAGATCCCTGCAGCACCCCACTCGTCACATCTCTCGGTGATGAGAGTTCTCCACCACCACCACCCTTTGCCACCTTCCCTTCAGCCAACTGGTGAGCCAAACGACCATCTTTGTTCCTACCCCTATATATTCCAGCTTTCCCCCCAGCCTCCCATGCAGCACAGAATCAAAGGCCTTGCTAAAATATAAATGCAGGAAATCCACTGCACGGCCTTTGTCCAGTTCCCTTGTCACACAGTCATAATACTCAATCAGGTTTGTCTGGCAGGATCTTCCCATGACAAATCCAAGCTGCTGACCATCCTGGAGACCACTGATCTCCAAAAAGGTCACCAACCTCTCTTTTAGGATCATCTCCATGAGTTTTCCCACAATTGAAGTGAGGCTCACTGGTCTGCAGTTGCCTGGTTCGTCCTTAGGTCCACTTTTGTGAATAGGTACCACATGTGCCATCCTCCAGTCCTGTGGTACACATCCAGTGTCCAAGGAGGTATTGCACAGGTCAGCCAGTGGTCCTGCCATGATCTCTGCTAGTTCCTTAAGTAACCTAGGATGAATGTCATCTGGACCCGGTGCCTTATCCCCCCTCAGAGCCCTTAATCCTTTAAGCACCTTATCCTCTGCAATCCCTGTATATCAGTCACCTCCCCCTGCCCACTCCTCCTCTCCAAAGTGGGGGTCTGTCCTCCTTTCTCTTTTGTAAACATAGAGCAGAAGTAATCATTCAGTGCCTCTGCCTGGTCCTCCCCCTTCTCCACCCAGCCCCCATCCTTCCTAATCCTCACAATCTGATCTTTGTTTTTCCATCTTTCACTGATGTATCTGAAGTCCTTTTCTCTGTTCTTAATGCCCCGTACCAATCTCAGTTCCCTGGAAGCCTTGGCCGCTTTGACTAGCCTGGCAACCTCCCTGGACTTCTTCATATACACCTCCCTGTTATCCTCCCCTCCCAGTTTCCTGCGTCTCGGAAATGCCTTTCTTTCAGCCCTCATCCCTTTCATGACCTTCTGCGTCAGCTGTTTTGTTTTGCCCTATCCTTCCTACTCCTTGTTCTTGTACATGTCCCAGTAGCCTCCACCAGCCATTTCTTAATAATATCTCATTTTTGGCTAGCATCCATGCACGGCTGAAATTCTGCCAGATGCCTGCCCAAAATTTCCCCCAGCCTTTTAAAGTCCGACCCCCTTAAGTCAATCACCTTGGTACCTGTACCTCCTGCTTCCCTGCCCATGTTGAGTGTGAACCATACCATGTGGTAGTCACTCCCTCTCAAGAGGATCCTCCAACTCCAGAGCCCTTACAGACCCCCGTTTGATAGAACCAGGTCCAGAGTCCTATCCAGTCTAGTTGGCTCACTGACCAACTGCACCAAGAAGCTGTCCTGAAATGCCTCTAATAAGACCTGCTCCCTTGCACTCATGGTGGTTGGGGTGCTCCACTCCACCCCCAGTAGGTTGAAGTCCACAACCACCACCACAGTGTTCCCTTTCCTACAGACCCTCCTGATTTGCTCAGCTAACTCCCTATCCAGATTATCCCCTTGGGCTGGTGGCCTGTACACCATCCCATCTCTCAATCTCCTACTTTTTGAGTTTTGAAGCTGCATCCAAAGGGCCTCTGTCCCTCCCATACATATATTGCCATGCCCCCCCTTTTCCCTTAACCCTATCCCTTCCTGAATATTCAATACCCTGGGATTATCAAATCCTATTCCTGGTACTGGGTGGTCTACATTTCCATAATGGCAGCAATGTCCACCCTCCCTATTGCCAAGAAAGCCTGTATTTCTGCCAATTTGTTACAAGGCTTCTCACATTCAATGAGACCACCCTCAACCCATCCCTGCCCCCCGTGCCACTGCTCCACTTTCCTCCCTGCTAGCCTGGGAAGTAAGCTTGTTTGGCTCCCCTCTCTGGGGTCCCTGCCTACCATCTGTCCATTTGCCACCCCCCACCTAGTTTAAATCCACCTTCATAGCTATGTATTCCCCTACCCTCTGCTTTAATACCCGCTTCCACTCCCCGCTCAAATGTAGCCTATCCCCTACATAAAGTTAAATGTCCCAGATTCTGTCCCAGACCCCTACCAATCCATATCCCCTGGATCGACACCATTACCTTTGCCAGGTGCTGAACTCCCTAATCCTTCCTTTCCTCGCTGTACTAGCGCAGGGTACTAGAAGCACCTCCGAGAAGGCCACCAATTCCCCTAGCTCCCCACACAGCCTGCCCAATTCCTCGAACCTCTCCCTCACTACCTCCACTGTCTCCCCCGTCAGGTCACTCATACCCAAGTGCACCACGAGATGTGGTTTCCTCCTACCCTTCCTAGCACACTTTAGAATTGACTGCCCGCTCTGCCTGCAGTTAAGCCAGGTATGGATGCCACCCAGATGTGACTATGCCATTCCCCCTTGCTGCCCCATCTAATTCCTTTAAGTATGAAGTCCCCCAGCACTAATACCCCTCCCTCTCCAGTCCTCATCTCCCCCGCCACCCTTTTATCTTGGTTTCTGTTGCTAGAGTCCACCCCAGCTGCAACACTGCTCTTCCCTCCTATGGTTCCCCCCACCCCAGACCTATCCTAGCTCCCCCTCATTGTTCCCTCACACTCTTCCCCATCCTTCCCTCCACCCTGGTCTGCCCCTCCCCTCTACTAAGTCCCTCCCGTTCTCTGCTCTAGCATTGCTCCTCTCGCATTTATCCCTGCTCTCTTCGTCCATCCTTCCAGCAGTGCCCTTCTCCCCCTTACCCCTACCACCATCCTCTGCCCGACCACTGACCCTTGTGCCGTCCTCTCACTTCCCCTTACCTACCTCCTCCTGGAGATCCTTACCCCCCAATGTTGCCAGCAACCCTATCACCTTTCCTCTCTGCCATGCTGTGTGTAGGTGCCATCCTCCTGCCCTTACCCCCCTTACTAGGCCACCTATTTGTACTGCTCCCAACCCCTCTCCATCCCTCCCATACCGTTGTTCCACCCATGTGGTGTCCTCCTGCTGCCCTCTGCCCCAGCTCCCTTCCCCCTCCCACACCCTCCACAACTCTCTTCCAAGGCACTGCACTTCTTCTTCCTCGAGTCTCCTCAGCCTGTGGCAGACTGGACACCCTCATAGCTTCCACAATATGTTCATCCAGACTTCCACCCCACAGCCACTGCAACACACTATTCTACCCCGATGGCCCCTCTAGCATTCTGCTGCCCCCATGCCCTCCTCCTTCGCTGTTGTGTCCTTCCCCAGCTCCCTCCATTTGCCCGCCTGTGTCACTTTACTCCCTGAATACCCCACTAGACAGACTTTCTTATCTAACGTGTCCCTAACAAACCCCTGCACTGCTTCCTACAAAGACCCTAGACTTAACAACCTTTCCCCATGCAGGAACAGTAATTTGAAGCTCTCCCTACATCCCCAGCAGTGCTTCCTGTGAAGATAGTAGAAGACTTAATACCCCTCAAAGGCAGTATGTACAACTGAATTTCCCCTTAGAACAAGTTACATACTCCACCAATTGTCATATACCAATCACTTTGAGTTCCCCTTCTAATACAGAGCCCAAACAGTTTCAAACACCCCCAAGTGTTAACAGCCACAGTGCCCCTGCTCTGTAGCAGATCCTCCAGAAATGGAACAGTACCCTGTTCCTTGCACAGCCACAGTGCCCCAACCCTGTAATAAAGCCTCCAGAAACTGAAAAGTCACAGTACCTCAGACTAGTCCAGGGGCCACTCCTTCCAATGAGCTCCTCCTCCTGCTCCCTTCTGATTCTCTTCCCACAGCAGAAGACTCCCCTGACACACAGCTCCTCAGGTGTACACCTCCTCTTCACTCTCCACCTCCAACCCCTCCTGATTTGTTCAAAACCACTACTGGGAGTGGTACAAGGACTATTTAATAGAGGAGGAGGTATTGGGTGGGTGGTCAGGAGAAAAAGCAAGCACCACACGCGGCTGGGCCTGCCCTTAAATAGCCTGGCTGCAATTTAAATTTTCCACTCCTTTTAGCACGGCCTCCTCTGATTGGTGGCTCTGGTGGGAGCCACTAGAACTCTGGTGGATCTTTAACTCTGCCGCTGATGCGGCCCTCTACGACTCTGGTGGGAACCCCGACTCTGCCTCCTCGCTCCTCATCTCTGATGCGGCTTCAGGCGTGCTGCTGCCCCCTAGTACCGACTGCCGATGTGGTCACTTCCCGTCCCTGTTTGCCAATGCGGTCACCTCCCTTGCTGTCCCTTGGGGCTGCAGCCGCCTCCCCCAAGCACGCACCAACACAAAACTACTGTTACATGGCTGGGCCTGCTCTTAAATAGCCCAGCCGTGATTTAAATTTTGTGCCCCTTTTAGCGCGACCTCCTCTGATTGGGCTGCTGTGGTGGGAGCCACAAGAACTCCAACGGAGCTTAACTTTGCCGCCGATGCAGCCCTCTATGGCACCGGCAGAACATGTCAAACAGGCCTCAGATAAAGATTTTATATATCTCTCACAGACCAACAATGGGAACACTGCCTCTGGAATATCCATAATGTCACCTCTTCATTTGACGGGAGTCCTTTTGGAAAATGGCAATCTGTTTTTTTTTCATTGCTCCGGATAGGCAGGCTCATTATAGATACAGCTGTACACTGCTGGAGAAGATGTGGACAGCCTAAAGCCACACATGACCACATCTTATGGTTTTGTCCTATCATATAGCCATGTTTTCACACATTGCAGAGAGAACTTCAGGAATTTTTAGGGGGTACTATACAAATTACTATTCAAGAGGGTACTGTTTTTGGATGCACCCCAAGGATATAGGGATACTGACACTAGAAATGTATTTAATGTAGCAATGGTGCTGGCCAAAACATCCATAACAAAGCTGTGGCTTACTCCTTCTCCGACAGTACTGAAATCTGGAGGGAACGAATGACAAAAATCACAGACCAACTTAAACATAGATTCCCAGCATTCAAATTAAGATGCAGACGATGGGTACTACATATCTCCATGTTTGACCCTCACTCTGTACCATGACTGTACAGTCTTTTTATTGTGTCTGTGTATTTGATTACTGATGGGAAATCAGCCTTGATTCCTTTGTTTAGCACAGAAGTAATGCTGATATCTGCTGATGGCAATAAGAGGTCATCACAGTAATGGGAAAAACAGCCAACACCCACAACCAGTCCTTTCGTGATACCCCAGCATACCCCCACGCTACCACATTCTCTTCGTCCAGTCTCCTCAGCAGAAGTTCTAGTCGCCCTACGCTCCCTCGACCCCAACAAAGGCAAGTGCCCTTTAGGACTGGATGCCAAACTCCTATTCTTATCAGCCCCTGCCACTGCTGCCCCCCCTAGCCGACCTCTTGAACCTCTCTTTCACCACAGCACAAATTCCTGCAGCTTGGAAGGAGGCAGTAGTCATCCCGCTACCAAAGGGTGGTGATCCATCTGCACCCGGGAACTACTGCCCTATCTCCCTTCTACCAGTTCTGACCAAGCTACATGAACACCTAGCCCTCTCCCAACTCACACATTTCCTCGATTCTACCTCCTTCTTCTCCCCGTATCAGTCGGGATTTCGTAACTCGCACTCCACCATCACATCACTACTAAGGCTCACAAACGATATTTCTTCAGGTATGGACAAGGGGCATATCACCTCAGCCATATTCATAGACCTGGCCAAAGCATTTGATACTGTATCCCACCCTAAGATAATCACAAAATTGCAAGACGCAGGCCTCTGTTATCTAGCCACCAGCTGGTTCCAAGCCTGTCAGGTAGAAAGCAGGCAGTAAAAATTGGCCCTCATGTATCCACCTCGCTCCCAGTCAACATGGGGGTCCCCCAGGGCTCTGTCCTGGGCCCCCTACTATTCTCCATATTTTTAAATGATCTACCTCTGGCCTGCTCCAACTCAGCCATACAAATGTATGCAGATGATACCGTACTGTATGCCTCCAGCCCCTCCATCAGGGACACAAACTCAACCCTTCAACAGGATTTTGATGCCATTCAAGCATGGCTCAGGTCCAACCAACTTGTCCTAAATGCAAAGAAAACCGTCTCCCTAACCTTCGGCACACAGCATAGACTCTCCCGTCTAGCTGCTCCCCCCATTTTCCACACTCTGGACGGATCCACCCTGGAATCCTGCACCTCCTTTAGGTACCTGGGCGTATGGCTCGATCGACACCTAGACTTCTCCATCCACATTGACTCATTACAGAAAAATCTACACCCTAAACTAGGCACACTATAGCGCAATAAAGGCTGCCTACCAACCACGGTCAGTAGAGAATCAGTGCACAAAATGATTCTCCCCATGTCTGACTACGGCGACGTGGTCTACAGCGCAGCCCCCTCATCCACCCTGGCCAGCTTGGACTCCCTCTTTCATTCTTTCTGTCGGTACATCCCGGAATGTCCCCCCACCACCCATTATTGCGACCTATACAGCACCCTTGCCCTCCCCTCGCTGGAGTCTCAACGTCACCTGCATTGAGCTAATCTCATAGCTAAATACTGGACCAATTCCCTCCCCCCCATCTCAGCTCCGTCCTGTCAACACAACCCCCGGCATACTCCCTCAGAGGCTCAGATTCAAAGCAACTCCAAGTCCCTTTCATGCACACAGCGAAGGGCCAATCGGCCTTCAAACATCGGCTGCCCAAACTCTGGAATGACCTATTGGCAGATATTAGGCTCTCCCCCACTCCAAGGCTCCTCAAACCACTCCTACATGCCCACTTCTCAGATATATGCAACTGCAACCTACAACCTAGACCTGCCACCAAGTGACATCTAAACGGGCCTTAAATTGAATAAGCCTAGAATTCCTACTGTATTTACTGTACATCTGCTACTCTGCTTGTTTCACCCTGAGGTCTAGGCCTAACTTTGGCACAGCAAACTATGCACTCTGTGGTCTTAGGACTAGACTTTGTATGTCACAAAATAATGGTTAATCCAGTCTGTACCTATTCTGGACCTGTTGAAATTCACCCTGTATGTATCCACTCTTAACCTGTTGTCGAACCACTGTATTGTATTGTATTTTGAACCTGTTGTCGAACCACTGTATTGTATTGTATTTTGAACCTGTTTGGATTCTATGTAACCCCCCCAGGTCGCATCTGGAAACCAGCGGTCCCCGCTCAGTATGCTTATCTGGTAAATCTCTTAAATAAATAAATAAATAATCACATTTCTTTCACCCTACTATAGTACTAAGAAGCAGCATGTTGATGTTATTGTTGTACTTCCTCATGGCACTGTTTTGTGTCATGTTTTCTGAAACGTTTTTTAATAAACATGATATTTGAAAAAAAGTTGTCTTTAATTGTGCTAGCACACCATGGCCTGTTAGGGGGTTTGAAAATGCAAGCTTGTTAATTGCTTCATCAAGTCCACCACTGAAAGAACCCCAGCAACATAGCTACCAGATCTGCACTGGGACTTACTGTAATTCCTGGATACCCAGATCCATTGGTTGCTGTTTCACACTTCAGATTATAGTTTTAGTACTGGTACCACCCTGTGTTACTTACTGTAATTTCTGGGTACCCAGATTCACTGGTTGCCATTTCACACTTGAGATTACAGTTTTAGTATTAGTACCATCCAAAAAGTATACCACACCCTGTGTAGAGTAAGTCTTCCTGCTTGCCTCTTGTTTGGGTGAGTGCATTGGTAATTGTGTGGAATCTGAGAGGGTGGTAGTGATGACACTCTAAGCGAAACCGGTCGGAGGTTTCTGTGTGAGGAGCTCTTGCTGGTGTTCCTGTGAAGATGTATTCCTCACTACGACTACTACAATAAAAGTTTTATACAAACATATGAAGAAGCCAGCAGAAGAAGGCCTTTTGGTCTATCAAGTCTGCTCATATTGCAGGGTCCACAGCTTGAGCTACTGTCCCTGCCCTCCCTCCCAACTCCTCCCATTCTCCCTACCCATGATACTTAATTTCCCCATATGCCTATCCTAGCCTCTCTCTTAAAGCTGCCCACTGTCTTCAATGAGATGCCCTCTTTCGGCAGTGCATTCCAAATGTTCACCACCCTCTCTGTGAAGAAGTGCTTCCTGACCTCCCTCATAAACTCCCCCAGCTTAACACTGTGTCCCCAGTGTTACGTACAGTATGCCACTCTGCTTAAAGAGACTCTGCTTAGCAGCCTTATGTATCCCTTTCAAGTACTTGAAGGGTCCAATCATGTTCCCTCTCTCGCTCTCCTGTCTTCCAGGGAGTACATGTTCAGTACCTTCAACCTCTCCTCGTATGTCCTACCCTGCTGACCCATTATCATCTTTGTAGCCCTCCTCTGGACCTTCTTCAGCAGGTTAATGTCCTTTTTGAGGTTTGGGCACCAGTACAGAACTCCATACTCTAGATGCTACATTACCAGTGACCTATACAAGGGCAGTATAACCTCCTCTCTCCTACTACTGATCCCCCTAGATATGCATCCCAGCATCTTGTTTGCCTTTGCTGCTGCTTTCTTGCACTGTGTGGAGTGCTTCAGATCACTAGTGATCATCACTCCCAGGTCCTTCTCCTCCTCTGATGCAGATACTCGGACCCCACTCAGGTAGTACTCTGTCCTGGGAATCTTGGTTCCAATATGCATAACTTTGCATTTCTTGGCATTGAAGCCAAGCTGCCAGAGCCTGGACCACCTGCCCAGCTTTTCCAGATCTTCCTGTAGGTCCTGTATCCCTTCAGCTGTGTCTGCTCTCCCACAGAGCTTGATGTCATCCACGAATAGGCACATTTTGCCTTTAATGCCATCCCCAATGTCACTCATGAAGACACTGAACAACTCCGGCCCCAGCACAGAGCCCTGTGGGACCCCACTGGTTACCTCTCTGGTACCAGATAACTCTCCTCCACAACCACCTTCTGGGTTCTGTCCCTCAGCCAGTTTTCCACCCATCTGGCCATCTTTTCCCCAACCCCAAGATCCACCAACTTCTTGAACAACCTTTTGTGGGGCACAGAGTCAAAGGCCTTGCTGAAATCAAGATAGAGGATGTCTACCGCTTGGCTCCTGTCTACTGTCTTAGTGACACAGTCAAAGAAGTCAATCAGGTTCATTTGACACGATCACCCCCTCCATTAACCCACGTTGCCTCGCATCCTGGAGACCATGCTCCTCTAGATATTCCACCAACCTTTCTTTTAGTATGGTCTCCATAAGCTTGCCCACAATGGAGGTCAGTCTGACTGGTCAGTAATTCCCTGGGTTATCCTTAGGACCACTTTTGTGGAGGGGCACCACATGAGCTGTTCTCCAGTCCTTCGGTACCATGCCTGACTCTAGTGAACTATTAAATAGGTCTGCCAGTGGCCCCGCCAACTCCTCAGCCAGTTCCTTTAGTACCCTTGGATGTACTCTGTCCAGGCCTGGTGATCTGTCCACCTTCAATGCCAGCAGCCCCTCCCTCACTCTATCCTTCTCTATCACTACATCTGTGTTCCCCTACCTCCCTAGGACCTTCTGGTGTATGACTGCAATTTTGTGGTTGGTGGATGGTACTGCTTTCAGTTCTTTATGTGCACATCCAGTCGTGGGGCGGCTACTGTCTTATGTTTAGGGTGGTAGTGACACACAGTACAGTACCTCCCAGGGGATAGTGTTACTGGGTGGGAATACTTATGGTAACTTGTAATTGTTTGACCCCTTCTTTATTTCCATCATCCAGGCCTGTGCTACAAAACAGAAGCACTGTTGCTTAGTTGAATACTACAGTGTGTGTGCCCACTTTGTGTAACCTGATTGAATAGTCTATTGGTGAAGGTAACAACTGTCTAATTGGTCCTAAGGGGTGGCATAGTCCGGTGTGGGGAGGTGGGGAGGTACTGCATCCCAGGGGTGGTACAGTACGCAATGTCTGGCCCATTTATTCTCTTTGGGTGGAGGCACCAAGCTATTTCTTATTTGTTCTAGGATAAACCCCCTACTATAGGAGAAAGCATGAACCCAACACCTCAACCAGCTGGGCATGTACAGTCACCACGCAGGGGTCTAAATCTGGACATAGCCACCCAGGGGAGGGATCACTGCCCCAGAGCAGACACTGCTTCTGTGAAAAATGCAGCACCCACTAAGCACTGTGCACCGTGCAGCACTGGGCAAGAGTCCCAGGGAGAACTTTTTTTTTTATTTTTATTTTTTATTTAGTTGTTTAACCAGGAGTAGCACACTAAGCTGAAAGCTTTTTTACAGGAGCGACCTGGGAACTTCACCCCAGTAGCCCTTACTGGGGCTTGGCACAATACATCTTCAGTCCTTTCAAGGAGACTGCTGAGGAGGCAGTGCAGCCACTGAAGAGGGATGCCACAACAGAGTGATTGGAAGGACGGAACCATGAAGAGGAGTGGCTTTCCCAACAACAGCCTTTGTGTAAGCTTTTGCACTGGAGTTTCACGGCATGTTAGGAGACATATCACCCACGCAGCACATGAGCATGGGCACAGTCTGTGTCTGAAGCAGCTATTCCTAGTAACAGCACCTGTAAGAGTTTGTAAAAAAGAGCACCTTATCTCAGATGTGAATGAAAAGAAAGTAGCCCCTACCTGGCATGAAGACACATGTCGACTTTTAAGGTCGAGCACAATAAAAGTATGCCTACCTTTACATTAGCCCTTGTCAGAGCTTCATCATAGAAGCTGTTGCCCCTGGCAAGACTGAAGAGGATCAACACTCACCCAGCAGAAGCAGGGTAGCTAATTCAGGAGGTAGCACCCACATAGAGGGGTGTCCCATGACTCCATAAAACACCATCATCCCTCCCTTGATTAGACCTGCTTGATCCCCCATTTGGGCAGCAAAGAGAAGGTGCACAGTGCTGCAAATAAAAGGAGGTGACACTAGCCTGTTTTGGTGCTACATACAATATGGGCACCTTCTAAGACAGGAAAATATGAGTGCTCTAAATGGAATCAAAAGGAACAGGTACAGCATTTGTACCTTAATATGAACTGCTGATTTATACCTTAGCCTTCTTTTAACAGACAGAATGCAAGTACACTTGCCCAACTAGGGTTGCCAGCTATTCAGTTTTGGACTGCATAATCTGGTTTTCTGGGTCTGTAGCCGATCAGCCAGTTTTGCTCAGAGGCTGTCTGTTTTTAAGCCATTCTGAGTGCTCACATACTCTAAGCAAATCATTCACCATTTTGGCTGCGCAATGTTATACAGGCCTTTGCTGATAACACCAGCCTGGTGGCATTGAGGGTTGAGGTGCTGGACACTACACCTCGAGCTATGCCAGCAACCCAGGTTCGGGAACGGACTTGGGCTGCCAGGGGTTGGCAGGGGAAGGAAGGGACTGAGCATCTGGAGTACTGCTCTCCCTTCCCGGGGTGGGTGGTGAGGTTTGCATTGCTCCTCAAGTGGCCCCCGATGCAGAACGGGGGTCCTGCAGGTAGCGATGCTGAAAACAAGGAGGCGGAGCATGTCATATGCACAGATGACATGGCTCGTCCGCACTCCAGGGGCAATGCAAGAAAAACCATGGTGGACTTAAGGAGGCGACAGAGGCCACAGAAGCCAAGGCCCATATCCCAACACCAGACCAGCCTTCCTCAGACTCTCCCGAGCCCCTCAATCTGGGCCAGGACCGTCCCTCTAATCCCACAAAGGCCACCCGGCAGGTGAGGTGGGCCCTCTCCTGGGGGTGATCCATGGGGCTGGACAGGTCTGTGGGTCCGGGGAGGGGGTGCTCAGTAATGCATCTCCCGGGGAAGGTGATTTCAGGCAGGGAGTAGAGACTGTAGGCTGTGTGGGCACTCCTGAGAGATGCCCTGGTCCCCAGAGCATAAAACAAAGTGTACAAAAACACAAAAAAAACAAAACAAACACCAGTCAGTCTGAGAGGTGTAAATGATAACTGTTAAGACTATTAGCAGTAAATTAACCTTATCTTTTTCACTCTGCATTCTAAGTATGTTCTTTTACTGCTTCTTTGAAGTCTTCTCTAACATTACAAATGGCTTCAGAGGAGGATCCAAGTACTTACCAGTCGCCAATAAAACAGATTCATGTAATCCACCCCCCAGGGCACACCTGGAAACAAACTATTTATTTATTTGTTTTATTTATTTATTTGGTAATTCGGAAACAACTTTTGAGTATACACTCTTTTACAAAGGTTCCACGTCAGGATGTAAAACAGCAGAAACATAACAAAAACTTGACAGTTAACACAAAACATAAGATTGCTATGTAATACAGAAAATAGATAAATAATACATTTGAATAACCTAGTCAACTGAAATTAAACAGCAGGAGGAGATTCCCGATTAGTAACGTACAGCATAGCTGCACCGAGGGGCCTGTCAAGGTAGAGTATCGGAAAGGGTAGGAGAAATAAAGGAGGAGAATGCGAACAAGGTTTCCCAATTAGCAATGTGTGGCATATCACAGCTTAGTGTGCCTTTCCTGATCCAATATTACAAATAAAATAAATAAATAAATAAAGGGGTGGGACTAAGGGTGGAGTTCGGAGGTGATTTAGAATTTAGTGTTTGTCTCCATTAAAAGTGGCAACCTTATGCTCAACACTATGTATTTTGCCACTCATCTGTACTCATCCTCAAAGCAGTAAAACAGCCAACACCAGTGCCACTTCTTGGCTTGCCATCAGTGAGTGACGTTTAACACTGTGGCCAGCACATCTGCTCCAATAAAGACTGAGCTCACCTTATTCTCGCGTGTTGTACTCGTTTCCACTGGCCTGAGGCGCTGGAAGTCAAAGTCCACAAAGGCACAGCTGTCAGTCAGCAGCATGGCACACTGCGGAAGAGTCACCATGGATCAGTTTAATTTTACTTAAAGGGAGAAAGGATACTTGACACATAAAGCAGCAGCAGTACATAAAGTAGTAGCACAAGACCCACAACTGGTTAAAGTAAATACATTGTTTAAGGCGCTAAGGACAAAGAGTCAACTAGTATTAAATTATGGTACTTCCTGGAAGAAACAAGGTGGACAGCAGACTGGAAACGGGCACAGGGGCAACTGATTGACGCTGGTAGGGGAAGATATACAGCAAGAAGGATGTCTGGAGAATATTTTTCACAGAAAGGGTGGTCGACAGGTGGAGCAAACTATCTGCACTAAATCAGTGGAGGGACACTGACATGGTTGGGCTAGACAGTGGGACTGTAATAGACAGTAGGAGGAGTGCAGTGGAGGTTGAAAGAGTGAATGGCCATTGGGACCAGCACATCCAAGCTTAAGTAGGACTAGGCAGACTGGATGGACCATGGAGCCTTTTTCTGCCCTAAACTTCCTTGTTTCTAGGTAGTCAATAAAGAAAAGATTCATTATGAGTTTATATGTTAATGGTGCCCTTTAACGAAATGTACAAACTGGCTTGGATTTAACAAGCAAACTGAATGGTCAAAATTGATCACATGACAGTGCTTTAATTTCACATAATTGCACAGTTCAAATTTTACACTTTTTTTTTCAAACTTTTAAAACTGGTTTATAAGCACAGTAACACACTCCAGGTTGTGAGGTAATGTCATAAGTTACAGCACTCCCAAGGTGGTTTAAGGCACGCAGCTGCGCCTTGTGTCTCACAACTCACCCGAAGCATCAGGTAATTTACATTATGGTACACCTGTTATGTTTAGTCCTTACATAGTTTTTATCCAGTATCATCTTGTTAATTACTACAAAATCAACATGAGAATTTGTTTAGTGTGACACACCTGGTCATAAATTTACAGCATTCTACTTTTTGCATTCTGCTGGTTCGACCCGCGAACTGAGATTTTTTTCCCTATGACAGTCTGGAAATGAATTTCTTATTGAATCATAGACTACTTACCTCGGTTGAGATAAATGATCTGAGCCAACAAAACAGGAAAAAGCCGGACAATGAATGGTACAGAGATATACACAATGAGAAGTGCCAGAAGTGGCCTTACGGTTCGGTGTAGCAAGCTTGAATATGATCTGTAAAAAACACAGGTATAATAACTACATTAACAACCTGAGAACTGCTGCAGTGGGGTTTAATAACAATAGAAAAGTATGATATTTATGAATCAATAAATGTATACTGTCGACAGTCTGGCTGGAATTCTTAATAAGAAATAAAATACATAAAAACACCTGCAACATTCAGTATGTTATACCAGCAGGATTACTTTCTGAAAGAAGGTTTGGGATTTTTGTTTGGGACCAACAGGAAAATGTTTACATTAAAATATTTAGTTTGAGGCCAGCCCATTGGCACAGAGACTGTGTTGTTCCTTTTTTTTTTCTCCTCTTACAACCCCCTGGCCCCTCATCAGTTCTATCCCATCACCCAGCCCCAACACCTGCCTTCTCCAGGATTTACCTCATTCGCCAAAGTGCACCCTGTCTTACTCCCCAGGGCAGGGCCACCAAGAAGGGGACTACCCCCAAGCAGAGACTAAGTAGTAATCGGGGGAGAGTGCTGTGATCAGCGGTGTGGGGCCTGCAGTGAGGGGCAAACGTCACCCTGCTGCGGTTGGTAGATTTTCCACTTTTTTCTTTCATCCCTCTAGGATGTCAAGACTGCCACCTAGCGCCTGCACACTCAAGGTGGTGCCTGTCACCATCCTCCCTCCCTCAACTCACTTGCTCCTGTGCACTGCCACCTGTAGTCACCAAGGTAGCACTAGTGCAGAGGAGCTCAAACACCCTCCCTTCCCGAGGCGAAAGAGTGTCTGCTGGGACATTTGCCTCACCTCATCCTGCCAGCCCTCTGATGACTATGGTTCATTCCCGAACCTGGGTCGTCAGCATTGCAAGCAGTGGCGTTACCACTGCAGCAGCGGGCCAGCTCCTGTGTTGTTGCTCTTGATGCCAGAGAGTCTGGTTTGGGAACAAATCTTGGTAGCTGGAGGGAGCAGGGAGGAGGAGGAGGAGGAGGATCGAGCACTCCAGGAGGGAGGGTCGCTGCCTCAGCTGCAGCATTCTGCCACCTAGGTGACCACGTATGGCTGTGCAGTGGAGGTGTCGTGGGAAGGAGGACACTGGCCAAGCACTAGGTTGATAAGATCTGCAAACACATGCTCGGAGCCACTAACGTGCCACCATCCTGAGTGATGGGAGAGACAACAGTGGAAAAACACAAAGCAGAATGAGGCAGGGCACTTGCCTGAGCCCCACCATGTCAACAGGCATCCCAGAAAGGAGTCTCTCAGCAGACAGACATAGCCTGTAGGGTCCTGCCCAGGAGGGGGCTGTGGGGCATCGGGTAAACACCCAAGAAGTCACAGGAGGGGGCTAGAAGGCTGCCCGGTGAAAGAGGGTAGCACTGCTAATCAGAGGGGAAAAAACTGTAAGTAAAAAAGAAAATATTTAGGATGGGCACCCAATGGATTAATATAGTAAGTGATGTGGCTCACCATATCACTGATTCAGGTTCAAGTCTTGCACCTGGGTTGTTACACTCTGGGTGGCAAAGGCGGTGCTCAGCATCTGTTTTGAACACTTACTGCCTCTGCATGAGCACGATCACCAATGGGATGAGGGTGTCCAGTCCCCCTCAACTTTTTAGGCCCTGAAAAATGGCCAATGACATTGGTGTAAAAGGCTCAGCAGATCCATGCCCCTCCCCCCATTTTAGCCATGGTTGCACCCATGTGCCTCTGGGAAGCTCCTGCCCTTACATGATCTAAGAGGAGAGGGAGATCCCACCCCAACCAAGAACACTGGCTTGTATGACATTATGGCATCATATATTCAGTTCTGGGCCACCATGCGTCAGTCACACTGTGGTCTGGTTACTGGGATTGGTGGACTGGATAAGGGAACAGCTATCCAGAATGGTGGTAGATTTTTGGATGAACAAAAGGGTCCCTGATATCTTTAAAAACATGGCACAGAAAAGAGAACAAGACAGAAGCGGTCAGTAAAGAAGTGACTCATTTTAATACATGTTTCGGGCAAGAATCTAAACCATATGTTGTAAACAGATACAATGCTAAGTTTTGGCAGTATTTATGCTGGCTGTACATGCAGAGTTGAGTGGCCTTTTTTACATGTAGACCAGTGTTGCCATGAGGTTAATTTACCACACAGTGTGGGCAAACTGCAAAGGCTCTCTGGCACAACAGTTTTGCAGTGCAGTTGTATATTCCAAGTCTCTGCACAGTACCTGCACAATTGTTCGGTGCTGTCTAAAGGATGGTGGATTATTCTGGGCCTGTTGATGCTGCAGGCACAGAATCGTTGCCAGGAACTTTTGACACAGAGCCCTCTAAGAATAGAACATTGGCACTCATTCAGTCTGCTGATATACTGTACCTGTTGTTTTATACTGATACAGCACTGCTTTCACTTCATACATGCTGATACCAGTGCTGTGTGTTTAAATGGGAAATCTCCAAAATGTAGTGATTTCTGAATCATCTACCCATCTTTATTATAGAACTTCACTTCTGAAAACAACCTTAAAGAGCATCTCTGCACTTCACCATATGCTTTCATAAATGAACAGGTTACTCCCCTGTAACAGTAGTTCTAGGAGTGGTATATGTTGTTCATCCACACTGTTTGGCATTGTCCCCTTCCACTTAAAATCTGCCGGAAGTCTTCAAGCTGGCTCCTCCCACCCACCCAGGTGGTATACACCTCGGCTCAGCCCCATGACGCCAGATCTTAGCCCTCTGGAAGCCAGGTTGTGTGCATCCGCAGCCAGGGAGGTCAGGTGGGTCCGTGTGGATGAACAACATATACCACTCCTAGAACTACTGTTACAGGTGAGTAACCTGATCTTCTAGGAGCATGGCTATGTTGTTCATCTACACTGTTTGGCAGACTCCAAGCACTTCTCCGGGAGAAGGGAGGCAAGGCACACACCCCCTACTTAGGGAACAGAGATTGGAGAACTGAAGCCCCAGAACCAGCATCCCGGCATGACTCAAGGTCAATGTGGTAGTGGGTCATAAAGGTGTTTGCTGACTTCCAGGTAGCAGCCCAACAGATTTCCTGTATGGGGATGTCCCTGGAAGCAGCCACCAATGTAGCAGTATGGCGGGTAGAATGAGCTCTTATCCCTCTGGGAGGCTCCTTGCCCGCCAACTCATAGCACAGACCTATGCATGATGTAATCCATCTGGCAATAGTCCACTTCACTGCAGGTCTGCCAGAAGCGGCTTCAGCGTAAGTGACAAACAGCTGGCAAACCTCTCCACGAATATCCTCCATCCTCTTCTTATAATAGGAGAGAGCACATCTCAGGTCCAAAGTATGGAGCCTGTACTCAGCGTCCGAGGTGTAGTTAGGGTAGTAAACCGACAGAGTCAACACCTGGTTAGGGTGAAACTCTGAAACCACCTTCGGAAGGAAATTCGGGTGGGGGCACAGGACAACTTTGTCCCTGTGGAAGACCAGATAAGGGGAGTCCAATGAAAGTGCCTGGAGCTCCCCTGTCCTTCTAGCTGACATGATAGCCACCAGGAAGGCCATCTTCCACGACAAGTGTGACAGCTTACACTTGTACATGGGTTCGAATGACTTGCCCATGAGCTTTGCTAAAACCAGCAGTAGATCCCACGGAGGCGGAGGTTCCTGTACCAGAAGGGATATGTGATCCAGGCCTTTGAAAAAGCACCTGACCACTGTCTCCTGTACCAATGTCGGCTGACCGGCCCACACCCGGTAAGCAGAAATGGCTGTCAGGTGCACCTTAAGGGTCGAAGACCGTAGACCCACTTTGGAGAGAGAGAACAAAGGTAGTCGAGAATGTTAGCCACAGAACAGGATAAGGGGTCTAGACCCTTACCCTGACACCAAATGGAAAATCTTTTCCATTTGAAGGCGTAACATTTCCTGGTCAATTCCTTTCTAGATGCCTCCACCACGGTGTAGACATCTTCGGAAAGACCCAAAGTCTGGAACTCTAGCCGCTCAGGTACCAGGCTGTGAGGTGCAAGCATTGAAGGTCTGGATGGAAGACCTTCCCATGGTTGAGAGATATCAGGTCTGGGCGTGTGCAAAGCCACTCTGGGGGCCTGCAGCTGAGGCTGAGGATATCTGGATACCAGAACTGGCACGGGCAGTCTGGGGCTATCAGAATCAACTTCGCCTTGTCCCTCCTCACCTTGAGTAACATTTTGTAGATCAGGAGAAATGGAGGGAAGGCATAGAGGAGGCCTGGGGTCTACCGCCCCGAGAAGGCATCCCCCTGCAGTGAGCCCTGCTGAGGGGGACAGGCATGATACAGCCTCAGCTTGGCGTTTTCCCTGGAGGCAAACAGGTCCACCATCGGTTTGCCCCAATGGGAGAACAGGCTAGAAGCTACCTCTGGATGGAGAGACCACTCGTGAGATGTCTGGTCTAGGTGGCTGAGAGCATCCGCCAGCTAGTTTGAGGCTCCTGCCACATGGTTGGCTAGGAGATCCGCCTCCAACCGGCTTACGAGGGCCCAGATGCAAAGCGCCTCCTTGCACAGCAGACGGGAGTGCGTGCCGCCCTGTTTGTTGAAGTAGTACATGGTCATGGTACTGTCCATCTGGAATTGAACCACTTGACCCCGGAGTTGAGGAGCGAAAGCTGACAGTGCCAGTCTGACTGCTCTGAGCTCCAACAGGTTGATATGGCATCGGGACTCTTCAGGGGTCCAGAACCAGTGGGCCCTGTTGTCCCTCATGTGGGCTCCCCAGCCCATGAGAGAGGCATCGGTCATAAGTATGACCGTCAGCTCGGGGAGGACAAACAGGATTCCTTCCTGCAACTGGTCTGGGGCAGGCCACCATTGGAGAGCGTCCCACATCTTTTGGGTTACAGTGATCAGCTGGTCGAAATGATCATATTGTTGAGTCCACTGGGCAGCCAGCTCCCACTGGAGGGGGCGCATGTGCAACCAGGCCCAACGGACCACCGAGGTGCACGCGCCATGTAACTCAGAAGGCGCAGAAAGTCCCGGGCAGGGCGCAAGTGCCCAACCAGAAATAATTGGGCAAAGGAGGAGAGAACCTCCACCCTGTCTGGTGGGAGATGAGCTCTGGCTTGACAAGACTCGAGCTCTGCCCCATTGAAGGCCATCACCTGGGAAGGTACGAGTTCTGACTTGGGCTCGTTGATCAGGAAGCCAAGTTGGGAGCAGGTCTGGAAAGCCAGATCCCTGGACCTCTCCACCTTCTGTTGGGTGGAACCTGCCAGGAGCCAATCATCGAGGTAAGGGTAGATTCTGACTCCTCGACGCTGAAGATGGGCCGCCACCACTGCAATGCATTTGGTGAAGACCAGTGGGGCCAATGCTAGGCCGAATGGCATGGCTCGGAACTCATACAGGGTCCCCTCGACCCTGAAGCAGAGGAACCACTGATGGATCAGATGGATTGGGACATGAAAGAACGCATCCTGCAGATCCAGTGAACAGAACCACATGTTTTGCCCCAAGGATGGTATGATATGGGACAGAGTGACCATCCGAAAGGTGCGAGACCTGAGAAACCGATTCAGGTCGTGGAGCTCTAGCATGGAGCGCCAACCCCCCGTCCACTTGGGCACCAGGCAGTACCTGGAGACAAAGCCTGGGTCTGCTGTAGGATCCGCCACAGGAGCTACTGCCTCCTTGCGGAGGAGCTGAGCTATGTCATCTCAAAGAGCTGACTGGGTGCACGTGAAAATCCGTTCCTCCCTAGGGATGCAGGCTCAGCTGGGAGGGTACTGCTCGAACTCTAGAGGCAGTCCCTGACCGACCACTTCGAGAACCCACCTGTCCGAAGTGATAGCGGACCAGGCGGAAAGGAAGTGACGGAGCCAACCCCCCAGAGCTGGTGTGACAGAGATAGGGGTGGCAACCCCCATCCCGTCACTGGGCAGGCTTGGAGGAGGAGGAGGCTCCAGGACCTGAGCCTCTGCCTCTTTTGCAGGCCTGTTGGGGTCCATGCTTGGGCTGAGGGCACCAAGCTTGAGCCTGCTGTTGATGCTGATGCTGCTGTCCTCCTTGATAGAAGGGCTGCCAGACCACAGGGGAAGAATGCCGAAAGGCTTATTCTTCTTCTTCTTCTGCTGGTTCTTGCCCGAAGAACCCTTGGCAGAAGTGGCATCCAGGGTGGCACTGGACTGCTCTATGCACTGTAGGTGACCAGCCACTCCTGGACCGAACAGGTCGGTCCCCAGGAAAGGCACATCAGCTAACTTGTGCTGAGTATCCGCCAGGAAGGAGGAAAGCCTCAGCCAAGCCCTGCGGCAAGAGGCCACTGTGGCGGCCACTGAGCGGGCACAAGAATTCCCGATGTCCAGAGCCATCTGGAGCTGCTGTTTGGCAACAGCACGGCCCTGGTCATGGACCTGTTTGACCATGGTCTACATCTCCATGGGGAGATAAGGAAGGACTTCGTCTAATGACCCGAGAAGGGCATGAGAGAAGTGTGCCATAATGACAGCCGAGCTGGCCTGACGAAGGCCCAAAGAAGAGGCTGCATAGACCTTTCAGGCAGTGTGGTCCATATTTTTGGACTCTTTCTCCGGAGGTCGGTCAATGTCGGCCGAACTGCCAGTACGCCTGAACACAGAGGCGGCCACCAGGCTCTCGGCCGAAGGGTGCTCTATGAACCCCACAAGTTACCCCATGGGCACCACGTACTTGCGGGCCATGCGGGCAGATGGTGCTGGGCATGAGGCAGGGCGCTGCCAAAGTTCAACAGCCAGGCCAACAATGGCTTCGGCTACTGGAAAGGCCTCCATCAGGGTATCCCCTCTCTTTAGAATATCTGTGAGAGGTTACTCCCGCCTTTTTTTGGATAGATTCCAGGGGCATTCCAGTGGAGTCGGAAATGAGATGGAGAATCCCTTCCTCCATCCCTGTGCCAAAGGACAACTCATCATCCCCAGGATGACAGTGGAGCCTGGTGACATCTGAGTCCGAAGAGTCGTGATACAGTGGTCTACCTGCCTAAATCACCCTCGATCCACTGAAGGAAGTCCAGGGTGACTGTAACCGACAGATGTCGGGGAAGTCCATTGTCTAGTCGGTCCTCTTTTGAGGAAGCCCCCCCCCCCATAGGCTGCTTAGGTGGCGGTTCCACCAGAATAGGTGGAGAGACCGGAATAGGCCAAAAGCGGTGAACAGGCTGGCCCCATGGGCGGAGGAACCAGAGACTTCGGTTCTGGAGGGGTCGACTTCAGCCTGGGGCGCGAAAGCCAAGTAATGGCTGGGGTGGGTGGAGACGGCTTCTGCCCAGTCAGGATCAGCTGTTGCCACATAAGGTCCTCATAGCGCCGACGGAGTTTCCACCAGAGCCTCTCCTCGTCCTAGGTGGATGAGGATGACCTGTGGCGTCGCCTCTTCTTCGAGCGCTTATGGCTTTTCCTCAGTTGTTCGGCCGAGGGGGTCCTGGACCTCGACTGAGATCAGGGAGGCCAACTCGGTCAATCGGGAGACACCGATGGGGTTGGTGAAACCCTAGGGTCCGGAACCGAATCCTTGATGGGGACGCCAGCGGGCTGGATCTCCTCATCAGGAAATACTAGGACCGAAGTCCATTCTAAGGAGTCGTCGGCCACGGCCGGCAACAAAGGGTTGATCAGGTCGAGGATTATCTCGACCTCGTCAGCCACTTCCTCGGTCCCCTGGCCAGATGGAAGATCAGTAAAGCCTGGCGGTTGAGGAGGCGCTCTCGACCGAGGTCGAGACCGCATGCTCTTGGGACTCAGACCTCTCTGGGTCCCAAGATCATCTTCGTTGAAATGAAGACAAAGGTTCTTCTTCTCTCTTCTGAGAGCAAGAGGAGTGCAAGCCCGAGGGCGCCTCACCCCAGGTGGGGAGAGTCTGGCACAACTTTTTTAAATTGCCAGTAAAGGTGGAGCCTAGGTTGAGAGGAATAAAAAAGCTTCGACAATGGGCAAGCGAAGCGCTTCCTCCGAACGCTCTTCATGTGTTCCAGCTGCTCGGGTGGAGCCCGCGAGTCGAGAAACCACCCACCTAGCCTCCTTGGACTTCACCGGAGGGTTCCTTTTTTCTGGTCTCCCCAGCTTCAGGCATGCCTTGCGGTCGTCCAGGACATTGGGATGGAAGATCAAGCAATAACTGCAGGATGAGGTGTCATGGCCAACACCTAGGCAGTAGACGCACGTGATGTGGGGATCAGTGCATGACATCTTTTGGCCGCAGGGACACCGGCGAAATCCCGGGAAAGATTTTTCCTCCATGATAGAGGCTACAAAAATCGCTTAACTTGAACGTAGTTTCACTTCGTAAAACTCGATTTATTTGAAAGCCAGGGGCCTACAAAATGCCACAGCATGAGGGAGGCAGCCTGTATCTTCCAGCAGAAAGGAAGATCTGGTGTCATGGGGCGGAGCTGAGGTATATACCACACGGGTGGGTGGGAGTAGCCAGCTTGAAGACTTCCAGCAGATCTAAAGTGGAAGGGGACAATGCCAAACAGAGTGGATGAACAACATATCCATGCTCCTAGAAGAGATGTTTCAGTTGCTATAAAAAGAAAAAAAAAGGAGAAACAGAGGAATATGGGTTAAATGCTTGCCTTGGATGACTATATCGGAGGTTGTGCACCATATTCCCTCTTGGCCATCATTGTGCATGACACGTTAGACATCATAGTGATAACTAAGACTTGGTAAACGGATCTCCACATGTGAGAGGCAGCTATAACGGGCTTCAGGCTGTTTAGGAAGGACAGGAAGGGGGGGTAGCCATTTACATCAAAGAAGACATACGGGCGACAGAGGGGCAGAAGGGCGACAGGGCTACGGAACTTCTATGGGTGAATCTATGCAGGCGGGTAGGGTGGGAGTCATATATATAGACCACCCTCGTAGAGAGAAGATCAGGACAGGGTGATGCTCCAGGATATTGAAAGGATGGCTCTCAAGCGGGAAACATTACTGGTAGGCGACCTAAACTTACCAGATATGGAATGGACCATCCCCAAAGCAGCTTCAGCAAGAAGTAAGGAGATAGTGGACGGGCTAAGTGGGGTGTTTCTGAAACAGCTGGTCATGGAGCCCACCAGGGGAACAACCTGCAAGATGTGGTCTTGGCGAATGGGGAGAATGTGGCTGAGGTGGTGGCAGGAGAAAACTAGGGAAAAGTGACCACAGGACTGTCAGGTTCAATGTGAGGGCAGGGAGGACAGGGACCCGAACCAGCACAATGGTGCTGGACTTTAGGAGGGCAGACTTCGACAGATTAAGATGGCTGATGGGGGTGGCAATGGAAGGATTAGAGGATATAAAAGATGCAGATGACCTATGGGTAGCTATCAGGGACCAGATCCAGAACACCACATCAGCATCCATCAAAAGGGTCAGGAAGGGAGATAGAAGCAGGAAGCTGCTTTGGTTCAGTAGGGATGCAGCAAGGGCAGTAGGGGGTAGGTGAAGAGCATTCAGGAGATACAAGAGTACTCAGGTGGAGGGGGACAGGGAGGTTTACAGGGAGGCGAGGCGACTAGTGGGAAAGGTCATTAGAAGGGCTAAGGTGGACATGGAGGAAAGGATAGCGAAACAGGAGAAGAGGGGAAAAGACATTTTTTATATACATGGGGAGAGGAGGAAGGCTGGTCAGGGAATTGAAAGGCTGAGAGGAGAAGGACGGGAAAACTTGAAGGAGGAAGGGGAGAAGGCAGAAGACCTGAACAGATATTTCTGTTCTGTATTTACGGAGGAAGGGGGGGTTAGAGGGCCTGAATTGAAAAGGAGAGGGGGGGGCACAGGGATGGTATTGGATCCCTTCACCATGGAGAGAGTTAGTGAGGAATTAGCCAAGGTGAAGGTGGACAAGGCCATGGGGCCGGATGGCCTGCATCTAAGAGTGATTTGGGAACTAAGAGAGGAGCTGGCTGCCCCACTGGCGAGGCTGTTCAACCTGTCCCTGGACACCGGTAGAATGCCGGAAAACTAGAAAAAGGCAACAGTAGCACCGATCCACAAGGGGGAAGCAGGCAACTGAGGGAAAACTAACGCCCGGTCAGCCTAACTGCTGTGGTGGGGAAGGTCATGGAGGCACTCATCGGTTGAAAGGGTAATGAAGTATCTGGAGGTGAAAGGACTGCTGGATGACAGACAGCACAGGTTCACTAGGGGCAAGTCATGTCAGTCAAATTTGATCAAATTGTTCAACTAGGTGATGCAGGTAGTGGACCAGGGGGTACAGTGGACGTGGCCTATCTGGATTTCAGTAAGGCCTTCAACACCATCCTCCATAGAAGGCTGTTCAACAAATTGGATAGCGTGGAGGAGGGGTCAAAATAACAAAATGGGTAGAAAACTGGTTGGCAGATAGGAGTCAGAGGGTGGTGAATGGGGTGTACTCAGGGATTGGGCAGGTGAGGAGTGGAGTTCCCCAGGGATCAGTGTTGTGGCCCCTCCTGTTCAATATCTACAGTACGTACGAGACATTACAGATGGACTGAAAGGGAGAGTGTAACAGAGTTGACTCCCCTGAGAGGGTGGAGGACAGGAGAAGGGATCTGAGAGTACTGGAGGAGTGGGTGGAGACCTGGCAGCTAAAATTCAACATCAAGAAGAAAAAAATTACTCACCTTAGTAATTGTGTTTCTTCTAATGGAGGCTTGCTGTATTCTGACATATGCAGTTAGCCCCAGCCCTTAAACTGCCCCGGAGAGGAAAGAGTTAACTCTATGCAGAAGCAAAGAATGTTGAGCTCGAGCTCGGTTTTCAAACCTCTGTCTGTGGTGCTTCAGAGTGTAACCGTCAGATTCTTACGAGTAACTAACTAACTACACTTCCAGTGTGAAAACTGTAAAAAAAATACACCAACAGGCAACTACTTGGGTCCCGAAAGACTCAAGTCGAGAACCCAAGATACAAAAAACCAGGTAGTGAACAAGATATAAAATATATAAACCTAAATATAACAACCACACCACCCTGAAGAGGAGGCATGTAAGGTACACCCCTGAGATGCAACACTGTACCTGCCAGTCCACTTCCCAAAAACTAGGTTCTGAGAGGGGAGGCCAGAATACAGCAAGACTCCATTAGAAGAAACACAATTACTAAGGTAAGCAATTTTTTCTTCAAATAACATGAAGCCTTGCTGTATTCTAACATATGCAGACTACCAAGCAGTACCCCCATGGAGGAGGGTACCGAACCTGTTTTGGGAATAGGCTCTGCAGTACTGCTGTACCAAACCTAGCATCACTCCTAGCCTGGCTATACAGAGATTAATGCTTGGTGAATGTATGGACTGTTTTCCAGGTGGCTGCTTTGCAGATCTCTAGTAAAGATATATCTCTTGCAGCGGCCAGAGAAGCATCTGTACCCCTAGTCGAGTGGGCCCTCAGCCCTGAGGGAGATGTTTTACCTAGATTTGTATAGCAGAACTGTATACAAGTTACAATCCACCTGGCAATAGTTCTTTTAGTAGTAGGCCTCCCTTTTCCCACTTCACCATAAGTGAGAAACAACTGAAGACAGTCATTCCTATGTGCCTTAGTATGCTCTATGTAATAGCTATGTACCCTTTTAACATCCAAACTGTATAACCTTCTTTCTCCTGAAGACAAATGATCAATCAAAAACACAGGAAGAGATATGGACTGATTCAGATGGAAGTCTGAGACCACCTTGGGTAAGAACCTCCTATTAGTTCTGAGGACCACCATATCTCTGTGGAATGAGATAAAATTAGGTTCAACTGACAGGACCTGTAATTCACTAATTCACCTGGCAGAAGTGACAGCTACCAGAAACACAGTTTTTCAGGTCAGGTACTTAAGCTCAGCTGAAGTCAAAGGTTTGAAGGGTTGCTGCATAAGCTGAGCAATGCAGATATTGAGATCCCAAGCTGGAGCAGGCTCTCTAAAAGGAGGGTTGATATGAACCAGACCTTTAAAGAACTTACTAAAGACAGGGTGAGATACCAGAGAAGTGCCCTTCCCTGCTGACAGGAATGCAGAGACAGCTGCTAGATGAACTTTTAAAGTGGCTGGCCTAAGGCCTAAGCCATCAAGGTGAACCAAGTAATCTAAGACTGTGGCAATACCCGCAGCATCTGGCAGAATATCCCTGTGTGAACACCAAATGCTGAATCTTTTCCATTAGGAGTTATAAGTTTTCCTGGTAGAAGGCTTCTGAGAAACCTTAAGGATGTCCAAAACTCCCTGAGAAAGATGCAGGCCTGCGTATTCTAACTCTTCAAGAGCCAGGCCTTGAGATTGAGGGACTGGAGACTGAAGTACCAGATCCTCCCCTTAGAGGAGGTAAAAGATTGTATCTCTTGGGAAGAAACAGGGGGTGTGAGACTGCTGAGGACAACAACAAAGGATACCAAGGTTGTCTGGCCCAGTCTGGAGCAACTAGAATCACTGTGCAGGGTTGTGACCTGATCTTGACTAGAACCCTGAACAACAGGGGAAAGGGAGGAAAGGCATAAAGGAACTTCCCTTCCCAGTTCAATATTAGGGCATGCAGGAGAACAGTCCCCAGGACTGGAGGTCTGCAGCAGAACTGGGGAAGTTGATGATTGTCTGGGGCTGAGAAGAGGTCTATCTCTGGAGTGCCCCACCTGGTGAAGATTACTTTCAAGATGAGAGGATCCAAGGTCCATTTGTGATGGCCCTGGGAGATTCTGCTCAAAGCATCTGCTAGCACATTGTCCTTCCCTGGGAGGTGGGCTGCTATTAGGGAAGTTTGTAGGGAGTAGGCCAGAGACCATACTTTCACGACCTCCATGCACAAGGCCACAGACCGAGTGTCCCCTTGCTTACTGATGTACCACATGGTGGTGGTGTTGTCTGTCCTGACCTGAACCACCTTATTCCTCACTGAGTCCTAGAAAACTTGAAGTGCCAAGAATACTGCCCTGAGTTCCAGAAGATTGATATGAAGGAGAGACTCTTGTGGAGACCAACCCCGCTGTGCTGTGAGGGCTCCCACGTGGGCTCTCCAGCCCAGGAGAGAAGCATCTGTGGTAAGGACCACTGAAAGAGTTTGCTTGAGAAATGGGACACCTTGCATGAGATTGTCCGGGTCCAGCCACCACTGGAGAGCTTGGACCAGAGTCTGAGTGACTGGAATCAGCTTGGCAAGAGAATCTTTCTTCTGAGACCAAAAGGACCTTAGGTGGAATTGAATGCCCCTCATTTGGAACCTGGCTCCTTGCACCACTGCAATGGGAGCTGCCATGTGGCCTAAGAGCTGAAGAAAATGTCTTGCTGGACGAGAAACCAGAGGTTGAAAAGAAGAAATGAGATTTGTAAGAGCCTGAACTCTTGCAAGTGGGAGGAAGGCCTTTGCTTGAACAGTATCCAACTCTATCCCTATGAAGGTGAGAAGCTGTACTGGTTTGAGAACTGATTTTGGCAGGTTGAGAAGGAATCCCAGGGAACTGAGCAGATCCTGAGTGACCTGTAGAGCTGACTTAACCTGGTCGGAAGACTGTCCTACAATGAGCCAGTCGTCCAGGTATGGAAATAGAGAAATCCCCTGCCTTCTGAGGAAGGCCACTACTATTGCAAGGCACTTTGTAAACACCCTTGGAGCTGATGTTAGGCCGAAAGGCATGGCTCTGAACTGATAATGGCCTGAAGGCAACTCAAACCTGAGGTACTTTCTGTGGGAGCACCTGATAGGAATATGGAAATAGGCACCTTGAGGTCCAGGGATGCTAACCAGTCCCCTGGCCTTAGAGAGGGAAGAATTACTCCCAGAGTCACCATTTTGAACTTTGGTTTTGAGATGTGTTTGTTTAAATACCTCAAGTCTAGAATAGGCCACCACTCCCCTATCTTTTCTGGGGTAAGGAAATATCTAGAGTACAAACCCTTGCTCCTGTGTAGAGTAGGAACTCTCTCTATGGCTCTGAGAGCCAGCAGAGAGGGAACCTCTGCTTCTACAGCAATGGTTTTGGGGATGTTTGCAGGTGGAAAAGACCTGACCCTCATTTTTGGAAACTTTTTGAAACTGAGGGCCAGTCCCTGGCTTACTGCCTCCAGGACCCACTTGTCTGAGGTAACAGATTTCCAGGCCTGGAAGTAGTAAGTCAGCCTGCCTCCCACTAGGAATGGGGAGTCGACCCAGGCTGACACATCAGGGTATCTGCTTGGCAGGAGCCTTGGACTGGGAAGAGGATGCAGCCCTGCTTATCCCCCTCCTACCTCTCCCTCGGAAGAACTCCCTCTGTGGGAAGGGAGAGGAGGCCTGGGCTTGGTAGAAAGACCTGTGAAAAGGCCTGCCCTGCCCCTAGATTGCTGCTTTTGAGGAGTGGCTTGCCTTTCTTTGGCCTGTGCACTCCTGTAGGTGGTCCTGTACTCATCCATCTTCTTCATGTAAGCCACTGTCTACTCTCCAAACAGAGAGTTACCCACCACAGGGAAATCCGTGGCCTTAGCCTGGGTGTCCTGAGAAAGGCTAGTGCATCTGAGCCAAGCAAATCTCCTGAGAGACACAGATGTAGCCATGACTCTTGATGCCACATCAGTAGAGTCTACAGCAGCATGGAATTGCACTTCGGATGCCTCAATCCCATCAGCAGCCACGTCCTCCAGCTCTTTGGCTAGCTGGGGGGAAGCCTGTTTAGCCAGTTCCAGAACCGTATCCCACCTAGACTTCTGCTATCTGGCTGTGTAGTCCATATAATTGGTGAGAGGTCATATAATTAGCCTGCCTGAGTCCCAAGAAGGATGCCAAGTATTGTTTCTTGGCCATGGCATCCACCTTATACAGGAAGGAGGCTACCCTCCACTTCCTGGTTGGGGGACATAAAAGGACGTAGCTCACGCAAGCGGGTGAAAGAGAAGCTACTGAATCTAAGGTTGGTGCGCTATGCTAATTACAGCATCTAGCTGAAAAGGTTATTTTGGCTGGGAACTGTGTTTTGGAGGACCTCTGGTGAGAGGCAACATAAGGGCTGGTTGCAGTGATTACTTTCAGGGAAGTGTATCCCACGGTATAGTGCCTGCTCGTCAGCCCAGAGCAAAGTGGGAAGGTGGAGGAGCCACCTACGTTCCCTAGGCACACTGAAAATATACCGTAGCAGCTGGGATTGCAAGCGTAGTGCTCCCTGTCGCTTAAGTCCATCGCATGAGGTGGCACATTTTATTTGAAATAACGTGCTTTTAAAGCTTGTGTGCTGATTCAGGCTTCTGAGCCCCTGCGCTATACAGGAAGAAGGCTACCCTGCACTTCCTGGTTGGGGGACATAAAGGACATAGCTCACTCGAGCGGGTGAAAGAGAAGCTACTGAATCTAAGGTTGGTGCGCTACGTAATTACAGCATCTAGTGGAAAAGGTTATTTTGGCTGGGAACTGTGTTTTGGAGGACCTCTGGTGAGAGGCAAACGTAAGGGCTGGTTGCCGTGATTACTTTCAGGGAAGTGTATCCCAGGGTATAGTGCCTGCTCATCAGCCCAGAGCAAAGTGGGAAGGTGGAGGAACCACCTACGTTCCCTAGGCACCCTGAAAATACACCGTAGTAGCTGGGATTGCAAGCATAGTGCTCCCTCTCGCTTAAGTCCATCGCATGAGGTGGCACATTTTATTTGTTTTATTTGAAATAACGTGCTTTTAAAGCTTGTGTGCTGATTCAGGCTTCTGAGCCCTTGCGCTATACATGAAGGTGGCTACCCTGCACGTCCTGGTTGGGGGACATAAAGGACATAACTCACATGACGGTGAGATGCGGTTTCATGTGCAGAGATGCACCAGAGACATGCATTGCGCATGTCTGCTGTGTCTGCTGTGATGCTGGGGTCTGGGGAGAGGAAACTAGCAACCAAGAAACATGTAGGTGAGCCAAGTACTTGCGTATACTGTGATAAAAATTCATCATGTCACAAGGAAAAGGGAAAACTAAGAAACTGTAGAAACAATGTTCGCAATGTAAAATGTATACCGAGGGAGTAAAGGTATAACAATTTAGATGTGACAATTGCCTGTTAATTGAGACCCTGCAGGAAGAGATTAAATTGCTATTAGAGAGGCTGGAGGTAAAAAAAGAAATTACGGATTTAGAGGGGTTAATAGCTCTAGTATCAGATAGCCTTATAGAACAAAGGAAGAATTTGGCTACTGGTACACCCACTGGCTTAATAGCAAGGCATAAACCAGCAGTAAACTAGACAAACAAAAATAAAGGATTACTAACTAAAACAAGCCATAAGAAAGCTATGAACAAAAAGGGAAGTGTGCATCCAAATGGGACCCTCAGGTTGTCAAATAAATATGAATCATTAGCAAATACTGAGGAATCAATAGATGATAGCAAACAACTGAATGAGGAAAATTATAATGAGGAGAAGGCTGATATAGCAGAAACAAATGAGGAACAACATCCAGACACTAAAACTGAAAATACTATGCATAACACATCTGTGGGCAATTTGGAATCAACCAAGCCAAGATGCAAAGATATTTTAGTAATAGGTGACTCTGTAACAAGGGGAATAGATGACATAATTTTTAGAAATAGGAAGTTGTACACAACTGTTAGTACATTACCAGGAATGAGGGTGACAGATCTGGACAAAATACTGGATGGCCTAATGGAAAATACATACCAACCCCTAGTCATTATGCACGTTGGGATTAATGATATAGGAAAAAGCAATGTGGAAACCGTCAAAGATTGTTTCAGAAAAATAGTTAGAAAAATTCAGGAGAAAGGAGGGGATGTTATAATTTCAGGTGTTGTACCAACACATGGCCTAAATGAGTATAGGAACTGGGCCATAAATCAGATAAATGAATGGCTAAGGGCTTTTTGCATGGCAGAAAAAAAATGCTTTTATAGACAACACAAGAACATTTCAAAACAAGGCTATATTCAAATATGATGGTATACATTTAAATAAGGCAGGAGCTAGAATCCTTGGTACAAAATTTAACAAAGTGATTCAATTTCATTTAAACTGGAAGGAGAGGGGAGGGTCGTTTCAAACGTAATTGAGCATACAAATGAGAGCCTGTGTGCAAAAAAGGGGGCAGAGTGGAATACTGTCCTGCTTAATGCAAGAAGTCTGACAAATACATTTCATGAGTTCCAAAATATGTTAGTATCCTATAATATTGACATTGCCTTGGTGACGGAAACCTGGTGGGATGAAACAGATAACTGGGAGAAAAATATATAGGGGTATAAACTCTACTCCAGATCACGAGAACACAGGAGAGGGGGTGGTATAGCAATATACATTAGTGAGGCTATAAAAAATTAGCAGGAAACAGTTCAACTAAATAATGTAGAGATGTTGTAGATTAAAATAATGCATAAATATCAAATTAAAACAAGATTAGGACTAGTGTATAGATCTCCTTCTATAGATAAACAAGATAATGATCTCCTAATGAAGTATATTACCAAGTTAGATCCAGCTGAAAATATTTTACTTACAGGAGATTTTAATATGCCGAATATTTGTTGGCAGAATTAAAGGGTAAGACTAACACAGAGGTGGAATGTCTAGAAATACTAGATCAGATAGGAATGCAACAAATGGTGAAATCTCCGAATAGGGGCTCAAATATTCTGGACCTTGTACTTACAAATATGAGTAATAATATGAAAAATATTGAAGTATGTAGCCCCTTAGGAAATAGTGATCACTGTAGGGTATTGTTTAAAATGTGTGGAGAATCCAGCATAAACCTAAATTCTGGGAAGACAGAAAAATTTAACTTTGGTAAGGCAGATTTTGCAGGAATGAAAGAAAGAACGGCCAGCTGGGAGTGGGAAATAGAGTTTGCTAATTTATCTGTAGAACATATGTGGGAAGCACAAAATAACAAGTTGCTAACGGAAACAAATAATTTCGTGCCTAAAAGGAGTAAAGTAGGTATGTCAGAAAATATAGGTTGGTTTAACGCTAAAATTAAGAAACTGGTGAAGGAAAAGGATAACACTTTCAAACGAGTAAATAAAAAACAAAATTCTGATGGATGGGTAATTTATAGGCAAAAGGTTAAACAACTAAAGAAAGAAATTAAAAAGGCCAAGGCTAAATATGTGATTCAGCTAGCTGCTAGAGTGGGGGAAAACTACAAGGCTTTTTTTAAATATATTAATGGTAAAAAAAAGACTCCCAATAATATTGGCACATATATTAATACACTGGTGGAAACTGTGACTAACACCAGTGAATTGGCAAATATGCAAAACCTTTACTTTAGTTCAGTGTTTAATAAAAAAAAACTGATCGAGACAGTGAGTCTATGCTGTGTTCACAGGAAGGCCAAATTGTGATAGAACAAATGGAGGTTTTGAGAAGATTACAGGATATCAACATTAAGAAATCTCCTGGGCCGGATGGTATACATCCTCGTGTACTTAGAGAAATAGCAGTTAACATAGCCCCAGCTCTGACCTATGTATTTCAGAAATCTATGGACCTAGCCATGGTGGTGCAGAGTTGGAGGGAGGCAGAAGTAGTACCCCTATTAAAAAAAGGGTTCAAATACAAAGCCAGAGAACTTTAGACCAGTCAGCTTGACCTCCGTGGTGGGCAAAATGCTGGAAGGGATAATAAAAGAGCATATATTAGACCATTTAACACTACATGGAATGACAGATGAGTCCCAACATGGTTTTACTAAGACTAGATCATGTCAGGCAAATATGCTAACTTTTTATGAAAAAGCAAATAAAACCTTGGATATGGGTAATGCAGTGGATATTATCTTTTTAGATTTTTCTAAAGTGTTTGATAAAATACTTCACAAAGAATTGATTGAGGTCTTGGTTCACACTAAACTACCCGTCAATATGCTAAACTAGGTGAAGGCCTGGCTGGATGATAGAAGACAGAAAGTTGCCATAAAGGGAGTTAAGTCTCACTGGGAGGATGTTACTAGTGAGGTTCTTCAGGGATCCATGCTGGGACCATGCTTGTTTAATATATATGTTTCTTCAATTGTGAGTAACTCCCCAAATATTTGGCTGACTAAATTTGTGGATAATTGTAGAATAGGAGGTATAGTAAATAATAATAAGGAACAACAAAATGTTCAACAAAATCTGGACATGTTAAGCAAATGGACTGAGCAGTTTAAATTAGCCTTGAATATAAATAAGTGTGCAGTTATGCATTTGGGGAGAGGTAATAACTGCACTGTCTATAAATTGAGAGGTAATACATTACATAGAACTGAAGAAGAAAGGGATCTCGGGGTAAGAGTTACAAGTGATTTGAAATTTGGCACACATTGTGGACTGGTTGTTAAAAAGGCAAATCAAGTATTAAACTGTATCTTTAGACACATTGGGAGTAGAGATAAAAGGGTGATTCTGCCATTATATCAGGCACTGGTGAGGCCGCACCTCGAGTATTGTGCGAAGATTTGGTCCCCATACATTAAAGCTGACGTGAGGAGGTTGGAGGGTGAACAGAGAAGAGCAACCAGGAGAATATGTGGTCTGGAGAATAAAAATTATGAGGAGAGACTACAGGAACTTGGACTATATACACTGCAATATAGAAGACTTCAGGGAGATATGCGTATGATTTATAGGGCATTTCAGGATAGTCAACTTTGCAAAGATTTAGGACTCCTAGTTAAAGTAAACTATAGGTATGCAAACAGGAGGCATGGGTTGCAACTGGAGATGGACAAATGGAATACTCTTAAAAGGAAGAACTGGTTTAGTCAGAGAAGAGTAACAATGTGGAATAGTTTACCTAGGAACATAGTGGAAAGCAAGACTATGGAGGCATTTAAAATTGGCTTGGATAACCATTATAGGCATAAGTGCAAGATAATATAATACAGTAGTGTGGCAAGCATTAGGGACGAAAGTCTATGTAGCTTGTATAACCTATGAAACCTTCCTGGAGTCTTTATCTGAGGGGTGTGAAGCCAAAGGTATATTAGCCCTGCCACAGGCTGCAGCCTGCACTACCCCAACATGGCTGCAATGACTGAACAAAAACTCCGTACCTGAGCCTGAAAGCATATGCCTCCTGTCCGTTCTCTTATCCACAGGAGGTAAAGAATGTGGTGTCTGTAAAATCTTTTGTGTCCGTTTCCCCAGGAATTTATGGAGGGGAATAGACAACCTCTTGAACTCTGGGATGTCCAACATCCCCACAAAATCAGGCTCTTCTTCCTTCTCAACAGTTTTAACCAAAGGGAGCTGGAGGGTTTCAGCCACCTTTTTGTAAAACAGAAAGTGAGATAGGGACTCAGAAAGCCTTGTAGGGGAGACATTAGGGGGTCTGTCTGGGGAGATGTCTGGTTCAAGAGCCACATCCAGACCTTCATAATTATTGTCATCATCATCCAGTAACTCTTCGTCATCCTCCCACTCCAGTTCGTAACAGGCATCCAGATCATAATCTGATGGAGTTGGGTCCGACTGAACCAAGCGCCTAACCGACGACGCCGGTTCGGACAGAACCGGACGAAGCGATTGCACAACAGGGTTTTAAATAATTGATTAGCAGTTTTTTTCTTGGGACAATACTAACTGTACAGAAAGTATTTATATAGGTTTTCTAGAAGTGTTATGTTTGTTAAACACAGTGAGGCAAGTGCTATGCATTTTCACAATGTTTTAACACTTTTATGAGCAAAACGCTAATCAATTTTTGGAGTTAAATAAAACCCTGCACAATACTGGTCGCTTTGGCTAGTTCTTCAGCGGTTGGCGTAAGGGATGCTGGATCCACACTAGCTGACTTTTTTCATCTTTTTGATGGAGCTGACCTCTCAGGGTCAGCTCCCCTTTTGTCCGAGGACATCTCGCCCAGGTCAGTGGGCACCTCCTCAGGTTCGGTCGGAACCGAACCAGGCTGGCCATCCAGGTCAGCGGACTCCTCGGCCTCCTTTTCCATTAGCCTACTCAATCTTTTTTCCAGAGTGGCCTTTGGAAAACTTTTGCAGATTTGGCAGTCTGTTTTGAGGTGGTCAAACCCTACACAATAAACACAGATGAGGTGGGGGTCGGCCTTAGCAAAGGCCTCCCCACACTCTGTACAGTGCTGAAACCCAGTGGGACCATTTTTTTTCTTGAGTTTCTCAGACATGGCCAGACTAGAAAAATTACCCTTTACAGCTTTTAGCCAGGTAATACATCCCTATCGGTCACCAACCGTGTCACGGGTTTGCGTAAAGAAACTGGAAAAAGTTGTTTGTTTTTTTAAACCGATAGGAACCAGCACACCACTACTAAAATCCCAGAAATTAAATTTAAACACAAAAGGTCAGTTCCCAACTGGACTGACTGAGAAGGAACCGAAGTTTACAATTTCCACAGAAGAAAACACACAGTCACAGTTCACTGCCTATCTACACTACTTACTGTACCATAGACAGAGGTTTGAAACCGAAGATAAACAAGTCGGTTGAAAGACCAACGCGTTTTGAAATTTTACCAAACCGAAAGCAAAGGAGCAATCTCCGGAGCGACTTCACAGTTAGGCGGAGTAAAGAATCTGATGGTTACACTCTGAAGCACCACAAACAGAAGTTTGAAAACTGAGCTCGAGCTCAACGTTCAATGCTTCTGCACAGAGTTAACTCTTTCTTCTCCAGGGCAGTTCAAGTGCTGGGGCTAACTGCATATGTCAGAATACAGCAAGACTTTATGTTGTTTGAAGTGTGCTGTTATGCACCTGGGACACAGGAACCAAAGGGCCGTGTACATGCAGGGAGGGGAGAGAGTGTCAGGGTGACAGAGGAGGAGAGGGATCCAGGGTTAACAGTCTCTAGCAACCTCAAGGTAGGGAAGCAATGCTCAAGGGTAGGGGGAACGGCATATGGGATGCTGGCAAGTATCGACAGGGGCATCACCAACCAGTGTAGGGAGGTCCTGGTGCCCCTGTATCAGGCCCTGGTGAGGCCACACCTTCAGTACGATGTCCAGTTTAGGAGGCCTTACCTGCACAAGGATACAGACTCGATCGAAAGGGTCCAGCGAAGGGCAACCAAGATGGTGCAGGGGATGAAGGGCAAAACATATGAACAGAGATGCAAGAAATTGGGCTATATACAATGGCGACCAGGAGGGAGATGGGGGAACATGATCAAAACCTTTAAATATATCAAAGGGAAAAACAAGGGAGGCCCAGGGAAGTTACTCTACAGGAAGGAAGTAAACATAACAAGGGGACACGGATGGAGACTCTGTGGGGGGCACTTCAGGAGCAATGTGAGAGGTCAATTTTTCATGGAGAAGGTAGTGGAGAACTATAATAGGCTTCCAGAGGAAGTGGTGAATGCAGAGACCATAAAGGGATTCAAGACCGCCTGGGACAGACACATGGGACTAAGAGGAAGGGGGGTATCTCAGGATATGATAGATAGGGCTAGGGGTGGTAAGAGGCACATTAGATGGGCCGGGAGGTCCTTTTCTGCCGTCACCTTCTATGAGTCCATGATTCTATAATAATTTACTACAGAATACATTTATTCATTTTCAATGTTCCTTTCCAAGATTTAAAGCATATCTCGGTAGTCCATTAAAATAGCCTATATAGAAAACATTTGCCTCTCCCATGTTAATCTCACAGTGTCTTTGTTTATGACGTCATAGTGCTCACAATGACAACAGACTGTGATGTCACAAACAGCGACTGTCTGGGTAGCAGGGGATAATCAGATACATTTTGAAAAACAATTAAATAATTGCTGCATTATCTACAGCATTTAGTAGAACAACCTGCAGGGAAAAGAAAAAAATAAATAACTGAAAAACAAAAGAGTTAAAAGATGACTGGTGTAAATCTAGTGTTTTTAAGCTCTTTATTATAATTAAGAGTTGGTCTTTAAAAACTCGGGTCTACTGTCAGTGTTCGATAACATTACACTATCCTCTTTCACAGTCACAATTGATCTATTAAAGGAGAGCTACAGTCAACATTTAAAAAAAAAAATTTGCTGAGTGTTTTGGTTTGTGTGTGTAGTTACCGTGTGTCCTTTCCTTCATTTGCTGTTTGGATTTTTACCCTAAATTTGCCCACTTGTTTTATGGCCCCTGGGAATCTCCATGCTTTCTTATTTCATTAGTTTTCCTTTTCCCACAATGCCTCCTGTTCCATGTGACAATGATACTTTGGAGACCACTGGTTCAGCTGGCTTACATTCTAGTATACAGGTATAATACTGTGCTGGTAAGTGCCTCTCCCGATCCATGGAGCACTAATAAGGGCTACATGCACAGTCTGGCAAACACCTGAGCTATAACTGAGCAGGCTGTTCCTTAGGAAAACAGCTAGGGTATTCACTAAGTATAGCACTGATGACCTAGGATGAATTGATGTGCTTTAATGACTCCCTGTGGTTTGATAAAAAGAACAGTATGCAGGCGGATAGGTTCAACATCACTTTCACCATGCAGGTAGATAACACACATTGTTGCCAGGATAAAACTTTTTTTATTGCTGAATAACCAGCAGTGCAAAAAGCAATCCAGGACACCCCTCCCTAAAGAACGCCAAACGTTTTTGCGCTTGTACTAGCACTTTCTCAAGGCTGATAGGCCAGTAGTAAGCAAGTGTCTTTTAAAATTCCAGCTTAAAAAGACAGTGCACCCATCATAAAAACTGTTAAATACAAATCACAGCTAATAAATCTTCACTACTACACTAAAAATACACAGGTATATCAACTTATCAACAATAGAAGCATATGTGTAATATGCAAGGAGGTGGGGGAGAAAAAGGGGGTGGGGTATGGGTTAGGAAAGGGAAAAGGAGGGGGTAGGGGGACAAAAGATATTACAAATGATGAAGGATATACATTATCCAAAGATTTTATCATATTTATCAAACCATATATGCAGACTATTGTTACATAAGAAATTAATACCTCAGAGTAATTCCAAGTATGGGGAGAGTTGAAAAGATTCATTAAACCTTGGAGGGATAAATGACTTAAGCTTGTGCTGCCAGAAAGTCTCCCTCCTGCGAAGTTCCCCTTCCCTTATATGTACATACACCTTCTCTATCATCTGAAAACAAAACTGATGCTCATTCCCCCTGTCTTGTACATGGTGTGCTGGGGCATTTTTATTTGTTTTTGCCTCACCCCAAGGCTCGGCCATGCTCTGCCCACCATCCCCCCATGCCCAGGCCTGCCTCCCTGGGCAGCGCTGCTGGGCAGGCACCCTTCCCACAGCCACTGGATAGGCTTGACCTAGCTTATCCCCCCGTGTCTGGGCCACGGGATGGGACCCCCAAGCCGTAACATGAGTAGGCAGCGGGGAGTCGATGGAGCTGGTGTCAAGCAGGGGCTGGCTTTTTCTTTGCTGCAGAAATCCCCAGGGGCAGGGATGTGCAATGACAACCAGCATCCGCCCCACCCCCTGACGTGGCGCCGGCCACGCAGTACTCCTGGCCTCTGCCAGAGGTCCGCTTTGCGCCGGACACTTAACTCCCCTCCCCCTTGAGAGGGAGAGCAGTCCCTGGGATGCTCAATTCTTCCCCACCCTCGACTGGCCCTCTGACTTGCGAGTCCATCCCCGAACCTGGGATGTCAGCGGCACAAGCTGACGCCTTGCTGGTGTGCCAGCGAGCTAGCGGTACCATCCATTTTAATGATATTGCACACATGTTGACCTATTCTCTCCCTCTAGGGTTAAATGAATCTTTTCAACTCTCTCCATACTTGTAATTACTTGGAGATATTAATTTCTTATGAAACAAGAGTCTGCATATATGATATGATAAATATGATAAAACTTTGGATAACTTAAGCATAAGCATCTTTATTTATAAAATATCATTATTCACCACAAAGGACCATAGCGCTAAAACAATAAATAATAAAATCAGATCAAATCACAGCTAAAATACTCCAGTCATCACAATTAAATATCGGACTTACACAGTGTCAGAAAAAGCAAGAGTAAACAAATACGTTTTCAACGCAGATTTGAAACTCTCCACCATCAGACACTCTCTTATCCGACATGGTAGAGAATTCCACAGGGTAGGGGCCGCAAATACAAATGCTCGGGCCCCAGAGGCCCTGGCAAAACCTAACCCTGGAATCTCTAGCAATTGGCAAGTCGGCGGTTGAGGCGAGAGGGGCAGCGGGGTGAAGAAACTCTTGTAGATAACTCTGCCCCTGTCTGTGTAAGGCCTTTTAGGTCAGCAAGCCGAACTTGAAGGTGATCCGCCACTGAACAGGCAGACACTGCAGATCACACAGCACAGGCATGACAAGGCAACCTCGAGGCAGCCTAGTCAACAGCCTAGCTGCTGCGTTCTTCACCAGCTGCAAGCGGAGGATATCAACCCCTTTTAGCTCTAGGTAGAGGGAATTACAGTAGTCACGGTGAGAGGCCATGAAGGCATGGACCAGAGTTAGCAGATCATCGGGTGGAAAAAGGTGTTTGATCCAAGCAATGTTCCTTAGATGGTAAAAGGCAGCCTTGACAATAGATGACGCCTGAAATTTAAGTGTCAGTCCCTCATCAAGAATCACCCCCAGATCTCGCACCTGTTCAGAGATCATCAGTTGGCAGACCCCAAGCCAACGCCCAGATGGTTGCCCCACCGATGATCCCTCTACCCGACGACCCAGGACCACCACCAGAACCTCTGTCTTGTTCGGATTCAACCTCAACCAGCTGGCACTCATCCAGTCTTGAATCTCAGAAAGGCAGTTGTTAAAACTCGAGACTGCTCCCACCTGATCGAGCACAAAGGACAAGTTATATCCTTCATCATTTTTAACATCATAGCGTGTCTTTTCTTTTGTCCCCCTACCACCTCTTTTTCCCCTCCCCAACCCATACCTCACTTTTTTCTCCCCCCACCTCCTTGCATATTAAACATATGCTTTTATTGTTGATAAGTTCATATACCTGTGTATTTTTAGTGTAGTAGTGATGATTTATTAGCTGTGATTTGTATTTAACAGTTGTTATGATGGGTGTGCTGTCCTTTTAAGCTGGAGTTTTAAAAGATACCTGCCTACCACTAGCCTATCAACCTTGAGAAAGTGTGCTGGCCCGGTGGCGCTGAGGGTGAAGGCACTGGACACCACACCTTGCGTCACACCGGCAACCCGAGTTCAGGAATGAGCTCATGCGCTGGGGGTCAGCAGAGGAGCGAGAGGATGAAGTGTCTGGTGGACTGCTCTCCTCTACTTGGGAAGCGATCCAGGGCATGCTCGGTGAAGTAGCTGCCCCCAGTGGAAGCCAGAGGCACTACACATGCTGGGGCTGATGAGTGGGATGAGTGCGGCAGACGACTGCGGCGTCATGCCGCACCGACGTCATTGCACTCCTAGGGAAAAAAAAAAAAACAGGTTACTCACCTGTAACAGTAGCTCTAGAAGTGGTATATGTTGTTCATCCACACTATTTGGCATATCCCTTTCCCTTTAAGGATCGCCAGAAGTCATCACGCTTGCTCCTCCCACCCACACAGGTGGTATAACCCTTGGCTCAGCCCCATGACGCCAGATCTTAGCCCGCTGGAAGCCAGGTTTGTGCATCTGCAGTCAGGGAGGTCAAGTGGGTACATGTGGATGAATAACATATACCACTCCTAGAACTACTGTTACAGGTGAGTAACCTGTTTTTCTAAGATCGTGAATATGTTGTTCATCCACACTATTTGGCAGACTCCTAGCAGTTCTCTGGGAAGAGGGAGGCAAGACGCACCCCTCCCACTGATACTCACTTGGGAAATAGAGACTGGAGAACTGAGGCCCCAAAACCAGCATCCTGGTGTGACTCAAGGTCGATGTGATAATGGGTAATGAAAGTGTTTGCTGACTTCCAAATAGCAGCCAGACATATTTCCCGGATAGGGATGTCCCTGGAAGCAGCCACCGATGCAGCAGTATGGCGGGTAGAATGAGCTCTTATCCCTCTGGGAGGCTCCAAGCCCGCCAACTCATAGCACAGACTTATGCAAGATGTAATCCAGCTTGCAATAGTCCATTTTGCTGCAGGTTTGCCAGAAGTAGCTTCAGCGTAGGTGACAAACAGCTGGCGAACCTCTCCCCGAATTTCCGCTGTCCTCTCCTTACAATAGGAGAGGGCTTGTCTTAGGTCCAGGGTATGAAGCCTGTATTCGGCCTCCGAGGTGTAATTAGGGTAGTGTACTGGCAGAGTTAACACCTGGTTAAGGTGAAACTCTGACACCACCTTCAGAAGGAATTTTGGGTGGGGGCGTAGGACAACCTTGTCCCTGTGGAAGACCAGATAAGAGGAGTCCACCAAAAATGTCTGGATCTCCCCTGTCCTTCTGGCAGACGTGCTAGCCACCAGGAAGTCCATCTTCCATGACAAGTGTGACAACACACACTTGTGCATTGGCTCGAATGGCTTGCCAGTACCAGCAGTAGATCCCACGAAGATGGAAGTTCACACACCGGTGGGGATCTGTGATCCAGGCCTTTGAAAAAGCGCCCAACCACTGTCTCCTCCACCAATGTCAGCTGACCGACCCATGTCCGGTAAGCAGAGATGGCTGCCAGGTGCACCCTAAGGGTCAATGACTGAAGATCCCCTTTGGACAGAGACCAAAGGTAGCTGAGAATGTTAGCCACTTGACTGGACAGAGGGTCCAGACCCATGCCCTGACACCAAATAGAAAACCTTTTCCATTTGAAGGCATAACATTTCCTGGTTGATTCCTTTCTGGGTGCCTCCACCATGGTGAGAACATCCTCAGAAAGACCCAAAGCTTGGAACTCTAGCCACTCAGAAACCAGGCTGTGAGGTGCAGGGATTGAAGGTCCAGATGGTATACCTTCCCCTAATTGAGAGAGATCAGGTCCGGGCATGATGGAAGCCGCTCCAGGGGCCTGCAGCTGAGGTTGAGGAGATCTGGATACCAGAACTGGCGCGGCCAGTCTGGGGCTACCAGAATCACCTTCGCCTTCACCCTCCTCACCTTGAGGAGCACTTGTGGATCAAGGGAAATGGAGAGAAGGTGTAGAAGAGGCCTAGGATCTACAGCCCCAAGAAGGCATCCCCCTGTGCGAGCCCTGCTGAGGGGGGTGGGCATGAAACAGCCTCAGCTTGGTGTTGTCCCTGGTAGTGAAAAGGTCCACCATTGGTTTGCCCCAGTAGGAGAACAGGCGTACGCTACCTCTGGATAGAGACACCACTTGTGGGATGTCTCACCTAAGTGGCTGAGAGCATCTGCCAGATGGTTTGAGGCTCCTGCCACATGAATGGCTAGGAGATCTGCCTCCAGACGGCTGACAATGGTTCAGATGCGTAGCGTCTCCCTGCAAAGCAACCGGGAGTGCGTGCCACCCTGTTTGTTGAGGTAGTACATGGTCATGGTATTGTCCGTCTGGACTTGAATCACTTGACCTCGGAGCTGAGGAGCAAAAGCTGACAGTGCCAGTCTGACTGCTCTGAGCTCCAATAGGTTGACGTGCTTTCGGGACTCCTCAGTGGTCCAGACCCCATGGGCCCTTTTGTCCCCCATGTGGGCTCCCCAGCCCATGAGAGAGGCATCGGTCGTGAGGATGGCCGTCAGCTTGGGGCGGACAAATGGGATCCCTTCCTGCAACTGCTTTGGGGTGGTAAACTTTTGAAGAGCGTCCCACATCTTCTGGGTTACAGTGATCAGGAGGCAGTATAGTGCAGTGGTCTAAGGCTCTGAGCTGCAAATCTGGTGATATCCAGCAGACCAGACCTGGGTTTGAATCCCACAGCTTCCACTTGCATACTGTGTGACCCTGAGCAAGTCATTTAACCTCCTTGTGCTCCCAGGTCGCTCCTGTAAAAAAGCTTTCAGCTTAGTGTGCTATACCTGGTTAAACAACTAAATAAAATAATAAAAAAGAAATGACCATGGCGCTGAGTCCACTGAGTGGCTAGCTCCCATTGTAGGGAAGCACATGTGCCACCAGGCCCAATGGACCACTGAGATGCACGCCACCATGTAACCCAGAAAGTCCTAGGCAGGGTGCAGTTGCCCAATCAGAAATGACTGGGCAAAGGAGGAGGAGAGAACCTCCGCCCTGTCCACCAGGAACCGAGCTGTGGCTTGACGAGAGTCGAGCTCTGCCCCAATGAAGCACATTACCTGGGAAGGCACGAGTTCCGACTTGGCCTCGTTGATCAAGAGGCTGAGTTGGGAGCAGGTCTGAAGGGCCAGATTCCTGGAGCTCTCCACCTCCTGATGAGTGGAACCTGCTGCAATGCATTTGGTGAAGACCTGTGGGGCCGATGACAGGCCGAATGGCACGGCTTGAAACTCATATAGGGTCCCTTTGGCTCTGAGGCGGAGGAACCGCTAATAAGACGGACAGATTGGGATGTCAAAGAATGCGTCCTGCAGATCCAGTGAACAGAACCACGTTTCACTCCAAGGATGGTATGATCTGGGATAGAGTGACCATCCGAAAGGTGCATGACCTGAGATACTGATTCAGATCGTGTAGATCTAGAATGGGGCACCAGCCCCCCATCCGCCTGGGCACCAGAAAGTATCTGGAGACAAAGCCTGGGTCTGCTGGAAAATCCGCCACAGGAGCTACTGCCTCCTTGAGGAAGAGCTGAACGATGTCATCTCGGAGAGCCGACTGAGTATGGGTGGATACTTTTTCCTCCCGAGGGGCGTGGGCTCGGCTTGGAGGGTACTGCTTGAATTCCAGAGGCAGTCTCTGACTGACCACCTCCAAAACCCACCTGTCCGTGGTGACAGCAGACCAGGCGGAAAGGAAGTGGCGGAGCCGGCTCCCCACGGGAGGACACAGAGCTGGTGTGATGGGAGAGGCGATGGCAACCCCCACCCCATCACTGAGCAGGCCTGGAGAAGGAGGAGGATCCAGGACCTGAACCTTGGCCTCCTTTACGGGCCTGGGAGGGCCTGGGCTTGGGCCGGGGGCACCAAGCTTGAGCCTGCTACTGCTGCTGCTTGTGCTCTCCTTGAAAGGAGGGTTGCTGGGCCACAGGGGAAGAGTACTGAAAAGGCTTCTTCTTCTTCTGCTGCTTCTTACTTGAAGGACCTTTAGCAGAAGTAGCGTCCAAGGTGGCATTGGACTGCTCAATACACTGAAGGTGACCAGCCACACATGAGCCGAAAAGGTCGGTGCCCAGGAAAGGCACATCAGCTAGTTTGTGCTGAGTATCTGCCAGGAAAGAGGAGAGTCTCAGCCAAGCACTGCAGCAAGAGGCAATTGCGACTGTCATTGAGCGAGCACAAGAATCTCCAATGTCCAGGGCTGTCTGAAGCTGCTGTTTGGCAGCAGCCTGGCCCTGATCCCCGACTTGCTTAACCGTGGTCTGCATGTCTGTGGAGAGGTGTGGGAAGACTTCATCCAAAGACTCTAAGAGGGCATGGGAGAAGTGTGCCATGATGACAGCTGAACTTGCCTGACGGCAGCCTAAGGATGAGGCCGCACAGACCTTTCAACCCGAATGATCCAAGAAATTGGATTCCTTCTTGGAAGGTCAGTCAGTGTCAGCAGAACTGCCAGCATGCCTCAACACAGAGGCGGTCACCAGGCTCTTGGCCGAAGGGTGCTCTGTGAAACCCGCAAGGGACCCCATGTGTACCGCACACTTGCAGGCCATGCAGGCAGATGGAGCTGGACAAGAGGCAGGGCGCTACCAAAGTTCTAGAGTCAGGCCAACTATGGCCTCGGCCACTGGAAAGGCCTCTGTCGGGGTATCCCCTCTCTTGCGAATGTCTGTGAGAGGGTACTCCACCTTTTTCTAGACAGATTCCAGGGGCATTATGTAGACTCAGAGATGAGGTGAAGAATGCTCTGAAAAAACAAAGGACCTTCCTCCGTCTCCATCCCACCAGCCGATTCGTCATCCCCAGGATGACAACATAGGCCAGTCTCATCCGAATCTGAGGAATCCGGATACAACAGTCAACCGCCTAAGTCACCTTCAACCTACTAAAGGCAGTCTGGGGAGACAGTGACCAAAAGGTGCCGGGGAAGGCTGGTGTCTGGTCTATTTCCCTTGGAAGGAGACCCTCCCACAGGCTGCTCGGGTGGCAGTTCCACCACGATCGGTGGAGAGACCGGAATAGGCTGAAACAGAAGTTTTGCCGGCTCTGAGGGAGGTGGAACCGACTTAATCGACTCCGCAGGAGTAGGCTTCAGCCTGAGAGATGAAAGCCAAGTAATGGCCGGGGAAAGAGTCAGGATCAGCTTGTGCCTGGACAAAATTAGCTGTTGCCACATGAGGTCCTCATAGCACCGGAGTTTCTGCCGGAGCCTCTCCTCATCCGAGGAGGATGAGGACAGCCGATGACATCGCCTCTTTTCGAGTGCTTTCCTCCTCAGCCTCTCAGTCGAGGGGGTCCTTGACCGAGATCAGACAGGCTGATTCGGTCACTCAGGTGACACCGGTGGAACCAGTGATTTCCCGGAGTCAGGGACCACTTCCTTAATGGGATTCCCAGCAGGCTGAGCCTCCTCGTCAGGGAAGGAAAGGACCGAGGTCCTATTGAGAGAATCGTCGACCAGAGTTGGCGACAGTGGGTCGATCGGGTCGATGACTATTTCGACCTCATCGATCAGCACTTCAGTCAACTGGCCTGACGGCAAGGCCAAAAAGCCAGTGGCCGAAGAGGCAATCTCGACCAAAGCCGAGACTGCCGGTTCCTGAGACCGAGATCTCTCCTAATCCCAAGAATGTCTTCGCAAGACGAAGACGATCCCGGGTCCTTTTCCCGCTTTCGAGACTGAGAAGAGTGTGTGCCTGCAGGACCCTCCCCCTTCGGGACAGACTGGCACAATTCTCGGAAAGAACCCCAGAAGGTGGAGCCCAGATTGACTGGAACGAAGAAGCTCCGAGAGGAAGATTCTGCAGCCCGAGCTGCTTCCTTCTTGAAGGCTTGCATACGCTCCAGTTGCCCAGTGGATCCTGCGGCCGCAGAAACTGCCCACCGAGCCTCCTTTGATTTCACTGGAGGGTTCTGTTTTTCCAGCCTCCCCAACTTCAGGCATGTGAGATGGTCATCGAGGATGTTATGGTGAAATGCAAGACAGAAGTCGCACTTCAAGGTGTCACCCAAGCAGTATACGCACGTGGCGTGGGGATCAGTGAGTGACACTTTCTGGCCGCATAAACACCGGCAAAATCCGGGGGAAGACTTGTTTACCATGATAGAAGCTGATAAGTCACAGTCGCTAATGCGAACTAGACGAAGTTTCAGAATAACCAAAGGTTTAGAAGCCAGGGCCTACAAAATGCAACAGCACGAAGGAGGCAACCTGAATCTTCCAGCGGAAAGGAAGATCTGGCATCATGGGGTGGAGCTAAGGGTTATACCACCCGGGTGGGTAGGAGGAGCCAGCTTGAAGGGGTGCAGAGCCGAGGGATCTGCCAGGCTAGTGCGGGGTGAGGAGAGAGCTTCAGGTGGGTGGTAGAGCTCACGGTGTGGCAGATGCTGGTGGTACAGAGTAGAAACAAAGTCTACAAAAACAAAAAACCTTGAGAAAGCACTAGTACAAGCACAAAAACATCTGGCGTTCTTTCAGGAGGGGTATCCCAGATTGCTTTTTGTACTGCTGCCTGAGCCTACAGTCTACAAATCTAATGTAATTCATTTATTTATTGAAGCGTTTCAGCAGAAAAAACAAACTGCGCATCAAGTTGCTCATCTCATAGTGCGTCCTGGGGGAAGGGGAATAGGAGAACATAAGCAATACAATATAGATAAGTTGAATGTGCATTTTCAATTACAGTTTGGTATGACATATACATAGCAAAACAGTGAAGATAAAGCGAATGCACATACGCAAAAATGGTTGCTGCCTGAGCCTACAGTCTACAACTCTAATGTAATCCATTTATTTATTGAAGAGTTTCAGCAGAAGCACAAAAAACATTGTGAAATACAGCAAAATCTTCATTGACAAGTGCAATTTGAGGAGTAAAAGTTGTGTAGGGCCTGGAAGAGGGGGATGAAGAGTGTCAGATGGGCACAGGTAGTGAGTTCCAGAGTGTTGGGAAGCCATAAGAGAAAGCTACTTGGCTGCTTGTAGTAGTACGTCGTGGAAAAGCCAGAGTGCGAGAGTCAGTGGATCTGAGAGAATGGTATGGGGGAGGCAGAATGGAAAGGGAGGAGGATAGGTAAGGGGGAGATAACCAAACCAAAATTCAGAGGTAAATTTCACACAGTGCAAGAGTCATCTTACTCCTGGGAGAGGAATGCAAGGGAGTGGTACAGACAGCAGTGGTGGGTAGAGGGGGGACAGTCAAGAGCAAAGCGACAAAAAGCACTGAAAAGGGAATCCAACTGGATAGGGAAGACTTATGAGTAGCACAATAGACTATGTCGCAATAGCCAAAAATAGAATCATTTTCTGAACAAGGTCACGCCTAGCCAACAGAGGTAAGCAGCTGCGGTTCCTATAGAGAGCACCAAGCTTGGGGTGCAGTTTCTTCAGGATGGTGTCAATATGTTCAGAAAAATTTAGGTGTTGGTCAAGCCAAACACCTAAATATCTGAAAGAGGTGGTATCCTCAAGTGTGGTCCCATCCAGGGTGTGGAAGGTGGGTGAGGAGGGAAGCTAGAGAGTCTCTGCCTTGTGCCAAAGGTCATGAAAACTGTTTTCTTGGCATTCAGGAAAAGCTGATGTGACTTAAACCACGCTGTACATTACTGAAGTCGAGCTGGAGGCTGGCGGAAACATCAGAGGGAGAGTGGCCAGAACAGAACAAGACCATGTTGTCAGCGTACATATGGATAGAGGAGAAGGAACAAACTGATGGCAGATCATTTAGGAAAATAGAGAATAAAAGTGGACCCAGAGCCTTGAGGCACACCAGTTGAGATGGGCAGTGGCGAGGACGTGGAATCAGCTGTTTTAACTGATTTGAGTTCTTCCGATTAGGTAGACTTTAAACCAGTTACAGGCCGACTGGGATAGGCCAGCTGAGGAGCGGGTCTCACGACGTAGGGTGTGGGAAACAGTGTCAAATGCCTTGGCAAGGTCGACAAAGATGGCAGATGTGATATGACAACTATCCATAGCTGATTGCGCTTAAGTAGCCTAAATCTTGGCAAACCCAACAGTGGCATTATTTCGGGGAAAATCAATGTTGCTTACATAAGTCTTGGCAGTTTCCCGTCAATCTGATGAGTGTGCTAGCAGAAAGAATGATGGTGGTGGGCCTAGGGGTTCTAGAGGAAGTCCTGGTAAGGGTTTCTAGAAAAAATATCTGGAGTCAAAAAATCCTGTTTGTAGCTACAAAACCAATGGACAGGCTCGCCTTGCAGATCCAAGATAACAGATCAGTAGTATACCATAAGGACTGTCAGAAGGATGAGAACGACAGCATCAACTTGGTGCTTCACAGGGAAATCAACTTCCTCTTGGGCAAGCTTGATGTATTATGCAGTGTGAAGGTCGGCAAAAAAATGTGAGGATAGTGTGCTCCCTGGAGGGCACAGAGGGTAAGGCAATAGTATTTCTCCTGCCTCCCCTCATAGGACAGAAGGGGCCTCCACTTGAAATTGAAAAAGTTCATCAAGCTCTAGTGCCAAAGCCCAAGCCAGGAGACTAGCCTGGCCCATCCTCATGTACTTCCTCTGATACAACATAAAATGACAAAACAGTGTCAGAGTGGCTGAGCAGGTTGCACACTCACCTCTGAGGCCGGAAGATCGAAAGGCTATGGGTTCCATCCCCATACCAGGTACTTGGATTTAGTCCCAATATTGACACTGCAGTGCAGCATGAGGGGGGGTGCTGCACTCCTGAGGTGACATCTTTCGGATGAGACATTTAACCAAGGTCCCATCTGCCTGTTCCGGTGGTATTCAGATGAATGTTAAAGATCCCATGGCACTTCTTAAAAACAGTAGGGGAATTTTACCCATTGTACTGGACAAATTTTCCCCCATTCACTAAAAATACCAACAACAGTTTAATCTGGTTCAATGTCAGTTGATTTCCATCTGTATCCCACCTTCCCAGGATGAGGCTGAAAAAAGGCAGATGTGCCTAGTCTTCCTTTCCTGGTCAACAAAAACTGAATAAATAAAAAAGCAGCTTCTCCAGCTGGCCTGGAAGTAGGGTGCCTTGCAATGGAAGGGGTGTAAAATTTCCTTATACCAGAATTTTTTACAAGTGGGACCCCAAAAGCATGTGGAGTTCCACCATAGTCCAGAAATTGTTACAAACTTTGGGAGTTAAATGCAATCCGAGCTTTCCAATGGTGTTTCTGGTTTATCAGTGTGGGATGCTTTTATAAACCCCTCGAGCCTTGCTCTTTTATGCAGTATCCCACATTTCGGGTGTGTGCAAAACTCTGGTTACATATACCCACACCCACCATGTAATATTCTCTATTTAATTAGGATGGAAATCAATCATTCTCTGTTTCTTTAGGATGGAAAGCCGGACACAACAGACCCTAACCATAAACATAATAGGATCCTTAAAGGATACTTTGGGGAAGTTTTTATTTATTTTTTATGTTTATTTTATAATAATGTATGGTGGAACCCTGTTATGTATGGAATTCTATGCCTGGAATATGTCTGTTGTGCTGCAGTAGTAACATCATTATGTTGTTGTGCTGCACCAGTGATGTCGCTACTACAGCACAACTCAGAATGCTGCCATACAACTACTTTTCTCTATCATACTGAGCTGGAAGCGTTTTTTCTTTTTAAACCTGAACTTACAAAACAAGCTGGAGCACATTTAATCAGTAAGTTGAGCTTGCCGAACCCTCAAGTGCCTCTCCCCCAACCCCCAGTTCACTGACAGGAGCTAATCATCTGACATGAGTATGGATGTCCATATACTACAAAAGATAATATACAGGTATCCATATGTATACAAGCTTATGTCTTTATCTCAAGCTTTCTATGGCAACCAGTGAACCTCTTGAGCTTCGCTCTCAAGGTTCCTGGCTGCCGCAAAAAAAAACACTGATGCAGACACAGGCTTGTTGTGTATGGCTGCCCATACATTATCCTCTATATTATTGGCCGGGAAAGGGACACTGACCCAACACTTATTTCCAGGGACATCAGGAAGTTAAGTGACTTGCTCACGGTCACACAGAATGCAAGTTGTTGCCTGAGGGATTCAAACCCAGATCTCCAGGTTTCATTTCATTTCATTTTCATTTTTATTTTTTATACTTGTAAATCCAAATGAGCAAACTGCCCGTTTTCATTGGAGACAAGTTTAAAGCTAAAAAACACACAAAATACCAACAAACAAACATATGTACACCTCCATGCTCTTATCCACTAAGAGCTTGCAGTGTAAACTGTGTTTGCCCATTGACTGCTCTGCTCGCCCACCGAGGGCCGTCCCGGATTAATTCTCACAACTGTGGATTACTTGGGAATTAAACCATGGTCCAGTGATGTGTATCAGCCAATGATGACATGTGATTTTCCATAACCATGTTACAAATGCTGATAAAACATAATTAGAAAAAAATAATCTGCTGTGACAGTGGTAGGTGCAGAGTTCCAGGCTAGGATTTTTCTGCTCAAAGAACACAATTTTATAGTGCATAGTAGAGCATTGTTCTGTATAGAAATTCATTCTTTACAAAATACCACAGTTCATGGAATGTGATTGTACTCTTTTGTGGTAGAAGCATTCTAGAGACTGCAAAAGTCAGTTTCATTGTGAAAGAGAAAAAAAAACATAATGCACACATTTAATATAATACTATACACTATAAAAAATACAGGATGAGCAACTTTATGCATAACCGGTATGTTCTGCCACCTTGGGATTCTGATTCCCATGGACCTTTTGAGCTTCACTCTCGAGGTCAGAGGGCATCGGAACCCCTCTGTGGCAATGCACACTGGTTGTGCATAGTTAGTTGCCCATCCAGTATTCTCGGTTATAGCTTTTTGTGTCTTCTGTTTTCTCTACTCTTTTCTAAATTATCCTCTGTCAAATCCATGGATCAGTCTGTGCTTAAATAGTAGGTATTCAACTAAGTTTCCATTTGTGTTTAACACATAAAATAATGACCCAAAAAGTCCCATAAACTTCATCTGTTCCTGCCTGTCCTGTTATAAAGTCCTAACCCTCTACTTCCGATGAGTCACTTATACAGCAACAGATTATGGTGTCACAAGCAGAGCAGTCAGACTTCAGGGCAGGTATTAGCAATATTTTAGAGAGAGGGTACATTCTGTACCAATCAGAACACTCATTTCCCTTCTGCAGGCGATCCTTTTATTTTTAAAATAATGTCTCGCATGCAGGCGCTGTAGAAACACACATACAGGGGAGAATTTTGTATTACTGTATATTATTGATTGCTCTTACTATAGTAACAGGTCCATGGAGAACTCTCTTAACAGCTGTCTCAACAGCTGTCTGTGCAGCTGAGGGAGGTAGAAGCCACTAGGGGCACTCAATGAGGCTGGGCAGCAGGAGACTAAGGGAAACTAGGAGGCGTTGCTTCACTGAGAGGGTGATGGAGCCCTGGAATCGCTGCCCAGCGAGCTGGTGGTGTTACAACTGTGGAGGGTTCGAGAGAGCTGGGATAGTTATAGGGAGGGTGCATCCCAGAGTCTCTCCGGGAGTTGGGGGGTGTGGGAGGGGAACCTTGTGGGGAGAGGGGGAGGGCTGTGATGGTGTCCTGGGAAGGCACTGATCCCTGGGCAGACTTGACAGACCATTGAGCCTATTCTGCTGGCTTTTTAATGTTGTTAATATGTTAACAATTCATGGTTCTCCTAAGAATGCATGTGAGACAACTCCCACAAATGTTAGTGGTCTCCTAGGACGTATCAACATACAGGAATAAGTAATGTATAATGGAAAAGTATTCTTTTTTCATGAAAATGTCTTGTGCGATAAATGGAATGTCCTGAAATTTAAGTATTTTGGGGAACATTGTATAGTAGTTCTATGGTTGCCAGCTGACCTATTTTTTTTTTTCTGCGAATTAGAAATGCCAGTATAAGCCTTTAAAGGGTTTTTAAAATGACTTGTCTGCTCCTAAGACTGCCCTTAAAAGGGCTATTGTTTATGCCAAATAAGGGCGTAAAAGGGCTTTTACCAACAACTTTCATTGTGCTGCCAGTAGATGTCTGTTTTCCCTCTAACTCCCATGAAACTTTCTGGCGACTGCATTATTTCGCATGAGAGCACGCTTTGTGGTGGAGGGATCTTTGCTCACAGCAGCGAATCGTCCGTGGGCACTTGACTAACCTCACTCTCCCTCCCCTTCTGAATTTTGTGACTGGCAGACCGTTTGTGATTTACTGCATCACGCGAGCTTTGAGCAGGTCAGAGAATCTGATACAACAGCACTCCACTTCCTGCTCAGTTTCATAAGCTTCTTTGCTCTTAACTGACTTGTAGGGTTCATTCTGTCAGGGGGGAGGGGGGCTGAAGTTGATGGCCTACAGAAACTGCTGCAGCTAGCAGCAGACTTGGGTACCCCAGTGGGCAGCCACTGTGAAAAATCTTGTTTTTTGCATTCAGAAGTGCCCCTCCATGGCACGAAGGAATTTTGCATCCTTTACCTCACTACTCTTTAATCATGGTTGGGGGAAGCTGGTGCAGCACCATGGGGAGAACATGTTACCAGAATCCTAGGTGCTGCTGGCAGCTTTCATCTGAAGTCTGTGCTAAGCTTGCACATCCTTGTCATGTCCATTTGGGGTGAGCACATTGTGTAGTCACCTACAATATGAGAACGAGAGGGTTTGTGAGGTGCAACTGAGTCTGCAGTGCCGTGCCAAAAGGTAAATATAGTAAATGGAAGTAGAGCAGCTGGCACCTGCCAACAGAAACCATGTACAAATGCTAACTGAGTGTGCGAAAAGCCTTTTCAGGCAGTACACCAGAAAGAACAGATGTTCTTAAACATTATCTTGTATAAATAAGATGCTCCACTTTATTCAAGGTGCAAATTCATGCAAGTTATGTAAACATAGCAGTAGACAAGCAGCTTCTCTGTTCACAGTTCAAACAACTCCCCCTCCTCTCAGTTACAGATGGACAACGGTTCCTGATGCGTTGTTTGTATATGGTTTCTGTTGTCAGGTGCTGGCTGCTTTACTTCCATTTACCGTGTTCATCTACAATATCTGTAGTGCCCTTCCTCCACCACAGAAGGCATTAATGCCAAAGTGTGTTGGAACCCCCAGTGAGTCTGAGAACAATGCCTTGCTTCCCTCCATAGACTGTATAGCAGCTGGACGCAGGAGTTGAGCTTGTACCCAGAACTCCACTCTCCCCATGGGAGCACAGAGTGCTGCCAGCATCGCCAAGCTTGATACCAGAAAATCTCTTAAATGATCAACTCTCATGCACGAAACTAAAATTTCAGAGCCGATCCTGCTCATGGGAAGAATTTCTTCTGTAGCATTAGCAAAATAAAGGGGCTAGTGTTGGAACCCACTTAGGGGAGCAATCTTAGACCTGGTACTTTCAAACTGGGATGGAGAGAGGATCTCCGATCTAGAAGTGGGTAGCCATCTGGGAACAAGTGACCACTAAACATTGTGGTTCACGATAAACTCAGCCGCAGAGTCAAGCCATACAAACGTGAGTGTACTGGACTTTAGGAGGGCTGACTTTGTCAAAATGGGAGAGCCTCAGAAAAGCACTGGCAAACAGGCAAGAAGGAGGGGTGGAGCAACAATGGGGAAACATCAGAACTGCCATCACAGAGGCAACAAGCCTTTGTGTGAAGCAAATAAACAAATCAAAACGAAAGAAAAAAACACTATGGTTCTCAAAAGAGGTGGCGGGGAAGATTAGGGAGAAAAAGAGAGCATTTAGGAAGTATAAGGAAACACAGAAGGAGCAGGACAGAGAACTGTACCAGTTAACGCAGAAGGAAGTGGGGAAGGCAGTCAGAATAGCATAAGGCCCAAACCGAGGAAAAGATAGCCAACTCGGTTAAGAAGGGGGATAAACCTTTTATAGGTACATTAGGGAGTGAAGAAAGACACAGGGAGGGATATTGAGGCTTTATAAAGGAGTGGGTGGGTGGGCAGAGAAGGACAGTGAAAAAGCAGGGATACTGAATGAATACTTCTGCTCAGTATTCACAAAAGAAGAGGAGGGGGAGGTACCTAATCCAGTCAGTAGAAGCACTCTATATAGTGGGGTCACTACCAGTCCTTTCACAGAAGAAAGGGTTCTGAAAGAACTCCTAAAACTGAAGGTGGACAAAGCAATGGAGCCTGATGGGATTCACCCCAGAATTCTAAAAGAACTAAGGGGAGAACTAGTGACACCACTGACTACCCTTTTTAATAAATCATGGGAAGATGGTGGATGTGATTCCCCTTCACAAAAGTGGGAGCAAGACAGAGGCAGGAAACTACAGACCTGTCAGTTTAACCTCAGTGGTAGGGAAAAGTATGGAATCACTTCTGAAGGAAAGAACTGTTGAGTACCTAGAGGCCAGTGGGGCACAGGACCCAAAGCAGCATGGATTCACAGCGGGAAGGTCATGTCAGACAAATCTAATCGATTTCTTTGACTGGGTGACCAAAGTTATAGACCAGAGAGGAGCTATGGACATGGCCTACCTAGACTTTAGCAAGGCATTTGACACAGTCCCACAAAAGAGTAATAAACAAATTAGCCAGCCTGGGAAGGGGTCCCAGGGTGGTAGCCTGAGTAAAACATTGGCTTCATAACGGAACACAGAGGGTAATAATGCATGAGTCCCTCCGAAGAAAGGGGGTTACTAGTGAGGTAACGCAGGGTTTAGTAGTGGGTCCGGTCCTTTTAATGTCTTTATAAGTGACATTGCAGAGGGACTAGAAGGAACGTATGCCTCTTTGCAGACGAGACACAGATCTGTAACAGGGTTGATATACAAGGAGGGGTGGAAAGGATGAGAAGGGGTTTGGCGAGGTTGGAGGAATGGCCAGAAGTATGGCAGCTTAGATTCAATGCAAAGAAGTGCAAAGTAATGCACCTCGGAAACAAAAACCCAAGGGAAGAGTACACAATGGGAAGGGGGTGTAGTAACAAAATAAAATGGAAAGGGACCTGGGGGTAGTCATATCGGATGACCTAAAGGTTAGTAAGCAATGTGAAAAGGCAGTAGGGATGGCTGAAGGGATACTGGGATGTATAGGGAGAGGCATCACCAGTAGAAAACAGGAAGTTGTTATCCCTCTTTACAGACAGTTGGTGAGACCCCATCTGGAATACTGCATGCAGTTCTGGGGACCCCATCTCCGCAAGGACATAGACAGGATGGAGACAGTCCAGAGGAGGGCAACTAAAATGATGCAGGGTCTGCAACAGAAGCCATACAAAGAGAGACTAAAGGAGCTTAATATGTATACCCTTAAGGAAAGGAGGGAGAAGGAGGACATGATAGAAACTTTTATGTACCTCAAGGGAATCTGCAAAGTCCAAGAGGGTAGCATCTTTCAGAAAAAGAGATGTGCAAGAACAAGGGGACACAATTTGAATATAGAGGGGGGACGGCTTAGGGGCAATGTGAGGAAGTATTTTTTTTTTTACAGAGCGGGTGGTGGATGCATGGAACGGCCTTCCTGAAGAGGTCGTGGGGTCAAAAACAGTGGGGGAATTCAAGAATGCATGGGACTGACATAAGGCAATTCTTGTGGGGGGTAACTAGGATCTGCAGCTTATCCAATAGGTAGGGAAATGGGCAGACTAGGTGGGCCAAGCGGTCCTTATCTGCCGACAAAATCTGTGTTTCTGTGTTACATTTATTGGGGCTTGTGGTCACATGACCTGGCTTGAGTTTTCCAAGTGTCTACATTCCCCTTAGCAAGGTATACTCTTTGACCACTAGGAGTCACTAGTGAGTACTAATTGCTACCTCATTCCCTTGCTATTCTATCCCTCCATCTACTCTGCCCCCTAATGTTATTCTCCTATGTCCTTCTTTCATTACTTGTTTTCCACCTGACTCAAAGCAGCTTTGAACCCCCAACCTTCTACACTAAAGATGGCTGCCCTACTGCTGCACTACTCCTGCAGCTCTACTGTCCCTTATACTTCTGCATCTATTTTACCTTCTGGACTGTTGCAGGACAGCAGTGTGGAGACTAACGCCGGTCTCCTCATCCCCTAAACTTGAAAATCTGTCCACAGCTCTTTCCCTCCCCGAGCTCCCCCTTTTGTTTTGGCAAAAAAAAAGTAAAAAACAGCAAAGGCAGTTACAAAAGTGATCTTGATTTCCCTGCCCCAATTCTCTGCAAGCCCACTTGAAATCTCTGGTCTAAAGCCCCAGTAACCTCTCTCTCCCAACCCATAACCTCACTTCCCAGACCTGACTATGTATGTCCATATCCTCTCCCCTCTTCTCCTCATTTTCCTCTCCACTCTCTCCTTCCCTTCCTGCACTCACCCTAGCCCCACTGTCTCCAGGGTCGGACTGGCCCACCTGGATACCTGGAAATTTCCAGGTGGGCCCTCCTCAGTCGGGTATCTGGTCACCTTCTGAACTCTGAAAACTTTTGTATTTATCATCTTTTTTCTAATTAAATGGTGTATCTGGGACACTATAGATAAATGTAAGATGTAATCACAGAGCCAATGTATCAAACTGAAGTGGAATACTGATACAAGTGTGTCACCCTGGGCCCTCCTGTATTGATTTTCCAGGTGGGCCCTTGCATTCTCTTTCCAGGTGGGCCCTCTGTACCCCAGTCCGACCCTGACTGTCTCTACAACTGCCTACCTTGTAATCCCCTCCACCTTCTCCACTAGACTTGCTACCTCCTCCGCCCCCTCTCTACGTCATATGCCTGTCTGTCCGCCCCCTCTCCCCTCCTCCCACACCTCTCCCAGCATCTTACCACTGCAGATGTTAACTTTTGCGTCCCTAATCAAGGCCACTAGACCTGCTCCCTACATAGAGTTTCGCACTCAGAGATATAGGTTCCCTGCAACCTATTCATTCCTCCTCACCCTCCTCCTCCTCTTCTCGGGGAATGTCGAACACAACCCTGGTCCAATAGCTGTACCCACACCTCTCAGCTCACACAAAGGCTTATCAATAGCCTATATCAACATTAGAAGTCTCCTGCCCAAGATTGACCTACTAACTTGCTGGATAGCTGAGCAAGCTCTGGATATACTATGCCTAACAGAAACCTAGCTCTCTGCTAAAACCTCTGACTCCTCCCCCACTCTCCCAAACTACACTCTACACAGGCAGGACTGTGGTAAAAGAGCTAGTAGCATAGTTACCTACACAAAACAGCTGCTCGTGAGCTCAGTAACTCACAAACTCCTTATGGTTCAACTCTCCCTTCTGGCCTCCCTCCCACTTTCCCTAGGTGTGCTCTGTGCCTCTCCCCGCCTATCCTGCGACTCCCTCATCACCACCCTTACCACCCTGCCCAACCTAGCATCCACATGGGAACTGGTCCTTGTAGGCGATTTCAACTTGAACTGGCTAGCCTCTTCCTTAAAAGCTTACACCTCCAAAATCAAGTCCCTTAATCTCACCCAATTGATCAATGAACCCACCCGCTACAATTCCCACTCCCAAGACAAATTTTTATTAGACCCCGCTACAACTCCCACACCCAAAACAATTCTTTATTAGACTGGATTCTTACCTCCCCCCCTCACAGAATAACCTCCTCCGGTGTCCTGTCTAACACAGTAAGTGACCGCTGTATTACTTATTGTATCAGGAAAACACAACTGCCCAAATTTGCCCCCAAGTACATCAACACTTGCTCTCTAAACAAGTTGGACACTGTTGCCCTCCTTACCAGTCTATACAAAGCCAACTGGCAACCTGTCTACTCAGCCCCTGATGTTGATATGGCCATCTCTAGATTCCAACACACCTTTAAACACATCTGGGACAGCCATGCCGCTCAAAAAAAGTCCAGGGTCAAGAAGTGGCACGCACCATCCCTGGATCACCACACCCGTCCTCGCCAAATGCAAGGAAAGAGACAAGGCTTGGTCATACTTTAAATCCAACCCCAACCCTCAGAGCAGGCAAGCTTTTAACACCCTATGTAATGCCTGCACCAAGACCATAAGAAAAGCAAATGCAAACTACTTTAGGTTGCAACTCTCACATGCTAAGCCCCCTCAATTCTGGAAAGTTGTACACACACTCCTTGGCCCACCAGCCCAGCCCTGCACCCCCACCTTCAAACTTCACAGCCAACCAGTCACTGACCCAACCCGTGACTCTGAAATCCTGAACCAGTTTTTCATTTCCTGTGCCGTACCACTGGGCCCCCCCTTCCCCAGTCCCACCATCTCCCCTGAGCAAAGACTTCAAGTTCACCCCCCCTCCACTGAATGCGAGGTTCGGAAAGCCCTACGCTCGCTTAACCCTGCGAAGATCAGCCCAGGTGGGATTCACACCACGGTCCTGCAGATCTCGGCTCCTGTGATCGCCAAGTCCTTACACGTCTCCTTAACCTCTCGTTTTCCACAGGAATAGTTCAGCAATCCTAGAAATTGGCCTACATAATTCCCCTTCTCAAAGGTGGTGTCCTCCTTCTTGACAGGCAATTATAGGCCCATCTCATTCCTCTTAGCCCTAGCCAAACTACAAGAATCCTTGACCCACACTTGACTAGCTGACTACCTTGCAACAAACAAAATCCTCTCACCCCATCAGTCTGGCTTCAAGAAACACCATTCCACAGTTTCCTCTCTCCTGCGTGTCACCAACCATATCCAAACTGCCTCCGACCAAGACTTCCTTACAGCAGCAGTATTTGTTGATTTAGCAAAGTCATTTGACTCTGTATCCCACCCTCTTCTCCTGCAGAAGCTTGAGGCAGCTGGACTTGGCCCCATCACTGTAAGGTGGTTTCAGTCTCATCTACCCACCAGATTTCAATCTGTTAGAATCGCTGATACCACATCCCACCCTCTCCTTATCCTGGCTGGTGTCCCTCAAGGCTCTGTTCTCGGTCACATCCTCTTCTCCCTCTTCATTAACGGCCTTACCTCCTCCTACACAGATTCAGCAATACACATGTATGCAGACAACACCATCATCTTTACCTCTGGTCCCAACTTGCTTGAAGTCCAAGCTACCCTACAAAGTGACTTCAACAACATTCAGCGTTGGTTCAGCCAAAACCAACTGAAATTAAACACCACCAAAACTGTTTCCATGGTTTTTGGCTCTACCCAGAAACTTAGCCATACTACCCCCCCCCCCGTCACCTCTCTCGGCTCCCCACTTGACCAAGTCACCAGATACAAGTACCTGGGTGTCTGGCTGGACCCCCACCTGTCTTTTTCAGCTCAGATTGAATCTATCACCTCCAAGCTGCGCCCCAAACTCGGTATCCTATACTGGAACAGGAACTCTCTCCTGTTACCTGCCAGATGAAATATTGTCTCTAAAATTAGCCTCCCCATACTAGACTATGCGGACGTAGTTTACAGCTCTGCCCCTGTAAGCACCTTTGCCAAGCTGGATATCCTTCTAAACTCATTTTGCTGCTTTGCTACAAACTCCCCCCTACGCACCCACCACTTCAATCTTTACTCCCTCCTTGGACTAAGCCCCTTATCTCACAGGTGCTGTATAAGCATCCTCAACCTTATATCTAAGTACTGGTTTAACTTGCTCCCCACCTATCTTGTGGACTGTCTATCCTCAGACTCCCTATCCCCCTATGAACTCAGGCACAGAAATGAAAGATCTTTCACCCTGTCCCAACCCTCTTCTGCAGCAGGCAAAGATGCTTTCTCCTACCAGCTTCCTTACTTGTGGAACAAACTTACCCCTGCTATCAAAAATTCATTCTCACTCTAGCTGCAAGCAACAGCTACATCTCCTGCCTCCACCTTTATGTTGCTGCCACAACTGAGCTAAACCCACAACTTCTACTGACTTTACCTTCCTAAAATCCCTCCCCAGCACTTATTAAAGATTCATTATACAATGGCAAGAAAGAATCTTGGACTGTGATTGGTCAGTTTGGGGTTGGACCCATGGCGTTATCCCAGCACAATGCCACAGGTCTAGTCTCAGCCTCACTGTGAACCAATATGGATGATATGGCTATGGACCACCACCTTTTTTTGGCATCTCCTCTTAAGAAACAAAAATATTTTTCCACACTAATAAAACATTCTTTAAAATTATTTTTTATTTTATATATAACAACGAGCCATTGTATAAGATAGAATGCACTCCAGGTGTAGTGCATGATAAGCACGCCTGAGCATTGACGCACTCGGCCTGCAGCCTCGTGCCCAACCCCCCAGGCATGGCGTTATCCCAGCACGACACACACCCTGTCATGCATTATTCCTTTATTATGCAGAGCACTTACTATTATATAGTTCACCTCTAGAGATTCATCATGTCATGTTTTTGCTCTCACTGCTGAATTATATTGATTATAATTAGCTGCTATTGTTCTGTTGACTAATTCTCTCCATTTATTGTCTGTATTCCACTGCTCCTTTAACCCCTAGGTCGCACCTGGAATCGAGCCTCGGCTCAGCTTACCTTTCCCGGTTAACAAATGTTTACATAAAAATAAATTAATCCAGGTCTCCAGGTTTGCAGCTCAATGCTCTTATCCACTGCTCTATACTGCCTTATACATAACACCACTACTGTGTTGTCCCCACTGTTCTGCTGGGCTCTGCACCCATAGACTTCAGTGGGTTTCAGAAGAAAATTTTGACTAAATTGCTAGACTGCCTGCTTATTTTTCTGTTAAAGTCTAATTTAATGTGTAGACCAGCCTTGATGTTCTTAGCACTTGACTTCTAAAAACTCTGGGTCTCAGCCGAAAATCTGGAATAAATTGCTAGGCTGCTTGCTATTTTTTTGTGAAAGTCAAAATTAATTGTGTAGACCTGCCTAAATGTTTTAGCATTGAACTGTAAAGTGCAATGGGAAACTGTTGTAATTTAGAGCTGTGAAGTGATTCCTACCCCTTTGCATTCACTCTTTCTCTCCACCCTCCCCACGCTGCTAAACCCTGCATCTCTCTTCTCCTCCCCTTGTAAATTTCATGTTGTACTAAATCTCCCCTCTGTCCTCCCTCTGGTACCAGGACAAGCTTATTTCTCTTGTCTGTGGTTGCCCCCCCCCCGCCTAATCGCCCTCTGTCTCTCCACTGCCCATGCCCCTGATTTACTCTCCAGCATCACACTTTGTTATTACTGTGACTCACAATCACTTGCTCTGTTCCTTCCCTCAGATCTCTCAGCCCCTGATCGGGGAAACATCTGAGCAGCTGGGGCTACCTGGGCCAGCCATCCACACCACCACTGCTCACCGCCAAAGAACCCTCCTCTTGCTGGTAAGCTCCCAGTCCAAACAGGGAAGTGCTGAAAGGCTCCCATTGGCTGCCACCTGTTGCTTCCATCTCCTGTTGGGCTGCTCTGCTCCGCAAGGCCACTGATTGGCCCTGCAATCTTGACTGATTGAAACTGTTCTGCTGGGCTCTGTGCCCATAGACTTCAGTGGGTTTCGAAGAAAATTTTCACCACCCCCCTTAATTAAATAGGCCTAGCTCTGCCCACTTCTGCCTAGGGACCCGCCCTTTCATTTCCTATTGGATACTCTCTCTCCTGTACCTCCTCTCTTTACCGCTCATTCTCCCTCCTTCCTGCTCCTCCTCCCACTCTACTAATAAACTCCATCCCCTCACTGCCACTGCCTCCTTTCTGTGCCTGACACCCTCCTTATATCTCCTACTGCACTCATCGCATTCCCCCCTCCCCTGTTTCACCTTCATTCCTGACTGTTTTTTCTCCCCCTCCCTCAGACCTTTTTCACCCTCTACTATCCTCACCTCTCTATCCACTATGGCCCTCCCCTCTCTGCCCCTCTGTCTGGTTATTTTCTCCTTCCTGTTTCCCATGGCATTCCTGCCTGAAGCCTGCCATCCCAATCTCCCACTGTGCTTCCAGTTGGACAACATCTAACGGCACTCAGGGACAATACCCACTGGGCTATGCCCTCCATATCTAACCACCGCCAGGACAGGCTTGCACCAGTCTTGTAATCAAGATGGGGTGATTTACGTTCGCCTGTTCCCACCCTCACTTCTGGCCTACGTCACCACTTACTGGGATCATCGTTTACAGAGTAGCTTTCTCTCCAATAAGAAACAGTCGAATAAAATCTCTATCAAACAGCTACGCCGGTGCACCCTGAAACTCTTGCTTCTACCACTACTTCTGTCTGGCAATATTCACCCTAACCCTGGCCCCACAATCCCAAGCTCCAACCTCCAGCACAGTCACTCTGGGGGACTCACCTTTGCAACGATTAACATCTGTAGCCTTCTACCCAAACTTGATGCCCTACAATTATTTGCTCACCAACACAACCCTGATGTTTTTGTGATTGTCGAAACCTGGCTCACTCCAAAAATACCCGACAGTGCTATTACCCTTCCAGGATATAACATATTCAGAATTGACGGGACCACTAAAAAAGGCGGTGGATGTGCTGTTTACCTCAAAGACTCTCTCCTGGGGCACCGTGTTCAACCCCCGCCTCAGTCTCTACTGCCCAGATACTACCCATCAGAATTCTACTCGGGGTTCACAACAAGGCACTGACTATTGCTGCTGTCTACATCCCTCCCAAGGATCAAGGTAAAGGTCTCAACTATGTCCTTGACCTTGTCCGTTTCCAACCACCAGGCACCGAGATAATCCTAATGGGCGACTTTAACATAAATTGGTTTGGGCCAGATAGAGGTGGCTACAAGGATGCCATCTCAGCTGCCAACCTCATTCAGCTGGTCTCCCCCACTAGACTCAACTATAAGACTGGGACATGCACCCTCCTAGACTGGATACTGACCAGACACCCATCCCGCATCTCAAAAGTCACCGTTCTCCCAGATACGCCAAGTGACTACTCCCCAGTCACATGTGAATGGTCTGACAAATTCAGCCCACCACCACCCAAACTAATAAACAGCAGAATCCTTCCACATGGTCAACTGATGCACCTCAAATTACTCCTTAGACAACAAGACTGGTCACCTGTCTTCCATGCATCAGATGTCAACTCTGCGCTTGAGTTCTTCATCAGCTCCTTCAATGCTGCCTGTGACATTTACGCCACCTTCAAAAAAGGGAAGTAAAAGGCCTTAGCAATCCATGGCTCACAGCTGATCTCCTCACATTGCTGAAAGCTAGGAACCACCTCTGGTTTCAGGCCCGGGCCACTGGTAGGCAAGTAGATATACAAAACTACAAACGTGCCAGAAATGACTGCACCAAAGAATTACGCCTGAAGAAAAATAACTATTACAAAGATGCCCTCACAAACACCTGGGGAAAGCGGAAGTCCTTCTGGAATAATCTCAAGGAAGTTACAGGAATACTGCCCAAAACATCATCTTCAATGTTGGATGTGGATGGGGCTATAACTCTTGACCCTTTCACTATAGCTAACATGTTCAATAACGCGTTCACTGACCTCAGTAGTGTTTTTCCTCTAGACTTCTTTGATGAAGACCTCCCTCCTGCACCCTCCCCCACTCCCCCGCCCCCTTTTTCAAGTCATCCCCCTTTTTACTTCAGAGCAGTCAGGACACATGAAGTCCATAGATACGCCTGTAAAGCAATTGCTGGATCTAGAATAAGTGGCAACTCAACTCGACCTCAAACTGTTGTCCCTTACTCTTGATGAAGTGCTATCTCCTCTAACCTGGATTTTCAACCTCTCCCTCACCCTTGGCCAGTTCCCCGACAGATGGAAATCTGCCACCGTGACACCAGTCCACAAGGGTGGGGATAAGGTCCTTCATGGAAATTATAAGCCTATAGCCATACTACCTCCCCTCTCTAAAGCCATTGAACGACTGGTATCTGACCAACTAATGGAATATCTGAAGAAGTACAACATCCTTTGTAAACAACAGCATGGCTTCAGAATAGGCCACAGCACCACATCTGCCCTCCTTGAATTCACCGGAGCAATTCACAACTCCCTGGACAATAATTACCTCACTGGTTTGGTCTTCATAGACCTGACCAAGGCTTTTGACACCATCCATCATCAAATACTCCTCACAGAACTGCTAAAAGTTGGGCTCTCCCGAGTCTACAACTTGGTTTAAGAGCTACCTGGAAAACCGTTCCCAAAGAGTGAAAATTGCTGATGTCCTCTCAGATGATAGACCAGTACGCTCAGGAGTCCCCCAAGGATCCATTCTCAGGCCCCTCCTTTTCAGCCTGTTTTTGAACAACCTTCCACAATCCTGTCCAGAACAAATCCTACTCTATGCTGATGATGCCGTCATTCACACCACCCAACAGGACCCCCACCTACTCCAAAACAAGCTTCAGAAGGGTTTCACCTCCATTGAAACATGGTTTAGTAGTCAAAAGCTGGTTCTCAACTATAAGAAAACCAAGTCAATGCTTTTCTGTGGCTCCCACAACAAATATAGGCTTCACCCTCTTAATATTACAAACTGCCTTGGTGCTGTCCTCGAACAGGTTCACTCCTTTAAATATCTGGGGATCACCATAGACAGCAACCTATCTTACAGCATCCACATAGATAGCATCGCCAAAGCTGCAAACACACACATTAGTCTCCTCTACAGGCACAGGCAATGCCTTACCTCAGATAGAAACAGAAATTGCCTTAAGGATAGCAGTACAGAGCGCAGTGGTCTCTCTAATCGACTTTGGTCTGATTATTTATGGCTCTGTAACTGACACAGCCCTCAGGCGCTTATCCTTTGCCCTAAACAAAGCCTGCCAACTCATCACAGGATCCCACCATCTCACCCAAACATGTGACCTCTATGCCCAAACAGGGTGTCTCCAGTTATCAAACCGTATCAATTACCACATTTGTCTAATGGCTAAGAAAATGATGCTACATCTTGCTCCCCCCAGAGTCCAAAGTCTTCTCCATACAGCACGCAACCCCCACCTCACCAGGGCTTCAGAAAATCAAATGCTGCACATTCCTCGGTGCCACACCACACAGGACCAAAGATCCTTTGCATACCGAGCTCCTAGCTGGATTAATGGACTCAACAAAGACATCTCCTCTCTGCAAAAGCTAGGCCCATTCAAAGCCAACCTTCGTCTCCACCTAGCTGCCTCTAGCTCCTGCGACTGTCCCTCATAATCTGATCTCCCTCCTAGCACTTCTACTCCTACCTCTTTTCTTCCTCTTCCCACAGCCTCCCCTCCACTCCTGTTTTTGCCCCCTACCCCCAAGCACTTTTTGAGGCCTGACAAATGCCCACGGCTGCACCGCTCTTTTTGTGTCCATTCCAAGCCTCAGCTACCTCTGGCTACCCTGCCCCCTGGTACTCACTTTCCCTAAATGTGATGTATTTCAGTTGATTAAAAATGTCTATGCACAATTGCTGCATTGTTACTCAACTCTATGTAATGTTTGTATTGTACCTCAATTGACGTGGAACCTTTGTAAAAGAGCCTTGGCTCAAAGGTACTTGTAATCCTAGACTCTAAATAAATAAATAAAAGAGAGCAAGCCTCAGTAGGTCAGCTGTTTTCTAGGACAAAGGCCACTCCCCTGGGAGTGTGCCCAGGGTGGCCCTTCAAAGCAGTTCTGTGCCCCACTGGGCCAGTCCTAGGATGCAACTGGCCTACAGGTCAGCTGCAGGGTTTTAAATAATTAATTAGCAGTTTTTTTCTTGGGACAATGCTAATGGTACAGAAAGTATTCATGTAGGTTTTCTAAAAATGTTATGTTTGTTAAACACAGTGAGGCAAGTGCTATGCATTTTCACAATGTTTTAGCACTTTTATGAGCAAAACGCTAATCAATTTTCAGAGTTAAATAAAACCCTGAGCTGCCCCATTGGTTGGTGGGCAGTGGGCAGCCTCCCCCTCCCTTGAGAGGCTGGGGAGGTCAATAACATCAAACAGATATACCATATAATAATTCATATGAACTATGGCCCCACGCTAGGCCTACTGCCTATTACTCTGAAGCACCACTGCTACTATAATGTGGGCCCTCATTATAACACTGTCTAACCACTAGACTGCTCCACTATCTTACTCAGGGTCCCCATTATGTCATTGCTTTTCTTGCTGTATTGCTTAGCTAACACTCTGTATAGGCTTATCCACTGTATTATTATGACTGTACCCTATTTGCTGAATTTCTAGATTTGTCATTCTGTATGTCTTACCACTGTTTATGTATGTCTCTTGTCCATACTTCTCAACCTCTTTCCTCATAAATCAGGGACACAACTTAAAAAAAATCAGCAATAAAAACCCACAATCAGGGACACATCTTACAAAATTGGTACTATTCATTCAAAAAGCTGACACAACAAGTGGATTAGCGTAAGATGCATTTTCTGAAGAAGAACACGCCTGTAATTCTAATGTTTGACATTTAATGTTTTTGTTGTTAAACTCCCAGAAGATCACTATTTTTTTATTTCGCACTAGTATAGTTATAAACAATTAACTTAATAGTGATTAGCCAATCCGAATTTTAACCAGCTACGTTCCGATAGCCAAATGCCGACATAGGTCAAGTGAGCGTGATCTTGTTATAACTAGCAACAGAAGGAGCATGCGCGAAAACAAATTGAACCTGGAAAGGGAATTCCTGTAAAGTAGTGGTGTTTAAAACAATTCTGTTGCCCATTTATAAAACTGTGTGAACCAAAAACATATCCAATAAATAGTCTGTCTCTGCATTTCTCTCGCTACCTCGTTTCGACTGCACTTCGAGCAGTTTGTTGGCTCGCAGTTATGGCAGCAGCAAGATCCAAGCAGAGGACCCGTTACCCAGCAACAGTAGCACTCGTACTCACTTTACTTCAACAGATTTCCGCGAGAGCGCTCTCTCTCCAGGACCGTGAACTGGAGCATCATTTTGACTGTCCAGTATTGGGGTTTTGGTCGTCTCTCACGTTTCTTTGTCGCATGATTTGTTGCTTCTCTTGGGGAACAGGCAGAAAATAGATACGACACTACGGACTATGATTCCGGGTGAAGATCTTTCACCGCCCAGTTTAGGATTTCAGTGAACATTGGTTGATCACAGTGCAGCAAGGTTTACCTTTGCCCTATAATGCCAAGGCGATGTTTTTTAACTTGTATGACAGTGCGCCACGTGTCGTTCATTTAAAGTGAGTTTTTTAGGATTACAAAGCAGAATAGGGACGGGGATTATATAGGGTTACTACATTTTAGGAAGCCCAAAGTGGACATTTCTTATTGAATTTTTTTTTTTATTTGCAGGACAATATGCAACTTTCACCAATGTAACAGATCTGTTTACTCTAAATACTCAGAATTGAGACAAAGTGTTGTAGTTTTCTAGTTTAAATTGTTTTTCATGATTTTAAGGTATTTTAGTTACGATTTTATAGTTTTTTGCAACATTTAGAGGAAAGTTGGAAAATATATTTTTCTACTATAAGGTTAGGACATGGAGTATTTTTCATGTTTTTTGCAGAACACAGCTACCCAAATCAGGACAGGTGGAAACCCTAGGAGTGTAGTAGAGACAGACAACACAACTTGAAATAACAGGGACCAACAAATGTTGATTTGTGCTTTTCTAACCCCAGGAGTCCTTTAGCATCAGTAACTTTTTTGCATTAAGCTGGCTAGGTGCAACTGCCCCGGAGGCGTGTCTTTAAGAGATACTTAAATTAGCTTAGGGCCAAGCCAATCAAAAGACAGGAGGGGGTGTGGGCGATAGTGGAGAGAGTCAGGCCACCCGATGTTGCGTAGCGCAAAAGCTACAGGAATCGCAAGCCGCTATAAACGTAAGCATAACATAACACTACTTGGGCAAGTGAAGTAACAGTGACGAGACCCGCGTGGCACCTGACCCAGCTATCGGGGGTCTGTGCCCCTCCCCACAACCCCCTTCTCCTTCACATCACACAACTACCATCAATAGGGCAAAAAAAAAAAACTAATATGAAAAAGTGAAAAAAAAAAACTAGGAGATAGTGTAGTGTCTTGGACTATCTCTGATCAATTGTAAACATAATCAATTTATTTTACCTTTCATCGGGGGGCTGTGCCTCCCACACCCACCCTCTAAAAAACCTCCAAGAGTAAACAAAAAACGTTTTCATGTCAGACGAGGTAAAGTAGAACGTAGCTACGCACCATGATGATTGCACATTGTCAGTTACACATTATGCGCAGCACCACGACTGGTCCAACACACTCCCCACTATCCCCGGTGTGAGAGCTGTTGAAGGCTTCAGGATTTTTTTCTCTGCTGGACTGAGCAATATTACCTCTGAGGAGTCTTCCAACTTTCCCCTTTGTCTCTGAGCAAGTAAGGGGTCTACTGAGAAATATAGGATATGCTTGTCTCAGAACAGGAGAATCAGGAGCTTAAAGGGCACGCAAGCAGAAAGTAAGTAGAGAAAAAAAAAACAGAGGAAAGAGTAAGGATTCCAAAGAGTTAAGGGGCCAGAAATAAGACATGATGGGAGTGGTGCAGTGCAGTGGCTGTGGAGCAGCAGTTTTCCGGGAGATGTTCTGGAGGATGCGGTGTTGTCCCATCTGCAGGCACCTCTCTGGGCTGAGGGAGGAGGTTGCACACCTCCAGGCTGGAGTTGGCCAGGTTTGTGGGACCTCCTCTTCCATCCAGGGACCACCAGTGCCACTGCTGTTGCCTCAGAGGTTGCCAAGAAAGAGGAGTGGTTGGACCACAGTGGGCTCAGGGAGGGTGAGGGTGGTGGAACAGAGGCGCATCCCTCCAGTTGTACCTCTCCACAATTCTTATGCCATTCTGGCAAAGTGTGGTTCCTCTATGGAGACACCCGCAGTGGAGACCAAGGAGGATGCTGGGAACCTCCACAAAGCAGACCCACAGGAGGGTGGCAGGGGACCCCATAGGGGAAGGAAACAACTCCTGGTGGGGGACTCCATTGTTAGGAAGGTAGAACTGGGGGAGGAAGGGGAGAGGGAGGTAAGGTGCCTGCCTGACGCCATGGCTTGGAGGGACAGGGAGCGAATCCTCAGGATTGCCGGAGCAGCTGCACATGGGAGGAGCTGGATGTCATTGTCCACCTAGGGCAAATGACCTGGCTAAAAGGGATTAGAGAGTGCAGGAAGAGTTTGTGGAATTGGAGGGGCCTTAGACAAGCAGCACGCACGGTAACCATCTCGGAGGTGCTGCCCATCTATGTATGTAGTAGAGGCTAGGGTGTTCCGCACCATGGGATTCAATCAGTGGTTGAAAACTGGTGTGGAGCTCAAAGATTTGGCTTCATTGGGGACTGGGGGTCCACCTGGAGTGATGCAAGCCTATACTGGCATGATGGGCTGCATCCGTCCAGGAGGGGAACCAGGATCCTATGTGATAGGTTTAAATGCTTCATTGGCAAGTATTTAAACTAGCCAAAGGGGGAAGCACTGGAAAGGAGCAGTGAAATCCTAGCCCCCCCAAAAAAATCACGGTAGTAAGTGCAGTAAACACCAACATAGAGGTGTCGATAGGGAGAAGGGCAGGGGTAAATGAGGAAAGTGACAAAGGCAAGAAGGACAGGGATGGGGCAAAAAGGAGTAAGGCCATCAGGAAATTGAGGGTAATGAGTATCAGTGCCCGTAGTCTGGGCAACAAGTTCGTTGAGCTGGTGGCCTTGATGGAAGAGGGATTCCTGGATATCGTAGCAGTCACAGAAACATGGTACACAGAGAACCATTACTGGGATGTTAACATACCAAGGTACATAACTTACAGGAGATACAGGCAGGGGAGAAGAGGGGGAGAAGTAGCTCTCTATGTAAAGGAAGGGATAAAAGCAACTGAACAAAAGAGTAAACAGGGAGGAGAGGAGGCACTGTGGGTCACCTTGGAGGCTGGAAAGAGCACCACAATCCGCACAGGGGTTGTGTACAGACCCCCATGTTGGGGAGGGAATGGACAAGGATATGATAGAAGGTATTCTTAGGATGGCAGAGAAAGGGGAGATACTGTTGATGGGAGACCTGAATATGCCAGATGTTAACTGGAGCACATTTGCTGCAGCCACATCCAAGAGCAGGGCCATTCTCGATGCCCTACAGGTGGCAGGCCTCAGACACCTAGTTTCGGAACCCACTCGTGAGGGAGCAATCTTAGACCTCATACTCTCAAATGGGGGCAGTGAGAGGATCTCCGATCTAGAAGGGGGTTGCCATGTGGGAACAAGTGACCATCAAACAGTGTGGTTCACGTTAAACTCAGCTACAGAGTTAAGCCATACAAAAGTGAGGTACTGGACTTCAGGAGGGCTGACTTTGGCAAGATGGGAGAGTGCCTCAGAAAAGCACTAGCAAACAGGCTAGAAGGAGGGGTGGAGCAATAATGGGAATCATCAAAACTGCCATTGCAGAGGCAACAAGTCTTTGTGTGAAGCAAATAAATCAAAGCGAAAGAAAAGCCATTATGGTTCTCAAAGAGGTGGCTGGGAAAGTCAGGAGAAAAGATAGCATTCTGGAAGTATAAGGAAACACAGAAGGAGCAGGACAGAGAGCTGTACCAGTTAAGGCAGAAGGAAGCAGGAGGAAGTCAGAATAGCAAAGGCCCAAACTGAGGAAAAGATAACCAACTTGGTTAAGAAGGGGGATAAAAACTTTTATAGGTACATCAGCGAGTGTAGAAAGACAAAAGGAGGGATAGTGAGGCTGAATAGAATGAACGGCGGGTGGGTAGAGGGGGACAGTGAAAAAGCAGGGATACTGAACGAATATTTCTGCTCAGTATTCACAAAAGAGGAGGGGGGGCGTGCCTAATCCACTTAACAGAAGCACTCTTGATGGGGCGTCGATCCCAGTCCTTTCACAGAAGAAAGGGTTCTGCAAGAACTCCTAAAACAGAAGGTGGACAAAGCAATGGGGCCTGATGGAATTCACCCCAGAATTCTAAAAGAATTAAGGAGGGAACTAGTGAAACCACTGGCTACTCTTTTTAATAAATCACGGGATGATGGTGTGGTACTCGAGGACTGGAGGAAGGCGGATGTGATTCCTCTTCACAAAAGTGGGACCAAGACAGAGGCAGGAAACTACAGACCTGTCAGTTTGACCTCTGTGGTAGGGAAAGTGATGGAGTCACTTCTGAAGGAAAGAATTGTTGAGTACCTAGAGGCCAGTGGGGCATAGGACGCAAGGCATCATGGGTTCACAGCGGGAAGGTCATGTCAGATGAATCTAATAGATTTCTTTTACTGGGTGACCAAAGTAGTAGACAAGGGAGGGGCTGTACATGGCCTACCTAGTCTTTAGCAAGGCATTTGACACAGTCCCACACAAAGATTAATAGTCAAGTTAACCAGCCTGGGAGTGGGTCCCAGGGTGGTAACCTTGGTAAAACATTGGCTGGACAACAGGACACAGAAGGTAATTGTAAATGGAGTCCACTCTGAAGAAAGAGGGGTTACTAGTGGGGTACCGCAGGGTTCAGTGCTGGGTCCAGTCCTTTTTAATGTCTTTATAAGTGACATTGCAGAGGGACTGGAAGGAAAAGTATGCCTCTTTGCAAATGACACAAAGATCTGCAACAGGGTTGATACACAAGGAGGCGTGGAAAGGATGAGAAGGAACTTGGCAAGGTTGGAGGAATGGTATGGCAGCTAGGATTCAATGCAAAAAGTGCAAAATAATGCACCTGGGAAACAAGAACCCAGTGGAAGAATACATAGTGGTGAGGGAGGTAGTAACAACAACAAAAAAGGAAAGGGACCTGGGGGTAATCATATCAGATGACCTTAAGGTTAGCAAGCAATGTGAGAAGGCAGTAGGGTGGGCTAGGGGTATACTGGGATGCATAGGGAGAGGCATCACCAGCAGAAAACAGGAAGTTGTTATCCCGCTGTACAGACAGTTGGTGAGACCCCATCTGGAGTACTGCATCCAATTCTTGAAACCCCTTTTCCGCAAGGACATAGACAGGGTAGAGGCAGTCCAGAGGAGGGCAACTAAAATGGTGCAGGGTCTGCAAGAGAAGCCGTACGAGGAGAGACTTAAGGAGCTTAATATGTATACCCTTGAGGAAAGAAGGGAGGGAGGACATGGTAGAAACTTTAAGCACCTCAGTGGAATCCAGCAAAGTCCAAGAGGTAGCATCTTTCAGAAAAGAGATGTGCAAGAACAAAGGACACTGGTTTAAAGATGGGGGTCAGGGCAACGTGAGGAAGTATTTTTTTCACAGAGAGGGTAATAGATGCATGGAACAGCCTTCCTGAGGAGGTCGTGGGGTCTAAAACTGGGATAATTCAAGAATGCATGGGACAGACATAAGGCAATTCTTGTGGGGGATAGGAAGAAATAGGCTGTTGGTTAACTAGGATCTGCAGCCTATCCTGTAGGTAGGGAAATGGGCAGACTAGATGGGCCAAGCGGTCCTTATCTGCCGTCAAAGTCTATGTTTCTATGTTTCCTTGTGGACAGCTTCCCTTAGTGCTTATCTGGGTAAAGTTTTCCTCTTAAATTATTTCCTTTAGTGTGCCGAGTGAAAGTTTTATTTTTTCATTAGTGCCTCGCAAATTTTACATTTTTAGCATTACTGCGCTATTTTGACTATTTTTACCGCTACTATTTAGTTTAACACCTAATTTTGTCACGGATGCTTATTTTCAATGGTTTCCTTCATTTTGGGGGTAACTTCTTCTGGGAACTGCCAAATTAGGGACAGTTGTCTTGTTTTTCACCTCAGACCTTGTGGGGTTTAGCACGAGGCACCTGCAGTGGATTTCAAATTTAAACAGTGCCTGTGGATTTTCTCTCTAGATTGGCAATTACCTTTTTTGTTATATTACTGAATCTTGGTATCATCTGATTCAGGACTGTCCATAAGGGTCCAGCAACCACCTGTGCGCGGTTGGGTATTACTGAGTTTCTATTAAGATTGGCACTGGTATTGATCCCAGTTCTACAACCAAAAAAAAGGCACTAGTAATAGAGTTTATTAAATGGGGCAGGAATGGCTGGTGGCATTTTCACAGAAACTTGCACTCAGTTCATAGGTCCAGGACTGGTTTGTTTTGCTAAAATTGGCAAACATAGCAGAGAAACCTTTGATTATTATGGCTGAGGATAAATCAAAGGCTTCCGAGGAGGGTCTATTCAAAAGTACTAATACTAAAAACAGAGGTGCTGAGGAACCCTCCAGATCCCAGCCAAAAAATAAAGCTTCCAAAGATGAAGTTCCTCACAAACTGAAAAATAATAAAGAGTGACGAAAAAAGGAATCTTGATCAAGCCTCTGATGAAGTGGCTAAAAGAAACTCTGACAAGACAGATATGCTCCTGTTGCTCCTGGGAAAGCCAATAGCGAGACAACAGGCAGCTTAAAGCATACAGAAAACACAAACTGCAGGTTCTTCTGTCAGTGCAAGATATGGAAAAAGCATGGCAACTGTTTCAGACCCTTCAAAAGATGCGTCCTTGATTTACTGGGGCTGGCAAGCATTCTTCCACAGTTCTCTCTTCTATAGACTGTGAGGGTGACCCTGATGATCAATTTTATGATGCCCCTGACATCAATTTTGAGGGCTTTGAGCCCCAGGAGTCCCTGGAACCTCATCTTGGGGATACCCCAGATGACCACGAGGCTCTTTCCTCTTTATTTACATTTATACAAAATATGTTGGACACCCTGGGCTTCCCTATGTAGGAGCCCAACCAGGATGTCAAAGATGAAGATTGTGGGGAGATGAAGGGTATTTCATCCTCAAAGACCCTGGTTGTCCCTGTCTGTAATGCGTTTACAGAAAATACCATGAAGGTACTTTAACACCCCACTTCAGTATCAGGGGTTGCTAAGCGGCTTGAGAGAAAAGCTAAATTGTCTAAAAATGGTACAGAGTTCCTGTCTGCACACCCAAGCCATGAGAGTATAGTGCAGTAGGCAGCTTGTGAGAAAGCTAGAGTCTCCTTGTCCCCCTCTCCCCCTGACATGGATTTCAGGAAAATTGACTTTATAGCAAAGAAAATGTATGCCACAGCTTCCCTGCTTCCCAGACTTTCCTACATGGCATTCACAGCCAAATATCAGAAAGCCCTTTGGAAATCTGTCCAGGCGATCTCCTGCAATGGATCAGATTCTATGGTGCAGGAGCTGGTGGACACGTCAAAAACTGCCCTGGAAGCTACTGTGTACCAATTTCACATGGCAGACAACAGTGATGCAGCCTCTAGAGCAATGGCCCATGCCATCTCTCTCATATGCTTCACCTAGCTTAGAACAACCAGTCTGACCACAGACACTTAGAACAAGGCCATGGATTTGCCTTGTGATCAATATATGTTGTTTGACTACAGAACCACTGACTACATGAAAAAAGTCGATGAGTACAAGGCCTCCTGGCACAGCCACTCATCCAAGCCTAAGCCCGCCACCCCTCAGCAATCCCATCCCAGGGGTGGTAGGGGCAGAAGTTTTGTTCTCAGGCCTTACAATCCCTATCCCCAATCTGACTTTGTCCAGTACAGGGGGTATTTCAAGGGCAGAAGGGGCCAAAGAAGTGCCACATCTACCCAGCCATCTGCTTCTCAGTCTAAGTCCTGATGTGAGTGTCCAGGTCGCCTCCCTGCTTCCAGTTGGAGGCAGACTCTCCCACTATCTTCAGCACTGGTTCCTTGTCACTTCGGTCAAGTGGGTGCTGGAGATAGTGGAGAAGGGTCTGTCATTACAGCTCAAGCAGCTGCCAGACCTCAAGCGTACCCAGGTGTCAAGACCTCTGTCCCCAACACAGATACCGCTGTTGGAAATGGAGGTACAAAACCTTCTGGCTTTACAAGCAGTGGAGAGGGCCCCCGCCCATGAGAAGGGCAAGGGCCTCTACTCCAGGTATTTTCTGACACAAAAGAAAACTGGGGAGTGGCGACCAATCTTAGATCTCAAACATTTAAACAAACATCTGAAAAAAAACAAATTCAAAATGGCCACTCTGTAACTGGTCATACAGTCCTTACAATCGGGAGACTGGCTAGCCTCCCTAGACTTAAAGGATGCCTACATTTACATACCCATAAAGAGATCTCACTGGAAGTTTCTCAGGTTCAAACTTCCTTCAGGTCACTGTAAGTTCACCGCAATGCCCTTCGGTCCATCCTCGGCCCCAAGAGTCTTTACCAAGCACCTCGCAGTGGTAGCAGCACATCTCAGGAGACTAGGTGTCACTCTCTACCCCTATCTGGATGACTGGCTCATAGTAGCAAAGTCTTCTTGCCAGGTCAAGGAATCTCTTTCCCTCACAGAACGGACTCGAGTCTCTGGGTTTCCTGGTAAATCTAAAGAAATTTCGCCCAGAACCCAACCAGCTGCTCATCTTCATGGTGGCCCAGCTGGACACTCACAGGGGATATGCTTTCCTTCCGCCGGAAAGAGTTCAGAGTTTCCTTTCAGTGTCAGCCTGGGGACAGCTAAGACCTGCCAGATATTTCCTCTAACTTCCAGGACATGTGGCCTCTATGACTGCAGTAGTCCCAGGGATCAGGTACAGGTACAGACTCCTGCAAGCCTACCTCAGAGCTCACTGGTCTCAGAGAAGGAACAAATATTCAGAGTTGATACCTGTGTCTGAGCAGTTTCTCCAAAACTTGCTGTGGTGGAAGAACCCTGCAAATTTGCAGGCAAGGGTTCCGTTTCCAGCTCCTCTTCCCACAAAGGTGATCACCACAGATGCCTCCCTTTTGGTCTGGGGAGCTCATTTGGACAGTGCCTCAGTAAGCCGCAGCTGGACTCCCAAAGAGTCACAGTTGCACATAAATCTTTTGGAACTCAGAGCAGTCTTACTAGCTCTCAAAGCTTTCACTCCCAGCATAGAAGGGATGGCAGTTCAAATTGAAACAGACAACACCACTGCAATGTTCTACATAGACAAGCCGGGTGGTACCAGATCAGGAATACTCTTGTTTGGAAGCTCTGGTCTCTAGCATTCTCCCTGTGAGTGAGCCTTTTGGCTGTTCACCTCCAAGGCAAACTCAGTACTGTGGCAGATGCTCCAAGTCGCATCAGTCAAGGCCAGAGCGAATGGACACTGAACAAGCAAGTACTAGCCACAGTGTTCAGGTGCTGGGGAACACTAGACATGGATTAGTTTGCCTCTCCTCTCAATTTTCATCTTCCTCAGTACTGTTGCAGGCCCTCAGTTCTGGGAACACTTTCTCTGGATGCCCTGATCCTGGACTGGTCAGGAAGGTTCCTGTACACATTTCCTCCCTTTCCCCCTGATATTCAGGGTTTTGCTGAAACTCAGACAGCAGTCTGCATCGATGATTCTAGTGGCTCCGGACTGGCCAAGGCAAGCCTGGTACCCTCTCCTCCTTTTCAGTGTCCTACAACAGGCCCATTCGCCTGCCTCCAACTCACTCCCTGCTGACCCTTCCTCAGACTGGAGTGCAGTACCCAAACATACACTCTCTTCACTTCAAGGCCTGGTTCTTGAGGAGTTGGAGTTTCCATCCTCACAGTGCTCTGAACAGGTTATTAAGATACTGAGGATAGCTAAAAAAAAAAACGAACACTAAGAAGACTTATGCAGCCAAATGGAAAAGGTTTTCCCTCTGGTGCAAGAGCGAAAAGGTTGCACTCCTATCAGTTTCAGACCCTCAGCTGCTAGACTACCTGGTACACCTACAGGTGGCAGGCTTGAAACCATCTACACTTAAGCTACATCTGGCGGCAATTTTGGCCTACCTTTCAGTGGGAAAGAAATCATTTTTTTCCCACAACATTTTTAAACAGTTTTTAAAAGGCCTCTTGCACCTCCAGCCAAGTAGCCTGTTCCTCCTTGGAGCCTGAACCTTTGCACAGATGGGCTTATGAATCCACCCTTCGAGCCTAAGTCCACAGCTCACATCAAGTTTGTAACTTGGAAGACTGTCTTCCTGGTAGCCATTATGTCTGCCAGGAGAATTTCAGAGCTTCAGGCCCTGTGCAGTGAGCTGAATTACATCATCCCATACAAAGATAAAGTTGAACTCGGGACAAATAGGAAATTTCTGCCAAAGGTGGTTTCACAGTTTCACTTGAACCAGTCAATTTTTACTCTGCCTGTTTTCTTTACTGAGCCATCCACAGCTGGCGAGCAATAGCTCCACAGCTTGGATGTCAGAAGAGCCATCTTTCACTACCTAGAGCATACTAGACAGTCCAGAGGCTCTTCTTCTCAGTTGTTCCTCACCTATGGGGGATGTAGGCAGAGGAAGCCCAGCTACCAAGAGAACTGTTTCTCGTTGGTTGGTCTGTTGTATTAGATTTTTCTATGAGAAAGCTGGTCAACAACCTCCAGTGGGGCTCAGGGCCAACTCCAAAAGAGGCACTGCATCCTCGTTTGCAGCAGCAAGGGATATTCCCCTACTGGATATCTGCAAAGCAGCTACCTGGAAATCTATGCACACCTTTGTGAAACACTACAGTTTGGATGTGCAGACAAGATCTGATGCCAGATTTGTTAGGGTGGTTCCTAAGTAGGTTCTCTGCCCACCTCCCACTTAGTACTGTTCAGTAGTCTGCAAAAAAGTTACTGATGCTAAAGGACTCCTGGGGTAAGAAGAAAAAATTACTCACAGCAGTAATCTTTCTTCCAAGGGGTCCTTTAGCATCAGTAAGCTCCCACCCTTCCTCCCCGGTTCACCTGTCGGAGAAGGGCTCTTTATGTCACCTTATTTATTTATTTGTACAATCGGATTTGCAATCTTTGAGCCAGAGGCTCGTTTACAAAGGTACCTCATCCCAGAGAGGACAACAGTGTTACAATATTGCAGTAGGTTGACATTTAGATTTACACAGATTTTACACGGTAGTACAGAGACATATATTTTGTACACCTTTTACCAAATTTGGAGTTTCTTATTGATGAGTTTTAGCTCGTGCTGCTGATGTTTCTATTTCCACTTTTGTGGACATTTGCATGTTTTTTTAATCTTGTTGATTCTTTTTCGGGACATTTGCCCTCATTTTTCCTCAAAAAAATTCTGAAGCCTTCAACAGCTGTCACTCAGCTCACACCCCCTCCTGTCTTTTGATTGGCTTAACCATAATCTCATTTAAATATCTCTTAAAGTAACACTTCCAGGGCAGTTGTACCTAGCCAGCTAAGTGCAGAAAAGTTACTGATGCTAAAGGACCCCTTAGAAGAAAGAAGATTACTGCGGTGAGTAATTTTTTCTTCCCCACCATGCAGGGTCTCGGTGGCAGTGTAGTAATGCACTGTGAAAATGGTCTCCCCACCCCAGCCAAATTCTGCCATGCACAAACATCTGTGTGTCATTGGGTGGAGGAGCCCCCCACTCCACCAACTAAGTCACAATGCAGATATTTGGGCCTGATGTTAGTGGACAAAAATTAGGCTTTCATCAGCTGACCTGCTGGACTGCAACACCCATACGGATATAGCTCCTGGGCAAGTGTGGACGCCAGAACCCCCCCCCCATAATTGTTCTACAGACACTAGGGTTTGTAGTCCTTTCTGGCACTGGTATGTCTTGCTTGTATGCTGGTCCTGGTGCCAAAAACCCGGCACCTACACTGGCATGCTGGATCAAAAATATCTGGACCAGCCTGTCAGCAATACATTCTAGTGGAGTTGACGATCAAGTCAGTGTGCAGTGAGAATTAAAAAGCAAGAGTAGGCATTTCTGTGCAGTGCTTCTAGAGCTGTAAAGCCCTCCACCTATGGTCTCGGACCTCACTACAGCCTAGGCTGTCTGGTATCCTCCAACATCCTACATTCTGTCAGGTCTTATTACTTACATAAAATGGATCCAGTAGGAAGAATGTTTTATGTATTGTCTGTAGTGTGTCAGATTGTATACTTCACCGATGCGGAACCTTTGTAAAAGAGCACTTACGCTCAAAGGTATTTTCTTAGCAAACATAAAATAAATAAAAGATGTAGGTTTTCTGTAGATTAGTTTCAGAAGCAAAGCAGAGGAGGGAGCCCCATCCAGGAAACTGTGGTGCTACTGCAGAATGAACTCATGCAGGCACTTGCCAAACATGCAGAAGAGCACTCTACAGAAGATCAATTAGTAAACAAAACCAAGAAATCTATTGAGTGCAAAAATACAGCTATTCCGATCTCTCCCCCTCTCCACCACCAAAGGTTTCTGCTCTAAAGGGCAATCTTTTTTTTTTTCCACATTCTTTTTATACCTTCTTCCTGTCTCTAGCACCAGTCTCCCTCAAGAACATGCAAGATGTACCTTATCCCACTGTACACCTACCTTCAGTTCCTGCCACACAGAGCCTTGGCTATTCCTCCTAGGCATGGACAGGGTGGGGGGATTTACCTTTGAGTATTAGTCCCCTTCGGGAAGCATGTCAAGCAGTGGTCTGTGCCAGGATATACTGGCATCTGTCATTGCTGGTGCTAGGGTCATTTTGGCATTTCCACCCTATCCCTTGCAATGTCACAAGCAAGGACGTCACAGACACATGCGCAGTGCACAACAATGTCAGCATTGTCCTATCCACCCTTGACCCTCACACCATACTATCACCTGTGGTCAGCCAGGTGGCAGTACTGAGGCGGAGGATGATACCCTCCCTCCTCAGAGGAGGAGAGCCTCCTTTGGGGCACTCAGTTTTCCTCTTTCCCTGCCGGCCCCCAATTATTCTGGCTCATTCAGGAATCTGGGTTGCCGGTATCTCAGTCGTTAGTCCTAACACTGTGCCAGTGGGCCAGCCTTGCTCTAAAGCACTATAGTACACTTGGTGGTTGATGGGGGATTCTTAAAGTGTCAGAGTAAAGTTTTTTTAAGGGGATTGGCGTAACAGACATCATCTGACATGGCAGTTCAGAATATTTTCTCCCATAGCTCCACACACCTCCCTACATCAGACCCTCTGCTTACACTTCATCCTGTGGGAGCTGCTGAGGCAAACATCATATACTCACCCATGCTGTAATGTCTATTGCCTGCAGCCATAGGGGACTCTTATGCTGTGGGAGATCTGTTATCCTCTTCAGGACACAAAGGCACTGCCTTTACAGTGCTCCCGAGACCCCTACTGCTCAGATCTAGGAGTCAGAATCACTATGTGAACCCAGGTGCCCCACATATAAAGCAACCACCAGTGCCACCAGGCCAGGTATGTAAAACCATTTTCACTGCATTAAATATAGAGTAATGTATAGATGTCAGAGTGTTATGAGATGTTTTACACCCCCCCCACCCCCGAGTTGTGTGATACTACATAACCAACCAGAGCGAAGATCAAGTGGTTTAATAAAAGTATCACAGACTGAGGGGTATAAAAAATCGAGAGCAACACTTATGCCCATTATTTTTTGTAATTACTGGTTTGAGAAAAGTGTTTTAGTAAGGTGGGAGAGGAGCTTGCAGGACTGAGCTCCATAATACATGTTTGTGACATCACAAATATATACTATATTATGGAGTTTGACAGCAGCTGGTTTTAGGTCAATATCAACCATAACCAATAATTATTATGTAAGACTCCCACCCATTTCTGGGGACTTACCTGTTGTTCTCCTAGCATCAACTGTTCCCTCCTGGCAAGTTCTTTTTTTTTTCCCATATTTGTTTTTCTTACTTGTTCCGTGGCAGGCTGGGCAGCTGTAGCAGCCCTGTCCCACTGCACTGCGGCTGTCTCGAGTGTCTGTCCATCTCCCGAGACCAGGCGGATCACCAGTGTTAGCGAGGAGGACTTAATGAATCTCAACCTCCAGGTTTCTCCCCAAGGCACAACATAAGTGCAATGCATGTGCAATCGCACTCCAAGCTCACTGTATGCCCACCTTTCCCCTAGTTACGGGACTTGCACTCATCACCATGTGGCTTCCACCAGGTGGCAGTGGAGCAGCGAGTCACAGAAACCCTTCTCAATCTTCCCTTTCATGGCCAGACCCCAGAGTGACCCGAGTCCATTCTTGAACCCGGTTTGCCAGTGTGGCATCAGGGAGACATGGATGCCTCTACTCGTCTGAGCCACTGGGCTGGCCTCAGGTTCTTGACTGTCTTCACCCTCCAGTCCCTGTAGGACTGCAAAACAGGGACCTGCAGGACAGATGGACAGTTGTTAAGGAGCTTTGATGGGAGTCAACCCATGCTTCCTACAAAAGCAGCTGCAGCCACGCTAGTGTCTCATGATCTTGGCCCTAGGACTTAAGGGCAAGGTTGAGACCAGGACTGAAGTTGTCAGCACCATCAGGGGCCTGTATTGTACTCCCCGATCACTGAAGTGGGGATGGAAGTGAAATCAGTGGGTCCCTAGCACCGTTGAAGGTGTTGGCATGCATGGGCAATAGGAGCCAAGCTGCTGCAGATGCTAAATTGGGCCATGTTTCTGCCAGCAACAGTGGTCCCCAGCTCCATAGAGGAAAGTGGAGCCGGGACCCTGTACTGGGCTGTGTCCCTGCAGTTATGCTAAATGAGTACTTCCCAGCCCCAGAATAATCATCAGGGCTGGGAAGAACACTAAATATTCAGACTAGTGGCCTCTGCGCATGAGCAGGAGCCCCAGCTTAGAGCTGAAGCTCCAACATGAGTTCAGCACGACTGCTCCACACATCTGTCCCGGCCCCACGACTGACAGCAGAGTTGGGACATAGCAAAAGCAGCCCAGTGGGACTGAAAAGAGAGCAGCAAGAGGCTGAAAGGGTGAAATACAAAGACCTTAGCCAATGTAAGCAAACGTGGCAACCCCCAGTGAAATAAAGGGCTGCTATGCATCATGGGGCAAACCAAGGAGTGCTACAATTGGCTGGGCAGTCCTAGCCAATTTCCAGAGGCAAGCAAGAAAGAAACAACCAAAGAGACATCAGGTTTCAGCCCTGAAGAAAGAGGGAGAGCTATCCCTTGAAGTCAGTCAGAGTTGAGAGAATTAGAACCATAGAATCTGTCTGACAGCAGAGGAGGACTGCTTGGCCCATCCAGTCCACTAATTTCTCCCTACTTACACTATTACTGCAGACCGTACCTGATCTATAGCTCTCTATCCCTTCCTTTCCACTATGATTCCCTTGTGCTTTTCCATGCATTCTTGAACCTTACCACCTTCACTGGAAGGCTGTTCCAGGAATCCAGCAGTCTTTCTGTGAAGAAGTACTTCCTTGCATCTCTACTGAATCTGTCCCCACCAGCTTCATAGCATGTCCTTTTGTTCTTGAGTACCTTTTCTTCTGAAAAATACTTCCCTCATGTACCTTATTTACCCCCATGAGGTATTTAAAGGTCTTTGTCATATCTTCCCCCCAGTCCCCTGTTGTAGCATGTACATATTGAGGTCCTTTATTCTCTCCTCATAGGGCTTTTGATGAAGACCCTGCACCATTTTAGTTGCTCTCTTCTGGACTGCTTCCAATCTGTGTCCTTCCAGACATGTGGTCTCCAGAACTGGACACAGTACTTTAGGTGGGGTCTTACCAGCGATCCATACAGAGGAAATACCACCTTCCTCTTTTGGCTGGTGATACCCCAGCTGTGTGGTGATACCCCATTTATGGAGCTCACAACCGCCCTGAGACTGTCTTAGCCAGGCTCTCAGGAGTCTGTTAACTGAAAGAAGTATACCTCAGCCAGAGATTCCTCAAAGGAGGGGGCTGTTTAAGTGACATACCTGTAAGTGCCCCCCCCCAATCCGGGGTTTACCACTGTTCTGGTTGTCCTCTCTTCTGTTGCCATCTGTCAGCAGTCACCCTTCTGTCCCCAGAACTGCCATTGGGTAGGGCACTGGTGGTTGAAATTAGGAGACCTGGCAGAATCAGAGCTAGGGCTCCACACAGCATGTCTGCAGCAGTATGACACATGTAAAGCTCATGTCTCGGTCCCGTGAACTACCTTCTGAGGTTGAGACCAGGTAGAGAAGGCGCCATCGGGTGAACTTTTCCTGTTTTCCCTGACCGCATTGCCAGGAACAGGTGAGGGAAAGAGAGAGGAGCGCAACGGTCATGTCTGACTGCTGCGCATTGCGCAGTGGGTGCATTTTGGGGCCCACTTTAGGAAGGTTTCCTGGCTCCAGGGAAGGCAGCAAAGTCAGGACCCAGAGCCAGTAGTGCCATTGAGTGCACAGTAAAGTGAAGAGAAAAGGTTTCCTGGCCCAGGGCTAGCAGCAGGCCGGGAAGGAAACCTCATTAAAGTATACATGTGCACCTGCACTGGAGAGCGATTTGAAGGCCCTCTCCCACATATCTGAGCCACCAACTGCCAAATGGGACAAGTTCCAAATATAAGAAGTACCTCCCTGGCCCCGGGAGAGTCAGTGAGGCCAGATAAAAGTAGCACTGCGGGGCTAAAAGGACTAAAAGAAAACAGCAACAGGCTACTCAGCTGGGACTGTATTGTAAACAAAGATGGCAGCCCTCATGTCTTCCCTATTCTGCAAGGACTTCTAGGAAGGGGTTGGCCCAAGATTTGCCCATGAATTCCAGTCACTCAGGAGCTTGCACATCAATTCAGCCTGTATGCAAACCCTGCATATCTAGCTGAACATTCTAAAGACTGTTTGCCCAGAAACAAGCCTTACCAGTCAGGCATGGAGTTTCATACCAGATAAAAGGGGCTGTTCCATGGGATCGAGGTCAGTTCAGCCTGACTGCCATGTGAGTGACTGTGTATTGAAGTGTGAGAAGGTGTGCCACTGTCCAAGCACTGCAAGCCTAGCAAACCTGAAGAGTCTGAGATCCCAGTGAAAGTGTTTGTATAAGAAAATCAGCAGTTTTAATCAAAACTACAGAGTAAAGGTAAGTTTGGAGCTGAGGTTTTCATGCCACCGTCACAGACCTTCACCTCTGGAGGAAAAGCTCTAGCAGTGTCTGCAGTCCGAGAAGGCCACTGTCTTGTACCAGGTCCTGATCCTCGGGGAGAGCGAGACTAGTGGAACTGGTGAAACACCACCAGTAAGCCTGGGGAAGACTGCATCCTAGCTGGAAGCAACTCCATCCATCCTGCTTGTCTCAGCAACTGACACCAGAGGTATCAAGTCGTCAATATACACTAGGGTTTTGGACTGCAAAGAAGGTGTACTGTGCCAGTGGACTGAGGGAGAAGTCCTGGGTGGGACTTTGTCAGTGTGAGAGGCCCAGGCAGAAGACCTGTGGAGGCCACCCAGCCACCTGTCCTCTGTGGATTACAAATAGGCACCCGCCTTTTTTTGTTTTATTATTTTCTTTGTTCCCCGCTGACTGGCCCCCTTCCACCGCCACCCCCCCATCACCGCCACCGGATGTTGTGCCAACCATCACCTCTCGCCAATTTGAGGCACCAGCTGGCCCGGTGCAGCAGGGAGACCAGTTTCATTCCACTGGTCGGCTTGTTTCTTCCTCTGGTATTGTCTCGCCCCGAGCGTAGAGCCAAGGCGTGCAGTGACACCAGTGGCCAAGCCACGCACACTTCCATATCCGCGGCACGCCGGGCATCTTGCTTGGCTCCACCCACTTATGTGGGTCCGTTGCACCGGCCCCCAGCCAGCGCTAGTGGCCAGTCAAGCAGTGGACTCTGTCCCCACCCCCTCCACAGGAGAGGAGAGCTGTCCTTGGGGTGGTCGAGCCTCTCCCTTCCCGCCAACCTGCTTGCACTGTGAACACAGGTTGCCAATGTAGCAAAAGGTAAGGCATGATGCCTCTGCCCTCCACACCACTCAGCTGGCAGGCATCCCTTTTCAACCTTTGCAAACAGTGAAAGTTCATTGTTCTATCACAGTTTAAAGTGTGTTTTACCTGCAACCTTTTAAAGCATGCCACTGAGCTCCACCCTGCTAGCAGCATCTACATCACCAGTGTGTACCCACTGCAACCCAAAAATATGCAGAGCTCTTGCCTGTGGCCTTTGGCCGGATTTAAGATGGGTGTACCTGTACTGGGGGTTGAAGGACTGTGAGGGGGTGGGCAGATTCTATGGGGCAAGTGTTGAAACTGTTTTGTTACTGCATAGAGTACCAGTGTTTTACTCCATAGAGTATATAGAGTTTATTGCTATCACCATTGCTCCTGTTTTACCCTTCTGCCTCCTTGTTCTTTCCACACCCTCTGTTTTAAATAAATTTGTTTGAACTGCATTTCTTGGTTTGGGGGTTGTTATTGTGTTACTGTGTCACTTCCTTTGGGGTGGGACTGTGTGGGCGGATTATGCACTACGTCCTGGGGGGTTATAGCCTTGTGTTTCAGCATTCATATACCCCATATTCCCACCACAGGTGGAGGCCCCACACCATGTTAGGCCAACGTACCCAGTGCAACACTACTTTGGGGAACCCAGGTTAGCCACCTCAGGAGGGTTGTGAGAGGTGAACGGTTGGGATGTATGCACCACACATGTGGCTCCAAAACTGTGACTTTTGTGGGGAGAAAAAAGTTTAGACCCCCCCCCCAAATTTCTGAAGATTGTCATGGCACTTCAGAAGTTGAAAGACTGATGTCAAGGGGAGCACCTAAAGCTGAAAAAGTCAATTCTGGTCGCGGGAATCCCTGAAGGTACTGATAGAACCAGTATTTTGGAGCAATTAAATGATTTGCAATGTTTGGGTTATTTAAAAGTATATGGTGTGAGGTACAACCATACCAGCCAGAGCACAACTGCCTTACTTGAGAGTGATTCAGAAACTGATGTGAGCAAACTGCCCACCGCACTCAACCCTGAAAGTTTGAAAGGGGTATGGCATGTGTTTGGCAGAGGGAGTAGTCTGCCTTCCATTCCCTCTCCCCCACTAGTGCAGCCAGCCAACTGGGTGGAAAAAGTGAAAGTGTTGCTGGTTAGTGAGGGAAAGATAGTGTAAGAGTTTCAAGCATTGGTGTCCAGCGGCATCCCGTATCCATCACCCAAGGGACCCATTTCCCACAGATTTTGAAGGGAAATTTCTGGCATTCCTCACTACAGAAGGAAAGACTGTCAAGGAAGTGAGTAACCTGTTACAGAAAGAAGATGTAACACCCCCAGTGCCTTCTGTCAGTCTGGCACCGGTGGTACAAGGATGAGCAGCTACTCCTGTATCCCATTGAAACATCAGTTTCTACAGAAGATTATGCACATTCTCAGGAACTGTACCCACCCCCAACAGGGAAGACAACTACTACAGCTGGATGGGTTAGGCAACCCAGATCCTTCGGGAATGGAAGTGCTCTGAAGATGAAAAATGGAATTGAATAATGGAGAGTGTATGGGGAAATACTTTGGACACTATCTGGTCCTTGCATACAGTCCAGCCCAGTTGTACCTGGCAGGACTATCTGGGCATGTTAAGAAGCAGCTACGCACCCATCGAGGGTGACACTAACTTACTGTTCCAGCTGTGAGCCATCATACAAAAGGAGGGCTGTTCCAACTGGGAGCCATTATACAGAAGAAGGAAGAGGAGTACAATTACCTGACTCGATTTGATACAGTTATCCAATGAACAGTTGAGGCTGGAGGAATCTTCCCCTGACCAAGCTGACATAACCAGGCTTAAGCACGTGCTGAAAGAGGCCATACACTCACAGATGACCGTCTTCTCACTTCAGCTGAAGGACCAGAGAGTCACATTACCCAACCTGAAAAAAGCTTCTGGAAGAGGCGCAGAATAAGAAGAGTCACATGCAAAATGGGGAGAGTCACTGAAAGCATCCATGGGGAAAGCCACCTCCCTCACACCACAAGCCAGGAGCACATCGGTGGGGAGGAAGCTAAGTGGACTATAGCCCCCTCAAATGAACACATACAGTTATGGACTCTGATTAAAATAGGAATTATTTGCACCCCTCTCTTCCTAGTAAAGTGCTGGAACCTCTATCCTGCTGCCTACCAGGTTTCAGTCATTATGTAGGAAGACGTGTACTGGCCCTCTAAGCATTCTGTCCCCATATGTGGGTTACTTCCTACTAAGGTGAGGAAGAAGGCAAGAGAGACGTGAGGCCCATATGTGCTTCCATAAATTAATAGTAACTAAGACAAATGCCAGATGATATAAGTTTATCCAAACAGGATTTAAACAAATGCTTACTATCACTACAAATAATTTCCAAAGGCAAGGCATTCCATGGCTTTATAATTCGTAATGTGAAAAAAAATTTCCTAGGTAACTGATTATATTTTTTAAGTTTTAATTGAAGTGGATGACCCCTAAGGTTAAAGATGTCTTCTTTAAATAGCATGCCAAGATTTGTAAGTAAATATGGATCTTTCATAATATCATACATTAAAAGAAGGTCCCCCTCAGCCTTCTGATATTCAAAGGCATCAAATTTAGTGTAATTAGTCTTGATTCGTATGAGACCTGTTGTAGCACTTAATAGACTTAGTGTAATGACTTTGTATTCTTTCAAGTCGAAGGATGTCAGACTTTTTAAAAGAGCACAACAATGGGGCAGAAAAATCCAAATTTGGCCTAACATATGCTGTATAAAGTGGCATGAGTACTTTTCTATCTCTGGATGTAATGTTTCTAAGAATAGACCAAATGACTATTAGCTTGTAATATTTACCACATTAATCTGAGTGTCAGGTCTAAAGTCATCTGTTACCAATACCCCCAAGTTATTTTCTGTACTGGTAACATTCACAACCTTGTTATCTAGGATGTATTGTTGTAAAAGGTTAGTGGACCCAAAATGAATAACTTTACACTTGTTTTGATTTAACTACATGCCCCATAGATTTGTCCAATTTGAAATAAGCTCTAAATCAGCTTGGATAGTGGCAATCTGCTCCAAAGTGAAACATGGCCCACCAGTTTTAATGTCATCAGCATATTTGATAGTGTTTGATAAACACTTGTCTGTAATATCTGATATGAAAATCTGAAAAAGAATAGACCCCAAAAAAGGAGCCCTGAGGTACACCACTGGTGACGTTTCCCAAACTTGATAGCTTTCCATTTATCATTACTCTTTGGGTTCTTCCAGCCAGCCAGTTTGTTATCCATTGAATTATGTTAGGGTCTATGTTTGTGGAAGCCAGTTTTGTGGATATTGCCCAATGAGGGAGACGATCGAAAGCTTTGCTAAAGTCGATATAAATTACATCATATGGTGTCCGATTATCTAGTTGTAAACTAACGTCCTCATAGAAACAAAGTAAATTGGTTAAACAGCTTCGCCCCTTTTTAAAGCCGAGTTGTTCTACATCATTTGATTTTAAAGTTGAAAAGAAGTTGTCAATTATTAGACTTTCCAAAACCTTGCACAGGGGAGCTGTCAAGCTGATGGGTTTGTAGTTTTCCCAACTATTTTTTGGTCCTTGTTCATAAATGGGGATAACATAAGCTGTTTTCCAATAGTGGGGAACAAAATTATTATTTATACAGTACTCGAAAAGCAGTTTGAGGGGAACAGCTAAACTGTCTGCCAACAAGTACAATAAATGGCTGGGTATACCATCTGGTGATATACTTAGCTTCCCTTTCAGGGTTAAAAGTTTAGCATGTATTTTTTCCAAAGGAATAGTAATATCACCTCTCATAAAAAGATTATTTACATTCACTATTGTGTCGTCGGAATACATTTTGCAAAAATTGGTATTGAATATATTGGCCATTTCCAATGGATCTAGAACTAGATCATTGTTGTGTATAATGGGACCAGCTTTATAAGTAGGTTTGTTTAATGAATTTATATATGAAAAAAAAGATTTATTATCATCTTTTTTGGCATTGCTTGCTAATTTAAATTCCCATGTTTTTTAGCATGTTTAATACTGCTCTTACATTTTTTCTGGATATTAATGTATTTTCGTATTTTCTCCAATTTACATAGATCCCTTGATTTCAAGTACTGGACATAACATTTATTTTTCTTTTTTATTAACCCTCTAATAAATGTATTCATCCATTTTGGTTCATGTCTTTTAATATCCCTTTTTAATTTAGTAGGGACGTAGTAATTACTTAATTCGGATATTTTGTCATGAAAGAAAGAAACATATCCCTCAATACCGGCTATATTTAATAAAGATTGCCAATCAGTGGTGTCCAAATGAGTCTTTATGCTAGGGATATCAGCCTTCTCATATAAATATGATGTAGTAGTATTTTGTAATGGAACAATCATATGTGCAAGTGTAAACCTAATAGAACAATGGTCGCTATTACCTGTAGGCGTGGTCACATTTAGATTTGTGGGAGTTAGTATTGTACTATAGATTATTAAATCCAAGATGTTAATTCCTCTAGTGGGTTGATTTACCCCTTGAGTGAGACTACATTGCTGACAGATATCTAGCAATTTTCTGCCAGAATTTGAGGTGGCCGTTTGTTCAACCCAATTAATTTCACTTAAATTGAAATTCCCAGTCAGAATAACCTCACCCATAGAAGTGGCTACTTCTGTTTCGGACATAAGCTTATCAAGGTATTCTGGGGGGGGGGCATCAGGAGGACGATAACAAACTCCCAAAATAAGATGGTTATTATGTTGTAGAAGTAATTTAATCTATAGTGATTCAGTAGGGTAGTCAGAAGACTTGATTTTGTCAGAAATATTTACTGACGTTAAAGAATCTTTTAACAGGATAGCGACCCGGCCCCTTTTCTCTTTTGTCTGTTGTGGTTTATCACTGAATACCCTGGGAGAGAAGGCCCCCAGCTGGTATTTTCATCCCCCTAGGTTTCAGAAACCATAATTACATCATACATATCAATAGAAAGTATGGCTTAAAGTTCATCTAATTTATTATTAAGACTCCTTGCATTAAAATAAAAAAAGGTTAGGTTATTTGAAAGTGTAGTGACATTTCCCTTATTTATCTGCTGCTGGGGAGAGGGTTATTTTCCCCCATCATTAAAAGTTTAAATGCTTATTTATGTGTTGCAACATATGATCCACCAACAGATGGTTTCCCCATTGGGCTCAGGTGAAGACCATCCCTACTGAATAATTCTGGTCTATCATAAAATTCCTCCCAATGGGTAATACAAGCTAGACCTTGTTTGAAGCACCAGTGAGGAAGCCAATTATTATATTTATGGATTCTGTCGTTATAGGCTTCTGAGGCTTTAGGAACAGGTGAAACTTCTGAAAATGCAATTTCACATCCCATGTTAACCAAAATATTTGAAAGTGCTACCAGGTCTTTCTTTATTTCCATTAACCTAGAATGCGTAAAATCATTTGTGTCTACATGAAGCACAACCAAAGGATTAGGTCCACTTTGTTTCAAAATGTTATGTACCATATTTGTAATGTTTGAGATACGTGCACCTCTAAAACTAGAACATGTGCGATTTATTTTATCTGGGTTGCACAATGCCCTATCTAAGTTCTTAATAATAGAGTCTCCAAGCACATATACTTGCCTTGGTGTGCTCAAAAGTGATATTGTGGTGTCCAAGGGACTTAGATTGACAGTTTCAAATTCCCCTCTGCTTAAACATGGGGATATATTGTTTGGAATTAGTGGGGTATGGGATGGAAGGGGACATTTGGCACAATGCTGGGAGAAACAAGGGGGGGCATGCAAATTAATATCAGCAGGGAATGTGGGTTCTGTTACATTTGAACTATTGTCTAAATCAAGAGGTGCAAAACTATTATGTAATGGTAAACAAAATTGTGAGGCCTTGCGTCCCCTTTTACAAGCTCTATTGTATAGAAACATAGAATTTGACGGCAGATAAGGACCGTTTGGCCCACCTAGTCTGCCCATTTTTCTACCTAACAGATAAGCTGCAGATCCTAGTTAACCAACAGCTTACTTCCTCCTACCCCCCACTAGGACTGCCTTATGTCTGTCCCATGCATTCTTGAATTCCCCCACTGTTCGTGACTCCACGACCTCCTCAGGGAGGCTGTTCCATGCATCCACAACCCTCTCCGTGAAAAAATACTTCCTCACATTACCTCTGAACCGTCCCCCCTCTATCTTCAAATTGTGCCCGCTTGTTCTTGCACATCTCTTTTTCTGAAAGATGCTACCCTCTTGGACATTGTTGATTCCCTTGAGGTACTTGAAAGTTTCTATCATGTCCCCTCTCTCCCTTCTTTACTCAAGGGTATACATATTAAGCTCCTTTAGTCTTTCTTCATATGTCTTCTGGTGCAGACCCTGCACCATTTTGGTTGCCCTCCTCTGGACAGCCTCCACTCTGTCTATGTCTTTGCGGAGATGGGGTCTCCAGAACTGCACACAGTACTCAGATGGGGTCTCACCAACTGTCTGTACAGAGGGATAACAACTTCCTGTTTTCTACTATTGATGCCTCTTCCTATGCATCCCAGTATCCCCCAACCTGCCTTCTCCATTGCTTACCCACCTTTAGATCATCTGATATAATTACCCCAGGTCCCTTTCCATTTTACTGTTGTCAGTATCTCACCCCATTGTGTACTCTTCCCTGGGTTTTGTTTCCCATGTGCATTACCTTGCACTTCTTTGCATTGAATCTGAGCTGCCATACATTTGACCATTCCTCCAACCTTGCCAAGTCCCTTCTCATCCTTTCCACTCCATCTTGTGTATCAACCCTGTTGCAGATGTTTGTGTCATCTGCAAGGAGACATACTTTTCCTTCCAGTTCCTCTGCAATGTCACTTATAAAGACATTAAAAAGGACCGGTCCCAGTACTAAACCCTGTGGTACCCCGCTAGTAACCCTCCTTTCTTCACTGTGTACTCCATTTAATACTACCCTTTGCGTCCTGTTGTCTAGCCAATTTTTTATCCAGGCTACCACCTTGGGGCCCACTCCAAGGCTGGCTAACTTGTGTATTAATCTTTTGTGTGGGACTGTATCAAATGCCTTGCTAAAATCTAGGTAGGCCATGTCCATAGCCCCTCTCTGGTCTACTACTTTGGTCACCCAGTCAAAGAAATCTATTAGATTCGTCTGACATGATCTTCCCATCGTGAATCCATGCTGCCTTGGGTCCTGTGCCCCACTGGCCTCTAGGTACTCAACAATTCTTTCCTTCAGAAGTGCTTCAATCATTTTCCCTACCACTGAGGTCAAACTAACTGGTCTGTAGTTTCCTGCCTCTGTCCTGCTCCCACTTTTGTGAAGAGGAATCACATCTGCCTTCCTCCAGTCCTCAGGTACCACCCCATCCTCCCATGATTTGTTAAAGAGAGTAGTCAGCGGTGTCACTAGTTCTACCCTTAGTTCTTTTAGAATTCTTTGGTGAATCCCATCAGGCCCCATTGCTTTGTCCACCTTCAATTTTATTGGTTCTTTCAGAACTCTTTCTTCTGTAAATGGACTGGTATCGACCCCCATCTTCAGAGTGTTTCTCTTGTGTGGTTTAGGTACCTCCCCCCTCCTCTTCCTTTGTGAATACTGAGCAGAAATATTCATTCAGTATCCCTGCTTTTTCACTGTCCCCCCCTACCCACATTCCCTCCCCTTTATTAAGCCTCAGTATCCCTCCTTTGGTCTTTCTTCACTCCCTAATGTACCTATAAAAAGGTCTTATCCCTCTTCTTAACGGAATTGGCTATCCTTTCCTCGGTTTGGGCCTTTGCTATTCTGACTGCCTTCCCAGCCTCTTTCTGCTTTAACTGATAAAGTTCTCTGTCCTGCTTCTTCTGTGTTTCCTTTTATTTCCTGAATGCTATACTTTTCTCCTTAACCTTCCCTGCCACCTCTTTTGAGAACCATAGCGTTTTTTTCCTTCGTTGTGTTTTATTGATTTGCTTTTACAAGGGCTTGTTGCCTCTGTGATGGCTGTTTTGATTACTCCCCATTGTTCCTCCACCCCTCCTTCTTGCCTGTTTGCTAGTGCTTTTCTAAGGCACTCTCTCATTTTCCCAAAGTCAGCCCTCCTAAAGTCCAATACTCTTGCTTTTGTATGGCTTGATTGTATGGCAGTGTTTATCGTGAACCACACTGTTTGGTGGTTGCTTCTTCCCAGATGGCTACTCACCTCTAAATCTGAGATTCTTTCTCCGTCCCCATTTGAGAGTACCAGGTCTAAGATTGCTCCCTCCCGAGTGGGTTCCAGTACTAGCTGTCTGAGGCATGCCCCCTGTAGGGCATCAAGAATGACCCTGCTCTTGATGTGCCTGCAACAAAGGTGCTGCAGTTAACATCTGGCATATTCAGATCCCCCATCAACAATATCTCCCCTTTTTCTGCCATTCTAAGGAAGCCTTCTATCATTTTCTTGTCCATTCCCTCCCCCTGAGATGGGGGTCTGTATACAACCCCCGTGCGGGTTGTGGTGCCATTTCCTGTCTCTAGGGTGACCCAGAGTGCCTCATCTGCTCCCTGTTTACTCTTTAGTTCTGTTGCTTTGATCCCTTCCTTTACATAGAGAGCTACTACTCCTCCCTTTTACCCTCTCTGTCCCTCCTGTAGATTGTGTATCCTGGTATGTTGACATCCCAGTCATGGTTCTCTGTGTACCATGTTTCTGTGACTGCCACAATATCCAGGCAACCCTCTTCTATCAAGGCCACTAGTTCAGGGAGCTTGTTACACAGACTACGGGCGTTGGTACTCATCACCCTCCACTTTTTGATAGCCTTACCCCTTTTAGCCCCATTCCTGTCCTTACTGCCTTTGCCTTTTTTTACATTTAACTCTGTCCTGCTCCCTAATAACTTCTCTACCTTGGTGTTTACCTCACTAATTACCATGTTTTGTGGGGGGAGGCTGAGATTTCCCTGCTCCTTTTCAGTGCCTCCCCTCTTGGCTAGTTTAAATGCTTGCCAATGAAGCATTTAAACCTCTCACCTAGGATCCTGGTTCCCCCCTGGACAGATGCAGACCATCGCACCAGTATAGGTCTGCATCCCTCCAGGTGGCTCCCCAGTCCCCAATGAAGCCAAAACCCTGAGCTCCACACCAGTTTTTCAACCACTCATTGAATTCCCTGGTGAGGGTGCCCTAACATCATCCTTGCCATAGACAGGCAGCACCTCCGAGAAGGTTACCATATCACGCTGCTTGTCTAGAGCCCTCCCCAACTCTACAAACTCCTCTTGCACTGCTCTGATCCCATTCCTAGCCAGGTCATTTGTCCCTAGTTGGACAATGACATCCAGCTCCCTCCCTGTACAGCTCCTCCCACGATCCTGAGGTTCTGCCTGTCCCTCAAGCCGTGGCACCAGGAAGGCACCTTACCTCCCTCTCCTTCCTCCCCCATTTCTACCCCCCTAATGATTGAGTCCACCACCAGGAGTTGTTTCCTTCACCTGTGGGGTCCCATGCCACCCTCCTGTGGGTCTCCTTTGTGAAGGTTCCCAGCATCCTCCTTGGTCTCCACTGCAGGTGCCTCCATAGAGGAACCACTATCCACCAGAAGAGTTAATGAATTGTGGAGAGGTACAGCTGGAGGGATGCAACTCTGTTCCACCACCCTCTCCCTCCCTGAGCCCACCCTGGTCCAGCCTCTCCTCTCCTCTTTCTTGGCAACCTCTGAGGTAGTGGCATTGGCCCTGGTGGTCCCTGGGTGGGGAGGAGGTTCCTGAATCCTAGCCAGGTCAGCCTGGAGGCAGGCCTCCTCTTTCAGACCAGAGAGTGCCTGCAAATAGTGCAACATCGCAGCCTCAGAATGTCTCCCGAACACTGCCGCCCCACAGCCATTGCACTGCACCACTCCTATCATGTTTTATTTTGTTTCCCCTCTCCTGTTTCTCTGTATGCTTACTCTCTCCTCTCCTTACAACTCTCATCCTTCCTGTTCTGGGACAGCAACTTCCTATCTTCTTTAGTAGTCTCCTTCTTCCTTGCTCAATGTCAGACCACCAGCAGCTGGGGGGGAGTGAGCTACTTTTTTTCCTTTAGGGTTGACAAAACCAATGTTTCTCTATGATCCTTCCCTTCCTACTGCCAAACAGGAAGTTCCTGTTGATAGTCAGATCCAGTGGCTATAAAAGTAGAACTGGCTTAGGGTGGGATGGAGAGCAATTAGTAAGAAAAAGGCTAGCAACAGGAAGTTGTAATTTGAGTCACCTGCTTTTATAGTGTCTAAGCCACACCCCCAATTAAGCTCTCTCTCCTCCTACTGGTTTAGCAAAGTCAGCTGATACAATACCCTTCCCATTGCACTTCATACCACTGTTCATCCATATCTTTATTATAAACTTCTTCCCTGAGATGCTTCTTAGAACGTTTATTTAGGGCAGTCTGGGTGATACTATTATTTATTTCATTTATATTGGTAGCCGGTTTCTCATTTGGTATTGCTGTTTCTGGAATGGGGGGAGCATTTAAATCTAGTGCATGAAACTTAGCACACATTTGCTTTTGGCTTTCTTCAAGTTCAGACAGTCATGTATTAAACAAGTTAACCATTTGTCTAAGAGAAACATTTTCAAGACATTTACTACAAGTGAACTCAACTCCAGCTATCACAACAGACTTCACATAGAACATTAGGCAGGCTTTGCATTGATCACCTGCCATAGTTGCAGTTCGCACATCTGCTCCAGCCATAATACAATGCTCAAAGATTTTAGTTTGTATATGACAACTTATAAATGCTATGGCTTAGCCCACCTGCACACGCTGAACACGCGAGACGCGAGCGCTTGCTCTGCTCGCTGTAGGTCGCTTCAAATAGTGGTGTAAACCCGGAAGTGGTGTACGGGTCCCACTACGAGCTGTGTGCAAAATAGCCCCAAAAGAGATGTAAGTATAAATAAAAAGCCTAAATAAGGCTAACTTGAAAAATGAAACGATGTTGTTTTGCTAGCAACAGCACTAATGTATAATACTGGCAAAAGTGTAATGAGCAAAGCTCAGTAACCACTACTCGCCCTCTTCCTGCAATTTACAAAGCAGGGCTCCAATAAAACATCAGTATAATGTGAAATCACATACAATGTTACATTCAGTGTTTCATAAAATGCATATATCATTCACTGTGCATACAGGAGATAGATCAGCGTGTCCTAGCAACTCCCCTGTGTTTTCACACGACTACTTATCGCTGCACAGTATAAAATGGGTCAGCAGCAGCACAGACAGTTAATGAAACAGGAACAGCTGGCTGAAGTAGAATCAGTAGTGTAGTGTGCATGAGCACTTGTGAGAGCCGCATGTGTCTGCATAGGCAGAATGAAGTCAGTGCCTGGAATGCGCAAGGCCGGGCTGTGAAATCAGACTCGGACTTTGTTCTTATGAGCAGACAAGTGCAGCTCTAACATCTGCATGCTCATATACACTACTGATTCTATTGCTACCAGCTGTTCCTGTTTCATCGATTGTGTGCTGCTGACCCATTTTATATGGCCCTGCCCCTAAACCCCTAGCAGATGCCTCGCAATGTCTCAGTAGGCAACCTCCGACTGACAGCAACCGACCCACCTTGATCCCAGCTCCCCAGCATGAGAATTCCTGAACTGAGGGCTCTATGGATGGAAACATTGTCTACCAGAAAATGTATGAATGGGAAATGGATAAATGAAATGATTACAAGAAATGTATAACATAAAAGAAATGTTTATACGGCATGATATAAAATGAAGAACCTAGGGTCATGGAGGATCTAGGTATGGGGTGGAACCTATGATTGGGCCCCGAGTAGAAACAATGTGTTAGAATGGGGTTAGAGCTAGGTACAACTCGCCCTGGAGAAAGTTGTGGTATAGGCCTGTACAGCCAACTTGATAGCTAGATGGAGGAAGCTAGAAGTCAGCATAAAACTGCTGTGTATTAATTCCTCTTTTTTAATGTACTGATGAAGGTACAGTAGTGGGTGCACAGGGCTGAAACGATGCCAAGTGATGGATTCTGAAACAATGGCAAGTGATGGGTGTTGAAACTAGGCCTATTGATGGGTGCCTGATATTGCATATGAAATGTCTGAGTTGTAGTAACCAGAGTGAAATACGGAGTAGACAGTCACTACAGACTGAAGTCCTCTGAGAGCATAGATGAGTACTGTGCTGAACTGTATGACAGCCCCAGGGTAATGTGAACATATTGCAGTAACTTGGTATGGTGAACAATATGAAAAATAACGGAATTAAGGGACCCTGGGATGAAGCTCTCAAAGTGAGTGAGAGAAAGTTTCAACCAACCCTTATTCTACTGTTTTGGTAGAAAATTTATGACTGAGAGGGGGTTCTTGAAAAAACAGCATAGTCTTGAGAACTGCTTTTTCTTAAGGAGGGAGGTATGTGGCGGAGTTAGGCTACACCCTCGGCTGTGACTGATGGACTACTTTTCTATCTCCTTATTTCCTAGCTACCAAAACTTCTGTTGCACAACAGTTAACACTTTTCTCTTTGCTTTTCTTCTTTTTCCCCCCCATGCTTGGTCGGCCACCTGGCGTAGCTCTTTACTATCTCTACTAAACTTCCTACTAGTTCTCTCTTTTCATTTCTATCCATTCAGTCCCTGGAATGATGCCAAACACCCAAAGAGGTGTTGTGTAAAGTGCATAAGTGCATTTGGGGTACAAAAAAACATGAAGGCTATTTTAAATGGGAATAAATATAGTTAATAAAGCCATTTTAAATAAAAAGGATTCAGAAGCCATATAAAACTGATAATTTCATGATTAGTACAGTTATAAGAAATCCTTAAGGTATTTTCATAAATTCACACTATAAACCTGTTACTGTATAAGGTTCTATGTATACAAGTGCTTAGTCACTGTGGATCAGAAATATAGAGAGTCAATATCAGTGGCGATATACACTGTACCTTTAACTGAACCAGGAAGTCCCCTGAAACAAAAAAAACCTTGGTTTTTGAAACAACATGTTCAGACATGTAAATAGAAAGGGCTTAGTCAGGTGACCCCACCAAAAGATATAAAACCTCTTCACTGAGTGCAGTTGAATCAGTCCAGTGGGGCTCAGCTCTGAAAGAGGAGGAGAGAGATTCTACTGCTACTGTAGACAAGCTGTTGAATACAGATGAAAAGGGTCTTAGGAGCTCTAAGATCCAGGACTGTGTTATGTGAGAAACTACTGATGTTAAGTAGTGATTTTCTTTGCAATTTTTTTGTTTTCATTATTATTTTTCTAACTTTTGAAAAATAAATATCACACCATGATGTGTTTGAAACCTGTAAATTTGCCTTGTTTGATGTGTATTTCCACACACTGTGACACCATCATCCATTGTTTGTTCTACAACAGCAATTTAAAATACATGCATCCAGTGCCTCTGAATGGACTTGCCCTGTGGGGCCTGAGTGATGCTAGTTACCCCTATGTTGGCTACAGCACTGTGCAATAGGAGTTCTCTGGAGCGGGCAAGGGAGTGCCACACAGGATTGATGCCATGGCATTATGTCCAGAATCCAAGAGCATGGATGACACTCCAGTGTTGATCGGTAGCAATGCAGTATGTTTGGGAAGCTGAGCTAAATGTGCCAAGAGAGAGGAGGAGGAGGAGGAGCAGAGTGCCTACAGAATCCATGACAGCAACTAGTTGTAAAGAGGGTGAGCCTGAAACATGATGCCTTAAAACCAGTGGTGCAGGAAGAGTCCACTGAAGGATCCACCAGGTTGAAAGCAAGGAAGCGGTCTTGCTGCCAATTGCATTGTGCCATGTGGTTGGTATATGGGAGTTCAATGATGAGAGCAGGTCCAGCTGGCTAGCGCTTGCAGTCCCAACTGACAACAGGCTACCAGAATGACTGATGGTCCAAAGAGGATTAATGCCACTGCCTGCCACCCCTTGGACAAGATGAGTAACAGTAAGCATGAAGAATGAGACTAAGAAACCTGTTATCTTGTGGACAGGTTGAGTGTTGACCAATATCTTCCATGCTGATTGTGTGTTCGGAGTGGACCTTGAAGTTGCCACTGCCACAGAAATCAACTCCGGACTAAGCTGGCCCATTGGCCCAGTGGTCAGGGCTTCCGTCTGTGACGCTAACATCCCGGGTTCAGGAACGAACCCGAGAGTAAGAGGGCTGCCTGAGGGGAGAAGGATTGAGCATCCCAGGGACTGCTTTCCTTCTCCAGAAGGATGGGGGTTGAGTGCCAGGCACACAAGTGACCGCTGACAGATGGTGGGACCTCTACCAGGGCTGAAAATGCAGAAAAAAGGGCCAAGCAGGATGCCACCCACCTCTTGCCGTAGGTCCTGTATCTCTGCCTGTATGCACCCCCGGAGACGAATACTGGCATCCAGCGGAGGTGAGCCCCTCTGGAGTCCCCAATGGGGGCAAGAGCCAGGGGTGTAACAGGATGAGGAAGCATCAGGGGCCATATACTAGCATCTGAAGGGTAGTGGGGCTCCTGACCGCCCAGCTCAGGGTGCAAGCAAGAGTTTATCTCTGGCTTGGGTAAGTTCGCGGGGAAGAGAGTGACGGGGCATGGCACGAGGATGGGCAGATGGGAGCTGGTCCGTGGAGGAGAAGGGAAAAAGTATAGCAAATTTAAAAACAAAGAAATTGGCTCCGGACTGTTCGAGTTTGGAGACTACCCAATATCTGACCACTACCAGTGGAGACTAGGTAACAAGCCAGCCAAGTGCAGGGAAGTGTTCTCCTTGAATGAATGAAGTGGGATGCGTCAAGGGGGAAGAGCACCACATCTGCCTTTGGGACGACCGACCCTTCTAGGAGAGATCCTGATGACTGGCCCCTGCTGGCACAGAGAATGGTCATGGGGTGGACAGGATGGAGGACTGAATGGGACTGGTTGGGAGCTCAGGGGAGAAAATGCAGTAATTAAAAAGAAAGTGTTGGACAGAGTGGGGAGTTCGATCTGAAAGTATCCACTGACACATGCCACTTTTGTCAGCCATCAGTCCAATATGTGGGCCATATTGTTTCCACCAGTGTGGTACCAGCTGACTCTGCAAAAGTAGACATCACATGCCTTAGACCACACAACCTCAAGTCACTACGATCACTTCTTGGATTCTCTGGCTACTACAGACAGTTTCTAAAAGACTATTATATTGTTGTCCACCCTCTGAAAGACCTCACCCAGGGATACCCACCTAAAACCAAAAAGAAAGCCATCATACATCTTGTACACCGATGCCAGCCCAAGTGACTTAGGAGGTGTCCTGTGCCAGGAGCGCCCCGAGGGACTTCATCCAGTTACTTTGGCTAGCCGAAGTTTGAATCCATCTGAAAAGCTCTACCTAGTGCACAACCTAGAATTCCTAGCCGTAAAGTGGGCAGTCACTGAAACATTCTGTGACCACTTGTATGAAGCCCAGTTCAGTGAGAACACACAATAATTCACTCACCTATGTAAATACAAAAGCCAAGTTGGACACAACAGGACATTGGTGGTTTTCAGCTTTATCCATCAACAGCTATGTTTTTGAACTCTACAATGGCTGAAGCAACACTGACCCTGACACATTATTCCAGTGTCTGCACCCTGATCAGCCAAATCAAAGTACTTCAGTTCCAAGCATACCTCTCAACCTCCTGCCTCATAAATCAGGGACAAGGCTTAAAAAAATCAGGGACAAAGGACCAAAATCAGGGACACATCTTCAAAATTAAAGGTATCCACCCAGAAAGCTGGTAGAATATGGGGCTTAGTGCATAATGCATTTTCTAAAGAAGAAAAAGTCTGTAACTTTAATGCTTGACATTGTTTTGTGCTTACAGTCCCCACTGTTTAGCCAAAAACACAAATTTTAGGAGGGACAAAGTAAAATTTTGAGGCAAAATCAGGGACGTCCCTGTAAATCAGGGATACTTGAGAGGTATGGTTCCAAGTGCAGCAATACTGTGAGAATGGAACAAATTGTCATTAAAAGATGGACTGCTCATAAGAACAACTTATGATAGTATGCAATGTGAGTCCCCCACCAACAGCTGGTATTACCTTAGAAGTACTAAACAGCCATCCTCTGATCCATACAAGATGACATGGGTCACTTAGGAGTTGACTGCACCCTGGACTTAATGTAAGCACATTTCTGTTGGCCCAGAATGATAAAAGAGATGGAGAATTATTGCAAGAACTGTCTCGGGTGCATCAAGAGAAAGACTTTGCCTAAAAGAGCAGCACCCTTGGTAAATATCAAAACCAGTGGGCCACTTAAATTAGTCTGTATGGGCTTCCTCTCAGTAGAGTCTGATAGTAAGAACATTGGCAGCATCATACTTCTTCCTGATCATTGCACACAATATGCTCAGGTGTACCCAGTGAAAGACCAAAAGGCCACCACTGTTGTCAAGGTATTGCAGCAATATGTAAATCATTATGGCATCCCTAAAAATAATTTACTGTGACCAAGGAAGGGACCTTGAAAGTCAATTTGTAAAATAATTTTCGTTAACCTATGTCATCAGAAAATCTAAAACCACCCCTTACCACCCACAGGGAGACCCTCAGCATGAACGTTTTAACAGAACCCTGCTTGACATGTTGGGCACCCTTGACCTAGCTCAGAAAGTAAGTTGACTGGTACATGCTTACAATTGCACCCATAATGACGCAATTCGAAGGTCACCATTTTACGTAATGTTTGGCAGAAAAGCTTGTCTCACTAGCCTGCTAGTGCAATGGTAAGAATTACCACTGTGATGCTGGCGACCTGAGTTTGGGAATGAACTTGGGATGCCCAAGGGCCTGTCAGGGGCAGAGGTGGATTGAGCGGCCATAGCACAGTCTCCACCTCCAAGGGAGGGAGGGGGGTTGAGTGACTGTGGTCCGGTGCTCATAGGTGACTATGGGATGCACTGTTACCAGAGCACCAGCAAGCGCTGCTCCATGGGGGGGAGCATGTAGGACGCAAGGTACAGTTGTGCTGCGGCATCTGCTTGGCACACCTGCCACAAGAAAAAACAACCCCCCAAAAAAACCCTCTGGTGTGCCCAAATAACACCTCTGCCCAATAGCGGATCTTGGTCTCCATCACATCAGAGACCTAGATCTGATGGGGTCGTGATAGGGGGCTCCAGAGGCTCCACCTTGGGGGGTAATCCAAGGGGAATACAGGAAATGTTGGGGGGCCCTTTGAAGTAAACACTCTTCGCTCAAGTTATTGTTCTTCAATCTTTCTTTTTATTTCTCTTCCCCCTACGTTTTGCTCGACTTGGAGCTTGTTCATGGGGTTTATTCTTTGTTACACATCTGTAAATACATTTATTTTATGTCATTGATCAGCATTTTTTTTAATATGATATTGTTACATTTTTAATTCTTTGGTGTATACACATACCATTCAATAAAGATTATTGCTTGTGCACCCTTGTATATATTCGTAATTTTTCATAGGGTTAATTTATTTGTGCTTGTTTAGATCCTAAGTTGCATCCTAAAAAGACATACACAGTATGTTAGTGAACACAGTGCTGCTAACAACTTTGAACAAGGTTTAACTACTGCCTGTAAGGCTTGTTCCCCATATTTCCTGGTTTGCAGCATACCTTCTATATATTACTTAAAAGTTCTTGTCTTTCTTGTAAAGAATAATTTTGGGCCTGTAATGACATAAACATAATTTTTTGTAAAGCTTTGCTGTTATTATGCTGTTTAATATTATAATGTGGCCACATTGTGGCTTCTATTTACTTATTTTGTTAACAGCATACCTTAAAGGAGACTGTGAGCTTCTTAGAGTGAAATTAGTGTTCTTTGTAGTCTGTGAAAACATAATCATAGTATTCCCCATTGGTCTCATAGCCATCATTTTACTTTTATAATTAAAGGTTCTAATACCAACTTCTAAATATTCTTTAATATTTTAACTGCTTACCCTCACTCCTTCTGGCTCAAGTTTCTCCTTTTTGGTTAACTTCCTCTGCATGTAAGCACTGAAGCCCAACAAATTTTAATGGTAGCTACTTCCTGATAAGCTCTCACCTGTTTTTATGTTGCTTGCACGCATGTGCAAGAAACATAGTGCCATCATCTGAGTTTTCGGAGGTATGGCACCCCGTCTTCCAATTCAGTCACTGAGTTTGCAGGCACAGCCGCAGTTCCTCCAGTGACTGCTGCAGCTGTCTATGGCGGCGTCGAAAATGCAATGGCATACAGTTGAAAGGGAGAGCTCCGCTTCAGTGAGCAGAGCTCTCCCCCCCAACACACACACACACACGCATGAAGCACATATTGTGCCTGATGCCTCCTCCCCACACACTGTATGGCCGACAGGGTGCCCAATCCCCCATCGACCACGCCCCCCAACAAAAGCTTCCCAGGTGCCATGGGAGCCACCCCAACATGGCAAAAATGTTATAGCCAATGAGGTGCCCAATCCCCGTTGGCTCCATGCTCTTGCCCCCAAACCTTTCCAGGTGCCACGCTGGGACCCCACCCCAGCGTGGCAAATCTGTTATGGCCGACGGGGTGCCCAATCCCGTCAGCTCCAGCCCCCAAACAGCCTTTCCAGCTGCCATGCTGGGAGCCCACCCAGCGTGGCAAATGTCCCGTCATCTTAATTTAAAAACAAACAAAAACCTGTAAATAAAAAAGGTCCCTCGCAGTCTCACTGCCCCCACGCACCCACCCACTCGCACCTGCATCCCCACACCCGCCTCACCCCATACTTACCTCTGGAGCGTGGCGTGACAATCATCGGTGGACCGGGAACACGTCTGCACTCTTCAAAGCCGACCGCGAACTGAGGAAATGCCAGTAAGCTGTATAATGGAATAAATAGGTTTTTTTCAACTTTGTTGCATATCTCAGGCATTTTTGGGAATTTTGGGCCCAAATTTTCAACATGGGGTTTTTGGGACCCCTCCTCATGAATTCTCGCACTGTCATGGCGTTAATCGGGCCCGAAGGGTGATTTCGCCATCACTGCATGAAATCACTTTTCGGGGCTGATTAACAAAACAACACTGCCAGTGTTCATAAGGTGGGCTCTCAAAAAGCCTATGTTGAAAATTTGGTGAAAAAATTCCTAAAAATGACGGTTTTACGAGCACGCGTTGTGCAGTTCCTACGCACGCTCATAAGTTTGTGAATTTTCAATATTTTCACTCCAGATTTTCAACATTGCCATTTTACCACACCTCCTTATGAGCAGTACAACTGTCATTTTTTCACATCCTGCCCAAAATGTGTTTCCACCCATGTAGCACACAATGGCGCAGTCGGTGTGCAAAATCAATGTACGGGACAAATTAAGAAAATCACAGTGACACTTTTTATGAGAAGAGGTCTTAAAATAGCTATGTTGAAAATTTGGTGAAAAAAATTCCTAAAAATGACTGTTTTACGAGCGTGCGTTGCGCAGTTCCTATGCACGCTTGTAAGTTCGCAAATTTTCAATATTTTCACTCCAGATTTTCAACTTAGCCATTTTACCACACCTCCTTATGAGCAGTACAGCTGTCATTTTTCACATCTCATCCACAACGTGTTTCCGCCCATGTAGCGCACAATGGCGCAGTCGGTGTGCGAAATCAATGTATGGGACACATTAAGAAAATCACAGTGACACTGGTCATGAGCAGAGGTGTTAAAATGGCTATGTTGAAAATTTGGTGAAAAAATTCCTAAAAATGACTGTTTTAGGAAGCGCACATTGCGCAGTTCCTACGCACACTGGCAAGTTTGCGAATTTGCAATATTTGCACACCAGATTTTCAAGTGCCATTTTACCGCACTTTCTTATGAGCAGTACAGCTACCATGTTTCACATCTCGACCAAAATTTGTTTCCGCACATGTAGCGCACAATGGTACAGTCAGTGTGCGAAAACAATGTTTGGAACAGATTAAGAAAATCACAGTGACACTGGTCATGAGCAAGGCCACTGATTTACGGTGATTAAAACAATTAAATTCTGTTTTCAAGACTTAAGATTCCAGAATTTCACCGGTGATTGTTACTCTAATTTCCGGATTTTAACGGGATTCTGTTATCATTCTTTTAGTATGTGCATAAATAATCAGAATTAAAGAAGGCTTAATATACAGAGCATTAAATAAAGCAAACTGAAAATAGTACAGGAAGGAATTAAAAGAAAAACAGACTATTTTATAGATATACTGATCTGATAGAAAATGCCAGATTCCATGAAATCTTCATTTTTACCGGTTTTCAGGCAGCCCTAATTCCGGAATTTTAACGGATTTTCCGGTAAAAAACCAAAAACAGTGGCCTTGGATGAGCAGAGGTCTTAAAATGGCTATGTTGAAAATTTGGTGACAAAACTCCATAAAATGACTGTGTTACGAGTGAGCATTACGCAGTTTCCACGCTCCCTCGTAAGTTCATGAATTTGTAATATTTTCAGTCCAGATTTTCAGCAGTGGCATTTTTCCACACCTCCTTATGAACAGTACGGCTGTCATTTTACACAACATGGCTGAAATGTGTTTTCACACTTTCAGCACAGAAATGTGTGGTCACTGTGAGACATCATTGTTCGGGACAGATAAAGAAAATCACACTAACACTGTTCATGATCGGAGGTCCCAAAATGCCTGTGTTAACAATCTGCTGTAAAAAAAATCCCCAAACTAGTTACATTACGGGTGTGCGTTGCACAGTTTCTATGCACGCTCGTGACTTCAGCAGTTTTTTTTAAGATTTTCACACCAGATTTTCAACATTGCCATTTTTTACACCTCCCCATGAACAGTACTGCTGTCATTTTTCACATCCTGTTCGGAATGTGTTTTTGCACCTGTGGTGCCAAATGCCGTAGTCACTGTGCAAAAGCAGTTTTCGGCTAACAAACTGATATTGCCACTGTTCATTAGGTGGGGGTCACAAAAAAACCATGTTGAAAATTTGGAGTGAAAATACCAACGAATGCCTGAGGACTTAGGGTTTCAGACCACAACGCCCCACCCTCTAGAGAATGACAGGCATCAGGGGTGTGACTTGGGATTCTTGCCTGTAATGCTCATACCATTCCACCCCCACCCACACCCTGCAGCCAGTGAGAGGCATCAAGGTGTGCCTCGGACTCTTCAGGCCCAAACGTTACCCCATTCTCCTATACCGCACCCATCTCACCATATTTTCTGATGGAATGGGGTGCGCATAAGAGCCAAAGACCCCAAGGCACACCGTGACACTTGTCAGCATCTGCAGGGTAGGTGTGGTAAAATGTCGTGGTCGTTATGCCTGGCGACAAAGGCACACCCCAATGCCTGTCACTCTCTGCAGGGTGGTGGTAGGGTTGGCTTCAGTTCAATACTTCACTGCCATTCCTATTATGCAGCTCTGTAACTTCTACACTACCAATGCCAATGCCAGCAAGCAAACATTCGGCATTGACAAATGCTTGTTTTATGTCCCCTTTTTCTTTCCTTACCCCTCTCTCTTCAGTAAATAGTTTGTTTATGCATTTTACTTTTCACATGTTGCATATTGGTATTTAGTACTGTGTCATTGTTTGGGGGTTATCTATCTGTGTGCTGAGGTTTACACTGAGTTGTCCTGGGGAGTGGTGAAGGGTTCAAGCTGGTAACCTGTTTCACTACTACCCCAGGTGTAGGCACTAAATCCTTACTGTATTTTCCTGTTTGTGTCTTGTCATTGAAAGAAACCAGGCTGGTCCCCTCGGAGTCTCAGGGAGAAGAGGTGTGGACCCCAAGGACCCTAGACGGCCATGAGGATGGCTGCAGCATCAGACCTACTACTGAGCCCAGGTAGGTTGGGCAGCTCTGTTACAATTATTATATAATATATTGGTAAAGATTGCCTACTGGGCCCCCCTGTGGATGAATGAACTCCCCGGGCACCTCTTGGCCACCAATTGTCTGGCCCAATTCAAAACTGACCTCAAACAGCACCTAATAACACTCTCTAAGTGCACCTGCCCCTAAGTCCAGCCACACCTGCTCTCTCTCTGTCCCCCCGGCAAGAACTAGGCAGGCCTCAGGTACCCCCTTCCTCTATCCCTTCTCATGACTTGCCTCAGCAATCAGTTTGCGTCATGCTCCTTGGCACCCACCACCCCACCTTCCCCTCCCCAACTCCCAGTCCCGTGAGTTTCCCTAACAGTCACTACTAATGCAGGCTGCCTGACCATGCCCCTCACACCCCACCATTTACTCTAGCATGTCTTCTCCGCTCAGCCTCCCCTCACCCTTCCACTTCTCCCTATACCTTATCGCCCTTCTTCCCCACCCTTCACCTCCACCGTAGTACCTACCTTTCTCTTTCTTGTACCTCCTTTCTTCACCCCATTGCCAGCTATCCCCATCCCTCTGAACTACTGACAAGGCACTTTGTGGCTGCTTATTCCCCCACCCTCATAAAGTGTTTTCTTGTTATTTTAACTTGTACCTATGTTTTGAGTTATTCTGTGAGTTCTGAATCCAAGCTGTATCGCTCATTGTGATATACTTTTGCTTTCTCCTATTGTACTTTATTTTGCAATCTATGATGTGGAACCTTTGTAGAAGAGCTTGAGCTCAAAGGTCTTTTCCGAATCACTAAATAAATAAAAAATAAATAAGATTATTTTTCAGTTTAAAAAACATCCCTAATTACCTAGCAATTACAGTCCCTCCCATAGTGATTATGCAAATGTACCTACTCACTGAGAAATTACACTAACCTGCCTTTGTCGTCACCACTGTGATTATACTAACCAGCAGTGCAAGGACAGTTATGGCAAGAGAAACAGTAGCAGAATGTGTGCCAAGAACTCAACAAAAAACAACTGTCACTCACTAGTTTACTTGTGAGTTCCAAATCTTTTTTTTTAACTTTTCTTATCACTCACACCTCCTGAACTCTCTCGGGAGAGGTCTCTCGGTCCCCGCAGTGAACCCGCCCGCCTGAAGCTCTCTTTCTCTCTCGCTCCTCCCAGCCCCCTCTCCGTCCACTTCCTCGGCCACCCAGCCCCCCGGCTCTGAGTTCCCCGAGGTGGGACTGCCAGATTACTCCTCCTGGCACTCGATCTATAATCCAGATAAGCGACCGGGAGTGGAAGAGAGCAGAGGAGATGAGAGTCGAGCCTGACATTGGGTGTGGTTGGCATACGCCCCAGATCATCCTTCACCTATCAGGAGGCGGAGAGTATTTTTACACTTTGTGTGTTACGCCCTCTTCCCCCTTCCTGCCCAGCAGAGCCCGAGCATGCAATGACACCAGGGATGTCCATCGTGGCTCTGCCCCGCTGTGTAAGCCCTAAGCATTGCAGTGCCTCCGGTCTCCACCGGGGGCTGCTGTGGTGCCATGCTTAACCCTTGATTCCCCCGCTCCCCAAGAGAGGAGAGCAGTCCTCCAGACGTTCAATCCTCTCTCTCCCCTGCTGACCCCCGATGGCCTGGGCTCGTTCCCAAACCCGGGTCGCCAGCGTGGCGCGAAGTGTGACGTCCAGCACCCCAACCCTCAGCACCACCGGGCCAGATTGAGTTCCAAATCTTTATTTTATTAAAAATAATATTTACTTATATATTATAAAGAATAGTGGGTAAAGAACTGTGCATTATTACACTTATTGGTATCTTAGGGTTCTGTGGACATTAGTAAACTGCTCAAAATTTGCTCATGCAGTTTGCTGACATTATCAGAACCCCTAGATACTGAATAAAGCCCCATAAGGCACACTTCCCTATACATTATTCTCTATTACACAGAAAATAAGTTATGGGAAGGTGTGTGTTGTGCGGTTGTGTGTGGTATTTAGGGGTTTTGCTGATGTCAGCAAACAGTTTGCCATTGTGGGCAGAACCCGGAGATACTGAATATAGCCTTGTAATGCACACTACCGTATATATTATTCTTTCTAATAAGATTAAGATTATTATGCAACAAAAAGGAAGAAAAAAATTAGTTTTAGAGTGCCATGTAGTGAGTGACAAATCTGAAGGATGGCTGCGGAGATGAGCAAACTGGGAGACGAGTGGTGAATGGAGGATTGATACCAGGCTGAAGGCTGGCTGGCTGGGTTCACTGCTGGGGGAGGGGGTTAAAGAATAATAAAAATGCAAGGTTTAGCTGACTCTGTGGTGCCCAATGGTGGGAGACTGCTCTGGCACACTGGTGACCCAGGATCATGCTCTGAGCCCAGGATGTCAGGAACGGAGGCTGACAGGGACGGTTTAAGTGTGTCCTTTGGACATAGATGTTCTCATCCCAGAAAGGGAGGGAGCTTGATGCACTGCTCTGATGTGGCTCCTGATGGTGGAGGTGCCCGTGACAGCACTGGTGACCATGTGCCATTGGGCCCGCCCCCTGGCCAGCCGCTGAGTGCACAAGCATGTGGATGGGTGGGAAAGAAAAGGTTGAAATGCCACACCAGTATGCCACATGATGACTTTCCAGTTCTCCCCACACCATTAGTATTCCCATCAGTCTCGCAAACTCTCAGCCTGTGTCATCAGTGTGTCTCCTTCCATTCACTGCAAGACTTCCAGCAGGGACAGACTAGGAATTTGAACAGAGGATGGCAGGAATCCAGGTGTATTTCTCCTCAATAACGATGGAAGGGGATCCCTGCCAGGGACAAGCCAGACCCTGGGCTGAGGTCTGGTTGGCCTCTGAGCAGTGAGGGGTGAATCTTGCGGGAGAGAGGGCATAGGAGGCCAGGAGAAGTGGGGTGGTGGTGGTGGCATGGAGTGAATAAATAGATAAGGCCAAAAGAAATCGCAAGGTTTAATGCTGAAGAGGAACATCACAGTTGCTAACTCTAGTCTGAACTGGAACTGTCATGAATAAAAAAGCAGATCAGTTACTACACCACTTTTCATTACTGTCACACAAAGAGGCATCTCATTTTCTGTTTGTTTTTTCACAGCAGATGAATGGAAGAATTTTGTATTACAGTAAGAAAATTCAGATGCATTCAAAACCAGCTGCTGACAACATCCTCAGTACTCTGAGAGGAGCTTCATGTCAGCAACTGTTTATTTTGTATTGTATTTGAACTGTCTCGCTGACAAACAAAGTTCTTCTGTTCATCTGCCAAGAAAAACTGAAAATGAGATGCCAGTTTGAGAGTACTGAGAAGTGGTGTAGTAGTAGACTTGCTTTTTCCATTTTTGACAGAAAACAGCTAAACCTGAGGGAGTGTAAGGAGATGATGTGGAGAGTGAGGGGGAGTGGCGTACGCAGGTGAGTATTGGTACAGTATTACTAATTACTTTTAGAGGTACTAGAAAGGGATTTTATTATCAGAAAATGAAGGGAAATTTTTACTGGGAAAAATCTCTGCCTATATATTATATGAGTTAATTACAGTAGTTAGCTTACAGTAGTTAGTTAACATTTTATTTGTATAGACATGTTCTTCCAAAGTTCTGAGCACTTCAACAAAATCCAAACAGAAACCCTAATGAAACATTACAAAGAGCAGAGCGAATATATATAAAATAAATTAGTGCATATTATAATAAATTAAAACATTTTAATGTCAAAGAGCCTGTGGCATCTTTGGGAAAACCTTGAAAAACTAAATCACTCAGTTCTGCTAATATGCCATATATCCTGTACTTATCTTCTCCTCTTTCTTTAGTATTAAGGAAGGCTGCTTTGAAATAAGACCCTTACCCCTCAGACTTCATCTACTTCTGGTGCCTGTCTACATGGGCGATGTCATCATTTCTGTTTATGATTCAGAACTGAGGAGAAAAATGAAAAAACAGAGAAGGTGACATTACATATCATGTTTATACTGTTCGACTGCCCCCCTACTCCAGTCCTTTTCCTGCCTGTCTTACATAGAACAGACTTCTTGGGAGATGGTAATATGGTTCTACCAGAAAGCTGAAGAGGCATTTTGCCCATGTTGCAGCTGTATTTACAGTGAGGAGTGTTCCAGACACATAATAGCAGCGGTTGCAACATGTTCAGTGCTGGGTTCTTTGTCTTTTAAATGGCCTTCCATGACAGGTCTCAGATCCATGGGTCCTTCCTTTTAATCTGTCTGCTGTGGTCTCAGGAGTGTTGTACCACTAAGGCAACTGATTTGCATGGGGAGGGGGGTGGAAAGCAATTCCATCATAGGAGAGAGAAAGAGCATGAGCCCATGAGAAACAGCCATAGCTGCATGTCAGCTGTTGCTGCCATCACCTGTCTCACTTGACCTCTCAAACAGGGTGGTTCTGCTGCAGTCAGTCCTGCCCACTTCTCAATTGATTCCCCAGCCTGCCAAGCAACTCCCACCAACTGTTGTCAATCCTACCCTCCTCTTCACCAGTCCCAGCCTACCAACCACCTAAAACCCACTGCAGTCAATCCTGCCTGCCTCCCAACCAATTCTCCTGGCCTGAAATAGCAGCTAGCACCCACTGCCATCAATATCTTGCAGCTGATCTCCCAGTTTTCCAAACAACTCCTTCCCACTGCTGTAAATCCCACTCATTCTCCTCCATACTGTTCCAAAGGCCTTACATACAACTACCACCTACTGCCATAAATCCTACCCACCTCCTGACCCTGCAGGACACCAAACAACTCCCTCCCTCTACTATTTATCCCACCCACCCCAACTGATCCTAAGGCCTTACATACAACTACCACCCAGAACTGTAAATTCTTTCTGCCTACTGACTGATCCCCCAGGCCACCAAACAACTCCCAACCCCTATTGTAAATCCCACCCAACCTCCTCCTAACTGATCCCAAGGTTTTACATACAACTATCACCCACTACTATAAATTCTAATCACTTCCCAACTGATCCCCCAGGTTGCCAAGCAATGTCCTCCTGCTGCTGCTGCTGCCAGGCCCACTCATCTACTAGCTTTCCAGCAGTTGAATGCAAAACAGTGAGCACAAAAAAGTGACAGCAAAACGTCAGTCACCGTAATGGTGACAACACTACTGCAGTGAGTTTCTGCAGGGCTTTGCCTCCCCACACCTCAATGTATAATCAATTCCAGAGGACACAACTTTGGGAGGAAAGCCCTAGAGTCACTATTTTGGGGATTACTATGTTTCCCGGTCGCTCTATTTGAGGCGTTGTTTTTCCATTGCTGTTTCTGAAGTCACTGTTTTGCAGTAGCCCATTTCACAGGATACCATAAGGAGAGGTGTGGCCATCAAGCCCAAAAGTGCCCCCCCCCCATCCTGTCCTGTCTGTGGTTTGGAGCAGGAGAGGGGGATGAGGAAACAAAAATCAATTGCTGCAGAGTAAGACCCCTGCCAGAGTCAGCAATACAGAACAAAAGTGTGTTCGTAATGTGTATATGTGTGTGTGTGTGCATCTACAGTACGTGTACTGTATTTGTGGTGGTGTGCGCATGTGTCTTCATAGTGCTGTTTGTATATGTGTGCATCTGTGTATTGTGATGTGTGTATACACCCATGTATGTTGTACCTGTGTGGGGGGTGTTGTTTTTTTCTCTGCCCCTCATCACCCAACTCCGTTGGACCCCTGAAGCCCCACTGCCCACCAGAGTCACCTCCAGATGGCACCTGTGATTTCCAGCTCCACCTGTCCTCCATCATCCCAGTGTCCAGAATATTCCCTCCCATGCCCTTTCCCCGCCACTAATGTACAGAGGTGCCTTGAGACTGAGGACATTGGCTATGGGAATCACCCTAAATTAGGTGAGGGGCTTGGTGGTTTGGAAGTATGTAAGGGCAGTCCTTTTTCTTGTTCTGGTTTCTCTCTCCACCAGCAAGAGTGCACATCTGTCTGTGTGCCTAGGGTCACTTGCTGCATAACACATGTTCAGCCTCACCTCAGATGGGGCCACCATCAGGAGCTACTATCCAAATGATACAGTGTTCCACCTTCCCTCATGGAGGAGTGCATTTTCACAGACACTCTGTCGTCTTGCCAGCTGACCTCTACTCCTATTGTTTCAGAACTGGGGCTAGAACCAGTTTGTTTTCGAAACTATTTATTTATTTAGGATAAACGCGTTTAATTGTAATATCTTGTTTCCTGCTTGTACCTGTTTTCAGTTTATTTACCCAGGATTTCCCAGCTTAGATGTAATGTCACATTTTCAGTGGGGTCCTGCTTTTGCCCAGTTTTACAATGCATTTGCCATGTCACGTAGCTGCCTGTTTGGTTTGGTTTGTATCCACGAGTGAGAGAAACTAAATAACTCACGAGCATTGACGCTAGTTATTACATAATTTGGGTAGCTGAAAAGTGCTAAAGCGTGGATCTGTTAGCCTTACAGGCAGGAGCTAGTCTGCTGCAGTGTATGTGTGTGTGCGTGCGTGTGTATGTGTGGCATGGGTGAACCAGTTCGGATTAAAATTCCAGAAATCTTGGATTGGAATCCCAACCCAGTCACAGCTGTCTCATCCATCCCTAGAATGTGAGTAAATTAGTTCAGTAGGCCAGTGCTACAGGACCACATTGTTTTTCCTCTCTTGGTATCTCATCAGCTGTAGATAACACCCTAAATGCACACAAATATCCAGTTAAACCCTAAACCCTAAAGCACACTGCCCCAGATAGCACTGGGGACCTAGACAGACACCCCTATACCAACATACCTATATCGAAAGGTAAGTTGGTTGATTCCAGGCGTTATTGTATTTATTGTATTATGGTGATGTAGATGGGGATAACAGAGAAAACTGAGAGTTAGGATGAGTTTATGATTGGCAAACCACTGGTCAGTTCCCTAGGCTACAAGTCTACCATTGAAAGCAGAGCATTTGTTGGTCGACAAAACAATTTACCATATAGTTTTTTTTAGCAAAAAATGTATTTCTGACATCCTAAGATTCATACTCTGTGTATTTTTAGGTTTCTCAGATATTGTTAAAGCAGCTTTTACAGCTCTTTTGGTAATTAATGACTCGTATCATTAAAGATGGCTACAACTCACTATTTTTAAAACTCTTCCACTGAGGTTACCTGTTAATTGTACACATAAGATTCATACTGTGGATGGATTACAACGGTGTTACCACTTGTTTCTGAGAGTAAACAGCACAACACCATACCAGTATGTTTAATTTTTTCATGGCTGGCATAGCGTGAATGGGAACTTTTAAAACGTCAAAATCCTTTATCTTGGTTCAGGAATGAAAGAAATCGAAGAGCAAAATGTGTATCTTGATATTTTTGCCAGACAAACATTATTGCTGAAAAAACTATATGGTCACTAAGAAATACTACATCACAATAATACACCACATAAAATAAAAGCTATACACATCATGCTAATGTTCTGGCAGCCATTGTTGACCCTAGCCAACTTTTGTTTTGTCCTGTCGAGCACATAGTCATCAGCTCCAGGACCTGTGTGCTGGATCAACTGTAATGCAGGCTGCTCTTGACAAAGTGGGCTCCACACAGGAGAAAGTGGAAGAAAAATTAAATTAAAAGTAGTAAAAATACAGCCCTACTGAAGGTAAGGGACCTGTCATTGGCACGGGAGTGGCAATATTGCTAGTACAATTTTTATCGGTCTTCTCAAGACCTTCAGTGCTGTACATTATGTCATATGGATCTGTCTCAGATGCTTTAAGGGCTGTGGGCCTGATTCTCAGTCACAAGGGACTGGTATAAAATTGTTGAGGCAGCAGTTTTGCATCAGTCCATTGCCTGTGACTCACTGAGCTCTGCTCAGTGGAGGTCGCAGTCACCTTCCGTGCAAGTGCCAATCAAAGTTCACAGGTGGATGGAAGAGGGTGGGGTCATAATGCTAATGGGTAGTGGCACACAGTGCCGTACACAGAAACACAGCAAAGTGCAGCTGGCCCCTTTAGAGCTGGCAGTGGATGGTAATCGGCATGCAGCCAGCGCGTTAGAAGAAGTTTTTTTAAGGGTACAGGTCTAGGTGGTGGTTGGGGATCCACTGGACTACCAGGAAAAATATCTTGCTGGGATTAGGAAGAGGAGCTACTGGACTTCCAGGGAAGCACTGAAAGACCGTACAAAGGCATTTTCAACTGAGATCACAAGTGAGTCAGAGGTACAGGTGGGGGGGTGGGGGATAAGTTTGGTTGCTGGATGCAGTTTGCATGCCTGTGCATAGCACTGCACAAGGCACAGATGAGCATGAGTTCTTATTTCACATTGTTACTATACACGGGCTTAGTAACTACTGGAGTGCCTAATTTGCATTCCAATTCATGTGTCAGGAGATTCCTACACCTAGTGCATAATTTCAGTTTTGTAAATAGCAATTTTATGGGTTGGAGCAAGGGGGTGTCTTTATGGACCCATCTTTGGGACCCATAACATTGCATTTGAGAATTGGGCCCTATCTATGGGATGGACACAGATGGTTTCCTCTGTAACACATGTTCATGGTTCACTCGTGGTTCTGCCACTCGTGAGTTATGGTCCTGCCCGCTCACTAATGAAAATAAATTGCATATTTTGAGTAAGGCCATTGTGTATCCCCTATATATTCTGTGGTACAGACAGTGCAGTACTTAATGCAGTTCTATTTGCAAATGTATATGCTGAAATAGGTGGCAGGGAATCTGCTCCTACCTCCTTATTGAAAAAATTGGCAATAAATAACTTGAGGTCAGTCAGTATTCATAGGGTCCTATTCTCAACTGATTATCATGTGGCCATAAGATGTATGGCTGCACATAATTAGTTTATGGCATAACTTCAAAATATGAAAAACTTTTTTTGGGGGGGATAGTGCTAATGAATCAGTCACAGTGCTTGCTAATTTATTTGTTGTATATACAGCATACTAAGAAGAGGGCACTGGGAACAGCACTTACAACAGCTTTCACTGTCTGACTTTCTGAGGGTGGCACCCTATTCCAATCCCAATAATCCACTCAGACGAGGAGAATTAAAAAATAAAATTCAGTTTCTGCACAAGTCAATCTGGACTCAGTCTCAGACTAGGAGAGGAGAAGGAGAATTAATAATAATAATATTCAGTTTCTTCAGTTCACTTGCTGGCAGCTTCTGCTCTGACCGCAGCTCCGCTCCTCCAAACCTTTAAGGTCTAGTGACCTGACCAACACTATAGGTGAAGCCACGACGATGAAGTGAACAAAGTAAAGTAAAACATTTTACATTAAAAACATTTTAAGTGAAGTGACAGTGACTACTGACTCTGTCTGCTCACTGTTGTCAAGCAAGCCAAAGCTAGCAGGTTCGGTCAAGGGATGTCCTGTCGGATAATGGATGACGTCCCGACAATGTGTTAAGCTAACACTTTATGTATTTATATTTAATTTTGAAGTGGTGGTGGCAGGGTCGGGACTGTGATAGCATGGGTCGGGTGACGGTGGGGAAAGGGGGAACAGGATCGGGGACGGGCATTGGTGAACCTTACGTAGAGGCCTGGGCAACACAGAAAAGATAGATTATTAAAACAAATTAAGCAGTAGCAAATATTAATCACTGTACTAAAGATACCAAAACCAGTCATGGCACTCACCACACACCACCAGATAAGAGTCCCAAGGCTGATAAATTCATAAACAAGCCTTTACTGAAGCAGCAGCAACACAACCAAAGTTTGTAGACACAGAAAAATCCTGGTGCCCTTGTGCAGCTCTATCTAATTAATTAATCACTGTGCTGTCAGACTCCATCATCAGAAGTAATTAAGAATGAGTTGACTCTAGTCAGCATGACAGTGATGGCTGGTAGTCACTGAGTCTTCTCTCTCCTCCTCTCTTTTTCCACGATCATGATCGACCACAACTACTGCTACCAATGATCAGGTCAGGTGGGCCAACTGGAGAAAGATGCACTTTTTCAGCCTGATATGCCCAATTCAGTGCCTTACACCGCATGACTCTGTTTAAATTGACCGTTTGGATTTGGGCCCCTGAAACCTTGTGGGCCTGGGTGGGACTGCACCCCTTGCACCTTGGTAGCTACGCCTCTGCCTGTACTATTACCCTCTTTGCGGAGACTGTCCGGTGTCATCCAAGACACAAGCTGGAGCCTCGCAAACTCCAGGGTGCACTGGATATCTCGGGCTTGCTGCATGCTTGTGCACAAAGTCCAGAGGTGGCTGTTGATTGCTATAATACAACATTAGTGACCACCTTGGACACTATTGCAGCTTTCCACATTCACCCCTTGACCTCCCACTGTGGCTCACCTTGGTATTGTGCTGAGCTGCACCAGTTGAAGACTAAGGAGCATAGGTTAGAGTGTTTCTGGAGAAGGTCTGGATCAATGGGGGATAGGCTGGCATTGACTCAGCATTATGCAGAGTATCAATGGGCAATCGACCAGAAAAAGAAAGAATTTCTGTCTCAGTCGATTGCTGCAATGAAGACTCGCCTGGCCATGCTGTTTCACCCTGTAGGCAGATGGTTAAATCCACCCTGTCTTCAGTCCATGGGAGCCATTTCTGCAGATAGATTCGAGGAGTTTGGGCATTTCTTTGCTGACAAAGTGTCTTCCATCAGACCCAGTATCTCTTCTCATGGCCTAGCTTCTGCTGAGGGTGGCCAGTCATGTGGTGGCATTGATCTGTCTACCTGGGGTGAGTTTATTTATTTATTTATTTGTTTTTGGTAACCGGGTGAGGTGTACAAGATATAGAAATGCCTATTTTCAGACACGACCCAGGAGGTTACAACAAGGTACAGTATACAGTACATGAGAAAAATGGCAATTACAGAACAACACATGGCTTACAATAGAAAACAGTACAGATATCATCAAAACTGTCACCAAGTATAGATTAACAAGTTGGGTAGGAAGACAAATACAATTTACATAGATACATTTATAATATAAGGTAAATAAGTGCCAGTAGTCATAAAACCTATTGCAGAAGGCAAAACGGATCAGTGGCAGACGCAGCAGGAGAGCAAAGTAGAGGGGGACTGAGACACAATATAAGGTGTAGGACAGGTAAGTACAAAGGGAGATGGAGAGGTAGAGAGAAGGAAGTAGCGGTTGGGATGTGGCGGGGCTTAAGGTGGATGAAAGCATGTACACGAGGCTAAACTGGAAAGGTGATCCAGGCATCACTTTTTAAAGAGGTCACAATTTGGAACTAGCCGAATATCAAGAGGAATGGAGTTCCAGTAGCGAGAGGCAGCAAGGGAGAAGGCATGGACACCGTTGGCTGTTTTACACCTCGGTATATGCAGGAGAGTTTGTTGGGCTGACCTTAATCTGTGGGAAGTGGTTTGCCAGGACAGGATGTAGGCTAGGGATACTGGGGTTCTAGATCTAATTATACTATCAGTCAGGGAGCCAAGAGGGAGGAGTCTCTGGGTGGATGGGGAGGGCCATTTTAGGTTAGCATAGAGCTGACAGTGGTGCTTGCAACAAGGGGAAGCAGAGGTGTAGCTGCAAATGTTATTGTAAGTTGTGTCCCATCTATGTAGAGAGGTTTTGGAAGCACCTAAGTAAGTAACAGCACCATAGGTGAGCAAAGGGAGAAGAATGCCTTGTGCAGCAGCAGCCAATGTAGCAGAAGGGGTAAGAGCATAACTAGTCTTATAAGCAACCCTAATTTTGACATTAATGGATTTACAGATTGAGAAGATGTATTGATCGAAGTTTAAGGAGCCATCCAGCAACATGCCCAGGTATTTGAATGAGTTAACTGTGTCTAACTGGGAGCCATCAGTAAAGTGGATACATAGTTTTTTTTTAATTGTTTCTGAGTTTGAAGTCTGAACCAAAAAGCATGTTTGAGTTTTACCAGTGTTTAAGACAAGCTTGTTACTGTAGAGCCAGGACTGAATGGTCAGGAAGTCAGCTGAGAGTGTTTGGTTGATATCAGCTATATCCCTAGAGCTGTAGTATAGAATAAGGTCATCCACATACAGTAGGGACGAGCATGAATGGGAATGCAGGGAGATCCTATTGATAAAGATAGTGAATAGGAGGGGGCCAAGGATGGACCCCTGGGGAACAGCTATGTTTATGACTGCTGGATCAGATAGAGCAGAGTTAAATTTTGCAATCTGTTTACAATTTGATAGGTAGCTGTCAAACCAGTCCACAAGTCATGGAGAGAAACCCAGAGACAGCAGATTAGCAAGGAGAAGGGGGTGGTCAACAAGATCAAACGTTTTAGTTAGATCTATGAAGATTGCACCAATGAGAGAGCCCTTATCCATGGCAGTAATGACATCATTTGTGAATTTGAGAAGGGCAGTTGTAGTACTGTGACCTTTGCGGAAGCCATGTTGTTTTTCAGAAAGGAGGTTATTGTCTAGGAAGAAGGATATGGTTTGAGTTGCTACCAATTTCTCTAGAATTTTGCACAGAACAGAGAGACTTGCTATCGAGCAATAGTTAAAGATAACCTTCGGGTCTCCTTTTTTGAAGACCAGAGTAATTCTGGCAATTTTTCAGATACCAGGGAGCATGCTGTGGCAGAGAGATGGGTTATAGATCTTTACCAAGGGGGACGCAATAAGAGGGAGGCAAGTTTCAGTAGCCTTGGCTCAAGCCCATCAGAACCCACACTAGTACTGTCAGAGATAGTGTTTAAAAGTGTGAGGACATCTGTTCTAGTTACGGATTTGAAGTGGAAAGGTGGATGTGACAAGGTGGATTCTAGCTCCGTGTGTAAGGTAGAGGACTTAGTGAAAGTGAGAGAAGATGTATATTTAGACAAGTCCGAAAAGCAGAGGTTAAAAGTGTTAGCAATAGTGAGTGGGTTATTACAGTGGGTTCCATTTATCACCATATCATTAGCGGACTGGGCACGATTGGAAACAAGGAAGGTTTTTATGTGAGTCTAGAATTTTTGCGAATCCCCAGTGGCATCTATCAAGAGCCCTTTACAGTATTAGCTTTTAGCTAGTCAAATATTCCTTTTATAAGCACCTGACTGGTTATGGAAGCTTAGGTCCTCCGAGTGATCAGCAACTTGCATCTCACCAACTGTGAACTGGACCCAGGCCCGACCTGGCTAACTATAAGATGCACTGAGTTCCTGTGGCCGGTTTTCATGGAGATCGTGAATGGGTCCTTGAGGGGGGGTCTTTTCTTCGGCTTTGAAACTGGCGGCGGTGAAGGCCCTTCTGAAGAAACCATCCTTGGACCCTAATCTTCTTGCTCACAGACCAATCTCATGGTGGTTGAGAAGCTGCTAGAATGCTTGTAGTGTGTGTCCATCTTTGAACCTCTCCAATCTGGATTTTGGCCTCCCCACAGCACTGAGACTGCTTTGGTCAAGGTGACACGTGATGTCCTCATGGCAGGAGGCCAAGGGCAACAAACTGCGTGGTACTCCCTGCCTGATTCCAATATCCAAGGGCTCCACGTTGAGTGGGCAGATGACAAGGGGGCCTCGGTGCCCCATCCTACTCGGGCAGTGTTATACAATGCCAGGTCTATTAACAACAAGACAGCAGTGATTGCTGATCTTGTTGGGACATCTGACCTTGCTTGCATCACCGAGACCTGGCTAGATGATAATGCTGGCCCAGTTTTCCGGCTGGGTTCTCGGTGATACACCACCCAAGAATGGATCGTAGGGGTGGGAGTGTAGCCATGTGTTTTAGATCAGAATTGGGCCTTGCAGATGTGCCAGTGAGGGAGACCAGGTCCTTTGAGTGTATCATGGACGCAGGTGTGGGGTGCAGGATTCTTCTCATCTACCGTCCACCCAGGAGCAAGAAGCAATTCCTGCAGGAAATCACGAACTTCCTCGTCGATACGATGTTGGAGTCCCCACAAATGGATGGTTCTGGGGGACTTCAATGTCATGGTCGATGACGAACTCTCGTAATTTGGTCAGGACTTCCTCCAACTGATGATCTCGTTGGGCTTCACACAGGTGATTACCTCTGCGACCCATAGATCTCACTTCAAGATGGAGCTCTTGCAGTAGGTAACATCATTAGAATTATGCCTCCAGGCATTAGGACCCCACGGAAAAAGTTCTAGCTAGCAGTCAAAGGCGGGGAACCACCCCCTTGACATCAACCCCACCCAAACCTCACCCATAGTATAGTGGGTCCCCAGCACCACCTCAGTTCTTTTCCTGCCGTAGACCCGCGCATATTGGCTCCATGGATGCCTCCTGATTCCAGTTGACTGTCCTTTTTCTTCTAAATCACGAGTTTGTCGTGTATATCTTCCCAGCCATCTTCATCTTCAGAGCGGCAGAAATCGAAGTGTGCATGCGGCAAGCAGATCCCACTGAAAAACGGCCATTCGGCCTATCTGCTCTGCCTAGGCCCCGACCACAGGCCTGATGACTGCCTGCACTGTGAAGGCTTCAACCAGAGGACCAGGATCCGCCACCTGAACACCTTGAAAGTGTACCTCCTTGAACAGCAAGTGGCCGCCATGCAGAAGGCCTAGTCGGGGCACAGCTCATCTTCCTCCTCGGCAAAGTACTCCTCCTCCAGGGAGAAGAAATCAAGCAGGAAACCCCATCATAGGGACAAGGAAAGATCCAGGTCAGAATCCCATCCTAGGTCCCCTCACAACCTCTGGCGTGAGATCAGACTCAGCCCCCCCAGTTTCTCTGGCTCTCCTGGGGTCACAATTGAGGAAGCCCCCCGCCTCTTCTCAGGCGTACAGTGGGGAGTCTTCTGTGCTCAGGCTGTCTCAAGCCCCCATGTCCATGGCTGTCCAACCCCTCAAGCAGACACTAGGGTCTCAGTCAGCAGGACAGGTGCACTCTTCATCGGGTGGCAGGTCGGAAGATGCTGTCCGCAAGTCTGCAGCCACTGGGTCATCCGACAGGGCATCGGGGTTGCACAACTCCAGGAAATGCCAGGATAGCGAGCGCCAGAATAAGCACCACTCGCCTTCCAGGCAGTCATTGGCCAAGACTTCAGAACAACATCAGGCCTCATTGCCCCCTGACTGTGCTATGGAGCTGGACCAGACACTGCCTTCTAAGCCACCGTCTGCTCCACAGGGCCCCATCGATAACCTGACTATAGATCAGACATCAGGGGACCTGACGCTCACCTCCAAGGGTAACCACCTAGATTGCCTTTCCCAAGTGTCCGTCCCCGATGCCAGACCGTCCAATGTCAGGGAATGAGGGACATGGGTCACCTGTGCGATGGCGGCATAGTCGCCACCTGTCGTCCAGATCCTCCTCCAGGGGACAACCCTATACATCCTCAGAAGGATCATCCAGAGGCTCCTCCTCCTACAACTCTTCAGAGGATGAACTCTCTCTCTGCCATCACTGGACCATCGGCGGGACTCCCCAAGATCCCCTCTGGACGACCTCTCCTTCCTGGATATACTGTGACATATCCAGTTCTTAAACCAATGAGAAACTGAGGAGTTGGGCCCTGAGAGGCGCTGTTTGGTGAAGTTCTTAGGAGCCACTGACCCAAAGCCCTTAGTCATACCACCCTTAGTGGAGCCCTTCCAGGATGTCACAAAAGTAGCCAGGAAGCACCCCTCCATGACTTCGACAGTCCCTAAAAAGGCTGACCAATTATATAGGATGCCAAGGGGAGAACCACACTTGAGTGAACAGCAGAAGGCAGACTCTATGATCCTTATGGCTGCCCACGGGAGAACCCAACAGCCGAAACACATGAGTTCCCAGCCACCGGACAAGGAGTCCAAAAGGTTGGACCATCTGAGCCGCAAAGTGTATTCCTTGGCCACTTGTATGGTCAGGTCACTTAATTTTTTGGCACACATGGTGATGTACCAAAACTCACTGTGGAACAAGGCCATGGACCTGGCCAAGACTCAACCGGACTCTGCCAATAAGGCTGAATTGCTGGCAGTTCACCAATCCAGTGCTGATGTCCGCAAGCATGTCCTTAGGTGCTCATATGACTCAGCAGACACTGCCACCAGGGCTGCGGCCACTGCCATATGCCTAAGGCACCACTCCTAGCTCAGGGTCTCAGGATTCCGCCAGGATCTACAGGACGCCATCCTGGATACCCCCTTTCAGGGACTGGTCCTCTTCGGTCAGGAGGCCGAAAAATTGATAACCAGTCTACAGGACTCAGGTAAAGCAGTCTCAGAAGTATACAAACTGTACAAATCTGAACCAGCCACATCCAGGCACCGCTCCATTCGTAAGCAGCAGGGCCAACAAGGAAGAAGACAGCAACACAGAGGGGGTTACAAGAGATAGGGTGCCCCCCCGTCCGCTGGGGTACAGGGACCTAACAGCACTAAAAATGCCAGAGCTCCCTTGCCCTCTCCTACAACCTCGGCATGACTCCCTGCCAGCCCCCCCCTCCGGTGGAGTTGCAGGGGGAGGCAGTTGGCAGAAGATTCTCTCTCCATCTCGATGGCTGGTCCAATATTACCGCAGATCAGTGGGTACTCCAGATAGTGGAGCAGGGTTATGCTCTGGAGTTCAACCAGATCCCTCCAGACAACCCTCCTGTTCCCTCCCATTGCTCCCCATCCTATGCAGGTCTCATCACATTTGAAATCCAAGCCCTTCTAAGCAAAAGGGCAATCCAAGCAGTGCCACCTGTCATAAAGAAGAAAGGGATATTACTCACATTTTTTCCTCGTCCCGAAAAAAACAGGAGACCTTCGTTCCATCCTGGACCTCAGTCAACTGAATACCATCATAGAATACAAAAAGTTCATGATGGTGACACTGCTGGGATTGCTACCCATGCTTCATTAAGGGGACTGGCTCTGCTCCCTGGACATGCAGGATGCCTACATGCACATAAAAATTCTGCCATCCCACAGAAAATACCTCCGCTTCATCTTCCAGGGAGAACACTGCCAGTTCAGAGCACTACCATTTGGCCTTTCTTCGGCACCCAGGGTATTTACCAAGTGCCTGGCAGTGGTGGAAGCAACTTTCAGGAGGCAGGGGCATTATATCTACCCCTACCTCATTGACTGACTGCTAACTGCTCCCACACAAGATCAGCTGTGTCACTCTCTGAAGATACCTTTCGCATGTTCCAAAGTCTGGGGGTTACCTTGAACCTTCTCAAGTCATCCCTCAGCCCACCCAGAGGTTACAGTACATAGGGGCAGTCTTGTACACTGTCCAAAGGAGACCCTTCCTTCCCTCAGACAGGGCAGATCAACTAAGGGCGCTGGCTTGGAGACTTGCCTCTGCAAATCAGGTTCCAGCCAGAATGGTACTGCAACTGCTAGGCCACATGGCAGCCGCCATCGTAACTGTTCCCTTAGCTTGTCTGCACATGAAGGTTCTCCAGTGAAACCTCAGGGTTCAATGGGACCAACATTTGGATGACCTTTATCAGCCAGTCCGAGTCTCCAAAGCAGTAGGACAGACTCTGGAATGGTGGCTCACCCCTTCCTGGTTAGAATCCAGGGCTCTCTTCCAAAGTCCCAGTCCTCAGCAGATCCTAATAATGGATGCCTGAGGACTAGGGTGGGGAACACATCATAGAGGCCATCAGACAAGGGGGACTGGGACCTCTTTGGAATGCAATCTCCACATAAACGTGTTGGAGATGAGAGCTGTTTTTATACGCCTTACAGGCATTCCAGATGATTCTCCTGCCAGGGCCCCTTCTGATCCAGTCAAACAACATGCCAGTGGTCCGGCCCGGTGGCGCTGAGGGTTGGTGCGCTGGACGCCACACCTCGCGCTACACCGGCGACCTGGGTTCGAGAGAGCCCGGTCCTCTGGGGGTCAGCAGGAGAGAGAGGATTGGCGTCCATGGCTTCTCTCTCCTCTCTCTCTCGAGAGGATCCAGGTGTAGCCCAGTCGCGGCGCGGCCCTGTGGAGACCGGTGGCACCGGCATCGCACACGGGCCTAGCTAATGGGTAGACGTCGGGCAGCTGTCCGGATGTGGTTGGGAGCACCCACATCTCGGGCTGGGACGGCATTGCACATTCCACGTCAGGAAGGCATAAAACACCGTAGGGAAAAAACCCTCTGGGCTGGATAGGCGACGGCCCGTCCCGAGCCATACTGCCACACATCCAATACTGGAGCCCCTCCACCGCCCCTTCTATCTCCTCGGGCCTTATGTTCTCTGGGGGGCTCGGGGAGGAACAGTAACATCCTTGAGGATGGCAGGACTCACAGTGGACGGTAGAGCAGTACTGGCCAGAGGTGAGGCCCGAGAGAGTTCCGGCTCCAGATGCGAGAAAAAAGAGTTGAGAAAAAAAAAAACATGCCAGTGGTCTTCTACATAAACAAGCAAGGAAATACACACTCTTACGCCCTCTGCAAGGAGGCCATGAGAGGCTGTAACTGGGCAGTGGAGCACAACCAGGAACTCGCAGCGGTTCACGTTCCAGGAGTTCAAAACACCCTAGCCAACAGCCTCAGCTGCTCTCGGTCTCAGGCTCATGAATGGGAGCTACTACAGGATATAGTAGACAACCTTTTCAAAAGGTGGGGCCTTCCAGAACTGAACCTCTTTGTGTCCCCACACAATGCCAAATGGCTCAATTTCTGCTCACTAGATCCAGGGCCTGGTGTTTTTCTGGCGAGATGCATTGTCCCTCTCTTGGGTAGGGAGATTCCTGTATGCCTTCCCTCCCTTCCCACTACTTCAGAGGGTGTTACTCAAGCTACAAGCAGAACAGGCTGTCATGATCCTCATTGTGCCATTCTGGCCTCAACAGATCTGGTTCCTGCTGCTTTAACAATTGGCATCGGAACCTCCAGTTCCCTTGCCCCTGTCTCCTCACTTGCTCTCTCAGGAGCAGGGGATTCTAGTGCACCCAAATCTTCAGTCACTGCATCCGCATGAATGGCTTCTGCAGACCTAATCTAGGACAGATATGGAGTGTCTTCCAGGGTGGCGGAGGTCCTAGTGGCTGCAAGGAAACCCTCAACTAGGGCCACTTATGCCATGAAATAGAAACGCTTCTGCCTATGGGCATCATCCCACTCCCTGGATCCTTTCACCTGCCCGGTGAATTCGGTACTGGAGTACCTTCTTTCCCTATCTGACAAGGGTCTCAGCTATTAATCCATAAAGGTACACTTTTCTGTACTGCCACCTATGGAGGGCAGGACCCTGGCGCAATTGAACTTATCTAAGACCTTTTTGCGTGGCATTATGCACATCAGATCTCCCAGGCAGGACCCCATTCCCCCTTGGGATCTTTTATTTATGTTGGAAAAGCTCACATTAACTCCCTTTGACCCATCCGCAAGTTGCGAGCTAGACTTTCTTTCTTGGAAAAGGTTGTTTTTGGTTGCCGTTACCACTGCTCGGAGGATTGCTGAGCTTCAGACTCTGATGTGTGAAGAGCCTTATTTGATTTTTCACAGGGATAGGGTATCCCTGCACACCAATCCTAAGTTTCTTTCAAAGGTAGTGTCCGATTTCACTCTTAACCAGGATATTCAACTTCCAGTTTACTACCCAGAGTACTCAAACAAAGGGGAGTCCCTGTTGCATAATCTGGATGTTCACAGAATTCTTTATTTCTACGTAGATCATACCCGATGTTTTAGAAAGACAGACCAGTTGTTTGTCTCCTTTGCCCAATGGATGTTAGGGGCATTAGTGACTAAGCAGACTTTGGCCAAGTGGTTTGTCAATTGTATAGTCTTTTGTTACCAGAAGTATGACAAGCCTTTACCGGGACCGGTTAAAAGTCACTCCACCAGGGTGTTGCCACTTCCTTTGCATCCCTACAGAATGTCTCAGCAGCAGATCTTTGTGTAGCTGCTACTTGGCATTCAGTCCACACCTTCAAAAAACACTGCAGTCTGGATATTGCATCATGGAGGAGAGCAGGCTTCAGCCTTGCTGTCCTCCAAGGATTACTCTCTTAGGGGTACCAGTGGTTTATCAGTTGTCATAACCACCACCCTTCTGACCTGGATTCTGTCCTTGTACTGCTTTGGACTCAGTCCTAATGGTGTTACCTGCTGCAAGAGCTCTATCTCGAAGTGAGATAGTACAGTTACATAAGAATTTACCATAACAGTAGATCTTCGAGAAGAGGTCTTGCAGCTGGTATGCTTTCCTTCTCTCCTACCCCTGGGGTTATATAACTGTATTTTTCTCTCCGGGGGATGTGAGAACCTCCTCGGTTCCCCATCCTTTGGGCAAACAGAGGTGGCGCCGGGGGACCGCCCCTTTATTCCATGGGTGATGTCGGGGGTGGATCAGTAGGGGGAGGTCCCTGACCTTTGACTGCTAGCTAGAAATTGTTCCGTGGGGTCCTGGTGCCTGGTGGCATTGTCCTAATGGTGTTACCTGCTGGAAGAGCTCTTATTGAAGATCTGCTGTTACAGTAAGTTCTTGTGTAACTGTACTTTATGGTCATTCATTGGATCTGGTCTTCCTACTGGGTATGGAGGCCTCTGACCTGGTGGAGGAGCCAGTCAGATGGTCTGACCACTACACTGTAAGGCTCAATTTCCGGGCTTCCCCTTATAGGCCTGCCCCACGGAGATGGTCCAGTACGGTGGTGCTGGACCTATCAGGTATTCCGAGTGCAAGCTTGGATCCAGCCAGTCTGGTCTTGGTCTATAACAAGGTGTTGGGTCCTTCCATAAGTCGAACTACCTCCCTCCTCCACCACCTTACCCCTCCTCAGTCCCTTCCCACACTGCCTCCTCTTGACAGTACCTCACCGGTTGCTAACCCCCCTTCCCTACTCTTCCCTCTGCCCGTACATCGCTTTACTGCTGACATGTTATTTCCTCCCGGGTTAGCCCTACCCTGCAATCATATGATGAAATGCACTTTATTGTATTATTACGATATACATGTAACAAACAAGTCTTGAACCTCATGTGACACCGTACAGTTCTCATGATGCCTTCCCTGTGATCTCTGTTATCTTTCTGGTATTGTATTCAATCAATCAATCAATCAAATTCTTTATTGTATTGTACGGTCTTGTCCTTGACTTGGAACCTTTGAAAATTAGTCTCTGACTCAAAGGTAATAATCCTAATCGAAATAAATAAATAAATAAAGGTCATGACCATGACTCTCAATTCCATAGATCCTGTTCACGTTCGCCCCCTCACCCTTCGCCCTCGATCCCTTTAGTTTGATGGGACTCTGAGGGAGCTGAGGCAAGAAGGGCGAAGGATGGAGCGGCACTGGTGGAAGTCGGGCCTTGAAGCCGACAGACTTGGAATGAGGGCCCATTATATGGACTATCAATCGGCTGTCTCCCATAAGAAGTCAGAGGTCCTGTCCAGGGAGATTGCTGCTGCACAGAATCGACTGGCTCAGCTCTTCTGAACTGTCGACAGACTGTGCAATCCAGCCTGTCTACAGTCTTGGGGAGTGTTGTCGTAGAATAAGTGTGATGCGTTTTCTCAGTTCTTTGCAGATAAGGTTGCTGGCATCAGGTCTGAGATCTGCAGAGCCCACTCTAATGGGTGCAGTGGTGGTTGGTGGGAGGTTGCAACCACTCAATTTGTCTGGTCTGACTTTGACCAGTTGGCGATCGAGGATATCATGAAAATCATCCAGAGCATGCAGCCGACCTGCTGCAGTTTGGACCCGGGTCCGACTCGTCTCCTTGTGGGGTGTGTCGATGTCATCGGTCTGGTCCTAGCTGAGATAGTCTGGTGTTTGTTAGAGACAGGTGTGTTCCCTGACACCCTGAAGGAGGCAGTGGTGACATCTCTCCTTAAGAAATCCTCTCTCGACCCTGACTGTCCTGCTAACTACAGACCTGTCTCTAACCTTCCCTTTGTGGATAATGTTATTGAGAAGATGGTCACGCTGCAACTGGAGGAACATTTTACCATCCATAATGTCTATGATCCTCTCCAGTCTGGATTTTGGAAGAGCCATAGTACTGAGATAGCCATTGTTCGAGTGCTTAATAATCTCCTGATAGCGAGAGATCAGAAGAGCCGTTCCATCTTGGTTCTCCTTGATTTCTCTGCAGCGTTTGACACTGTCGACCATGAAGTGTTATTGGAGCACCTGCAGCTGATCTGTGATCTGTCTGGAATAGTCCTTAGGTGGTTCTACTCTTTCCTCACAGGCAGGTCTCAGAGGGTGGTGTTGGGGATTTATTCCTCAGACCCATTCTCCCTGTCTTGTGGGGTGCCGCAGGGCTTCATTTTATCACCCATGTTGTTTGCAGTGTATATGCTGCCATTAGGAGACATTATAAGGCAGTATGGGCTGATTTTTCACTGCTGTGCAGGTGATACTCAGCAATACATGTCCTTTGTGCCCGAGCAAGGTGGAGCTGTCTTGACTTTTAACAACTGTCTCGCTGAAATCCAAGACTGGATGAGTGCCAACTGGTTGAGGTTGAACCCTGACAAAACTGAGGTGTTGGTGGTGGACCCAGGTCATCAGGTATAGGGGTGCCTGGTGGGGCGGTCCTTCCCGAATTTGGCTGGGAGGCAATCAGGTGGTGACCTCTGAGCGGGTGCGAAATCTGGGTGTTGTACTTGACAAGGGGCTGACGCTTAAATCTCAGGTGTTATCCACTGTCAAGACCTCATTTTATCATCTGAGAAATATCGCCCCGATTAAACACCTTGTTCCGTCTGATAACCTACCTACATTGGTCCATGCCTTTGTGACCTCCCGCCTTGACTACTGCAATGCCTTGTAGCTAGGGTTACCGGGGGTTGATATCCACCGCTTGCAGCTGGTGCAGAATGTTGTGACGGCCAGGTTGTTGACTGGTTTATCTAGATCATGCCATGTCATGCCTGTGCTCCGCAGCCTGCACTGGCTGCCTGTTCAGTGATGGATCACCTTCAAGGTCGCTTTGCTGACCTATAAGGCCTTACATGGACAGGAAATGTGTTATCTGCAAGATCTTCTTCATCCCTACTGCCCCCTCTGTTCACTCCGCTCCACTGACAAGGGATTGCTAGAGGTTCCCAGGGTTTATCTGAAGACTTCTGGTGCCCGGGCATTTGCATTTGTGGCCCCTACCCTGTGGAACACTCTACCTCGCTGGATAAGAGAGTGCCTGGCTGTGGAGAGCTTCAAATCTGTTCTTAAGACCCACGTCTTCAACCTTGCTTTTCCTGAGTTTTGATTAATATGAACTGATGTTGATGTGTAATTTAATATTTGTTAGATATTTTAATTTTGATTTTAATGATTGTACAGGCGCTTTGATATTTTTGTGAATGGCGCTTTTTATAAATAAAAGTACTGATTGATATTGATTGATTGAATTATTTTGGTGCTCTTGGAGCTTTCCTCAGCATTTGATACGGTGGATTATGGGGTGCTGTTTGATTGCCTGAGGGACTATGTGGGTGTTTCCAGCTCTGTTTTGCATTGGTGCCACTCATATTTGGTGGGGAGAACACAGCAAATGGTTCTTGCAAAGTTTACCTCGGGATCAGCTGTGTTGTCCTGTGGGGTCCCTCAGGGTTCGATCTTGGCTGCCATTTTATTCTCCATGTACGTGCTGCTGCTAGGGGAGATTATAAGGTGGTACAATGTGGGGTTTCGCTGCTATGCAGATGATACCCAGTTGTGCATGCCACTGATAATACTTCTGCATCTTTGGTGCTGAGACACTGTTTGGCCGAGGATAATGACTGGATGGCTGCCAACTGGCTGTGTCTCAATCTGGTTAAAGACCAAGGTCATGGTTATTGAGTCTAGTTGTGGGGGCTTGCCTGCTGATGTGGGAGTTGACCTGTCTGTTCTGGGTGGCCAGCTCCTTTCAGCAGTGAGTACGGTCAAGAACCTGGGAGTCATACTGGACAGCAGACTGACCTACAAACAACAGGTTTCATCTGTTGTCTGGTCTGCCTGACTTTTGAAACATTGCTAGGATTTGGCTTTTCTTAGCTCATGATGACCTGGCAATGGTTATCCATGCTTTTGTCACCACTAGGCTAGACTGTGGTAACGGTTTTTACCTAGGGCTATCTGGAGGTTTGATGCTTTGACTGCAGCTGGTGCAGAATGCTGTGGCTTGGATGTTGGTGGGTTACTGTATAAGAGACAACATCACTCTGGTTCTGCGTGCATTGCACTGGCTGCCTTTGCATTCATGCATCACCTTCAAGATTGGCTTGTTGACATACAAGGCCCTATGTGGACTGGGACTCGACTACGTAAAAGATCTCCTGATCCCTTATCAACCTCTCTGTCCACTCTGCTCCACCACAGCTGGGTTATTGGTGGTCCCCACCTCAAAGCTCAAGTCCCCATCATTTGGAACTCAATTCCCTATCATATCCATGCTGCCAACTCAGTGGAGGCCTTCAAGGCCTCTTTCAAGACCTATTTATTTGAAAGAGCTTTTGATGGGATCTGACTTGTTTATATATGTTATCTCATATTTTTACATATCTTGTGTATTTTATACTGATCTTATTCTATTTTATTCTTGTTATTTTATTGTAAGGTACTCAGAGCCCTCATTTGAATTGGGCACTATGTAATTGAATTTGCCTTTCCTATCTCGCAGGCCACAAGTGGTGAAAGTCAATGGAACAACCTAATTTTTTTCAAAAACTCTCTGCATAGGTGCCCCCAGGGTTCTATACTGGGGTCCTTACTACAGTTTGTTTGTTTATTCATTTATCTGCCTCATGTCTGTAGCAGTTCTGATACCAACATACATCTCTACGCTGGCGATATGGTCACCTGTCCCAGATCCATCACAGCGCTCAGAAATTTGCTATTGCAGTCAATGGTTACCAAAATGAGTGACAGGGTTGCAGAGCAGTCTCAAATCCTGACCACATCCATCATGTTGACTGATTCAGTTTTAAAGAAACTGGCCTTTGGTGAGTATGGTGCACAGACTGTGGTGGCATCAGCTGATTCAGAAGTGCACCTGCCAGCCACCGTCAGGTACACTTGAAGTGTGCTGGCCAGCCACCATTGGGGATGCTTTTGCTGAGAAAGAAAAGTTGGCTTTGAAAGCGTGCCCCCTTGTCTGGCAACAGGTCACTTTGGAGAAATATCTCCAAGTTGGTAGAGTTCCCAGGAGCCTGTGCATCTTCAAGTTCCTGGCTTTTGGGAGAGACAGGGCCAAGTTCTTTGACCCCTGAAAGGAGGAACTCAGTGATTCATCCCTGCATCTAATTTAACTTATATTAAAAAGATTCCACCAAAGTGCAGGAGCAACTACAAATTGATTTAAAAGCTAAGGAAATGGTGTTACAAAAGTTGTAGGACTCAACTGAATTTGATACGCTGACAGATAATTTGAATAAAACCATTCAGAAGTTTGCTAATAAAAAAACTCAAAAACTCAAAAAGTTTGTTCATGATGAACAGGATTATATCAATAATAGAGTGCTCAACTGGATAAAAGGTAACACAGTACACCACACACCAAAACCAATTTTGAAGTAACCTGTAGGTGCCACGTCTGAAGGTGAGCAATTTGAAGGAGACTCTGACTCAACTATTTTTTTACAAGAGTCTTTTATGCTGTAATAGAGCCTGGTTTACCTCCCATGCTACAGCCCCCAAACTGTTCACTTCCATACCAAACAGCCAGACACAGACTGGCAGGTGAAGCAACAAGAGGAGGCTACTATGATCCGCGGAGCAGAGGTTAGAACCATTGGCAGAGCAGATGGTCACAAGGGAAGAGAAGATGGAGGTACTAACAAAGGATACGTGCAATGTGATAAATCTCTCCAGCTATAAACTTTTTTATTTAAAGCCAGGTATTGTGTTAAGCCAAACCATCAGTGTAGTGGCAGCAGTATCATTCATGATGCTGATGGCATGGGTTTAGGAATGAGCTGACTGGTCGAGTGCCAGCTGGAGGAGGTGGATCAAGTGTCCCAGAAGACACTTTCCTCCAGGGAAGGGGGTGACTGGTCCCAGCACTATACTGCCACCTGGGTGACCACAGCTGGTAGTGCGCATGGAATGGCATAGCAGTGGGTACGTGATGTCCAAGGGCATCATGCACCACACACTTGCATGTGTAAGCTTGTAAAGCCACTTGGTATCCCCCATAACAGGAAGGGAAAAATCCTGGGTAGAGCACCATTATGGACCTGACATCCACAGGCCCAGAACTGGTGGTAGGGCTCTCTCCTAGGCAACACCAGATTCATTCTGTCAGCCAGTTTGAGGGGAACCTGCTGACCCCTGCAAAGGAGGGGGGAGAGTCAGGAACATGCCTGGGATTGCAGGTACATTCCTGAGGAGCCAGGTGATGAGGCTGGGGCTGGCGGGGGGGGGGGGTCAGGCCAGTGTGCATCGGAGAGAGAAACTGCATTAGTGTTAAAAAAAAGTTTATTCCCACTGATTCCATTACTCATTTCTGCTGAATCTTAATTGCTTTTATTCGAAAATTAATGTGGGTTGCCAAGGTCCTAACACTCTCACTACTTGACATTGCAGTTAATGGTTTACAGTCATAATAACTACTGGAAGATCTAAATTTCAGAGTAAATCTACCTTTATCCCCACCATGAATCCCATAGTGCATGTAGTATTGCAGGCATGTGAATAAAATCTGTAATATCTTGGTAACCAACAATTTGAGCCATCCTTTGTTAAGATGAGTGGAAAGGAATTGCAAGCTATGAAAAATCTTAGCTCAACTACTGATATCACAATTAAACCAGCAGATGGTGGTGTGCGTGTGTGTGTGTGTGTGTGTGTGTGTGTGTGTGTGTGTGTGTGCAAAATACTACTGATGACATTATGGAGATTAAAAGGCAGTTAGCTGTTGTTAAATTTTACTGCTCCCTGCCGTGTGATCTCACATTAGTCTTTAAGAAGGCATTGACAAATTTATTTTGCAAGCATACCACAGTAATGTTACAATGAGGACATCAGGGAGTTCCTTATAACTGAACACCCCCAATGTCCCACCATTTACACCTTGCCAACGGTGCACAAAACCCCAGTTTTGCCCCTTGTAATCCTAACATATCAAGGATCAATTCTGGGACCAAACCCTTGACACAATACATTGATTGCTTTTTGAAAAATCGATGTGCGGCCGGCCCGGTGGCGCAGAGGGCTGAGGCACTAGCACCTTACCTTGAGCCACGCCGGCGACCTGGGTTGAGGAACAGACTTAGGATGCCGGGGGCTGGCAGAGGAAGGAGGGGATTGAGTGTTCGTGGGACTGCGCTCCTCTCCTGGGGTGGCTAGAGGGATGACGTCACTCTACAGTGGCCTCTGGTGGAGACTGGGAGCACTGCAGATGCAACGTAGGGAACGTCACCAGAAAAGCAGAAATACCCGCTCCACGATCAGCTGGATGATGTCTGCCTGGCTGTCCGAGGCCATCGAAAGTCCCTTAGAGCCATCCATCTCAGCAGCATCCCGGGGCCAAGCATTTGCATTGGTCTGCCCCCTTGGCCAGTGCCTTCCCCCTCAGAAGAGAGGGACCCACCCCGCAAAGGGTTACGTCCGGGTTACCCTAAGACTGGCTGCTATCTGAGATGGTGGCTCGGGGAGTGCAATAGGTTGGATTCCAGCCTTGGTGTAAGCTTGAAGGAGTGGCTGGGGTGGAGAATGTAGGAGGGATAAAGAGATAAGAAAAAAAAAAAAAAAAAGAAAAATCCATGTGCAAAATTTAAGGTCCTACATTAGAGACTCAAAGCAAATTCTTGGTGTACTTAAGGATATCCACACTGAGCCAGACAGCTTTATGGCGACACTCGATGTGGAGTCTCTGTATATGAACATCCCTCATGGGAAGGATCTCATGGCTCTAGAGCACTGTCTAAACCTAAGGGAAGCTGGATCTACACCACCTACTGATTTTTTGTTGGGCCTTGCTTAGGTTGTGTTAGAAAAAAGTGCCTTTTCTTTTTTTGGGGATGCCTTCCTTCAGGCCAGTGGAACAGCCATGGGTGTGACTTTCGCACCAAACTACAATGAACTCTGTATGGGTTTAATGGTAGAAACAGGTTTTCCATGCTGCTGAAGCTAACCCATTTCTCTCCAGCATCGAGTTGTGGAGATGTTATGTCAGTGATATACTGATGGTGTGGCAGGGGGTCCAAGGCAGAGCTAAAGCAATTTGTCACTTCTTTGGAACAAAGCAATCCAAATCTTCACTTTGTATTGTCTTTAATTGATAGAGTATCTCATGTTTGAATATCAACATCAGCAGACATGAAAGAGAATCAGTTGGCATAAACCTGTACTGTAAGCCCTCAGACAGGAATGCTGTGCTCCTTTCTAGCTGTGCCACCCCGTCATATCATCAGGAATATCCCCAGCAGCCAGTTCCTTAAGATCAAAAGAACCTGTAACAAGACAGAAAATTTCTCAACTAAAGCTGATGACGTCTGCAACAGGTTTCAGAAATAAGGGTATAGCCCTACTATTGCTGAACAGGCTAGAACCCATACTGGGGACACTGACAGGGCTGCCCTCTTGACCCCTAGGACAAAAGAGGCACAACTGGTTTACCAGAACCAATTAAATTTTGACACAGCTTTTAGCACACAGTCTAGTGCTGTGTAGCCAGTTTTGAGGAATAACTGTCTGTCAGTCAGAAGCTAGACTACAGGGTATATTGATAGAGCACCTAGAATGGTTTATCACAGAGCCACCTAACTTAGCAGACAGGCTTACACATAGATTACAACTGTATGAGAAACCCTGTACAGTACCTGGCTTCCACCTCCAACGCCAGGATGTTTTAAGTGCAGTAGATGCAAGTCTTGCAGGGTTATATTGACTGCCAAGACATTCAGACACCTTGTAGAAGGTAAGGAATGCCACACTGCAAGACTCATTAACTGCAATTCCACTTCTGTGGTTTATCTTGCAACTGACACCTTTGGGTGCTTCTATGTAGGACGCACAAAGCTAAGTTAAAAGAAAGGGAAGGCAACAACGTGAGGGCTATAAAAATGGCAGCTAGGAATATGTGCTCCCTGCACATGTTCTGCAAGTAGTTCAGTCATTAAAGCATACAGTAGATTGTGTTTATTTGACATGGAAAGAGTGGTATCATGAGCAAGGGGGTTGATATGGAACTGTAATGTGGACCTGTTGCTCACCAGGAGGGAGAATTTGGGGATTTTCAGGCTAGGGGGAACTTTGTATCCAGGTTTAAATTATAAAATTGAGCTTTTATCTTTCTTGTGAACCTAAGCATTTAGCATATACCCTGGTGAACCTTAGCTATATTACAAATGCGGCTAATACCTGACTACCATCATATCTCTCTTGTGGTATTGTCTTTTGTTCTTCCAGATCTAATTTAAGAAAGATTTATTACTGTCTGTTTCAGGATCAAGTGTCCTTTTGCATATTACTTTTTACATAGCTAATGCCAGGTGTTGCTGCTTAAAATTAATCATGTCTTCTGGCGTGTCTTTAATTGCTTTTTAGCACTTTTTCTATCAGATGTTCAAATTCCACCACTGGCATCTTGAAGCAATTATTAATTGGTAATTGTGAGCTGATACATAAAGCAGGCCAGTGGGGGCACTCTCACCACTCTTGAAATAAGTCTTCCGCACATGCCTCTTGTTTGAGATGTGCTATTACTGCCTGGTGAGTTTCAATGTTTTCTTTTGCCTTGCAATTTGTTGTAGCCCTCAACAAAATGCAGAGCTGGAGAAGCACAATGGACTTTTGCTGAACAGTATCAAAATGAAGGTAATGTATTTTAGTCATAAACTGACCCCTAATAGCTTGTTTTAAAAATCTCTACCCCCCCCCAAGAAACCATGTACCTTTTAATTATTTTGCAGTGTGGCTAGACCCTGGCCTATCTTTTGCTGACCACATCATAGAAATAGTTTGAAGCACACACTAGAATTTGGGCATACTATATAGAGGATAATGTATGGTCCTCTATCAGTAACCGGTCTGTTAACTGTCGAGAGGTTGCCAGGGCGTCCGTGTAATCCTCGAGAGCGAAGCTCGAGAGGTTTATGTCGCCATGGCAACCTCGAGACGGTTAACAGTGACCAGTTGCCGATAGAGGGACCATACATTATTTTTTATAGTGTATGGTCCCACGTAAAAAGTAAAACGGCTGCTTACTTTTTGAAAATAGTCACCGCCATGGCCGTTCAGTCCTTCCCTAACCGCTGCATTCATCCGTCAGTTCCCCTTGTAAAAAAAAGGGTCACACATACAAGAGATCGATCGCTGTTGTTAACCTATCAATGTGACGTAGCATTGATAGGTTAACAACATTTCTACGTCACATCGATAGGTTAACAACTTTAGGAAATTATGATTTCCTAAGGTTAACAGTGTTCTACCATACATTATATAACTATAGCTGTCTAGACTTCAACACCAAAAACTGTTGCTCAGCTAGTTTCTTCTACCTGCCCTAGAATCGGGTTAAATTGGGCCAGAATTCAACGGAGTTGAGTTCCATCACCTCTGACTGCAATCATTCATTAGGAGAATGCATAGGAACACTAAGCATTTTCTCTTTCCCTGTAGTTTCAATCCTGCCTCTGAAACTCTGGCAGAGAGAGTTAAAACAAACATCTGTTTTTTTTTTTTTTAATCCTCCCAATTAGCAGAGGGTATTACAGATACATAAATAAGTGTAAAGGAATGCAGCCTTTAACAGGTACAGAGGGATTTACAAGGTCTGTTGTATCATGTGTGAGATGAAGAATGAGTTCATGATGTGGCAAGTGATAGTTTGTACCAATCACAGATGAATGGGCAGACTGCATTTCCCAGACTATGCTGAAATAAAGTGACCACACACACACACACACACACACACACACACCTTGCTGTACAGTCACAGAGAGAGGGAGAAACATCAAGATACAATTTGTGCAACAGTTTGTGATTACAGTATCTGTTTAAGGTAGGTGATGGCTTTTAAGTTTTTTTTTTATGTTTTCATCATCTAAAACATTTCATTTATTGTGTGAATTTACATGTGGTTAAGTAGTTGTTGAAGAGCAACTGTTTAGGTAGGAAAAAGTCTCAGAACATGGTTGGGGGGGGGTATGATGGAGATTCCACTGCTATTTACTCTGTCCCTGAACAAATGACAAAATTCTGGTTTGCAGTGCTTATGTATTTTGTTGTTGTGTTGCTTATCTGTTTGCTTGCTTTTTTGAGTACATAAATGGGATGAAATTTGAACAGTGAACCACATCTAAATACACTGTGGTTTTAGTTTGCGTGCTTCCTAATTTTATTTTTACTAGCAGTACTAAAATAACGTATTTTGTCTGCAAGTCCATTTGTTTCATTGGTAATGTGGAATTCATTTGTGAAGTATTCTTATTTCTGAGACTGTGGCAGGCTGGTAAAATATTCATGAATTTTTATTTTTTTTTAATGATAGATAAATAGCTAGCTAGCTAGATTTAAAAAAATATATAAAAAAAAAGTATATATATATTTTTCAACAGGACGAAACTTTTAGGACCAAAATGACCATATTTAACAAAGTAATTTGGCTAGAAAATATATAGTGTGATTTGCACCAGATGTTGGAGAGAGTAAAACAATTACTGTGTATTTTATGCATGTATTGCTTTGTTTGAAAATATGTGTGGACGGCCAAGAAACTGAGAAAAAATATCAAAATGCAGGGCAGGAAAACCCCAATCACGTGTATACCCGGGTGGGGGGAGACACTGGAGGCCTCTATTGGGGAAAAAGACCTGAGGGTCATGGTGGATGCAAGTATGAAGAACTCTGAGCAGTGCAGGAGAGTGGCTGCCAAAGCAAACAGAATGTTGGGGTACATCGCAAGGGGCATCACCTCGAGGAGCAGGGAAGTGATCCTACTGCTGTATAATGGGCTGGTTCGACCGCATCTGGAGTACTGTGTGCAGTACCAGAGGCTGCATCTAAAGAGGGACATACAGCTTCTGGAGAGGGTCCAGAGGAGGGCTACCAAGATGATATGAGGACTAGGGGAACTGACATACAAGGGTAGACTGAAGGAGCTTGACCTGTTTTCACTGGAGGAGAGGCGAGACGGGGGGGGGGCATGATCGAGGTCTTCAAGTACCTCAAGGGAATAAACAGGGTTAATATGGAGGGGATGATTAGACTGAAGGAGGGAGGTATCACCAGTGGACGTGATCTGAAGTTGTAAAGTGGAAGGATGAGGGGGGAAAAGAGGAGGAGGTTCTTCACAGAGAGGGTGGTGGAATCATGAAATGTGCTGCCTGGAGAGCTGGTTCAGGCTTCCACGGTGGAAGGTTTTAAGAGAGGATGGGACAGATACAGAAAGGGAAGTATCAAGGGAAGGCCTGGCCTAGGGGGGGCAGGGAGGGATGATAGGCATTTTGGAACACAAGGGAAGGGGAAAGACCTCAGTACCCAGCTAGGGATCTGAGGATTCGAGCAGACTCGATAGACTGTACGGGCTAATCTGCTGGGAATTAATATATTAGTATGTTATGTTTTTTATTTCTGAGTTCTTCCCTTAAAGTAGTTTTCTGGTGGGCCTGAAACTATAAAATAGCAGGGCATATTAGCTGTTCTGTTTAGATTGCCCCTTATAGCCTGTCTTCATGATCATTCCCCATCCCCATTCTGAGTTGCTGTAACAACTTTTTTTATATTTGAAATAATAAAATAAATGATTCTTTTTAATATGGCTTGATAGTCCAGATTTTCAACAGTACTCTGTATTGTTTTTGAACACCCGTGGTTAACATACAGTAAGTTTTCTTATTACTAAAATTGACTAGTATGCATCACATACTACTTCCTGACTTTATGGTAAAATAGGTATAAAAAAACAGCTGAAAATACCTGTCAAAACCTAGTGCAAGTTGAGGTATATTATAAACAGCACACCTTTTAGTATTTCAGATTTAAAAAAAGGGATAAGGCAGACTCAAAATCTAGAAAGGAAGGGGTCATAAGGGGCAGTCTAAACGAGAATAAAAAGTATAGGTGGAAATGTTCACCATAACATACATTGCTGCTTTAATACTTTAAGGTATGCCATAATAGCCAACTCTAAATCACTGGTATTTTCATGTGATGTTGTGATGAAGCAGCTGTTAGATTTCCTGTTATTTCCAGCCACACATGACATTTGTAGTTGATTTTCAAAGTTGTTTTATTTTGTAAATTTTCAATGTAATAGTTGTATGGAAAAATATTCAGTGTTGTGTACAGGTCCATTAGCATGACGCATGCAATATTTTTTTATTTTATTCTTTTGGTAACTGGGTAAGGCCCACTAAACACAAATGCCTGTTTTCAAGAGCAACCTGGGAGCACTGGGTAGTGAAGTGACTTGCTTAGAGTTGTAAAGTATGCAGGTGGAAGTTGTGGGAATCAAACCCAGGTCTGCTGGATGTACCAAGCTCATTCACGGCTTGTTATTCTAACCTCTAGGTCTAGGCCATACTGCCAGCCCCACTGACTACTTTAATACAGTATTTAACGTTACTTTACCACAGTCTCTATATTGAAAGAAAATTGTGTACAGTTTGGTTATAATGGTTTCAATGGAAATCAAATCATGTTGATTTTATCATAAAATGCTCATGCTCTCAATTTGCTGTGACCCCACTTTGTTAGCTTGTTTTGATTGCTGTTTGGATGTACTTACCATTAGAGTTCATTTTTCCTGGGTATATTTTAGCCTGTATGTAACTATCTTTGCTGGACTATGTTAACCTGTTGACTGCTGCTGTCCTCCCTGAACCACCTGGAACATAAGATGCTGCATCTCATGGGGTTATACTTGTTCGAGTAATTTCAAATAAATAAATAAGTGACTAGCCTGGTGGCACAGAGGGTTGAGGCGCTGGATGCCACACCTCGTGCCACGCCAGTGACCCGGGTTCAGGAACGAGCCTGGGTCAGCGTAGGTCGGTGAGGAGGTCGGGAGAGAATGTGATTGGCTGCTGGCTGGTGGCCCTCTGGCTCGAGAGAGGGATCTGTGTCTCCTTGGAGCTTGGCCGCCCCCTGGTGGAGGCTGTAGTGGCAGTGCCGCTCCGAGGGGTACTGGCAATAGGCTGAGGGAGGGCAGAAGAGGCTGGTACTGGAGCTGCGGTGCGCATGTGCACCTCCATGCGCATGCGTCACTGCTTCCAGGGTCTCAGGAGTAGGGACAGTTCACGGGGAGAAAATGGAGGTAAATTGGGGGCCACCCAAGGATGAAGCCTCTGGGCCGGCTCAGGGATTCCACTGGGGTGTGCAAAGTACTAAAAGTCCCCAAAAGACCCCGAGTCCGGTAGGTTGGCAGATGCCCGGGTAGCCCGCCGAAAGGAGAATAAATACAGTTGAAAAAAAATAAATAAATGGGGAAGTGGAGTGGTTCAAAATATGAGAACATACCAGTTATGACATGAGTGTTCTGCTTTTTTTTCTATATGCATTTTAACTCTTTTGCTTGTATGATTATAGTTTAGTGCATATGTATTAGTTTAGAAACTTAATAAACAGTTAATCTGAATGGCAAAGGTGAAAATGTGATCATCGCCTATCTTGTACATGCACACGGGTATCGCTTACTAGTTAGTGACGTGCGATATTGATGGTGGCAGTTATGACATCAGACTTTCACCACCTCTGAAATTCCAATTTAACCACTGCCTAGAATATGGGAGTAAAGTATTCAGGTCAGCAAGTGCCACGTCCCTACATAGAACTGAAGTAGTGTTCAACAACTTCTGTCGATTCCGAACTGGATGTGATAGACTAAACCACCACCATGTACTGTACAACAGCCTATGCCTTCTCTTTACTGGCAAGTAGAGGCCACACATTTTGACTAGCAGTATAGCCTAGAGGTTAGAGTAACAAGCTGTGATTGAGCTTGGTTCAGCAGGCCTAGGTTTGATTCCCCCAACTTCCGCTTGCATGTTGTGTGACTCTGAGCAAGTCACTTAACCAGCCTAAAGCTCCCAGGTCATCCCTGAAAACAGGCAGTTGTGCCTAGTGGATCTTACCTGGTTAACAAAAGAATTTAAAAAAAAAAAAGAGAGATGGGGATGAACAGTAACTGGGTCTTCATAATCTACAAATGTATTCACGAACTGTATCCTGAATACCTGGGCAACACACTAACCTTGGCAAACCAGGCCTACCAACTAAGATTGCTTTCCAGGCACCTCTTTCACATTCCAAGAACACACAAGGCTGTTAATGATAAAGGCTTTGCCATTGTAAAAAACAAAAACAAGGCGCTGCATCAGCATGTGGTCTAAAAGCAAAACAAAATGGTTATATTAAATGCACGCTGAAAATAGAAAGTAGAGTTCAAAATCTACGTTTCAACCTTAGGTCTTCTTCAGGAAATATCTAAAAGAGAAAAAAAAAATTAGGCTTTGCCATTGATGTACTGATCAGCTGGAATTCACTCCCTGACACTGATTCTATAACTTCTCACATGGACCTTTAAGAAAGTCATGTAGCTGTCGATAATCATGCATAAACCAAGCAACAACTAACATGCCCTGTCCTCCCTCACCCTTGTAAACCTACCTTAAGGACAACATTGCTTTCCGGAGGCAAGATAGCTGCTGCAGCACATTCACTCTGACAAACCTGTCTTGTCTCAGAGGTGATTTATAATTTTGAGCATTTTAGTTAGATATCTTGTAGTGGCACCACATGTGAGGTCCTTGGTGGCTGCCAGGGTGTATGTTGTAAGATTTTCAGAAACGAAGAGCTTGTAAGTATCTCACCCTCCTGCAAGAAAAGTGCTTGGTGTGTAATTTGTGGAGGGGTGGTTTAACATGGGCCAGCAAAGGGGCAGTGTAAGGGCTATTAGTCCTTAGGAACTAAGGCAAAGTAGTTTCATTTAGGAATAGGTGTCTTATTTAATCTAAGAGGGCAGAACATTTATTTTAACTAAAGGTCCCAAGAAATTTTGGGGACGTCAGTCAAGTGTGTGTAAAATAATCAGGGATTAAATTCCAGCTGGAACTGGTTAGGGATTGGCAGAGGCTCCCTTTGCTCTAAAGCATCAGTAGCACCAAGCAACCCTGGAAGATGGAACATAGAAGCATAAAGTCCACAGAGAAGCAGGATGGCATTTGCAGTGGCATCCGCAGTGAACTGTGCCCATTTTGCTGCCTAGTCCATAATGAGTCATCTGGTCCCCATAGTGGGTAGTTTTCACTAATTGTGTAGAGTATATAGAATAGGGTATGGGTGACCATGCATAACAAGGCTGTGTTTCCATCGAAACTCAAGCAGTCTGTTTGATGTCATCACATCCTCAAGATGGAAAAACAGCCCTAGTTGTGTATGGTCACCTCTACACTATTTTATATAGTATGTGGCTGAAAAAAAAAAGAGTTAATCTTTTTAATGTACTTAAGGCCAGGAGACGTCATTGTGAGTCTGTTACCATTCGTACTCAGTGGTCCCGCTTGCTCCGCTGTCTAAAACTGTCAGTCCTGCGTCTCCATCACTCTCAACCCAAATAGCAGTCATGCTGTTATTTATTGTTATAAAGGTATGAATAGGTGCAGTTTAGTACCTACATCTGTCCATGTGTAAACTGGAGGTGAACTAACACAGACACCTGCTCAGTAAACTGCGCTACCATTTTCCTCTTTATTTTTTTTTAAAGCGATGTGTTTAACCAATCGGGTGACATGTCAAGGCTGAAAAGTTGTTATGATATCATTGTGATATCATAACGATACCATAACAACTTTTCATGACCTTTGAACTGTACCATAAGAAGAAGAAAACTATGTGGAAATCCATACACAAGAGGTTAACCATCTACTGTATATCTGTAAAGGTGTCTGCTTTCTCTAAAAGGAGTAGTACGTCCTTATATCTTATAAATGTTATTTGCTTCTTTGTCAACAGACAACCTTTTCTGTGTAGCTGCTGAGGATGTATGTGTTTGCCTTAGTTATTTTCACTGGTCATACCAGCCCCTGTAACTATTCTGGGGGTCTCCATTTTATGGTTATTGAAATCTCATTGTACCTCAGAAATGCATTAGCATATGAGAATGTGATGTGTCAGCAACCTTTAGACTCCTTAGTATGCCTGTCTGCTTAATTACAGTTCAACAAAACAAGTTGCAAGAATGTGTGAAATTCACTGCCTTACCTCCTGCCACGCTGGTGACCTGTGTTCGTGGCGCAAGCAGGTTGCCGGAGGTCTGCCAGGGAGGGAGAGGATTGAGCATCTGGAGGACAGCTCTCCTCTCCCAGAGAAGGGTGGGCCTGGAGACTGGTGCATGTCTGGCCCCTAGCGGCTGCTGGGAGTTGGCACACCAGCTCCTTAGATGCAGGGGGAAGATGCCTGACACGCTGCTTACAGAAGCGTGTGCTGCTCGGCCATTGGCGTCATTGCACACTGCTGTGCCACACTCAGGGACAGGTGAAATGGAGTACAAAAATCCCGCTGACTGGCAAGATGAAGCCGGTCTCCCGCAGGCTCCGACCCAGCTAGCTGGCACCTCAAAGCCATGAGGTGAGTACTGGTGGATGCTGGGGTGACAGGGCTGGGGGCTGGTTGGTGGAGAAGATAATGAAAGTATAAAAAAAAAAAGATGTGAAATACCACATTTTCCTTCAATTAGCTTAATAAGCTGTCTTCGATGTAATTCAGGTTTTTTCCTTTAAATTGCATTCAGTTTGTGTGTTTCTTGAGAGTTTTTCCCATTATGTGTACTTTCAGCATAGAGATACATGGTGTAAATGGACACTGTGGCATCATGTTCTCATATGCTAATACAGTTCTTGAGACAATGAGATTTCAACAACCAGAAAATGTAGACCCTCCCTCCCAGGCTAGTTACAGGGGCAAGTATTAACAGTGAAAACAAACTAAAGCAAACACATAGATCCCCAACAGCTACGTAAAAAGGACAGGGAAATGTATCTAGAAAAACAGAGGCAGAGAAAGCAGTCAGGAGTGCAAAGGTGCAAATGGGGGAAAAAATAGCCCAGGCAGTAATAAAGAGGACACGACATTCTTCGGGTACATTAGTGAAAGAAGAAAGACCAAGGGTGGTATTGTTAGGCTAAAAGGGGAAGGAGGGGAGTGTGCAGAGTGGGACCTAGAGAAAGCAGCAATCCTGAACAAATATTTTTGTTCAGTATTCACAGAAGAAGGGGAAGGTATGGGACCTCAGTTAAGCAACAGGAGCATCAATGGAAGGGAGGTGGACACCAGTCCATTTATGGAAGAGAGAGTCCTAAAGGAACTGACAAAACTGAGAGTGGACAAGGCAATGGGGCTGGATGGGATACATCCAAGAATATTAAAGGAGGTTAGAGAGGTGCTTGCAGTACCACTGACAGCTCTGTTCAACAAATCGCTGGAAATGAGAATGGTTCCCGAGGACTTCAGGAGGGCAGATGTAGTCCCTCTCTACAAAAGTAGGAGCAGGGAGGAGGCTGGCAATAAGAGGCCAGTCAGCCTGACCTCGGTGGTGGGAAAATTAATGGAATCACTGCTAAAGGAAAGGATTGTGGTATATCTTGAATCCAGCAGATCACAGGATCCTATGCATCATGGGTTCACAATGGAAAGGTCATGTCAAACAAACCTGATAGACTTCTTTGGGTGACCAGGGAATTAGATTAAGGAGAGGTGGTGGATGTAGCCTACCTGGATTTCAGCAAGGCCTTTGACACCATTCCACACAGGAGGCTTGTAAACAAGCTGGGCAGCCCAGGAGTGGGTCCCAAGGTGGTAAACTGGGTCAGAAATTGGTTAAGGGATAGAACACAGAGAGTGGTGGTAAATGGAGTTCATTCTGAGGAGAGGGGGGTGACCAGCAGGGTGCCACAAGGATCAGTTCTGGGGCCAGTCTTCTTTATTGTCTTCATAAGTGACATTGCAGGGGGTCTGGAAGGGAAGGTATGCCTCTTTGCAGATGACACTAAGATCTGCAACAGGGTTGACACTCTGGGGATGAGGAGGGACCTAAGCAGACTTGAAAAGTGGTCAATAGTGTGGCAGCTAAGAGTCAGTGCAAAGAAGTGTAAAATCGTGCATTTGGGGCACAGAAGCCCAGGGGAGGAGAACATGATGGGAGGAGGTACTGACAACCACCAAACAGGAACAGGACCTGGGGTAATCATATCTGATGACCTAAAGGTGACCAAGCATTGTGAAAAGGCTGTGGGGAGAGCCAGTGTGATGCTGGGGTGCATAAGGAGAGGTTTCACCAGCAGAAAAAAGGAGGTGGTGATACCACTGTACAAATCATTGGTGAGACCCCATCTGGAGTATTGTGTCCAGTTCTGGAAGCTGCATCTCCGGAAGGACATAGACAGAGTCGAGGCAGTTCAGAGAAGGGGAACAAATATGGTGCAGGGTCTGCACCAAAATTCATATAAGGAGAGACTAGAGGACCTCAATATGTGTACCCTTGAAGAGAGGAGAAAGAGGGAGGATATTATAGAAACCTTCAGATACTTCAAGGGCATAAGTAAGGTACAAGAGGGTAGCATCTTTCATAAAAAAGATGTTCAAGATAAAAGGGGTCATGATATGAGGCTGAAGTTGGTCAGACGCAGGGGTAATGTGAGGAAGTATTTTTTTCACAGAAAGGGTGGTGGATGCATGGAACAGCCTCTCAGTGGGGGTGGTGGGGGCAGAACAGTAGGGGAATTCAAGAATGCATGGGATAGGCACAAGGGAACCCTAGCAATAGGAAAGAGAGGGTAAAAGTCTGAGATCAAGTAGGATCTGCAGTATTGCAGTAGGTAGGGAAAATGGGCAGACTAGGTGGGCCAAACGGTCCTTATCTGCTGTCAATTTCTGTGTTTCTGTGCAATGAGTTATCTGCTGACAAGGAAACAAATAGCATTTACAAGATATAAGGATGTACTACTCCTTTAACTAAGGACACAATTGTTGGTTAGTAACCCTATCTCAGGTATTACTGGGAAGTATTATTAGAACCCTGTCTAGGGTACCTCAGTCTAAAGGAACCAAGGTAGTATGCAGGAGGGTAATATCCCTGTTTAGGGTACAGTACATCAAATTAAAGACATAACAGAGAGGACCTTGAGTAGCCTTGTACAGCAGATAGTTATGGGATACTTCAGAGAAGGATATCATTAGCTGTAGGAAGTGCGGTGCCACACTCCTTTAGGGTACATGAGGGAGGTGTGGAGGCTGCCTGGTCTGCAGGAGATTTACAGTACTCTCCTCCATATAGGATGCTGTTTGGTCAGTCATGTGTGAACTGCAGAGCAGGTCAAGGGGTGCTGGGACTGCCTGGTGCTGCTTCTCTTCCCCAGGGACCTCCATGGGTTTGCAGTGGGGGGTTGTAAGTTAAGGAGAGGGTAGCAGATGGTAACAACTGGGATGGAAGGGTCTTTGAATTGCAACAAACAGCCATTTCACCTCCCTGACTGGAGTGGTGTATGCTACTCCCCCTCCAAGGAGACAGCACCCTGTTACAACCAGGTCCCCCACAGCAGTTGGGATTCCATCGTTGGCCATACCAAGATGGTGAGTGTGCCTCCGACCAGGAGGGGAGGAGGGTGCATTGGCTCCCAGTGGGACAGTTGACTGTGTATCCCAGGGCAGATGGGTTGGTTAGGAAAGTGGGAAGGAGGCCAGATATTTTCCATCTTAGGATGAATGATCTGGCAGGAAGGCCATGGGAAGTAGTAAGGGCAAGCTTCAGGATGTTGTAGTTCAGGGTTTGGCTGGCACTGTGATCTTCTCAGAGGTCCTCACAGTGCACAGATGGACAGGCATGGAAGCTAAACATCTTTCAATTCAACAGTTGGTTGAAGGAATGGTGGGTCGAGAAAGGGTTTCACTTCCTGGGAGAAGGGGGTGCATTTTGGTGGTAAAAAGGGCACAAGACGGCCGTCGTCCTATAGGGAGGGGACAAAGACATTGAGGGAGAGATCCGAGGCATACATTTTAGGGCATTTAAACTAGCCAGGGGAGACTGGGGCTAAATACATCTGCAAGAAGAATTCAGGTCAGAGAGAGACCTAGCTAACACTCCCCCAACTAGAGTGGGCAATCAGGGAAACATAGAAGTTGATGGCAGATAAGGACCGCAAGGCCCATCCAGTCTGCCCATTTCTTTTTCTACCTTATAAATGTGCCATCATCCTTTGCTCTGTCAATGACCTATCTATTCATACTCATCTGTATTGCTCCCTTATGCCTATCCCACACCTGTTTGAAGCCCTGCACTGTATTCATATCCATCACTTCCTGAGGTAGGCTGTTCCATGCATCCACCACCCTTTCTGTGAAAAATAACTTCCTCACATTACCCCTTAATCGGCCTCCCTCTAATCTCATGCTGTGTCCTCTTCTCCTGCTATTTTTCTTTTATTGAAACATGTTAGACTCTTTCGCCTTGTTAATGCCATTAAGGTGTTTAAATGTTTCAATCATATCACCTCTCTCCCTCCTTTGCTCTAGGGTGTATATATATATGTGTGTGTATATATATATATATATATTGAGCTCTGTTAATCTGTCCTCGTATGTTTTCTGATGCAGTCCCTGCACCATGTTGGTTGCCCTTCTCTGGACTGCCTCAATTTGGTTAATGTCCTTGTGAAGGTGTGTCCTCCAGTACTGCATGCAGTACTCCAGATGGGGCCTAACCAGTGTCTTGTAAAGAGGGATTATTACCTCCCTCTTACAACTTGTGATACCCCTACTAATATACCCTAACATCTCCCTAGCCTTACGAACTGCTTTAGTGGTCTGCTTGGATGATTTCAGGTCATCAGTGATGATGATGCCCAAATCTTTTTCTTCCTTTGTGGCTGCCAGCAGCTCCCCTCCCAGCCTATAGGTGGCTTCAGGGTTTCTCTTCCCTATGTGCATAATCTTGCACTTCTTTGCATTAAACCCCAGTTGCCACTCTTCCAACCATTTTGCTACTTTATCCAGATCTCTTCTCATTCTGCCCACCCCATCTGAATCATCTACTCTGTTGCAGATCTTGGTGTCATCTGCAAACAGACAAACTTCACCCTCCAGTCCATCTGCAATGTCACTGATGAAGATATTGAAGAGGACTGGCCCCAGGACTGATCCCTGAGGTACCCCACTTGTGACCTGCATTTCTTCTGACTGTATACCGTTTACCACCACTCTCTGTTTTCTGCCCGTTAACCAGTTTGACACCCAGTTGACCAACTTCTGACCCACCCTAAGCCTACCCAGCTTATTAATCAATCTTCTATGTGGAGCAGTATCGAAAGCTTTGCTGAAGTCAAGGTAGGCGACATCAACTGCTCCCCCTTGGTCCACCACTCTGGTTACCCAGTCAAAGAAATCTATGAGATTAGTTTGACAGGGCCTTCCTTTTGTAAACCCATGCTGTCTTGGATCCTATGCTCCTATGGATTCCAGGTGTTGCACTATCCTTTCCTTAAGGAGTGCCACCATAATCTTGCCCACTACTGAGGTAAGACTGACTGGTCTGTAGTTCCCTGCTTCCTTCCTGCTACCACTCTTGTGGAGTGGGATCACATGAGCCCTTCTCCAGTCTTCTGGGACCTCTCCTGTGCTCAGAGACTCACTAAACAGTTCTGATAATGGCTCTGCTAGTTCCACCCTTAGCTCCTTTAGTACCCTGGGATGTATGCCATCAGGTCCCATTGCCTTGTCCACCCTGAGCTTATCGAGCTCTTGTATGACCCTTTCATTTGTGAAGAGACTAGTACTCACCTCCCTCCCCCCTGTGTCCATGGTGCTGAGCTTTGGGCCCTGCCCTACCTTCTCTTCAGTAAATACTGAGCAGAAGTATATATTTAGGATAGATGCTTTTACATGGTCCTCCTCCTCACACGCCCCCTTATCTCCTTTGATCTTAGCAATACCCTCTCTGGACTTTCTCCTTTCATTAATGTATCTATAGAAAGTCTTGTCACCTTCTTTTAATGTTTGTGCTAGTGTTTCCTCGGTTTGGGCCTTTGCCTGCCTTTTGCCTTCCCTGCTTCCCTTAGGGAAGTTTGGTATACCTCCTTTCTTCATCCGCTGTGTTCCCTTATATTTCCTGAAGGCCAGCCTTTTGGCTCCTGACCTTTTCTGCTACTGTTTTGAGAACCAAAGTGGTTTCTTCTTCTTTCACTTCTTTTCTCTTAACACAATGGGATGTTGCTGCAGTATTTTGCATCCTTAATGCTTTCCCACTTTGCCTGTACCCCCTCACCTGTATTTCTTTTTGCCAGGGCTAGCTTAACTCTGTTGGCCATCTTATCAAAGTCAGCTCCTCTGAAGTCCCATATTTTTGCATTGGAAAGGGATGATTTAGTTGTAGTGGCCAAATTGAACCATACCATGTGTTAGTCACTGGCCCCCAGGTGACCTTCTATCTGGAGATCTGTGATCCTTTCCCTGTTAGTCAGTACTAGATCTAGGATAGCCCTGTCTCTTGTGGGTTGTTGTACCAGTTGTTTGAGGCCCTCCCCCTGCAGGGAATACACCATGTGTCTAGTTCTGGCAGATGTTCCTGCTGGTATTGACCAATCTGTATCTGGCATGTTGAAGTCTCCCATTATTAGAACCTCCCCTTTAGCTGTCATGTTTTGTATATCTTCTAACAGTAATGAGTCGATGTCCTTCCCCTGGTCTGGGGTCTGTAGACAACCCCAGTTCTTATGGCTGTCCCATTTCCTGTTTCCAGGGTGACCCACAGTTCTTCTGGCTCCTTATGTGTATTCTGAATTTCTGTAGCTTTGATATTTTCATTGACATGAGACCCTCCACCCCCACTCTTTTTGCACCTCTGTCTCTTCTGAAAAGTACATAGAGGTACTGAAGTCTTCCAAGTGTGGTTACTGGTAAACCATGTCTCACTAATTGCTACTATGTCCAGTTTAGCCTCTGTCATTAGTGCCTGCAAGTCTGGGATCTTGTTTCCCAGACTGCGAGCATTTGTGTACATGATTTTCCATTGGCCAGATTTCGGTGTGTTAGTTGTTGGGTGAGGTCTGGCGTTTCCCCTGCGTGTCGTATGAGGAGCTAGACCTCTTTTCTTACCTGGTGATGTAAATGAACTGCAAACATGCTGAACTCCTGTTTGACCACTAGCTGAGGGAGGAGGGGTGTTCTTCCCATTCGACGTATGGGGTGCTGCACCCCTCTCCCCATTTGCTGGTTTAAATATTCTGCAAAGACATCAAACTTCTGCCCCAATGCACTGACTCCCTACTTAGTCAGATGCAGTCCATCAAATTTAAAGAACTTTCACTCCCAAAACTGTTGCCAGTTCCCTACAAATTTGTGTCCTTTTTCCTGGCACCAGCATTTGAGCTACATGTTTAGCTGTCTTATCTCCCCTTCTATGACCTTCCGTCCATCTGCCCCCCCCCAGACTGGCAGGATCTCAGAGAAGGAGATGCTGGATGAAATGGATGATAGTTTGTCACCCAGCCTGGTCAGGTGTTCCTTGGTCTGCACAACTGACCGGCTGGCGAGATCATTAGTCCCTATGTGTACCAGAATGTCAGTATTTTCTCCTGCTTCCTGAACAGTATTAGCAATGTGGTCAGTGTCTCTCCACACTGATGTACCTGGGAGACATCTGACCATTACCCCTGGCTGGAGATAGGTATCAACTCCCTGGATCATGGAGTCTCCTATGATCAATTCAGAAGGTTTTTGGATTTTCTTTTTGCTTTTTTTTGTTTTGGTTCCTCTTTGGGGCAAGTTTTGTTGTGCTAGCTCCTGTGCCGCAGTGTCCTGCTCTGCAGTGTCCTCTGCCCCTTTGTTTGATTTTGGAGATAGAGGCAGATACCTGTTTGTAGTTTTTATATGGTTTGTGGAGGTAATATATTGGAGAGCACTGAGTGATGGGGCACCCAATTTGCCCCTCCTAACCCTCTGCCAACCTCCTGGACCAACTACCCTCTGCGGTCTAAGTGCATCTGTTGGATGTTGGGGAAATGGCGGGTGGTTCTTATAATATATTTCCTCTTGAATATGAAATTTGAGGTGCACAATCTCTGTCCATGCTGCCTGGAGCTGAGCCCTAAGATCTCCAATGGCCCAGCATGTAGGACAGTGTCCTAAAGCCTGTAAAACTGCCCTTCTGAAAAGTGTTCCACAGTACCTGCAGTTAATGATATCCATTCCAGATAAGTTGCTGGGTTTATAACCTAGTCAGAGTAATTAGAAGGAAGAAAATTAAAGCAGAAGTTTGATTTTGTGTTTTGTTTGTGTGTTTTTGTATAACTTGTTATAACAAGTTCAATTACTAGTGCCCCTGTAAATGAGGTCACCGTGTGGATACCCCACTAATATGCCCCTTCCTGCTTTGCCACAGGAAATGTCATGACTGTGCTACCCTATAAAAGGAGTGTAGTGTGGGGTGGTTGGGGATGGGGGGGGTGGCTGGGCCCTTCCCCTGCCGAAAAAGAAGAACCATGGATGAAAGAAATAAGGAGGTAAGAGCAGAAACAGTCAGCAACAAATGCAGTAACCCTGAAAGCTTATCCTAATGATAGATGAAACTGTAAAACCTGTAAAGCACCACCTGTAATAATTTCACAGAAGATATACCTTGCAAATGACAATTTGAATCAGAAGATTACAGCAATAATCTGTTAGCACACACCTTGTAATAATTCAGCAGAAGGTATGCCCACCAACACCAATTTGAATCAGGGAAAAATAAAGCAATAAAATGTTAGCAACAAACAGTAACAATCCCTGTAAGTACAAAATAAAAATAATGACACCCAGTAAATATGCCTAGCCAAAAGAAGTCTTAATCATTTCCCTTGCTCTGGTAAGGTTCTTTGCTCTGTCCTTTCAAGCAACCTAGAAGGAAAGAGCTCAGGTGAAGCTAGGTGCCTTGGCCAGCAAACCTAGTCTTCCACCTCCAAGATATCAACTAACCTGACCTTTTAACCCTTCTTTCTGTTAGAAGTTACTGACCGTTTGCCATCACCCCCCACCCCCAGATATTCACCTAATTCCCTGGAAGAGCTGTGGGAGCAAAGCAATTAGCTCCTTCAATGTGAGAAGGAGACTGCAACACCTCTGAGACAAAAAACCTTTTCAGCAAAAAAATAAAAAATAAAATAGTGGCAAACAGTAATTTTGCTTAGCCTAATGATAAAAAGTCACACAAATGTAAGCACCACCTGTAATAGTTTCACAGAAGATATACCCTGTAAGAAACACTTTGCTACAGAGAAAAATAATGCAGTAACAGAAGATATACAGTACCTTGCAAAAGACAATTTGAATCAGAATCGGCAGTAATCTGTTAGCACACACCTGTAGGTGCACCTTGTAATAATGCAGCAGACAGTATACCCAGCAACAACAATTTGAATCAGAGAAAAATAAAGCAATAAAATGTTAGCAACAAACAGTAACAATCCCCATAAGTACAAAATAAAAATAACAACACACAGTAAATCTGCCTAGCCAAAAGAAGTCTTATCCTTTCCCCAGATAGGGTGGGTGAAAGGGACATCAGAGACTGGGGACCGCATTGGTGGGGGGCAGTAATGTACACAAAATAACACAAGGAAAATGTATGGTAGATCTAGTCAGTGGACGGGGTAAGGGTAGGAGACATGGGTCCTAGGGGTCGGTTTGTTTAAATGCCAGAAGTCTCGGAAACAAAATGTGTTATCTCCAGGCAGTGGTAGCTGAGGCTAAGATGGACCTGCTAGCCAAAATGGAAACATGGGTAACAGGAAACAATGATTGGTACCCTGCAGTACCAGGCTACTCACTCTATAAGAAGCACAGACAAAATGGCAGGAGAGAGGGTGGAACTGTACATCAGGGAAGTTACTGAATAGAGGCCATGGTGCATACTGCTTGGATGTGCTTCCCTTTATAGTTTGTTTTCTGTGTGGTATATTTTAGCCTGTAACTGCCCCCAAAAAAAAAAAAAACAAGCTGTAGTATTTCATGGCATTTTACTGGTTGCAGTAATTTCAAATAAATAAATATAAACTACCAAACTCTCTGTCTTCCCAATCCCTTACCTATACTTTAGTTGGGATTTATATTTTATCCTGTATATTGACAATTGCATATTGTGCAGCAGTACTGTGGAACTCATTATCGGACCATATTAAGCAAATTTCAACTTACAATTCTTTTTCTCTTGCCATTTCTCAACATTTTAAAAGTCTCAATACTTGTTCCTGTTATTGCTTGTTAACAAAAGCTTTGTATAACTTACTATGAGATTACTTAGTATCTCTGTGTATTTTTGTATCGTGCCTATGCCTTGACCTCAGGTCGTACCTGAAAAAGGAACATATGTTCCAGAGTGCTCACCTGATATTAAAATAAAAATGAAATGGAATTTTCAAAAATGTCAAATTGCATTTGTCCTCACAAAAATTAACCATTTCTGTTCTCTCCTGTATGTAACTGATAATGTTTGGAGTTATTTATTTGGCTTCACTTAATTGTTATGTTTGTGCTTACAGTTACACAAGCGCGAACATGTTGCTATGATGGTGGATTTTGAGATGTGTGTCACTGTCATTCCCATGCAGGGCAGTCTGCAAGGGGTTCAGCAGTGTCAGACCAGTCATCAGCTAGGCTGATCGTGACACTTCTCTGGGCTTGCTGGGTGGAAAGTGTATGAAGTTCAAATGAAAGAGCCACCCAAAGTATAGGGCAGCTCTTTCCTTTGATCTGCATAATGCCACTTGGTAAGCACAGCTGATAAGCATTATGATTAGCCTGCTTTGGTGTGTCCCCCCCAATGTGAAAACAATCCCTCCCAACCCCTGCCAAGTAATCTCACTGGCAACCTGTGACTGCTACCGCTAATTTGCCTTTACCTTGCTCCTACCATTTGCAATCTCTGTGATCTTTCTTGATTTGCTTCATGTCCATTTAACACTTTCATGGGCTTTCTACCCTGCCTAAATTATTTATTTTCCCTCCTACCTCCCTCCACCTCCTCTTCCCTTTTCTGCCCCCTCCATCATTCTATACCTCTTTACTCCCTACCACCTTAATACATCTTCATCATCAACCCTCTACCTACCCCACCTCTTCCTCCCTACTCTCCTCCACCCCTCCTTTCCCCCACTCTCCTCCCCCTTTTGAATACATAGCTATTCTTCCCTTTTCCTCCTATCTATCCCCATCCTACCCCCCACCTCTGCTTGCCTTCTCCCTCCCCGCATTTTCCTCCTCCCTCCCCTGTCCCTCTCTGCTGGTACAAGACCTTCCTTCTTTCTTTGACTTGGGCACAATCCAATTGTCTGCCTATGTTGTTAGTTGTACAATTCTCCTTAAAGTGTCCTCATGTTATGTTACCGTTACCTAGTGAAACACTAGCCTTTGTTTTGACTCTTCATCCTGTACATGGATTAGATTGCGTAACTATTGTTAGAATTTATGCCTGGAGACAGTTTTCAATTGTTTTTTGCTGTATCTGTGGAACATATCTGTATTCTTGTTTGTGTCATACTTGATGTGGAATGGCCTGTCGGCGCAGCGGTGGGATTTCCACTTGCGACGCCGGCGAGCCGGGTTCGAGGCGGATCGGCGGGTGGGTAGAACCGGCAGGGGAGTAGGTCGGCGTCCAACGGACAGCTCTCCTACTCCGGGGGGCGCGGGCAGCACTCGATGCGCTGGGGACACCTGGTGGAGACGGAGTTCCACGCAACCGGCCTTCGGCGATGGGGGAGGAGACTGGGCGGGCGCTGGGCGTCATTACGCGTCCGCCTCCTCTGGGAGAAAAATCAGGTGGAAAAAGATGGCGAGCAGGACCACCGATCAATGAAGCCCTCCCTGGAGGCCTCACATTGCCGCTCGCCGCTCGGACCCGACCAGTCACAGTTCCGGGGTCGAAGAGTGCTGACCCCACCCTCGGAGGACAAGCCGGGGGTGACCGAGGTCCTCAGCAGCAATTGACGGCGGTATAGGTCTCCGGGGGCCGTGACCAGGGCAGATGGCTGCCGGTGGTCCTGCCAGAAAAAAGGGCAAATAAAAAAAAATAAAATAAAATACTTGATGTGGAACCTGTGAAAGAGATTTCTGCTCAAACGTGTTAATCGAAGATCTCAATAAATAAATAAATAAAAACGTACCCCTGCCACCTCCCATTGCTTGCCCCTTCCTTCTTAATTTTCTGTTATTGGGGTGCCCAATCCCCAGTGCTGGTTTGTACCCCCCAAATTGCCCATTTTCATCATGCAAAACCTGGGAGTCCACACCCAGTGCCACCAAACATTACACCGACACTGGGGTGACCAATCCCCAGTGTCAGTACCAGAAATAAAGAAAAATGTCCCTCACAGTCTTTTTTTTTTTAATTCCTGTAACCCCACCCTCTGTCACGTATCCCTCCCACCTCCCCATGCCTGAAATAAGGAAAGCCATCTCTCATAGTCCTTTTTTTAATTTTATACACCCTGTAAAAAAGAACAGTCCATCGATGTCTGTTGCCGCTGCCACAACCCCCCCCCCGGTTGCCATTACCCCACCCTCCTTGCACTCAGCACTCCTCCACCCCACACCCCTCCACCCCTTACTTACCTACTGGAGTCCAACACCACAATCCTCTCTGGACCAGAGACACGTCTTCATTCCTCAATGCCAGACTGGGAACTGAGGAAATCAAGTAATGTGGTTCAGTGTATTTCAGTGCATTTTGAACTTGTACTCATAGCTTGGTCATTTTTTTATATTTTTTCCAAATGTTCAACATTGCGTTGTTGGGACCCTAGCTCCTGAAGAGTTAAGAAGGTATATCGAAAATTTTCAGTGCTTGAGCATAACTTTGATAATTTTCACAATTTTGACCCCATATTTTCCACATAGGCATTTTTATGTTTGCTTGCAGGTATGTGCAAGAAACATATTAGAGCAGCTTACTGCAGTAGCGAGTTGTGGAAGCGTGGCAGTGTTGTTGCCAATGCCAGCAGCCCATTTTGGGGCTGGTCTGTGTGGCACCAATAGAAGATCATGCTGGCCGACAGCAATAGTGTAGCTTGCCACCAACTTGACACAAACTCGCCGCTGCAATCAGGGAGTGCCCCATCATCAGCAATCAGCTGTTTTTGCTGTGGGGCAGTCCCTGACTGCAACAGCCAATTACAGTTGCATTGTCTGGTATCTCCTTTCAATAAACACGGTGGCGGCTTCTCGTTGGCCTCTCACAGTCCTCACGGAAGCCGATGGCCAGCCGCCACCTCTCACAGTCCCCATTAAAGCCGAAGTGGGTACCCAATCCCCCTGTTGGCATGCCCCCTTCCCAGTTCATTTGCCAATGGGGTAGCCCAATCGCCGTCAGCATAATGTGCTCCCCTCCATTTGTTCTGTGCCGAGGGGGATGCCCAATCCCTCTCAGCTCATGCACTCCCCAGCACACTGTATGGCCGATGGGGGTGCCCAATCCCCACCGGCTCCAGCCCCCCTGCCCAAAAAACACCCAGGTGGCACACTGGGAGCCCACCCCAGCATGCCAAATCGTCCCGTATAGTCTTTTATTTTTATTTTTAACCCTGTAAAAAGAAAATGGTCCCTCGCTGTCTCTCGTGGCCCCTCCCCAACCGCGCCAACCCTCTGCTTACCTCACCCCACCTCCCGAAGCCCAGCGTGATGATCTTTGGTGGACCAGGAACACGTCTGCACTCTTCAAAGCCGATCACGAACTGAAGAAATGCCAGTAAGCTGTATAATGGCATAAATTTTTTTTTTCAACTTATGTCGATATCTCAGCCATTGTTTTGACTTTTGGCACCAAATTTTCAACATGGGGTTCTTGGGACCCTTCCTCATGAATTCAGTCACTGTCATGATGTTATTCGGACCCAAAAGGTGATTTTGCGGTCACTGCGCGGAATCACCTTTCGGGACCGAGTAATGAAATGACAGTGTCACTGTTCATGAGGTGGCCTCTCAAAAAGCCTATGTTGCAAATTTGGTGAAAAAATTCCAAAAAAGACTATGTTATGAGCGTGCATTTCGTAATTTCCATGCACACTCGTAACTTCACGAATTTGTATTTTCACTCCAGATTTTCAAAATTGGCATTTTTTCACACCTCCTTATGAAAAGTACAGCTGTCATTTTTCACATTCTGGCCGAAATGTGTTTTCGCACTTACGGTGCAGAATAGCGTAGTCGCTGTGGGAAATCAGTGTTCAGGACAGAGTAAAAAAATCACAGTGACACTGGTTATGAGCAGATGTCCTAAAATGCCTATGTTGAAAATTTGGTGACCAAAGTCCATAAAATGACTGTGTTACGAGCGTGCATTGTGCAGTTTCAATGCACCCTCATAACTTCTCGAATGTGTAATATTTTCACTCCAGATTTTCAGCATTGACATTTTTTCACACCTCCTTATGAACAGTACAGCTGTCACTTTTCACATCCTGGCTGAAAAGTGTTTTTGTACTTATGGTGCAGAATAGTGCGGTTGCTGTGGGAAATCAGTGTTCGGGACAGATTAAAGAAAATCACAGTGACACTGGTCATGAGCAGAGGTCCTAAAATGCCTATGTTGAAAATTTGGTGACAAAAGCCCATGAAATGACTATGTTACGAGCGTGCATTGCGTAGTTTCCACGCACATTCGTAGCTTTAAAAATCTGTAATATTTCCACTCAAAATTTTTAGCATTGTCCATTTTGCACACCTCCTTATGAACAGTACAGCTGTCATTTTTCACATCCTGCTCGAAATGTGTATTTTCACATCTATAATAATAATAATAATGAAATTTATTTATAGGACGCATTATCTATAACCAAGGTGCCTCACAATTTAAAAACAGCAAAAACAGTTTAAAAACAAAACAAACATCAATAAAATTAACATTAAAAAACACCTCCCTACATCTGGCGCACAATGGCCTGGTTGCTGTGGGAAATCAATTTTCGGGACCAATTAAGAAAATCATAGTGATAGTGTTCATGAGCCGAGATTACAAAATGCCTATGTTGAAAATTTTATGAAATACTTCCACTAAATGACTGTGTTATGAGCATGCATTGCGCAGTTTTCATGTACACTCGGAAGTTCGAGCATTTTTAATGTTTTCACTCCAGATTTTCAACATTACCATCTCTTCACGCCTCCCTATGAATGGTACAACTGTCATTCTTCACATCCTGCCATATCTGCATTTTTGCACATCTTGTGCAGAATGGCATGGTCGCTGTGGGAAATCAAAGTTCGGGATGCATTAACAAAATCACAGTACCACTGTTCATGAACAGAGGTCCCAAATGCTTTCATGAGGTGGGGGTCACAAAAAGGCCTTGTTGAAAATTTGTAGTGCAAATACCAACAAACGCCCGGGGCATTAGGGTTTCTAACCATAACGTCCCACCTTGTACAGACTGACAGGCATCAGAAGTGTGCCTTTGGATTGCCAGCTGTAATGCTCACACCATTCCACCCCAACTCTGAAGCCAGTGACAGGAATTGAGGTGTGCCTTGGACTCTTCGGCCCCAGACTTCACCCCATTCTCCTATACTCCAATACTGCCATTTCAGCGTTTTGTCCTTATGAAATGGGGTGACTGTGAAGCCAAACACCCCAAAGCACACCTCAACACTTGTCGATGTCTACAGGATAGGGTGAGGTGAAATGCCGTGAGCATTATGGGCGACAACCCAAAGGCACACCCCAATGCCTGTCCATCTCTGCTGGGTGGAGGTGGGGTTGGCGTGAGTTCAATACTTCACTGCCACTCCTATTCTGCATCTCTCTAACTCCTGCATGCCCAATGCTAATATCAGCAAGCAAAAATTCGGCATTGACAAATGCTTGTTTCATTTCACCTCATGAAGGTGATGGGTGTCATTTTTCAAATCCTGGCCAAAATGTGTTTTCACACTTGTGGTGCAAAATGATGTTTCAGCCTCTGTTTTATAAATGACACCTGTCACATTCACAAGGAGGGGTCATAAAAAGACTGTTGTAAATGTGAGGTCAAAATGTGGAAAAAGAAGCAACAAAGTTATGAAGAAACGTTGAATTGTTCCAACGTTTACTCATAATTTTGTTTTTGTAGATTTTGGCCCCTCATCTTCAACATATCCCTTGTGTTACCCCACCTCTTGAACATGAGTGATGTCAAACTTATTTTTTGGGCTGGACCTCTGGTCCCACATTCAGACCCCCAGGATTTACCTCAGGTGGCAATCCTCCCAGGTTTGTCCCCTAGGGCAGGACTGCCAAGCATGCGTGTCCCCTGATGGAATTCTGAACCAGGTTTATCCCTGTTACCGGGATGCCTCCCTGGCTTGCCCCCAGGGTGGGGGTGCAGGGTCAAGCCATCCGATGGAATGCTAACGTCCATTGCCAGCTGAGTGCCGCGGGCAGGTGGAGCAGGACCAGTGGAACTGGGCGTCATTCATGGGGGCTCAGATTTTTTGCATGCTTATCCCCTATGAGAGGTGTGGCATGCGATGATGTGGTGATGCTGAAGCGCCAACGTCCAGCACACCTCCCCACTACTTCAGCTTTGGCAGTTGCTCCCTCTGGCCTCCGCCAGAGGTCTGTCTTGCGCTGGACGCACACTCACCCTTCCCACCACCGAGGGGAAGAGCAGTCCATCAAATGCTCAATCCTCCTCCCCAGCTGGCTCTCCAACTCCTTGGGTCCATACCCGAACCTGAGATGTTGGCTTCGCAAGCAGAAACCATATTGCTATGATGGCAGGCTGGCGACTGATGTCATTTTTCAAATCCCCTCCAAAGATGTTTTCGCAGTCATACAGTGAAATTATCTTTCGGATGGGATTTAAAAAAAATTCCACCTGTCTTGATGATAACATCAGATCATAAAAGGACTGTTAGAAATTTGGCATCAAAATTCAGGAGCCTACTAAAAATTAGATATTGCCTCTCAACTGGCTTATCCTGGGTAAATACAATCTAGACATGTGTAAAGCAAGACACCTCTGAAAATGAGATATTTTATCTCATCTGGCCTGTCCTGGGTAAATATTTAACAAAAATGTGTAAAAGCCGGACCCCAGTACTGAACTGTGCATCTATGCTGCTCTGTTCTAGGAAAAATAACTTGTAAAAGCTGGACCCCGCTGAAAATGCAACTTGCCTTTCAGCTGGGCTATCCTGGGTAAATACCGTACATTATAAAAATGTGTCAAAGCAGGACCCCATTGAAAGTGAGATATTGCAGCTCAGCTGGGTACTTATCCTGGGTAAATATATTGCAAAACTCTGCAGATCCCCACTGAAAAGATGTTACATCTAAAATGATCTGTCCTAGAAAAATAAATTTAAAAGTAGGACCACACTAAAAATGAGACATCGTATCTCACCTCTGCTATCCTGGGTAAATGCAGTATAAAACTGTGTCAAATCAGACCCATATTGCAAATAACATTATTACATATCTGGCCTATTATGTTTGTACTGAGACATGCTTCCATGCAATGTGCCTTTTTTTCTGCCTGTACTCTGTTTACCACTAGAGGGCACGCTCCATTAGCTTTAGCAACAATGGGTTGAGGTACATAGTGATATGTCAAGCTAGGACTCACATGACACTGAGCAGCTAATATGACAATTGCAACATACTGTAGTTCAAACAACCAGTCATGCAGTTTACACAATAGTTTATGATATAACGAATATAGTTAATGACCCCAATCTGGCAGGGGAAACCGGCCCAGTCAAAACAACCTATAACCTACAATCTGCAGTTAAAAAACTGACACTCACTGAGGTATACAGTGCAGGCCAAACCAAGAACCTCAGTCAGTGATCCATGATCAAGTTTTTCTCTTGGCAAGGTATGGAAAACAAAACCAGTTAAGTATGCAGTTAATGAGCCCCAGGGTCTCTCATGATGGTTGTGACTCTGTTTTATTTTTATTAATGATTGTGTATTCACTGTAGATAAATGGTTGAATGTAGGTTTTCATTTGACTGCACTGTGTGACATTGCTTGACTAGTGTGCACTTTTATACTGTACATTGTAGTGCTTAGTTGTTTAGCATTCATTGCAAAATACCTCATAAATGTATTGTCCTCATGGCAACTCTCAGGTTAGAACTGCTTAGAAAGTTACAAACACTACAGAAATTATCTCTACATTTAGATTGCTACACCAAGGTAAACACACATCCTAGAGAGTTGACAGTGCTTGGCACCACAATTAAAAGATTAATTGCTGGGGAAAAAAACTATTTATTTTATTTTTATTTAGTTTAGTTTTTTGTTGACCGGGTAAGTGCACTAGACAAATCCTGCCTATTTTCGGGCACAACCCGGGGGAGGGGCATACAGATGAATGCCAACTGACCTTGAACCAGATTAAGCTGTTGGTGGTATTTTTAGTGAATGAGGGAAATTTGGCCAGGGCAAATTTAACCAGGTATAAATCAACTGCTGTATTTTAAAAGTTCACCAGATTTGGGGGTTTGCTGTGGGGGATGGAGGGGAACATTCCAAAGATAACCAGCACAAAGTACACTTCAATAAACTGAACTAGTGCCGTGATAACATGGAAGAAGTAAGCAACTATTCACACCCTAGGGAATCATACCGACTATTTTTCTTAAATTTTGATTAGAATAGAACAAATCAAGCATTTGGAAAAAATCTGTCAGTGCAGAGTCTATGAAAAGTATGAATCCAGGCACACAGCACTAACACCACTGTAGTATATGCATGGATATGTATGCTAGTATATACATGGGTTTATATGGTAGGAAGTTGATTAGAGTTGTAGTTTATACATGTGGGTATTGTAGTCCATTATATATGTAAGTTCCTGTCATGCACAGTAAGCCTTTTTTTTGTGTATGTCCAGTGATGTAAGACCACTATCTCTGGTTGGAATAAAAGATGGCCACTGAACTGACATACCATGTATGAGTCTCTTTTGTACTGACCCACAATATATCACATTGGCGATGAGGATCAACACCAGAACTTCCACGAGTGCAACTGAAGGGTCATGTAAACTAGTGCATGTGACACTTGGACAGCCGGTTCTAATTAACCTATGTTTTTTTGTAATATAAAAATGTGCTATTGAATGTCTCTCACGAGAGATGCTGACAGTCTGTGGAATGACAACACCCCCCTCCCAGGTTTTAGTTAATAGGTGTTACCTGGAAGGCCAAGAGATAATTACAGGCTAGAAGTGACTTACAATTTAGGATCTCCTTTTTATGTGACTAGTTGCAGCTTGCCAACTGCTAAAATAGATCATAAACTTTTATAACGTTCAGAGGAAACACAGTAAAATTCACATGATGATACAAAAGCATGTTGCACCTCCGTGAGATCTGGCAGAGAGACATAACAAGTCCTTTGATGTTCTGGAAAGGGGAAGCTGCTCATAGATCAAAGAAAGTCATTTGAAAAAATGTGTTTTGCTGAGCTCACAGAATATAATAATTTGATAAGACATCCTGTTTTGCATAGATATATGTTTTTATTTTCTGACAGGGAGGAGCTAGGTGACCTCATGCAAAGAGGTTGGCAAAGTCAATTTTTAAACAGTATTCTGTTTTCCATTTACACACAAATGTTTGGACTGTGAAAAAGAAACATCTAAGCACTGTGAGGTAAGAATACCTTAGAAAAGACAATTCTAACAGTACTGGGGAAGGAGATTTTGTCTGCACTTTTAAACCTGTTTTGTTTAAGAGATTTGTATGTTTTGTGATATATGGTTCTGTATTTACATTTTACTTTTTTTTTTATCTATTTTGAAGTAAACCTCTACTTTAGAGACTACTTGGTGTGGCTTTGAATTTCTATTTCTTGACAAGGGAAGCATACATGGTTAAAGCTGACACTGCACAAAGCTTACTGGTTTTACCAAACTGGGAAAAGGTAAGAATTTATTCTGAGGTCTTTAATAGAGTTGTAAGGGTTCATTTTGTACGCCTGGTTAGGTGCCCGCAGGCAAAAGATATCTGGCTACCCCGAAGAGCAGACTTATCTGAGCCTGTATATTGGGTACGCTAGCAAGGGGTTCACAGTTTGAATCCCTCCAAGACTTGAGACCAAAGGTTGATTTGAACCCACAAAACAGACAGGAGGGTTACCCGGTTTCTATTAACTGTTCACACGACTGTGCTCAGAGGTTGGCACTTTGGGAGTAGAGGGCTGACCTGCTGAGTGGGTTTGTGACAGATTGGTTGGCAGCGGTGCAATTAATTTTGGTATTACAAGCTTTTATTGTTCAGTGTATCAGATTGAGACCGTTAGCTCACTTGCAAAGAAAGAAAAAGGCAGTGATTTATTCTTAAAAAAGGAGACAGAACTATGTCACTTGGCGTGCAGTCAAGTTCCTACCCATTTTATTTTTTTTCCTAAAGTGCAAGTCAGAGTAGCCATAGTTAGGGAAGAAGATGGCTTCCAACTACAGCAAGCACACTGTAGACTACTCAAAGCAAATTTTTGTTTTAATTGGGTTCACCACAACATAACCCATATAGACTATCTTAGGGTAGCTGGTTCATTCCACTGGGGTGTCAGACAGATGAGGCATACTGATGAGTCCTGGTAGGACGAAACACGTGTCTATGTCTTTTGTTGGCACCCTTTGCAGACTGTGTGAGAGGCCTTTCGGCACCATGCATTTCTGCTTAAAGTTGAACCAGCATAATATTCTGTGGTGATTTGCATATGCAGCCCATGATGCTTTGCATTGTGGGGTCCTGTGTGATTTTGTACTCAAAGCAGTTGTACGGGGACAAAGGAGTCCCATTCGAGGTGAATGCCACCAAGCAGAACCTCATAGATGCCCTGATGGCAGCAGATACCCAGAGCAGCGAGTCACAGACAGTGACTGAAAAGGACCAAACCTTGAGTGTGGCAGGGCTAGTGGCCAATGCAGTGTCCAGATCTGATGAGGAGGGCAACAGGGCCACTGTCAGTGAAGGACCACAGCAGCAGGGGAAGGTCACCAGTATCCTGGATCCAGAAGTACTCAGGCTGCAAATTGAGTTGCACAGAATGGAGCTGGAGTTCCAGAGGAGAGGGACCATGAACAGCGGGAGGCAGACTGTGAGGAGCATGAGTGCCAGTGAGCTGCAGAGGAGAAGAGGGAGTGAGAATGCCGAGACACAGACTGTGAAGAGCTGGACCACCAGAGGCAACACGAACTGGAGAAGCTACGACTCCAACCAGTGGCACCAGAACAGGTAAGTGGCTTGGGTTTAACTGGGACTACAGGACTGGGTTACAAATTGAATTCCAAATTGATAGCAGACTTTAAAGAGGGGGAGGACATGGGTGCCTTTTTAAATTCTTTTGAAAAAGTTTGTATTCAGGCTAAAATTCCTAGAGAGTCCTGGAGCTTCCAGCTATCCCCACTACTTACCGGGAAAGCTCAGGATGCATTGGGTCAAATGGACAATGAGGACAGTGATGATTACAGCAAACTTAAAGCTGCACTGTTAAAAAAATTTTAATTAACTGCTGAATCATAGAGAGCTAAATTCCGTAAGCTCAGGAGAGGCCCTGAGGCTATGAGGAACTAGCCACGAAACAACATCAGTTTTTAAAACATTGGTGGGAAGGAACTGGAGCAAACTCTGTTGATAAAATTGAAAATGTGATTTTTCTAGAACAGTTTTATTGGGCGTGCCCAGCAGAGCTGAAAACCTGGCCGGAGGACTGAGATCCCAAAACAGTGCAAGGGGCTGCTGAACTCTCGGACCGCTATGCCAAGAGCAGACCTGTTCTGAGAGCAAATGGGGAGGGTGTGGCAGTGCAGAAAGGGAAAAGCGTGCCTTCAGGGCAGCTAAAACCCTCAGTGCCTCCACCAAAACCAGTTAGCCCCAGGTTTCAAAGAAAAGATGTCTCTGAAATAAGAAATGCATGTTGGTTGTGTAAAGAAACTGGGCATAACGCCAGACAGTGTCCAAAATAGACAACCAATACACAGGGGTCTAGGAAGGAAGTGGGTTGTTTGTGTGTCCCTGGAAGCATGCCAGTGAACATGAGGGAACACATGCACCCAGTCATGGTGTACAGAGGCAAGGGTTAAGGAACACAGGGGCATCCTTGACATTGGTAAAAGGGGATCTGGTTCAGCCTGGTCAGCTTATACCCAATAAATACATCACTGTCAAGGGTTTACTGGTGAAGAGAAAACGTTGCCCCTTGCTAGTGTTCTCCTGGACTGGGGTGAAACAGGGGGAACTGTGCAACAGGTGGCTGTAGTCAAAACGTTAGCAGTGGATGTGATCCTGGGCAACAATCTTAAACGGGATGGTATGTGCAGTTACCCGTAGCCAAGCAGCAAGGAAAAATTGTAGTTCCTTGAACCCCACAGAAACCATTGTGGAAACCACTGAGAGGCTGGTTCCCCAGCCTGTGTCTCCAGATGGGGAGACTAATGAAAAGAGGGTAGAATTTCCCCAGTAGCAGTCAGCCACACAGCTACAGGGGGTTACTCCAAAGAGGGAGGGTGACCCATGGTCAGAGGATTGGGATTGACAGTGATCCTGAGTGCCCTGATGCTAGTGCTAGGGGGCCTAGTTTAGCAACTGAAGGGGACCTGTCCCATGCCTTGGGAATGTGTGAGGGGGGTTTGCAGCTGCTCAGAGAAGTGACCCTAGTTTAGAGAAGCTGAAGGCTTGGGCAGACTTGAACAGCGCACAGTGAGGTGACAGCAGACATAAGGTTTATTGGGAAAATGGACTTCTGTATACTCAGGCAGTACAGACAGAGGGAGGGGTGCTAGGCAGGCAGCTTGTCATTCTCCAGGGGTATCATGAGCAGTTGCTCAAGATTGCACATGATATTCTCTTGTCTGATCATCTTGGAATCATGTGCACTACGCAGTGGTTGGCCCAGAATTTCTGTTGGCCTAACTTCACCCAGCAGGTGAAAGAGTATTGCAGGTCTTGTCACCAGTGCCAAGAAATAGGGAAGGCGGGCAAGAAAACCCAAGCCACCTTGATTCCATTGCCCATAGTGGAGGAGCCATTCCAGAGGGTGGGAATGGATATTGTGGGGCCTTTAAATACCCCCAGCTCCTCAGAGAAGAGATTCATCCTGACTGTGGTGGATTATGCCACCCGGTACCCAGAGGCAGTCGCCCTATCCTCACTGAGGACAGACAAGGTGGCAGATGCCTTACTTGGGATTTTCTCCCATGTTGTGTTTCCGCAGGAGGTAATCACTGATTGAGGGGGTTCCTTCATGTCGGACCTGATGAAATGTTTATGGGAGAAGTGTGGGGTGGTGCAGAGATGCACTACACTGTATCACCCACAAGTCAATGGGCTTGTGGAAAGATTCAATAGTACCCTAAAGTCAATGCTCCAGGTGTTTGCTGAACAGCATGGGAGGGACTGGGAGAAATACCTTCCCCACCTGTTGTTTGCATACAGGGAGGTGCCCCAAGAGTCGACAGGATTGATTTTTCCCCCTTTGAACTCTTATATGGACGCCGGGTAAGTGGGCCCCTAGACTTGATCCGGGAGGACTGGGAAGGCAAGCACGCCACTCAGTGAACTCCCATTCAAACAACATGAAGTCTTGCTATATTATGACAATTGCAGTTTGTCCCACCATTAGAACTGCTCCAGAGGTGAAAGAGTTAACTTCATTCCATGAATGGAACTTAGAGCACGAGCTCTAAAGAGAAGCTCTGTCTGTGTAGTTTCAAACCGAAACTGTCAGATTCTTTACTCCGCCTCACTGAACAGTCGCTCCGGAGATTTCTCCTACTGCTCGGTTCATTTCTCGGTTTAAACAGTGTTTTCTCAGTTCGATTCAACCGAGAATAGTTTTATTTTAACCGCAAAACCGATCGGTTCAAGCTCTGTCTGTGGTATACGTAAGTAATTCTTATTTTAATTCTGTGTGGAACTTGTAAGTTTTATCAGTTCGGTTTGAACCGATCAGCTTGAGTTAAAACTTAAAGTTTTTAAACTTGATATTTTAGAGTCACGGTTCCCGGTTCTTATCGGTTCTAAAAAGCGGATTTCATTACGGTTTTCAATACCCGTGTTACGGTTAGGAACCAATAAGGGTGTCTTGCCTGGCACTGCCGTTAAAGGGCAAGTTTTTCTGGTTAGGCTGGCATTATGTCTGAGAAACCAAAAAAAACCGGGCCCACTGGGTTTCAACACTGTGATGTCTGTGGGGAAGTCTTTGCCAAGGCTGACCCACACACCCATGTGTTTATTGTCTGAGGGTTTGACCACCTCCAGTCAGACTGCCAAATTTGTAGAATTTCCTGCAGCCACCCTGGAAAAGAGATTGGGAAGGCTCAGGGGCGAGAGGCCAAAGTCCGCTGACCGGATGGCCAGCCCAGTTCGGTGCCAACCGAACGGAGGAGATGCCCTCCGACCAGGGCAAGACTTCCTCGGGCAAGCAAGCTGGCTCGGATGAACCAGTTCAGTAAAGAGAACAAGAAAGTCAGCAGGTTTGGAGCCCAAAATTCTTACTCCAACTGCTGCAGAGATAGCAAGAGCTATTCAGATTGTCCAGTCACTTTCTCCGGTTCCGTCCGAACCGCCACTGTCTGGTAAAAGGTCGGTTCGGTCGGTTCCATCGGTTCAGGAACATGATGTTGAGGAGTTTTATGAACCAGAGGAGGGGGAGGATGATTATGAACAGTATGAATGTGACTTGGAGGGTCTGGGTGTGCCCATTGAACGGACATCTCCCAGACAGACCTTTAGAATCTCCCCCTATGCTTTCTGAGTCCCCCTCTCATTTTATGTTTTACAAAAAAGTTGCTGAAACCCTCCAGCTTCCTTTGGAGGAAGCTGTGGATGAGCAAGAGGAGCCTGATTTTGTAGAAATGATGGATATACCAGAGTCTAGGAGATTGTCTATTCCTTTGCATAAGTCATTTAGGAAACAAACAATAAAAATCTTAAAAACTCCTAATTCTGTGCCTCCTGTAGATAAAAAGATGGACAGGAGGTACACACTGTCAGGTCCTGATACAGAATTCCTTTCTCAGCAATGCAGTCATGTTGGGGTAGTTCAGGCTGCAGCCTGTGATAAAGCTAATATTCCCCTGGCTTCACATCCTCCTGACAAGGATTCCAGGAAGATTGATGCCATGGCAAAAAAACAGTACATGGCAGCGTCCTTGGGACTCAGGCAAGCAAATTATATGGCTTATGTAGCAAGGTATCAGAAATCTAGATAGGATACTGTTATGAGTTTAGCCAAACAAGCCCCTGGCCAGCTTGCTAGTGAGCTGGAGCAGGTGGCTGCCAATGGCATTGAGGCTTCTAAGGTGCAGTTTCATGCTGCTGTGGATTTTAATGATGTTTCTTCTAGAGTCATGGCCACATCCGTAGCTTTTCGTAGGTTGGCCTGGCTCAGGTGTACTAGCTTGTCACAGGATACCCAGACTAAGGCTATGGATTTTCCTGTGGTGGGAAATTCTCTGTTTGGGGAGCAGACAGAGAATTATATGAAGAAGATGGATGAATATGGGACTACCTATAAAGTGCCCAAGCCAAGGAGCGGCAAGCCACTCCTCAGAGGCACACCCCAGGGTAGGGTGTAGCCTTTCCACAAGCCTTTTACAAACCCAGGCCTCCTCTGCTTATGCCCAGAGGGGTTCTTCAGAGGCAGAGGCAGGCAGGCGTGGGCAGGCCTGCCCCCACCCTCAGCCTAAAGCACCTGCCAAGCAGGCACCCTGATGGGGTGCCCAGGGCAGATCTCCTTTACCAGTAGGGGGCAGGTTGGCTTACTTCAGTCAGAACTGGGTGTCTTTAACTTCAGACAAGTGGGTTCTGGAAGTAGTAAGCCAGGGTCTGGTTCTCAGCTTCAAAAAGTTCCCAAAGGTGAGAATCAGGTCTTTTCCACCTGCAAGCTCTTTAGAGACCTTTACTCTAGAAGCAGAGGTCTCAACCCTGTTAGCTCTCAGAGCGGTAGAAAGGGTTCCTCCCCTACACCAGGGCAAGGGTCTGTACTCCAGATACTTCCTTACCCCAAAAAAGGAGAATGGTGGCCCATTTAGACCTCAGATATCTGAACAAGCATCTTTTGAAACCAAAGTTCAGAATGGTAACTCTGGCAATGATTTTACCCTCTCTAAGGCCAGGGGACTGGCTAGCTTCCCTGGACCTCAAGGATGCCTATTTTCACATCCTAATCAGAAGCTCCCACCGAAAGTACCTCAGATTCAAACTGCCCTCAGGTCACTACCAGTTCAGAGCAATGCCCTTCGGCCTTACCTCTGCCCCAAGGGTATTCACAAAATGTCTGGCAGTAGCAGTGGCTCACTTAAGGAGGCAAAGGATTGCTGTTTTTCCCTATCTGGACGACTGGCTCATTGTAGGCCAGTCTCCAGAACAGGTAAAATATCACCTGCAAGTCACCCAGCAGCTCTCTCCTCCCTGGGCTTCCTGCTAAATCTACCAAAGTCGGTTCTGGAACCAGTTCAGGTACTCACCTTCATAGGTGCAGAATGGACACAAATCTGGCCAGAGCTTTTCTTCCCTTAGAAAGGGTAAGGAACTTGGTGGCTCTGGCCTCCTCCTTCACTCTGCAGGTCTCTCGACCAGCAAGGCACTTTTTGCAGCTCCTGGGGCACATGGCTGCATCCACAGCTGTAGTGCAGGGAGCAAGATTTCAGATGAGAGACATTCAGTTTCACTTGAGAGCCTATTGGTCTCAGAGAAGAGACCCCCTTTCCAAGTTGGTCCCAGTGACCTGAACCTTGATACAGACCCTCCAGTGGTGGCAGGATCAGAGCAATTTAAGACTGGGGGTTCCCTTCATTCCCCTTTCTCACACTTTGACCCTCACTACGGATGCTTCCCTCCTGGGATGGGGAGCCCACATGGGCGACCTCTCCACTCAGGGAGTGTGTTTCCCCCAGGAATCTCTGCTCCACATCAATTTGCTGGAACTCAGAGCTGTCTTTTTAGCACTTCAAGCGTTTTCTGCTTCTGTCCAGAACAAAGTGGTACAAGTCAGAACAGACAATACCACAACAATGTGGTACATCAACAAGCAGGGGGGCACTCGGTCTTTGGCCTTGTGCACCGAGGCAATGAAGTTGTGGTCTCTGGCCTATTCCCTGAACACTTCACTCATAGCAGTTCACCTTCCAGGAAAGGACAATGTCCTAGCAGATGCTCTCAGCAGGATTTCTCAGGGCCATCACGAATGGTCTCTGGATCCTCAAGTATTGGGGATAGTCTTTGCCAGATGGGGCACCCCTCAGATAGATCTTTTTGCAGCCCCAGACAATCACCAACTTCCACTGTTCTGTTGCAGGCCCCCAGTGTTGGACTCAGTCCCCCTGGACGCCCTTCTCCTGGATTGGGAAGGGAAGTTTCTTTATGCTTTTCCCCCCTTCCCTCTCCTATTCAAGGTGTTAGTAAAAATCAGATCCCAGCCTTGCAGGGTGATTCTGATTGCCCCAGATTGGGCCAGGCAGCCCTGGTACCCACTCCTTCTGTCCCTGACAGTCCGTCTCCCCAGGAATCACAACCTATTAACCTGTGCCCAGAGGAGAATTTGGTATCCGAACCTCAAATCCCTCAACCTCAAGGCCTGGCTCTTGAGGAGTTAGAATTTGCTGACCTACACCTCTCTCAGGGTGTTCTTGAAATCCTAAAGGCTTCTAGGAAGCCTTCCACTAGAAGCTACTTATAATTCTAAGTGGAAAAGGTTCTCCATTTGGTGTTCTGGGAAACATATTTCCCCAGAATCTGCTGATTTGCCCATTGTGTTAGATTACATGGTCCATCTTAATTCTTTGGGCCTGAGACCAGCTACCCTGAGAGTTCATTTGGCAGCTGTCTCTGCTTTTGTTTCAGCAGGAAAGCCATCCTCTCTTTCCGCTCACCCTGTATTTTCCAAGTTTTTTAAGGGATTACTTCATACTAATCCACCTTTTTGGGATCCGGCCCCTGCCTGGGACCTTAATGTTTGCATTGCCCAGTTAATGCAACCCCCTTTTGAACCTCTGTTTTCTGCAGAGCTTAAGTATCTAACTTGGAAAACTGTTTTCCTAGTGGCTATCACTTCTGCTAGATGCATAAGTGAGTTGCAAGCCTTGTCAGTAGAAACTGACTTTATTTCTTTCCACAGGGATAAGGTAGTCCTCAGGACTAACAGAAAGTTTTTGCCCAAGGTGGTTTCAGATTTCCATCTTAACCAATCTATCTCCCTTCCAGTGTTTTTCACTGAACATTCCTCTTCTGGTGAGAGGAGATTGCACAGTTTAGATGTTAAGAGGGCCCTTAGTTACTATATAGAATGTACCAAGGGTCACAGGTTCGAATCCCTCCAACTTTTTCTCACTTTTGGTGAGGTTGGGAAAGGGAAACCTGCCACTAAGAGATCAGTTGCCAGGTGGATTGTCTCTTGTATCCAATTTTGTTATCAGAAACTGGGCAGAGATCCCCCCTCTGGCTTGAGGGCTCATTCTACCAGAGGTACAGCCGCGTCTCTAGCTGCTGCCAGAGACATCCATATATTGGAGATATGTCAAGCTGCTACTTGGAAAATGGTATACACTTTCACCAAGCATTACTCCCTGGATGTCCAGGCTAGGAGAGATGCTCGGTTTGGCACAGCTGTGCTTCAGAGCCTATTCCCTAAGTAGGTTCTGTCCCTCCTCCATGGAGGTACTGCTGTGTAGTCTGCAATTGTCATAATATAGCAAGACTTCATGTTGTTTGAAGAAAAAATTACTCACCTTATTAATGTTGTTTCTTCTAATGGAGTCTTGCTATATTATAAACCTCCCAACCTGCCCCTCTCAGAACTTCTACTTGGGTATGGGGTGGGCAGCCTAGTGTGGGCACTATTTTATGCCCTTTTATGTGTTTTCACCCTTCTTGGGGTTTGGGGGTGTGGTGTTTTCATTTTTCCTTATATTTCTCTCATATTGTTAAATTATACTATTAGTTCTGGTCCCCTGACTTGAGTCTTTTGTTTTGGGACCAGCAATGAGTGTTAATATTTAGGTAGCCAGTTGGCTAGTGTAGGTTACAGCTTCCACACAGACCTTAGTGAGTTTTTGCTCGTAAAGATCTGACAGTTTAGGTTTGAAACTACACAGACAGAGCTTCTCTTTAGAGCTCGTGCTCTAAGTTCCATTCATGGAATGGAGTTAACTCTTTCACCTCCGGAGCAGTTCTAATGGTGGGACAAACTGCAGTTGTCATAATATAGCAAGACTCCATTAGAAGAAACAACATTACTAAGGTGAGTAATTTTTTCTTGTGGATTACATCCTTAGGTTTAGGGAAAGGCTGAAGGAGCTTATGGGGACAGCCCAGAGCAACCTGGCAGCTGCCCAACAGAAACAAAAAGTGTGGTACGACCGCAGAGCCAGAGCTCACTCGTACATGGTGGGCCAGGAAGTCACGGTCCTTATTCCAGTCTGGAAAGACAAGCTGCAGGCTGAGTGGGCAGGACCGTACAAAGCGGTTAGGAAGGTAAATGACGTGAACTACATTATAGAGTTACCTGACCGAAGACAGACAGAAAGAATGTACCATGTCAACATTTTTATTTTTTTATTTATTTAGTTTTTGTTTACCAGGTAGGTGCACTAGCTATAAAATGACTATTTTCAGGCACGACCTGGGAGAGTACAACAAAAAGAGAAAAAGTTGAACAACAGCAACATGGGTACAATAATACAAATAGAGGAACAGTACAGCAGTGCTACAAAAATACAATGGGTAGAAACAACAAAAAATAATGGCAAGCATTATACAGATAATGGCAGTAAGATATATAATAAGTGCAGAAACCGTGGACCCGACCTGTGGAGTGAAAGGGTTAATAAGATAGTAAGGCTATATAGAGAGAAATGTGAGGAATGTTCAAACATAACAAGAAAGACTGACGGAAGGTCAGGGGTGGTAATTGGCAAAACAACAGTGGATGGTCAGCAACAAGGTTCGAGAAGGAAGAGAGCTAGTAGTCAAGAAGTTATTTACAAAGAGAAGGAAAAATATGGGGAGAGGAAGAGGAGACCGTCTTGGAGCTGGATTAGAGCAGGGGTGACATTACTGGTAAGTCTCTGGAGCTTCAGGTTGGGTCAAAGCATGCACAAGCATCAGCTAAGATCCTAATTAATGACGTATGTTCAATCTATCTTAAAGAAATTTGTCTGTTTGTTCTGATGTGGAGCTTTTGCAAAAGAGTCTCTGACTCAAAGTTTTGTAATTCTGAAACTTTAATAAATAAATAAATAAATAGATAACGATGATATTCACTTTTAAATCCGAAGTAAGACTGAGACAGCCAGAGGTTGAGTGGAAGAGCATTCCATAGCCTGGGAGCAGAGAATTGGAAGGCCCATGTGCCTTTAGTCATCCGACATCTCGGAACATAGAACAAGGATTTGTCAGCTGATCGCAGGCCATGGGAGGATGGTTGAGGGACCAGCAACGCCGCCAGCTGGGATGGTTTTTTTTCCTGGATGATCGAGTCCATTAGTGATCCAAGGTGGTATTGTCTACTGGCAGAGGGTGAGAGCCAATTCAGATCCTTATAAAGAAGGCAGTGATGTTTGAGTCGAGGCGACGAAGAGGCAAATCAGCATATATTGTTATAAATTACGTCCCATTTTAGTAGGGCGGTTTTATGGGCAGAGGTAAGAATAGAGGCACCGTAAGTAAGGGTTGGGAGCAGAATATCTCGGGCAATTGCTAATTTGGCCGAGGGTGTAAGCATGTAGCTCATTTTGTAAGCTACTCCCAGTTTCGAATTTACAGCTTTGCACGAGGACTGAATGTGAAGATTAAAATCCAGGGACTGGTCCAGCAGGATCCCAAGGTACTTGAAGGAAGTAACATTTTTAAATGGACATCCTCCTGGGTGAAGAACCTCCAGCAAATTAGAACAGGTCTTAATCTTCGGTGCGGAACCTAGGAGCATGGCTTTTGTTTTCTTTTCATTTGGTACAAGCTTACAGTCTAGTAGCCAGTCTGAGACCTTATTGAAGTCTGAAGTAAGTGATGTGTTTATGCAGGCAATACTAGAAGAACTAGTATAGATGATCAGGTCATCAGTGTAGAGAATAACTGAGCAGGATTCCAGGACCTTAGCTGCATTGTTGATAAAAATTGAGAACAGAAGGGGCCAAAGGATAGAGCCCTGGGGGACCCCAAGGTTGATAGTAGACATGTTGGACAGGGAGGAGTTAAATTTGACAGCTTGCAACCTGTTTGACAGGTAGCTACAGAACCAGTCCACAACAGGGGTAGAGAAATGGAATTTATGGAGAGTGGAGAGAAGCAGGGGATGGTCTACAAGGTCGAAAGCCTTAGTGAGGTCAATGAAGATGGCACCTGTGAGTTTTCCAGAATCCATGTTGGACAGAATATCAGTAGTTAGTTGAAGAAGAGCTGTGGTTGTGCTCTGACCTTTTCTGAAACAATGCTGGGTGTCTGAGAGGAGATTGTAGCATGTAAGGTAGTCAATTGTCTGTGATGCAACTATTTTCTCTAGGATCTTGCTAAGGACAGAGAGAATTGCTATAGGTTTGTAATTGGCCATGTCCTTTGGGTCACCTTTTTTAAAGACAGGCGTTACTCTTGCAGATTTCCATAGGTCCGGCATAGTGCTATGGATAAGGGATAAAGTGTAGATTCTGGCAATCGGAGAGGAAATGAGTGGAGCAGCCAGCTTAAGAAGACGAGGTTCCAGTGAGTCAGAACCAGAGCTGGTATTGGCAGATATGGATCTCAGTAATTTCAGAACTTCCGCTCTTGATATAGCCTTGAAATCGAATGGTGGCGCTGGAGGAGCATCATACGATAGGGCAGTATGGTTGTCTGATGGTAGTGTGGTAGGTAGATTGGAGTGCGATCCACTAGGTTGTAAAGCCAAGTTATAGTATGACAGATCAGAGAAAAGATTGTTAAAACTGTTTGAGATGGTCCTAGGGTCATTACAATGTGCCCCATTTATGATCATTTCATCAGGAGTGACTGACTGCGCGGTACCGAGAAATGTTTTGACATGGGCCCAGAATTTCCTTGGGTGCATGAGCTGAGCTTTGTGAGAAGGTCCTTGCAGTATTTGCTTTTAGCAGCTCTAACTTGTCTCTTACATCTGTTCCTTAGTTCACGATAGACAATAAGATCTGACTGTAGGCCAGTTTGTTTGTAGCGAATCCAGAGCTTGTCCCTCTGGCGCAGATTAGCAAGGAGGTCTTTATGCAGCCACCTCATCTGTTTTCCTCTGACCCTCCTAGCAGTCTTGGGGGCATGTTTATATTGAATGGTAAGAAATTCATTTATGAATATCTATAGAGCAACCTCCACATCCTTTGTTTGATAGATACCTGCCCAGTCGATATTGGAGACATCATAGAGAAATGCATCCTGGTCAATATGAGCTAGATTTGTAAACGTGATTAGTCTTGATGGAGAAGATGGAGGCGCAACCATAGATAGGATACAAAAAGTGGGTGAGTGGTCTGTTAGTGCATCTGCAAGGTTTCCTGCTTTTGACACATGTTCCATATGGTTAACCATCACCCAGTCTAGAAGTGTACCCGTTTAATGGGATGACGTGCTCTAGTTGCTTCAGAGATCAACTGGTGAAAATTATAACTAAGTGTGAGTGATTGCAAGGATATTTGAGCTGACCCTAACCAATTGAGGTTAAGATCACCTAGGATGACAGCCTCATTATGATTTACAGTCTGGGAGGTGATGTCAAGGAGTTCTTGAAGACCTACTATTCCCCCAGCAGGGGGATTATAGACACAGATAATATGAAGCTTCTTTTCCCCCAATACAGTAGTTGCCTGTATGAATTCACACACTGCGGGAGAGGCAGATGCTGGGACAATAGAGATGTTGAGGTGGTTTTTGAAGAATAGGGCAACTCCACCTCCACGCTTGGATGAGGATCTATCCCGCCAGAACAGGGAATAGTTAGGCATGGAGCATACGTCATCAGGTATACCAGGTTTTAGCCAAGTTTCTGTGAGACAGAGTACATCGGGTTTGTAGAGTTTCACCCAGGCCTGGAGTTCCGCATGGTGACAGGTAAGACTTCTGATATTGATATGGGCAATTAATAATCCTTTCTTGGATATGCCGGATAACTCATTTGGGGAAAAGAAACAGGTAGGTGGACCTGGATTTAGTTTGACGTCCCCAGATAGCAGAATAATGATCATGGCTAGGAACCAAAGCCTTGCACAGTAGCAGGTTAGGGTGAAAGCACATCTCCATGGCAGCTTCCTCCTGGCATGTAGAGGGTAATGGATGCTGCCTCTAACAAGGAGGATAGGGTTAAGTTGCAGATCAGGCTTTGTCTCTGCAATCAAGTTAGAGAAACTATAGTTGCGGTAAGCTTCTGAGGAGTCTTTTGCCATTTGGTTACATGGGAGAGCCCATGTGGCAGTGTCCAGGCTGAGTGAAAGGACAAATGACAAGAGTGCCCATAGCAGACTATACTTCGCCATAGTGTTACTATTTGACTTAGATAGGAAGGCTAGTGGTATACTGAGACAGAGGATTAGCTCTTAGGGATAAAGAGATATGTGTGTAAAATTAAGACTGCCAAGGGTGACCGTGTTACACCGTTTTAACCCTTGGCCGAAATTAGAGATAGAGCAAAAACAACAAAGTGTTTCCTGCTAGCGTAGCAATTATTTAGAAGAAGTGGACCAGAGAAGCATGACGAAGCCATATGCAAATAGGGCTGACACGGTGTTTGCAGTATGTAGTCCTGGGAAGGGAACAGATGAAGGAGACCCCCTTCTGGACTTGCTGGAAGAAAGTAAGTGGGAGTCCTCTGTGGAGACAGTTAAATTGTCTCCCCAGCTGACCCCAGATCAGATCCAGAAAGTAAGGGAGGTTTTAGCAGACGCCCCATTGTTTAGCGCCAAGCCTGGACTAACCCCCTTAGCAACTCACAATGTGGGGACAGGGTTACAGACGCCCATACAGCGGACAGCATATAGGGTGTCAGAGGCTGTCCAAAAGGACATTAGGAGAGAAGTGGATGAGATGCTGGATTTAAGGGTAATCCAGAGATCCCACAGCCCCTGGGCCTCACCCGTAGTCCTTGTGCCTAAGACAGATGGCTCTACTCATTTCTGTGTGGACTGTCGTGGACTGAATGGAGTCATGAAGTCAGATGCTCACCCGATGCCCCAGACGGACAAACTCCTGGACAAGTTGGGAGGGGCGACCTACCTTACTGACTATTGACCTGACAAAGGGATATTGGCAGATAGAGAGAACAGACAGAGCTAGGGAGAGGTCAGCCTTCATTGCTCCGATAGGCTTATTTGAATTTAAAATAGTTGGCCCCACCTCATGGGTCTGTGTGGGTGGCTGTTTGTGTTTGTCTGTGTCTGTAGCTTAGTTTTTGGGGATTTACAAGATTTTCTGCTTGGAGTAACTACACCATTCTTGCTCACTACATCTGCGAAGGTCTCCTGTACTGGATTTCTGCAAAACATCACCACCAGGTATTTGCATTTTCAGTTTAAAATCAACTTTTTGGAAGCAATCTCAAGCCAAATAGAAGTCAAGCAACAAAGTCTGACAAACTCCAGTGGCTCTGGGTCCTGCTCAAATCCACATTTTTGTCTGGATTGCTCCTAAGGGATCTATTTGTGGGCTTTTAAACAACCTCTTTAAATAACAAAGGAAGCATAAAGACAAAAGAATTTCACATCCTGTAATTGTACTTGAGTAAGTGTGCCCCAGGCTTTCAATGTAATGGGGCTGGGGAGTGTATGCCTGCAAGGTCTTGCATAGCCAAAGCCTCTTGTCAAATGCCTGCCTAGCTGTGACCCTGCATGACCTCTGTCATAAGTTGTACTAATAGCCCAGATGGCACAGAAAGAAATTGGAATGTGCATTTCTGTGTTTGCTGTTCTATCTTCTCCCTTAATTAAATCTTACTTGACACTATGTTCATGCCTAACATTGCTGCCCTGCACCACATTCTTATCTTCTTCTTCTTGGTCAGTCACTCTGGAAACACTATACCTAACTGGACTCAACCCTGGATCCTTGTGGCTGGAATTAGCCTCCACTACACTATAGGCTGGACTTCTGGGGATTATTTTTCCATCTCAAATGGGCCCTGGTCTCCCCTATTTTTCTGTCCTCAACGTGGTTGTTGGGTTTCTACTTACCCGCCTACCTGCATCATAACCACCTCAAGACCTATTATCTTCCACTTCCTGGGCGTGAAAGTGAATGCGAAATCATTACATAGCTCCAGAATAGCTACTAAGAAGCATCCAAACTGATTAGAGAGTACCTCCTAAGGCTCGCCCTCCTGCTACTTCTGGTATCAGGTAACATCCACCCCAACCCTGGACCAGCATGCCTTATTACAAAGGATAGTCACCGGAAACAGGGAACTCTTCACCTGGCCTCTATTAACATTTGCAGCCTCCTGTGCAAAATCAACCTCTCCTTAAAGTCTGGGTCTTGCTAAACAACCCCGACATACTCTCTGTCATTGAAACTTGGCTATCTCCCAAAATACCAGATGCAGCGTGACCACTCCCCTGTTGCTTGCAATTGGACCAACAAATTCCATGCCCCACTACCTCTAACTATCTACAACAGAGTGCTATTTATTTATTTATTAGAACATCAGTTTAACAACCTTTGAGCCAGAGGCTCATTTACAAAGGTACCTCGTCACAGAGAGGACAAAACAGTGCAAGCAACAAACATAGGGCAGACAAAAAAAAAAAATCAGGGTACATTTAGGAATCAGGCAAAAAATACAGGCATATGTCAAGCAGAGTATACAACAGGCTTATATGTGAGCTTTACCGAGTAGACAATATACAGTAGTTACATGGAGATTGATTCAGTAGACAGGTAAAGGTCAAGACGTGCTAAGACGTGGCCACCTGGAACTCCTAAAACAACACTTGCACTGTCAGGACTGGTCGCTACTTGACTCCTCTACAGACATTAATGTATCACTCCAACATTTTATCACTGTGTTCAATGCTGCCTGTGATGTTCACGCACCCCTCAGGAAAATGAAGGTGTGCAGCACTGTTCATCCCTGGATTACTCCTGGGCTGATAGACAGCATGAAATGGAGGGACCACCTCTGGTACTATGCTAAATCTTCTGGCAAGCTACAGGACTGGCAAGCCTATAAAGCTGCAAGAAACTCCTGCACTCGGGAAATCCGTAAAGCAAGAAGCAATCACCACAAGGAGCAACTTACTGATACCTGGGGTGACAGCAGGAAATTCTGGGCAAATATCAATGATGTTCTGGGGAAAGACCCAAAAAAGGCTCCCGCGATGTTAAACCTTGATGGTATCCCCATACTTGACCCATTCACAATAGTGAATACCTTAAATGATGCCTTCACTGACCTAAGTAGTGTGCTAACACAAGACGTCTTTGATGATACCACCTTAATGGTAGCACATCATCCTGAGACCAAGACAAATCATCATCCCCCCTTCTTCTTTAAACGTGTCTCAGTGGCCCAGGTCAGGAAACTACTAAACAATGTGCTGGGCAAGTCCAGGCACAGTGGTGACTCTTTAGACCTCAAGCTAATCACACTCACCACGGAGGAAGTACTTCCACCTATTACTAAATTTCTTAACCTCTCTCTAACCCTCTTACAATTCCCACAGGTATGGAAAACATTGTTACCCCAGTTCACAGATCTGGAGAGCGTGCACTACACAGCAACTATAGTCCTATATCAATCCTCCCAACCCTCTCTAAAATACTCAAATGTATTGTTGCCAACCAACTTGTGGACTACCTCGATAGATGCTCCTTGCCGTGTGAACAACAGCATGGTTTTCGGAAAGGGCACAGCACCACCACCGCACTCTTAGAATTCACCAACTACGTCCAGCAATCTATTGGCCAAGGCAGTCCTGTGGGTGCAGTCTTTATAGACTTAACCAAGGCCTTTGACACGGTTAATCACCAACTCCTCCTTAAACAACTCTCACAAACTGGTCTCTCCCCTGATACACTGCCCTGGTTTAGAAGCTATCTTGGGGACAGATCTCAATGCGTGAAGATTTCCAATGCTATCTCTGACCAGAAGCCTGTTCGGTCTGGGGTACCCCAGGGCTCAATCCTGGGTCCACTCCTTTTCAGCATCTTCCTTAACAATCTACTGACTGCCTGCCACCAGCAAACACTGTTCTACACAGACGATGCTGTCATTTTTTGCAAGCCACCCTGACCCTTACTTCCTTGAAAGTAACCTTCAAAAGGGCTTCACGGAAGTTGAGCACTGGTTCCTCAACCATAAACTAGTGCTAAACTACAAGAAGACAAAAGTCCTGTTGTTCTCCTCAGCCCTCAGTCAACATAAAGAGCATGCTCTTACCATCCAAAATTCCCAAGGTGACCCCCTTGAACAAATACAGCACTTCAAGTACCTAGGGGTTACCCTTGATAGACGTCTCACCTATTCACTGCACATCGAAAACGTTGCCAGAGCCGACAATACCAGAATTGGGCTCCTCTATCAACTGAGAAAGTTTCTAACACCTGAAGCCCTAAATCTTGCTGTCCACAGCTCGGTGCTCTCCTTAATCGAGTATGGCCTTGTCATTTATGGAACTGCTTCCACCACTGCACTCAAAAGGCTCACTGTGGCACTAAACAAGGTCTGTAGACTCCTAATTGGTGCACCATGCCTCACCCACACCTGCGATGTCTATATACAGGCTGGGTGTCTCAACTTGCATGGGAGAATTAAATAACACACCTGCTTACTTGCCAAAAAGATTCTCCTTGGACTCGTGCCTTCGGGATTAGGATGCTTACTTCACAAATCCCCCAAGACCCAACATACGAGCATCTCATCTTCTGCACTCCTACTAGTTCCGATGTGCCAGACCGCCCAATACCAACGCTCCATTTGTTTCAAAGTGCCATACTGGTTAAATGGCCTCCACAATGGTTTGGCTAACCTTACTAGTCTCAGTGAATTCAAACTCAAACTTTGTCAGCACATCCTAACTGAAAACTCCTGTGATTGCACCACTTAACATCCTTGTCCCTCATCCCGGGACCTCACCCCCACCGTGCTGCCACTGTTCTCTCTACTTGTCTTGCCCTCTCACTCTTCTCTCCCTTCCTGCCCTCCCATCTCCCCCAGTTTTTCTCACCCCCCACTGTCTTCCTTGCTTTTCGTCCCTTACTATCCTAGCTGCTACTTATTTATTTATTTGTTTTTGTTTACCAGGTAAGCACACTAGACAACCAGGTGCCTATTTTCAGGTGCAACCTGGGAGATTATAGAGATACATACATGATTATTACAGAGATACATACATGATTACAAGGATACAATCAGGTACAGCAGGCAAACAATAAGAGCAGGTACAAGTAAGGGCATCAGTCATAAACATGGTAAATGCATCAACACCAGGGGACCTTACCTACCCTGTGGTAGGAAGATAATAACATCATACATAGGAGGCCAGCCGTCGGCTGAGTATAGCAGACAACACGGCATTTGGAGGCTAGGGGTTGAGGAGTACATCAAGGAGATTACAAAAGGGGGATAGGAGAGGCCAAAGGAACACTCAGATGGCCTAGCACAGCTTGATCCAGAAGAGCAAGGGAGGCTCCTTACAATTTGATTCAATAATCCCCTATATGTTTCACCGGAGGGGAAGGTCAGGATACCCTACACCATAGAGCAGAAGGAACAGTGGGGCAAGTGGCAGGAGTACCTTAAGTGCAGAGGCAGGGAAGGGCAGATTTGAGGAAGCCCCAAAGGGAAGCTTTAAAACAGGAATGGGAGGTGGAGGAGCGAGTGCTCACTGGAAGGGAGTTCCATAGTCTTGGAGCAAGGGTAGTGAAGGCCCGGTCACCCATCTGAGTGTGCGTTTTAGGAACCAGAAGGACATGGGAGTCGCTGGATCCAAGGTGGTAGGAGGAGGAAGGAGGAATGAGGGTACTTGACAATGCCGCCTGGTTGCTGTCCCCTTCCTTGATCTGGCTCCCCTCCTAATTCCCTCCTCTTCTCACTCCCTGCCTTGAATCATGTGCTAAACTAATGTGTATTTATTTGCTGTTCTCTTATTCTGTATTTTGTAATACAAATTGCGGAATTATTTGTGAAACCAGTCTCTTTTCCATTATAGATCTGTACCCCCCCCCCCATTGACATGGAACCTTTGTAAATGAGCTGCTTGGAGCTCAAAGGTACTTGTAATCGTAGATTGAATAAATAAAAAAGTAATGCCTTTCGGAATGAAGAACGTCCCGGCCACTTTCCAAAGGTTGGTGAACCAGGTGTTTAAATGGTGCTGAGGAGTATGCCGTGGCGTACCTGGATGACATTGCCATCTTTAGTACCAGCCTGGAGGAACACCTATCCCACCTTAGGGAAGTGCTGGGCAGGATACAGAGGGCCGGGCTTACTGTTAAAGCTGGGAAGTGCCAGATGGCCATGTGAGAAGTGGCATACCTCGGGCATGTGGTAGGCCAAGGACAGCTCCATCCTAACCAGATAAAGATAGAGGTAATCCAGGTGTGGCTCAGACCAGAAATGCAGAAGCAGGTCAGGGAGTTTTCTTGGAACAGCAGGGTACTATAGAAAATTTGTACCCAATTACAGTGCCCTGGCTGCTCCCCTATTGGACCTGACAAAGAAAAGGATGCCCAAGAAAATTATCTGGGGGCCCAGCCTGTGAGGAAGCCTTTTCCAAAATAAAGGAGACACTGTGCCGTGCTCCTGTTTTGACAAGTCCTGACTATAGCAAACCCTTTATAGTTCAGACTGACGCCTCAGACGTGGGTATTGGGGCAGTACTGAGTCAGACATCCAGCCAAGGAAGAGATCACCCAGTAGTGTACCTGAGTAGGAAGTTACTTCCCAGGGAGCAGGCATACTCTACTGTGGAATAAGAATGTCTTGCCATAGTGTGGGCCCTAAAGAAGTTGGAGCCATACTTGTATGGGCAGCATTTTGTGGTGCAGACTGACCACAACCCCCCTGGTTTGGCTGATGCAGATGGGAAAAAACAATGGTAGATTGCTAAGATGGAGTCTTGCTTTGCAAGGGTATGATATGACAATTCTACATAAGGCTGGAGCCAAAAATCAGAACTGCAATGGGCTGTCTCGTGTGTACGAGGAGTGAACTGATTTGGGAAGCTCATCCCGTGCAGGGGATAGAGCCCCCCAAATTCAGTCTAGGTGGGGAGGAATTGTGACACTTGGAAAGCTGGTTCTGATTAACCTATGATTTTTGTAATATAAAACTGTGTTATTGAATGTCTCTCATGAGAGATGCTGACAGTCTGTGGAATGACAACCCCCCCCCAAAGGTTTTAGCTAATAGGTGTTACCTGGAAGGCCAAGAGATAATTACAGGCTGGAAGAGACTTATAGTTTAGGATCTCCTTT